>JAKWJA010002494.1:49327964-50625464 GCA_027704765.1 Solanum habrochaites | reverse complement strand
GAGATGATGGGATAGGATATATAATTGACAAAATATCTTGCATGAGATGATGGGATATGATATTATATTGTCATCTTCCACATGGTTTTAGTTACATATAACACGATCCTCAAAAATCTACACGTGAGAGTTAGTAAGGTTCAGATTTTTTTTTTTTTAAAAAAATGTATATATTAGCTGTACGAACTACTTTATATAATATATTTTTTAAAGCAATTATTTAATCTAAGCATCGTTATATATATACACACAATGTCTTCGAAGCAATCGCACACAGCAAGAAAAAAAAAGTAGAACTCAAATGGCTAAAGTTGCAGCTTTTGCCAAAAGTTGTAGATGGTCACTTAATGGTTTGGCTGCTCTTGTCACTGGTGGCACTAGTGGAATTGGGTACTATACATTTTAAATTTAAATATCGACGATTGTTACAATAATGTTATTAGTAAGTTTGACTTATTATTGGTACATATAACTTGAATCTTTAATACGATTGTATATTTTTTTTTAATTAGTCATGCAGTTGTAGAGGAGCTAGCTGGACTTGGTGCAAAAGTGTACACATGTTGCAAGACAGAGTCAGAGCTTAATGAGCCAATGCAAGATTGGGCAGAGAGAGGCATACAAGTGAAAGGCTCAGCATGTGATGTTACTTGTAGAGACCAAAGAGTTGAGCTCATGAAAAAAGTTTCCTCTGAATTTGATGGAAAACTGAACATTCTTGTGAGTACCATATATAATTCCATCTTCTTATTATTACTCGAGCCGAAGCACTGGATCCTCCCTTGTCAATGTGGATTTGTAGAGTCTTTTGGCCTAACTCGCGTGGATATTAGACGTTTCTAATAGATGTTGTATTAAAAAAGAGAGATCCAATCATCAAAATTAATGAAAAGATGAAGTTTGCTCTTCTAGGCGAGCAGACAATTTTCTGATTCTTTTAATAATTAGGCAGAAGTTGAAAGAGCTGCTGCAATGTGAAATTGATAGATCCAACACTTGATGTTCATTCAGTATAGTTTTTTTTTGAATTTTGAATTTTTTTTCCCAAATTGACTATTGCCTTGTGTTGTTGATGTAGATAAACAATGTTGGAACAAACATTTGGAAACACTCTATTGATTATAATGCTGAAGATTATGCACACATGATGGCTACGAATTTAGAATCTTCATTCCATTTCAGTCAACTTGCTCATCCTCTTCTTAAATCATCTGGATCTGGAAGTATTGTTTTCACTGCCTCTGTTGCTGGTCTTGTCCATGTCTCTGGTACTTCTATTTACGGAGCAACAAAAGGTACTCTACTCGTGCTTTTAGTTTAAGCATCAGATGCGACTAAGTTTTTACCATACCAATCAATATATTATCTGATGGCAGCGGGAATGATTCAGCTTACACGAAATCTGGCTTGTGAATGGGGAAGAGATGGTATTCGTGTTAATGCGGTTGCACCATGTTACACAAACACTCCCCTCGTGAAACATGTAATATTCTCCTCTTGTTGATTCTGTCTCTGATTATATACGAGTCTTTATGCATCAGTGCAAAAATGGATTTAATGTAGGCAAAAAATGTCCAACTGTTAATAGTTTTGGTTCAAAAATGCTCCACCTGACTTAAATGTTGTATGTGCATGTACAAATTTGTCTTTAAAAACTGTGATCCATGAATTTGGTGGTTCTGTATTGACAGTTGCTCAAGGATAAAGAATTTTCGGATGCCTTAATATCAAGAGTTCCTCTTGGGCGTTCAGGAGAAGTGGAAGAAGTTTCATCTCTCATCGCATATCTCTGTCTTCCTGGTGCTTCCTATGTCACTGGACAGATTATTGCAGTTGACGGAGGATTCACAGTCTATGGCTTCCAACAGCCTGGCTATTAAGTTATACTACTTGTTGTTCGAATAAAAGTCTTGATGTAAACATGTTGCATGCTTATTTAGTGTTGTAATGTGTTAGACAAGCGATATTGTACTGAAGATTAAACTTCAGAATACCAATTTTATCACTTATTATTACATCCATATTGCTTTTTCATTATCCAAAATCATGATTCAGAAACATTATTTTACGAGAATAAAAGGATAACTCTATGATTCAAGCGTCAACAACAGGAAAGTATTGAGCTTATGGATCTACGATATGTTACATCAATCTCACCAAGAAATGAAAACATAAAAGATTTCTACGGTGGCATCAAACTTCTTCATCTCAGCAATTATGTGCAGTGACAGAGCCAGAAATTTCAAGAAGGGTGTCGAGGTGCTTAAAAAGTGAAAAAAAGAGCTGCTACTAGTGAGATTTGAACACAAACATGAAACATGAGTGTAGCTATGCCACTGCTTATGTGTCCACGTATCTTAGCATGACTCTTTTAGTTGCTGCCTTATTCACATCTAGTGTTCCCATTGCCATAATTGCAGCAAATTCACGGGTGATTTCCCCTTCTCCGGGAGCACGAGCATCCCTTATATGACAGCAGCATTGATAGATGGCGTATCATTTTTCAGATTCTGCTATCCGTGATTGGCAGGTTCAACTTCTGAGGTTAATTTACTCCCTCTGTCTTGCTATATTGGTCATGACCACGCGTACTACATGACTTGGCAGATAATGTTGAGGGAGACGTAGGAGCGGTATGATCTGGGGTATAAGACTTATTTGTAACCATAAACCACAACTCCAGTGTGCCTACAGAAATTCATGAACAAACAAAGAACTGAGAACAAAACAGTTCAATACCTTTTCCCAAAAAAATGCATCAGAGAACTAACAGGCTACACCTTGCCTTAAGTTGTAGACATTCAAAAAAAAACTTGTGAACCTCCTGCCACAATCAAAATTTATGACCAAATGCATATCATCTCTATAAGCAGCCAGAGTAAAAGATAGCATCGAATCGACACATGAAACAAGATTAACTGCATCTCAGCCATTTCTAATGGCCGCGATTTTCAATATAGAGGAAACAACAACTTCTATTGAGGCATTTGACATGCAAATGCATAATCAAGTCAGATATCAATGGAAGATATAATATACAGCTAAACTTGCTCTACCAACACAAAAAACGAATAAACTAGAAACTGCAGAATCAAGCTAAATATTACAAAAACGCATAATATAACAGACACATTGTCGAAACACAAAATTCAATCTTGCCAAGTTGCAATATTTATAACATCAACAAAACCAAAACTTTTAGCCCTCTGATCAAGATTAATTATGGTAGCATCTTGTTAGAAAACATCTTCAGTTTCCATATTTATTTACCTTCTCATATCTCATTTCTATCTCGTAGTGATAGACAAGAGAGAGTTGTTCAGATGGTAAACATCTCTAGCTTTTACAGTTTAAGGTAATGATTTGAGTCAATTGTGCTATTTCTTTGCAAAACAATGATCAATTACATATTATGGTGCAATTCCGCCAATATCTCTTCGTTACTATTGGGGGAAGAATCGCCGATCTGAGCTCATTAGTTTACCCCATCTGTTTGAATTATCAGTACCAACTCAAGAGGAAAAACGGGTAATAGACACAAAGTCATCCATTCTGGCTCTATATTTGTTCGAATAAAATGCTTAGCCAATTCCACATGCCTATCTTATCTTCTAATCGATGATTAGGACAATGAAACGAAATCGTTAGTCAATCCTATTCGTATTTCCGATAGAAGTAGTTGGCAATTGAATTTATCTTTTTACCATTATTTTCATGAAGCAAAAAAATGAAAATTGTTATCCGTAGTAAAAAAATCTACTTAATAACGATAAATTCTAAGCATGCTATACTTTTTGAATACCTCTATAATATACACTAAATATGTTAGTTTTATTTTATCAGATAAATTTATAATAACGTATAGATTAAAAAAAATACAAAGATAAATAGTAGACATTAATAGATGAATTAAATAACCTAAATTTAATTTTTGAACGAAGTGTGAATAAGAACGTGTACAAAATTAATTATAAGCGAAAATGAAATTTCTTCTCATTTGGCGCCGCCAATAAAATAGAAGCGGTAAAAATTGACCAACGCCGCACAAATTCGGTTTCTTTTTATTTTATACGTACGGACGAAGACTACAACGACAAATCGGAAATCCGGTCTTCTGCGACTTCTTTTTCTTTTCGTTTGAATCAGTTTTTGCACCGTTAAATTAATTTCATCATATATATTATTATTTCTATCATTGATAGATAATTTTCATTTTCAGAAATATTCTAATATCAAATACTTAATTCTACACTTACATCTCAATAACATCATCCAATTTTGATTACACCTCTAACTATATATAAGTTTTGAGAAATAAAACATGGAATAACTATAACATGTTATGTGTTTCTTTTCGAAAGTTTATAAATCGAAAATGAGAAGCGGAAGAAAGTATAATCAGATATGATACTTATTAATTAGGCTAAATATATTGAAGGTCCCTCGAGTTTGTCAATTTAATTTTTCGGTTAAGATGTCTAAACAAACAATTATATCTATTTGATAAGGGACAATTTTTTTTGATTTTAAAACGTGTGAAATAGAAATTAAAAATTATGATGTTTATGAAAAGTTGTGATTTTTCAAAAGATTACTACTTATCAAATAAGGTACAATAGGCCTGCCCTTTGTTTTCTATAACAGAGGAGTTTATTTCATTTTTTCAACAACAAAAGTTTGAACTTTTTTTTTTATATATAAACAGAAATTCTAGTGTATTTTACTATTATTAAGTGGTTCGCTTTCTGTGGCCTCATTTTTCTTGCTTAAAGAAAATATTTTCAGGTTCTTTTTGTTTTGAATACTATCAAAATTTTACTGTTTCTCATAAAATTTTTCGTAGTTTTTGTTCTGTGTAATTTAATAATACATATTAACAACGCAACAGCTTGTTGAAACATAAAATTCAACCAAAACATCAAGAAAACCAAAACTTTTAGCCCTATGGTCAAAGATTATTTTAGCATCTTGTTTGAAAACATCTTCAATTATATTTCCAGAAGTAAGCATATATTAAGCGTCAAGTTATATAAATTGAGAGGGACAAAATAACTTATAAAATTAAATTTGAATACTTTCGAGATAATCTAACATAATCTCCATGATTTTTCTTTTCCTTCTCATATCTTCTCACATCACGATACTTAATAGTTAAATTACAATATGTTAATGGTCCCTCAAACTTGTTAATTTAATTTTTTAAGTTATGATGCCTAAACTAACAACTCTATCTATTGAATATTTGAACAGTAAGTCAAATTATATCTACTGAATACATTTGGGTGCATAAAAAGGCTTATTTTATTTATGTTGTAAAAAATAGAATCTAGAGGCATGCAATTATGTGTTGTGAAAGTGACAATTAATGTTTGCTGTTTTGATGTACAAACAGCTTTATGTTACACATGTTTTATCAACAAACATAACAATCTAAACATTGTCCTACATGATTGATTACATGTGTGCCTTTTCTCCTCTCACATATCACACAAAATGATAAAATGGATTCCTTATATTTGATGGTAACGTTTTAATTTATATGATATTTTTTAAATTTTATGAGTTGAATAAATTTTTTTTAATGATAATTTATTAATGTTTCATGTGTATGTTTAAAGGAACCCATCCTCAAATATAAGGAACTATATTTATAATATTCTTAGTTTTAAAAAGAAGGGCAACTTTCACATATAGCAAACAAAAAATTCATATTTGTATGCTATAGCAAACTTTGCATAATTGCGCTCCATAGCAAACATAAAACTGTATAATTTGCTATACATATACAATTGTATAATTCGCTGGCCTAAATTGTATAATTCACTGGCCTAATTGTATAATTTGCTGACCTATTTCGCTGCAATTGTATAATTTGTTTTGCATACAGTTGAATCGAATTAAAATGTATGTATATTGCATAATTATAAGTGTATAGCAAGAAGATATATGTTTTTCTCGCTTTATACAAAAAGAGAAACACAATATATACACTTATATTGTATAAAGCTAGAGAAAATTGTATTTCACTGCAATTGTATAATTCGCAATTGTATAATTCGTTGGCCTTTTTCTCTGCAATATTTGAAGTAAAATGTTTGTAAATTGTATAATTAAGTGTATAACACGAAGATATACATTTTTGCATGTGTATATATAATTTTCTCTCGCTTTATACAAAACAGAAACAAAATTATACACTTTTGTGTATAAAGCGAGAGTGGCGAGCGAGAATAGAGAGTGGCGAGCGAGATTTTTGGGAGAGAGACGCTGGCAAATTTTAGTTAATGTTTGCTATGGAGCACAATTAAATCAAACCCTAGCTATTCCATTTAATTTAGGTTATTAGTTTGCTATTATATACAATTTTCCCTAAAAAAAATGTTTAATTTTTTTCTAATAACATTTTAATTTCTATATAATATATTAAATATTTAATATTATTTTAAACTTTGTGTTAAGTCAAACAAGATTATTTTTTTATACAAAGGAATAGTACCATTCGCTTCTATTTGATTGCCATCATTTTAGGCTTGTTTTGATATGTTTTACATTATTTTAAATTCTATAATAAGTTAAACTTAGATTTTTTTATATAAAGGAAATATTATCCATTCGTTCCTATTTAAATGTCATCATTTTAGATTTCATGTCCCTTAAGAAACTAAGTAATATTATAATTATATTCTTATTTAGTTTTCTTTTCTAGTCAAATTTATAATAAATAAACACGAATTAATTTAATTTGATTAATTAATTTGATTAATAAATATAAAATAATTGCTTAATTTTTCTCATACCAAATAAAATGCATTAATTTTATAAAATAATAATATAAAAAAATATTTATTTTCAATAAAAATGACGTATAAATAGAAACGGGGTATATTATTTTTTCTTTGTTACTAAAATTAGGCATGGTAGGCTTACTAGGGATCTCAATATATAGACTTGTAGCACACAGTTCAGAATTACTTGTAACTACTTTCCGATAATGACCTTACCTCTTTAATTATACTCTCACTTGCGCTTTATTCGCGCGTTACACTCTAAGCACCGCTTTTTTGCTTACGTAAATATTGTCCCCACTTTACCCTTTTACTCGAACCGAATCACCGAGCCAATCCCCCCCGAACCTAATACCCATCCTAATCAAACACAAACAAAAAGCTAATTCTAACCTCAGCTTCGGTACCTTACTTGACAGCCTGTTTTGCTATTTTCGGCTTTCCCCCTTCACTTTGATATACCCTCTCTTTGTATCCATTTTTCCTTTCGTTGAAGCTCTTCGAGAATCTTGTACGAGCTTATGAATGGTGAATTTTAGAGAAGAAACTGTTAAATTGTTTATGATAAGCATCTAAGTTTATGTTCTAATCGTTGATTAATGTTTCGGAAAAAGTGTAATTGATCGGAGGTTTTGTGCGGAAACTTGATTTAGCTGACTTCAATTGGAGCTGTTCTACTTGAATTACTGTTTCTTTCAGGTAGTTGTTATGCTGGAGTTTTTTTTTTTTGTGTGTTGAGCTTGCTGAGGTTGTGAGCTGATCTGTAAATTTGTGAATTCGAGTTTGTGTTACTGTTACTGTATGATTTTGGAGTTGAGAATTATGAATTGATGAAGATCTTACCTTTTGTTTCATTAATTTTGGTTAATTACAGTTGATTTTGTTTGAATTAGGGTTCTTTTTTTTTTTTAAACAGAGATTTTTGTTGAATCAGCAATGCTGGATTTGATCTTCATAATTGGTAAAATGTTACTTGATGATAATCTGTTCGGTTTTTAAACCTGTATTTTGATTTTTCATTTTTATTGATATATTTGTTTTAAACTGTGTTTATGTTTTTATTGTGTAGCTTTGTGATTACTGGTAGTTCGCTGCGTGGAATTTCCTGCAGGAAGTGGTTGAGTGAAAGTCATGGCGCAGAGTAATTGGGAAGCAGATAAGATGTATGCAATTTCTTCCTGCTAGTAGCTCATGTTAAATTTTCAGTTTCATTGTTAAAAACGTTCAGCATCCATGTTTCACTACCAAAGATAAAAAGTCTGTGATTAAGTACCAAATCCTTGAATATAGTCAGAGAAATTTCTGATCTTTTTGAAGTACCTAGATAAAGAGCACTAGTGTTCACAGTTATGATGGAATTGATTTTCATCCTCTCTTGATTTTTGTTGTCTTGATAGGCTTGATGTTTACATTCATGACTATTTGTTGAAAAGAAAGCTGCATAATTCTGCAAAAGCTTTCATGACGGAAGGGAAGGTTGCTACGGATCCTGTAGGTAATGATGTTAACACAATCTCTACGTGTTGAGTTCTTTTAATTCTTTCTATGTATATCATCTTATCTCTAGTTATCTTGCTAATCAATCTGCAGAGTGGTTCATGCTTATTCTCCTTTTTCATAACTTATACCACATTTGAGGTGTTCATGATTTGATTTGTCCTTTTGTAGCCATTGATGCACCTGGAGGGTTTCTTTTCGAATGGTGGTCTGTGTTTTGGGACATTTTCATTGCACGGACAAATGAAAAACATTCTGAAGCAGCAGCAGCGTACATAGAGGTTTGTTGGACTTACATGATGAGCCATTCATCACCCTAAATAACATTAGATGTGTGGCATTCTCTACTTTTAACCAGGCTTAAACACCTTGTTTTGTTTGGTTTGAACTCTAGACACAGCAGATGAAAGCAAGGGAACATCAACAACAGCTACAGATGCAGCAGTTGCAACTTATGCAACAACGAAATGCCCAATTACAGCGAAGGGATCAAAATCCCTCCCTTGGTGGTCCTATAAGCGCTATAAACTCTGAAGGCGGCATGATGGGGCAACCATCTGCTAGTGTTTTGGCCATGAAAATGTACGAGGAACAAATGAAGCACCCTCATTCCTTGGACTCAGAGACATCTTCGCCTCTTATTGATCCCAATAGGATGGCACTTCTCAAGTCTGCATCTAATCATCAACGGTATGAGTGGTGCAAGATCATTTGTAACGTCTCCTCCATTTGTTGCATTACTTTAGGTAGACTCTATTAATTTGTTTTATGCTTTGTCTGAATTTCTACCTGCATTTTCTCTGTTGATTCAGCCAGTTGGTACAAGGTAATTCGGGGAGCATGTCTGCAGCATTGCAGCAAATGCAAGGGCGCCCTCAGATGGCTGCGGTAAATAGTTGACCTCTTATATCAGCAGATAATATCTACTTATTATTGAGTTTATTTTGTCGTCTTGGACCAAGCTTAGCCCGATATCCTTGGAAAATATGTAGGATATTAAAACGGAAGTGAACTTGAGTGGTACTCAGAAATCTTTGCCCATGGATCCTTCATCAATTTATGGGCAAGCTATTCTACAGTCGAAGTCAGGACTCAGCGGTGCAGGTACTGTCGTCTTGGTTGCTCAGCACCTTTTGTCCACTACTCAACTAGTGATTTCTTGTCATAAAATATTTCCTTTTTACATGTAATCGTATGGAATCAGTTTGGCATATTATCTTATTTATCCTTAAAAGGAAGCATGGAGTTCTCTTAATGAACTCTTTCAATTCATATCTCTGCAACTCGGACATCCTTATGAAGTGTGTTTTTTCCATATATTTTCCCATATAGCATTCATTTGCCGTAATCTAAGCTCTTTGATTCTATCATTTATTGGCTACCAGACAAATGTATATTCCTCTCCTCTATGGTAACTTTCATGAATTAAATTGTTCTTTCTCTTTCCTGTACTGCAAGTTCTAGAAGATTAAAACTTCCAGTTTTAGAGGATTGGATAAGGACTTCAAAAATGATTATTTCCATCTTCAATCTGTTCCAAGTTCAACTATATACAAATAACATAACTAGTGCAATACCTGCCGCCTACATTTTTGCGTCATTGCATCCCATTTTTGGCATAGCTGATTGTCCATGATATGCATGTTTGTTTCATGTAGATTTTGGAGTTAATTCCTGATCGTGCTCCTTCAACTGGCATCATTCATATTTTATTACTAATATTACTTGTTTGTTACTGCTGAATTCTTTAGCATTCGTAGTGGACATATATCTAATAATCACTGTTAGGATGTTCCACAGCCGTTGCTGTTATGATTTATTTATTACCTTTTTAATGTGACCTTTTGGTGAATTGTCTGGCATATCAAGTATGTGTTTTTAGCAGAAACAGTTGGTGTGAGTTTAAGTAGATTTTCGAGTGATGTGTTCTTTTCTGGGTATGTTCTTGTCGTTGTTATCTTTTTGTTGTTCTCTGTATAGTGGATTTCGATTTTGAGGAGTTCTGTGTTTCTCTTTTTCTTTTGCTTTTGGTTCTTCTTTATTTTTGGGGGAGGGGGTATTAAGGTGGGGTTGGTAGTTCTAACTCAATTTTGTTGATGATTATATTGGCGGCCACTGGGGTAATTTGTCCTTTCATTTTCTCCTGCTTCTTTAGGCTTAAATCAAGGTATGACTGGTTTACCATTGAAGGGCTGGCCGTTAACTGTAAGTTACTAATTGCTTTCATTCATCTTAAAAGTTGAATTTCTACAATTTCGATGTTAAGGTCTGGCTGCTTTGCTCATTGATATTGACAGGGAATTGACCATTTGAGGCCAAGTGTTGGTTTGCAAGTACAGAAGCCCAATATACAGAACCAAAATCAATATCTTTTGGCATCACAACAACAGCAGCAGGCTCTTGCACAGGCTCAAGCACAAGGTAACCTGACTTCCCCTAGCTATGGATATGGTGGATTACCAAGAGGTAACTTCAATGCAAAAGATGGTCAGCCACCGAGAAATGACGGATCCATATGCTCTCCAGTACAATCAAATTCACCAAAGGTTAGGTCTACTTTCCTAGAATGAAGAAGAGTACCTGCATTGGCTAGTTATGTTTTGCATTGTCCAGTATGCAATCTTAAAGACTATTTGTCACACCGTGGCGCATGGATTATCTTTCTCTTAGATCGAAATTTTAATGCGTTGTTTAGTGCAAAGATCAGTTTTAACTGCGTTTTCCTCAAGATGCTTGCGTTTTGTTCCTTTCTAGAGCTAAAAGGAGGAGACATGACGTTGAAGGCAATGCATGCCAATTTTGAGGTCGCTGAAGGAAATTATCTAAAATAATGAGGAAATAGAGTAGAATAAATTGAATCGTGTTGAGAAGTTCCCTAATCTGGACTAAAAATTTTAAGAGAGACCGAGAGAGATTCTAAAGTTTCCTCTTCTTTACCCATCTGGAGGGTGATCAGTTCTTAAGAAGGCTGAGCAGATTATGGGAGCACCTGATGATATGTTAGTTTGTTAGTAATAATAAAGCAGGTAATTGAAGGGATAGTGTTTTACCTTGCTATCTCTTTCCTTGTCGAGGATTCTCATTTGGGATGTTTTCTTCACTTAGTGTGAGGATGGTTAGGAATGCGCTACTGGGAAACCACAGTAATTCTCTAGAGACTAGAGTAAGGTGGTTAAAGTTAACAGTCCTTAATTTCCTGGTGCGTTGGTATTTAAATTTAGGAATGTGCTTTACTGCCTCCAGATTCTTTAACTTTTAACTAGTGTGTAGTTCATCAAGCCTTCACCTTGACCTTTGCCATTTTAGGATAAGCCTTTTCCATGTTAGGACGTAAGAACAAACATTGCAGACTAGTGGGAGTCTGTGATGAAGGGATTGTACGTAGAAATTTATCTTGATTCTTAGTCACTGAAGTGCCAAAATTATATATCAAGGCTGATGGCAAGTGAAACTAATTATCAGAACCTAGATCTCAACCAAAATGCAATGAGACCTTAGCTTTTGGCTAAGGTATTAGCACTTGCTTCACTACTGGATTGTACATCTTTCAGTTTAATTGGCACCATTACAGCTGTCTTGAGCAGTTGACATGCCTTAGCCTTGCAGCCGTCTTTGAGAGCACTTCTTAAACTGTTCCACACTGGCTTATTGTGTGTGATGATATGTATGGTTTTAAACAATTATGTGTCTTCTGTTGATTCAAAGAGGTTCTTGCAATTTAATTGCGACAGGTTGAATGTTCTACTCTAAACTACTTGTGTACTAATTACTTGTCTTTAACAGATGAAAATGGCCCAAATTCCACAATCCTCCTCTCAACAACAGGACCAGATGCAGCAGCAACAGCAACAGCAACAGCAGCAACTGCCACAGGTTGGTTTAACCAGATAGAGTTCACTTCTGATTTTATCTTTGTTGATATCTACCAACAACCATGTCCGCATAAGTACTTCTAACAATGTAACTGTTCATCTTGCATGTGGCTTCTTGATTTTTTTCCTTTTCATGTTTCAAAATTTTTTATTTAATTTTTAGAGAAGTTAAGTTACCTTACTTATCAGAGCCAATGGAAGAGAAGTTTACCTATCTTCCTCCTGTGATTCAGAATGGCAGAAAAAGGAAGCAGCATTCGTCGTCTGGACCTGCCAATAGTACTGGCACCGGAAATACTGTTGGCCCTTCACCAAGCTCACCAGCATCAACTCATACACCTGGTGACGGGATGACTAGTGCCAGTAGTCTGCAGCATGTTGGCAGTGTGTCAAAAAGCATGATGATGTATGGAGGAGATGGAACTGGTGGTATAGCATCCTCTACAAATCAGCTGGTAAAACTTATCGTCTTTGATCTACATTCTTTGTATTTTGCACGTTGGAGCATGTTATATTTGTAAAAAAGTACTTAGTTATCTTATAGCTTCCAGTATTTTTGATGAATAAGAAAGTTTATTAGTTTTTTTTATGCATTTTGAAGTTAAATTTGAGATATATCATCTCCGGTATGCCTTTATTGTACAGGATGACTTGGAGACTTTTGGAGACATTGGTTCCCTGGAAGATAATGTGGAGTCATTTTTATCAAATGATGGGGGAGATGGAAATATCTATGGAGCAATGAAACAAACGATTACTGAGCACAAACCTGAGTCTTCTAAAGGCGGTACTGCAAGTTTGACTTGTATACATGCTTTCTTTGTTGTATTTGTTGCCAGTTTACTAAGAGAATAAATATCTCAGGATTCTCCTTCGGTGAAGTTGGTTGTATACGCACAAGGAATAAAGTCACTTGCTGCCATTTCTCATCAGATGGAAAGCTGCTCGCTAGTGCCGGACATGACAAGAAGGTAGAAAGGCACTTCCATATAATCTAACATCTTTAGCATATGTGATAATTGGATGCCTTTTAATGAAACTCCTTTTTACTTCGTCATGGGTTTCATTTCATTCCAATGGTGGATGTGCTTTCAGTGGTTAAATCTTCGTTATACATCACTACTGACTGAGCATTTTCTGCTGTACTTTTGTTTTTCACTAGATCAGTTGTCCTTATAAGTTCTTTCCTCCTGTGTATTTATCAGGCTGTTCTGTGGAACATGGATACCTTACAAACGGAGACCACCCCAGAAGAACATCAATTCTTGATTACAGATGTCCGGTTCAGGCCTAATTCAACTCAGCTTGCAACTGCTTCATTCGATAAGTCTGTGAGATTGTGGGATGCTGCCAATGTAATTGTTTAGACATTTTCTGCTGAATAATTATTAATCACCATGTTGAAGCATGCCTTACCTCTAGTTGCTTACAACATGACACCTGATAGTTCTTATTTTTAGATATCCGATTGTCATGTATTGTTCAACAATATCTATATTATTTTTTTTTTACATATTCACACTCACATGATCCTCCCTTGTCAAATTTATTTCTTTTGCAGCCTGGCTACTGTTTGAATTCATACACCGGGCATTCTTCTCATGTTATGTCGCTGGATTTCCATCCGAAAAAGAATGATCTGTTCTGTTTCTGTGATAGCAACGATGAGATTCGGTACTGGACTATTAGTCCATTCTCATGTACTCGAGTGTCAAAGGTTTGCCTTTTAGTTTTCATTATGTTTAATTAATTTGTTGTGATAATATCCCTATGAACTATCTTCAAACTGTCTCCTCTCTCTATTTGTAGCAAGGAGGCAGTGCACAAGTGAGATTCCAGCCAATAACTGGTCAGCTGCTGGCAGCTGCATCAGATAAGGTGGTATCAATCTTTGATGTCGAAAATGACAGGCAACTGCAATCTTTCCAGGTTTTTCTTCAACTTCTATTTTGTGGTGGATTACATCAACTGTTACTTGACAACTATATATGTTTCTTGCACTTTCATATATATTTTCTGTTTCTTCCAACCATGATTCCTGACTTGGCAAGATAATTGCGTTTGCAGGGACATACTGGAGTGGTGAACTACCTTTGTTGGGATCTCAATGGTGATCTACTGGCATCAGTAAGTGAGGAGTCTGTCAAAGTTTGGTCACTGAACACTGGTGATTGCATCCACGAGCTAAGTTCAAATGGAAATCAGTTCCACTCTTGTGTATTTCACCCTAGTTATTCAGCTCTATTGGTGATTGGAGGAATGAGGGTAAATATTTGTTTTCCTTTGCAAATCATTCTTGTGAATGTTATTCAGAAAGTTTACACACTTACAAATCTTTTTGTCTACAATTTTACTAATTATTGTTTTGTGAATCCATGCCTACAGTCTTTGGAGCTGTGGAACATGGTTGAGAACAAAAGCATGACAATTCCAGCACATGAAAACATTGTCGCTGCTCTAGCACAGTCACCAGTGAGTGGAATGGTTGCTTCTGCAAGTCATGACAGTTCTGTGAAGTTATGGAAATAAACTAGGAGAGGATTTGATGCCGCGATATATATGCGCTTCAGGTGTTAGGGAAAAGTCCGTCTATGTTGTTTTAGTGTATTGTTATCAGAAATATCAATTTTAGTCATCACATTAGAGTTTGGTTTGCTTAAAGCAAGTTGAGCATACTGATTGCTGAGCAATGGTTCGGTAGTGTAATGTCTGCAACTGTTCTCAGTGATTAACAACTAATAATAACATGATATTAAGTTTAAGCTTATTTGTTCGACCCATTTTGAGTTCTTCCTAATCAAACCGAACACGGTGGGGGAGAAAGGTCTTCCTAGTAGAAGCCAAAGACTAATGATTCTTCATCCTTTCTTAGTCTTGGTTTCAAT
Organism: Solanum habrochaites; assembly: GCA_027704765.1. Taxonomy (NCBI): domain Eukaryota; kingdom Viridiplantae; phylum Streptophyta; class Magnoliopsida; order Solanales; family Solanaceae; genus Solanum; species Solanum habrochaites. Next base: position 50,610,425 of record JAKWJA010002494.1, on the reverse strand, counting down.
TTTTCCAGATGTATCAGAAACCTACATCCACCCCCTTACCTATGATTATGATATATGGGCTATTTGTTGCCTTTTTTATTCCTTTCTTAATTTGCAGAAAGGGGTCTAAGATACTCTCAAAGTATTGAAAATGGTACACAAATCATATTGGCTCTCGTATATCCTCCCCATCCACCCTTTGGGTTCAATATTAGCTACTTTATTAACAGATCAAAATTTAAAATAATTAAATAATTCTTTTAATTGCATGGCTCAATCAGGTTGCAATTTAATTATTTAATATAGTTTTACAAAACCGGCCACAATACTTATTAAACTTGTCTGCTCCAAAAAAAGGGGGAAAAAAACAACTAATAAAAGAGAACCATAAAACTTCGTTCTCAAATTTACACTCTGTTGGGAAATGGCGTGTAAATTTGAAAATGAAGATTTTAGGGTTCTTTTTTTATTAATATATTTTTTGTATTGGATAAGGGTTTAATAAGTATTGGGGCGGATTTAGTTAAAAATGGGTGGCTGATGGGTGGGTTTAAAATTATATTAAATAATTAAATTGTGAACAATGGTTGAGCACCACGTAATTAAAAGGATTATCTAATTATTTTAAATGATGCTCCGTAAATGAAATGGTTAAAATTGGACGGCTGTAGAGGGTGTTTTGTGCTAATAGGCGGATAGAGAGGGTATTTGGGAGCAAATAAATAGATGAGAGATAGTTGATACCATTTTCAATAATTTCAAGATATTTTAGATCCTTTTTTAGTCTTTTAATTTTTTATTTTTTTTAGTTTATAGCAAAATGAAAAGTTAGTGAGTAGTTGGGAAAGAAGAAATGGACGGGAAGGAGCAAAAGGTACGTGAGGGTTTGGCAAAAAAAATATTATAGGGAAGCGCTGGTGGGCATCATCTTAAGATAGGATATAGGAGCACTACTTATTGCATATAGCAAAGTTGGCAACTAGTAGAGTAAGAATAATTATACATTTTTCTTCAAAGGTAATGGATTTGAAGCTCTAGAAATAAAACGAGAGAATGTTACAATGCTTATAGTGTTAAAGAACTAATTACATTCAATTCATACTATTTGTAAATTATAAAAATCCTTTAAAATTGATGGAATTTGGGTAGATTCCAAAACTATCTGATACATAGCGTTTCGATTTCGAATACATTCTTCAATGTCCCCATACATCCTGTTTCAACTTCGGATAAATCACTCAACATCTTGATACATCTCGCTTTAAGTGATGTATTCGACCATTACATCTCATAAAGTGATGTGTCTGATTGATACATCGCCTAAAGCGATGTATCCGAGAATAGAAAAAAGGATTTTTTTGTAATTTTTTTAAATAATAGGATCGGGTTGTTCCAAATTTAGTTGGCACCAATGCGATTATTGGACATAAATGGGTGAGAAAATAAAAATAAAGTACTCCTTCCATCGTACATGTAAAGGCACTTTAATTTAAAATATATCTTAAATATGGAGGAGAGAGTAAAATTTTAAGTGAAAAACTTACATAAATACTATTTTATCATTAATAGGAGGAACACATATATATTTTTAAAAAGAAGTGTAATAGCATTTTGCTGAAGTGGGGATAAACGTTGATCGAATAACAACACAAACTTATCAATTTTTTTGCAAATTAATTATTTTTAGAACCAGAAAAGTAAATTCTGCCTACCAAAACCTTAAATACCTTCATTAGTTGAATTGTCAAAATATTCGGCCGCACATAATCCATTAAATAAATCGAATTCAAAAAAAAAAAAAGTAGCAACAAGTTTCACACACTCTCTATATATATTGTATGAAGACGAGTTAAAATTTAATTTTAAAAATAATAACAGATTGAACACCTTCGAGTTATTATTATTTCATGGCTTTGTCAATGGATAATATTGTTATATCCAATGAAGATGAAATTTGTATGATGAAATCTATGCATCTTCCTTGTGGTTTATATCTTAACATGGTATTAAAAGCTGCTATAGAACTTGACCTATTTGAGATTATAGCAAAATCTACTACTCAAAAACTATCTTCTTATGAAATTGCATCTCAAATTCCCACAAAAAACCCTAATGCATCATCACTTGTTCTTGAAAGGATTCTAAGGTTTCTTGCTAGTCAATCTCTTCTCACATGCAACATTACAAAAAATGATGATGGAAATGTTCACACAACATACAATTTGACTCCATTAAGCCAAAGTTTAATCTCAGATAAAGATGGAACATCAATTGCTCCCTTTTTACTACTGGCTACTGATCCAGTAGGTGTTCATGCTTGGTAAGATCTTATACTACTCGTGGTTTCATCATCTGAAAGATAATTGCACGTTATCATCTATTAAAAGTGAAAGTAATTACCTGAAAAATATTAATTAGTGAATATTACTTATAACTTCATGTTTTGTTTGTTAAGTTTTCATTTGAAAGATGCAATATTAGAAGGTGAGATACCATTCAACAAGGCCCATGGGGTGCATGCATTTGAATACCATGGAAAAGATAGTAGAATGAATGGATTATTCAACAAAGCTATGCAAAACCTCACTTGCATTGAAATGAAGAGAATTGTTGAGTGTTACAATGGATTTCAAGGAGTAAAAGAGATCATAGATGTGGGAGGTGGACTTGGAATATCATTAGCTTCAATAATTTCCAAATATCCTAATATCAAGGGCATTAATTTTGACCTACCTCATGTCATCAAAGATGCCCCTACTTATGAAGGTAACTACCAATTACAATTTAATATTGGTCATTTTCTTGTGTTTGTCCATGCTATCATACCATTTTATTTTAAAAAAATTATATATATATATATATATTATGTACATTTAATTGATATGGAAAGATCAAATATATTAGGTATAGAGCATGTTGGAGGAGACATGTGGGATAGTATTCCTCAAGGGGAGCTCATCATACTGAAGGTCAGTATTCTTGTCATGTTGTTATTTTTCTATCCTTCGTTTATAAAAGAATGATAATTTGTTTTTTCTTTTTTAGGATTGAAATTTTAAAATTTAAACTTTAAAAATTTTCTACCTCTAATGAAAACCATGCTTTCATACACAACTACAAAAATGTCTTTTAACACATTTTTTAAGACGTAAGTTTCAAAGTATACTTTATTTTAAACTTCGTAATTTATCAGATAACACCATTAAAAGTGTATTTCCTCATTTGGAGTCGTTTTGCAAGTAATACAATCTAGTAATCTCTGACTTGATAATAATAATAATAATAATAATAATAATAATAATAATAATAATAATAATAATAATAAATGTAGGCGGTACTTCATAGTTTGGATGATGAAGATTGTGTGAAAATACTGAAGAATTGTTGGAGAGCATTGCCAAATGATGGTAAAGTAGTTGTAATTGAACAAATACAGCCAGAATATCCAGAGACTAATCTTCTCTCTAAACGTTCATTTAGTTTTGATATATCAATGATGATTATGTTTCATGGAGGCAAAGAAAGAACAAAACAACAATTTGAAGATTTGGCTAAACAAGCTGGATTTACATCTATCAAAGTTGTGGCTCGAGCATATTATTCTTGGCTCATAGAACTCTACAAGTATTAAATTACCTATACTTTCATTCATTTCTGATATAATAAAACTCTCTTCCTCTTAATTTATGTGACACTGTTCAAATTTTGAGAGTCAAACTTTTTGATTTGATCGTAAATTCAGGCATATACAGAATCTTTAAATACTTAGAAACTATATATGTCAAATCACGATCAAAATAAGATTTTGTTTAATTGTCAAAATTCAGAAAGTGATGTATAAATTGAAACGAAAGAATTAATTGGTTTATGTATTTGTTAAACTATTTGCATTTATGTTTGGTTGTTCGATATTGCTCATGTAACACGATTTTCCTTGAATAAAATAAGGTCCAAATAACATTATCTTGGATTTGTTTTTTTTTTTTTTAAAAAAAACTGTAATTATTATTTGATGGTTGGTTGATGTCCGATATATATCGGTTAGAAAGTGTTGATCCAAATTTAATTCTTTAGGGTAATGAGGAGTAGAGGATAAAACTAATTACTTCCTGTCATTAAATACTTATTTTTCAAATAATCATTTAACGTCTGTTTGAAAAGTCATCAGGTAATTATTTTTCAAAACAAAAAAATAAAATAAAATAAAAGGAAGAAATTAGAAAGTAATTCACTTGTAATTACATCATATAATTACCAATAATTCACTTCCTCTCATACGAATTGGAGTGTAATTACATTCTATCAATTATATTCAATTATCAGTTGATCAAGTAATTACATGACCAATCAAACAAGACGAACGATATAACTACACAAATTTGAAGGGTATTTTCAATTTTTCTCACTTTTAGTACTCCCTCCGTCTATAATTATTTGTCATATAAAAGTCATGCACACCCTTCAAGAAAAATTTAATATAATGTGTAATTATACTAATATAATCCTATCAAAAATATCAAAAGTCTACCTAACTTTTAAATTGAATTACATTATTATTAAGGACAAATTTGGAAAAAAGTGACTAATTGTTTCTTGATTATTTAAATTGGCAATTAATCTTGAATATCTATTTTTAGTACACCTGCCAAACAATTGTGGACGAAAAGAATAAGTCAAACAATTATGGACGGAAGGAGTATTATTTATGACTTCGATGTAGGAGTTGTCAACTTTTAAACTTGATTTTAAATGATGTCTCTTTCATCAATAAACCCAAACTTAGAATTAAATGACCAATTAAATTTTCAAAATGGCCTTTTAGGCTTTTGTTAGGTCACCCTCCATTGTCTCTATTTCTTTCTCAAAGTATAAGTTCCACTCCCTCCATTCGGAATTGTTTGTCATGTTGCGTTTATTGAAAATTAATTAGACTAATTTTTAAAGGTAAATTAGATCACATTAATTCGATATTTTAAATAAAAAAATTAGATATTCTAAAACTATATGAAAAATATTATAAATTGCAATTTTTTGCATACTAGTATGATGAAAAAATACATCTTAAAATATTAGTCAAAATTATTATAATTTAACTCTAAAAATAAAAATCATGACAAACAATACTAGACGGAAGAGTATGAGCAATGCCTTTTAGGAAGTGAGCTGGTAAATAAAAATGCAAGTTCACCACAATTTATGAGCAATGCTCTTTTTTAGGAGTCTAGAGTATAATTTAATTTTGACCAATAAATATAAGATATCACTCTATCATTTAAGAAGATTTAATTATCATTTAATATTAATATTACTTTTTCTGTTCATTTTTATTTATCATATTACGCTTTTCGAAAGTTAATTTAACTAATTTTTAAAGTTAAAATTAAATTTCATTAAATCGATATTTTAAACAAAAAAATTAGATATTCAAATATTATATGAAAAGTATTATAAATTGCAATTTTTTGCATATCAATATGATAAAAAACACATCTTTAAATATTAATCAAAGTTTTTATAGTTTGACTCTAAAAATAGAAACCATGACAAATAATAGTGAACGGAGAAAATATTAGATATTTAAGATGTGGTTTGTACATCATGATAAATAAAATTCACAATATACGTAAAGCAATACCGCCTAACAGACACATAAATATAATGCGACAAGAATAACTTTTAGCGATAATAAATGAATATATTAATGAAGAGTGCTAAAGTCTTTATCTTTATTAGTAAAGTGTCGTTAGATTCAGTATGGCTTAAAACTTTAGGAACATATACAAAAATTTTTATTGTTAATTATGCTAAAATTACATATTTAACGGCAATTGAGTTATTACTATTAATTAATTGCCGCTAAAAATTATTTTATGTAGTAATACCTTCATTAATTCATATGCTAACTTTGATTTCTTTTTATGTCTCTATATTACATGATTCATAAAGTAACCACCCTCCGCGTTCCTTTTTAAATGTTCATTATATTAAAAGCATCTTTTGATTTATATTATATCAAAGAGAAAAGTATAATATACAGCTTTCATATATAACTACACAATTATATTCAATTATCAGTTGACCAAGTAATTACATGACCAATCAAACAAGACGAATGATATAACTACACAAGTTTGAAGGGTATTTTCAATTTTTCTCCCTTTGTAGTACTCCCTCCGTCTATAATCGTTTGTCATGTAAAAGTCATGCACACCCTTCAAGAAAAATTTAATACAATGTGTAATTAGACTAATATAACCCTATCAAGAATATCAAAAGTCTACCTAACTTTTCAATTGAACTACATTATTATTAAGGATAAATTTGAAAAAAAGTGACTAATTGGTTCTTGATTATTTAAATTGACAATTAATCTTGGACATCTATTTTTAGTATATCTGCCAAACAATTGTGAACGGAAGAAATATGCCAAACAATTGTGGACGGAAAGAGTATTATTTATGACTTCGATGTAGGAGTTGTCAACTTTTAAACTTGATATTAAATGATAACCCAAACTTAGAATTAAATGACCAATTAAATTTTCAAAATGGCCTTTTAGGCTTTTGCTAGGTCACCCTCCATTGTCTCTATTTTTTTCTCAAAGTATAATTTTCACTCCCTTCGTTTGGAATTGTTTGTCATATTCCATTTATCGAAAGTCAATTTGATTAATTTTTTAAGATAAATTATATCACATTAATTCGATATTTTAAACAAAAAAATTAGATATTCTAAAACTATATGAAAAGTATTATAAATTACAATTTTTTGCATACTAATATGATGAAAAAATACATCTTAAAATGTTAGTCAAAGTTTTTATAGTTTGACTTTAAAAATAAAAATTATAACAAAAAATACTGGACGGAAATAGTATGAGAAATGCTTTTTAGGAAGTAAGCTGGTAAATAAAAATGCAAGTTCACCACAATTAATGAGCAATGCTCTTTTTTAGGAGTCTAGAGTATAATTTAATTTTGACCAATAAATATAAGATATTACTCTATCATTTAAGAAGATTTAATTATCATTTAATATTAATATTACTTTTTCTATCTATTTTTATTTATTATATTACGCTTTTCGAAAGTTAATTTAACTAATTTTTAAAGTTAAAATTAAATTACATTAAGTCGATATTTTAAACAAAAAATTTAGATATTCAAATACTATATGAAAAGTACTATAAATTGTAATTTTTTGCATATCAATATGATAAAAAACACATCTTTAAATATTAGTCAAAGTTCTTATAGTTTGACTCTAAAAATAGAAATCATGACAAATAATAGTGAACGGAAAGAATATTAGATATTTAAGATGTGGTTTGTACATCATGATAAATAAAATTCACAATATACGTAAAGCAATACCGCCTAATAGACACATAAATATAATGCGACAAGAATAACTTTTAGTGATAATAAATAGATATATTAATGAAGAGTGCTAAAGTCTTTATTGTCACTAGTAAATTATCACTAGATTCAGTATGACTAAAGACTTTAGGGACATATTCAAAAAGTTTTAGTGTTAATTACGTTAAAATTACATATTTAGCGATAATTGAGTTATTACCATTAATTAATTGCCGCTAATTTTTTTTTTATGTAGTAATACTTTCATTAATTCATATGCTAACTTAGATTTCTTTTTATGTCTCTTTATTACATGATTCATAAAGTAACCACTCTCCGCGTTCCTTTTTAATTGTTCATTATATTAAAGACATATTTTAATTTATGTTATATCAAAGAGAAAAGTATAATATACATTTTTCATATATATATATATATATATTATCTTTTAACTTTAATGATCTATTCCTTATATCATTTTCTTGTGATACAATTCTCATTATATTAATAAAGAAATCAAAATATTCAAAGTATGGTCTGCCTAACAAACCTTTAAACTTTTTCATTAATTGAGTTATCAAAATATTCAAAGTATGGTCTGCCTAACAAACCTTTAAACTTTTTCATTAATTGAGTTATCAAAATATTCGGCCGTTGATCACTAAAGTAATGGAATTAATAAATGTACTTTAATTTCACACTCTCTATATATTGTATATATTGTATGAAGAACATATCTTATAATTCATAAGCTACAACTTTCATTCCCTCTTTTAGAAAAAAATAGATCAAACACCTTCGAGTTATTGTTATTATGGCTTTGTCAATGGATAATATTGTTATATCCAATGAAGAGGAAATTTGCATGATGAAAGCTATGCATCTTCCTTGTGGTTTATACCTTAACATGGTATTAAAAGCTGCTATAGAACTTGACCTATTTGAGATTATAGCAAAATCTACTACTCAAAAACTATCTTCTTATGAAATTGCATCTCAAATTCCCACAAAAAACCCTAATGCATCATCACTTGTTCTTGAAAGGATTTTAAGGTTTCTTGCAAGTCAATCTTTTCTCACATGCAACATTACGAAAAATGATGATGGAAATGTTGACACATCATACAATTTGACTCCATTAAGCCAAAGTTTAATCTCAGATAAAGATGGAACATCAATTGCTCCCTTTTTACTATTGAATACTGATCCAGTAGGTGTTCATGCTTGGTAAGGTTACATACATGCATATTTTATCATTAGTAAATTAAATAATTATCGGATTATACTATATTAGTAAATATTAATTGTACATACATTGTGACTCTTTTTGTTTGTTTGTTAAGTTTTCATTTGAAAGATGCAATATTAGAAGGTGAGGTACCATTCAACAAGGCCTATGGAATGAATGCATTTGAATACACTAAAAAAGATAGTAGAATGAATGGAGTATTCAACAAAGCTATGCAAAATGTCACTTGCATTGAAATGAAGAGAATTGTTGAGTGTTACAATGGATTCAAAGGAGTAAAAGAGATCATAGATGTGGGAGGTGGACTTGGAATATCATTAGCTACTATAATTTCCAAATATCCTAATATCAAGGGCATTAATTTTGACCTACCCAATGTCATCAAAGATGCTCCTACTTATGAAGGTAAAAATCAAAACCTCTGTGTGTATATATATATATATTAAATTTTTAATTACAAATATAGCTTTTTTAAAATATTAAACCTTTTTTAAAAAATAAAATTAAAATTAATGTGCTTACTTTTTGGGACTTATAACAATATCTTTTTTTTTTCTCTCCATTATTTATCTAATCATCTCAATCTCAAGAATATTCCTCTTATAGGGATATGTTTCTCTCCATTGTTTTTCTTATTGTTTTTTACTATGAAATTGTTATTCGCACATGATTATAGTGAATATGATTTGTATCATATGATCCATAAATTATCAGAATAATTTGTAAACATATACATATTTTAGGGTATACTCTTTGATGGTCGATTTGGTGCAATGGTTGATGATATGTTATTTTAAATAGTGATATACATTAAGAGATATACTTTGGTGTCTGATTTGGTGATTTATTGATATTTAATAGTGATATGTTTTAGTTTATGTATTTTGATGGATGATATAGTTAAAGTATTGGTAATATGTTGATTTAAATTTGATGAATGATTTGGTTAATTTATGTAGAGCAATAAAAGAAATTTAGTTATAATTGATGGTAATTAAGGTTGATTTTGGTTATGTGTTCCAACACTAAAATGCAAAACAACAGAATCTAACCAAGTACATACAAACACTAATAAATCACATAATATATCATTCAGTGCTAATTTTTGTAAAATAAAAGATAATGCTATGCATTTAATTGAGAAATATGAAATTAAGCTTCAAATACTCTTAATATTAGGCATAGAGCATGTTGGAGGAGACATGTTGAAGAGTGTTCCTCAAGGGGAGCTAATCATTCTCAAGGTCAGTGTATTCTTGTCATATATATTTATAATGAAAGTTAGTTAGTACGTCTAACAATTTCTGACTCGATAATAATAACAAATGTAGGAAATACTTCATAATTGGGATGATGATGATTGCGTAAAAATATTGAAGAATTGTTGGAGAGCATTGCCAAATGATGGTAAAGTAGTTGTAATTGAACAAATACAGCCAGAATATCCAGAGACTAATCTTCTATCTAAGCATTTATTTACTTTAGACATATCAATGATGATTATGTTTGATGGAGGCAAAGAAAGAACAAAGCAACAATTTGAAGATTTGGCTAAACAAGCTGGATTTACATCTCTCAAAGTTATAGCTCGAGCATATTATTATTGGGTCATCGAATTCTACAAATATTAATTACCTATACTTTCATTCATTTGTGATATAATAAAACTCTCTTCCTCCTAATTTATGTGACGCTGTTCGAATTTTGAGAGTCAAACTTTTTGATTTGATCGTAAATTCAGACATATATAGAATCTTTAAATACTTGGAAACTAATATGTCAAATCACGATCAAAATAAGATTTTGTTTGATTTTTAAAATTCAGAAAGTGACGTATAAATTGAAACTATAGAATTAATTGGTTTGTGTATTTGTTAAACTATTTCCATTTATGTTTGGTTGTTCGATATTGAATAAAATAAGGTCCAAATAACATTATCTTGGATTTGTTCTTTTTTTTTTTTAATTTGATGTTTGGTTGATGTCCGATATACATCGGTTAGAAAGAGTTGATCCAAATTTAATTCTTTAGGGTAATGAGGAGTAGAGGATAAAACTAATTACTTCCTGTAATTAAATACTTATTAACGTCTGTTTGGAAAGTCACCAGATAATTCTTTTTCAAAACAAAAAACAAAATAAAAATAAAAGGAAAAAATTAGAAAGTAATTCGCTTGTAATTACACCATATAATTACCAACAATTCACTTCCTCTCCTGTGAATTGGAGAGTGTACTTACATCCTATCAATTATATTAAATTATCAGTTGACTAAGTAATTACATGACCAATCAAACAAGACGAACCATATAATTACACAAATTTGAAGGGTATTTTCGATTTTTCTCCCTTTGTAGTACTCCCTTCGTCTATAATTGTTTGTCATGTAAAAGTCATGCACACCCTCAAGAAAAATTTAATAAAATGTGTAATTATACTTATATAACTCTATCAAGAATATCAAAAGTCTACCTAATTTTTCAATTGGACTACATTATTATTAAGGACAATTTTAAAAAAAATATCTAATTATTTCTTAATTATTTAAATTAACAATTAATTTTAAACATATATTTTTAGTATACTTTTAAACTATGGATGGAAGGAATATGCCAAAAAAATTATGGATGGAAGGAATATGCCAAAACAATTATGGACAGAAGAGGGAGTATTATTTATGACTTCGATGTAGGAGTTGTCAACTTTTAAACTTGATATTAAATGATGTCTCTTTCAAAATGGCCTTTTAGGCTTTTGCTAGGTCACCCTCCATTGTCTCTAATGTTTTCTCAAAGTATAAGTTTCACTCCATTCATTTGAAATTATTTGTTATGTTGCGTTTATTAAAAGTTAATTTAATTAATTTTAAAGTTAAATTAAATCATATTAATTAGATATTTTTAAACAAAAAAGTTAGATATTTTAAAACTATATTAAAAGTATTATTAATTACAATTTTTTGGATACTAATATGATGAAAAATATATGTTAAAATATTAATCAAAATTTTTATAGTTTAACTCTAAAAATAGAAATTATGACAAACAATACCATACGAAAAAAGCATGAGCAATGCTTTTTTTAGGAAGTGAGCTGGTAAATAAAAATACAAGTTCACCACAATTTATGAGCAATTCTCTTTTTTAGGAATCTAGAGTATAATTTAATTTTGACCGATAAATATAAGATATTACTCTATCATTTAAGAAAATTTAATTATCATTTAATATTAACATTACTTTTTCTGTTCATTTTTATTTATCACGTTGCGCTTTTTGAAAGTTAATTTAACTAATTTTTAAAGTTAAAATTAAATTACATTAAGTCGATATTTTAAACAAAAAATTTAGATATTCAAATATTATATGAAAAGTACTATAAATTGTAATTTTTTGCATATCAATATGATAAAAAAACACATCTTTAAATATTAGTCAAAGTTCTTATAGTTTGACTCTAAAAATAGAAACCATGATAAATAATAGTGAACGGAGAGAATATTAGATATTCAAGATGTGGTTTGTACATCATGATAAATAAAATTCACAATGTACGTAAAGCAATACCGCCTAACAGACACATAAATATAATGCGATAAGAATAATTTTTAGCGATAATAAATGGATATATTAATGAAGAGTGCTAAAGTCTTTATCGTCATAAGTAAAGTGTCATTAGATTCACTATGATTAAAGACTTTAGGGACATATACAAAAAAATTTAGTATTAATTACGCTAAAATTACATATTTAACGGCAATTGAGTTATTACTATTAATTAATTGCCGCTAAAAATATTTTTTATGTAGTGATACCTTCATTAATTCATATGCTAACTTAGATTTCTTTTTATGTCTCTTTATTACATGATTCATGAAGTAACCACTCTCCGCGTTCCTTTTTAATTGTTCATTATATTAAAGACATATTTTAATTTATAGTATATCAAAGAGAAAAGTATAATATACATTTTTCATATATATATATACTATCTTTTAACTTTAATGATCTATTCCTTATATCATTTTCTTGTGATACAATTCTCATTATGTCACGACCCAAAAATGGGCGTGATGGCACTCGTCTTATCCCACCAAGACAAGTCAGCCTAAAATTACAATAAAATGCGGAAAATTTATAAGTTACTTAAAAGTACCCCAAAACCTGATTGTCACGTGTACAAGCCTCTAAAGTATTACAATTGATTCAAAGAAAAAAATCAAGTCTCTAATGAACTTGTTTCTAGAATAGAACAAGATCATAATTAAGGAGAAGAAAGTCTGCTGCGATGGAAACAGCTACCTGACAAATCTCCAAGAAGCCTCGGAAAAGAAGAGAATGACAATTACAACAAAAATCCAGGCTCATAACCTACAAAAATTTGTAGAAGCAAGGGGTGAGTACCAAACCACACGGTACTCAGCAAGTAAACGTCTAAACACAAGCTAAGGGGATGAAATACGGGTACCCCTACCTCCCCAACCGAACCTCCACAACTACAACCTGCATAAATTCAGTCTAACCTAACAGTTCATATTTACATAGCACGTAACTCTACAACAACACTTATACAAATTACATATATATCCTCCACAATAACACTTTATCAATTTACATATCCTCAATAACAAGCTCAGTATTATCAATCACAAATTCCGCAAAAAGGCAATCAGAAGATCAGCAAAACACAATATCAAGATCACCAATGATAAGTATGTGTAATGCAATGTCAAGTATAATGATGCATGTCTGACCTAGTGATACACACCCGTTGTCTCTCAGTCCGGGACCCATGGGGGACATATCTGTCCATGCATCTGTCGCGGCGCACGACACGACCCTCGATAATAGTAACCATCGCGGCGCGCGATACGTCCCTCGAAATATAGTATCCATCGCGGCGCGCGATACGTCCCTCGAAATGGTACATCCTCTTAAGTACCCATTCTTTCTCAATGCACATAACACATGTCACAACCAATGCCTCAGAATAATGCAGATGACAAGTTCACACAAATAATGAGGAGATGACCATTTTCATAACATCGCACAGTTCACAACCACACAAACATGAAGTTACATCAACAATGATTCAACAAGCCTTCAACCATTTCTCAACACAACACACATAAACAATTAATCACATTGCCTTTTTGTTATCCCCATTCTTTTCATCATTAGAATTAATCAATGTGGACAAGTCAACCCATCACCAATCCCGTTACTCCCAACATATACCACAAGGACATACACGCATTTCATACACTTAACAAGAGTTTAGAAATCCACTTGCCTCAAATAGTCGAACAATGACTCCAAAACTCGAACCATTCCTTTTCGTTGAACTTCCAACTCAAAGCAATCTATTCAAATAAATGACCACAATAAGATTTCAAAACTAAACACTCATAATACTATGAGTCTAGCTTAAACCCAAAAACTTGCACCAACCTAAAATCAAGTTCCTAAATTTTGATGTCAATTATCATGTCAACCCTCATATTTTCGTATTTCAAGCCTAGGGTTATGCTCCAACCACTCCAATATCATAATTCTAATAGTATTCGTATAATAAACTACTCCATATATTTAATTATCTACCTTAATATATCAAATTTTAAAACATAATATGATAACCATATAAAGAAAAGATCTAATCCAATAATCAGTAATAATACTCGTAACCTACAGAATAAGTCAATATCTAAATTGACAAACATCATGTTAAAGACATCATCAAGATAGATAGTTTCCAATTATCAACGCATATTCCATAATTGTCAGGTCAACATTAATTTATATTTTATTTTATTTTTTACTTTATGACCAAACATATTTATAACTACAACAACATAAGTGACTTTGGCCTAACCACTCCCTCAATATGAATTGTCATTATTATTATATTAATATATGTGTGAAATCATGCAACTTTCATATGGAATTTACAAGATTTAGGTTGCTCTTACCTGGATGTTATGCCTCTGTGCGACGGCGCAGGTATGTTCCCACGATCTCTTTTTTTTTTCCGGTTTATTCTTATTTTCCTCTAAAAGTAATTATAAAGTGTTTAACTCTCACTATTTTATTTTCATAGATGGGCAATATAGGGCATTGCATAAGTTATGGGCTTGATCCATTAACTGTCAACTAATTAAATTAATTAAAAGAATATACCCGTCAATTAAATAATCGAGATTAACAAATAACTCTAAAGTTCTCAAATCAACTTTACCGATTAAACAAAATTAACTCAGGGTAAGGGTAAAATGGTAATTTTATAATTTTTTTCAAAAATGACCTTCCGGGTCATTACATTATCCACCACTATAAATCATGTTCGTCCTCGAACATAAGAAAGAAGAATAAAGAATAATTGATGTTATCAAGGCTTGAGTTATTACTAGTTGGTGTTCATCTCTCTAAGAGAGCTCCTCCTTAATACCCTGTCATCAAGATCAACTACTATGAATGAACCTTGCAATTAAACTTTGAAAAATCTATTACTCAAGAGTGATTATCAAGTCGCAAACTAACTCATGAACCCAATCTAAACTGAAACCCCTTGGACCATAACACAATAATCATGACAAATCCTTTCTCACATAGCAAAGATAACGTTCTATTGATACTAGCTACAACCAGAAGTGAACCTGAACCAATCATCACATACTCATAGTGCACAAACCATCACACATCTTATAACGATTCCCTTTTCAGAACACAATCTTTTTAGAAGTTTAAGTTATAAAAATCTGATCTTTAGACTTCGGGTATCCATCAAGGGAGAATCAAAACATACATAATCCAAATAAGAACAAGATAAAGTAAGCACCCAACAAGTGGTACACTCTAGGATGCAAAACCATTAACAACACTGTCAGATAACTGTAACTCTTCATGTAAGCTCTTCTATAAAAAAAATTTCATACGCAATGCGCGTGCATGTAGAACCAATAGTATACTTCTACTTTCTCGAACAACACCAAATATGCCATGACTGAAATGATCAAGTCTGCCCAAGGATGTCACTCTACCATGAGAACAATCACAAGATCGGTACACCCGATCCACCACTAGAAATTCACCCATAAATATGAAAACATGTATGTGTATAGGTAGCAAATCACACTCTAAACCATATCCAATACGAAGTAGATGGTCATATAAGAATTTATAAAATCAGAGTCGAATAAGACTAGATACTTCTTTTCATAGTGCCCATATCAAAAATTTGCATTTATTTGACTCTATCTCTTTAATTTTCTAGTTACCCACAATCACCAATTTAGTCTCGATAATAATTTCTCACATACTTGTTTTATCGAACCACAACTGCTCTTTACAATACTTCACTAAGGTCAACACTTTTAATTCTAAAAGAACTTCATAGTCACACCAACCATTTATCTTATTCTCAAATCGTCACTAGTATTAAAGTCTTCTTACCATACACATTACGCATTCAAAAAAAATAAAAAAAAATAAATAAATAAAATTGTACTATGGCTCCCTTTCTTTCCATTTTAGCATTTCATGACAAATACATGTCATACCTAAGTTTGATAGCACCAATTCTAAATCTAAAAGTACTTTACCATTGAGATAAAACAATTGAATCACACTTAACGTCAACTCCACATATTTTTTTTATATCAAATTTTTAACTAATATTCAAAACTATCATATACCTCATGTCAAAACTAGAGAAATTCTTAGTCACTCAAATAATTTTGTACACTAAAAGCTCATAATCTCTAATCGCCATCAAATGATTGTAATACATCGTAACAATCTATATCGTCATATAAAAGAAATAATAGTTTCAATCCCCTCAAAATCCTCAATAAACATATGTATAACTGTAGGTCCATATTGTTTTGTATTCATAAGTCACTTATCGTAATTTGAACTATTTAGCTTCACATAGCAACACATAATCTTACACACTTCACTGTTACACCTTAATTAAAGCTCAATCTTCATTAAAAATTTCTTATAAATCTCTAGTAAGTCTATACCGAGCCAATTCACAACCATAGCCACATTAAAACTTATATATGAACACTCATACAACCTTCAACTTTGAGCCAAGAGTCTATATGAGAGGTCTTATTCTTTCACTTCTCTTAAATTCTTTCCATGGTGCAAAATTCAAAATAGCTTGAACTCTTCATTACATCATACTCTTTTTTTTTTCCGTTGACTTGCTTACTAATTTTATCCTTGTACTAACAATCCATGATATTCCTATCTTATCCTTTAAATCAAACATTGCGTGAAACTCTCATTTGATATAACAATCAAAGGTAACCAAATTTACTACTCAAATTATTTTTAAGTCCTTCCAAATGCTCAATATCCGATACAAATCATTTCTTACCTTAGCGATTCATACCTTGAAAAAAAAAACATCTACCATGAACATAAACTCACCATGAAAAACTTAATTAATTTTTTTTTAATTTCAACCATGTAACACAATCCCATTATCTACCAACATTAGTTCATATATTGAACTTCTTTGTGAATTCACGTATCTTAGCTTATCATTGATCACCTCTCCATCGACCTTATCATATCTTTCTCTAAAATTTCTACCATATTCATTATCAAACTCAAAACCACAAAAGAATTAATTATCATACTCGAGATGAACGATCGTTCACTCGTTTCTCAAGATTTATCCAATAGTTTTTAACCAATCTGATGATCTTGTGACACTATATATTACCATAATTAAAGAAAATATGGGTGAAATCATGTATCTCTTAAATCCAATTCTCAACCCATGTGAATATACCTCTTTAGCCCTTGCAATCAAAGAAAATATTCTTAACCCATGTGAATATACCTCTTTAGCCCTTGCAATCAAAGAAAATATTCTTACTCTCACCTCTTTCCAAAGGCTACATTATATCAGCTAATTTATTTATTATTATTATTATTTTCATTATGACTCTAGCTCCTTTAAATTCTATTCGAGCAGTGTTTCAACACCTCCTATAACTTTACTTGCAACCAGCACCAAATAATTAAAAAACCATAATATTATATACTCACAAGTTGTCATTACTATACCAAAGTCCATTTAACAAACTATCTTTGTCATATAGCTCATTCCAATCTCAACCCATCACAAACTCTTACTACCATTATGCTCGTTTAGCCCTTGCCATCACCATAAAGTAATCTTTGTCATTCCCATGAGATCTCAAAACCAACTTTACCAATAAAATTCACAAGACTAACCCAATATCATATGCACTTTTTAGTAAGATTTTCAATTCCCTTCACACAAGTATACTCTCTGGGACTTCATTTACCCATAAGCTTGCCATTATAGTATCTATCCATTCCCTTGGACCTTAAGATGAAATTATTGATCCTCATTTAGAATCCTCTGAATACACTTCTCAACTCAACACATTAATATCGTACTGAAGATCCACCACTAAATGCTTCCTTATAAATTACGCTTAGCTCAAGCATCCGTAGTAACAAAATAGTTGGTTTCTCAAACCTTGAATTCCAGATCAAATCTAATTATGTGAGCATGTGATACAACTAATAACTCTTTAGGTTTACACTTAACAATCAACATATCCATTTTCATATACCACTAGGGCCATATTGTGAAGTCTGTTAAATCCACCACTAGAACAGATCATACCTATCGGGAAGATTGTACCCAAATAGCCCACACATTTTTACCTATCGAATAACTTTAACATATTATCAAATTCGCTTCATATCTAGCCCAAGCTATATGTATTCTTTCGTAGGGCATGTCGATAACCAAAGTAAGACATTCCATAATTCTTTCGTAGGGCATGTCGCTTCATATCCTTTTTTTTTGTGACACTCAATCTGTGAAACAACAGAGGACATTCTGACCTGAATTGATGCAACATCATTCACTAAGCAACCCATTAATGGTATGACAACTATATTAACAATATTTTTCAAGGTTACTCTATTTATTATCTAGCCAACTCTTCAAACATTTAACTTCTAATTGTCGAACCACTCTAGATATTGCTTATATCAGATAACTGTTTTTTTTTAACTATGATAAGTAACCTTAATAAATCCCTTCAATTATGATCACACATTCATTTCATAATTATATCATTTCCACCTTAATACTAGATCTAACATCAAATCAATACATGACACGCCAACTATTCACATAAGAAACTACGCACGAGTCATCACATAAATGAGAGTGAATGGAGTGAAGCGATAATAATAAAAATAAGACAAAGTACGCACGATTAGATCCAAGAAGTGAAGATTTTTCTAAAAAGTCACTATAGCCTCTCGAAGATAAGTACAGACGTCTCTGTACAGTTCTTCAAGACTCTACTTAGACTCGGCTTGTACGTACGTGAGACCTATGAACCTGGGGCTCTGATACCATTTTGTCACGACCCAAAAATGGGCGTGATGGCACTCGTCTTATCCCACCAAGACAAGTCAGCCTAAAATTACAATAAAATGCGGAAAATTTATAAGTTACTTAAAAGTACCCCAAAACCTGGTTGTCACGTGTACAAGCCTCTAAAGTATTACAATTGATTCAAAAGAAAAAAATCAAGTCTCTAATGAACTTGTTTTTAGAATAGAACAAGATCATAATTAAGGAGAAGAAAGTCTGCTGCGATGGAAACAGCTACCTGACAAATCTCCAAGAAGCCTCGGAAAAGAAGAGAATGACAATTACAACAAAAATCCAGGCTCATAACCTACAAAAATTTGTAGAAGCAAGGGGTGAGTACCAAACCACACGGTACTCAGCAAGTAAACGTCTAAACACAAGCTAAGGGGATGAAATACGGGTACCCCTACCTCCCCAACCGAACCTCCACAACTACAACCTGCATAAAATTCAGTCTAACCTAACAGTTCATATTTACATAGCACGTAACTCTACAACAACACTTATACAAATTACATATATATCCTCCACAATAACACTTTATCAATTTACATATCCTCAATAACAAGCTCAGTATTATCAATCACAAATTCCGCAAAAAGGCAATCAGAAGATCAGCAAAACACAATATCAAGATCACCAATGATAAGTATGTGTAATGCAATGTCAAGTATAATGATGCATGTCTGACCTAGTGATACACACCCGTTGTCTCTCAGTCCGGGACCCATGGGGGACATATCTGTCCATGCATCTGTCGCGGCGCACGACACGACCCTCGATAATAGTAACCATCGCGGCGCGCGATACGTCCCTCGAAATATAGTATCCATCGCGGCGCGCGATACGTCCCTCGAAATGGTACATCCTCTTAAGTACCCATTCTTTCTCAATGCACATAACACATGTCACAACCAATGCCTCAGAATAATGCAGATGACAAGTTCACACAAATAATGAGGAGATGACCATTTTCATAACATCGCACAGTTCACAACCACACAAACATGAAGTTACATCAACAATGATTCAACAAGCCTTCAACCATTTCTCAACACAACACACATAAACAATTAATCACATTGCCTTTTTGTTATCCCCATTCTTTTCATCATTAGAATTAATCAATGTGGACAAGTCAACCCATCACCAATCCCGTTACTCCCAACATATACCACAAGGACATACACGCATTTCATACACTTAACAAGAGTTTAGAAATCCACTTGCCTCAAATAGTCGAACAATGACTCCAAAACTCGAACCATTCCTTTTCGTTGAACTTCCAACTCAAAGCAATCTATTCAAATAAATGACCACAATAAGATTTCAAAACTAAACACTCATAATACTATGAGTCTAGCTTAAACCCAAAAACTTGCACCAACCTAAAATCAAGTTCCTAAATTTTGATGTCAATTATCATGTCAACCCTCATATTTTCGTATTTCAAGCCTAGGGTTATGCTCCAACCACTCCAATATCATAATTCTAATAGTATTCGTATAATAAACTACTCCATATATTTAATTATCTACCTTAATATATCAAATTTTAAAACATAATATGATAACCATATAAAGAAAAGATCTAATCCAATAATCAGTAATAATACTCGTAACCTACAGAATAAGTCAATATCTAAATTGACAAACATCATGTTAAAGACATCATCAAGATAGATAGTTTCCAATTATCAACGCATATTCCATAATTGTCAGGTCAACATTAATTTATATTTTATTTTATTTTTTACTTTATGACCAAACATATTTATAACTACAACAACATAAGTGACTTTGGCCTAACCACTCCCTCAATATGAATTGTCATTATTATTATATTAATATATGTGTGAAATCATGCAACTTTCATATGGAATTTACAAGATTTAGGTTGCTCTTACCTGGATGTTATGCCTCTGTGCGACGGCGCAGGTATGTTCCCACGATCTCTTTTTTTTTTCCGGTTTATTCTTATTTTCCTCTAAAAGTAATTATAAAGTGTTTAACTCTCACTATTTTATTTTCATAGATGGGCAATATAGGGCATTGCATAAGTTATGGGCTTGATCCATTAACTGTCAACTAATTAAATTAATTAAAAGAATATACCCGTCAATTAAATAATCGAGATTAACAAATAACTCTAAAGTTCTCAAATCAACTTTACCGATTAAACAAAATTAACTCAGGGTAAGGGTAAAATGGTAATTTTATATTTTTTTTCAAAAATGACCTTCCGGGTCATTACACATTATATTAAGGGAAAATGCACAAGTACCCCCTCAATCTATGTCAGAAATCTCAGAGACACACTTATACTATACTAAGATCCTATTACCCCCTGAACTTATATTTTCTACCCCTTTTAGCCTACGTGGCACTAGTTTGAAAAAAAATTCAACCATTGTTGGACCCACAAGATAGTGCCACGTAGATCGAAAAGGGTAAAAAATTATTAATAAAATAAGTTCAGGAAGGTAATAGGACTTTAGTATAGTATAAGTGTGTCTATGAGATTTCGGACATTGATTGAGGGGGTACTTGGACATTATCCCTTATATTAATCAAGAAATCAAAATATTCAAAGTATGGTCTGCCTAACAAACCTTTAAACTTTTTCTTTAATTGAGTTATCAAAATATTCGGCCGTTGATCACTAAAGTAATGGAATTAATAAATGTACTTTAATTTCACACTCTCTATATATTGTTATATATTGTATGAAGAACATATCTTATAATTCATAAGCTACAACTTTCATTCCCTCTTTTTAGAAAAAAACCGACCGAACACCTTCGAGTTATTGTTATTATGGCTTTATCAATGGATAATATTGTTTTATCCAATGAAGAGGAAATTTGTATGATGAAAGCTATGCACATTCCTTCTGGTTTATACCTTAACATGGTTTTAAGAGCTGCCATTGAACTTGACCTATTTGAGATTATATCAAAATCTACTACTCAAAAACTATCTTCTTATGAAATTGCATCTCAAATTCCCACAAAAAACCCTAATGCATCATCACTTGTTCTTGAAAGGATTCTAAGGTTTCTTGCTAGTCAATCTTTTCTCGCATGTAACATTACAAAAAATGATGATGGAAATGTTGACACATCATACAATTTGACTCCATTAAGCCAAAGTTTAATCTCAGATAAAGATGGAACATCAATTGCTCCCTTTTTACTATTGAATACTGATCCAGTAGGTGTTCATGCTTGGTAAGATCTTACACTACTCGTGGTTTCACGTGATCATCTATTAAAAGTGAAAGTAATTATTAATAATTACCTGAAAAACATTAATTAGTAAATATTACTTATAACTTCATGTTTTTTTTGTTAAGTTTTCATTTGAAAGATGCAATATTAGAAGGTGAGGTACCATTCAACAAGGCCCATGGGGTGCATGCATTTGAATACCATGGAAAAGATAGTACATTTAATGGATTATTCAACAAAGCTATGCAAAATGTCACTTGCATTGAAATGAAGAAAATTGTTGAGAGTTACAATGGATTTCAAGGAGTAGAAGAGATCATAGATGTGGGAGGTGGACTTGGAATATCATTAGCTTCTATAATTTCCAAATATCCTAATATCAAGGGCATTAATTTTGACCAACCTCATGTCATCAAAGATGCCCCTACTTATGAAGGTAACAACCAAAACCTTACATATTATGCATTATTTTTTCTTACTTTAGTATATACCAAGCATATTAATTACAATTTAATATTGGTCATTTTCTTGTGTTAGTCCATGATATCACACCAATTTATTTTAAAAAAATTATATATATTATGTACATTTAATTGATATTGAAAGATCAAATATATTAGGCATAGAGCATGTTGGAGGAGACATGTGGGATAGTATTCCTCAAGGGGAGCTCATCATACTGAAGGTCAGTATTCTTGTCTTGTTGTTATTTTCTATCCTTCATATATAAAAGAATAATAGTTTTTTTTTTCTTTTTTATGATTGAAATTTTAAAATTAAACTTTATAATTTTTCAATATTTTTCTTACCTTTCGTTACAACATCCTTTCGTACACAACTACAAAAATGTCTTTTAACACATTTTTTAAGACGTAAGTCTCAAAATTACACTTTATTTGAAACTTCGTAGTTTGTCAGATAACACCATTAAAAGTGTATTTCCTCATTTGGAGTCGTTTTGCAAGTAATACGATCTAGTAATTTCTGACTTGATAATAATAATAAT
This sequence comes from Solanum habrochaites, assembly GCA_027704765.1. NCBI lineage: Eukaryota > Viridiplantae > Streptophyta > Magnoliopsida > Solanales > Solanaceae > Solanum > Solanum habrochaites. The sequence continues at coordinate 50,587,164 of JAKWJA010002494.1, read as the reverse complement.
AATAATAATAAATGTAGGCGGTACTTCATAATTGGGATGATGAAGATTGTGTGAAAATACTGAAGAATTGTTGGAGAGCATTGCCAAATGATGGTAAAGTAGTTGTAATTGAACAAATACAACCAGAATATCCAGAGACTAATCTTCTCTCTAAACATTCATTTAGTTTTGATATATCAATGATGATTATGTTTCATGGAGGCAAAGAAAGAACAAAACAACAATTTGAAGATTTGGCTAAACAAGCTGGATTTACATCTCTCAAAGTTGTGGCTCGAGCATATTATTCTTGGCTCATCGAACTCTACAAGTATTAGATACCTCTTTTTAAATAATTTATGCTTTAATAATACTGCCTTCATTTCAAATTACCTGACATCGTTATTATAAATTCAAGATTCAAATTTTTAAATTTTGATCGATGAAAAAATTACCATCAAAATGAAAATTTGTTTGACTCTCGAAATTGAGAAAATGACATATAAATTGGATTTGGGTGAGAATAAAAAGTTAATTGGTTTAATTATTTCCTGTCTATTTCTAATTATATTCTGATGTTTTTTATGTAACATGATTTTCAATGAAGGACCTTATAACATTATAAAACAACACTAATTGTATATCTTTTTATTAAAGCATTTTAGAGTTGAAAATTGAAAATAATATGAAATTAAAAAATTGATATAATCATATGAAGTAAAAGAACTTCTGATAAAAAAAAATAAAAAAATAAAAAGGGATATGACTAGGCTATGAGTAAGGCTCCCCAATTTTAATTGAAGCAAATAATATAACTTAAGAGTTATTTACTTATTTTATATAAAATAGTTACGGAATATATTATATTATATTATATCGTATAATTCAAAATATATCACATATCAATCTAAGATAATTTTTTAAAATATAAATATAAAGTAGAACTATTATATAAAGATACGGGGAAGCAAATGAAAGAAACAAATCCCCTCTTTTCTTAATGTTTTGTTTGAATTGAGTAGAGTAAGATTTTAGTGTTTTGCTTATTGTTTTAATTAACATCTCAATAAAATGGGTCTGGCCTAATTTAGTTTACGAAAGAATATATAAAAAGATTAGAATAAAATCATTATAAGTAAATAAAAATGAGGGAGAAAAATAATGACGCTGTTTCTAACATCGCATAGAATTTCTCATCTTAGGGATCCAGGTTATTAATATGCCTCACATCAAAACGTCGCTACAGAGTACTCTCTCTCTGTCCCGTATTATTTGTCATGTTACGTTTTTTAAAAGCTTATTTGACTAATTTTCAAAGTTAAATTAAATCACATTAATTTGATATTTTAAACAAAAAAAAATTAGATATTCTAAACATATATGAAAAGTACTATAAATTACATTTTTTTGCATATTAATATGATGAAAAACACATCTTAAAATGTTGATCAAAATTTTTATAGTTTAACTATAAAAATAGAAACAATGACCAAAAATATTGCACAGAGGGAGTACTTGATTTAATATTGCAATACAATAAATTTAACTCACAATTAAAATAAATATCATATTTATTACTCCCTTCGTTCATTTTTACTTGTTCACTTTTTCTTTTATAGTTGTCCCTAATTTTTTTTTTATCTATTTTGACAAATCAAGAAAGAATAATTTTTTTTTACCTATTATACCCTCAATTAGATGACTAATTACTTTGAAAAATGTAGGACTTTTCATCCACTTCATAATTAATAAGGATAAAATAATAAACTCATTACGTCATTAATTATTTTATTAATAAGTGTGTCAATTAAAAAATGGACAAATAAAAAGGGACGAAGCGAGTAACAACCATCCATTAAGTGAAGGAAGTCACATTCATATTTTTAAGAGAAAACATATAAAATTTCCCTATTTCAATAAAATTTAATTTAGCACTTTAGCTTTATGGATAATTATTTACCTTCTAATCTTTCAAGTGAATTAAAATACACTTAAATCGCTAATATGATAAATTAAAAAAAATAAAGCACGTAAATATAAAAAATTAAAGAAAAAAAAAAGACCTCAATTATTTTCTTTTTATCCAATAATTTTTATTTCTTCATCTTCTTCGTATCCTACCACCCCCACCTCCCGCCCATTGATCTTCCTCCCACCCAATTCACCCCTCCCGCCCTCGGCCACCAGCTTGTACTGTTAGAATCTTTTTTTTCTTTTTGATTCTTCTCGCCCTTTTAAATATTATTATTATCAGTTTTTTAAAAAAATTGTCGTGTATTGAGAAAATTATATCAAAAGACTTGAAGTATTGATAGGATTTTATATCACTAATTTGGAAGTGTTTAAAGGAGATTACAAATTGATCGATATTGAACAGTCAATGTATACTTTATGTATAGCCATTAGCAATGTATATTTTATGTATAATCATGGGAAAATGCACAAGTACCCCCTCAACCTATGTCTTAAATTCCAGAGACACACTTATACTATACTAAGGTCCTATTACCCCCTGAACTTATTATATAAGTAATTTTCTACCCCTTTTTAGCCTACGTGGCACTAGTTTTAAAAAAAAAGTCAATCATCATTGGGCCTACAAGATAGTGCCACGTAGGTCGAAAAGGGATAAAAAACTATTAATAAAATAAGTTCAGGGGGGTAATAGGACCTTAGTATAGTATAAATGTGTGTCTGAGATTTTAGGCATAGGTTGAGGGGGTACTTGGCCATTATCCCTATAATCATTAGAAATGTATATTTTATGTATAGTTTAAATATATACAACTTTTATTAAAAGTGTATCATAATGTATAGTTAATATATAATTATAATTTTTGACAAAATATAATATTAATCAATATATAGTTTTTTTTTATAACTTTTGACTATTTATTATGTAAATAAAAAATAATTATATATAGTCTAAATAAATTATATTCACCACCATACTTCAATATTAGGACTGTCATGGTGCAAGCGCACGATATTTTCACCAAATCATATACTATTGTCTAGAAGATTCTTCGAATTAAAATAGAAATGTGTCTTCACTTGCTTCAATAACAAACTTTAATTGTCACTAATTTCATTTTGCACTCGAAAAATTGTTAGTTTGTACTATGGAGGGTACAGATGACACGTCAGTAGACGACAGGATATAATATTTTATTTGTCTCTAATTATTTATTTATTTTTAAATTCATACACTTATTAAAAAAAAATTGACATATTAACTTTATTATTTTTCCATATTAATTATGAAGTGTGTGAATTAAAAATTTAAGTTTTACAAAAAGTTTTATCTTTTTTCAAAGTAATTAATTGCGGATATAATAGGTAAAAATAAAATTATCCTTTCTTGATTTGTTAAAATGGACAAATAATTAGGGACAACTAAAAAAAGAAAAGTTGACAAAAAATAAGGGTAATGAGGAGTAGAGGATAAAACTAATTACTTCCTCTGTCATTAAATACTTATTTTTCTAATCATCATTTAATGTCTATTTGAAAAGTCACCAGTTAATTATTTTTCAAAACAAAAAATAAAATAAAAATAAAAGGAAGAAATTAGAAAGTAATTTGCTTGTAATTACACCATATAATTACCAACAATTCACTTCTTCTCCTGCGAGTTGGAGAGTGTAATTATATCCTATCAATTATATTTAACTAGTGAATTCAGCCGTGCTTCGCGCGGTCATAATAACTCGTTAAATTCACTAACTAACTTTTTAGAATAGTTGAGTACTTAAAATATTTTATATATTTTCTATAGCGACATCCTAACGATTAAATCAGATTTCATGTTTTAATGAAATATATTATTAGTATTTAAGTTTTATATCTTTTATAATCTTAAGTAAGAGTCTTTATCTTCTAATAATATTTTTTATATCGCTAAACTTATAATCCTTATTTTTGTAAGTAAAAGAAAATTTGATTCAAGAAGTTATATACATGTTTATCTATACATAATTTTTCCTTTCATTTATATGGAAGCATTGATGAAAAACATTTCAATATAAATGCAACAACCTATTTAAATTAGTTATTTAAACTTGAAAATAAAAAAATTAAAAACGTAGAAACATAAGAAAGAAATAGTTTTGAACTGTGAAAACCCAATTGATCATTTGACCTTCATTTTTATGATTCTACCATTTTAAATTTTTACGACTTAAAATTTAAAAAAAAAGAAAAACAATGAATAATAACTTTTATTAAAAAAAATAATCAACATATATCGTATGGTAAAAATAATTTAAAAAACTAAACAATCTATATTTTTTTCATTGCTCTACAAATTTATATATGTAGTGTCCATCCAATCATAAGTAACTAAAAGGATGTATTTAATCATTATTTTATTTATTTATTTTGAATTTCAACTATGGAAAACTCAATTTGACTATGAAAATTTAAAATTTAACTCATAATTTTTAAAATTTTGAGAAATAATAAAAAAGATTTTCAATCCAAATCATTGGCAAAAAGTCAAAGTAATTTGCATTACACAATCCCAATTTTCATAAATTATTTTTCATTTTTTAAAATAACAATTTTTTTTTTGAATTGTACAATAAAAGTGGACAATTGCCTATAAAGTTTTATGATTTATGGTCATAATTATTGTGTCTTAAGAAATTTATATATTAAAAAATGTAGTGAAGCAAACTCTCTTTGGTGTCTTGTTCTCGTTTTACTTTCTTTTTCTCTAGCAACTACAAGGATAAAGAATTAACAATTCATATATAAATAACGATCAATCTCTTTTTCTGTATGAATTTTTTAACAATATTTTTTTTGTTTATTGGCTTCTAAAATAATTTCTTGAACTTGAATTTAAATTTGTTCCTACAAAAAATATAATATTATACTTACAGTTCACATTTTATAGATGATTATGTCTTTTAATATGCTATTTTTACAAAAATGTATATAAAAAAAATAATTTCACTTCTTTTGGTATGTGTGAATTTTAAGCAATCTCGTTTTGATATTGATTTTCAAATGTGTCTCTTAGGTTGAGACTCTAAGTAACACTTCTTCCAACAAAATATAAAATTATAGTTTATAGTTCACATTTTAACATATCACTTTTGAAAAATGTATATAGAAAAGAAAATAGATATTCTCACTTCTTTTGATATGTGTGAATTTTTTAAACAACCTTTTTAGGTTGAGACTTCATATAAGACTTTCTCCTGCAAATTATAAAATCATAATTCAGGGCTCACATTTCATAAAAACTCATATTTTTTTAATAGATTCCTTTTGAAAATTGAATAAATAAAAGAAGATAGATATTCTTACCATCAATTCATATAAAAGAAAATAAATTTGAGCCTCCAAGCAACACTCCTCAAAAATATAATATCATAATTCAAGGTTAACAATTTATAAACACTCATGTTTTTTGATAAAAAAATTCTGAAAAATGCATAAATAGAAAAAGATAAATATTCTTATCATCAATTTATATAAAAGAAAATAGATAATCTCACCTTTAAAATAAACTGTAAAATATCATCAGCACCCAACATTGACTGAGCTTCTCATTCATTTGCAATGTTTCTTATATTTATATGTGCAAATATGATATAAATACATAATAACTCATATGGTAAATGCCATTAAAAATAATGACTTTTCACATTTTTGTATTTATTAAATTACAACGAAACTTACCTTTTAAATTTCATAACTACTGCATTGATCATTTCTACATTTCCTTATAGAAATATAAGTAATACAAAAAAAGTGAAAAAAAATTAGGGGAAGAGATTAATAATAATGGTGGAGAATATCCTAAATATGGATAGATTAAATATGACATTCATATATGTAAATTATAATAATAACTAAATTAGTAGATGAAATTTAGGGACAGAATTGAATATTTGCAACACATAAAATGAGTTTTACGTATCGTTGTCCAGTTGGGTATATTGTAACGTACATATACAAAATAATAAAGGAATTAATGTAAGAATTTAAACGAAAATGATTAATAGAGGGCATTTATTTAATTTATTTAATATATTAAGATGAGAATAAGATAAAATAAAAAAATCAGGCATGAAAATTACATACTAAGATAATAAAATATGGACAACACTGACAATGCTAAAATAAAATAATTAAAAAAAAGGAAAAAAAGAAAGAAAAAGACTTCTTGCAAAAAGAGTTTGAAATAAAAAGAAGAAGAATTGAAAGGAAATTATGAATGAAAAAGGACAAAATGTTATGCAGTGTTAGATATTTGCTTTAGTATTTATAGTTAGTATAATAATTAGTAACATATGAATATGAAAAGATAAATAACATCCATTGGAGTAATTATAATTCAATGACTTTAATTGTGATTAGCTTCAATATTTAAGAGATTCTTTTTATATTTTAAAATTTAAAAAATAATTTGAAAAATATACTTAAAAAAAAAGATGAATATTTTTCTAGCCCTTAGAGGCATGCCACATAAGCGGTTTTGAATTCAGGTTTATATATATATCTTGATTATTAGTTGACCAAGTAATTACATGACCAATCAAACAAGACGAACGATATAACTACACAAATTTGAAGGGTATTTTCGATTTTTCTCCCTTTGTAGTACTCCTTCCGTCCATAATTATTTGTCATGTAAAAGTCATGCACACCCCTCAAGAAAAATTAAATACAATGTGTAATTAGACTAATATAACCCTATCAAGAATATCAAAAGTCTACCTAACTTTCCAATTGAACTACATTATTATTAAGGACAAATTTTGGAAAAAAGTAACTAATTGTTTCTTGATTATTTAAATCGACAATTAATCTTGAACATCTTTTTTTAATATATCTGTCAAATAATTATGGACGGAGAGAATATTATTTATGACTTCGATGTAGGAGTTGTCAACTTTTAAACTTGATATTAAATGATGTCTCTTTCACCAATAAACCCAAACTTAGAATTAAATGACCAATTAAATTTTCAAAATGACCTTTTAGACTTTTGCTAGGTCACCCTCCATTGTCTCTATTTTTTTCTCAAAGTATAACTTTTACTCCCTTTATTTGAAATTGTTTGTCATATTACGCTTATCGAAAGTAGTTTGACTAATTTTTAAAAGTAAATTAGATCATATTAATTTAATATTTAAAACAAAAAAATTAAATATTCTAACATTATATTAAAAGTATTATAAATTACAATTTTTTGCATACTAATATGATAAAAAAAATACATCTTAAAATTTTGCTAAATTTTTTATAGTTTGACTCTAAAAATCAGGATAAATAATACCGGACGAAAATAATATGAGCAATGCTCTTTATTAGGAAGTGAGATGGTAAATAAAAATGCATGTTCACCACAATTTATGAGCAATGCTCTTTTTTAGGAATCTAGAGTATAATTTAATTTTGACCAATAAAAATAAGATATTACTCTATCATTTAAGAAGATTTAATTATCATTTAATATTAATATTATTTTTTCTATCCATTTTTATTTATTACGTTGTGCTTTTTAAAAGTTAATTTAACTAATTTTTAAAGTTAAAATTAAATTACATTAAGTCGATATTTTAAACAAAAAATTTAGATATTCAAATACTATATGAAAAGTACTATAAATTGCAATTTTTTGCATATCAATATGATAAAAAACACATCTTTAAATATTAGTCAAAGTTCTTATAGTTTGACTCTAAAAATAGAAATCATGACAAATAATAGTGAACGGAAAGAATATGAGATATTTAAGATGTGGTTTGTACATCATGATAAAAAGAAATTCACAATATACGTAACGCAATACCGCCTAACAGACACATAAATATAATGCGACAAGAATAACTTTTAGCGATAATAAATAGATATATTAATAAAGAGTGTTAAAGTCTTTATCGTCATTAGTAAAGTGTCATTAGATTCAGTATGACTAAAGACTTTAGAGACATATACAAAAAGTTTTACTGTCAATTACGTTAAAATTACATATTTAACGGTAATTAAGTTATTATCATTAATTAATTGCTGCTAATTTTTTTTTATGTAGTAATACCTTCATTAATTCATATGCTAACTTAGATTATTTTTTTTATGTCTCTTTGTTACATGATTCATAAAGTAACCACTCTCCGCGTTCCTTTTTAATTGTTCATTATATCAAAGACATATTTTAATTTATATTATATCAAAGAGAAAAGTATAATATACATTTTTCATATATAACTACACAATTATATTCAATTATCAGTTGACCAAGTAATTACATGACCAATCAAACAAGATGAACGATATAACTACACAAGTTTGAAGGGTATTTTCGATTTTTCTCCCTTTGTAGTACTCGCTACGTCTATAATTGTTTGTCATGTAAAAGTCATGCACACCCTTCAAGAAAAATTTAATACAATGTGTAATTAGACTAATATAACCCTATCAAGAATATCAAAAGTCTACCTAACTTTCCAATTGAACTACATTATTATTAAGGATAAATTTGAAAAAAAGTGACTAATTAGTTCTTGATTTTTTAAATTGATAATTAATCTTGGACATCTATTTTTAGTATACCTGCCAAGCAATTATGAACGGAAGGAATATGCCAAACAATTGTGGACGGAAAGAGTATTATTTATGACTTCGATGTAGGAGTTGTCAACTTTTAAACTTGATATTAAATAATGTCTCTTTCACCAATAAACCCAAACTTAGAATTAAATGACCAATTAAATTTTCAAAATGGCCTTTTAGGCTTTTGCTAGGTCACCCTCCATTGTCTCTATTTTTTTCTCAAAGTATAATTCATTTCCTTCATTTGGAATTGTTTGTCATATTCGGTTTATTGAAAGTTAATTTGATTAATTTTTAAAGATAAATTAGATCACATTAATTCGATATTTTAAACAAAAAAAATTAGATATTCTAAAACTATATGAAAAGTATTATAAATTACAATTTTTTGCATACTAATATGATGAAAAAATATATCTTAAAATGTTAGTCAAAGTTTTTATAGTTTGACTAAAAATAAAAATTATAACAAAAAATACTGGACGGAAATAGTATGAGAAATGCTTTTTAGGAAGTAAGCTGGTAAATAAAAATGCAAGTTCACCACAATTAATGAGCAATGCTCTTTTTTAGGAGTCTAGAGTATAATTTAATTTTTACCAATAAATATAAGATATTAGTCTATCATTTAAGAAGATTTAATTATCATTTAATATTAATATTACTTTTTCTATCTATTTTTATTTATTATATTATACTTTTCGAAAGTTAATTTAACTAATTTTTAAAGTTAAAATTAAATTACATTAAGTCGATATTTTAAACAAAAAATTTAGATATTCAAATACTATATGAAAAGTACTATAAATTGCAAGTTTTTGCATATCAATATGATAAAAAAACACATCTTTAAATATTAGTCAAAGTTCTTATAGTTTGACTCTAAAAATAGAAATCATGACAAATAATAGTGAACGGAAAGAATATTAGATATTTAAGATGTGGTTTGTACATCATGATAAATAAAATTCACAATATACAAGAAGCAATACCGCCTAACAGTCACATAAATATAATGCGACAGGAATAACTTTTAGTGACAATAAATGGATATAATAATGAAGAGTGTAAAGTCTTTATTGTCACTAGTAAATTATCATTAGATTCAGTATGACTAAAGACTTTAGGAACATATACAAAAAGTTTTAGTGTTAATTACGTTAAAACTACATATTTAGCGGTAATTGAGTTATTACCATTAATTAATTGCCGCTAAAATTTTTTTTATGTAGTAATACCTTCATTAATTCATATGCTAACTTAGATTCTTTTTATGTCTCTTTATTACATGATTCATAAAGTAACCACTCTCCGCGTTCCTTTTTAATTGTTCATTATATCAAGGACATATTTTAATTTATATTATATCAAAGAGAAAAGTGTAATATACATTTTTCATATATAACTACACAATTATATTCAATTATCAGTTGACCAAGTAATTACATGACCAATCAAACAAGATGAACGATATAACTACACAAGTTTGAAGGGTATTCTCGATTTTTCTCCCTTTGTAGTACTCCCTGTGTCTATAATTGTTTGTCATGTAAAAGTCATGCACACCCTTCAAGAAAAATTTAATACAATGTGTAATTAGACTAATATAACCCTATCAAGAATATCTAAAGTCTACCTAACTTTCCAATTGAACTACATTATTATTAAGGATAAATTTGAAAAAAAGTGACTAAATAGTTCTTGATTTTTTAAATTGACAATTAATCTTGGACATCTATTTTTAGTATACCTGCCAAACAATTATGAACGAAAGGAATATGCCAAACAATTGTGGACGGAAAGATTATTATTTATGACTTCGATGTAGGAGTTGTCAACTTTTAAACTTGATATTAAATGATGTCTCTTTCACCAATAAACCCAAACTTAGAATTAAATGACAAATTAAATTTTCAAAATGGCCTTTTAGGCTTTTGCTAGGTCACCCTCCATTGTCTCTATTTTTTTCTCAAAGTATAATTCATTTCCTTCGTTTGGAATTGTTTGTCATATTCGGTTTATTGAAAGTTAATTTGATTAATTTTTAAAGATAAATTAGATCACATTAATTTGATATTTTAAACAAAAAAATTAGATATTCTAAAACTATATGAAAAGTATTATAAATTACAATTTTTTGCATACTAATATGATGAAAAAATATATCTTAAAATGTTAGTCAAAGTTTTTTATAGTTTGACATTAAAAATAAAAATTATAACAAAAAATACTGGACGAAAATAGTATGAGAAATGCTTTTTAGGAAGTAAGCTGGTAAATAAAAATGCAAGTTCACCACAATTAATGAGCAATGCTCTTTTTTAGGAGTCTAGAGTATAATTTAATTTTTACCAATAAATATAAGATATTAGTCTATCATTTAAGAAGATTTAATTATCATTTAATATTAATATTACTTTTTCTATCTATTTTTATTTATTATATTATGCTTTTTGAAAGTTAATTTAACTAATTTTTAAAGTTAAAATTAAATTACATTAAGTCGATATTTTAAACAAAAAATTTAGATATTCAAATACTATATGAAAAGTACTATAAATTGTAATTTTTTGAATATCAATATGATAAAAAACACATATTTAAATATTAGTCAAAGTTCTTATAGTTTGACTCTAAAAATAGAAATCATGACAAATAATAGTGAACGGAAAGAATATGAGATATTTAAGATGTGGTTTGTACATCATGATAAAAAAAATTCACAATATACGTAAAGCAATACCGCCTAACAGACACATAAATATAATGCGACAAGAATAACTTTTAGCGATAATAAATAGATATATTAATAAAGAGTGTTAAAGTCTTTATCGTCATTAGTAAAGTGTCATTAGATTCAGTATGACTAAAGACTTTAGAGACATATACAAAAAGTTTTACTGTCAATTACGTTAAAATTACATATTTAACGGTAATTGAGTTATTATCATTAATTAATTACCGCTAATTATTTTTTTTATGTAGTAATACCTTCATTAATTCATATGCTAACTTAGATTCTTTTTATGTCTCTTTATTACATGATTCATAAAGTAACCACTCTCCGCGTTCCTTTTTAATTGTTCATTATATCAAGGACATATTTTAATTTATATTATATCAAAGAGAAAAGTGTAATATACATTTTTCATATATAACTACACAATTATATTCAATTATCAGTTGACCAAGTAATTACATGACCAATCAAACAAGATGAACGATATAACTACACAAGTTTGAAGGGTATTCTCGATTTTTCTCCCTTTGTAGTACTCCCTGTGTCTATAATTGTTTGTCATGTAAAAGTCATGCACACCCTTCAAGAAAAATTTAATACAATGTGTAATTAGACTAATATAACCCTATCAAGAATATCAAAAGTCTACCTAACTTTCCAATTGAACTACATTATTATTAAGGATAAATTTGGAAAAAAGTGACTAATTCGTTCTTGATTTTTTAAATTGACAATTAATCTTGGACATCTATTTTTAATATACCTGCCAAACAATTGTGAACGGAAGGAATATGCCAAACAATTGTGGACGGAAAGAGTATTATTTATGACTTTGATGTAGGAGTTGTAACTTTTAAACTTGATATTAAATGATGTCTCTTTCACCAATAAACCAAAACTTAGAATTAAATGACCAATTAAATTTTCAAAATGGCCTTTTAGGCTTTTGCTAGGTCACCCTCCATTGTCTCTATTTTTTTCTCAAAGTATAATTTTCACTCCCTTCGTTTGGAATTGTTTGTCATATTTTGTTTATCGAAAGTCAATTTGATTAATTTTTAAAGATAAATTAGATAACATTAATTCGATATTTTAAACAAAAAAATTCGATATTCTAAAACTATATGAAAAGTATTATAAATTATAATTTTTTGCATACTAATATGATGAAAAAATACATCTTAAAATGTTAGTCAAAGTTTTTATAGTTTGACTTTAAAAATAAAAATTATAACAAAAAATACTGGACGGAAATAGTATGAGAAATGCTTTTTAGGAAGTAAGCTTGTAAATAAACATGCAAGTTCACCACAATTAATGAGCAATGCTCTTTTTTAGGAGTCTAGAGTATAATTTAATTTTGACCAGTAAATATAAAATATTACTCTATCATTTAAGAAGATTTAATTATCATTTAATATTAATATTACTTTTTCTATCTATTTTTATTTATTATATTACACTTTTCGAAAGTTAATTTAACTAATTTTTAAAGTTAAAATTAAATTACATTAAGTCGATATTTTAAACAAAAAATTTAGATATTCAAATACTATATGAAAAGTACTATAAATTGTAATTTTTTGCATATCAATATGATAAAAAACACATCTTTAAATATTAGTCAAAGTTCTTATAGTTTGACTCTAAAAATAGAAATCATGACAAATAATAGTGAACGGAAAGAATATTAGATATTTAAGATGTGGTTTGTACATCATGATAAATAAAATTCACAATATACGTGAAGCAATACCGCCTAACAGACACATAAATATAATGCGACAAGAATAACTTTTAGTGATAATAAATGGATATATTAATGAAGATTGTTAAAGTCTTTATTGTCACTAGTAAATTATCATTAGATTTAGTATGACTAAAGACTTTAGGGATATATATAAAAAAATTAGTGTTAATTACGTTAAAATTACATATTTAGCGATAATTGAGTTATTACCATTAATTAATTGCCGCTAATTTTTTTTTTTATGTAGTAATACCTTCATTAATTCATATGCTAACTTAGATTTCTTTTTATGTCTCTTTATTACATGATTCATAAAGTAACCACTCTCCGCGTTCCTTTTTAATTGTTCATTATATTAAAGACATATTTTAATTTATATTATATCAAAGAGAAAAGTATAATATACATTTTCATATATATATATATATATATATATATATATATATATATATATATATATATATATATATATATATATATATATATATATATATATATATATACTATCTTTTAACTTTAATGATCTATTCCTTATATCATTTTCTTGTGATACAATTCTCATTATATTAATCAAAATATTCAAAGTATGGTCTACCTAACAAACCTTTAATCTTTTTCATTAATTGAGTTATCAAAATATTCGGCCGTTGATCATTAAAGAAATGGAATTAATAAATGTACTTTAATTTCACACACTCTATATATTGTATGAACATATCTTATAATTCATAAGCTACAACTTTCATTCCCTCTTTTTGAAAAAAAACAGACCGAACATCTTCGAGTTATTGTTATTATGGCTTTATCAATGGATAATATTGTTATATCCAATGAAGAAGAAATTTGTATGATGAAAGCTATGCACATTCCTTGTGGTTTATACCTTAACATGGTTTTAAGAGCTGCCGTTGAACTTGACCTATTTGAGATTATATCAAAATCTACTACTCAAAAACTATCTTCTTATGAAATTGCATCTCAAATTCCCACAAAAAACCCTAATGCGTCATCACTTGTTCTTGAAAGGATTCTAAGGTTTCTTGCTAGTCAATCTCTTCTCACATGTAACATTACAAAAAATGATGATGGAAATGTTCACACAACATACAATTTGACTCCATTAAGCCAAACTTTAATCTCAGATAAAGATGGATCATCAATTGCTCCCTTTTTACTACTGCATTCTGAATCAGTTGTTGTTAATTCTTGGTAAGGTTACATACATGCATATTTTATCATTAGTAAATTAAATAATTATCGGATTATACTATATTAGTAAATATTAATTGTACATACATTGTGACTCTTTTTGTTTGTTTGTTAAGTTTTCATTTGAAAGATGCAATTCTAGAAGGTGAGGTTCCATTCAACAAGGCCTATGGAATGAATGCATTTGAATACACTAAAAAAGATAGTAGAATGAATGGATTATTCAACAAAGCTATGCAAAATGTCACTTGCATTGAAATGAAGAGAATTGTTGAGTGTTACAATGGATTCAAAGGAGTAAAAGAGATCATAGATGTGGGAGGTGGACTTGGAATATCATTAGCTACTATAATTTCCAAATATCCTAATATCAAGGGGATTAATTTTGATCTACCCAATGTCATCAAAGATGCTCCTACTTATGAAGGTAACAATCAAAACCTCTGTATACATATATATATATATATTAATTTTTTAATTACAAAGATAGCTTTTTTAAAATATTAAACCTTTTTTAAAAAATAAAATTAAAATTAATTTGCTTATTTTTTGGGACTTATAACAATATCTTTTTTTCTCTCTCTCCATTATATATCTAATCATCTCAATCTCAAGAATATTCCTCTTATAGGGATATGTTTCTCTCCATTGTTTTTCTTATTGTTTTTTACTATGAAATTGTTATTCGAAGAAGATTCGCATGATTATAGTGAATATGATTTGTATCATATGATCCATAAATTATCAGAATAATTTGTAAACATAAAAATATTTTAGGGTATACTCTTTGATGGTCGATTTGGTACAATGGTTGATGATATGTTATTTTAAATAGTGATATACATTAAGAGATATACTTTAGTGTCTGATTTGGTGATTTATTGATATTTAATAGTGACATGTTTTAGTTTATGTATTTTGATGGATGATATAGTTAAAGTATTGGTAATATGTTGATTTAAATTTGATGAATGATTTGGTTAATTTATGTAGAGCAATAAAAGAAATTTAGTTATAATTGATGGTAATTAAGGTTAATTTTGGTTATGTGTTCCAACACAAATGCAAAACAACATAATCTAACCAAGTATATACAAACACTAATAAATCACATAATATATCATTCAGTGCTAATTTTTGTAATATAAAAGATAATGCTATGCATTTAATTGAGAAATATGAAATTAAGCTTCAAATACTCTTAATATTAGGCATAGAGCATGTTGGAGGAGACATGTTGAGGAGTGTTCCTCAAGGGGAGCTAATCATTCTCAAGGTCAGTGTATTCTTGTCATATATATTTATAATGAAAGTTAGTTAGTACGTCTGACAATTTCTGACTCGATAATAATAACAAATGTAGGAAATACTTCATAATTGGGATGATGATGATTGCGTAAAAATATTGAAGAATTGTTGGAGAGCATTGCCAAATGATGGTACAGTAGTTGTAATTGAACAAATACAGCCAGAATATCCAGAGACTAATCTTCTATCTAAGCATTTATTTACTTTAGACATATCAATGATGATTATGTTTCATGGAGGCAAAGAAAGAACAAAGCAACAATTTGAAGATTTGGCTAAACAAGCTGGATTTACATCTCTCAAAGTTATAGCTCGAGCATATTATTATTGGGTCATCGAATTCTACAAATATTAATTACCTATACTTTCATTCATTTGTGATATAATAAAACTCTCTTCCTCCTAATTTATGTGACGCTGTTCGAATTTTGAGAGTCAAACTTTTTAATTTGATCGTAAATTCAGACATATATAGAATCTTTAAATACTTGGAAACTAATATGTCAAATCACGATCAAAATAAGATTTTGTTTGATTTTTAAAATTCAGAAAGTGACGTATAAATTGAAACTATAGAATTAATTGGTTTGTGTATTTGTTAAACTATTTCCATTTATGTTTGGTTGTTCGATATTGAATAAAATAAGGTCCAAATAACATTATCTTGGATTTGTTCTTTTTTTTTTAAAAAAAAAAAGAACTGTAATTATTATTTGATGTTTGGTTGATGTCCGATATATATCGGTTAGAAAGTGTCGATCCAAATTTAATTCTTTAGGGTAATGGAGAGTAGAGGATAAAACTAATTACTTCCGGTCATTAAATACTTATTAACGTCTGTTTGGAAAGTCACCAGGTAATTATTTTTAAAAACAAAAAATAAAATAAAAATAAAAAAAAGAAATTAGAAAGTAATTCGCTTGTAATTACACCATATAATTATCAACAATTCACTTCCTCTCCTGCCAATTGGAGTGTAATTACATCCTATCAATTATATTCAATCATTAGTTGACCAAGTAATTACATGACCAATCAATCAAGACGAACGATATAATTACACAAATTTGAAGGGTATTTTCGATTTTTCTCCCTTTGTAGTACTCCCTCTGTCTATAATTGTTTGTCATGTAAAAGTCATGCACACCTCTCAAGAAAAAGTTAATACAATGTGTAATTAGACTAATATAACTCTATCAAGAATATCAAAAGTCTACCTAACTTTTCAATTGAATTACATTATTATTATGGACAAATTTGGAAAAAAGTGACTAATTGGTTTTTGATTATTTAAATTGACAATTAATCTTGGACATCTATTTTTAGTATACCTGCCAAACAATTATGAAAGAAAGAATATGCCAAACAATTGTGGACCAAAGGAGTATTATTTATTACTTCCATGTAGGAGTTGTCAACTTTTAAACTTGATATTAAATGATGTCTCTTTCATCAATAAACCCAAACTTAGAATTGAATGACCAATTAAATTTTCAAAATGGCCTTTTAGGCTTTTGCTAGGTCACCCTCCATTGTCTCTATTTTTTTCTCAAAATATAATTTCCACTCCCTCCGTTCGGAATTGTTTGTCATGTTGCGTTTATCAAAAGTCAATTTGATTAATTTTTAAAGATAAATTAGATTACATTAATTTGATATTTTAAACAAAAAATTAGATATTCTAAAACTATAATGAAAAGTATTATAAATTGCAATTTTTTGCATACTAATATGATGAAAAAATACATTTTAAAATGTTAGTAAAAGTTTTTATAGTTTGACTCTATAAATAGAATTATAACAAACAATACTGGACGGAGGAATATGAGGAAGTAAGCTGGTAAGTAAAAATGCAAGTTCACCACAATTTATGAGCAATGCTCTTTTTTAGGAGTCTAGAGTATACTTTAATTTTGACCAATAAATATAAGATATTACTCTATCATTTAAGAAGATTTAATTATCATTTCATATTAATATTATTTTTTCTATCCATTTTTATTTATTATATTACGCTTTTTGAAAGTTAATTTAACTAATTTTTAAAGTTAAAATTAAATTACATTAAGTCGATATTTTAAACCAAAAATTAGATATTCAAATTCTATATGAAAAGCACTATAAATTTTAATTTTTTGCATACCAATATAATAAAAAAAACACATCTTAAAATATTAGTCAAAGTTCTTATAGTTTGACTCTAAAAATAGAAATCATGAAAATAATAGTGAACGGAGAGAATATTAGATATTTAAGATGTGGTTTGTACATCATGATAAATAAAATTCACAATACACGTAAAGCAATACCGCCTAACAGACACATAAATATAATGCGACAAGAATAACTTTTAGCGATAATAAATGGATATATTAATGAAGAGTGCTAAAGTCTTTATTGTCATTAGTAAAGTGTCATTAGATTCAGTATGGCTAAAGACTTTAGGGACATATACAAAAAGTTTTAGTGTTAATTGCACGAAAAATACATATTTAACGATAATTGAGTTATTACCATTAATTAATTACCGCTAAAAATATTTTTTATACAGTGATATCTTCATTAATTCATATGCTAACTTAGATTTTTTTTATGTCTCTTCATTACATGAATTCATAAAGTAACCACTCTCCGCATTCCTTTTTAATTGTTCATTATATTAAAAACATATTTTAATTTATATTATATCAAAGAGAAAAGTATAATATACATTTTTCATATATATATATATACTATCTTTTAACTTTAATGATCTATTCCTTATATCATTTCTTGTGATACAATTCTCATTATATTAAGGGAAAATGCACAAGTACCCCCTCAACCTATGCCCGAAATCTCAGAGACACACTTATACTATACTAAGATTCTATTATTCCCTGAACTTATTTTATAAGTAATTTTCTACCCATTTTAGCCTACGTGGCACTAATTTAAAAAAAAAGTCAACCATCGTTGGACCCACAAGATAGTGCCACGTAGATCGAAAAGGAATAAAAAATTATTAATAAAATAAGTTCAGGGGTAATAGGACTTTAGTATAGTATAAGTGTGTCTATGAGATTTCGGACATTGATTGAGGAGGTACTTGAACATTATCCATTATATTAATAAAGAAATCAAAATATTCAAAGTATGGTCTGCCTAACAAACCTTTAAACTTTTTCATTAATTGAGTTATCAAAATATTCGGCCGTTGATCATTAAAGAAATGGAATTAATAAATGTACTTTAATTTCACACACTCTATATATTGTATGAAGAACATATCTTATAATTCATAAACTACAACTTCCATTCCCTCTTTTAAAAAAAAACAGACCAAACACCTTCGAGTTATTGTTATTATGGCTTTATCAATGGATAATATTGTTATATCCAATGAAGAGGAAATTTATATGATGAAAGCTATGCATCTTCCTTGTGGTTTATACCTTAACATGGTATTAAAAGCTGCTATAGAACTTGACCTATTTGAGATTATAGCAAAATCTACTACTCAAAAACTATCTTCTTATGAAATTGCATCTCAAATTCCCACAAAAAACCCTAATGCATCATCACTTGTTCTTGAAAGGATTCTAAGGTTTCTTGCTAGTCAATCTTTTCTCGCATGTAACATTACAAAAAATGATGATGGAAATGTTGACACATCATACAATTTGACTCCATTAAGCCAAAGTTTAATCTCAGATAAAGATGGAACATCAATTGCTCCCTTTTTACTACTGGCTACTGATCCAGTTGCTATTAATTCTTGGTAAGATTTCATGTTTTTCATACTTGATTCATTGAGTTAAACAACTTCGACACTAGCTATCAGGTCAGCTAAAAGATAATTGCGCGTGACCATCCATGAATAATGAAAGTAATTATTAATTGCCCGAAAAATAAGACAAAATACCTGCTCTGATGTTGTATAATGGGGAAGTTGTTTAGTTATGGACCTTTTAAAGCACGATCCAAATAACATTTATCTTCATAAGTCCCAACTTTTAAAAAATATGGACGAAATCTAAACGATAACATAAGAAACAGATGGTTATGTAAATTAACCAGCATATTATAACATGTTAAAATACACTAAAAAGTGCTAGCTTGTTTCATTTGTGATCTTTAGATTAATTGGATATATATGTTGTGACATTTTGTTAAGGGCTCATTTTAAAGATGCAATTTTAGAGGGTGAGATACCATTCAACAAGGCCCATGGGGTACATGCATTTGAATACCATGGAAAAGATAGTACATTTAATGGTGTATTCAACAAAGCTATGCAAAATGTCACTTGTATTGACATGAACAGAGTTCTTGAGTGTTACAATGGATTTCAAGGAGTAAAAGAGATCATAGATGTGGGAGGTGGACTTGGAATATCATTAGCTTCAATAATTTCCAAATATCCTAATATCAAGGGCATTAATTTTGACCTACCTCATGTCATCAAAGATGCCCCTACTTATGAAGGTAACAACCAAAACCTTACATATTATGCACTATTTTTTCTTACTTTAGTATATACCAAGCATATTAATTACAATTTAATATTGGTCATTTTCTTGTGTTTGTCCATGATATCACACCAATTTATTTTAAAAAAATTATATATATTATGTACATTTAATTGATATGGAAAGATCAAATATATTAGGTATAGAGCATGTTGGAGGAGACATATGGGATAGTATTCTTGTCCTGTTGTTATTTTCTATCCTTCATATATAAAAGAATGATAATTTTTTTTCTTTTTTATGATTAAAATTTTAAAATTTAACTTTAAAAATTTTCAATATTTTTCTTACCTTTAATTACAACATCCTTTCATACACAACTACAAAAATGTCTTTTAACACATTTTTTAAAACGTAAGTTTCAAAAGTATACTTTATTTTTAACTTCATAGTTTGTCAGATAGCATCATTAAAAGTGTCAGTTTACATTATATTATGCACTATTTTTTCTGTAGTACGAAGTATATATTCTTGTGTTAGGTAATAAGATAGCAATTACAATTCTAAGAAGTTATAAAATTAGGTACTTTTTTTTTGTGTGTGTATACTGGAGAAAATTTGCTAACAAACTTTGACAAGTTGCTAATTTTCTCATTTTGGATAGGCTTGTTGATAGAAATTTCACACTCACCTTACTTAGAATATTGATTGAACATGATAAAAACATTCATATTGTCTTGCTCTTTGAAAAAATGAAATTTAATTAAAAAAAATAATAAAGCATTTATTTTATCTCCTTGAATCGGATATATCGAATACCAAGTAATGTTTTGAAATCCTAATAAATATTAAATCACATAATATCACCAATTATTTTTGTATCACCTCTCTTTAAAAATATGAATTTAATTGATATTGAAAGATGAAATTAAGCTTCAACTACTCTTGTTTCCTATATTAGGCATAGAGCATGTTGGAGGAGACATGTTTAAGAGTGTTCCTCAACGGGAGCTAATCCTTCTCAAGGTCAGTATATATATATATATATATATGTATTACTTTGTTATTTTTTATCAATGTGTCACTCGATCTCTTTTTATTAGTATATTTAATAAAAGAATGATATGGTATACGTTTCTATTTTTATATTAAATCCTCTTAGCTTTTTGTGTGTTTACTATTTCTTTTTTGTATTTTGAGCCTTTGGCTCCGTCACTTTCTTCAAGTACATCTAATAATCTCTGACTTGGTAATAATATATAAACGTAGGCCATACTTCATGATTGGGATGATGAATATTGCGTGAAAATATTGAAGAATTGTTGGAGAGCATTGTCAAAAGATGGTAAAGTTGTTGTAATTGAACAAATGCAACCAGAATGTCCAGAGACTAATCTTATTTCTAAGAATTCGTTTAGTGTTGATATGTTAATGATGAGTATGCTTGATGGAGGCAAAGAAAGAACAAAGCAACAATTTGAAGATTTGGCTAAACAAGCTGGATTTACTGTTTTCAAAATTGTAGCTCGAGCATATTATTGTTGGGTTGTTGAATTGTACAAGTAGTATATGAAAACATCGTGGTCAAAGAAAAACTCGTCTTATTTTGACTGGTGTCACATAAATTGTGAGTTAATAAGTTTATGTATTTCCAATTATGTTTGGTTGTTTTGATGTTGTTCATGTAACAAATTTTTCCTTCGCAATAACTTAAAGTTATTAGTTATATGACCATCTACGAAATTTACCAATCGAGGAAGTGACAAGATCCAAATAAAACAAACGTGAATAGTCTAGAAAGCAAGTTCATGAGGCGTAGATTGATATATATATAACAACAAAATGAAAAAGTTTAAAAATGGGAACAGAGAAAAAGCAAATGCATTCTCACAATTACAGAAATCAGCATACCATAACTGTTCAATTCCTAGAAAGCTAGCTAAACTGTTCTTGTAACGTCTCGTTGATTTCATTTGTTGTTATAGCATCAACGATTATTCAATCTTCAAGAAGTTGACTGTTTGGTGTTGAAGCGGAGGCCAACAGCAACTCCCAAAATAATCAAAGGAACCAAGAACTGGAGGATCTTAATGATGAACTCTGTTGTTTTATCCTGGTTGTAATGAGGCTGCTTTGGAGGAGTGTACTTTACACTTGTTGGGATGGTTGAAGAATCGATTTCTCCTACATAATACTCGCCCAACATTGCTCGAGCACTACTGCTGTGTCCGACATCCTCAAAATCATCAGTCGCATCCTTTCCTGCATACAACAACCATCACGAGCCCATAAAACAATCGAATTTGTCTTGCATTTCAGAGATGGCACAATCTGGCAGTCAGCAACGTTCGACTGAACTTCACACACACACACACATTGGTGCATATTTGTAATTACTAAAAATTGAATACAAAAACAGAGAGCGAGTAAAATTCAGGTACTGCTACAACATTACATAGTTTTTCGTATTCAAATTGTCTGGCATTTCAGAGATGGCTCATCTGGATGTTCGAGTGAACTTGACATACAAACATATATTGGTGCATATGTATGTAAGATTACAAAAAATTGAATACAACATGCAATGATGTTCTTCTGCGAGAAGAATACGTCTAACTATATTTACCTGTTGCAGACAACAAAACATCATCACCACCTGGGTGATCCTCCAAGAATTTTGTCACATCATACACCTGTTCAAATAACACGCGATATATGAAAAAACTAAAGATACTGGAAAGGAAAAGGAGGTTTATACTGTCAACTGTTGAACACATTTGATATAATTATAACAAAAGAAGTTCATCCAAAAGCAAGTGCTACTAACATCACTTCCAAAACTAAACAAAAAGGAATGGAGGCGTTGATCCAAGTCGACGACAGGTGATGCTAGCTACTTGATTAGCTTACAAGTCTTTTTAAATTAACAGAAATTATAAGATTAGAAACCAACCATCTAAACTAGCTATCACTGATTTTCTCAAATGTGTTTGGTGTGAAGGAAAACATTCTTTTGGAGCAAAAAGGTAAGTGGGCAATGATGTAGAGAATGAGGAGTCAAGCATGTAAACAAAATTTGGAAACATACTAGACACAACCTACAACATATGTCACCAGTTGCACATCGGATCCTCCAAAAAGTAATGCATTTTAGAAGGATTTGACACGTGCTACAACATTTTTGAAGAGTTGAAGCAACATAGCGGCTAAACTTAGGGACTCACAAAATTTAAAAGATGCAACTTTTTTCATTTACAAATATTCAATCAACAAAACAAGAGGATAATACCATAAAAGAGGAGATCAGCCACACCCTATCCCATTCATCCCTCTTTCCCAAAAAACCAAACAAAATGCAGGGGAGAAGTAGGAGAGTAGAAATAAAAATAAACCAACATGAGTTATTGGTACATTCGTGGGACTGC
This sequence comes from Solanum habrochaites, assembly GCA_027704765.1. Taxonomy (NCBI): domain Eukaryota; kingdom Viridiplantae; phylum Streptophyta; class Magnoliopsida; order Solanales; family Solanaceae; genus Solanum; species Solanum habrochaites. Next base: position 50,563,731 of record JAKWJA010002494.1, on the reverse strand, counting down.
TCCATCTTTAACTAAAGATCTCGAATTTGAGTCAAACCAAATGGGCCTAACAGCAGGTGATCCAAGATTGAATCTTTTTTACAAATTAGTAATAAAGATTGGATCTTTTGACAGATATCACAATGGAAAGCACAAAATGTAGCTCACCAACTTAAAATAACATCAAAAGAAGAAAGCTTTAATTAGCACAAATGAGATAGAAAATTTTATACCTTGCCACTAATAATGAGCCAACAATCCTTGGCATTGTTGTGCTGGGAGACCTCAGCTAAATTGAAGACTTTACCCATTTATAGACAAATTCTGTTTTGTTAGAAAACAGAAAGAATAATCAGATGTTGATTTTGGCTCTTCAAGACCCTATATAGAAAGGGCTTGAAGAGGGAGTGTGTTGATGATTGTTTGTAAATTGTAGAATAGGAGGAAGGGGTTGTTGGGTAAATAAATAAAGAGGAAAAACCCCATGAGGGGGTTTGGTGAGATCTTGATGATGGAGGATATAGTTGAACCATCACTTGCCAAACCAAACAAGATGGGAAGTTAGGTAGGTACTGAAAATAGTTCTAGTTATTGTCCATCCTTAAAATACTTATTTACTTGATTAACTAATTTTGAAATACACCCTTAATTTTACAATATGACTCATTTCTATTAAGAGTCACGATATTTTCAATATATTTTATTAGATAACCAATCGATTAAACAATAATAATCCTATCATACAAACAACTAGTATGTGAACTGAATTTATAACTAGCATCATAGTTTAAAAGGTATTCTCAGAAGAGGAGAAAACATAAAAAGAAAGACCTACCACCAAATCAACGAGTGCCAATAGACTTTGGAAAATTTGGTCTGGTTGTTGAGTGAGGTGCTATTTTAAGCACATAACTTTCACCTACTTCATAACTTATTTTATTCGCTTTCCACTTTTTATATTATTATAGAATTCGTAACAGATCTATTTAATCACAGTATTTACTTAATTTCCAACTTACAACAAGAAGTGGAGCAGCTATCTAATTACACAAAGTATTTCTATTATATTTACTAATTTTTCCAATAGTTTAAAATAATTATATTTTATCTCATCATTTAATAATTACATGTCATATTTTAAAGTCAGACACGTCTGAATATAAGTTTTTTTGCTATCAGATATATTGAAATAGGGAGAAAGACAAGTGAAATTTGTCTATGTATCCCAAATTAATGTGAATCACACACACACACTATATATATATATATATATATATATATATATATATATATATATATATTTAGGATACTAGATATGTTGGCAATATATGAGAGGGGTGAAAGAGATGGTATGGAGGCGAGGGAGAAAAATAAGATTTGTCTATATCCCAGATACATACGAATCAACTTAAATACAATATATCTAGAATAAATCACACCTAATTTAGACGCATTGTATCCCAAAATATATGTATCTATTCTCGCAAGATTTTATATAATTCATAGTATTACAAAGTAGTTTGTACCTAATTAACTTCTAAAGTAGTGAAATTTTTACAAGATATCCTTTTAATTTTGCAAAATAATCCTATTCGTGTATATCTCTCCCCTGCATACACCAGGCCCAACTACTATGGGCCGTAAGGAACCACCAATCTTATACTATTGTGGGCTTCCGGGCCATACCAAATAGCTGAACCACCCACCACCAACTACCAACAACCATCCCCACCACCGCCATCACCTCTGCCACCGCCCACCACATAAATCCACCATCCCACCATCCAAAAAAAAACCTAATTTTTCCAATACCCAAAACTTGCAAAAGCACAATATCTTCAGAATTCATCAAACACCAATATCCATGGCTACTCCTTCATCTCCCCCACCCCTCCTCCTTCCTCCCCCTGAATCAAATCAACCCCAAATCTCCCCAAACCCCCAAATCCCATCACCCCAGAAGAAAACTCAACCTATACCATGGACCCATCAAGAAACTTTCAATTTAATCCAAGCTTATCAGGAAAAATGGTACTCTCTCAAAAAGGGTCAGCTCAAAGCTAGCCAATGGGAAGAAGTCGCCATTACAGTCGCAGCTCGTTGCGGCTTCGATGAGCCGTCGAAATCCGCCACCCAATGCCGTCACAAGATCGAGAAGCTTCGGAAACGTTATCGGGCTGAGAGACTCAAACCCTACCCGAATTCCTGGCAGTATTTTGACCTAATGGATCGTATGGAACGTGGGCCTTTACCAATTGCTGCTCATCCTGTTGCAATGGTGAAATGCCAGAATTCGAATTCTACGTCTGATCAGAGGTATTATGATACTGATAGTGATGAAGTTGATGTTAGTTTTATGGATTTAAGGAAAAATAAGTGTAAAAGTATTAATCGTATTGTTCGTGGCGAAATGGGTATGATGGGTGTTAATGTTGTTGCTGATAATAGAAATGTTAATAGGATGGTGAAAGATCGAAACTTTGACCCTATGAGAGGGATGAGGAATTCAATGAATGAGAAAAGGAAAGGGTATTTCGAGAACGTAGGTTTTAATAACGACGATGATGATGTTGAGGAAGAGGCGGATGAAGAGGAAGACGACGAGGATGGAGAAGGAAGTGTTGGAGGGAGTGAATTAGCTGCAGAGATAAGGGGATTTGCCGAGAGGTTTATGAGAATGGAGAGTAAGAAGATTGAGATGATGAAGGAGACAGAGAGGTTTAGGATGGAAATGGAGAAAAGGAGAATGGAAATGATTCTTGAAACACAGAGGAATCTAATTGATACAATCAATAGTGTCGTTGGATCGCATAAGAAAGTGAAGGTTGCTCACGAATTTTGAACTCGTTTGCAACATCTCTTGGTATGGAAAGAAGTTGTTGATTCGAAAAGAACACGAGGTTTCGCCTTTTTTCAGTTTGTGTCCAAGAAAATTGGTGTTAAGCATAGTGGTTGTTCTTATTTATGGGGCATTTTCATTCTTCTAACATTTGTTTCTTAATTATTGTTAGGAATAATTAGCATTTCTGTCACTTGTGTTAGTAGAAATGTAAATTTATTCTGTGCTGGATTTGAGCTAACCAAACAAATTCAGAGTACTCTTGGTTGGTTGTTCAACATCAACAATTGCAATAAGATATATCCTTTTTCCACTTGTTAACATATGGCTGCTTTGTTCCTTCTTATTTTCTAATGATTCTCATGCTTTTCAATTGGCTTTTCTGATGTGAAAACTATATACTCCACTTGTTTGTATGATCCCACAACCATGATCAAGTTGTAAGTGAAGTATATCTTGTATAATGTTTTGTAAAAGTTAGGTATTTTGCTTTCCTTTCCTTGAGTCAAGGGTATATCGGAAACTACCTCCGGGTACATGTTGTTGGTTCTTGATACCCTATATCAATATGATTGAATTGTAGATGCCATAACTTTACAGTGAGGGATCTAATAGTATAGTAAAACTGTTGCAGGTTATGAGAATTTGCTTGTTCCTACATCCATTGTTGTTCTTACTGTCATATCTGCAGGCACTCATTTTCATTTCGTTGATATGGTTAAGGTGGTTTCATCATCTGCTCTTCTGCTTTGTTGGGGCATAGTAGTACCTCTTCTTTAACGTCTTTGGGTGACGCTTAGATTATGTTCAACGTGTAAAGACTATGCAAAAAACGAAGAATCGTGCGACCTTGTCAAAGTTAATCAGAATGAAGCATATACAAGATTTTAATGAGTTGGAATAATTGCCTTGGAATTGGGATTTTACCCTATATCCCAATATGTTAAGAAGGCTAGACACCACCTGTATTTGCATTAGAAAAAAAAATGTAAAAAAGCATTGCTTTTACATTTGAAGGCTTTATAAGTTTACCAAACTATACAAAGTTATATATATTAAAAATGCTTGTCTGATGCATTAAGATTCTTCTATTTCAAAATTTAGGTTGATGAAAAATACAAGTTTATCTTTAAGGACATAACTTTATTGGCCATGATATTAGTTGTTTTTAACTTTGAAGGTCTCAGATTTACTATTAGCTAGAATGACATTTTATTTTATTTTTGCTGTGGCTGTGTCTTACTTGAGTCGCAACAAGCGATTCCAAGTAGACCATCTTCGTAACAATTAAAATGAACATCTCAAAATGGACCAAGATCCAGATCCAACTTCAAGTGCTTTTGAGTGTGTTCTTCCAAAGGAGTCGTATGTATGCATGATCAGATCTCATTTCAAGATTCTCAAGACGCCAATAAGAACAATGTACAAGAATTGCACAAGCTTGAGAACAGGGAGGGCAGTCATAAATGATGACTGTATTGACAAATATGGAGTATACACATGCCTCTAATATTTACAAGACTTTCCACAGCCTTTGGCCATAAAAGTGATAAACTACCCCACTGAATATAAAAAGGGCTATAATACATGGGATGACTACGGGGACAAAATCAAATAGGCCCTCCCTTAGTGAGCAGGTGGAAAGGGGATTTAAGAAAAATGAGAGGTAATTTAAGGGAGCTAAGAGAAGAGAGAGACCCTGTACACCTACCTCTACATCTGTTCCTACCTTACTGAGGCTCTAGGGCAACAAATACTATACACAACACAAAATTTGAGCTGACCATCCTCTTCGCTCCCAAAATCTGGAAGTTCACTTCTCATCCCAATGTGATACCCTCAGGCACAACGAGCTTTGTCTGAAAACCAAATGGAGCAAGAATCAACAACTTGTACCAATATTGTGACATACTGAAAATATAACTAATCAAGAGCCTAAATTATCTCAACCAAGAATATTAAATCAAAATATTGTAGAAGTATGTCAATAATTTCAACTTGTCTTTACTGGGATCTAATAGCAGGTTGTATTATAGCAGTTGACATCAATTTTATTTCTTTTTACCTATAAGTTGTTGTTTCAAAGGCATGCTGAAGGAATGACAAGCTGCGAAGGAGCAACCCTTGATGTTTTGTGTGTACCTCAGTCCAGTCTAGGTTCACTGGGTCTAGCTAACAAACCTCTATTCCCTGCTTGCAGAACCTGAGCCTGATCTGGATGTTGCAATAGCGGCCGCTGCTGTTGTTGCTGGTGTAACTGGGGCTGGTTCACTAGCGAGGGAGGATGCAACTCCGAAGACTTTTGCTTCCATTTAACACCAGCATCACGCCCAATAGGAGACAACTTACCAGAAGATTGCATTTGGCTTACTCCTTGGTTGACTTCTGTCCCTGTCTCGCTGGCAGCAGAATTTATAGGTGGGGTTCCAATTAAATCTAATGACGGAACTGCAACCTTCATTTGAGTAGCACCGGCGGCAGATACCTCTGCAGCATTAGTTAAATTGTTGGAGCCCTGAAGAGACGTTTTACCTATCTGTGAAGTGTTGCAAATATTGCGCTGTTCACTTTTAAGTTCACCAGCTTGCAACTTGTTTGACGGTTCAGAATTCAGTGAACGTTTCCGTTGCAGAACCCCTTGAAGAGCTGCTTGACTTTGAGGAGTCAACTTTGGCCGCAATTGCACCTGTTGCTGTGGATGCATCAACATCCGGTGGTTGGAAGAACCGGAAACTGAGGTTGGAACAGATTGGTGGGGCAAATTAGGACCCAATACACTCAATGAGGCAAGACCTTGATTGGTACTGTCAGAATTAGGAGGAATTTGCTGCTTTTTGGATAGAGGCACTTGGCCAGAATTTATCTTAGAGTGGGGATGCTGCGGCTGACTCACCTTTTGCTTTGCAGGTTGGGCCAGCGTTCCCTGACCTTGCAACAACTGTGTGGCTTGCTCACCTTTCTCTGCAGATTGATTCACTTGATCTGTAGGAAGGCCTTCCGATAAAGAGGGATCAATCTGCATGTTTTGTTGTATCATCGATTTCCCTCTCCCCACGCCCTTCAAAAATTTAGCTTGTTTCTGAGATTCTGAATGCTGGCGCTGTGGAGGATGGTGCCTGCTAACATTTTGAAGCTGCTGCTGCCCTATCTGATGTGGCCTTGGCTTGCTCATTTGAGTAATTAAACTACTACCCCCAGTTTGTGCACTTCGTCCAAGCCCATGGGCCGGAAATGGATGTTTCAGTTGATGCTGTGGCATTGGAGAAATTGAGGAAGACGATGTCAAAGGAGAAAGTGACACTGGTGGAGAAGAAGTCTGTGAAGTGATCTGAGGACTATTCTGCAATGATGATGGTATAGGAAGATGGGGCTGCGTATGTGAGAGTTGTTGATGTTGCTGTTGTAAAAGCCGCTGTTGCAGGTGCCTCTCTCTAGCTAAACGAATCGCATAAGCTTGATGTTGTGGGCTGGTGGCATGACTGGCCCCTTGAAGATGAGGTTGCCGAGGGCTATGCACAAGAGGCTGCTGTGAAGATAAAAGATGTGGTTGCTGATGATGAAGTGGGTGTGAGGAAACAGGTGAGGAGGCTGTCTGGTTAGGGAAAGAGGTACTTGACCCACCAAAAGGAGCGACTCCTTGACTGCTTCCTTGAGAGACCTTTATCTGAAGCTCAGGAAGAATCATTTGCTTCTGAGATTCCTGATTCGGTGAGGGCTGCAAGAGCATGATACATATACTGTCATTGAACTCAAAATACTGAGGAGGTGAGAGTTGAAGTATACAAGCAAGGAATGCATCACACTGCAGTTCCGAAAGTCAGATATATGAACTACACTATAGAAAGAGCCAAAATGCAGAAAATTCATGTAAGAAACAATATGAATCATAGAAGAGCAAAGTACGTCACTGGACACTAAAACTACAAGTCTTCATTATATAAAGGTGGATCTGCTCCACAACGGAAGTAATGAAATCTTAAATTCTCAATGGGATTTTTAACAGCACAGCCTACTCCTCCTTTGTTCTCCCCAAGGAAATCCCCAAGAAGAACACTTTTTTGATGGGCATTAGTTTGTCAACAGTAAACGAACCTGATCAACCAACAATTCATATTAAAAGACATTCTTTTCACACTGAAATGCTCAGGCTGGTCTAGTTGAACTTCTTAGATTCACATGTTCTTCAACATGAGATGCAATTGACCCAGCTATCCTGATTCAAGAGTGCATTGACCAGCTGAAAGCATGAGTCACATGGGACACTGGTATACTTGCTAGTTAAATAAGCAGCTCAAAAATCACACTGAATGCACAGAAGTATAGCCTTTTGAATTATACAAAATATCAACCAACGAAAAAAATCCTGTCAAAGAAACTCTTTTCAGAACTTATTCCGGTAGATGCCTAAAGTCAGGGTTCACTTGTTAAGAAAGTAAAGTAAAACTAAACATTAGCTAGTGAAATTTCTTTTAGAAAGGAGACCATGTCTTCACCTACCATTTCATGATGAAGTTTTACAAGCTCAAAGTTGTCATATATGAATGAGTTAATAACTGCATTAACTAGAAGCAGAAAAAAAGAAACCACTATTGCTTACTAAGAGTCCAACAACACAGATGTTAACCACAAGAAAAGAGCAATTTGTATCCAGAAGAGACTTACCCGTATCATGTGCAAAACATCACGAGGTCTCGACATTGAATTCCCCTGATTCGAGCTCACTCCAGATTGCATATTTACAGTGCTTGGCATTGTTGTTGTACCAGAAGAAAGCATAGATGATGATGCTATTCCCTGAAACCCAGGCCTTGCCATTGCCATGCCTCTATTAAGCCCAGACAATGCTCCCATACTGTTGCCACTTGGATGTGTACGAGCACCACCACTGTCACTGGCTGCAAGGGCTCCAGGAGCAGATTTATTGGACTGCATATTTCCACTTAACATTGGATTATATTGCTGGGATCTCTGCTGCTCATCAACTGGAAATGATACAGCTCTCGGAACAGCATATCTACAAACCCGCAAGCATGATTACCCATATCAGCTCTTGATGAAGAAATCCCAGGAGCCAATACATAGTTTTAAGCTTAAGCATTCGTTACCTGACAGATGCATTTAGTGGACTTGTTGATGAAGGAAAATTGCTGCCGAGAATCATATTGGTGGGTGCTTGCACTCCAGAATTTGCACCAGATGCAGGAAGCACCGATCCTCCACCCGGACTCGACATAGATAATCCACCTGAGTATGAACCTTCGAATCCAGCAGGAAGAAAGTCTGGACTAGATGGAGCCCGTGGAGGTTCCTCACACAGATCCAGAGGCCTTCAGTGGACGAGAAAGAAGAAAAAACATAAAGAGTTAAAATCAAAGCTACGGCTTGGCCTATTGGGAAAAGGTCAACCTCAGAGATGTACTCGAGATAAACTTACGTAAGAAAAGATCCTCCATTCAGATTACTCGGACAAAGTTGGGAAAGCGCATGCATATGAGAATCGTGTGGTTGCTGAATTTGTTTTAGATCATAGTTTTCACCCTTCATCAAAAAAACAACTAAACGTTACAGCCACTTGAAACATAAGTATATAAAGCAAACATAAAGAGAACAAAAGGTTTACTGAACGTCCATACACTAAAGATATTTGAAAAAAATGAATCCAGCATTCTATTCTCCTCAAATGGTAAATATTTATCTTGTGTAATTCTACCAATTCCCCAGACCAAAACAGGATAAGCGAAACTGGTAGAGAATAATCCACAATCATAATTCTCAAAAGAAAAAAAAAATCCACAATCATAACGTATGTCTATAAAAATCCACAATCATAACGTATGTCTATTTCTTCGCAACAATTTTGATATTTTCTTAATACGTTTAAAACTAAACATGACATATCTACCAAGGTTCGAAACCCAGCTAAAGCGACACTAGTTTAAGTCTTCCCATCTACTTAAGCCTCAGCAGACACACTTAGCCCATACATATGCATGTGAGTAGTAGCATGTAACTGATGGGTATACAGTTGGACACAAATTGGCTCAGACACCATCATTATTGGAAAAATTCAAGTCTTTGCCAAAATGTAAAATTTTCCAGCACTTGACAGATTGATTAAGCAAAACCCCACCAGCCCAGGGGTATAAACAAAGGGAAGAAAAACTAGATATTTAACATTTCTGAAAACTCAGGTCTGTGTATCCATTCCTCGTGATAAGGCAGAATTACTCATCTCTTAAACCTGATCACGTAAAATGTTTAATCAATTGAAGTAACTCCGCACTATGATTACTATTACCAAATGATTTAATCCACTGACTCACTCAGTATGTACAACCTTCATCTGAAATTAAATATCAACAGTTCTTTAAGGTTCAAAATAATAAACTTAGGCAGTCATACCAAATATTATATGAAGAGTAGACAGTGATTGATATCTGTTTTCTGAACAGTTCTCTTTTCAATTCAAATATTCAGTTGCCAAAACAAATGTTTCTGTTTGATTCGGATCAGATAGTTCTTTGGCTGAGCACCAAACCAGAAAAATCCAACATTCAACTCAACAACTTGTAAAAATGTATCAAACTACAGCAAAGTCAGAAATACACATGTACTCCGTAGACAAATATCATGATGATTCGATAACAATAGAAGTTTCTCCAATTATGATTTATTTCAAGTATAATAACCATATCTGGACTATTTTGTAGGATAGATTTCACTAGGACATAAAGATGACCAAATCAGTTTTAAGACATTTTGTATGTAAAGTAATTTCCTTTACGCACTTCTATACCAATGTCAACCTGGAAAGCATCACATCATTACTTAATTTCAATCATCGTAGTCAAAGGTTTTATAAACCCGTGACAGCATCTAGAATAACAGTTAAGACCTTATGGGAAGTAACTGTTCTGACAACTTTCTGAGAGTCCTTTAGAAGAAATGTTGAGACAAATAAATGTCCAAAAATAGCTGTAGCTTATTTTCCGAAGATTTGCAAGTACTTTATGAGTAGAAGAAGAATTCTTCTTCGGGAAAATCAGCAAGAATAACTTCTTCAATTTCAAAAACTATTTGCAAAAGAGTTCTTACAAAACTGAAACAAACCCTTTTTCCGGAGAACCCGTTTGAAAGATTTATTTTTTAAAAAATAAAATAAAAAGGGAACTCTATAGACAAGGGCCACCTTTGACTCCAGAGTAAAAAGTTCTAAAACTTGTGACACATCTAGATTATTCTTATTTTGTGAATACGCAGAAGTTCCAAGGATATTTGGTGCTTCTTTTTCTGTAGCAGAACAAAAATTCCCAGGCAGGAGTTTACATGCTATATGAAAGCCACCATGCCTTCCCCTTGATTGATAAGCAGACTTTTAGTAAAACAATTGAACGGTATCAAAATGACAAATTTTCAAGGACAAATATCCCAAGTACCTTCAAAATGGACATACAATTGTAGGTCAATTTGCATGTTATGAATCTTAGATCACTTCGCATGTTATAAAATCCTATGCAAGTTCTCAAGACCAAAGTCAATTGTGCTAACACCTCATTTTATTTAGTTTCCAAAAGAGATTAAACAATTCAGCCTTCATAACAAAAATAAAACTAGGAGCTCAACTTACTAGACTTCTGAAGGACAGCAGATCATATTGTACATATTTTGGACATTAAAGGACCAAGACTATGGCAGAGAATTGACTAAAATATAACATATCACCTTTTGCAACCCTATGATGTCGAGCAATGGTTGTTAAAAAAGCGAAACTGGCAGACTAGGAGTGTTAACATACCCAACACCACCAAGCAAGAAAAAATCTATACATAAATGTTCGTGACGAGCATACCTGAGTCTTCCGTAAAAGATATTTTTTTCCAATCAAGATGATCTTCTCAAAATGAGATTTGAGTGTGTCCTCTTCCATTGGTCCCTGTAAACGCTGAAACAGCTGTCTGGCACTACCCTGCAGATGTAGATTAAATAATACTGATTTATGTGATAAAAAACTTGAGCTCAAAGAAACAATGAAAGCTAACGAACCTTCGGAATGCCCGGTAATGTTGAAGGATATGGTTGAGAAGATCCTGAATCTTCAGCACTGTCAGCGCCATCACCAGTAGTTCTGTCCATAAGTACTTTATGGCGTTCCTTGCATTCATTCGGCTTGCGATATATACACTGCATGCATTGAACATGAATGGTTAAAAGCAGTCAAAAGGGCAATAAAAAGCTGTGATAAAAAGAAAGAATAACACAATACAGAGCATAGAACTGGGATAAAAGCAAAATTTGTGAGAGGTCCAGCTAAAAGATGGAATGAAAACGCATAATTACCCCCTCACCTTGAATTGCAAGGTACTGTTGATGGCATCACTTACAAGCTCCCAGTTTGGACCCATGTCATGCACGAGGACAACAAGTGCCTAATTTGAAGTCAATTCCATTTAAACAAATGCTAGCCAAAAGAACTATGATGGAGAAGATGCAAAAGAAGGTCCATATTGTATGGCATAAGAAACCAACCTGTTCCTCAAATAGTGACCATGGACTTCCTGAACCTGCCTGTCCAGCAGTCATCTGTATGAGATTATAGAAGATCAAATTTTGTTTTTTAGATACGACAAAATTCATTTTTTTGATAAGCTAAAACATCAAACTAGCATTCATTCAAACAAAAAGAAGTAAACAAAGGAAAAAGATTCTAGCTGAGATAAATTTAAGTACCTTCAAAGTTTTGGCTTTCCTATTCCTATCCCTTCCACTAAGCATCCTCATGAGTTTATTTGGGTTGGACATGTTACTCATCTGGGAAGCAACTGGAGATGGAATAGATCCACCAATAGGGGTGTTATTCTCAAAAGAATTTTCAAATGATTGCCTTAGCAGCTTTGGCTTCTTTGCGATATGTTGACCAAATAAACCTTCAACAAAATAAAGGCATCCCTTAATATGACAAGAAACACACTCCATCTAGAGCTCTAAAGCCAATACAAATTAGAATAAGATATACCACTGCTGCCGTTTGATTCAAGTTGATGGCCCTCGAATCTCTTTCTGGAATGATCCTTCTGAACCAAACAATTCATGATGAATTCAACAAGTAAAACACTAAAAGCTGTGTTGCACAGATCCTCTAAAAGAAGCCGCTATACCCATGTGGATCCTTCTAAAATGCATTGTTTTTGGAGGATTCAACATGGGTGTGGAAGCATGGCCGCATTTATGGAGGATCCAAATAACATGGATTAAATGTTATAGCAAATACATATAGACCATCAAGTAAATACACTAAAACGGGATCTGGTTAACTTATGAATAACCAATATTCAGAGATACCAATACAACTGCTGTATATAAAATATATGTTTCCCAGCCATTTGCAAAGGCCTAACGCTGACCTTGCTTTGTCTATTAATCCAGGTATCATTATGCAAGACAATAGCTCATTCTAACTCCTTAAGATAAATGTAAAAAAAAACTAATCAGGAAAAGATAAAATGTGGCACGAATGTCATTAAACTACAATTATCCTCCCAAAACCCTAAAAGAGGAATACGAAGACGCATAGTGATATAGCTACACCACGACAGATTAGGGAAAAAAAGGTAGGTAGTTCCAAGTTGCACAGAAACTTAGGAAAAAGAGAACAAGATTGAAAAGGTGATGAAAAAAAGGTTAAGCAACAATTATAATATTAACAGGAAAAAACTGCAGAAAGGAAGAAAAGGATTGGAGCACTACGTCAAAAGAAAAAGACCTGATTACAATGTTATTTTAAGACTGCTCTTGGTAGATCATTTCCTAATGGAAGTCCAACAAGCAAATTTAATATCAGCACATTTCAGCACATTACTGAGCCACAATGTGGAAAAGGGAAAGAAAATCACCTGGTTGATTTGATAATTTGAGTCAACCTGCCATCGCTGCCCATATGAAGTACCCTTCACCAAAGAGAATGCAAACAAAAGCTCAGTCTTAGAAAGGTACAGATTGCTATAATTCAAATTCCTTAATTTATCTTCAGAGACGTAGCAACATGTCAAGTACCAGAAGCTTTGCTTTTTTCTTCTTTTTAGGTTTTGATACTTCAGCAGAGTCAAATAGTAGGTGCTTTTCATAGTCACCCACGGATTCAACTTCCAAGCTATTCATATGTGATCCACCTTGCAATGTACTCTGATCATCCTGAAATGAACCAGTATCACCACTTGAAGCATCTGTTTTAATTGGCAACTGAACACATCCAGCTGTCGTTGCACCGAAGGGACTAACAACCCTCTGTCTAGAAGCAGTACGCACACGCTTGGTTGGAATAGAAACATTAAGCGTGCTAGCTGGCCGTTTCCCCAGCACAACAGATTGATGACTGCCAACTCTATTTTCCATGCACTGTGTAAATTGTATACCAGCACCAACGTCATATGGTCTGCCATTGTAACCCTTCAGGAGGATCTTCCGCGCCTTCTGGGGAAATCTTGACGATTTGTTACCTTCTAAGGCAACTGAACGATCATATGCACTTGTTTCTCCTTCATCCACTTCATATGCACAATCTTAATATGAATACACAAACAGATTGGTCAAGATAGAACAAGCAGGAGACAACCACCAAAAATACAAAAACTAAAATTAAAGAAAGACACCTGTAACTGCATCACATGCAGAGCTCTCCACCTCCTCTTGCATACCATTACCTGTCTTCTGGAATTTCAAAGAATACACCAGCATCAACAAGTGTGATGAAACATATAATTACAGCTAAGCAAGCATAATCCTTTGAAGGGTACAAGATTGGATCGTAAACACCACCATAACAAGATAAAAACATAAAAGCATAAAGCTAAAGCTAGCATATCTTTCCAATTTTATCGCTTAACTGTTTACAGTTTGCTGGAATTATGATGCTTGTACTGATGAGTATTGACACACTAACTCATTCAAGTAAGATGTTGCCACCCCAGAGTAGCTGTCTCAAAAACCGATATTACAACCAGAATAACCAACGCACGTTCAATGCAGGCAGTGGACAAAGCTTACCAAGTTTGGGCCTTGAGAACTGAACACATATTGCTAATGTCCAAGAAGTACATTAAAATTAAATACCTAAGATGCTGAAGCTTTTGCATTTCATCAGAAAGTCAACTGGATGAAAGAAAGGCAGCCACAAACTACCTTTCTCACAATTCATAGCCTAAGTGCAGAAAAACCATCCATCAGAGCCGTCGCACCGAGCTTGCCGAGTAGTTTGGGCTTGGAACTTCCATATTGGAGGTCTCTAGTTCGCAAACCAATGCCCGTAAAAGCAAGGGATTTGCATCTGGGTCAAGCTCGTCGCACCAGGCCTACCTAGTGCAGGTTACCTCTCCTACGTGGTTTGCAAGCTATGGCATAGGAGCGGGGGTTTTACCCTGTGCGCACCCAAAAAGATAGCGGATGCGGGTTTCCCTCGCCATCCAAAAAAAAGAAAGCCATCAGAGCTGGCTGGATTAAGCTGATCTTATCTTTTTTTGTTTTCCCTTTGATAATCCTGACCTTCTTTGTTTTTTGATCAGGTGAACAGTTATATTAATCAAAAAGCCAAAAGTGGCCGTATACAAGAAGTATATCAAAAAGTAAACGTCATACAAAATGATATGGCTCTCTACAAAAGACAATCTTCTATACATCCTGGAACTACATGGGTGCACCAAAAATAAATGAGGGATCAGAGGCTACTCCTCAACTTCCCAAAACTTATTTCTACCCCTTCGAACGCCTTCCTATTTCTCTCTCTCCAGATGATCCATATCAACACCATAGGGACACATTCCATGCCCTGCTCTTCCTCCTTCCAGCTATCCAATAAAACAACAGGTACTTCACAAATCTAGGCATCACCCAAAAAATACCAAACCAGCTAAATATATCCCACCACAATCTTAAGGCCAGGCTGCAATGTAGTAGAATATGATCTACATACTCACCCGCCACATTGCATAAGTGACACCAACTGATGCGCACAACCTTTCTTTTCCTAAGGTATTCGGCCATCAAGATTAACCCTCTAGCAGCTCACCATATAAAAAAAGATAGAGGTAGATTCCTTGAGAAATATCAAAAGGATTTGAACCAAGATCTTGACCGCAAACCTAAAAGACAATAAAAGTAAACTAGGAGTATTTTTTTTTATTTGCAACATGACATACAAGGTATAGTTATATTCTTGAAACATAACGCCAGAGCAACAGATTGCATTTCCTCCTGTTGATGCTATTAGCCTATTACCAGTACAAGGTACTTCACAGTGCATATTTTTCACACAACGTGGTGTGGTGTTATGTCACACTAAATTATCAAAAACTAACTTTAGCCAAAACTATAATATTAACTTACTTCAAATGAGAAGTATACATAGTAAATGCAAGACCACAAAACAGAGCCAACTCAAGAATACAGATCTAACTTGGGTTCCCTTACTCCATCGACCGATTTTTCCCCAATACATAAAACTATCTTATTCAGCAAACCTCATTTCATTAGTCAACCGTTCCATTATAAGAAGTGTGTCACATCAAAAGATCAAAGAAAGCAAGTATATGACATTTCCCTCCTCAGTCAATTCATTACTTTAGGTGTGGGCATATAGAAAAACTCGTCCTTAAAGATGGTTATCAAACTACACTATAGAGGATGACTCCATATAATACTAATTAGGGCCAACTAGACTACCCAAGTGACGTTCTTACTACAAAAATGTGTATGAGTTCAGCTGGTTTCACTTCCTAAAAATACCTTGGATAAAATAAAGTTGGATAACTGATGTGATTCGCTCATACATATATATACACAAAGGTTAACCCACTGTTAAGGTTGGAAAGCATAAATTGCTAGTCAACTACTCAGAAGATGTAAAAGTACAGCTGGCAAAATTATTATGGTCGATATGCTTGCCTCACAAAGTTGAACATGAGATTCGATAGATTTTCTGTAAGCATCCATTGCTCCAAGCAGAACAGGATAGAAAAGGTTCTCCTGCATGAAAGATTGTGAAGATCAATTAGAAGGATAAGCTAATAACACAAAGAGCAATAAGTAAAACCCCAAGAAGGAATGGATTGAAGCCTCAGAAAAATGTTCAACATATTTTCATGTCACGACAAAACAAGAGTTAAAGAGATAAGTAGAGCACAATAAGAGAGGGCAGATTCAAGATTCACATGTAAACACGTACCTCTGTCAAATGGTCCTCCAGAGATGCATCCATATTTCCACAGTCAGATATCCTGTCTGGAGTCAATGGAGCCTCAGCTTGATTTTTTGAAACATCTGAGTCATTGTACTTCAGAAATCTTATGGCATACTCCCTAATGGCATTAGTGTAATCCTTTTTAGATCTTTCAAGCTCCATTTTTTGGCTTTTTACCTGCCACAAAATATGAAATAAGCATAACAATGACCAAATGTATCCCCCTTCCATCACTTCAACAAAACAAAAAGGAACTTCTAGAAGTTCAACATTCACTCTAATTTTGGTTTAGACAAGATGAAAAACTAAAGAGTGTAGATGAGCAAACCAAAAGCCTCCCAGCTAATATTAATTTCATTGACCTTTAAATCAGATTGTATCTTCTCCTCTAGCCAAACAACTTTTAATATACAAACCCAAAGTTATTCGCCAATTAAAATGAAGGAACTTTACGTAAGATTTACATGATTAGTAAATCAAAAAGTTAAGTATCCTTGGTCAATCCTACAAAATAGCATACTGAAACCAGATCTCAGCATTTAAAAAGGCAAAGAAACCTTCCTGTGGATCCTATCATCACACTTCTATTTTATGAATTTACATGAAAAGCATACATGATTGCGCATGAAGAGATTCCCGTATACCATGTAACCTAAATCTACTTAAAGCTAAGTTCAAAAAAAAAATCTGCTTAAAGCAACAACAACATAGCCAGTGTATCCCACAAGTGATGTTTAGGGAGGGTAGAGTGTACAACCTCACACATACCTTGAAAGGCAGAGAAGTTGTTTTCGATAAAACCTCGGCTCAAGGAAAAAAGAACCGAGGATTGACCTAACAGACATAAGCAACTAACCACGAGATAATAATAACCAGCCATATGTTTTCCCTCCAAAGTTAACGATCTTCCTTAGAGACACAGAGACTGGTTGAAAGAAAACAGAATAATTAGGATTTAGCACAATTGTTCTGTTTACCTCAACAGAATGCCAGAAATCCATGACAGATTTGGCCACATTGTGAGCTATCATTTTTTGCTCCCAACTACGATTTCGTTCTTGGAATCTCAACCGTGAATTAAAAGCAACTTGGTGGCATATTTGACCTGCAGCAGTAATCTTCCAGAGACGTTCCTACATGAAAAGATATTCTAAATCAGCTAAGTGCTAAATCAAGAAAGACATTGAAAATACTATTTTGGAATCAAAAGAAACTAAATCATGTTTCAATTATTCAAGACTGTGCATTTAGATAGATAGCTAGAAAAGCAGAAAGGGAAAAGAGACATTTAAAAGCAAGGATCTACTAAGCTCACACCTGAGCAAAGTCATTTGCCAGCCAAACCATTTCTTCAAGTACATAATACCAGTGGGATTTTCGACCATTTTCCAGTGGACACGTTACAGCAGTCAGTTCTGCAATTCTTTTGCGCTTCGCCTGTTTGTTACATTACATTAGATCTACAAGGTAAAATAACAAAGCCATAGCAACATTTATGTAAGCTAAATGTGGATGTGAATTATTTTGAAGGACAAAAGAACAACCTCTATAATCTGTGCCTCTTTCAAGATGGAGTCTTCATCACCCTGAATCCTAGGTGTTTGTCCCTCGGGAGCAAGGTTTGAAGCTCTAGTCAGTGATACACACTCGGAGTGCTCCGGTATACAGGTATCAATCATACCCTGAGTTCCAACATTGCAAACATCTTGCGGGTTGGGATCTTCTCTTTTAAGTACAAAACATTTTCTTGTAGTTTCCAATTCAGATGGGCCTACTTCTTCCATTTTTTCCGTGATAAGTTTATCTTTTATCTCACTTTGCAATTTAGATACAGTACTAACAAGTTGTTTTGGTGACTTGGGAACAGAGCCATTACTTTGGTGATTCCAGTGACCAGAATTAGGATTTTCATTTTTCAAATCACTATTCATGTCAGCTTCAATCTCATTCTTTAATTTAACATCACTTCTAATAACTGCCATCCCATCTGGCACTACCAGTTGTTCGTTTAAGTTGCCGTTGGAATCCAAAATATTCAGGTTGGTACACGTTTCACTATCATTATGCCCATCTAGACTTAGACTAGTCTGGGTGCAAGAAGACTCTGAATCTAAACCCTTTGCTCCCAAGGCCACACCACTATTTTCAGCTTCATTTACGAAGCTTTTCTTACAGCCTTTTCGAGAACCGAACCCATTCATTAGGCTGGAACTATTTTCAACTTCTCTTTCAGTGGTATCTGGCTGACAATCAAGACCAGCAGAACCTACCCTTCCCTTTACCTTTGGCACTTGAGGCTTTTCAGGAGCTTGCTGAACAGAAACTTTCTGGACACAAGTGAGAGGGTTCTGATTATGTTGGTTATCGAGTAAACCTCTAGAAGCACTAGCATCAGGAACAGTATCCAGCATATCATCTTTCTTAAAGTCAGTAGTTGACTCTGCAGCTTTAACACCATCTACTTCTAAGTCCAGCTGATTATCAGACGGCATAGTCTGGAGAGCCATACCACCATTTGGACTAAGAGTCTGTGCAATGTTCAACGACGAGTTTTGATCCTTATCTAAATCAGAAACAAGTCCTTTTACATCTTTGGGAAAATGTTGTGAAGGCAAAGATGTGTCATGACCACCACGAGCTATATCAGATGAACTTGATCTAGCACTGTCACGATTTGGCCGGGGCCTGTATCTTCGCTTGTATGCTTTTTTAGGGATGCCAAAAGCAGTAGACTTACCTAATTCTTTTGCATTTTGACTTTCCTCAAACTTAGAGGACTGCCCTGATGGAGTAACATTGCTCCTACTGGGATGTCTATAGCCCCTATCACTACCAACAAACTTGTTTTCCCCATCAAATAGCATGAGATTGTCAGCACTGTTGGGTTCACAAAGTTGAGGAGCCGCAGGTCGACCACTACTTTCAGAGTCTCCATGAGCTGAAGTCGTAATTGCAAAACTACCTTTTATTTCACTGCAATGCAAAAATAATAATAAGACAACTGTAACAAACACAGATAAGAAAAAGTAACACAACAACTGAAGGATTACCTGGTCACAAACTGATCTGGATGTTTATCTGTCAGTGAGGTGGACTGAACACTAAGTGAAGCAGCATCCACAATTTTGAAATTCAGGGGATCGCCACCCTGCAATTTGAAGTATCAAATCATGTCAAAGGCGCACAAGCAAAGAATATCCAAACATCAAACAAGAATTGAACTGCGTTTCGTACTTCCTCTAGAAATTCTAACTGTCTTTTCCTTTCATGTAGGCCACTGCACTCCTGCCTGTTAACAAGAAGAAATCTCACCATAAGTTAAGATAGAGTACTTTATAATCCCAAAACTTCACCTAGCAGGTTGAAGAAGCAGAGTATGCTAGAATTACCTTAGCTCTGCCCGAACCTTCTCAATTGCTATTGTCTGCGGAGAAGTTATGGTACCAATACCCACTCCGCCTTCAACAAATCCTCCCATGGAATCAATCCCGGCATTGACTATAACATCAGATCCAACACCACATCCATGCATTCCCTCCTTAAAGCTTCAGGATATTACCCTCCAATAACATAATCCTCAATCAAATACTACAAGCAAGAGAATAGTTAAGACACCATCAACAACAACAACATACACAGTAAAATTCCACAAAGTAGGGTTTGGGGAGGATAGAGTGTACGCAGACCTTACCACTACCTCATGGAGGTAGAGAGGCTGTTTCTGAAACACCGTCGGTTAAGATATCATCCATGAAATAGAATAACACCAATGGAAGCAACACTCATTTCAGTGCATATGACCAAAATTGTAAGCCTTCTTTGGGTATCAAAAGGGAAAAGACTAGAATTGAAATTTGTTTACAGTTAAGAATGTTTATTAGAAAAATACATAAGCATTGCCCAATGCACTTCATAGGACATACAATCACAGTGCTGCTTTTTCCTTCACGTTTCACTTGTTTTACTACAAGTTTTTAAGCCAATAAGAGAAATTTTCACACTCATGAAATTGACAGACCCTTTGAATGTACCAAGAAAAGCAATAACATCAAGACTACTGATAAATTTGTTTAATAGATTTTCTAAACAATTGCTTAAACACTGGGGATCATGGAATTTACTAACTGGTCAAACAATTGCTCTAAGGTGCAGACTGGCATAAGCAATAAATCCCTATATCATACCTAGCGCATTCAGTTTTTAATCCCAAAATAAATGAGTGTGACGCGGGAAGTGCCTATTTAAGCCTAAAAAAAGATTGTGTTCTTAACTCCACTATAGGTTTGGACAGACAGTTGAATTCTTATGTTTGATCCGAATATTGTTATCATCCCAAAATACCATGTTTTTCAAGGAGGGATAAAAATCTAACAATAAGTTTCAGAAGGAATCACAATTATAGCAGATGTATGACAATATGGCATAAAACTTGGTCGCCAAACACATAATAACAATATCAACTTCTATGGACTATCTACAGCTAAATATTTTCTTTTTGGTGGTGTTGGGAGGGGGAAAGCAGCACATGACAACGTGCAAGGAAGAGACAATATTCATGGCAAACAAATCATTGGGGTTAAAACTACACAGACATAGCAGCTTATGCTGGATAACTAGACATGTTGCAGGGGAAGATCAAACAACAGATCACCTAAAACTGAAGGAGAAATAAAATATAAGAAAACATAAAATAAGATTCTAAATGTGCACAATCTCGAACCATTTTCCTTTTTACACTTCCTATAAACATGACAAAAGAGAGAGCATATGGGTGCACGTGCATTTACATATATTTGATTGGTTATAGTTGCAGTTCATATACATAGATTTGTTAGGTTATAGTTTCAGTTCATAGATATCAGTAACCACTCATTCTACAAAACAATTATATCTCAATTTCTCAAGTGCAGCTATAGGAAAAAGCTCATTCGTGCACGATTGGACAGTAAAGCAGCAACTTTACAATCATAACTTTTTAAGACACGAGAAGGGAGCATCTTTCACGCACTAGTCGCTACTGTTCGTATCTCTCTCATTTTCTTGCAATCACACCCATGTTGTGATCAGCAGCTTCAATATATCGGATAAAGTCCCACGAGAAAGGAAACATCATGGAAAAGTAGGTATCACTTACCAACATGCACAGCAACAATAAATTATCATATTAAATTAAGCTCTGTCTAAGAACCTGTGTATGGAAAGCACTGAAAATACAAACTTCCCTAACAATTGAAGCAAAATGCACAAACACAGATGGAAAATTCTGGAAATTTACATTTCCTAGTTAACAAACAAAAGCCCCAAAAGAAAAAACAATTTGTACCACTTGTATGAAATCTAGGGTTTGCACGAAAATGAACAAAGACCAAATTCTAGGGTTTGTAATGCTTGTTAGCCGAAATCAATACCTGAATTGCAAATAGCTACACCCGAATTGCAGATGGGGCTGGCAATGAATCGCCCCAATTAGTTTCTTCAATTTCTAGGGTTTTGGTTTGATGCAAGGTACCTCAATTCATAGCGGGACACATTTGCCCTAGAAATTGAGAAGCCATGAAAGAAATTAAACTTTTGTACAAGGTCCTTATCCTCTATAAACTCATGAATACATATGTGATCATTGAAAATGCTCCCTCCTGGATCGTCTTCTTCGTTTTTCTTCTTTTCTCTTCTAATCGTCCTCGCAGAGTAGTGGGCTGGGTATGCGATTTCGGGTCAATTTGGGCCCTTTTATTTTGCCTCCCTAAATTTATATGAATTCACACACACAATGTCCTTTTACACTAACTATTCTCTAACTCCTCTTCTTCCTTTCAAATTTTGGGTATAAGCATAACCATTTCACTTATAATATATATAGATGGATGGTTTGATAAATGGTACATTTTTATTTATTATAACGCGTCTATTATTTTATCTGCATTTAATTATTTAGAATATAACGCTTCAAAAGTCTTGTACATATTTACTTATTTTAATATATAACGCTTTGACGGTCTTATATGTATCTTGACTATTTAGGATATAATGCTATAATGGTCTTATATGTATCTTGACTATTTAGGATGTAACGCTCTGATGGTCTTATCCACATCTTAAGTATATTATACATTTTGTGTGAAAATGTTTTTCAATTTCTCATTTTGATTAGCTTACATTTTATAAAAACGTCTTTCAAATAGACTTATTTTTCCTTCACCACCCAATTCAACACATGACCCTGACTCAATAACCAACGCTCAACTCCAATATGAGACCCAACACTTGGCCCCAACCAGGAAATGTTATTTAATTTTGATTGGAGACCTAACTCTAATTTAGACCCGCTCGATTCATCAATCGATTCTATATTCAATCCAACTTGAGATACAATTCTAGCTCCTTCTTGGAACCCAACATTTGAATCTCGATCTGGAATTTGTCTCTCAATATCAACTCGGGGACCTAATACTAGAGATCCAACTTTGACTCTAACTGAGGACCCACGTCTCAATCCCAAATTAGATCCTAACCCTAAATGGGACCCTATTTTCGACTCTAATATGAGACCCCACTTTTAACCACAGTCTGAATACCAAGACCCAATTTTCGACTCGGGATCTAATATTCAATTCTTATGCAGGACCCGATATTCAAATTTGATCTTGTACTCAATCTTGATCTCTATTTAAAATCTAATTCTCGATATTTAAACTCGATATAAGACTTGACTCTTGACTTCAATTCAAGATCTTAAATTTGACTTCTGTCTTCCAAATTGCCTCAAGACCTTATCCTGACTCGAAATAGACCCAACCCTACTTGAAGTCAAGGTCGAACATTGGCTCATGACCAGGACTCAGATGCTAATGATATGTAAAGGTTGGATCTAAAATCAAGTTCTAATTCAATGTCGGGGGTAGGATTATGCTCAAGTCGATATTGGAGCCAATTTGAGTCTTGAGTCGGGATTACGACATGGATATGGGTTCGTGCTAAAGGATGGGGGGTCTAAGTTAAGTGTCATATTTACCTAGATTATATTTAAAAGGGAAAATTGTACATAATGGCAAACTAATAATTCAAATTAAATGTTATAACAACACTTTGATTTAATTGTGCCCTGTAGCAAACTGTTTATCAGTCGCCTCTCTCGCTCACCACTCTCTCTCTCCCTCGCTCCCTCTCGCTTTTATACAAACACAAATTTTTAAAATGTATTTATGTTTGTATAAAGCGAGAGAAAATTGCATATATACATATATTTTCGTTCCCCTCTCCCAGCTCTCGCTCGCCTCTCTCGCTTATACAAACATAAACGAAATGTATAAATTGCATTTCTGTTTGTATAAAGCGGGAGAAAATTATATATACACATGCAAATGCATATATCATCGTCCTATACATTTATTAATTATACAATACAAATATTCCCTGCCCAATTTTCTTGTCTTTATCCCTATCTCGTTTTATACATACACAAATTATACAACTGATATTTTATATACAATTGTTTTCTTTTGTATATATATAGTAAATTAAACTACTGAATTCTTTATATATATATATATATATATATATATATATATATATATAACGAATTATTCAATCGTTTTTTTTTTTGTATATGTATAACAAAATGTACATATTTATGTTTGCAAAATAGCATAATTATGCAAAAAATAATTATATTATACAAAATATAATTTTTATGTTTGTTATATGTATAAGTTACTCTATTTAGAAATGCTCCTAAGATAATATTTTATTCTTAGTAACCGAACACCATAAAATAAGTGATTTATTTTTTAAAAAAATTTCCTTTCATATCAAACAATACTCATGTCCTATAGTAACTATTCTTCTCCTCCTCCTCTAAAATTTTGAGGGTATCACATAACATAATTTGATCATATAATCTTTTTCATTATGATAAATTTATAATATAGTATAGTGTCGTCGCCTTAATACCGTGTCGCTTTATCCGCACCTCAAACTATTTACGTTGATAGAAATTATAATCTGGTAGCTATTTTAATATCTTCACTTGATTCATAGATCATCCATATAAACCACTTATTCATTGCAGATGAAGACACAAATCAAAGGTACAAAAGCCACCAGAATTAGTGAGAATAAAAAGTTTCATGACACAATGAACTCGTCATGAATCTATTTCTTCTTGATGTTATGGCTTTCCGATATATTCCATCCATCTCCCGCCTGTGCTGCTTTCTTTTTCGCCTTTTCTTGAAGTGCCTTTGCATCCCTGATGACAATATGTATGTATGTCAGCAACATGAATTATGCAATTTTGGCATATATATGTATATATATAACAAGTAAGGTTCAACCTTTGTCGTCGTTGTTCAGGAGTTAATCCATCATTTTTAGGTGTCTTGGACTTGTGATTTCCCCCTGGCTTGTGCCCTTTCACGATCTCGATCTCTCTGGTTCCCGCGTTGGCTTAAGTTAAGGCCAAAAAACAGACAGGAATCAACAACATCCATCTTACTTTTGGAAACCAAAGCTCAAGGAAGATAAGGACTCAGGCTGAGGCAAACACACAATTTAAACCATTGATGCTTTGTACTATTGGATTACAGGTACATACATGTTCAATGTTAGGCTGCATTTGCCTCTAATCACCTTGACATTACTTTAGACAAAATTAAAATTTACTTCTGCCCCTTTTTAGCAACCAAAAGGATCAAGAAAGTTCTTTCATTTTAGGAAAAAAAAGGACAAATATACCCCAAATTACCATAAATGATACGTTCTTTTGAGATACTAATGTCCATAAATTAGAACATGTATGCACGAAGGGACAGGAAAACCAATGTCCCCAAATATGACGGCAGCAGCACGAATATCTCAAAAATATGACATCAAACTAAAACAATTAGATTTGGACAGAAAGAAAATAAAATTACGCTCTAATTTTTACATAAATCAGAGAAAAGAAAGAAACGTATCACAAGGATATGAGACATTCTTGATTCTCCAACAGCAAAGCACAGATCTAAAGACAAATAGCTCTAAATAAAAATCCTGAAACAAAAACAAGAGGAAATTTAGATAAACCATCATTAAATTACTACCCCAAATAAAACTCAAAACTGAAAGATAAGAAAAAGGGCACTTACCTGATAGAACTATCAACTATGGACGATAATTTGTTAGCTTAAGATTGAAATTTGAGCACAGAAGTTTAAAAATTTGCTTATTAATTAAATTTCGGGAGAAAGGTATTTTATATTTAAGTTCAGAAGAATCCAGAAGAAATGAACTTGTCTTTTCTTTCACCGAGCTTATAATTTTTTATTTTATTTTATATTTGATCGAACTATTTATATCTATTTTTAATTATTATGATTTGTATTTTTTACTTTTAGAGTTAAAATATAAAATTTTTAATTGATATTGGTATGAAAAAAAATTATTTTGAGTTCAATATTAATTCAGTTTGTTAGATTTACACCCTTAATTGAAAAAATCAATTTCCAACTGAATATATATTAATAATAAGGAATGTCTCAGAAGAATCCAGAAGAAATGGACTCCCTATTTTCTTATTTGATAGGTTGAAAAAAAAAATCATATTTTTTTATCTACTATCAAGGTCTTAAAGTAGTTATATTACAATCTAATTAAATTTGAAGTAGCTGCTTTGCAATGCTTATTTTTAAGTACTAAAATTTAATTTTAAAATATCTAATTAAATATAAAACAAACATCAATTATCATACTAAAAATTCCGATGGAACATGTAAGCAATCGAGAAATATAAATGTGAAGATGAGAAATGTCTAAAAACAAAGAACAATGATGAAAACTCATATTTTATATAAGATAACCATCGTAAAGAACTAATTTTATTATTTTAGAGTAAATAAGAGAAACATAATTAAGCTCCATATTTATTTATTATTATATATATACACAAGAAACATTTGTTATACAAGGATGAAATAATTTATTTTAAAAAAAAAAAAAACATATTAAGTTTTTCAGGGGCATTTTGGTCCTCCTTCTTGAGTCTTCCAATCTCTATAACATGCACAACAATCTTTTTGTCCGAGAGTACCCGGTGGAACCAATGACACCAATTACAACACTTGTTACAAAATAATAAACAATTGTTTTTGTGAGACGTTGCTGAGCATCGTTTATCGCACGCATTTGAACATTCTACAAAAATACACACAAAATATATATATATATATTATCATAGTTAATTTTCTTCCAAGTAAAGTTAATTAATTGATTAATTTTGAAAAGTTCTTACGATCGATAGGAACGGAGCAAGTGGTTTCACCAACGGAAGGTTTTGCTAGAAGTGAAGCATAAAAATCTTGACGTGCCTATTTGTTCAATCAAAATATGATGAGAATTCAGATATCAAATGCAAGTGAAAATATGTGAAAGGGAATAGTAGTAAAAGTTGTGAACTCACTAGAGAAACTTCAATGAGACATAATGACGCAACCAACAAGAGAAGCAAAAAAGCTTGAGATCTAACAGCCATTGTTGATGACTTGGAAGTGTATGGTGATTGGAGTTGATTTCTTGCTTTTTAATATAATTATGGCAATCCTTTTATGCTTATCTTAATTTTACACATTATGGTAAATTAGTATCATATGGTAAGAAAAAATTAACATTATTCGTGCCTACAATTACTACGGAAAAAGAATTGCATAACATAATTAACGATTGCATTGCCAAAATATTTTACAAAGTTAATATTTAGCCATTAATATTTTGGAATTAAAATATTCTATGAAATATTTTTTGCTCATTCATTAGTACACACCAAAAAAAATATTCTGGCGGACTGATCATCAATTTTCATGATTAGAAAGTAAAAATGCAGTAACTTTTATTTGAAAAAGGTTATTTCTCGCCGTTACAAATAAAATTCAAACAATGCAAAGAAAGAATTCATTTGTGTTATTCCTCAACCTCATTTCAAATATATTTTACTCAAAGGTGGATGTAGTGGCCCTTTGGACAGCTAAGGACTCATGTAAACCACAACTTTGCCACGAACTCAACAAATATATTAGAATTGAACCCATTTCAATACAGATTTCAACTCATTAAGTTTAAATCTTGACTCTGTTTCTGAATATACATTCACAAATTCAGCCATAGTTACCTAATCGGACGACATTTTCACTTAACAAGTTAAAGATGCAAGTTTAGATAATGACTTACATAAGTTACATTACATGTGTAGAAAGAAATCCTGTGATATAATGCTTACATTGCCTGAAGGATAACTACCCAAAATTTTGCTAATTTATCAAAATAGATAAAAAGTCATTGATCTAATAAACCAATATACATTGAGATTTCAAAATAATGGGAGACTAATCCACTACTATTATGTCTCCACATTTTCTCCCTAATAAGGACTGATACAAAATTCAACTTATGTGCTGAAGACCTAAAACAGTACCATAAAATTGCTCTGTCAAAGGGATTTGGAGCAATCCCATGCTAAAGTTTGTCCAAAAAAAATAAATTTCAAGAGATTACCCTTTAGTTCTCATGATGGTAATGCTGCCTCTTCCGCCCTCTGTGTGAATTTTTGTCTTGCCAATGACAAGCTTCCCGGAAAAAGCTGATGTTGGATAAGGTGGTGGATCTTGATTGTGTTGCTTTGATTTAGATGGTGGCGGCGTACGTATCTTTTTGTTGATCTCTTTTAAAGTCACATCTCCTTGAGCGCTGCAGGGTTTGATAAATCCAAACGGGTAAACTACAGAAGATGCACCTTTCTTGGGAGTCTTTGTGTATGAATTCCTACCTGGATGCATAGTCAGTTAAGAGTAGGAGCTCAGCAGTATTGACAAAGTTTTTACAGAGGATTCTTTTCAAATTGTAATGAATTCTCCGCAGCTTTTTGAGACTCAATGATGAGAAGTGTAACCGCAAATAAAGTAAGAGTGTAAATTGTAATCATAGATAAAGTATTAACCTTTGAAAACAATGTTCCCATAAGTACGAGCAGGACTGCTTTTAAGCATAGTTATCTCGCATTCTGGTGGGGAATTGACAACTTCTGCAACAGATAAGCTGACGTCAATCAAATATTAAACAAGAATAACATGAAAAGGAACTCAAGAACACCGGCACATGAAAAATATAGAGGAGACAGACCAAAAAGAAAGGAAGAACAAAAGAAAAAGAACATTCTCAATAGAAAGAGAGATTCCCTACCCATTGTGTCTGCTTGAACATCAGATACTCCAGATGCATTCCTGTTAAAATAATAAATGTGTTAGAGCAGAGCACACATAGCATAACTAAAAGTCATTATGAGCATGGATGGCTAAGGATGAAAAGTTACATATCCTCGGAAATAATCTGCAACTCAGGATCATTAATGCAATCAGTAAGCCATTCTTCAGATGACTCATCAAAACCTTCCTGAGCCGAAGATGTTGCACCATCTAGAAAAACGTATTCTGTCAATAATGAATTCAACAAATTAAGCAGATATAACTTAACAAAAATGTCGCACAAATTGACCTGCATATTCGGAAAACCAGTCTGACACATCACTCCTAGCTTCTTCAAAATATGCATTCCTCTCCTGCATTATCCAACTTCCATGTAAAATCACTTTTATAGAAATCATTTCCTCAGATACTTTTTCTGCATTGCTTAGTAACATAAACATGTAAAATGAAGCAGAACAGAAAAGGTGCATTGTCGCAAGAGGTTTCCTTGTGGAGCAAATTCCACCACTGAACTATCGGCTTAACAAAACGCCTAACTTGGTTTAACATGTGGAAGCAACATACATTATTAATGTTAAAGTTAACTTGGTTCACGTGTGGGAAACAACATACATTATTTATGCTAAAGTATTATTAGAAGTGTGCTATACTACACAACTCAAAACACATAGCAAAAGGTAGTAGTAGTAACCTTAGATTTTAAGAAAGTTAATGCAAGCTTTTCATTTGAACCAGTGGAATCCAGAATCTCAGCATCAAATTGTAGCACTCGACGTCTTTTTACCGGTTTAGAAGGTTCTCTGCACTGCTCCAATTGCTTACTTGTAACATCTGGATCAAACCTCTTAAATCAGGATAAGATGCTTCAAACATGTTGAGTTTTAGAAGAAAGATAATTGTTATATTTGGATCCTTTACCCTTGACATCGCAAGTCAAGTCACCACAATCCTTTACCGGGGTTGTCTCATCAACAAACATGTAGGAAATATCTTTGTTTTTTTCAGTTACACCAGTCCATGGACATCCTGATACGTCAGTTTGAGGCTGCAGCCCTGTTTAACATGGATGACTCCACTTAACTATCTTTTGCCACTTATAACCATATGAGAAAGCATCTACACTTACCAAAGTTCTCACTGTCTTGAAGAAAGGTTTCTCCACATTGCCAATCCCATATCTCGCTGCTATAGTATCATCAAAGAAAGCAATGAATGAATCCCTTCAATACTTAACTTGCTATTTATCATAAATATATACATTAAGACTACCTCTCATCAACATGTATAAAGAATTATTTGAAGAAATCTCATTTTTCATACCATTAATCTTTAAAGTTGAAATTTACATATGTTTTTTGATACATAGAGTCGGAAACACAAATGTGGGAAGCATAATCACCCATGACACATACAAAATGCAAATTAAGAAGCATAACATTGAGTCGTGTTGAATCCATCCCATTTCTTAGTCAACTTTAGCTACTCAATTGGTACAAGCAATTGTTAAAAAGGAATAGTAATTGGAGTTGAAAAGAAAAGATTTGGTAGTTGGCAAATTGGTAAGATTTGCAACCATTTTTGACTTTGCTATGTTTACATATGTCATTAGTGACATAGGTATGGTTTTATCCTTCTATAAATAGAGCATTCTTGCTCATTTGTAGAACACACCAAGTTAGAGAGAAAAACCATTTTGAGAGCAAAGTGAGGTATTCCATAGACTATACAAGAAAATAGTCTGTGAAGAAAAATAGAGTGTGAGCGATATTTTAGTAAGACGGAAACCAAAAGAGTGTTGTTCCTTTTGAGTGTGTAGTAGTCACTTTGAGTATTGTATTCGTGACTACACAGTGTAAAATTCCTTACTATAGTAATATCAATTGCTCCTCTTAGTCCGTGGTTTTTTCCCTTATTCAGAAGGGTTTCCACGTAAAATTCTTGGTGTCATTATTTTCCCATTTTATTTCCATTACTTTTACCATATATATTTTTTGTGTTTGTCCGCGTTTTCCCAACAAACTGGTATCAGAGCCAAGGTTTTATCTGAGTATGCTCTGTGGTTGCAGCACAGTCTGAACTTCCACATCAGAAAAGATTTACTTTGATTTGCGATAACTATATTTTTTGGGGAAAACAATGGAAGCCAACACAAGTAGAATGGTTACTTTGAATGGTGTTAATTATGCCATTTGGAAGGGGAAAATGGAAGATCTACTTTATGTCAAGAATTTTTATAAACCAGTATTTACCACTGTAAAGCCTGATAATATGACAGATGAAGAGTGGAATCTGTTGCATAGACAGGTTTGTGGATTCATTAGGCAATGGGTAGACGATAATGTGTTGAACCACATTTCTGGAGAAACACATGCTCGAACCCTTTGGGAGCATCTTGAAAGTTTGTATGCTCGAAAGACTGGCAACAACAAAATGTTCTTAATAAAGCAGATGTTGAGTTTGAAGTATCATGATGGTTCTCCGATGACAGACCATCTGAATAATTTTCAAGGGATAATGAACCAATTATCTGCTATGGGCATCAAATTTGATGAAGAAATTCAAGGCTTGCTTCTACTTGGTTCCCTACCAGATTCATGGGAAACATTTAGAACGTCATTGTCAAATTCTGCTCCGGATGGTGTGATCTCTATGGATTCCGCCAAGAGTAGTGTCTTGAACGAAGAGATTAGAAGAAAAACTCAAGGTTCCTCTTCGTCGGATGTCCTGATAACTGGCCCCAGGGGGAGAAATAAAACTCGTGGTTCTTAGAATAGAGAACAAAACAGGAGCAAATCCAGAGGCAGACTTAAGGATATTGAGTGCTATCATTGTGGCATGAAAGGGCACACAAAGAAGTTCTGCAGGAAGTTGAAGAGGGAGAACAAAAACAAAGAGGAAACTAAAGAAGATGGCAATGAAAATTGCCTAGCCACCGTCACCACCGAAGATCTTGTTACCGTTCTTGATGCAGACATGATAAATATTGCTTGTGATGAGTCAAGCTGGGTTGTGGACACTGGTGCCGCATCTCATGTGACATCAAGGAAGGATTTTTCTCTTCCTATACTCCTGGTGATTTTGGAACCTTGAGTATGGGTAATGAGACTGTTTCTAGGGTGGTTGGTATTGGTACAATTTGTTTGGAAACTAGTGTTGGAACTAAACTAGTTTTGAACAATGTGAAACATGCTCTTGATGTTCGTCTGCACCTAATTTCTGTTGGTGTTTTAGATGATGAAGGATATGTTAGTACCAACGGTGATGGAAAATGGAAGCTCATTAAGGGTTCCTTGGTTGTGGCTCGTGGTAACAAACGCCGTGGTCTATACTGGACTACGGCCTCTGCTTGTGTTGATATGGTGAATGCGGTTGAGAGCGATAGCTCTTCAACATTATGGCACAAGAGGCTTAGCCACATTAGCGAGAAAGGACTTAATGTTCTAGCCAAGAAGAAATTATTGTCAAATTTCCAAAGTGCTAAATTAGAAAAATGTGAGCACTGCTTGGCTGGTAAACAAAATAGAGTTTCCTTTAAGTCCTACCCTCCTTCGAGAAAGACAGAGTTGCTTGAGTTAGTGCACTCTGATTTATGTGGTCCAATGAAGACAAAGACATTGGGTGGTGCACTTTACTTTGTCACTTTCATTGATGATTGCTCTAGAAAACTTTGGGTCTATGTCTTGAAGACTAAAGACCAAGTGTTAGGTGTCTTTAAGCAGTTTCAGGCTTCAGTTGAAAGAGAAACTGGAAAGAAATTGAAATGTATTCGTACTGATAATGGTGGTGAATATTGTGGACCATTTGACGAATACTGCAAGAATCAAGGTATTAGACACCAGAAGACTCCTCCCAAGACTCCTCAGCTTAATGGTTTGGCTGAGAGGATGAACAGGACCTTGATGGAAAGAGTTAGATGTTTGCTTTCTGAAGCAAAGTTGCCAAACTCATTTTGGGGTGAGGCTTTATTGACCGCTGCACATGTTATTAATCTATCTCCTGCTGTTGCTTTGCAAAGTGATGTACCAAATAGTGTTTGGTATGGAAAGGATGTTTCCTATGACCATTTGAGAGTATTTGGTTGCAAAGCTTTTGTACATGTGCCGAAAGATGAGAGGTCAAAATTAGATGCCAAGACAAGGCAATGCATCTTCATTGGATATGGCCTAGATGAATTTGGTTACAGGCTATATGATCCAATTGAAAAGAAACTTGTGAGAAGCCGTGATATTATTTTCATGGAGAATCAAACAATTGAAGATATTGACAAAGCGGAGAAGGTAGAATCTTCAAATTTTGATGGTATAGTCCATCATGATGAAGTTTCTCACACAAGTGTGCATGATGTTATTGGGTTTGATAATCATGGTGACGCCCAGAATCATGTATCAAATCAACATGTTGATGTTGATAATAACAATGATATTGTTATTGATGATCCTGTTGCTCATGAAGTTGTGGACGAATCAAATATTCCGCTTCGGAGGTCCACAAGACAGCGGTTTCCTTCCTCCCGTTATTCACCCAATGAGTATGTGTTACTCACTGACGGGGGAGAACCTGAATGTTATGAGGAGGCCATGGAAGATGAGCACAAGAAACAATGGATTGAAGCCATGCAAGACGAGATGAAGTCTTTGCATGAGAACCACACTTATGAGTTGGTAAAATTGCCCAAGGGCATGAGAGCTTTGAAGAACAAGTGGGTGTTCAAAGTTAAAGTTGAAGAACACAACTTGAAGCCCAGGTACAAAGCTAGATTGGTTGTTAAGGGATTCGGTCAAAGGAAAGGTATTGACTTTGACGAAATATTTTCTCCTGTTGTGAAAATGTCCTCGATTCGCACAGTTCTAGGTTTGGCTGCTAGTCTTAATTTAGAGATTGAGCAGATGGATGTGAAGACGGCTTTCCTTCACGGTGACCTAGAAGAAGAGATTTATATGGAACAACCTGAGGGTTTCAAAGTAGATGGTAAAGAAATTTTGTATGCAAACTTAAAAAGAGTCTCTATGGCCTAAAACAAGCTCCCAGACAGTGGTACAAAAAGTTTGAATCTGTTATGGGGGAGCAGGGCTATAAGAAGACTTCTTCAGATCATTGCGTATTTGTACAAAAATTTTCTGACAATGATTTTATCATCCTTTTGTTGTATGTGGATGATATGTTGATTGTGGGCAAAAATACTTCCAAGATTGACGAGCTAAAGAAAGAGTTGTGTAAGTCTTTTTCTATGAAAGACTTGGGTCATGCCAAGCAAATTTTGGGCATGAGAATTACTCGTCTTAGAGATAAAAGGAAGATTTATTTGTCCCAGAAGAAGTACATTGAACGCGTACTGGAGCGCTTCAATATGAAGAATTCTAAGCCTGTTAGTATACCTCTTGCTGGTCATATGAAGTTGAGCAAGAAGATGTGTCCTACAGCTAGGGAGGAAAAAGAGAACATGGCCAAAGTTCCATATTCCTCCGTTGTCGGAAGTCTAATGTATGCAATGGTGTGCACTAGACCTGATATTGCTCACGCAGTTGGTGTTGTCAGTAGATTTCTCGAAAATCCGGGAAAAGAGCATTGGGAAGCTGTGAAATGGATACTCAGGTATCTTAGAGGAAGCTCAGATGAATGCTTGTGTTTTGGAGCATCAAATCCAATCTTGAAAGGCTATACAGATTCTGATATGGCAGGTGACCTTGATAACAGAAAATCCACTACTGGATATTTGTTTACTTTTTCAGGGGGAGCTATATCATGGCAGTCAAAGTTGCAGAAATGTGTTGCACTATCTACAACTGAAGCTGAGTATATTGCGGCTACTGAAGCCGGCAAGGAGATGATATGGCTAAAGCGATTTCTTCAAGAGCTTGGTTTGAATCAGATGGAGTATATTGTCTATTGTGACAGTCAGAGTGCAATAGACTTGAGCAAGAACTCCATGTACCATGCAAGAACAAAACACATTGACGTCAGATATCATTGGATTCGTGAGAAAGTGGAGAATGAATCATTTCACGTCAAAAAGATTCACACAAGTGAAAATCCTGCAGATATGCTGACCAAGACGATACCGAAAGACAAGTTCGAGTTATGCAAAGAACTTGTGGGTATGAGCTCTCTCTAAAGAAGATGAAGATACCTTCTTCCAGTAAATGGGACTGGAGGGGGAGATTTGTTGAATCCATCCCATTTTTTGGTCAACTTTAGCTATTCAATTGGTACAAGCAATTGTTAAAAAGGAATAGTAATTGGAGTTGAAAATAAAAGATTTGGTGGTTGGCAAATTGGTAAGATTTGCAACCATTTTTGACTTTGCTATATTTACCTATGTCATTAGTGACATAGGCATGGTTTTATCCTTCTATAAATAGAGCATTCTTGCTCATTTGTAGAACACACCAAGTTAGAGAGAAAAAACATTTTGAGAGAAAAGTGAGGTATTCCATAGACTATACAAGAAAAATAGTCTGTGAAGAAAAATAGAGTGTGAGCGATATTTTAGTAAGGTGGAAACCAAAAGAGTGTTGTTCCTTTTGAGTGTGTAGTAGTCACTTTGAGTATTGTATTCGTGACTACACAGTGTAAAATTCCTTACTATAGTAATATCAATTGCTCCTCTTAGTCCGTGGTTTTTTCCCTTATTCAGAAGGGTTTCCACGTAAAATTCTTGGTGTCATTATTTTCCCATTTTATTTCCATTACTTTTACCATATATATTTTTGTGTTTGTCCGCGTTTTCCCAACAAGTCGCTAGACGAAATTAGCATGTGCACGGGTGCCATTCATACGATAAAAATAACCCAATATATTAATACTATAACAACAACAATGCCTCAATACCAAGCAAGTAAGGGATAACTATACTAATCAGGTTGCTCCATTTAAGTAATAACACAATATATTCTTCTGAAGTTCAAAGAAAACGAATGGACTACAGAAAAAATCAAACCAGAACATAACATCATCATAAAACCGAAATTGGGGTCAACTACATAAATCATCACACCACAACCCAATATATTCATTCATCTAGGGCTTAAAACAAATCACATTTAAAAAAAATAAAAATGATAGTCAAAATAAAAGAAAAAAAATCATTATCATGACTTATAAAGTCAAAACATATTCATACAACAACCACAATACTCAATCCAAGCAAATGAACATAACTCAATCACAAGCAAGTAGAGATCAACAAAATAAAATACATTCACAGCATTTTCACACCGACGAAGTGTAAAAGTACGGCCATTATAGCACAAATATAATCATTAACCGTTCAAAAAAAAATACCTGTTAGTATCGAAATCCATGGACAGATCAGCCATCTCCGGTGCAACCACAACATAAAAATAACCGTTCAACAAGTAGAAAATGGAGAAAAGAGTAGATATAAGAGTGATGAGTGCTATTCTTATACGGAAGAAAGTGCCGAACAGAGACTGTACTGGTGTGTCTGAGTCTCTCAGATAACCACAAAAAATAAAAATTGCTTTCTCCGTTTCCGTTTAGAGTGGGTGAAGCAATTTATTAAGTGTTGGGAAGAATTGTGTCCCGCAAGTTTCTTTCTTCTTTAGTTAAATTACAATTAAATATATATATATTTTGGAAGAGATGTGTCCATTAGAGTATATAGTGGCCCTCAAAGTCCGTCATTTGATGGGGCCATCAATCTCTGTCTCCAACATTTCTTTCGCGTGACTTTATTTATTTATTTATTTATTCAATAAATAAATTCGTCCTTTGAGTTTTTTTGGAGTAAATTTATCTCCTCTCTCTGTTTAGTTATTCACTTTAGAAGTAGCATACGTATTAAGATATCAATTATTACTATAGATTAGTTATAATTTTACTTTTAATTTAAAAAATTATGTAACTTTTCAAGTATAATAAAATATATTTCTGGTACCAAAAAATATGCATTACAACTTAGTAGTACTAGAAATTTTCTAGAATTAAATAAGGACATTTTAGAAAAAAAATTATTATCCTTTATCGATTTGTTAAAATAAACAAATATATATATAAAATATGAACAAGTAAATAGAGAAAGAGGGAGTAGTTTGTAAGGTGATGATGGGTGGTAAAGAATAGTGAGTAATGAATGTGTGGTGGCGATTATAATAGATGGTTTATGATCGATGATTGTAATAATATTGTTGATTGTAATGGTTGATTAATAGTTTTATAATAGTTATGAAGGTGATTAGTGATAATGAGTGTTTCTTATTTTATTTTATTTGAATTATATTTGACTTGATACAATTTTTATAAAGGTTTTTATTAGATAAGTATCTTAAGCACTAAATTTATCTACATTTACTTTATTTAGTTATTTAACACTAAAAATAATATGAAGAAATGTAATAATAAATTATCTTGATTTACTACGATAAAACGTAAAAAAAAGGAAAATATATTTATATAATAAAAATTAAATAAAATGAAATTCAAGAGACACATTTGACTATGATTATGATTTATGAATATAATGATGATGCAAGGTCATTTTAGGAAAATATTATGCTCTATTCTTAATAATATTAAAATGTTATTCCATTTTTTAATGAATTAGGTCTATATAAACACATTAGATAATTCAGATCTTGAACGAATAGAAAATATATTGTATAACTTAAAATTGAAATTAAATTGATAAACATAACTTAGAGTGTAAATAAATGAAATCTTAATTTAAATTGCAAGAGAATTTCAAATCAATTTGTGTGGTTCAATAAAAAATTGCACATCAAAAACAAAGTAATGGGCGTGGAGTATCTATACATTGATAATTTGAAGTGTGAACAAATGAAACTTTAATTTAAATTTCCAGTTAATTTATGTAGTCCAATATAAAATTGCACATGAAAAACAAAGTGATGAATGTGGAGTATCAATACATTAATTGAGGTAAAAGTCAAAAAAAAAAAAGAAAAAAAGAGGTAAAAGTCACTAAACTTTAACAAAGTATTATAAAATATTATCAAATTATATATTTTTACAATAAATAATCACTCAATTTTATCTATAGTCCTAAAAGTTCATCAAATTATTTAAGTGGCGATCTAATTCCATGATCAAGTGACTTTATGTGATATTTAATCATAATTGGATTATATTTTTTATTACATAGAATAGTTTAATAGTTTTATGTGATATTTATTAAAATTGTACGAGTTATCTTCCAAAAACTTATTTTTCTAATTTTGCTATATTATTAATAATTTATAATTCAAAAATATATTTACATTAACAAGTCAGAAAATATAATTTAAAATTTTAATCATAATAATAAATCATACATTCAAATGAATTATTCATATTACAATAACAATAATGATGAATTTCACTCAAATAAAGATTACTATATTAAATCAGTGTTGATCAATAATGTATAATAATTAATAACTTAAAAATATTCATCTGAAAGAATATGCATGAGTTTTAAGTATAAAAGAAAAATGATTAAACAAGTTAGCTGAAATAAAAATACAACCTAATACGTTTGCACTATAATAACCATATCACAATACATACGTCAACAATAAAATAAAATATACTAATATGTGTTCAACCTAAACTTATAAAACTGAAAAGGAACAAAATATGAATTAGTATTGAAATCCATAAGTATATTAGAAACACCTGTTAATATGAAAACTTATAAATAACGAGATAATGTCACAAATAGAAGATAGAAAAGAAAAAACAAAGATAAAAAGTAAAAGAAAAATGTGAGTATGATTGAAAAAATTCTATTTCTTCTATTATTTTGATTTTATTAAAGTAAAAATTTAATTTATAAATAAATTAATAAATATTAAAAATTATGAGATAGATAGTAATTCATATCTTATCTTGCATAAATAAAAAATTTCAAAACAAATTAATTTTTTTTAAAAAAAAATTAATTGAAAATCTTGTTTAAAATGAATCAACGTTGAAAAGAGTTATATCAACTCAGTCTAAACTGTTTTAAGTCAATCCATATTATCATAGATAGATTGAGCTAATTTTTAATCTTTTATATTTGAACTCAATTCAATGCGTCAAAGAGGAATTGCACGAAATAACATATTTTAACTTAATATAAAATTTTAAAAAATAAAAAGATATATTTATTTAGGTGTTTACCCTCTATCTCCAACATTTCTCTCTTTTATTTCCCTTTGTCTAGCGTGAGTTTATTTATAGTGTTCCTTTTTAAGTTTTGGGGTAGATCTATGTTCCCTCTCATTAATTTATTCTTTGACACAATACCTTATATTATTAAATCTAACCACTTCTTATTGGCTCCTTTTTTAAAAAATTAAGTTAAAAGGTGTAAATAAATTGAACCTTAATCTAAATGCAAAAAAAAATAAAAAAATTAATATCTCTAAATAGATCGGAAATTACACTTAAAACAAAAACGTTATGTGGGTGGGGAACCAATACATTGATCGAGGTAAAAAGCAAATCAACTTTAGTAAAGTATCATAAAATTATTAGATGTATTTATAATAATAAAAGATTGGTAAATTTTATTTAATTATCCCAAAAAGAGCTCAAATTATTTGACTGACACGTATTTTTTTTTTTACAAGTAAAATAAAACAAATTATAGTGCCTAAATCGTATTGAAGTGTTACTAATTCAATTCCATGCCACGTAAGGCTCTATCGGAGAAAAGTGTGTCATATAAATAATTTATTATATATTCATAACTCAAATATGAAATCTTTTGATTAATAGAAAAATAACTTTATTTATCGAATTACATGTTGTGATAGTCATATCCTTATTCTATGACCAAGTGACTTCATGATATTTAAGCATAGTTGAATGTTATATTTTTTTTTACAAAAGATTAATTTACTAATTTCAATTTGTTAAAAAAATTTAAGCAGTTACCAGTATACAAATTGTATTACAAAAGTTTAATAATTCCTCTTTGCTTCTGACAAGGTATTATAATTTGTTTGTTTTGTCTAATTAATTACTTTTATTTTATAGTAATACTCTGTCATGCTTTATTCTGTACAGAGTGCATAACGCACTATAATATGAGTTAGCAGGTAAGCATGTAACTTGTGAGTTGTGTGACACTCATAAAAGTAATTGACATTATTTAATTCGTGTGATATAAGTAAAAAAAAATAATTTAAAGTTTAATATAAATGTTTGAAGATGTTTTCTTTCATATTTTTTCTTTTATTTAGTGAAGTTTTTTTTACTGGAGAGAAACTATTTATTACCTCGAACAGTGAAAATATGATTTAACTTATATCCTTTAATGTTTTTTTAACAAGCAGATATTATTTTACAAATTCACTTAATTAATATAGAATGACAAGAGTAATACACATTCAATTGGAGAGAAATTTAAGAAAATGTATATTAATACATATAATGAGGACATAAAATATGTTTTTTTTTTAAAAA
Organism: Solanum habrochaites; assembly: GCA_027704765.1. Lineage (NCBI taxonomy): Eukaryota > Viridiplantae > Streptophyta > Magnoliopsida > Solanales > Solanaceae > Solanum > Solanum habrochaites. The sequence continues at coordinate 50,524,043 of JAKWJA010002494.1, read as the reverse complement.
AAAAAAATATTTTAAGAAAAAAGATAAATAGTGATGTTGATTATTAAGGCATGCCACATCAGCATGTTCATTTCTAGTTTTATTAATATTTTAAATAATAGTTATTTATTATTGACTTTTGATTTGACACACCACTTCATATAGGAAAAAAATTAAATATGTCATTAAATTTAAAAGACTCATTTATATCATCCGTTAAAAAGTTGACTTATTTATACCACTGTTATTAAATAAAAGGCTCGTTCATGCCATTTTTTAACTTTGGTTTTGCAAAATTATTTTTACACACCAAACTAGGTTTAACACTTTTTATTGGTGTTTTTGGATCAAATATATACTTTTGTTTGTTTTTCTTAAAAACACCAAGAACACATGAATAACATATATCATTTGCAGAGTTTAAAAAATTCATCCATGTTTAAAATATATATTTCAAAAAATGAAAATCAATCCCAAAATTTTAAAATTTTCTTTGATTCTCGTTTTTGTAGTTTTTTACATTAGATCTTTATTGACAAGAGTTTTTTGAGTTTATGTTCAAAATTTGAAATGATTTGAACTTGTGGAGAATCTACCGTTAAATATGTTGAAGTTTTGAAACATTGAAGAATTTCATTTGGGTTTTGTTGAGTTAGTTTTAACTCGAGCTCACAAGAAATTGAGTTTTGATAACTAACCCCGAGAGCGAAACTACTCTTGAAATTTGAGGCAATTCGTGAAGAATTGAATAAATTTGAAATTTGGGAATTATTAATGTTCTCATGTGTTCTTAGGGATGTAGACGCAAAAAATGTAATTTTGATTCAAAAACACCCATATAAAAGTGTTAAACGTTGTTTGGTGTGTAAAAAATGATTTTGCAAAATCGGAGTTAAAAAAAAGGGCATGAATGAGTATTTTCTTTAGTATAAATTTAAGAAATCCCATAGTGTAATACAATAATTACATTCTGTCCCGATAAATTTAGTATTTACTAATAATCCCTTAAAATTGTTGTGGCGTGATACATTAGTATGTTATGATTCATGGTAAATGATACACAGTAACTTAAAACTGTTAAGATTAAAAGGGGGGGAAATGGAACATTTAAATTTGTTATCTAAATCAGCTTAAATTACGGTAACAGTTCATTAATAAGCACTAATTCAGCACGTAATTGGATAACAATTTCAAATTTTGAAAATTCAAGATTATATCATCTAGTTTGAAGACATTTTTATGAACATCCAGTTATTAAACTTATTGACTGATACATGATAACAATTATCAAAAACTCGTGATACATAGAAAAACATATGATACACATCAAATTCATGTATCAATGCATCGTCTAAGCACTATAACACACTGAGTCGATATGTATCAGCAAACACATTTGATGGAACAGTTATTAAACTTATTGACTGATACATGATAACAATTTTCAAAAACTCTTTATACATAGGGAATCATATGATACACATCTAATTCATGTATCAATGTATCGACTAACACACTATAACACACTGAGTACTTATGTATTAAACTTATTGTCAGATACATGATAACAATTTTCAAAAATTCATGATACATATGTGATTCCTTTACTAAAATTTTTACTAATTTCAACAACAATGTTTTGCTGCTTTTTTTCTCTTTTTTTGGTGTATTTTGTCAACCTTTGATTTAGATGATTCGCCAAAATCTTTGTTTGAATCCTTCCGAACATCCATAGGATCATGCAAAGACTTTTTTCTATTTTCTTTCTAATTTTCATCGTCCGAATCATAAATTCTTCTATTAGTAAAAGGAACCATTAATATGATGTAATAGAACAATGAACAAAAATTTAAAAAGAAGAACAGATGATGGAGTAAGAAGAAAAAGAAGACCTAGAGACGGCTGATGTAATATAGCAATGAACAAGAAAAAAAGAAAATAAGAACAGATGATGGATTAAGAAGAAGAAGAATTATAGAAGGATGATGGAGTAAGAAAAAGAAAAAGAACCAGAGAACAATGGTCCAATTTTCAGAAATTTCAAATTTTTTGAATTTTGAAATTCAAAATTTCATATTAAATGTCGTGAAGCGTTTTTAATTAAAATTAATAATTCAAAATTCAAAAAGTGATTTAGAAGATTGAGTGTTTTAATGGAGAAAAATTAGGCATGATATTGGAGAAGTGTGTGTTATAGGAGAGAGAAGACTATCTCTAAACTTCTACTAAAATTAAAAAAAAAAAGGAATTATGTAATATTTAAAAAAAGAAGGAAAAATTAGAGAATACTAAACTTATAGTTGTGTATTTAAGTTATTTTTCTTTTTCTTTAACAGTAGTGATATAAATAAACCAAACTTTTAATGGATGACATAAATAAGCCTTTTTTAAAAGTTTGATGACATATTTGAGTCTTTTCCCTTTAATAAATAATAAATAGTATGGATATTATTATAATATTATTCTTTGATTGTATTAAATTTAATGCTTTGAGAAATGTGTTAGATGATAAATAGTAGCAAAGGTAAAATAGACATAAAAGGTAAGTTATCTCTTAATTTTCTAAATTAAATAAATATTGTTAGATAACTATTTGTAGTATAATGAACAATTATTGTTGAACATACGAAGACAAAGTATAAATATAAATTTCACATCATTATGTAAATTAGCAGTGTTTTTTCCTAATTTAAACAAAATAATTTTATTTGTCCAATATTTGAATTCGGCCAAAACAAATCTTTTATACTCAAAATCTTCATGTATGTCTCCAAATTACTTTTAAAGAATTTCTTAATTAAGACAATGGCAAACTAATTATTACTTCATCTTCATGTATGTATCCAAATTACTTTTAAAGAATTTCTTAATTAAGACAATGGCAGACTAATTATTACTTCATCTTCATGTATGTATCCAAATTATTTTTAAAATAATGGTATGTTGTTAATAATTCATAATTAAGTAAGCAAGTATTCATGCTGACGAATACAATTCAAATAACTTAGTTATAATCTTTAACCATACATTCAATCAAGGAAGTAAGTTAGGAATATTAATTAAACTCTCATTTTATATCACCAATTTTTATCTAATTAACTATATATGGTAGGTTGATATTATTATTATTAATGGTGCTTAACACAATCTCTTAATTTAAAATTTGCATAGATTAACATACCATAAAAAACACTAACCATAATTATTTGGCATTATAAATATGATGAATACTTAATTAGCAGTCTGTAAAATTGTCATTAGTTTAATGGCAAGTTGTATTTCTCTCTCAATGGCTTCATTTGAGTTCATGAGTATAATTATTTGTATTTTGATGTATTTTGCTCTGTCACCAATTTATGCTATGGTTGATTTTAATCAATATTATAATCCTTTATGGGGTCAAAATCATATAACTTATCTTAATCAAAGTACTGAAGTGCAGCTACTTTTGGATCAATCAGGTATATCACTGACAAATTTTTATAATTTAGAATTTACAATTAGTGGCAAGTTTTTATATATGTTTAATTTAGAATTTAGAGTCAGTGACATATTTTTATATCGCTTCAATTCAGAATTTAAATTCAGTGATAATATTTTAAATTTGTTTAATTTAAAATTTATTCAAATAAATTCGATATAAATTCAACTAAATCTATAAATTGCCTTAGACTTACTATATATTTAACGGTCCGTATATCTAATTACTTCTCCATCATAAAAATGTACTTGTTTTTCTTTTACATTACAAGAGATTATGTCATTTCAATGACATTTTAAAAATATTCTAGTTAAGTCACATTTTTTTGGTAGATTAGTAAGTTATATAATATGAAAAAACTCAATTATTTTACACTAGAATTAAATATAGCAATTTCAATATTGTATTTTTTTTGTTGATATCCCTTCCTTTCAATATTAGTTAGTTATTTTGCTTTTTTTAAAGTAGAAATTACAAATAAGGTGGACAATTAATATGTGACAATTATTTTTAGAAAATTAATTAATTAATATGGGAGAGAAGAGAAGAAGTATTTATTTACGATTTTTATGAAATGATTAATGATACAGGAGGAGCTGGATTCAAATCGAAAACACAATATAAATCTGGATTATTTACATTAAGGATAAAGATGTCAGATAAAAAGACCGATGGAATGATCACAGCTTTCTACGTACGTTATTAATATTTTTTTCTTTGATATGTATAAATGAGTACATATATAATTATGAACATATTTTTTTAACTTGTTTTTATTATAGTTAATTTCAGATGATCAAGATGCACGTATTAATCACGATGAAATAGACTTTGAATTTATAGGGACTCAAGGAAAATTACAGACAAATATATTTGCTAATGATACGGGTGGTAGAGAACAAGTTTTTCAACTTCCATTTGATCCTTCTGAGGATTTTCATACTTATCAAATTCTTTATACTCCACAAAGAATAGTGTAAGTAATTATAATTAACTTCTTATGTTTGACATATTTTAGTATCCTAATTAGCTTTATTAATTTATGGTTATTTGTTGACTTCTATAAAAATAAAAAAATGAGAGTGTTGTTTCTTCATTTACATATAGAGATATAAAAGTGAGCTATTTATCCTAAAATAAGCCTCCACAGATAAGTGATTCTATAATTATTAAATTCTGATATAGTACTGATCCATCAATATTAATTCATGTATGTTTTATTTCACAAAAAAGTTGGCAATAAATCGATTCATCTAAACCAACAACTTGCGATAGAGATACCTAGTGGAAAGCAATAAATATTGCATTCTAGTATTTTTAAATTCTGTTATTAGAATTTCTGACTCTACGACCGTATCATTGAAAACCTCATTATTATAACACATACATGTACTTATTTGTGTTTTTGACTATTATAGGTTTTTTGTGGACAACATACCAATAAGGACATTTGAGAACAACACAAATAGAGGTATCAACTTTCCAATAAAATCACTATGGTCAGAAGCAAGCCTATGGATTTCAGATGCTGTGGGTTGGGCTGGATCTGTTGAATGGGGCTATGCACCATTTGTAGTTAGTTTTCAAGACTTCAACATTTCTGGGAGTAATTGCTTGCCATCCAATGATTTTAGCCCATGGACTAGGCACAAATTAGCCTCAAAAAACTTGAATCTTATGAGGAATTTCAGAAAAAAATATATGACTTATGATTATTGTAGGTCTGAGGAAAATAAAATTAGGTACCCAGAATGTGCTTAATTACTTTATATATATCATATGTATTTCTATTTTAGTATATATACATGAAAATCGAAATTATTTAACATTACGGATTTAACTTCTATGCATAATGAACAGAGGTAGAACAATAATATTAGATACAAATTGTGTTTTTACTAGAAAATTTGTTAAATATGTTTAAATGATTAATTGTAATTCAGTAATTAAAATGATCGATGGGTTCATCGATGAAATCAAATCATTTAACTTTAATTTCCATAGCAAATTAAATTGTATTGATTATATTTTTTTAAAAATATTTAGTCTGACAATATATTATTTAGTTTTTTTTATAAATAGATTAATTAATCAATTAAATATGAAAAAAAAATTAAAAATATTTTTATTTTTAATTTATATGAGAAGAAAAGGCACCAATTCACTAAATGGAAATTTGCAAATATTTAATGGGTAATAATTAGTAGGAATGTTAGATTATTAGTCAACTTGGGTTAGATGGTGGCTCACACAAACATAAATATATATATATATTTTTTTCTTTTGGAATATTAATGGTTGAATAAAAAAGTCAAACAGAGATGTTCATGACTCAGCCTTACCAGAATTGATATTTTTTTAATTTTTAAAATATTTAGATTTAATATATTATAAATTTAAAATTTAATTAATTTGAATTCGAGTGAAATAAATTCACTATCCTTCAGCCGCCTACAATTATTGGAACGTGTCACTGTATATATTCGATATAATATCATTTCTACGTACATATAAATTTCAAAACACTTTAATACAAAAGTGAAAAAATTAAAATTTTGAGTGTGACATTTTTGTACTTTTTCGAAAATTTCCTTTGGATTATAAGTTTCCTAGTTATTAAAAGATATAGTAATTTTGAATGGTCCAACTTGGTGTGCTATGAACCTGTGCTTTCATTTTCAATTCTCTTTTTCAAATTTATAACGAGTAATCCAAAAAACGAGTAAGTTATACAATTTTATCTGAACAAAAATAATTAGTTGTCACAGTTCGAATTATAAAATTAATACGTGTTTAAATTATATAGTAATATTATTTGTAATTTTCTTTTAATTTGACTACTGACAATTGACTTTTTAGTAGGCAACAGTACAATAACGAGAATACTATAATTTTGAAAAATGATTGCATTATGTGTTGAATTATATATTACTCCTGCATAATTCTCTCTTTATATAAAATGCAAATGCCTATTTTCTTTATGTTAAATTAATGAGTTGAGACTTGAGAGGAGTATTCAAAATAGTAGATCTATTTTGTTTTTGAATTTTTCTTTTATGAAAGTGGATTATAAAATGAAAATTGAGTATTCTATGATAAAATAATTTTAATACAACAAACTAAATACATCAAAAATAAATAAATGAATTTCAGCCTAACTAATTGATACTCCCTCTGACACAATTTACGTGACATCCTTTCATTTTTAATCCGTCTCTCAAAAATGACATATTTATATATTAAGTAACAATTTAGCTATAAAAAGTCTATTTTATCTTAGTGAAACAAATTATACCACACAACTTTATATCATTTATTTTGGATCAGAATTTTTTTAAAAAAATGAATAAATGTACCCCGAACCACCGTAATTGGTGCACAAATACCTTTCGTCATACTTTTGGGACATTGGTGCTCCTGTCGTTCAAAAGGCAGAGCATATATATCTTTTATACTAATGGACAAACACATATCATAATCTAATCACTTACACGACATCAGATTGATAAATAAAATTGCACCATGTCCCTATTTAGTCTTCCGTTAAAGTGAAGACCATATATGCTCTAGTTTTTGAACGACAGAAACACCAGTATCCTTAAAGTATGACAGAGATAATGTGTATACCATATACAACAATTAAAATATATGTTTTATCATTTTTCTCAATTTTAATATTTTTTTTTATAAATTTTATGTCCAGTAAAACTATCTCACGTGAAATAGACGGAAGAGTAATAGTTAACAGAGTTGTTGTAGAGGGAGATGGAGCTAAGCAAGTGGAGCAAAAATGGCGGAAAAAACTTTAATATAAGTAAAGTGGAATGGGTAAAATTGAAGAGGGAAGAATTTATTATGAAAGAAGACTTGAAAACATAACAGGGTGTAAGAGGCGAATAGTCAACCAATACGTGCTCAGACACAGTCAATCCTTTGAAAATTCTCATCATTTATATATACTCTCTTCAACGCTTCTTCCTCTGCACTTTCTTCTTCTTCGTCTTCTCTCTTTTTTCGTTTCTCTTGCAAAAAAAAAAAAAACGTTTTTGCTCGAGGAACTGTTATCTATTTTTTGTTAGCGGAGAACATCAATGGCTGTAAGTTTTCTTCAATCATTACTTTTCCCCCTTTTTCGTTTCCGTTGCTTTATACAAAATTGCTCTGCAATATGTGGTTTGAGGATTAATTACTTGAAGTTTAGTACGTTTGTGTTTGTGAACATGAGTAGCTTTTTCTTAGACTCTCTCTGTATTTGTTTTCGTAAACTCAGTACTAATACGAGCTGTGAATTCTGTGAAAAGTTCAGATCTGTAAAATTTAAATATTGAAATCACAGTAGCTTAGTTGATTGATTATTTAAACTCTTACCTTATCTGCGTGAAGGTTCATCTCCCTTTATTTTTCTTTTTATAAAAAATTAAAATACTAGCTTCGCCTCTGCAAAGTGATTTGGTCTTTTTAGAAATTCAAATGCTAGTAGAAAAGAAATAGTAGAGAATCATTAGTTCAAAAGAAACTAATTATGACAGGATTGAGAAGATCTTAAAGGGGCAACATTAGTGATGATTTATGTAGTTGACCGGGAGATGAGATACTATAAGTTTATGGGTTTTCTGTATTTATGTCAAGTTAATATTATGATAATATCTGAGTTCACGATATTTATGGATTTGTTAATAAATATATAGGGTGGTGAAAAAAGCTTCTAGGTTTATGTGAACCTATAAGTTATAAACAACCCTATTATATTTGGATTGATTATTAGTTTTTGTATTGTTTTGTATATCTGGATCTATTTCAAGTATTTAGCTCAGATTCAATTATAGATTTCTGAGTATTTTCTCTTTGAAAAATGACTTCTGTCGTATCAAATACACTCTCGGTTTGTTGAATTTTCTTTTAATTGCTACTGCAGCGTGCAAATGTGCCAAAGTTTGGAAATTGGGGAAATGAAGACAACACTCCTTATACTGTCGTTTTTGAGAATGCAAGGAAAAACCGTGGCGGGAAGATGATAAATCCGAATGACCCTCAAGAGAATCCGGACATGTTTCCCAATGTTGCTCCTTCCTCCAGGCCTAAAACTCCTACAGAGGAACCAATGGGGATGGAAACAGCTAGGCAAACAAACAAGCGTCGTGTGAGTAAAGAAGATGGTGATTTCCGTGCTAGTTCTCCAGCCCGCAATGAGCCAACTACTCATCAACGTCATGGTGGAGGTCGTGGATCAAATTCTGGTCGACCTTCTAGACAAAGTGGAGGGTCTGATCACAGCATTGCGAAATCACCACTTCACCCCAATTCGAAGATATCTGGACGTGTAGCTGCATCTCCTGTTTGGGAAGGGAAGAATTTATATGACAGTAGTCATGGTACTCCTGGAAGATCATTCGAAAGTTCTCATGCTACTCCTGGAAGGCACCAAACGAAGCAAGAAAGTGTACGTTTCTTCCTATTCTATTTCGCATTGCATTAAATAGAAGATTAGATATTCAACTTGTGATAGCATGCCTTGTTTATCTTATATTTGACAGAGAAGTTAATTAGTAAGATATGATATGTTAGTCATTCCTCGAACTGCATATTATATTTCGAGTTTAACTTGTATACACTAACTGTGTAAAAAGTCTTACATTATTATGTCATCAGTGTATGGTAAGTTACATTCTTATGAGGGGTGAGCCAGCTTATCCCCTCTTTAGATTTTGAATCCCTTAGTGAAAATCCAATCCAGGCTTCCCAAGTGGCCTTACATTATTGTACCCCTTGGGTCACATGTAACCAATAAGTTAACAAATACTGCATTTGAGATCAAGCTGATTCACGCTGAAGCTAAATTGCGCGAAAAATGATAGATCACTTTGAACTTCTGTGCTTTTAAGATTTTTGTTCAGTTCATTTTTCATATCATTGAGTTTGAGTCTAGGTTGATATTGAATTTGACGTGACTTCTTCATCTTCTAACAGCCTGATAGAGGAACTGTCGTTCCAAAGTTTGGCGGATGGGATGACAACGATCCTCAGGATGCAGAAAATTACACTGAGGTTTTTAACAAGGTGCGAGAGCAAAGGCACGTAGATACTGGAAATATGCCAGCTGCAGGTGTTAGAACATCTTACAGCACACAAAGGCAACAGCGAAATGAAAAGCAGAAGGTATGATTCGTGTGACCTCCTCATCTAAAAGTTTGAACTGTTTGAAAGAACACACATTTAGTTTCTTAATCATATTATGTCTCAATACACGTACTCACACTTTTGCCTTGTTCTTTTTCACGGGTCTTATTTCACCGTTTTTCTTATCCATTTCTCTGTATTCTGCAGAGCTGCTGCTTTCCTTTCTGGTGAAAATGAGGACCTTGTTTTTCTGGTGATCTGAAGCTATATTGGATGTGTAAATAGATCAACATACTATGGCGCAACGCCAATCGTGTCTATGTTAAGAGGCTTATTATAGCAATATGTTTGGGCTAGTGATTTCTTGTATTTTTGTTATGCTTTCTGCTGAAATTTGCAATTGTATCGCCTACTTATTGTTTTATTAATCATGTACACTGTTTGTTCTTAAATCAAATTGATTTGTGTTAATCATCCTCCTTACCTTTTGTGTTCCCGGCAGAGAAAAGGAGCTAAAATAATGTATGTATTACTGGTTTTGTAATGAAACTTGGTTAAATCTCTAGCTTAGTAAAAATGATAACATGTTATATAATAAGAAAAATAGTGCAAAATCTACGAGAAAGGACGTTAAACTGTAGTATAAACAAGAAACAATAATAAATATCAGAAGCAAAAAAGTACTATAATATGGTTAGTACAACAACAAACATGACGACATTCCAGTAGCTACTATCAAAAGCAAAAAACTACTATCCTGAAAAGTTGAGATCAAGCCATGCCATTTTCAGATAATCAAAGATAACTGGTCCAGGATATTTCTGCACCTGCAAAATCTGATTCCGTGACTGACCCCTCCATATTTTTTCATTTTGAATTTCAAAATAAAAATTCCTAGTTTTCTACTATTATAAATTCTACCATCTGGAACAAGGTTTTGGAAGCCACCAAAAACTATTGTTCACTCTCTTCTTTAATTTCTTATCACCTCCTGTCTTGCGTTTTTGAATCTCTGAAATTATTGTCTTATATATCATTTTCATCTCAAATTTGGTCAATGCTCATGCTCAAACATTTAGATAATTTGATACCACTTACTGTTTCTTTTGAAACAAAAGTATCCAAAAAGTCCGAGGATCTTTACTACTGTACTCTACCCCGAACCAGCAGCCTTCACGCCATGTCTCTCAAAGTACTCATCCTTGATATACTTCACTTGATCCAAGTGGGAAGGGCCTTTCACTCTCTCACCTGTACAGTTTCTTTCTTATCCCCATCTTTATCCCTTAAGACGTTATTAGAGCATATATACAGATATATCTTCAATAAACAGTTATTTTGACAACTAACTTTGACATTTAAAAGGTTATATAAATAGCAAACAAGCAGGAGATACATGTCATAAATTATATGATACAAATAATCTGTTCCCATACTAGCACACTATTTTCCTCATCCTGTTTATTTGCATTACTAAAACATTAGTACAAATCAATGAAGCCTCATCTCAACCATCTATCCAGAGCTCTAGGAAAAAGAAAGAAGGGAAGCAATAAAGACTACAGAAAGACAAGAAAAGAGACAGACATGAAAAGTTGGAAAACAAAGTAACAAAAGGGAGCTCCTCCACCGAGTACTTAGGCTACAATGAACAATAGAACACATTGAATCTTATGTCCTAGCAGACTTCTTTCTCCATTCAGTTCGACACCTATTTATTTCAAGTCCATCGCTTGATAATCTCAACAAATGCAAGAAGCTCTTGTTTACATCCTTTGGAGCAGTAGCAGATCCATTAGACCCGTGACTCTCTAAGGCATCAGCATCCTCAATAGGTTCAACGCTTGTAAGGGAATCGACAACATCATCATGCTGACATTCACGCCTATAATCTATAGTAATTGTTTCCAGTTCATGTGTATCAATGATTTCTTGAGGAATACTCTGCCAGCAGAAAAGTTTTTTGGTTAACAAAATAGAGAATTTAGTCCATAGATGTAAAACATAAGACTTCCCTTGTTTTAGAAGTTACTTCTAAATATTAATGACTTCCCCATGCCTAGTCTAACTATCTATAACAATGAAGAGCAACAAAATTTCTATGAACAAGACAACAAAGACCCTAAAAAATCTCTGCACAGTTGTTAAATTTACAATGGTAACAGCAGAAAAGAAGTGTCAGTGGGGAGAACAGAAAAAATAAATTATTGCATCATATGTATAGTTGGCCACGTCCAATTATTCAACTACAGAGAGGAAGCATATACAAACCTCAAGAACCCATCCAATGTAAGTGACATTGTTTACATGCTGATTCATGTCCAGATCAGCTCTTCGTGGCTGCCAACAAAACGAGTATCCTGAGTGCTTGAAAAAGAAATGTCATTGAACTCACGATTTTAAAATGATACCTACCACCATTCCTAGCTTCGAATACTCAGCGGGATCTTCAAGTTTCGCTATTTTCTTTAGGCTGCCATTATTCTCCTCAGGAAAAGCTAACCTGGAATTGTGAACAGTCAAACAACAACAGAGTGTCCCTTTTCAATAACATCGCTGCCAATAAAATACGACACTCAAACTTACATGTGCCGAAATCATGGTCAGTGAAATTGCAGATAATATGCAATAGAGTAGACAGGGTAACACGTTACATATAACACAATTGTGGTTGGTGCTGTTATGAAGTATATAAACTTTAAAATATGTTTGGTTGATGGAGGGGAGGGGTAGTTTTTCTTTTTGCTTCTCCAAAGTGAAGTACTTCTCAGATGCCTAAGTTTGTAAAAGTGATAGACCAATACGTATTTCTTCGTTTCAGTCTAATTACAAAATGGTGGCAAATCTCTCAGGAAATCCCTGTACCCTCAAGTTATTTGGGAAATGCAGAAGTTCAAGACTGATTTCGTCCCTTTGTCTAATTTCTCTCTCACTAGCCACCCTCACTCTACTTGATTTAAACATAATGAGTAAATAGAAGAGGAAGTCAGAATGACTTGGTGTATTACTTCAATGAAATATAAAAATGTAAAATTGACGATTGGAGTTGACTTGATAGAGAAGACACCACATATGATTGCCTGACAGTCTAACTAAAGTGAATATACGTCTGGGAAACAAGCTTGCACCAGAGTAGAATGAAACTGGATAATAGACAGATTAGTTTAGTTCTTTTTCTAATTCTTTTTTCTTTTTGCAAAACCATGTGTGTGCGCTGGCACATCCTTTGATTTGGTTTTGAAGAATTGGTTATGCATATGTTGGAAAAAATGTTCTTTAGAAACAACTCTTTGTTTTCCAGAAAAGCAGAACAAATGGTTTCAAGGTCTAATGTAAATTATGATAATTAGAAGGATAAGTTTCCATTGATGATCCTTTTGATAATGGTATAGGAATCTTTTGAACAAAAATCAAAGATGTTTTTCCCAAATAAAATGTAAATTGGATTAATGTAACGGGAGAAATATTTCCCTTTCCTTTGCCGGAAAGATATGTGACCATGAAAGAGGGATTAAGTGGACCAAAGTACACTAAAGCTGGAATGCTCTTTTATCATGTACGTGGATTACTTGGCCAATTACCTTAGGGCTATAGGCCTCGAACCATCTAAGATACAAAAACTCATCAAATACCAGGAAATAGATGTAATAATTAAGAATCTGTAATGTCTATGATTCAAACCATTTATGTTAGATATATGTGTAACTTATGATAGTATTTAACAGCTACATTTTCATCTACCAGCACCAAGAATCATGTACCCATTAACACCATTCAAAACCGTTGTATGATAATTTCAAGAGTTCAATGAACAGTTTCCTTATTTACAGTTATATTTTACAAGAATGCTTTACCCACTTAGGAAACTATAAGTTCCAGGAAAGGGAAGGGAAAGAAGAAAAATGAAAAAGAGGAACCTAAGTTAACCTCAGTTCTTTTGGAAAATAGAGCTCCAGCTCATCACGAACTTCATCAGTGACCTTTTGAAGCCGTCTTGTGTCCTGGTTCATCATGAGCCACTTGCTGCAATCAGATATCATAACATCCTAATTTAATTTTTGTAGAATAACTCGAGAAGCAATATAGGAAAAAGAAAGGATTTACAGATTGTTAGACGGTGGTATCTGTGACCTTGATACTCGAGAAAACCATTAACACTGCCAAATTACAGACTTCTTCACAAAGTAATTATATTGACTCGGGTTGATTTAGAAGCAAAACACTCCATGGATGTACTTTAAGCTTTATGCAGTAACTTACAAAAGGAATTCATTTGTTCCAAAAGCTGCCTTTGCGGGAAATGTATTTAATAACCAAGTGGGCATGGAAACTACTACAACACACTTGTGTAAAAGATAAGCAATTCACAGAAAAATAATATGTATCAACTATGTTAAGTATTTGCAACAAATATACTTAAGCCTGGAATACTGCATGCCTAGAAGTATACATGTCCACTTGGAGATGTGCAGCAAACAGGATATTATCACTTCTAGTGCTATCTATATTCTTTCTATTAGATTTATTATCGAGTATAAACTTAAATTCTGCACCTGGTTGCTCTTCCAATGACTTCACCAGTAGCGCAGTCTTTGAGAATCCAATCGCGTCTAGTCCCAATCCTGCCTTCACTTTGGCACCAAGTCTCTATTTCAACAACATCACCCCTGTTCCATACCACACACAACATTAACCATGGCTACAACAGCCTTGCAGAATAAACCATTATAGTGAACACTTGCAAGGTACAAAAGGATTACCAAGCAGGGTACTTATAGATCTCAATGTACATGCGAGCAGTAACCCATATAAGATGTAATTTTCTCATGCTATGAGTAGTTGCAAATCCATCCGTTGAAAATCCAACACTTTGAGCATGGTTGCATCCAACCTCCTACATCACAGAGTTGGGATACATTTATGCCCATATAATCATACATAAACCAAAATGAGTATAGTCCCTCCGTTTAAATTTGTTTATCTTATTTTTCTTTTTAGTCCCTTTCAAAAAGAATGACTCTCCTTTTTTGGAGACTCTTTAGTTTCACTTTTCGACAAGATCACAACATTCAAAAATCTTATTTACTATAAGGGAGCACTGACATAGCAAGCAAAAATTTTTATACCTCCACCATTCCAGCTCGAAGAAAAGTACCAATATAAGATGAAGAAAGATACGCATTGACAAATCAAGAACTTATATTCAGGGAAAGAGTTGATTAACACAAAAGAATCAATCTTTTCATAAAGTTGAACCTGCAACAGATTGGCGATACTTTCGAGAAACAGGCATGCATTGACAAATCAAGAGTTTATATTCACTGATATAGTTGAGTAACACAAAAAACCCAAAGGCGATGATTTCGAGAAATAGACATGCATTGACAAATCAAGAGCTAATATTCAGTAACACAAAATAAAAACCATAAATCAGACCTGCAAGAGATTGGCGATAGTTTCAACAGTTACAGTTTTGTTAATCCCAACCTCATAGCACCTAACAATAAACTTCTCCTTATACGACATTCCATCCTCCGACATAGTCCCCAATCTCAATCGATCCGCAAGACTTGGCTCATACGCCATCTGCTTAGTCTTAGTCGTCTCATTAGTAGCTACCGCCAGCACCGGACCAGACCTTGCCCCAACCGAACAAGATGAAACAAACGATTTTCTACACCCAATTGAAACTGAATTGAAAAATCTCTTGTAACACTCATTATGATCTCCAATGGCAACATTGCCAGCTTGAAACGTCCCTCTACACAACATTGTTTGATCCCAAATCAATAAATCAACTCTTTTTCTGAGATTTTTCTTAAGAGTATACAGAGTTTGTATTTTTTATATATATATTTTTTTTCGATGGGATCTAGGTGAAGGTTTGAGGCTCTCAAAGAAGTTTAGAGTGAGGCGAGAGGGATAAGCGCATTTACACAGAAATTAATGTTGCCATTTGTTTCCTGCCAATTGTTACCTACCCGGCCCGATTATGTTACAGAACCATTAAAAAAAATTTATTCGAAGTTTTGTAGGACTCTGTAAATACGAATTTATGTTTATTAAATTTTGTAAAATAACATTTTATTTGTTATTAAAAAAAATAATAAAAATAAAACACGCTCCTTCTGTTCTATTTTTTATTTATTTGAGTTACTTCTTCGAGAATAAAACTGTCCATATCAAGCTAATACCTAATATGTTATATGTTTAAATTGATAATTTATTTTACTCAATTATAATTAATTAAAATATGTTTTTTACTTAATTAAATTACGTAATAATGGAAATTGCATTTAGTTTCGTGTATACATTTGGTGCGGGTAAGTTTCTTCTCTCCTTCTATTTCAAATTAATTAAACTGTTGAGGTGTTTCACATTCTTTAAGAAAACAAGATTAAAACATAAATTAGACATAACTATTAATTATTGTCAAATTTAAGCTTAAAACAACTAAAAGTTAATTAATAACTAATTTAAATATAACTAATGAAGAGTAAAATTGAAAGAACGTTCTAAAAATAGTCTTGAAAATTGAACAATTAAGGTTAATTTGAAAAATATCTCAATAATTAAATTAATTTGAAATGAAAAGAGTACTTTATTTGTGTTGTTAATATTCCCTCCGTCCCTTTTTATATGTATCATTTCTATAAATAGTTAGATCAAAATACTTATAATTTTATATAGTTTATGCATAAATTATCATATTTGACATTTTATATCCTTGATAGAGTAGTTAATTAATCTTGAAAATGTATTCATCATTCATTTGTTGTAAAATTGACTTGAGAAAATATTAAACATCATTTCATAATATGCAAGTGCAAAGAAAAAAGATGACATATAAAATGAGACAGAGAAAATAACTTGTTAAATTTAAATTGCATAAGAAATTATTCATAAAGAATAGTAGTAAAAACAGAGAAGCTCAACATTAATGTCCTCAAAATTTACTTTGACTTTAGGTATAGGTTCATAGAATATGGTATGGCCTAAAGGCTGTTGGAGTAACAAATCAGGTATAATTATAACATTTTGGTCATAAATGTGGAGTACTCTCTGCCATAGTTTCAATGAGCTATTGGATTTGTTTTTATATGCCTAAATCATGATAGGATCATTCATTTTTACCGGTCTAAATAATAGGGGTTAAGAATTATATGCTGCATTTACTAACTAGTAGCCAGTAGGTACTAAGGTTAGATACAAATTTATTACAAGTTTCTTTTTAGTTGTTATGTGTATTAAAAATACTTATCCTGAAATAATTATGGTAAATCATTTCAAGGTAGGAGTCTATTAGAAACAGTCTTACTATTTTTACAAGGTAGGAGTAAGGTCTACACGTCCAGTGAAATTATACTGAATAAGTTGTTGTTGATGTCAGTTTGTACAACACCAACTCCCGGGATTCGGATTGTCCCACAGTGTAGTTTGTATCAATGACATTTGTTACACTATTTCTGATAGACTACTCCATACTAATCAAGCTTACTGAGACATCAAAATGAAAGTAAAACCAATTTTATTGGTTTGCATAGAGTAAAATGTAGATATACATAATAAAGAATTGCATCAGATGAGGTTGTCGATTTAACCTTCAGAAAAAGCAAGTCACTTTTCCAGGGTATTATTTATCTCAGAGAACACAGTATCGAACATTTGCTTTGGTTTCACTTTCTGTCACACTTGAATTCTATGTTGCATTCATCTATTTTGCTGATAAGCAGCAGTTACTAACCAATCCTTAACTGGTGAAAATGTTGGGACTGTTGAAGATGCTTCTGAGATTTTTCTCTAACATAAAGTCCACAGAATGTCATTGAAGTTCCAGTGGAAGAACAACTACCTGTAGCTCCTGCTATCGAAAATCAGTAAGCTGCCTTTGCTCGAGTTTTCTCCAGCTTTCTTAATTTCTTAGCAATGAAGTCTCAGTATAAGCTCAAAAAAGGAGAGTGTGGTATAAAGAATGAGTTCTTTTTTCAGAATTTATCAGTCAGAACATCCATCTTGGTGATGAGTTTCCAGCACTTAGACGTGGTGGTCTGATTTGTGGCTCCATGTTGTTCCGTTTCTTCATGATTGAAGATACTGTCGGGCTGTAATAGTCATTACTCCTATGTGAAGTTGTACCTTGGGAGTATACCTTTCTTCCTTGCATAATGTTCCTCTTCTGTTCTTGGTTAGCCCTACGAGCTGCTGAGTTTTTTGAAACTGGCCCCCATCTATTGTAGTTAACACAACTTTGGCTTCTTCCTACTTGATGAAACCTCCCCCCTTTAGGACTTGGATAGTTTCTGCTTTCAGCAGTTTCCGCAGAGTACATTGTCGTCTCTCCATCACTGCTGTATTCATTTTGAGCTTCCAAAACCTCAATGAGACAGCAACTTGATTCAACCTCACTCTGTGCCCCATTAACAGATCTGGTAGACGCAACTTCAGCGTCTGGCACAGGGCTTGGCTGGCCAATGTCACTAGAATTTTCTTCTCTTGCCTTATCGATGCAATCATCATCAGAGTTGGATAGGGTCTTTCTGACGTGCTGCGGTGATCCAACAGCTTTGATGAGAATCCTTGGTGGAAAGTTAATATCCAAAAGCTGGATTTGTGTACTCTCGTTCTTCCCAACTGGTGTTGAAGTTAATCTCCGCGACTCAAAAATTTCAGGAGTTGGAATACCCTGGACATGAGTAATTACTTCTTCCTCTTCCAAATTAGTGGCAACAGCAGAACAGCTTGGTCCAGGTTCTTCTCTAGGTTGGGGCAATCCGTTTGAAGATGATGGTGTGGCATCATTTTCAGCTTCAGTTGACTTAAAAACACGCCGCATTGTGAAGGATGCACAAGAATGCTCACTTCTTTGACCAGTAGACATCAGCCGAATCAGTGGTAACTTTGGTTTGTTGAGGTCATCGAGGCTTCCTTCCCAGTGTTGGTTCAACCAGTCGCATATGATAGGGATGGGTATACCAAATTGCATGGGACTGTCTTTCCATGATGATAATGGAGATGGCGAAGTTGAAGAGGATTTTGAGTTAGGAGATGTTGCTAGCTTCATTGGATCACATACCATGAAGGCTAGATTGCCATGAACATCAAAACCAGCAGAACCCGGCCTCCAAGTTATTCCATCAGTTGACAGCTTTATAAGGTTGTCAGTGGCTATTACCACTTTTCCTTCGCCAACTGTCAACTCCTTTTTCTCGCTATAACCTAACAGGTAAACGGCACTACCCAGCTCAAGATTAGGTTTAGAACAAGTTTTCAGGTAGTGAGGTTGCTGAACATGTGCATTTGTGTCTCCATCCATGACATCAAGACCCACTATAGTCAGATCTAGTATGGAGCTGGTAATAAAAAACCTGTAATGAGAAGTAAATGATCAAGTGATAAACATAAAAATGAGATGGCCTGAAAAAGGAAAAAAAGCTTGCTTGACCAGGTAGACAAATATACACAACTATCATGCATAACATTCACTAGTCAGAAAGCAAAATAAAAATAGTTTATTCAATCTTACAAATGTGGAGATCGTACTTTAATAAGGTGAACCAGGTAACAACAGTTAAACAATACTTCTTATTCTCCTACCTAATTTTCCTCCGCATCCATCCTACATCCCCTTAGATATAGACTCCCATTACTCTAGCCACGATTGCAATGTACTAAGTACAGTTAACCTCCATAAGCGCACAACAAATAACAACACAAGCTGACATCGAACCTTCAGCTTCATAATCCAAAAGTTTATCTGATGTAAGTGATAAAGCATTCATACTTGGCATGCCAATATGACTACACGGGAAGTTTTATTTTTGTTCCTCATTATCAGTAATATGTTAGCTAAATGACATTTTACGGATCAATGTTGCATTTTTTATAACCTACAAGTATATATTGGCAACCTTTATGTAGCCTGTCAAGGAAATTCAAACCTGATTATAATTGAAGTCAATTCACCTTGAGTTGCTGAGAATTAACACAAGAAGAAAATGACTTGTATATACATCAACATGCATGCATACATGCGATTTAATTTATTATGCACTATCTAAAGCCACAAATGCCATCAGCAACTAGAGATGAACTTTTTTTATTGCCCCAAAATTCAAGTTCTTACACGGATTGAATGCCCAAAGACCCGACTCATCTTCTGCAAAATATCAAACTTGTAGTGGGGGCTTAGAAGATCTAATCCTCATTGCATCTGATCCGACGCTCTCCTGCTCTCTTGTTATATCATCATATCAGGCAAATGTGATAATCTTATCCTCGTTGCAAATTGATAGACTAGAGCTACATATTTCTACTTATGTTTCGGATTGTCAAGTGCAAAATTCATGCACATTAATGATGCTCACATTGCTAAATACTTGATAAACTATTAATGACACCAATCTGAACCATTGCTATGTGATTGATTATCATATCAACTACACCTCAACTCAAACTACTTAAGGGTCAACTACTGAATCCCCTATATTCCGCCCTATTTGAGCCATTCTGTCAGCTCTGGCCCTAGTCTTATGATTGAATTCTTAAATACCTTTCTAACAAATACATTAACTGCAACATTTGTGACTAATGGGAACTGGGAATAAAGGATCAAGCATAACAATTTTCAGAAGCACTCGTACTCACTTGACTAGGCAATCAAACTATATAGTGATGCATGCAGCTCTATCCTTTTGTATGGCTTCAAGCGGCATCTGATGCAGACTGATCCAAGATCAACAAGCCCACCTAGTTCAATGAGCTTTGTACCATCAACAATCATTTTCCATGTAAGAGGTGAACAACAGAGTGCTGGTGGAAAGGTTAGTTTGAGGATTGTCCCAACACCACTATCCACTTCACTAAAATCAATCTTGTGAGTGACATCATAGATTGCATTAACAAGAATATTTGCCAGACGAAGCCTACCATAAACCTTTCAAGCTTCTTTGGCAGGACTACTCCAATTTATTCAATAATTGTCACAACACACAGTGATGGCGGTAATCTGGTAGAGCAGGAAGGTGCACGGGAAATGACAGTTTGAGAAAGAACTGTTTTGACTAACTACCCTTTCCTGTAGCCATGTAAATATTATGTTTAGCCTCTAAAGACTACACTACAAATATTGGATCTTGAGATGGTGTCAATGGTCCATAAAGAAAAGGTCTTTCGACGGAGAACATGATTTTGACAGATTCCTATACAATGTCATTGATAGAAGGCCAATGCTTCGATGCATACTTACAAAGAGCAAACATTTCACCAAAAATAGTCCAATGAACTAGTGAAATCCTAAGTCAGTCAGGTATTCAATAGACTAAGACAAGCATCTCAACTAATAGTAGTTATTATCTCACGAAGTCACTTCACTTTTTTCATAGATTCCAATTCTCATCATCAACAGAAGACTTTTTGATAGAAGTAATTATTATTCGAGTGACCATATCAGAAATCAACTAGCATAATAGAGGGAAGTTTCTTCACCCTTTGGAATCTGAACATAGAGACACTACAATAAAACAGCAGCAACAAATACAATCCAATCCCAAATTAGTTGTAGTCAACCATATGAATCAATTTCCACTCTATAAAACAAAAACTGAATACATTACAAAGATAAAAGTCAATAAGAAGAAAAAGTAACCTATGTGGAAAAAGGCAAGCAACAACACCGTTTTGAAGACGGATCTCAGCAGCTTCAGCTGCAGCCACGGAAGGAAGTATTACATGGGTAGTAAGCAGCAAATTCCGGTGGATCAAGAAACCAGTGCCACTCGAAGCTATACGTGCCATAGCAGAACCTTTGCCTGTAAAAATGGTAGCTTTTATTTTCTCAGACTTGCCACCCCCATAACAGAAACACCAAGAATCAACCAAACCCACCATTGCTATAGCTTTTATTCGAATTGGATGTCTTTAAAATCAAGAAAGATTGTAACTTTAGATCCAGAAATACATTTTTAGCTCAAAATGCCAGTTTGTTACATCTGCCAGGTAGCTTTAGACCAGTCTACAAGGGGTGTGGTAACTATCATTGAATATGATAACGTATTGCAGAGAAATGGGGGACAAGTAACTCAAAATATGCTTAAAAAATGGGATTTTTCAAATCAGAAATATAGTAAATATATGAAATCTCCAGTCAGAGAGAGAAGAAAACACAGGGATGAGCAGGAGACAGGAAACTGCAGAGTGGAGACCTGCAGACATGGTTAGTGTAATTTATATATTTTTAATTATTTTTGTGCTCAACATTATTAGGAGTACTATAATAAAGATTGAATTAGTTTAACCAACAAGTGAAACACAAGTAATGGTAACATAACAATGTTATTTTTCTCCCCTTTTTGTAGATTAAAATGGTGGTGCATTAACGCTGTTCACGTTTGTTTCTTCCTCTTTTTGGTCACATTTTTTATTATACCCTTGTTTATGCTAATTAGTCAATATTTAGTACTTCAAGAACATTTCTTATTAATGACGAAATAGAAAGTAAGTACTTCTTTCACTTTTTATTATTTGACCTTTACTGATCTAATATAATTCTTAAAGAGAATCACAAGTAGAGGTATATTTTACCATATAATTTTGTGTTAAATCGTATTAGTAGCGCCATGGTTGAAGTGTTTTCAACCGAAATATGTTTCCTTGTTCACTCAGGTCCTTTATCATCCACAAATAATGAGATTGTTCTCTAATTCCCTTTCATCATTTTGGGTATATATAATGACCAAACTTTTCGGTGTATGATGGTGACTAACCATTAATAAATCACATGTCCTACTCCTATACATTAAATTGTTTGATTCCAACAGCTCAATTCCCACACTGATTGTTGCCTAAAATCACATTCTCTCACATGCATAGCTTCAATCAATTTTTTCTCTTTACTAGTTTTGTTTTCACACTTTGTATTATATCACAAAACAAATACATGGACTGCAAATGTACTCCCAATTCACTTCTCTATGACCAGATTGAGTCTAGGACATCAATAATAGAGATACGCCATTTGAATATAACTGGATACACAAAAAAACAAGGAAAAGAACGTGGTAACAGAAGAAGGCAATGATGGCTGAAACAATGAAAACTATCATGTTCTTCATGTCTAGTAGTTATATGAGTGAAATGCTAAACTGTAAATGGAACGCACTGCACTAAAATGTGAAACAGAGTTTGTAGAAGGTTCAACTTCTAAGTTTAGAGTGCCACTACACCAGCATATATATTGTTAAATAGGCAACCAGGAGATTCAGAACCAACAAAACATCAAAAGTAGCTTGCAGTATCACACTGTTTACTGGTTACACGATTCATAAGACTTCCTTCATATGGGAACAATTTACTTCACCTCCTTACAACTAGAAAGAGAATTACAGCTAAGTAGATGGTCTAGATATAAACATTTGTAGCTCATTAGTGTTCAGGAAATTGCTTCAACTGCCCTCAGATTTCTCCAGTGCTGCCAAAGAAAAGATAATCATGTTAGTATCAAAGCCAGCTTCTCTTAACAGCATATATTTTAAGATGAAATAACCAAAATACAGAACCATGGAAGATGGAAATAATATATTTTAGCAGCGACAATTAGTTTCAGATGAACATAAGTTCCTAGAAAAGAGGATCTTCATAGTACTTAAAAACATAAATCATGCTCGTCATAGATCACAGCGGAAACATTAAAGATAAAAATGCTAGTAACTAGTCGTTAGTATGGTTTCCCCAAGTCAAACCTCTCCGCAGAATGACTTGATTAAAGTTTTTCTGATTATTCTTTAGATGAGTTCGGCAGCTAAACCATGTAGATTATTATCATTTCTATAATGGCTTGATTATAGATAGGCATCATACTCACCTCTTTCAGTGAGCTGATATTGATTGCTTGACTAAGAAAATAGGGGTAGAACAATTTCCAAGGTCCAGTCAAGGAGGACATGTTCATATGAAAGTATGCGCTAATATTGCTGTAGATAGACTGACTGACATCTAGTGGAAACACAAGGGTCACTGTCATGGTGATCAGTATGGTGCTTTCAATGATAAGATGAAGGGAGGTGGCGAGGTAGTGCCTCCTCCCGTGGATCTACACTAGTACGAGAACTCCAAATAGACATTCAAGCGGTATGATACAGGTTCTCTGGCAATCCATCAGATGGACACTAGTTTTTCTAAGAGGAGGCTCTATCTCCTGAATACATTATTAAGAGAAGAAAACCCAAACAAGTAGTTCACATGAAGATTTATGTCATGAGTGAAATCTTTCACCTTGATGCAAAAGACAAAAGAGCAGGGGTGATAATTGCTTAATTATTTGAAATCCTTCCCTATGACAGTGTATGATATCCTTAACCAATTCTATTGCAATCCCCTGATTATTCTTACAAGATTGACAAGGATATAACTAAAATAAATATCACCCTGTCAAAATGAAAAATAGGCTAGGTAAAAACATTGTACACAAATGTCAAACGAAAAAGACTTGTGAAGCCACAGTCTAGGTGTGGACCAAAAGTCTTCGATTGGCAAGCTTCTACAAGTTTATCAAGCATATTACATTAATAATACTTATTCATAACATTTACCTATTTCATCCAAAAAAAAATACTTATTCATAATTTATATAGACAAAGAAGAGAGGAGGAAGTTACTGTTGTAGTTGAGAAGCTTCTCAATGAGATCAACATGAGTCATAAGCATTCTACGACAGCAATATCGAACCAAATTCAGTGCATCAAGTGCATCCCTGCACAAAAACATAATAGATCCATTCAAATACTTGACTCAAAAAATTTCACAGGTACTTCCAGTTTCTTTCTGAAGCAAACACTTGCTGCATTGATCATTCTAACTCCACCTACTTAAGCTTCGCATTCTACATTTCCGACCTCGATATTTTTACAAACAACGTCCAAAAATAGTCAAACTACCAACTCAATAGGGATGAGAGGCACTCACCGCCTAATTATCAGCTGGATTGTCAAAAAGTTTTCATCTTTCATAGTTAATTGTTCCATAATAGAATTCCAATTCAAAAGGCACTAATGGCAGACACAACAAAAAAATAGCATTTATTCTGTTTTTTTTAGGGTTTAAGGGGGGTAGTGTATATAACGATTCTCACCCTTCGGCGTAATCAGCTTGAAGAAGATCAAGGTATTCATCCCATTTGTTGCCAATAACCTAAATATACAAATCAATTTAAGAACAAAATCAGTTCCACATAATTAATCACTCGAAACAATTAAGTAAAAATCAGCTAATTTAGTTTTTTTCTGAAACAATGCAGAATTAAAAAGCTTAAAAACAAAAATTACCTTCCCGCAGGTGAAACAGCGCACTGGAATGATCATCTTGCTGAAACCCTAGTTCTAAGTCTGCAACTTCCAAGCTTCAGCAGCAATGTCCCTTCGTGAGGGAAATTTCAGTCAATATATAACAGAGTAAATGGGCCTGGGCTTTTAGAAATATGGCCTTTTGATATGGATCCGGTCCGATCCGACCCGACACATTTTTTTTTTCTATAATTATGAAAAAAAGTTAACCTTACATACTTGTTATATAGCTCAAACATGATTTAAAATAAAATATGGTAGGGGCAAATCAAGAACTCGCACACATTCAAAATATAAAAATAATAGAAATGAGAATGTTGAGATGTCTGCGTGATTATATTACATGAGATATTATTATGAATAAATATTGTGAATAAGATGAGAGTGATATTCGTAAATAAAATGGTAAAAATAAGACCAAAATAATTTAAAATGTGAAGAAAAATGTATGTAATACTAGTAATAGCACGAAATATTGGCTATGGTGATTTTTTGAGATATTATTAGATAAGACGTCACACACGTAATTCATTAACACAAGCAG
The DNA here is from genome assembly GCA_027704765.1 of Solanum habrochaites. NCBI lineage: Eukaryota > Viridiplantae > Streptophyta > Magnoliopsida > Solanales > Solanaceae > Solanum > Solanum habrochaites. The sequence goes on along the minus strand of JAKWJA010002494.1, from coordinate 50,498,587 downwards.
AGCTTGTATGGGCAAGCATATTCATCTAATTATACTATTTATATATAAAAATTTATTTTTAATTATATATATATAGTATGGAAAATATTTGAAATATATTCAAATTTTGACTAATATTACTATTACGATATCAAATTTTTGAAATACATTTATCCTGCCCTTTAATAGTGTATATGTCTACATGGACATAAAAAATATTACATAATTATAAATAGTAATGTGTTCATGTAAGAACGTATATCTTTAAAATACGTTATTAAATAGTCTAGGGATAAAATGTCTTTCAAAGTTTAATATTGTAGCATCAATTTCGGCAAAAGTTGGAATATCTTTCAGACGCCTTTCCTTATATAGTAAATGTTAAACTCATTTGACTCTTCTTTTGTTTAATTCTTCATATTTTAAAACTTTGAGCCCATTACTATTTATCGAGGATACGATAATAAATACATATGAAAAATTAAGCTATAAAACTAATACATAGTTGAACATTGTCTATTATATACTTTTTTATTATCTTATCCTTCAATTGTGATTATATTGCAGTCCCATTTAAAATCTATGTTGTAATGTTTACTAAGTTGAAGGTGTATTGAAAATCGAAAATGCATTATATAGGTAGGATTATATGGGTATCTTTTTTCGAATAAATATTGAAAACTTTATACAAAATCATGTTTCTACTGTTTTTTGAAATTTGGTGGAATCCGAATACATTCCAAAATGTTATGATATATTATGTTTCAATTTCGAATATATTTTTTAACGTTTCGACATACTGCATTTCGAATTCAGATATAGCACTCAACATATATTGCGTACGTCATAATATAACGCATAAAGTGATATACCAATGAGAGATTAATAATTTTTGTAAATTTTATGATAGAAAATTCTAAAAGACATGGTTAAATAATGATAATTTTCCATAAATATTTGTGTTTTTTCTCAAATAAATATTTTCCAAGTACCAAATTCTATTTGTTTTTGCTTATTAGAATAGCATAAAAATCCCTACTGACAGCCTCTACTTCATCGAGACTCAATTGTGAATTCCCTTTTCAAAGCACTCTTTTTCTCGCCGGAGATTCTTCGCCGGAGAAAGGAAACTCGATTATTCATCACCTGATAGTCCGTTGAGATGGGAAGCAGCAGCGGTAGCGATGTAGAAGCGGGATTCGCGAAGCTACAAGGTGAAGATTTCGAGTATTACATGCAAACTTACTCCATAATCCTTGGTCGGAATTCCAAAAAATCAACGGTAGATGTCGACTTATCATCTCTCGGTGGCGGAATGAACATCTCCCGCCACCATGCTCGCATCTTCTACGACTTCCAACGACGTCGTTTTGCCCTCGAAGTACTGGGCAAGAACGGGTGTTCAGTTGAAGGTGTTCTTCACCTTCCTGGTACCCCACCCATCAAGCTAGATTCTCAAGACCTTCTTCAGATCGGAGATAAAGAGTTCTATTTCCTCCTTCCAATTCGTAGCATCCTTGGTGGGTCCAGGGGACAACATGTCAATGCGAATTATCCGGTGGCGGGTCCTGCCGCCATTGCCCATCATCACCACCAGCAGCAGCATTTGTCACCGTCTCCTGCTGCGAATGTAGGTGCGGGATATGGTGGGGCAGTGAACAAGGGCTTGTTCAGAGGGAGAGAGTATTACGAGGAGGAATATGATGACGACGATGATGAAGGTGGTTCAGTAGGTAAGAAGATGAGGAGGGGTGAAGGTCCTGAGGGTGGCGGCTATGGGTATGGTTCGTGTGGTTCCAGTGGGAAGGCTTCGATTTCTGGGCAATTAGGTCAGTAAGTTTTATATCTGCTTTATGGTATTTGTTCAGGAAATCTTTTATCTTTGTTAACCATGAGGTTCTTCCTTGAATTAGTTCTCTTTTTGTATAGAACTGCATTTATACAGGCTATACTTTATATTCAGATTTTTTATTTCAATTGAGCTCCATTAAATTAACCTCTATGTTAACTTCTTTTTGTCAGATGCTAATTGAGGATTGTGAAGGACTTATTATGTTTTTGAATTAATAGATAGTCAAAATGTCACCTTTTTTTAATGCAAGGAGTTATTGACATTTCCATACCGATGTTTCCCTGAACAACTTTGTGGAAGAGGTGCTTTTGTTCTGTAGAATTACTCCATTGTCAGTGACCACTATTTTTTTTTCTTAGACCATTCCAAATACAGAATTCCTTGTACAGTGGTGATCTGTTCCATGGATTTAGTTCCTGCCAATAGATGCTTGTTGTAGAACCTTGCTACAGCTCTGGAGAACAACAAAAAGATTTTCAGCTTTGGTTTGGCAGAGTTTAATTCTTGCATTAGTATATTGAAATTGTTGCCCCATGAATCTACTAGTTATGAATTTGCTCGATTTTCAGTAGACTCGTTCACGAAATTACCAAAGCATAAAAGCGGCTCTGAATGGAGCATATGGAGTTTTGTCGTGACTCAGCTTGAAGCCATGGATACGGAGTTCTTTGGCTTTCTAGTTGCAAACTCAAAATTTCCAGCTATCCTAGACTTATTAATGACTTTTACTAGCAGATACAGTTTGCTTACCACTTCATACTGTTAGCACATCATACAGATGGTAGAAGTATGTTTAAAGCACAATCCCCTTCTACAGATAATGAATACCACCATGTGCCTTTTGGTATTGGCTCTTCACTTTTAGTCACTTTTAGTGCAAAAAGCATGATTGTTCTCCTCAAAGTTCCAATTTATTCATTATAGAAAAAAAACATGGTATACCTTCTCAAGGTACTTCTTTTAGTTTTTCTCCCTGCAATTATCCTGAAGTTAAAGTTGGTATTTGGGATCGCTAGTTGATGAAGGACTCTTTGGAACTCTGGAAATGGTATTTCTTTGTTTTCAGGTGAAAGTCATCATTGTGAGATAAAAAATGAAGGTTGTGCTCATCAATTTTTGTCTTTTTGTTTTTTCTCAGTAACGCAACAATGATTTCTAGTCTAATAGGTTGACTTATGATTGGCAGTTGGATTACTTTATTTTTTTAATACCATGGTTTCTGGGCCAGCATGCCAGCACCTCCACTAGTTTCACGGTGTACCTGTCACCCCCCCACTAACAAGTACTAGATAACTCTATTGACGAAGGCTAGAACAGATGGGAAATAATCACCTAGTGTTTTGTCTCTTATGGGAGTTGAATCTGAGACCTCATGGGAATCTTTCTCTCTGTTTTTCTAACTACATAGTGTCTGCAAAAAATTATACCTCCTAATGCGTCAACTGAATTTCCCCTTGCTCATCCAACAATACAACTATCTGGCTGTTTGCTGTCCTCTTCACTTCAACTGTAATGCCAGTAGCTATTGTCAAATCTCAACATTGCACATGGAATGACTTCATTTATTTTTGCTTTGACTCCTTGGTTTCTGTAGTTGAACGCCCCAACATGAATCCGAATTGGTTCTCGGCAATAGACACATCCCTCCTCACCCTCATCTCCACCATGCTCTCCCTCACTTTCAAAGTGTGGCATATCAGTTTCATAACCCTATAGTTGTTGTAATTTTGAAGAAGACACTACTAGTGTATGCTCATAATCACTTACATGGAATAACATGCTAAAAACATTGAATACGCTGATACATAAAGTTGATTTCGGAAAGGATAAAATTGTGAAACTTAAATAAGAGTTCATGAGAGTGACCTGGGGTTCGGTATAGCATCATTATACAATTAAAAATGCTTTGCATCCTGTTACTCTGTAGTGTTCAAGGTCGCCAAGTTGGCCTGGTCACCACGGTTATTAAAAAAAAGAACAACTTTGTAGCGTCTTTGAAGAGATCACATATTAATTGTCTTAGATTTATTGGCCATTTTAATTTGTGATTGAGGTGTAGTTGATAGATTACCAGTTATTGGCAATTTTGAGGTAGTTAAAGCATGCATGCATTGCATAGCAATGATAATTGCTGCAGGTTAGTAAATTAATCTTAAACCTGGTTGGACCTGTATTATCTAATGATGTCATTAGGGAAAAGAACGGAAGTCTTAAAACTTTTTGGGATATTTTAAAAGGCTGTAGATACATCTATAAGATGATATGAATGCAAAATTTCAATTCCTCACCTTTGAATTCTTGTATATTTGTATTACAGTGCATTATTCTTGTGTATGTGATTTACAAACTATTGTGAAAAATGCAAGTGTCAAGGATGTTTATTTCAAAATCTGTTGTAACATCTTTCTTTTATCAGTACGAAAACCTGTTCGAACTTGATATTTGAGTGTGAAGGTTATGTGGCTGATAACTTCTTGCAGATAAGAAGATAGATGGAAGATTTCGAGCTGACAGAGATGCTGACAATCAGCAGCTCTTGCTGTTAGAAGAAAAGGATGTTGTATCATCTGTAGCTAATGTGCTTTCTGATCTCTGTGGTCCAGGAGACTGGATGCCAATGGAGAAGCTTCATGCTGAGGTAATTTTAAAGCTATCTGTCATAACTTCTTTTCTTCAAACAAAGACAAAAACTATTTGTTTTTACATAAACAAATGAAACGGGAAAAAGCATTGTTGTTTTATTTCTCCCTTCATTCTTACCCTGAATTCTCAGAATGTGAAGTTAAATTAAGGTCAATGTACATTATTCAAGGCATAACTGGTCGCGTTCCTCCTTTTTGATCTTCTTTTGCCCCTAAATACAAATCTGGCGCATGGTCAAATGGCAGTATGAGTGGTTTTGTGTGTGTGCTCGGAGGAGGAAGAAGGCTACATACGCCCTGGTTGCTTCTCATCATCCTCTTAAAATCAAGTGGCTATTTCTTTCATTATCTGTTCCCTTGATTTTGTTATCATCCACTTGTAATTTTCAAGTGGCTATTCCTTTTATTGTCTTTTCTGTTTTCTCTGCTGCTCCCTGATCACCTTTCTCTTGAATATCATTGGCCCTATCTTACATTAATTCTATGTTGCTTTGACTCTTCGAAAATGCTGCTGCACCCGTATCAGATCCTCGAAAACTGCACTATTTTCGAAGGATCCAATTTTCAGCCGTCAGCATTTTTGAAGAGTCCAAGCAACATAATTTTAATTCGTCCTCTAAAAATAGAGATTCAGGTACGACAGTTCCCCAGAAATTCGACATATGTTAAGTAAACTGCTGAGTTTGTGCCCTCTATATTCTTCTATTTTAGTAGCTAACGTCACACACACACTATCTCTCTGTCCAACCATTAAGTTTGCTTGTTGAGCCTGCACTTTGGACCTGTCTACTTTTTATTTGCAGGTTAGTTGAAATAGTAGATCTCTTACTGATAACAATATCAAAAATGTGTGGTTATATGCGTTCCTTCTTGTTTTATGCTAGTCCAGTAGTATACGAAGGGGCTCCAGTGGTGGGTCTGGGAGAACATATCTTAATGTCAATTAAGTGGCAGTTCTCAAGGTCATCTAATATTGACAGTCTTTGTCTCGTTCTCTAATATGGCTCCAAAACAATACTGATTCTCGTCATCTTAATGTCATGAGTATATCAGAAACAATTACTGCTTCATCATAATTTAGTAGTTGGATGATTCCCTCCCCTTTTTGGATCGTAGGCACATAAACTTTTGTGTTCTGTTTGAGAATTGGACTTTTCACTGATTGTCTTCTCATGTAACTGCAGTTGGTCGAACACTATGGCGATACCTGGCACCATAGTCGAGTGAGGAGGTACCTAACATCAGAGGATTATCCCAGCGCAGAAGCCAAAACAAAGCCATGGTATGGATTGCTGGTGCTGTTGAGGAAGTATCCTGAGCATTTTGTCATCAATACACGATCCAAGGGACGAGTGACTTTGGAGTTCGTTTGTCTTGTCTCACTACTTTCGTGAGATTATTGTATGATACTTTTTAGCTGTGTAGCTTAGCTTTAGTTGAGCCTCAAGCCACTGGGTTCAAACATGGGGCATTTATGGTGGACAAAATTACTTGCTAGTTTTGCTGGTGTGAAACAGCTGATAACTCTGATAAAATAATCGAGATGTGCGCAAGTTAAGCCAAACACTTCTGTATTACTGCGTAACAATTTCTCATACTTCCTAGAAACATTCAAAACGATCAAAAGAAATTGAAGAATTCATCTTTTTTATATTATAGTTCAGCATAAGGGAGAGTTACAAATTTTGAATATTTTCGTGGGAAGATTGATTTACCTCAAGTTCATGCAACTTTTCTAGTTTGACATTATTTTTATACATTTAATATTATTGATTACTAAATCACAGTGCTTATCAATTTATCTCCCCAAATACAGTAATTATATGTCAAAAACAGCAAAGATTGTTGAAAAAATCAACAAATAAATATCAATACCTCTTTGTTTTTCTTTTGGAAATATATTATGCCCTTCGGCATACGAGCCTAACTTATAAGATATTATGTTCGTTGATAGGGATATAACTTTTTGAATATTACTATACAAGTTTATCTCCGTAACAGATATTATCTCCGTAAAAATTTTTGTTATTTAAGTGTAACGAATAATTATAAAAAAGTGATTTGTTATTTAAGTGTGACGGTAAAAGATTTGTTATTTAAATATAACACGTAGTTAGGGACATAACTTTTGAAATATTACGATACAAGGTTATTCCATAAAAAAGTTGTTTGTTATCAAGTGTAACGGCTATTATCGATATAAAAAAGTTATTTGTTATTTAAGTGAAACGTTTGTTATTTAAGTGTAACGGATATTCTTGACAAACTCATTCCGAATTGACTTAGCCCATAAGGTCTCAACTGGCGGCCCATTACCAATTACCGGAGCGATACTATAAAGCTTTTGACTAGAGCAAATTTTCGAACAGAAGTTAAAAGTGAACAAAGCGAAAATTAGGGTTTTTTTGTTGCCGACCAACGACGATGATTTACGACGTGAATTCGCCGCTTTTCCGATCCTTCCTCAGCCAGAAGGGAGGCGCATCTGACAAGAGGTACATATGAATTCTCTGGCTAACCGTAAATTCATCATCGCTCAATGTTTTATGCTCATTATGCAATGTTTTCCGATTTGTTGTTCAGGAGGTATTATGAATTTATGATTTATGCTGTAGGTTAGACTTATTAGGGTTACATTCTCAAATTCATAGCCTAACCTAACACGTAAAGTTTAGTAGTTTGTGAGGTGGATTTTGCCTGCTTGCAGAAGAAATTCTTTATAACTAGTCTGTTAGATTTCCTTTCACATTATCTGCAACATATTGCATGCCCGATTTCTTTGTTCGTTTCCTTTTTGGTGTGTTCTGGGCTTTGAATAGATTTTTATATAGAAAGTTCTCGATTAGCTCTACTCTATTGTGAGCTTTGTATAAATTTGTCAATTTGTTCTGCTCTATTGTATAACGGCGATGAGTTATGTTGGGTTTGACTATTAAATATGTTTGATAGGCAATTGTGTGAATGCTTTTATATTATGGTCATGCTTCGTCAATACACTTTCTTGTCACGGCTGATTGTTTGTGTAAGACTGAAATTTGGATTCAGTTTCAGAAATAATTCGATTAGGAAACATGTTGACTTTTGGCTTTTCCTATGCTTTGCTCAGTAGGTATTTAATGTTATAGAGAAACCAAAGCAACCTCAGCCGTAATGATGAGATATTTTCCTCTAGATGTCATGTTTCTGTTCACGTAGCATCTCAGGTTGTCTTGTAGTATACATGTATCTTGCCAAAAAATGTTTTCCAATGTTATTATGGCTTAATACAATCTCTAATGATTCTTGTTATGAAGCTGCTTCCGTAAGAAAACATCTTTTAGGAAAGCACTGAACTTTGCACTTCAGATCCATCAGAATCAGCTACTTGTGGCAAGTAGCTGTTTAGTTAACAGAACATTCAGATTGGAGTCTCTAAGATTGTTTAGAGTTCTTGAAATTGGGTTTAAAGCTCTGTTGCTCTTCAAAAATATCTCCAGGTGTGTCAATCCTCCGAAAGCTATGCACTTTTGGAGGGTTAGACACACGTGTGCCAATATTTTTGGAGACATCGACTAACATGGGTTTTAAGTAACACTAAGGGGTCATTGTCGTTTGGTATTGTCCTGGGATAACGTATCTCATCATGTATATGCTATAAATTATCCCAAACATGATAACCAAACAAGACATCTAAATTTTATCCCAGGACTATTTATTATTCTTATCCCTCACACCAAACGACCCCTAAATGTATTATGAGAACATTCCTGTACCTTTATCTACTGTAGTTTTCGGTCCACTTGTGTGGTTGTGTTATTTGTTGTCGTGTCAACAGCTGCGCTTCATACCACCAGTGTTACAAAAGGCGAGCGCCTCCTCGCCTTTGGCGAGAGGCGAGGCGAGGCGAGGGGTCCTCGCCATTTTTTGCCGAGGCGAGGCGATGGTAAAAAGGCGAGGTGTGGCGAGGTGTGGCGCTGCAATGGCGAGAGAAAAGGCGCCGCCTTTTTAATTAAAAAATTTTGATCTTCAAGAGTTGGATAATTTTGAAGAAGAATAGACTTTTAAAGTTTTGGTTTATTGTATTTTGAATTGTTTGGTCTTTAAAGTTTTAGACATTTTAGTACCTACTATTGGTTTTTGAATTGAATATTTGCTAATATGTGTTATTGCTATTAAGATTTTGGATAAAATATGCAATTAAATATTTTTAATTTTTGGTATTAATTGGCGCCTTTATTCAAAAAGGCAAGCGCCTCGCCGCTCGCCTCGCCGCGTGGCGAGGCAGGCCCTTGTCGCCTTTTGTCGCCTCTCGCCATCCACAACACTGCATACCACAAAGCATTTTATGGGGCAGTGCCTCTAACCTTTTTGTTAAATTCTGCAGGAAAACTGAAGAGCAGAAGCCCAAGGAACAGAGGCCAAAAGCAAGTGAAAACAAACCTGTTATGAATGAGTGAAAGCTGCCAGATGTTTAACTTATTTTAGAATATCTGGAATGTTGTTAAGCAACTCTTTTACAAGATGTGGAATATGTACTGCATTTGACATTTAAATAGATCGTATATCTTTTAAGATATTTGATCCTTTACTTCTATTGGTTTTAATTTGCGATCCAAGCTTTTGATTTTGGCACTAATTAGTGTCACGCTAGTGGTTTGACTAAGTTTTACGACTTGAGAATCAGTAGGGTAAACGTTGGAAGGAAGATCTTCTTTCTTTCTTTTTTTTAGGAATCACAAAACCGGTTTAGGCTTCATTTAGTGCATTTAATTTAGGCTTCTTTCACTGATCGCATTGAGTATATTTTTAAGTGGGGATGATCGATTATTCCTGATCTAAATGTAATCTTAACAATTTCTTGAAGAATTGTGTATGTAAACAGAATTGGATGCTAAAAAGAGCATCTCCATGACCATAACAGAGGTCTTGACAGCTTAGTTTCTACTCGCCTCATATGAAGTATAGTGAAATTTTTCTATAAACAATCTTCTTCTTCTGTAATAACATTTTGATATAATTTCGAAATCATTATATAGAGATTTGACTGTTTATTCTCGTTGTTTCAAAATTAGATCACCCTTAAGGCATTTACCATCACAAGTCACAACACTGTTTTTACAGGGCACAAGATTCTTCTTTTACTTATTCTTCCCCCATTTCTCCTCCATCTTCCATTTTTCAATTCCCCCCTTGTTCTCCACTACTATTCTTCAGGAATAAAAATGTCTGAGCTGTTCTTATCTATCAATTCTACAAATACTCAATTTTATGCTATTATTTATTATCTTTGACTTCCTCTCCCTTCATTCTCTTCTTTGCTTCTCCTACTCCATTCTAATCTTTCTTCAACCTGTAAAAATCCTATCTTTTCTCTCCCCTTTTGCTTTTTTCCTTCATCCCCAAAGATCTTTTTTTGAATCAGACATGTTAAGTATTATTCTCTCTGCATAAACATTAAGGTTGAAGTCTTCAAAATGGTGTTTTTAGGACACCCTTTTGAATTCTTGGATTGTAAATCAGCTAAGGGAAGTGAAAGTTCATTTCTTGTTGAAACTCAATAGAATTTTGGGGAATCTTAGTAGTTCAGTTTGTTCGCTAAACTTTGATTCCCTATGGTGTAATCCCCTCCATCATTTCCCATTCCCCTACCCCCATTTTTTTTTATGAAGTTGACTTCTAGGACTGTAAATCAGCTGAGGGGAGTGAATGATCAATTCTTGAGTCATCATGTTATGAATTAGGCTCTAGTACAGCCATATGTGTAAGAAATAAAATTAGGAGAAATTTCAGCTGAAATGAGTAGTAATAGGGGCATAATGAAGAAGAAGATACTGGAAGACTTCTTGAAAGAACTTGATGTGTTTGAAGAGAAGAAAATTGAGTCAAAGGGGACGAAATTCCATAAAGCAAAAGATTGGAAAAGGACATTGGGATGTAAGTTTTATGAGGAAAGGCTCAGTGCTAGTAATAGCAGTGGTGAAGGAATGGATTTGCTATGGGAAAAGTACGAAATCGACTCTATAAAGAAAGAAAACAGAGATAATAAAAAGAATAAGAAGGTGAAGAAAAAAGAAGAGGTGAAGAGCTATGTAAAAGTAGAGCAGATAAATGAGCACATTGATCAGTTGTGTTGCTTACAGGCACTAAAGTTGTCAGCTAGGAAAATGAATTTGGGAATCGGAAGGTCTAATTTTGTGAGGATTTCTAAGGCAATTAAAGGGCTTAAATGGATACACCATGTGAGCAAGAACAACAAGAAGGTTCATTGTGGAGATTGAGAGTTTTGACATTACTTTCTAGTTTCTATAAAAATAAAACTTGAAATTGTTTGTAAATTCATTGTATGTTTATCCCTCATATGATATCGGTATGATCCGTCTGAATCTCAACCAAGTTTACGTTGGCTATAGCCTCTCAATTTATGCTCATTTCTTTTGGTATTGTTATAATTCATCATATATTCATAAGTTCTGCTCTAGTAGTCAAACTATGGTAACCCTCTTCGTGTATCCAAGTTTGGAACCAACAATATAGACAGGCTCACACAGGCAGTGTTATATTCCATATCTGTCTCTATGTTAAGTAAAATGAGATCCCAAATCTCAACAGTATAGTGCTGTTTATTCAAAGGTTATTTTGCTGTCTGGCTCAATTTTGTCTACTTTCAACAGTAAAAGGCAGAGGAATTCTAGAGGGTTTGGGAGCGTGGTGTGTAGGCATACCTTACCACTACCTGGAGACGTAGAAAGGTTGTTTCTAATAGCAAAACAAGCAGGAACAATCAACAAGATACAAAATTACATTACCAAAACAATCTACTACCTATTAACCTTCTATCTTAATTTTCGACCTCCACACCCTCTTCTTAGAAGTTATGACATGTCCTGCCTAATCACTCTACCGGCCTACCTCACGCAACACATAACGGAGCTAGGGCAAGAATCTGCAGATCAGCCAGTATAATGAAGCAACACTGATGCAATAGAGATTTGGTAATTATGTCTAAAGCAAGATTAAAACAGTAAAAGTCATTAGGCCTTCCTTATCCAAATAGCATTTTTTTGCTGATACAAAACAAGGAAAATTGGTCACAATATACATACTGTTCTCTTCTATATGAGTAGTGTTTTTGGTCACTAAATCTATTTATGAATTGCATTTACCTTTCTATTGCATCTTCAGACTTCAGATCAAGGAATGTAATCTTCATCAGACTCATCAGATTGAAAAGTTGGTCACTAAATCTAATCAGAAAATTCCATTTACATTTCCATATCATCTTCAGAGTTCAGTTCAAGGCATGTCTCCATCAGTCTAATCAGCAAATTTATCGAATCAAAATCATTTTCACTATCCTCCTCCATTGATCCTTTTGGTAATTCTTCAACAATTTCTAGATTAGACCTTTTCCTTTTTGACAATAATACTTTGGAACTTTGATTCCCTTCCACAGCTACAGATGACAGAATTTCTTCACTGATCCAAGAACTCATGTTAACACATCATTTTTTGAAAAAAAATTAATCAAGGACATTTTGTAATTCTTGAAAGAAAATGTACCCTTGCTCAATATATTTGTTCTGGAGAGGAAAAAGATCCGTGCTTCGATTAGCAGATTCAATTGTATCCTAAATCAAGAAAGAAGATCATTTTTTCAACTCACAGAACAGAATACATAAATGGTGATGGTAAAAAAAAAAGAAAATTGTAATCAGATAAGCAGAATGAATACCGGGAATATAGGGATCATGAATTTCGTGTTCGTTTGAGAAAATAATTCTTGCATAATTGGTTTATACTCTTCTTCTTCTTGTACTGCAGACTTCATCTTTTGTTTCTTATTTTGGCCATTTTCGCGTTTATCTTCAGACATGATCTTGATCAGTTTCTTCTTGATTCCGAGTTTAAACAAGAACAAGAAGATGATGATAGTGAAAGTTGTAGAAGAAATGTAGAAGCAGAGAGGAAGAAAGAAAAAGAGAGGGAAATAGACTAATTTTTGAACTATTTATACTTGTAGTTAACTAACTTCCTAGTTTGTTAAGGAAAAAAAAAAGTAATAACTAAATTTTGGATTGTTTATATTAGTGATATAATTTCGAAGTTATTATCATTTATTTCTTCATTTAACTATCTAAATAGTGACAAATTAAAATAACATCCCCCTTCATCAAGCGTTACATGTTAAAAGGTAATTTAAATCACAGAAGTGGATATTTTACATTGTTTAATAGAATTATTTGATTGTGCAGGTATTATTCATGTCGTACACAATTTTTATACTTTGACTATGGATTTTTATATCGGCTAAACTAGTTTGAGATTGAGCTCAAGTGGATAGTAAACTCTACTTCTTAATAAATACGAAAATACTGAGCAAATCGCACCTTTGAGATGATTTAAGTAAATATATTCTTTTAAATTTTATCTTTATACTTGATTAGATTTTTATATTAACAAAATATTAGACTCTTAATACTAGATATTAGACTATGATATACTCTTTATGTTTTATATAGTAGGTATGATTAGCTTGATATATATATTTTGATACAAAATAATACTCCACTTTATGTATATTTGGCTATTATCAGTATTGTGCAACAACTAGTGTGTGAGGATGATAATGTGTACATGAGATTATACCTTCTTTGTAAGACTGATAAATCTAATTATTTTGATTGATGGTAACATCTGTTTAAGCGACATAATGTATAAACATGATCTTAACTTGACATCAGTTGGTAATTATGACCTTTGATTTTTGACGTGTACAAGTAGACACTTAAACTTGTATAAAATTGAGCAAATAAACACATTCATCCTACATGACAATTTTATGTCCTACATGACATCCCACATGTATAATGTCATGTAGGACACTTGTGCCTTCATGTTCAATATTATATAAGTTTAAGTGTCTACTTGTGTTTATTTCAAAGTTGAAGAGTATAATTATTTGTTGAATCCAAATTAAGGATTATGTTTATATATTATGGGGAAAATTGTATATAATAGCAAACTAATAACCTAAATTAAATGGAATAGCTAGGGTTTGATTTAATTGTGCTCCACAGCAAACGTTGACAAAAATTTGCCAGGCGTCTCTCTCCCAGAAATCTCGCTCGCCACTCTCCCATTCTCGCCTCTCTCGCTTTATACACAGAAGTGTATAATTTATGTTTCTGTTTTGTATAAAGCGAGAGAAAATTGTATATACACATGCAAAAATGTATATCTTCGTGTTATACACTTAATTATATAATTTACAAACATTTTACTTCAAATATTGCAGAGAAAAAGGCCAAAGAATTATATAATTTTGAATTATACAATTGCAGTGAAATACAATTTTTTCTAGCTTTATACAACAAAAGTGTATATATTGTGTTTCTGTTTTTGTATAAAGCGAGAAAAACATATATCTTCTTGCTATACACTTATAATTATGCAATATACATACATTTTAATTCGATTCAACTGTATGCAAAACTAATTATACAATTGCAGCGAAATAGGCCAGCGAATTATACACTTGTATATGTATAGCGAATTATACAGTTTTTATGTTTGCTATGGAGCGCAATTATGTAAAGTTTGCTATAGCATACAAATATGAATTTTTTGTTTGCTATATGTGAAAGTTGCCCATTATCATGACTATTTAAGCCCTAACACCATGGGTTGGGCTACGCAGAAATTGGGCCTTGCTAACTACTTTTGTATAGCCCTAATTAGTTTCATTATTGTACTTTATTTATTCCCAAACAAATTATTATTAAACACAATGTGAAATTGCCAATAATTGCAAAACCCCAAGTTAGAGACAAATACAGCGTGTAATTATTTTAAAACTAATTGTTCAACATAATTATCCTACATTTAATATGGGATAAAAATGTAACAACAATTACCAGATAGTAACAATTTTATCTAACTAAATATGAAATAAAGTATTAGTATCAAAAGAGTAGGACCCACTTACTTTATCAAATTGTGGGACCCATACCAAACTCCACCGTCAAATCCGCGTTTCTTGCTCACTCGCCAGTTGCCTCTCTCCAATTTCTCCATTTTTTCTCAAAAGTGTGAAATAATCACACTCATAAAATCAAACAATAAATACTCCTCCCTCTCAAGCAAGCATTATATCTCGAAAACGGAGACTTGCTTAACAAAAATGGCTCTCCGGAGCTCCCGTACGGTCACCGGCACCGGAATACGGTTCACCTTCAACCTATTCGCGTCTTTTATCACTGTCGCTGTTTTCCTTTCATTAGCTCTCTCTTCTCTCTACACTTCCTCTGCAGATCCTTCTGATCTCGACGTTGTAAGTACTTACATTCGAAATTTCTCATTTATCTGTATGCGGTTGATTTACTGTCGGTTAACCTATAATCTATGTATTTTTTTTCTTCTTATTATTGACTTGTGATCTCGTGATACTTTACTTAATTTTTTGTTACTTATTGAGTATCTGCATGTTATCAAGTTACTTAGATCTAAATCTGGAAACATATTATTATGATTACTTTTTGTGATTTTTTTCCTTAGGATCTCAATCTGGATGCTTTGATTGTGAAAGATTTTTACATTATGTTTTATTCTCTAGTTAGTAAGATCTTAGTCTAGAAAGATTTGATTGGTTATTATCATCTCATGAATTTTGAAATACTTGTCCGTGCGTGGTGATTCTAGACTTGTTGTTGAGATTTTGTGATTCCACGAGGTTTTTATGAGTTCTGAGTTTTAATATGCATGAATTGCATAATTTCTCTTGGATCTTTCTTTATCCCTAAGTAGGTATTGTATTGACAGTGTCAAATGTGATTGAATAGGGAATTTCACGTGATTTTAGAGTAGTTGGATCATTACGAAGGTCGGTTTTGGCTCTAAAATCTGATCCATTGAAGCCGCGGCTAGATCAGATCAAGAAGCAAGCAGATGATCACCGTTCATTGGTTCTGGCTTATGCTTCCTATGCTCGGAAGCTGAAGCTTGAGAACTCAAAACTCGTTCGAGTTTTTGCTGAGTTATCTAGGAACTTTAGCGATCTGACTTCAAAACCTTTATACCGCCAATTGTTTGACTCGGATGGTAATTCAATGAATGAGTCAGTTCTTAGGCAGTTTGAGAAGGAGGTGAAGGAAAGGATTAAAGTCACCCGGCAAGTTGTTGCTGAGGCGAAAGAGTCATTTGATAATCAATTGAAGATTCAGAAGCTGAAAGATACAATATTTGCCGTCAATGAGCAGCTAATGAAGGCGAAGAAGCAAGGTGCTTTCTCGAGCTTGATTGCTGCCAAGTCTATCCCGAAGAGCGTGCATTGTTTGGCAATGAGGTTAATGGATGAGCGTATCACTCATCCTGATAAGTATACAGATGATGGGAAGCCTACTCCACCAGAATTTGAGGATCCTAGCCTTTATCATTATGCAATCTTCTCTGACAACGTTCTTGCTGCTTCAGTTGTGGTGAATTCAGCAGTTAAAAACTCGAATGACCCATCGAAGCATGTGTTTCACGTGGTGACTGATAAAATGAATCTTGGGGCTATGCAAGTTATGTTCAAGATGAAAGAATATAATGGGGCTTTTATCGAAGTGAAGGCGGTCGAGGATTATAAGTTCCTGAATTCTTCGTATGTTCCGGTACTTAAACAGCTTGAATCTGCAAAACTTCAGCAGTTTTACTTCGAGAATAAGCTCGAAAATGCAACAAAGGATACAACTAATATGAAATTCAGAAACCCGAAGTATCTCTCCATATTGAACCACATTAGATTCTATTTACCAGAATTGTACCCCAAGTTGCACAGGATATTGTTCTTGGACGATGATATTGTTGTTCAGAAGGATTTGACTGGTCTATGGAAGATAGATATGGATGGTAAGGTGAATGGAGCTGTGGAGACATGTTTTGGTTCATTTCATCGCTATGCACAATACATGAATTTCTCTCATCCTTTGATCAATTCTAAGTTCAATCCAAAGGCGTGTGCATGGGCTTATGGAATGAACTTCTTTGATTTGGATGCTTGGAGGAGGGAGAAGCTCACAGAGGATTACCATTATTGGCAGACTCTGGTAAGATATACTATCCATCCATTTCATTTATGTGGCAATTTTATTTGCGGATGAAGTTCAAGAAAGCAAGGACTTTTGAACTTGTCTTAATCCCTGGCATAATATTTATGTGGCTATAAAAGCATATTATTAAGAGTAAATGGGAAACTCAAAATTTAAGCATTTCAAAATGTATAAATGTGTTCATTCTTCTCGAAACAGACTATAGAGGAAAAAGTGTGCCGCATTAAACAGAACATAGGATTAGTAGAGTTATATTTATTCCAGAAATGTTAGATTACAACTTTTCATGGGTATTTCTTAGGTGTGTTTGGTATGGGGAAAAACAGTTTCCAAAAGGTGTCTTTCAAATTTTCCATGTTTGGTTGGTCGAAATATTTGGAGAACATATTCTAAAGAGAATAAGTTCCTTAGAAATGATGAAAATGACCTCGCTAATAGAAGTACAGAAGACAAGTTCCACACATCACACTGCACATCAATTGATTCATCCTCACCCTTCAACACACTCCACCACCATAGTCCATACCCACTAACTTACACCCCTCCCTACCTCCAACTCCAATAGTTTTGTCTATAGATTATACACGAATACTTAAGAAAATAATATTGTATCTATGTACCAAATACAAGAAAATTTGTACGAAGGTCACTTATTTTCCTTCGTACAAACCCTCCCGTTGTCTTGCATGTTCTTATTAAGCACGGATCTGCCTTTTTTTCTATCTATAACAAAGAATGTAGGTCAGTGCATACATGCATGCTCGCAGGCGTACACATGCATACATATGTGCTCATGTTTTGACCTCATCTGTTTTGAGCTCTCTACAGAGTGTGTCCAGTAGTTATAACTGTGATCTGAAGAGGTTATTAAGCATGGTGTCTTGCTTCTGGTAGGTTAACTTAGTCACATATACTAGCTTTTGCAGCTGTTTCCATTAAAGCAATTTTTGTGTCATGCTGCATCGCATTTTAATTAGTTAGACTTGTACGGTGTGAATTACAAGTTTTTACTATTTTCACTAAAGGGGGCTTCTAATCTTTGCAGAATGAAAACCGGACCTTATGGAAATTGGGTACTCTGCCTCCAGGATTAATCACATTTTACTCCACAACAAAGCCACTGGACAAATCATGGCATGTTTTAGGGCTTGGTTATAATCCAAGTATCAGTATGGAAGAGATCAATAATGCTGCAGTTGTCCACTTTAATGGGAATATGAAGCCATGGCTTGATATTGCTATGGCCCAATATCGGCCTTTATGGTCGAAGTATGTGGATTATGAAAATGAGTACGTGCAGGGGTGTAATTTTGGTTTTTAAGTACACGAGAACAGGTGGATATTTGCTTGTCGGGTTCAGCAAGCTATTCCTGCAAGCATCCCTCAATATGACTTGTTCCTGCTCAGTCACACTGAAAATTAGTATCCACTTTCTATGTCGTAGGTTTGTCTATCCAAGTCTTATTTATTTTTTCGAGCAGTAGTTTAGCTTTAGTTTTCAATTGTCTATACGATGTTTACTATTTTTATGGACCAGGTGAAAATAATATATCTTGTTATATTATTTCAGAAGGCTACTGTCAGAGCTGAGATATTTGCAATTTTGTGGGTTAATGTATTACAGATTTCAGGATTAAGCAAGTTATTTTCTTGTTGTCACTCTGGTGTGATGGTTCAGATATGATTTTGTTTTGAATATGGGTTGCATGTGCATTGACTTAGATTTTAGAGGTTCCTATACACAACCAATTGTTATTAACCATGTTAGACTTCAAAGGATTTGACTACTTAAACATCATACTATGAGCTGGGATTCAACGTTAATTCATTCTTGTTAAGTTAGAACCATTGTTCATTTATCTATACATTATGCCTATACCAGATCCAAACTCATTCCTACTCGTGTTTTGCAAGGTTTGTAATATGCGTGTCCCCAATGCACAAGCTTATCCAAATATAAAACAAAGTAAAATCGACGTTAAAATAATTAAATTTCCACAAGCCCCCAACAATAATTCAATACAAAAAAGGCAAAAGCCCACGAATGACGTATAATCTCTTGCTAGGGGCTCCAACACCCGTATGCTACACGCGAAATCTACTTTAAAAAAAAAATACATCATTCCTACCTCCACCTATCCAATTAACCAGAAAAAAGGAAAAGAAATTGAACTAGAAAAAAATTTAGCAAAAAGAGCTTTTTGAGAAAACATCATAGCTCTTGACAAAATTTCTGTTCACCTTAACAATAAATCATTTTAAATGTCGATTCAAATAAATTATACTAAGTTACTACTCTTCAAGCTGTAGCAGAATAGCGAGGAGCCGGGCCTTTGGCTGTTCCATTAGACATTCCACCACCACGACTCATTCGCCCACCTGTATTGTCAGCTCGCCGATATCCTTCACCTCCACGGTTTGATGAACCCCCACGATTCCCACCCCTGTTATTGAACTCATTTCTTCCATTGAAATCATCTCGACCATAACCCCTGCCACCTAAATAGTTTCCTCGCCCTCTTCCTCCAACATCATTCCTGAATCCACCGCCCCTTCCAGATTGAAACCTACCACCACCTCTGGCGTTAACTGCAGCAGAAAAGACATTTAGATTCACTGTGAAGAAGTAATAATATTGCTCTGCATTTTTCTCTTTTCACAATTCTAGTATAGGGAAGTATATAACATAATATTCTCCAAAAATCAGAACAGAAGCAGCCGCTATGGAAACACACCCCCACCACACCAATAACTCATCAAATATACATTTTTTCCCTGGTGATAACGCAATGGTTAAAACTTACGTCGAGAATTAGTAGACCTCTTTTCCTCGACCACTGCTTGCCGATCGCCAATGAGAACTGGAGAAGCCTGTAGAAAAATGAAGCACAAAACCAAAAGTAAACTGAGCAGGTGAAAAGAAATGCATCGGATGGGTTAACTAATGCAAATTGACCATGTTAATCATATCCATACTAAGGTGACAATAAGAATTGTAAATAAATTAATGTGATTGACCATGTTAATTATATCCATATTCCACTCTAAAAGATAAGGGGTATCAAAGTAGGACCCATAAAACTGTAAGCAGCCACACCACACTTCGATAGGTTATTCAAGCAACATGTAGTTAACTTAAACAGTACCAACTTTGACCCACAAACGTGTAACCCACCTGGATTAAACACGTTCAACAGGGAATACAATCATTGATAGGCAACACAAATCCATCCATCCGAAAGTTTAGGTCAACTAGCGATACGATAATAACCAGAGGTTATCAGACAAATCAAACTTAAGTAATTATCCTTCATTCTCTTAATTGAATTGCAATTAAACTCAGCCTAGTGACATAGCTTTTTTTTCAACTAAGGGTCTGGTTGGAATATTACACCGCATTGAACTACTAATCATCCGCCGCAGGATGACTAAACAATGACAGAGTCAAATTGGGGGTAAAGGAATTGACTCAATTTAAATATACAATCAAGACCTTAAAAAGTAATACTAACTCAATCCAGCGCCATCAATTTGCTGAAGGTGAATAATATGGTTACTCAAAACAACTAACAAAAGAAGAGCATATGGATTCTCACTGCTCAGTGATTTCTTATACATTTCACAGAACTCTCAAATTTGATGAAATAAATTTAAGCTACTGTTCCTCTCGATTTCACCCGCTCCATCTTAAAATACATGACATGCAAGAGGGATAAACATGAGATACCTCGATTGCTTTTTGCACAGCACTTTCCACTTCAAATTCCACGAATCCAAAACAAAATCCCTGTTGCTGCCATTAACCAATTTATGATTAGAGAATCCATTAATGCAGAGGGACATACAGCAAAAGAATGCACATTTCTTTAATAAGCAGGAAAATAGCACAAACAAACATACCCTGTTACTTCTCACTTGAATTCCTCCATTTTTTATTGGCCCAAACTTCTTGAACTCATCCGAAAGTAATGCCACAGTAGCACTCATAGGCAGGCCTTTTATATAGATTGAGTAGCCATCAGCTGCTGGAGGCAATTTAACAGACGCAACAATGAGAAATCAACACAACTCATAGTGAAAAAAAAGGATTGAAAAAGTAGAAGCAAACTCTGCAGTTGCATGCCTTCAGTGTCATTTATGTTATCAATGGTCTCTGAACTGGAATATGGGCCATCAGTTGCTGTGGCAGCAGGTTGATTCACTTGCACAACACTCTTCGTCATAGGCTTCCTAGCAGCAGGTGCTGGAGGAGGGGAGAAGGTTGCAGCACTTTCCTTGAGATGCATGACCTGAAATAAATAGCAGAATTTCTTAACTTAAGAAATCTTGAATAGACCTTCTCTATCCTTGAATCATCTTTGACTACAGACCAACTAGACTTGGCAGATGCTAATATGTCTAAACTTTTGACAGCAAATATGAGTAAAGTGGTGCAAATGCTGCTAACCAAGCCCTTAAAAGAATACGCTAAGTAGACTATGCATCCAGTTATTTTTTGCCATGACCACTTACAATTGAAGCATATGACTTCTTAGGAACTTCCCCAGTTTTGTTGTCAGATTCCGCTACCACTTCAGAGCCATCTTGGACTTCATGGACGACCTCAGACACAGGCACTTCCTCCTCAACAATAAGCACATCACCATTCTCAGATGGGTTGTAAACTTCTCCCACGTCAGCTTCCTCTGCTGGTGGAGTGCTTTGCTCAGGAATGTGATTCTGCAGTGCTGTAGGTGGATCTACAACAACTGGTAAAAGAAAAAATGTCAGTTGCTTATTACGGTATTGCCAAAAGAACCAAAGATTGTTGCAATTACTTTGCTCTGGTGTGACAGGAGCCACAGCATCAATTACTGGAACCTGGACTGTATCATGCTGACCGGCAGTCTCTACATATCGAAACATATCATTCAAAACAAAGTACCCCCTATCTTGCGGTGCTAGGAAGAAAGTTTGACAGAAATTCCGGATCAAGTTGTCTTTCCCAGTCAAATATCCAGTTACAAGGACATGCACCCCGCCATTAAAGGATTCTTGGGCATCCACAGACTTGATCTCTGCTCTGAGATCTCCATAGTTGAGTGAGAGTATCTTATCATTTATTGCCTGTGTTTGACATCAAACAAAAGAACATAAGCAACTCTGGCATTGTTGATTCAAAAGATCATTTGGGTAAACAAGACAGAGCATCAAAAAGTGATAACTCTATCTCCCTATTGTAGCTAAAGGTGAGCCTCTCAAGGTTGACTAGTTTCTGTCATTCAAAGGTAATTAAATCTTCTCCAAACCCAAAAAAGCCTGCATCTAAATTCAAGTATACACAACTCTACAGCTAACAATGCCCATAAGTATAACTTCTCACTCTACATCATTCTACATAAAACTAAATGTCGATATAGAATATACTCTCAGAACAATAATCCAGTTTCAGGCTTTTCAATATATGTGCAAAGTCAAATTAAGGCATTTAGACAAAGAACCATTTTTTCCATTAAAATATGCAGATATTAATTAGAAAAATGTATTTTTTACATGTGATCACCTAACAATGATGATTATTAATGAAATTTCATCTAAAAACGTGATCTTTACCTACAATCAATAAAAAAAAAATTCAACAGATTTCAAATCCTACTCTTCACACAATTAACTCCCTCATCCAACAAACAAATATTTAGACACATTGTTCACAAGTCTGCAACAAAATCAATATAGGGGAAAAGGGAAGAACATGGACCATAGTATATGCGAAGATCAGTTCACTTGCACTTACTTGCATTGTCGTAGTGATACCCATGGATCCATCCTCTTCAGGACGTCCAAGCTTGCTTATATCCTGGTAAAACCTGAATACAAGCCCCGGCGAATGATGCAATATATGATAGTATTGCTGCACAAAAGCATTCGCAACCTATATACACAAACATATCGAACTCAATCAATATCCACAGCTCAAACCAAAACAAACTAAATGCAATGATTTATATACGTACAACTTGAGCAGAAACTGGTGCTACTGCCGCTACTGCTACTGCTGCTTCCGCTGCCATCGTCAATCAATCGAACTCCTATTTATAGCACTAAACACAGAATTAACCAAAAAAAAACTCAAATCCTCTGTTCTCGTGATCTTACATGAAAGAATCCTTGAGAAAAAAAAACTTAATTCAAAAAAATTAAACATTCATACCTGGATTTATATCGGATCAGGTAAGTGGAAAGAGAGAAAGCTTGATGTACAGTCGTTGAGTTTCTCTCTCTTCGTGTGTTTCTCTCTCTAGATGCGGAGGAGGAAGGTTTGAGTTCTAGGGTTTTGCTGTAGAGAGAGTGGTGGATCTCGAAAACGAGGCGCGAGTAGAGAGAGAGAGTGGGAAAAGGAGAGAGAAAGGGTTCCAAAGAGGATTTTATACACGTGATGTGGTGTCTCCTAATTATTTTATATATATAGAGATACACACGAAAAATAAGTGGTACTACTAGTATTAGGATTTAGGATTACTTATTAATCATAGGATTAGATGGAAAAATATATTAAATTAAATAAAATATTTTACTAATTTTAGTATTTATTATTGAGTAAATCAACATATTAAGCAGATTTTTATGTCTTTATTAGAATTGATAGAAATTTGGTACGAAAATAAATTCATTTTTGGATTTATATTGTTGGAATAACAATTTCAAATTGGAGTAGGAATAATAATTTAAAGTTAGAGTACAAATTTTAAGTCGTTTAGAATTTATTAGTTATGACATTACTTATTTATGTTTAATTAGGATTTGTTAGTATTTAAAATTGGAATATGAATAATAATTTAAAGTTAGAATACAAATTTTAAACTGTTTAGGATTTTTAGTAATGATATTAATTATTTATGTTTAATTAGAATTTATTAGTATTTAAAATTAAAGTATGAATAATAATTTAAGATAGAGCAGAAAAGTTAAGTCCTTAAAAATTTATTAGTTATGATATTACTTACTTATATTTAATTAAAGATCTATTATATAAATTGAAAACACTTTTTTGATATGCAACTGATCAAAGGTGTATATAAATTTAATAATATAATCAGATAAAAAAAATATTAAAATATGAAACTGATAAGTTACACTTGATACTCCTCTATTTCAATTTATGTCACGTTTTGACACAGAATTTTTTTTTAAATAAAAATATATAATTGAAAAAGTTTGACCCTATTAATTATACAATTTTTAAAAATATATGATTGGGAAGTCGACCTATAATTTATCATCGACTGAATGTGCAACTATTTAAACTCAGTTTTATCTTTAGCATCAATTTATAATTATCCAGACTAATTTTGTTTGTCCAACTAATTTATAACAAAATGGTGATAAAATTTCAATTGGTCGATGGAAGGACCCTAACATTATTTGGTGGTGTTAGTTGCAACTTGCAGAATCTTGGACATTGCTTGTTGGTGGTACTTACCTTTTTGTTCGTTCAATTATTTGTAGTACTTGTACTCTTCTATTTTATTTTTTTGCGTCCAATTGTTGGGCTTATTTTTGTTTATTGCTTCCATTTCACGCAAATTGTGGGGTTGTGCTGCTTTCAAAATTCAATGACACAACTAAAAGAATTCAGCTTGAACCACAAGAAGAAATAAAAGCCTATCTCGATTTAATATAAGTAAAAAAAAATTTTTTATCCGTATCGTTTCATTCAAGCCCAAAATCTTTAATCTTTGATCCATATCGTTTCATTCAAGCCCATCTCGATTTAATATAAGTAATTAAAAGATCATCAAAAACAGGGGAGAGTTACAGTGATGTGTTTTAAAGGTTGAGATAAATCAACACCCCCAGCATGCTCCACAAATTGAGAAGGGGTGAACGACTTTCCATGACAAACACAAACTATATTAATCTCCATTTTGTTATCATACTTGCACAATAATCCATCTATTGTCTTCCCATTTGGGCCATTACCCGTTGCTGAAACACACGGCATTCGATAAAGCAACTGAATCATGCCACAATTCCTCTTTTCCTCGGTTTTTTGGTCCTGCTCATCTTTGATGAACGTGACATTACTCCTACTTGTTGTACCTGCAAGCACACACGGAGTGATAGTGTAATAGCTGATCAGAGTTATGCAGTTATTAATAATAAATTTTAAATTAAATAAATAAATTACCTTTAGGAGACGAACTTTGGCATTCTGTAATTGTAGATCCATTCGACTCACTACTTCTACATTGATTACAACTCGTATTCGAGTTATAAATTCTAAAACCTCCACAATTTTTCCTCATCAATTCCCTTTTCTCAACATTCCGATGATCGCAAATTGGAACTACAAGATTGTGATCATTTAAACATGAATCTTGATTAACAAAAAGATTCAAGCTTTTTACATCTTCATCACCAAAAGTAGTAATTTTGCTTTTTCTACTAACTAATTCTTCATTCTCCGTCATTTCTCTATGTAATGCCCTCTTTTTTGATCTTTGACACTCTATTAACATCTTATCATCTGAATTATTACAGATTTGATCATCTTTCTTTGTGTAATTTCCTCCAATTGATAAGCTTAAACTCAATCCAATCCCATTTTCATCTTCCTCAAAATTACCCTTCATAATTTTAACCTTGTTTTCTTGTATTTTCTTTTTTCAACAAAAAAGATATACGAAGAAGATAAAAAAGAATAGATGTATTTATTTAAGCAGTAAATGTAGTGAAGAAGGACACGTGGCGTGAAAAGAAACGATGACGTGAGAGTTTTCATGACACGTATGATCAATTAATCCAGCGTTTAACTAAAGCTTTTACCAGCATGTTTCTTTGACTGCCACGTGGATTGTAACGGCGGCATGTTTTACTGACGTTATAGTTTTGCGAAACGTGTCAGATTGAACAGGAAAGGGATTGAATAGTTCTATTCCATCAAGGAGGAGAAAAAGATTTTGATGTTTTTTCTTAGGAATTTGTGTTGAGATGTACACGTGGCGAATAATGACGCAAGGTTGGTTTTGTTCTGGAAAAGTCTAAAAAAATTGAATAAATTTGTTTAACAGTATTAAATAAATATCAACTATAGTTGAAAATTATCAATAAAACACTGATTATTTAATGTAAACGTCAAAAAAGAAGAGAGAACCAAATACCGATTCAGTCACAAAAATAAGAACTCATTATGACATTACAACTTTAGAATTAATTCAACAAAATCATATTACAGCCTTTTACACCGGTACTGGCAAACGAATAATCAACTGGCCGCTCATAACACTGCATATCAAAAATGATTTATTTTTAAATAGATGAAGTTAAATTCACATAAATACTTCAATTAATCGCAATTTAAATGGCTTACCACTTCATGTAATAATAACAGAAATCAGCCAAAATGAAAGTTTGAACCATTTCTGCTAAAAAGACCATAGGTATCCATAAGACACTATGATCATCCAAAAAAATTGGTGACCCAACATTGTCATAAACCTGTATAGAAATAGTTTCGATGACTTTCAAGTTTGGAGACTATATTAACGATTAAAATGGAGAAAATGTGTACGTAGAACAGGAAAACTAACCTGAATAATCCAATGAGCACAACCCAAAAACCTTGCAATGCCCAATGCAAAAACATAATGTGCTGAAAATGGCTCAAGTATCTAAAATGCAAGTGACAAACATTGTTAACGTTTTGTTTAAGAAAAATGATTTTCTTCTCAGTATTTGTTTGAGAAAAGAAATGGAGATATGAATACCTGAACATTTTGCATCAAGCGAAGCTGAGGCAACACTGATATAGATTCCAGATACACGCAAAACGCCCAAAGCATTCGATTTATCAGAATATAAGTTTTTACACTAGGATGAACAAAAAAGGCCAAAACTGCGGCAGGAACTATCTGTCAAGAACAATTCAAAACCGTTTATAAGGAACTATCTATGCAATGTAATTGTCGTGTATCACATACATCTGCAACTATATATTGATCTGAAATCAGTAAAAAGACTTCAGGCTCTGTAAATAGTTTTTCACAGAGCTGCTTATGTGCATCTCGACTAATTTCATGAAATACATGTTACCTCCTGCCAACAACAGATTCATAATCTTCTATCTTAGCTACTCAAGTAATTAGCAGATTGAGAACTTGATTCAACAACAATCAAACGTAAAAGAGTTGTGGATGAAATTGTATATACCACGTAGTGTATGGACATGCTATCCAGATCTGCCATGTACGACGTCTTTAGCTTGAACTTCATCATATATATAATCCACAATGTTGCCACAAGGGTGATAAGATCTAACACAGTGTGGATATCTCCTTCCATGATGAAACTACAGTATACTCTTACAGCCAAAAATATAACTGTAAGAACTTGAGTCTTCAATGAAAGGCCTAACAAATAAGGACAAGTAAGTTATCAGACGAAAGGTGACAAAATGACAATCTAACAACTGCAACAAGTAAAAATAAAAATCGATCTTAGACTAGATACACATTTCATACAACAAGAGCATTCTACCTTACAACCTATCAAAGTTAATCAGGAGTAAAATCACGCATCAAACAATTGAACAAACACCTTGGTCCAGTGGTAATCGACTAATAGCAGCAACGTTCTATTTGACACTAAATTAGGTATGGATAAACATTCAAATCAAATCTTGAAGATTTTAACACAAAGCACAATGAAATGAAAGTTACACACAAAGAATCAATTATTTTTTTTCCAGATCTACAAAAAATGAAAAAGAATTCAGGAGTGAAAGTAAATTACCAGAGCAAGTTTTGAGGGTTGTCAATTTGTAAATCAAAATCAAGAGCCCAATCAAATGAATAGCTTCTGCCATAACAAAAAAGTAGTCGTGATTGTGAACGGTTAACTTGAGAGTCACCAATAGAGTAATCACCGTGATGATAAACAAAACGATTTTCACTTTCTTCGATTGCTTTTGAACCCATGACAACAGTTTCTTCACCGGTGATTGATACCCTTTTTGCCCCATCTCCGTTAAGCTCTTTCTGAGTCTCCCTTCTTTCTTTCTTTTTTTTATGAGGAATAAAAGTTCCAACTTTTTTCATTGTGAAGCTCTTATAAGAGTGTGAAAATAAGATCAGATTTACGAAATCTGAATTAATTTCATGGTCAAACTTATGTATGACTCAAGTCTCCTACTTTTCATCATTATTCATATTGTTTCAAGCTGCAAAAAGTACTCACATTAATACACAACATGCCATATAAAGGCGAATTAAAACATAAGCAACTTCAAAACATACCTGCAAGATTCTGATTATTTACATATGAATCTTGGTTCAAAGACAAGTTGGTCCTCCTTAATCACAGGTCTCGGATTCGAGCCTTGGATATGATATCCTGACACCAAATGGAAAACCCAAAAAAATAATCTTGGTTCAAAGAAAGATTCAAGTTTTTTATAGCTTCATCATAGGTACAACATTCATTGACAAAAGCATCAATTTTGCCTTTTCTACAAACACTGTGTTTGGAAATTAGTAGACCATTTCTCTATGTATTTCCCTATTTGTCACTGTATTAACATCTTATCATCTCAAATTCCAGATTTGATCAATTTTCTTTGTGTAATTCAATTCCATTTTCATCTTCCTCAAAAGCTCCATCATTTAACAGTAAAAAAAAACAAAACTAGATTGTCTTGTGTTCTCCAGAAAAAAAAGATTAATCTTTTGGAACGAAGATATACAAAGAATATCAAAACAGACGTACTCATGTCAGTTGTATGAGACATTTGAAAAAAAATTAGGACTTACCATTCGATATCCACGTTAAAATCCAACTAAATTAGGATAACAATCTATTTTGAGTTTAAATAGAATTTTCAAGAGCCATCAGGCCCCCAATCTGTGATGCTTTTCCAACTTTTTTTTTTTTGGTTTCCACCCGATGTCCGGACTTACATTGAAACCTGATTAAATTCAGATGTCACACTACGAACCAACAGAATTTTGGTTAATAATAGTTAACCAATACATATTGTTTCTTGATTAAAAACACTTGGAGATAATATTATTAACCAATACATATTGTTTCTTGATTAAAAACATTTGGAGGTAATTAATATCTTTTGATGCAAAATGTTAATTGCGGATAAAATTTAACTGAAAAGACTACTCAAAATTTCGTCAACAGAACAAAGTTGTGCAAATTCTTCAAAATGGAGTTTGTTCCAGTCATGATCTCTATCCAATCTCCACAACAAAAACTTCTACTTCTACATAGGAATTAACAAAATGTCAGAGTCTCTTAGTGTATTACACCGGCGTTGGCAGGCGAACGATCAACTGGCCGCTCATGACACTGCAAATCAAGAAAGATGATTTGTTAAAAAGTTGGATTCATATGAATAGCCATACTGGAATTAGTTGTGGACTAAATGACTCACCTTTTTACATAATAATAACAGAAATCGGCCAAGATGAACGTTTGAACCATTTCTGCCAAAAAGACGGTAGGTATCCAGAGATAACCACGTCCAGCCAAGTAAATATATGCTCCAGCAGTGTCATAAACCTGTATGGGAATAGTTGTAACTGTCAAGTACGGAATTATATAGCTTTAGATCCGCGCTGAAAATGGAGAAATTTGTATGTTGTTGCCATTTGGACTTAAGCGTTTGTAGAGGCGAATTTGATATTTAGAGTCAATGAGCTCAGAGTGTTATCTTATTAAAAAAATTTGATAATTTAAGTTGTTTCACATATGTATACATAGTTCGAGTTGAGACTCGAGACCAATGAGTTCAGCTGAATTGAAACAGCTGCTATTAATTCAAGAAGTTATGGAGAACAAGACAACAGTAAAATCTACAAAACTAACCTGAATAATCCAATGAGCACAACCCAAGAATCTTGCAACACCCAGCGCGAAAACATAATGAGCTGAAAATGGCTCAATTATCTGAAATGAGAGAACGGAACATACTATTAGTTTTTTGTTCATTAAAAGACAAGTTTAAGAAGAAGACATGATTTTCTTCTCAATCATTTGGAAAACAGAGACATGAACCTGAACATTCTGCATCAAGCGAAGCTGAGGCAGTACTGAGACGGATTCCAGATATACACAAAAAGCCCAAAGCATTCGGTTTATCAGAATATGGCTTGTAGTAGGATGGACAAAGAAGGCTAAAACTGCGGCGGGAACTATCTGTGCAAAATGAGTGGCATGGTTCAAAAGCAATATCAGGAAGCAATTCTAATTGTAAGAGATCATTTATAAGGGACTTACTCACTACAGAGATGTCACTGTCTTGTATCATACAGCTTAGTAGAAATAACATGGCTGAGAAGGCCGGGAATTCAATTTACTTCCAGAAAGCCAGTAAAAAGACTCCAGGCTCCATATTTAGTTGTCTAAAATACTTTTTTTATGACTATGATGTCTAGGTCAGATTATGCACACCTCAACTAATTCTATGGTACATGCTATCTAAACTACTTTTTTATAACTATGATGTCCAGGCCAGATTGCTCACATCTCGACTAATTCCATGAAATACCTGCTACCTCCCGGCTCCCAACAACAAGTTCATAATCTTCCCTTTAGTGCGTGAACAATAAATGTTTCTTTTGGAACGATAGAAGTCTAGATAAGGGAAGAGATTGTGTGTAGGAGAAAACAATATAAATAAACAAAGTTTCATCGTGGACAGAGTAAATGGAATCACACAATAAAACATGGAAACAACATTTCTAACCAAAAAAAATTAACTGCTCTATAAAAGCTTAATTAATTACTCAAGAAATTTGTAGAATGTAAAATTTGATTAAACAACACTCAAACGGAAAAGAGTCGCAGGTGAGAGTTGTGTATACCGGATAGTATAAGGGCATGTTATCCAGTTCTGCCATGTAGGATGCCTTCAGCTTGAACTTCATCATATAAATGACCCACACTGTTGCCACAAGGGTGATAAAATCTAGCACAGTGTGGATATCTGCTTCCATGATAAAACTACAGTATAATCTTACCGCCAAAAATATAGCTGTAAGCACTTGAGTCTTCAATGAAAGACCTAACAAAACAGGCGAAGAACGCATATGAAACGAATGGTGGAAAAAAATGATATTTTCTTCAGGTCCAGTAAAAAGAATGACAATCTAACAAGTTCCGTGAAACAATTTGGACTTCTTGCATCCTGCCTGTAATAACAAGGTTCCAAAGTAACACATTTCATACAACAGGAACATACAGATGACATACTACCTTACATCTCTATCGAACTGTAGGAGTACAAAAGGAGCATCAAACAATCGAACAAACATGTAATTGGGAATGTAAAAGATTTGCTTTGTTATAACATTAAAGTTAAAATTAAACTCCTCAAGTACTTTCTGCTTTCTTGAGAAAAAGGAACCATCTTTTTGATGTCACCAAGTAACTGTCTAAAGAAAAGAAAGACCTCTTGTTTAGTAGCCAACTTCAGTTTGACATACATATGAAGCAAATCTGACACACCCTTTTAAAAATTACTTAAAAAATTACACACCCTCTTTCATTTAGCATTAGAATAATCCATGACAATACCTCTAGCTTTACATTAAAAATATTATTAGCGGCAATTAATCTTAATTGCCACTAAATATATATTTTTAATCTGTATTTTACTTATATATGGCTGAAAGATCGATAATATATCCGTCAAGGCTTATAGTCTAGTCGCATCAATAGGAGTATTCAGTTAAAGCTACAATTTAACAGTAGAATGATAAGATGCAGGATTATTTTATGTTTAGTTGAAAAATTATATAATCCTTCAGACAATTTGTTTCCAATAAGACAACCCCTAAAAAGTTTAAAATGATTAAAGGATTCACACACGCAACATGATATCAGAATAAACAAAAATCATATAATGATATCTCTTCGTGCCATTTATTATTAAAAAGAATTTCCGCATATGTGATTATAAAAAAATCTCATCTAAGGACACGAAATAGTAGAGGTGGGTTACATTCCCATAGCCCAAAAAAATAATTTAAAATTCCAAAATTCCATTTTTTTTTAGTTCTCCCAAATCCCCACAAGAATATCCTAATTCCCAAAATCCAAGATGTCCCATCTAAAGGTGGAAAATCGAAACATCTAGAAGAAAAAAAAGGACCTTTATACACACAAAACAATTTTCATTTTTTTTGCACAGAGCAGTAACAGAGTAACACAAAACAATCCAATTTTTCCAGTTTAATTTAACACAAACCCCAATCAAATGGAAACTACACAGAAAAAAAATCTCTTTTTTTTTCAGATAAACAGAAAAATAAAAATTACCAGAGCAAGTCTTGAGTGTTGTCAATTTGTAAATCAAAACCAAAAGTCCAATCAAATGAATAGCTTCAGCTATAACAAAGAAGAGGTTGTGATCATGAACAACTAACTTAAGAGTCACCAATAGAATGATTGATGTGATTAAACCCAAAAAGATTTTCACTTTCTTCGATTTTTTTCGAATCCATGACAACACTTTCTTCGCCGGCGATTGATACCCTTTTTGACCCATTTTCCGACCGCCGGATTTTATTTTTTTTACTTTTTTTTCTAAGAATTTTATGGGAAAAAAAGAGCTGTAACGTTTTCTTTCAGAAATATTTTTAATGCATTGAAAATGGCGGAGTTTTTTTTGTAGAGAAAATACAGCGTGGAGGGTTACAGTAGCTAGTTTACGTAGTGTAACCAATTAAAAATGAACACGTGGATTATTAAAATATTTTCCTAATTAGTATTTTTTTTTTTTGGTGTAACAGATTATGTAAGGAATTAAATTATTATCTCTAACGGATTTGGTGTGTTTTGGTCATCTCCCAACATTATAAGAGTCAAATTTGGTCTTTTTTTTTTCTTTGGTCAACAATTAATTGAACAAAAAAAAATATATTTTGAAATAGGAAATGAAAGATTAAATTACAAAATTAGGAATTGAAATATTGTCAGAAATCAATAGATATATTAAGAATTTAATCCCCTGAATTTCTGATTTCAAGAAAATAATAATATTCGTATAATTATAAATTATTTTATAGAAATGATATCAACATATTTATCGTAGTAAAATATAAACTCACTTGTTTGGGCTAAAATAGATATTGTTTGACCGTACAATTGTAAATCCTTTTTAATTTGATTTTATTTTTAATATATTCAAGAAAGTCAATTTTGACTATAGGAAATTATTAGAGAATAATTAGCAACAAATAATATTGTAGTTGAATTAAGTCTACGTTTGTTCACCTAATTTTCTCATACATATTTTTAATTTGTCACTCAAAATTTATCAACATTCGTATTACATAACAAAAATATTCTTGTTGATTTTTTTTTTGTAATTCACAGAGTTTTAATTCAAATCATTAGTTAAGAAATGTGGGATCACATTCATCTTACCTCATATATGTGGTTAATTAGTTGTTAACCTAAATTAAATATTCACCTAATTTTGAAATGATTTCGTGACTTTTCCAAAAAAAAATAATCTAATTTTGTGTCATTACTTTTAAAACTTAAAATTCAAGTACAATGGGAAGGAGCAAAACGTTGCAAAGTAAAAGTGAACGAAGAGGATAGCGGAATAACAAGGAAAAACGACAGTATACGTAAGTTTATATTCATTCGTTTTAATTTATTTGTCTTATTTTATTTTAGTCGATTTATAAAATTAGAGTTAATTTTTTAATTTTCACTTTTGCGTCATTTTATAAGACCATGATATCATTTAATAAATTTTACATATTTTTTAGTTTAAGATCACAAGATTCAAAAAAAATTCTTTATTTTTGAACTCTGTATCAAATTAAAATTAGATAAATAAATTAAAACAGAGAAAAATTATTTAACCTCTTTTTTTTTTTTGCAGACCGCTTTAATCTTTTTTTTTTCTTCCTCTTATTTCTCATTGTAAAATATTCTCTTTTGCTTGGGAAAATTCTTGGTTAATACACTATGTGTAGGAATTTCAAGGGTGGAGTCTATAGTACTTGTAAATATCATTTTTTTTTAATTATATTTTTCAAGTATTAACGAGGACGGACTATTTGAGATGTAAATTTCTGTTCACAACTTCTTATTATTGATATATCACTTTGAATAAATAATATTATAATTATGTGTTCAAATCAATAAAAATCAGAAAATCGAAATAAACTGTAAAATTGAAAATATAAATTAAACATGAACTATTATAGAGAAAAATATTCAAGACAACAAACATATTAAAATGGGGGAATATTTTTCATTGTGGAAGAATAAATCGTAAATTATAAGTATATATGAGGGTCTCGATGTAATTTTCACATATTGACCATCAATCGCGTGCTTTTCGGAACTTTGTAGTCCCTCACCTACGTGATCCCTTAGACTTCATGAATTTATTTTTATGTTTGTTTTTGTATTTTTAGATTTTTATTCCTATTTTATTTTCTGAAAAATTATTCAAATATACAACTTATTTTATTATAATTTCTAAAACTTTCTATTATTTAAAAAATATTCTAAAAATACTCTCTCAGATACGTCACACTCCAATTGCTGATATATTTCTATTCCTCTCACTTATACATTCTTCATTTATGTATCCGGTAGTCTAGTAATTTATCCGAAATTCATAATTTTTGAGAAATTTTTAAAATTTAAAAGGAGTAAAAAGATAATGCAAATATCTCTTAACAATATTAGATTTATGTAAATTATATACTATCTTAACCTTTAGACCTATTTCTTCAATTATTGTTACCTTTTAGATTGTTATATTCTTTATCTCTTAGAAACTACTTATAAAAACTAAACAAATCACACCCGTTGTAATAACTTTTTTTTTTTTTTTGATAAATTTCATCCCTAATTTCTTTGAAACTTTGCAATTTGGAAGTCTAGTAGTCAAATAATTAAAAATTGCAACCTTTTTCTAACATTTAAACTTTATTAAATGAAAGTATGTTAGACTAAAATAAAAGCTCATAATTTGAAAGAGAAAAAAAAAAGGATCATTCATTATTACAATTTTCACATAAAGCAAATATAAATATTAGCTCTATAACAAACATAAATATGTATATTTTTGCTGTATTCTATTTCGATATATATATTACAAAAGATCATTTATATAATATGTCTTTGTATAAAGAGAGAAAGATAAAAAATATATGCAGTTATATTTGTATATATAATTTTCTCTTGTTTTATACAACACAAACACAATATATACGTTTGTGTTTGTAAAAGTGAGAGAAGCGAGTGAGAGTGCAAGCACAAAAACAATATACATTTGTGTTTGTATAAAGTGAGAGAAGCGAGTGAGAGGTGCTAGCGAAATCTGAGGGAGGAAAACAAAAATATATGTATATATACAATCTTTTCTCTTTTTATACAAACACAAACAAATTTTATACATTTGTGTTTGTATAAAGCGAGAGAGACTGACAGCGAAAACAAAAGTGGCGAGCGAGATTCACCAGGAGAGAAGCGAAATAACAACAGTTTGATATGGGGTACAGTTAAATCAAACTACATGTTATTATATACAATTTTCTCTTATTACACGGTGTCCAATAAAGGCCAACATCCATAACAGCAGC
The DNA here is from genome assembly GCA_027704765.1 of Solanum habrochaites. Taxonomy (NCBI): domain Eukaryota; kingdom Viridiplantae; phylum Streptophyta; class Magnoliopsida; order Solanales; family Solanaceae; genus Solanum; species Solanum habrochaites. Next base: position 50,463,444 of record JAKWJA010002494.1, on the reverse strand, counting down.
AGCTCGAGATGTTGGGTTGGGCCAACTACTACATGGGCCTTATAACATGAAGCCCAATAAAGCAGAGAGCTGACGTTTATCCATTTTTTTCTTCTCTCTCAAAAACAGGGAAACAAAGGAAACTAGAAGAAGAAGAATCTGGAGCAGTTGTCGAATTCGTACAAGTTAAAGTAGCTCAAATCCAATTTGTGATACATCATATGGCTGCCAATTTCTGGATTTCTTCTCAGTAGTATGTATAAAAGCTATTCCTTTTTTCGTCTTTAATCTTTCTTGTTTTGAAGTTTTATTGTTGTTTGCAGCAAAGAACTTTTGGACCAAGAAGAGGTTGATGTTGTGCATCAGTTGGATAAAGAGAGAGGCATCACTATCGATGATTTCAAGCTCATCAAGTTGCATATGTCCAATTGTAATTCCCATAATCAATTATTTAATTAAATGGGTTCAGCTTTTATGATTCTTAGCACTAATCTAACCCTATGTGCGTGTTCGGTTAAGGCTCGAACCACAAGGGTTTATTCTGTGATTCTTAGCATTGGACTTATTTTATTGTTAAAAGTATGGCTTCAGCCCCTGTGTGTGGGTGTTTTCAAGGTTGATTTTACTTATGGGAATCGGGCGTAGTGTACGTAGCTTTTTAGGTTAATTTGAATTTTTCAAGGGTATTAATCACTTGCTGGAGTTTGCAGATTATATCACATTATGTTTTCACATAATTGTGTTTACTGCTTCCTTGATTTTTCTGCGAACTTGTTAGCTTCATCTTCTTTTTCTTCTTGTTCATACGATTCCTGAAATGCCCCTTTTCAAAATGTTAGCTTTACTCTCATTTGTTTAGTAATTACCATATTGAGTATGTGTTATTTGCTAGATTATATGGATGAGTAGTGAAACTCTTATCATTTCCTACCATATTTGATGAAGAGACTGTTTTTCCATTTCTTATCAGTAAGTTTAGTGATTTTTATGATCATGAAAGAGCACCAGCAAGTGCATCTTTAAGTACAAAGCGGTGGCTAAAGATCTGTTATTCGTGTCTTTATTGTCAATAGGATATATTTGATCCATAATTCTCCAATAGTAATAATAACAATAATAGTAATAATAATAGCTATATATGTCTTATATACTGAGCCACCAGGGCGTTGGTCTAGTGGTAAGAGCGTCACGCGTGATGTGTTTGTTAGGCGCACGTCATGAGTTCGAACTCTGCTCTAGACATAAAATCTGTTATTTAAGTGGATGAGGGTAGATGGTAGAGGGCTGGGCCCATTATCTAACTTCTGTCTGTTTTCAAATTTTTGTTATATCCTGATGTGGGTAGAGGAGCGGACCCAGCTCTTAGCTCTCGTAATAAGTAGTTTTCCATTGTCGAACAATTAAGAATTTCTTTCCTGTTCAGCTATTAGTGGTATCCGATGATTTCCTATTATGAAAGAAATTAATACCATTACTCAAGATCCGAAGATCAGAAATGGGAAATTTCTACGTTGTCACTGCCTTTTAGTTTAGAATTTTCATTGATTACGCCAAGCTATTAAAACTGTCATTTAAGATTTATTGCCTGCATAGAAACTATATTTAGGCTTGGAGGTTTGTTTTGGAAGAATTAAAACTGCTGGTATTTGAGAGCTCAAAATGTACTTTAGGAAGGCTGATGTGCCTGATCCCCTTGGCATGAATATACCGGATATTATATCTCTTCTGAAGGAGGCTGTCGGCTATGGGATTGGAAATTCAGTCAACAGTAATGGATAAAGCTCTGATTCACGATCTATTGTAATGTCACAATGATACATTTTGAAATAAAAACCCAAATTAACAAAAATATTTTTCTGTAGTATGTAACATAGGCAAAATACTTTTTCGGCAATCAGTGGCAGCATCAAAATGTGCACCTTTCTGCATGATATATGGCCAGTTTTGCTGATGTACACACTGGTAGTTGCCGTTAAATTTAATCGTCTGGCATAGTTGAAACAATTGAAACCTTCAGTATACCTCTTGAGCCCCACTTATCTTTTCTCGAACATAATCTGCAGGCCTTCAAACTTCTCAGAATGTGTGCTTTACTTGTTTGGTTTAATGTATATGTGACTTTTTCCCTGGCTTGCGGTTCCTTATTATCAATCATAATCTTGCACAGGAGAATTTAATTACCATTTTCCATCTCGTTTGACTTGTTATATTTTCTGCTCCCTCGCAGATGTTGCAAGATTGGCTCAAAATGTGAAAGTGAGACAAAGGTCTGTTTTCTCTCCTCGTCTGCTTGTAAAACTTCTGATATAAGTAATAGGTAGTTCTTATGTCCCTTCATCAGCATCACTGTCTCTTTAAGAGCATAATGTTTCTGTGAGGTTCATAACCTTTAGCTGAAAAACTGGAAGAGCTATTTGTTCATAAAAATAGATGCTTATTCGATGTTGTTTCCGTTGACATGATTAATATTTCTTTAGACCTATTATTTTCCTGTAGGAATATATATACTGCATGATATTATGTGTTCATATATCTATTCCATTACTTGGATGTGAATAAGGGGGAAGAATCTACTAGCTTGTAGCTGTTTAATGGTTAGAGGACTTGCTTGACTATAGAGGAAGGTCAATGCCATGATACTACATAAGTGTGTCTTCTGCTCAATATGTGGATTACCTATCGACATAGATACTTTTTTCATCACAAACTTTTCAAGATTGCTCTTAGCACCTGAGTGTTTATTACATGTATCTCGATAACTTTCACAGGAAGGAACTGACGATGTGTGTTTATGTAATTTTCCTTCTTAAAACACCTGTTTTTGCTACTTCCAGAAATATAGTATCTTATATATGGTTTTTATTTCCAGGGTTGTTGCTACCGCAATTACGTATATGAGACGCGTATATGTCAGGTATATCATGCCATCTTTGGTATTAGGAGGACAATACATAATTCTCTGTAAATTATCTACCTAACCAGAAAAGTTCGCCTATTAAATGGACCTTCAGCTTGTTGGCATAGAGGTAGTTTAAACTTTTAATCCGACAAGCCACCACCCAGACATAAATCCATATTGCTCTAAGCCTATAAGATTATGATGAACTAATGGAGTAATGGTTCTTAAAGACATTGCATAAATTCTTTAGCTTGCTTAAATAAATCATACAAGAGGACAAGTGAATCAGTGCTGTGAAAAAAAATGTAGAGCTTAAGAGAAAAGAAGATTTGTATTAGTGGCAATAATGTTCCGATGCAGCTCTGGATGGGGAAATTCTGTGCAGTCTGGGAGAGAATCTGCCGAGTCACTTCTCCGCAGAAATTCCTCACAGATATGTGCAAGCACCAGCTATGGCCTCTCAAATTGTGATTTATTATGTTGTGGTAAAACCACTTTATCAGCAAATAAGTAAGCTTATTTGGAAAGGATATTGGATGGACCACTTTAGCTATTCTTACATAAAAAAGAAATATGTGTGCAATAAATCGCAGCTGCATACATAACTGATAAACATGACATCATATGCTTTCGTATGATAAAAAAATGCTATCTTAAAGAGTAAAAAAGAACCCTCAGCTCTGTTTCTTTGGACCAGTTTTATATTTATGTTTGGGATCCTGTGCGAACTCTAAACTGGAATAGATCCTGGACAAAGCCATACAAATCAGAAGGAAAATTCTCTAATTTGGACTCTCTGTATCCTTTCTGTTTCAAAACTGAAACTTTTAAATTCACACTTATGCTCTACAGGCCTACAATTGCTTCACCTTGAACCACCATTCTACTTTATCATTCTTTCTAACCATCTTTTTACTTGTCCATAGGAGAAGTATGACCGAGTATGATCCTCGTCTGGTTGCTCCAACTTGCTTGTATTTGGCATCAAAAGCAGAAGAAAGCACTGTGCAGGCCCGACTTCTTGTATTTTACATCAAGAAATTATGTAAGAACATCTTTGATTACAATGACAAAGTACTTCTGTGATATCCTGTTGTTTCTACTTACCCAATTTAGTTAATTTCTAATGCAAGACGTTGGCTTTTCTGATTTGCTTCTGCAGATTCGGATGAGAAGTATAAATATGAAATAAAAGACATACTAGACATGGAGATGAAAGTTCTGGAAGCCCTAAACTATTACTTAGTCGTATATCATCCATATCGTTCATTAGCACAGTAAGTATCTCCTAGGCACCTCCTTGTGTAGCTTATCAATTTCTCTCAGCAACTTGATTCTTAACTCAACTTTGCAGGTTCCTTCAGGATGCCGGCATGAATGATGCAACTCAATTGACTTGGTAAGAAACTTTCCGAGGCTTTCATATCTTTGACTTCTAGTTGCGAAATGTGTCAGATTACTATAGAATATTACTTCCCATAATATGTCTTTCCAAAATTCTACATTTATTTTGTTTTTATCTCGATAACTTCTGAATTCTGCTTTCTTTTAGGGGACTTATAAATGACACCTATAAGATGGACCTAATTCTCATTCATCCACCACATTTGATTACTTTAGCTTGCATATATATTGCAAGTGTGCTGAAAGATAAAGAAACTACTGCCTGGTTTGAGGAGCTTCGAGTTGATATGAATGTGGTATGTATGCAAGCTTAACTCTTTGCCAATGATTTCAAAATATAACAAGACCATACATATACTATCCCTCATTTTACTGTCAAGTTGCTGCTTGGACGACAACCATCTTTTAATGAAGTTCTCAATGTTGACAGGTGAAAAATATTGCAATGGAGATACTAGATTATTATGACGGCCATAGATCGATCTCAGATGAGAGGGTAAATGCTGCCATGAGCAAGCTAGCTGGAAGATAGTTGATACCAGGGTACCTAGCTTCGGGGCAAGATATATTGTCAAGTAATTTACTAGATATCTATAAATATTTGACTGTGAATCAGTTACTATTATCTTGAAAGGTCGTGGTAGGAACATAAACATCAAATCCCTGATATATTAGCATTATGACATTTCCAGTTTCTTTACATTTGCAAAACAAATGATAAAACGACATTTCCAGTGAATTTGGATGCCAAACTGATGGTTAGTGTGAGCTTGGCACAAATTACTTTAACTCATCCCATTAGTAGACATTTTCAACAAATTGTATTCAACGAAATCATAGCCCATCGGCAACCTATATATAACAAACACTCAGCTCCAAAATCTTGTTGTATGATCTGAAAATAAAAATTACTTGAAAACCAAGCAGAAATAACAATGGCAACTGCAAGTCCGCAGCTAACATGACATAGAAACATTACTTCAACAAGGATGTCACGAAAATATTTGTTAAAAGGCGTAGATGATAAGTGATAACATTTGAAAAAGGCATATTACATCAGCTCATATTCCTTCTCGAGGTGATACTCATAGTTAAAACATCTTCTCAAGCGAATACACATTTCTTGAGCTATAGAATCAAGACAAGATATTTGACATTCTGTTACAACTATCTAGACATATAGCAGTTTCATTCGTCACTCCTCCAATGCTGGTGTGTTCCCATTGTTGATCTTACTCTTCCCTTTCTTCTTAGCATGTTTTTTTGCTGCAGACCGATCAAATACATTAGTCCACTACTGACTGACTACACCTCTAGTAAAAGTTGTACAGTTAAAAGAGAAGGAAATGGTGAAAATACCTTGTCTCCTTTTAGCTTCAGATTTGGCAAAGAAATCTCTCCATTCATCTGTAAGGACAAAAATAGGCTCCTCTTCTTCATCTTCATATTCAAAGTTCTCACCTTCATTTTGCATCATTCTTCAGATGAAGACACACACAAAAAAAGTTAAAAATCTTTAGGATGAAAGAGCCTTAAGGTTGACAGCTCTAACACAAGGGTAACTTTACAAACGCACAGGTTACATGTATACCAAAAAGGGATCATGCTAGGTTCAATTTCTCCTACAACACCTACTTGATTCCCAAAACATAAAATTCATGTCAGTGGTTTTTGTATCCTTTTCGTCCGCATTCTATATGCAGTGGTCCATTTAATCTTCCAATATAATCTAAAATAGTTACTTCCTGCTTCATGTTTCAATCGAAGGTAGCATTACAACAAATAGACAAGATTAACCATTCAACTATCACCCACTAACACTCGGTCCTTCAAACTATCTCCAAAACCAACCTTCATCCACATTTCCACTAACACTCCTCTTTTCAGTTTTCTTTGGCAAACAACATATGCACAGAAATCACTATTTACTTTGCACCTATTTCTTGAGTCCCCCAATCAACTCAGTATTACCACTTCACATGCACAGTTCAGAAACGGAGATGTTATACATAAGGACAAAACTTCGCGGTGATAAGAGTCAAAGGGACTGACCTAAGGAAAAATGGCTCTGGGAACGGAAAAGGACAGCTGGGAGAACTGGTCAGGACAAGTAGGAGAGCATGAAAGCAGAGATGCGGTGTATTTTGTTGGATTGGGGGAGTTGATGCTCCTATAAGTTGTCATTTCGGATTTCCACAAACTATTTGTAACATATTTTCTCAACTTGCTGACCCAAAATCCTTTCTTTCCCGTCCGCTCAGGGGTGCAGGAACACCTGTGCTGATCACAGGTGACAGTTACAAAGAAGGGAGGGAAGTAAACAGTACCCCACGAGATTTAGGGATGGATATAGGGATAATCATTCCAATCACTATAAGCAGAATATGCAATTACAGTACTAAATTCTGTTTAACATGTCCAACCGTTGCTGCATCTAATTGCAGTCTCACTGACATTAGCTATATACAAGACACTGCACCACTGTAAACTAACATCCTGCACCTTGATTGGCTGAGGTGCGTTCTCAATGGGCAAGCAAACATAAGTTTGTTACAAAATTAGCAAGCATAAATTATTTAAAACTAAGAATCCGTATATTAGGCAAGCAAATATCAGAAAACTGTGCAGAAAATACAATATTAAAGTTAACCCAATTTCAATCAAAGCACAAGGAAACATTAATTAATGGAGTCAAAATTACCCTGAATCGTTAAAACTGACATTAGGCTCAGAAATCTGCATATTCATAACTTCTGGCTGTAAAGACGGAGTAATTTGTTCAGGGTTTTGCGGCAATGGAAAAGGAGTAAAAAGTGGGCATGGCGGTACGTGTTTGTTGCGCTGCAACATGTAGCTGTGTAATGGACAATTATGTACTATCTGAAAGTGATGATGATGGTGGTGAAGAGGATGATGACTCAATGGCTTCGCACCCACTGAAGAGTTTTTCTCCATTGATGGCTTCGAGCTCTACTGAGAGTGTACTCGCTTCTTTCTTATTATTTCGGGTCACAATATTGGGCTGTGAATGTAATATTGGCTACTACACAATAAAGCCCAAAATATCCTGGCCTTGGCCCATACCCATATGACCTTCTTTTTTTGCACTAATTTGTTTTGATACAAAATTTTAAAATAAAATATATTTAAAAATAATAGTTGAGCTGTGTTTCGATAAATACTCGTTAATAGTTTAATAGTAAACTCACACATCTGACATTTTAGAACTCAATAATTATAGTAGTTTTTAACCCTTTACATAGAATGTTGTGATATATATATATATATCAATTTATGTATATTGTATCATTTCTCAAGTCCTTGCCCTTTTTCTTTATGCTCTTTATATCGTGGTCATCACCAACTTTTCTTTTTTGAGGTTGGTGAAAAGTTAATTTTAAAATTGGAATCCAGTGTGAAAAATAAATTAATTAAAAGAATCCTTTCCAGCAAATTAAAGTCTTATCTTTTTTTATTTTTTGACCAACTACAAAGTCAAGTTAAATGCGCCAAACACACTATCAACAAAAGCAAGAAATTAACATCACTTGACAGAAACTTTATTGCTAAAACTTAATCATTACTTGACGTTAAGAAACCACTGTTAATTTGACTTGAATGTATTTTATGAGTTTTGCTTATGATTTCACCGAAAAAGCTAATTGTGTGATATAGTTGAAATCGATAGAAGTGTGTCCTGGTAAAGTTTGTGATTACCCTTCTTTGTCCATGTGATTATGTATAATTTTTTCATCTTAAATTTGTCATTAAACAATCTATTTATATAGAGTATTTTTAAATTATTGATAAAGTTCGATTCCTCGCGACCTAATCTCTCCTTATTCCCTTACCTTACCCCCCCCCCACCAAAAGTTAAAAGGAGGAAATCATGTCTTCTCATGTATTCTCAAAGCTCCACCAAATCACAGTGAAGATTATTATTATTTATCCGTTTCTATGCCATGCTTATGCTTTCAAAAATGGTAAATTTGGTCCCACAGAGTTGAAATTGAAGAGCAATATGAGGATTTTGCCATATTTAAGTAGAAGACAAAATGATGAGTTTGTTTAGTGGTCGCTGCTCACTGGCCACTTTAATTGGTGTATAGAAGATAACAACATTCACCAATGCACCACCCATTTTTAGTCCATTTAATAATTTAAATTTTAAATTAATAATTTTATATTTTAAATAAAAAAATATTAATTTTGATGTCATGTGTCAGATTAAACTATATTTAACTTTAATTAGTTAAGTAAATAATTATCTTTTAAATCGTTAATAGTTTAAAAATAAATTTAATAATTAAAGGTACAACTTAATTTTGTAAGCAAGTAGTGCCGTGATAGAATTAAGTAAAGCTTTCCACACATTCCAATATCAATTGCAACCTTACATTTTTTTTTAAATTTTTTTTTTATGTTTTTATTTATTTAAAAGTATTTTTTATTATTAAAAGAAAACATTTTTTTAAATACTGTAAAGTTGTTGTAGTGATGCATATGCATCTCATCTCCAGATCCCTATAGTATATGTTCATCAACAGCAGCCCTACAAATCCCTTTTCATCCCTATTTTGGTCAAATTTTTCTCATTTGGGTCATTGGGTGTCTCAAATTTGGAATCTTTGGCTAAAATCTTTCGAATTAAAGATTCAATTTTTGTTATTGTTCTTGATTCATCACCTGTGATTCAGGTGGTAAGATCTGTTTTATTATTTCGTTTTGTGTGTCAATGGGCGCATTAGATGAAGGGCACTATCATGCAGAAATAGACAACGAAGTTAGTTTTGAGCTTGGCTTTGAAACTCAGCCTGAAACACTGGTTATTCAGGATGCTGTTAGAGTCTTATTGCAGGGTTTGGGTGAAGATATCAATAGGGAAGGAATCAAGAAAACCCCTTTTCGTGTTGCTAAGGCTCTAAGACAAGGAACAAGAGGTAAACTTTGACACACTTTTGGATTTTGTAATACTTGTTTTTTATTTGTTCTGTGTCAATGGATCTGTTCTACTTTTTATCTTTTTGAGATCTAGGGAAAGAGGAGTATGTTCATCAAGCTTGTAAGTGGGGATTTGTTTTATTATTAGTAAGAACTGCTGAATAGTATGAATGCTCATTTTTGTGTCATGGTGTTAGTTTGTGTGTTTCCTTGTTGGAAAATGCCGAAAGATGGAATTCTTTTTGTTGAGGAATTTACTGAATTGGTCTTTTTTTGTTCTCCTTTAGTGAGGGTTCTGCAATTATGAGCACTCTGTCCTTATTATGTATAAAAGGAAAGAGAAGGGGGTAAGGTGGAGGAATTAGCTTTAAACCAGACAAACTAGCTTTGTCATTTCTAGGAGTACTATTTTAGTTGCTTTTATGCCATTTTAAAATTGAGTTTTAAAAGTACTTCCAGGTCTGGTTTTCTTCATTACACCAAATAATTATTTTCCTTGTGTAGCCGGAATATTTATTCTGGCATATTTGAAGCAATGATTTCATCAAACTTTAAAAGGTTTTTAGGTTAGGGTGGTGTTTTCCAACCCCTCAGGATATCTCAAGTTCCTTCCTTCCGGATGGTCCAAAACTGTATCTTTGGATGGTTTGCAACCATGTATTTGATTTTGATACTCATCCTTGAAGCACAGTTGAAGGAAACTGATGTGTGTCTCTCTTCAATACACGTGAGGGGAAGTAAAGATGAAAGATTAAACTTTTCCATCTTGATCATGGAACAATGCATTACTGACTTGTAGGAATTGGAAGTTCTTTTGTGGGAACAGTGCATAAGCTAAAAATATGATATCATGCTCTTTTTCTAGTCAAGAGAAGCATCTCTAGGAACAACGTTTCTTCATATGCAATTAGGAATTTCATCTTGTTTATTTAAGAAACAATCTTTCTTGTTCCTTTCTCCTGTGTGCAGTTTACATTTAAATACTTGGTTGCTGGTTAGTGCTGTATCTCTGTTCTAGGTCGAAACAAGTGTGAGGCTTTCTTCAGTGAATTTTTTTTGAAAACCAAGAACTTGACTACATCATAACAAATTGTTGCAAGTCATTGAAATCTATCTTATACTAGTTCACTGCAGAACTCATCATGCTGTATGCAAAGGAAATCCACATCTTCTATTAGCATGAAACATGTTTATAGTTTCAATTGTAGATGGATTGGTGGATTCATGTTTTAAACTACCGTTTGACTCTAGTCTTTCATATTTTGCATTGTATGAAGGTTACAAACAAAAAGTGAATGATATTGTTCATGGCGCGTTATTCCCTGAAGCTGGATTGGAGGGTGGAAGTGGTCAGGCTGGAGGAGTTGGTGGGCTTGTGATTGTTCGAGATCTTGATCTCTTTTCATACTGTGAGTCTTGCTTGCTTCCATTCCAGGTTAAGTGTCATGTAGGCTATGTCCCATCTGGAAAAAGGGTTGTAGGATTAAGCAAGCTTTCTCGGGTTGCTGATATTTTTGCAAAACGGCTCCAAAGTCCACAGCGCCTTGCTGATGAAGTTTGCACTGCTTTGCAGCATGGAATCAAGCCAACAGGCGTTGCTGTGGTTCTACAGTGTATGCATATTCATTTTCCAAATTTTGAATCAGCATTTCTCGACTCGACTTCCCAAGGATGGGTAAAGATAACAGCTACCTCAGGTTCTGGTGTTTTTGAGGATGGGAACGCTGATGTTTGGACTGATTTCTGGAGTCTACTGAAATTCAGAGGTATTAGCATAGACAATGCTTATCGTAGATCCTCTGGCCAATCATGGTGCCCATCTCAATCTTGTGGCATGCCAGGACAAGCAAATTCAGCTATGACAAATGCAGTGAATTCAATACTCAAGTCCCTGGGCGAAGATCCATTGAGAGAAGAGCTTGTAGAAACCCCATCTCGGTTTGTGAAGTGGTTCATGAACTTTAGAAACTCTAATTTGGAGATGAAACTGAATGGCTTTGTTCGAAGTAGAATAGACACTCGAAGTCCTCAGGGTGGTAATTTTAATGATGGCATCTGCTCTGAGCTCAATTTGTCATTCTGGTCTCAGTGCGAACATCATCTACTCCCTTTTCAAGGCGTTGTGCACGTTGGTTATCACTCTTCAGATGGAGTCAACCCGGTTGGAAGACCTCTAGTGCAATCAGTAGTACATTTTTATGGCTTTAAACTCCAAGTGCAGGAAAGGGTAACCAGACAAATAGCTGAGACTGTTTCATCATTCTTAGGTGAAGACATTATCGTTGTTGTGGAAGCAAATCACACCTGTATGATATCTAGAGGAATCGAGAAATTTGGAAGCAACACAGCCACATTTGCTGTGTTGGGTCGATTTTCCACCGACCCTGTTGCAAGAGCAAAATTTTTGCAGAGCCTTCCGGACTCTTGTTCTGCAGGAAGATGATTTCTTTTCTCAAAGGAAATATAGACGCTACAGCAAGCTAAGTACTTGTCCTACGGATGACTCAGGTAAAACTGAAGGAATCGAGAAGCAAACTCGCGCTGAATTCAAGAATGTAGGTTCTTTGCTCGGAACATGAAGTCCTGTTTTTACTTCTACAGCATAGTGATAAATGAGGTTATGAAATTTTATCCATTTTTTTTCATCCTTGTAATATGTAGCATGAGCAAGGGTCCATACCATCAATATTTTTAAGTTGCCCTTGGTTTTTCATTTCTAATGCAGTTGCCATTGATTGATGTGTCCATACCTGGCACATTGTGCCTAATTATATAGCACACATATATATGATGTTTCCCAACCTTTTCTGCAATATTAATGTTACTGAAGTCTCGGTTGAATTCATTTCAGTATCATGTGAATCAGAGCTTACACTCGTCTTCTGGACCTTGTGTTAAATTTTCATAGTAGTACAAATTATTGACTTTTGAATCCCTGTAAATCATAATGTCCGAGTCCTATTAGTTTCCTTCTATGTGCATGTTAAAACGCAGACAAGCTTTTCTAGTTCTTCTATTTACTGCCCATAAGCCATGTATGTATAATAATGCCACGCCACGACAAGTGTGCTTCTCATAGCGAGAGATTTGATGCTAAATAGTCACTTATGCAACAGCAACAGTAGTAAAACAGTTTCAGTTCAACGCTTGTATGCAAAGAGTTCCTAAAGAGTTCACTCTTTTCCAAGAGAATTATTGCTGAAAATTGTTATATACAGGGAAAGTAAGACAGCTAATGCCGTTTATACAGAAAAGTATGCATCAACCTCTATACATAGGAGCTCACCAATAAACTTAGTCAGACCATAAGTGTCGGATTGCACCCCAATCTAAGCTATCATCTGACTCGGGGACCTCAGGGTGAAGATCGCGAACAGAATCAACCTCACTTGCATGACAATCTAAGTTCTCATCTGATTGGTGGGCCTCAGGGTGAAGATCGCGAACAGAATCAACCTCACTTGCATGACAATCTAAGTTCTCATCTGATTGGTGGGCCTCAGGGTGAAGATCGCACAGAGTATCAACCTCACTTGCACGACAATCTAAGTTTTCATCTGATTGGGGGGCCTCAGGGTGAAGATTGGGAACAGAATCAACCTCACTTGCATGACACTCTACTTCTACATGTGGTTGCATTGCCTCAGGCTGAAGATAGGGTGCAGAATCAACGGCATTTGCATGCCAATCTATGTCCATATGTGATTGTGATACCTGTGGATCAGGAATTGAGGCAACTTTGGCTTTGAGAGTATTCTTGAACATCATCCCCATTCCGAAAAGTATTGCTAGAAACGCATATGCCAATAGAAGACGTACTGCAAGCATCTGCAAGGCCCCCTAAAAGCAAAAACAGTACTACATGATTTGAATTGCACCACAAGCAGTAATTTGAATTGAAGAGCACATGTAGGTAGATGCAGTGTATGGAAGATTTTACAAGCAGCACAAATCAATTATCGTCTCTAAAACAATGAATACATGCATTGTACTTCTTCCATCTATGTCATAATACTAGTTAAATGCTATCTATACCTAAAATCAGTTGTGTGCGCAAATATATATTGATGAACTAGATATAGCAATATCATAATTGAATCTCAGTAAGGGTGTCAACAGGTTAGGTGGGTCGTGGGGGGCATTCATCTAAATGGAAAAATTGAACAGCCCAAATCAATCATCCAGCAGGCTACATTGCTAACCACTACAGGATTTCGCCAAACAATAGAGGAATAAACTATATCTCAATCCAGGCAAGTTGGGGGTCGTTAAATAGTAGATGACTTGAATAAAGAAAGTTACAGCCAAATTCTTTCTTGTATAGTGGTTTTACTTTATTGCAGAGTGAACGATTTTTAGAAACTCAACTGTAAAGCTTACAGAGAAGAATAAAACTGTAGAAGCAATTTCTAGTTGGATGGCTTGACTGTGACTCACAATTCAACCCATTCTGACGCAAGTGAACTTTGAGTGATTGCTACATGACTCTTTATTTACTCAACCCATTTTAACTCTGCCTAAGTTTGACATCATCTGAACATGCAACACCCTAGATCCATAGAACTTAGAAGTAGCATAATAGGTAACTATTGCCAAGAGGCAAAGCGTACAAGTGAAAAATGACCAACATTAACGTCTCTGTAATTATGCATTACTGCTTCAACATTCAACTAAATTGATGGTTCCCAAAAGACACTAGCTAGAAGGTTAAAGTGTTGACTGAATACCCATTTGATCTGGGAGATGTCCATCAACGATCAAAGGAAGGTGCAGTAAAGCCGTTTTTAAAACAAATGAACTTTAAAGTCCCTAACGAAGACATGAAACCGCCTAAAAATAAATCAACCATGTAATTTGCTCTAACAATAATCTTACCTTGCATCTATATGGACTTTTGAAAGGTAGGTCTTTTTTGAAGGGTAGGTTTTTATCAGCACGCTCAAGACAATGGCGCAGCATGTTGAGTATAGTCAACCTAGTTGCAAAATCATCACTATCTGAAAACACAAGACCACAAGGAGAAAAATAGAACGGGGGTTCGGGGTGGTTAGAGTTTTGTTCAACTTAAACAAATTCATGTACTAGCAGGCTAACTTATCTTGATGTCACCTGGGATATCAAAAATTTGTTTCTTGGGATGAATACCCAGCAGCTGTCCCAAATGCATGCGGATGCGCGTACGATCCAAAAGTGAAAGTAAATCACCATGTGTGAGCACAACAATAGGTTTTTCATCTGAGATGGCGAGAATATGCAAATTAAAAGAGCTGTTTGTGATATGCTCCAACAACGAGAAAGAGGAAATGGGATGATAGATACTGAAATATGTTATAAACTTAGAATCGATAAGACACTTGTTTTTGGATGGGCCAACACTTCACATGATTACTTCAACATTATTTTGTAAATCCACAATGAACTCCCCCATATTCTGATCGAGGTAGCTTCAATTAATATTAACCGTTATCTAATAGAACACAAGTACACTGTGTTCCTGTCTACATATTTTTCTAATACTAACAAAATGCATTTAATATTTAATCAACTACACTGCTCTCAAAAAGCCAAAAGACAGATTGAAGTGATAACAACATTACAATAAAGTGAATTAATACCTTTGAATGACAAGAGAGGGTAGTTGAAATTTGTAGCAACAGCTCGAGTTTGTTGCCTTTTTGTTTCATCATCGCTGTCCATCGATTGTAGAATTTGGACCGCACTGACAACAAATATGACACAATTAACCACATTGGTCTCACTGGCACAGTATCTATTTCGGCGAACTTCAGACTTTGGATGTGCATCATCAGAATCCCTGTCAAAAGGAGCATTTCAGAGAGTTGGGATACCCTAAGTTTTTTCAAGGAAATTCAAAATAATCATATAAACCTGGTTATTAGCTTCCCATGACGAACCCCCTTTTTCATCCAGCGGTCCACAATTTTCTTATTTTCATTCAAATCATCCGACAGACCACGTGTGTCATACAAACAGAAAGAACTTGAACCTTTTGGCATCGTGTACTCATGGAGAAAATATGTCCCATCTCCATCAGAAGAATCTGGTAACCCACAGATTTAGAACCATGAGGTTGTTATGACAAGTTAATTATCTGACAACTAATATTTAAAGAAAAAACAATATGATTGCATTAGTATCTAGGACAAACAAAGGAAACACGATACACACATTCTTTCTGATTATCTTTTATCTTAGTTTCACTTTATTACATGAGAAAAGGAGAAAGAGAACATACACGATACTTGAGCTCTTTCTGGTGTAAAAGGATCATCATCAAACACTCTGGAGATCTTGTTTACAAGACTGCTTTTACCAGATCCTCTTGGACCAATCAACAAGAGTGTCGTCTTTTTTGGTATATTGTAATCACTCGCTTTCATGCCACCCACCTCCTCAATCCACAATCCAGGGGTGTAGCTGCAGGTGTTCATTTACCATGTACCTCAACAAATGCATAGTATTTACAGGTAACCCAAGACAAAGAACTTTAAACTTTATAATCTGCTATCTGGAATCTAATGTGTACAATTGAGCAACTGAATAACTGCTGAGATGAAGTAAGATAAGGTTATGCAAAAATATAACTAGCTAACTAAGTTACAAATTATGCGAAAGAAATGGCAAATATTCTGTCACAGGGCACTAATCCAAATTGCTGTCTCTACTCTCCAGGTCAAGTGAATGAACATTAATTGCATAACAAGAAGAATTTGTATTTATCCTCTCAGATAAACTGGAACGGGATTAGCATTTCCACTGCCATGGTTAACTACAACATCGGCGTGTCTGAGCTGTGTTAAGCATCTCATGAGAATTTAAGCTGATGTAAACACCAGACCATTATACTTCTACAACATAAAAATATCTTGCACACTCTTTTTTAATAACTGAGAGATCAACTGTTTATAACTTTGAAACTCGGAGAATAATGGGTCCAGCCCAATACCTTACTCTTCTCCACTTAAATTCTAGACTTGGTTTGTAGCAAGACTCAAGCTCGTGAAGCACCTACCACACATCCCACATTGTACTAATTTTACCGTTGAACCAAATCCGAATTCCGGTTTAAGCTAGCTCAGTTCTCCTATCCTAACTAGGGAATGAACTCCTTTTCCCTTCTTTGCAGTGGAGGCTACCAAAGCGCCTTTTTTTTTTTTGGGGGGGGGAGAGGAGGGGGGGGGGCAAAGCAAAATTAGCTTCCACACGTACGATAAACTTAATGTTCATATTCTCACTAGCATGGATCCCAAGAGGGTCTCTCAGAATTTAGTTCCTGTTCACTGTATGTATCATATTATGTTTGCTACTTTTCCCAAATCTCTACCTCAACCACTAAAAAGGATTTGGTTAAAACTTAACATTTTGGACAAAGACTCTGGATTATTTTTCAACTTAGTCCAAAACTTATATATGAGACTAGATGTTGTCATTTCCCATTTACTGGAGCTTAGCCAATTGTCCAGTAATAAAACCCAAAATGCAACATTTCGAATTGACATTTTTGAAACAGTGGAAGAGGAATCAAACAAGGCCATGAATTACACTGCACCCACAAAATAATTAAGTTTGATAAATTTGAGGAGCATCGTAAAATTTGTATATCTAGTTACTTATCTCCCAGAGAAAAAGAACAAAATAGAAAATGAATGATTACTGT
Organism: Solanum habrochaites; assembly: GCA_027704765.1. NCBI lineage: Eukaryota > Viridiplantae > Streptophyta > Magnoliopsida > Solanales > Solanaceae > Solanum > Solanum habrochaites. Next base: position 50,446,543 of record JAKWJA010002494.1, on the reverse strand, counting down.
ACCTCAAGATTTTATTTTTGGCTTCCTTCAAATGGTCCTTATGGAACTGCAGTTCCTCATAGCTCTTGAGGACATCCATATATACATTCCTTATCTGCTTTTCATTCATCTCATCAATTATATTTGAAGAAGCTGTAACGAATTCCTCCAAATCCACAGAACCAGTCTCTACTTTTGTGCCAAATCGATCACTACCACTGCAGACATTCCAATTTCCAACCACTAATATAACAAACATGTACACATACAAACACAGAGCCTGTGCTGAGTCCCTGATTGTAGAAAAAACATGAACCGGTAACAGAAAATACCTGAGCGAGCTTAGCGGGTTATCAGGGAAGTTCTCATCAAAAGATGATTCTTCTGCAAGTATAAAAAAGTCAATCTTTTTTTTCAGCCTTGTCAGTGCATCAAGTCTAGATTTTCAAGTAAGAAAAAAAACTATCCAAGAATCAATAACTGTTCGTCTCAAGTCCAGATTAGTCCAGTGAGTTATCTGATCAGATTTTCAAAACTAGTTTTACCAAACCGTCAACCTACTGCTACACCTCATTTTCTTTTTTACTGAATTCTGAACACAAACTCAACTAATTTCACGAGATTTCTATCACCTCCTACAAATAACTCTGTCAGCTAGAACAAATAGGGAGAAATCACCTACTATATTTTATCTCGGAATTTGAACCTGACACCTCCTGATTCTCAAAACACACCATACTTTACAAATATACATATCAAAATTATGCAAGAAATGTGAAAAAATCACCCCACCCCACAAAAAAAAAAACAATATGGAAAGATTTTAATATATTGTACCAGTGGAATGGATGATAGGAGAATGAGGGGATGTAGTATCTCCACCCATAACTGTAAGCCTGCAAAACTCTATTAACTATTACTGTGATTTTTGGTTTTTCAAAATCCACTCTTCTAAAACCTTAGAAGAAAAGAGTGGACTTCAAGAAGCTGATGATGAAATATGCTAAGTTTACTTAGCCAACAAGAGTGGAAGAAGCAAAATCTAAGAAAAGGGCTTTAAATCAGAGTGGAGGTGTGTTTGTTGGAAGATTATCCGGGCTTCTGCCACGTGTTATCTGATTTAGCGCTGGTTGATTGGTTATTAGAGTCTCATGGTTTCATTAATAAGGAGATTACGTTACAGTTTAGAGAAATTAATGAGGTTGGATATTTGGTTAAATAAATGAACGAAATTGGTCCCTTATATTTGACGTACGTACAAATTAGTCTTTTAAGTATGATTTGATTGATTTTGGTTCTTTTGAGTTTGACAAAAATGAGCATTTTTAATCTCCTGTAGATGTTTTTTAAAAATTTATCTTAAATCTTATGATAATTATGAACAAAAATGTTTGACCATAAAACACGAAAAAAGTCCCACTACATTTTTAGAGTCTACAACTTTAAAGATTGTAGTAGACACATAAAATGTAGAGTAAACATATCAGTAAATTTCATATAAAAAAAAAGTTGTATTGCACACTAGAAAAGACCAAGAATAGCAGAAAACAAAAATCAAACCTCCAAACGTGAGTTCCCACCATAAATTTTGATCCTCGTTAAATCTGATAGATATAATTTGTTATATACCCGTCGTAGATCAAAAGTGTGGACAAACTTAAAAATGTTGACAACTCAGAGTTTGATCTATTAATTTCCAAATTACAAATTCAAAATTTCATTGTCCCTACCTCCAAGAACTACTACCAAGGAAATTGGACATTGAACTTTTCAAGAAGTGATGTTCTTCAAGAGTAGCTATCATATCTTTTGTGGACCCAAAAGGCTAGGCAATCAGCTCATCCAACTAACAAAGAAAAGAAAAAACTAAAATAAAGAACTAGAGATGTATCTTTCTCCACGTTTATTATGGTTTAATAATTACAACAGTCATCTTCTATACGATTGTTCCCGCAAGGACACCAACTACACCGCCTAAAAGGGGTGTGGGTCGCTCTACATCTTTAGAAGAGAATCTTCTGAAAATTATGGAAAAAAATCTAGTAAATAGACTTTTAACTGTGCTGACTACTACATATACAGATTACAACTAAATACTAGAATAATTGCTTATTTAATCGAACTAGAGAGTTGAATCAGGAGCTCAAAGGCAACGTCCCTGCTGAAAGGAGGATGACATAGCCAGAAAGGGGCGCTCCAAGAAGTTAGTCTGCAGAGATGTCATGCCAAAACTAGTTGATTGTGGAGCTCCAATAGTTGACTGTGGAATCGTGCTGCAGACAAAAATAAAGGGACAACTTCAGTTTCATGTTCCCTACAGGCAGCTTCAATTAATTGTTCCATGCAGATAATATTTCTGATCAATAGAGAAAGACCAACCCTTGCATTCCCCGGTACTGACATGCAAATTGTAAGACAATTGGGTCTTATCGGGAAAGGAAATGTATCTGATGCTGTCTGTTTAGCAAAGGTAGTGGAGAGTTGGGAAGACTAAGATTTGTTCAATCACTAATATGAGAAATGATATTTTACAGAAATTTGTTAAGGGAACTGGGTAGCAAGATGATTCCATTTCTGTTCTCCATTGGGGTAATACATCACTCAACAACCCACCAAAACTGGGTAGCGGGATGATTCCATTTCTCTTCTCAACAGGGGATTACATAACTCAAAAACCCACCAAAACTTATGCCATTAACAGAAAGAAAATACGATAAATGGTTACTGACCTGAATGATAATGATAATGAGGAGTCCACCGGAGTAGATATCTGATGGTGATCAGTAGGAAACAATGACCAGAAAACTGAAAAGAAGAGATCAACACAGCCATGACATCTCTAAGTAAAATAGTATAGAAGGGTGAAGATTTCAACCAACTACATTAAATACCCAGAATGAACCATAATATGCGGACAAACCTTTCAGCATTCTCGGTTTCATTCAAGAGTCTTAAACACAAGGCAGTTATACTATTATAGAACCACACACCCATAACAAAAAGAAAAAAGAAGGTTGTATAAAATTGCAGAATGGTTAAGAAAACTGTTTAGTCCCGATGTCCAACATTGGTGGGATGAGGAAAATTTGAACTCCTTATATGGACTTGGACAATCCTCCCCATATAAGCTATCTTTTGGGTTGAGTTAGGCCCAATATTCATTTCTTCACAACAATAATATATTATATATTACACTAGGAAGAAAAGTATATGAGCTACCTGAGTGTTGTGAGTGATCTTGGAAACCAGGACAGAACATATCCTGCCAATGTTGTTATAAAACCTTTTAGAAGAATTTATCAAACTCAGGAGTCTTATGGGAAGAAATCCCTGAAAACAGTGACCCCAGTAGTAAAATAAAATTAAAAAAATTAAGACACTCACCGTTCCTGCACCTTGACTTTTACTTGCCATCTTTGCTGGAAATAAATCTACATGATGAGGTTTATTGTAAATTGTTTTAGGAAGTTGCAACTGGAAAAGAGAGCATACAACGATAAAACAGAAACTTGAAAAATTAAGGTAAGACATAAACTAAGCAAGGATGTCAGTCCTCGTGCTCTTAAAGAATGATACTATCACAAAGATGGTTTTTTGCTTTAAGGTTGTTTTGTATGATATAAGAGCCAGGTATAATGTCTTCAGAAATAATGTTTCCCTGGGCAAATTTGAGACGTTCTTAAACTAGGATTACCACCATATCAAGAATATATATTTCCCTTTTTAGAGCGGACAAAAGCGGTGTAGGTATTGCTTCTAAGAAACAAGATAGAAGAAGACACAATGAGTCAATGACAAAGATGTCAGTTATTACAAAAGCCAGAATATACATGAACAAATCATAATTGTTGCAACAAATTGAGACATAGACAGTGGAATGTTATACAGAAATAAACCTGAAATAATTAAAATCTTGAAAGTTCATACCTAGACAAGAGGGAGTTGGGTTCACAGCCAAAGTCAAACCAAGATAGCAGTCATCTTTTTCTGTCCCAAAATCCCACAGGTTCAACTCAAGATTAGGCTCAGGTCCTGCACAACAGGATAGCTTCATGAACTAAAAGTGGATAGTGACAGATGCTAAAAGTATCTTACGAGTTCTTACCAACACTACTTAAATTCATCTGCAGTGGATCCTCTAGAGGACGAGGAATTGACATATCAACCTATTCATTAGCAAGTGGCAGGTTATTTTAATCTCCATGGAAGGATGCCAATAACAGTAAAAATTTGAAGCAAACGGCAAATAATATAAAACAGCTTACATGAAAAAATGGGTGCTGTAAGCATTGGTCAGCAGTTGGTCTTCTCAATGGGTCCCACGAGCAGAGTTGCTATGTCATAAAGGGAGGGATAGATCAGTAAAGAACCACTTCGTATTTCGTGCATAAAGTATGCCAGCAATGTAAAGAAGCAGCTACTAGGAATACCTTGATCAAGTCAATAGCTTCCAAGCTAGCATTTGGAATGACATCAGATAGATTGGCTGGAGTAATCTATCGGGAACAAAAAGAAGAAGAAAAAATACGTGATCATTCACATGTCTGTGATAAAGGTCAAAAGAAACTGGCGGGAAATTAGCAAGAAGTGCATCCTGGACTTACATCAAAACAATTAATGTCAAACAACCGTGAAGCACTTCTCAGTTCTGGGAAGCTAGTCCAATCTGGCGGTCCAAGAACACAGCATATCTTATACAACTGATCAATTTCACTGGACAAAGGAAAAGGTAGATTACTCTTTAAGGAAACAGTTCTCCAAATGATACGAATCAAGTTCCAATTTCCCATAGTATTTGAACAATATGATCCACAAGATCTTGGAACTAACTACATCACCTAATTGTCGGTTACATTTGAGGTCAAAGCAGTCTAGGCTCCAAAATAAAGAAGCTAGGACATCATTTTTGTGCAAGACAATATGGGATATGAAATCACCTTTCACCAGGGAATATTGGGCAAAGAGTGAAAAGCTCAGCAAGTACCGCACCAACTGCCCACATATCTGTGTATAGACCTTATTCTCATGAGTCAAGAAAAAGATAAATTAACCAACAAAAACAAACATGAAATGTTATCCAAGAGTTCTTTCCACACTTTGAACAATTTCTATGTAAGGCCGTCAAACTTAAGAATGTTTGAGAACTTCAAAAGAAGAGCAGTTCAAAGAGATGTATGTTTTTGGACAGATCATAGAATGACCATTAAAATTCCAAAACAAAGCAATCTAAAAAAATACAAGGAAAAGAGACTGAAAATACCCAAGCATGTGAATTAGTAAATAGACATAAGATAAGTTCTAGAATTGAAAAGGGAGCCAAGTCACTGGTCAACAATGTTCTAGAAAACTGACCCAAGTTTTTTAGTACATTCATCTGATATCATGCTAGACAAACATGGAAAAAAAGCTGAGGAAATTCTTAGTTTCTATAATGAGAACACCAGCAAATGTCTCATATTCCAGTTCTACTATTGAATCAAGCCAGCATTTTAAAGTCAAGGCTTTGATGGGCCTGTTTTAGGCATGGTGAACTTGGTCCACAGGATTTCCTGGCACTCTCCTATTTTCTTTTACACAACCTTCATTGAACCCATTGAAGGTTATATTACCTTGAAAGAGCCATGGCAGGTTATATTACCTTGAAAGAGCCATGGCAGGTCACACAACGTCCTTACCATCAAAATCACCATAAAATATCAAAAGACACGAAATATGCTGCTGCGCGATGTACTTAGATTTACAAGTATACAAGGACAAGCAACAAACTAGCTGCAATGGCCCTCAAGATTCAAGAACAAAATTTCAGGATGCTATCTTGAGTTTCTAAACATATTGAAACCTATTGGTGTCAAATGAAAAAATGACCTAGTGTGCCACACAAGAAGCTCCTGAAATTGCAAGAATGTACTGACAGTTCATACCGATAGCAGGTGTGTATGATGAAGATTGCAACAAAACTTCTGGTGCTCGGTACCTTTTAAAGACATTAGAACATCCTTACATCAGAGCCCAGAGGCAAAACTTTTACAAGCACTTGGGAACGAAGGATGAACCAAACTAGAGAAGACAACTCACCAACGAGTTGAAACATAGTCAGTGAAAGGAGGTGATGAAGACACTTCACGAGCCAACCCAAAGTCAGCAATTTTAATTACGTCATCCGTCACCAGTAAATTCTCTGAGCCAGAACAAGTGTCACTTTAGTTTCCCACTTCCATAAATAAAGTAGTAAATAGACCACATGACATTTCAATACCAGGTTTTAAGTCCCGATGAAAGTAACCATTTTTATGCATATGGGCAAGTCCTTGCAACACCTGAGACATCAATCCTCGAATCTCTTCCTCTGGGAAAGGTCTTTGCCGATCTTTCATTAGTTGGTACAAGTTACATTCCTAGACAATTAGTAAGGAGACAGTTTAGAGGTTCACGTTGACATAGAATTTCGATATTCTGAAACTAAACGCACTAATTGCCAGAGTTACATAAATGTACATTATGTTATCAGAACGAAAGATTCTGCATCACAGACAATGAGAAAGGTGCAACACAAAAATCTAGAGAAGAGTCTTAAACTGATACCATGTACTCAAGTATGAAGAAAAGCTCATTGTTTTCCCTGACAATCTCTTTCAGCTTGATGATGTTAGGATGATTCAATTTACGGAGGGACTGCGCAGAGAAAGATTGAAAAGCTTAGCTTGCACCAAGAATGTATAAATATGTACAAGAAATTCTTTTCTAACACAATAGTTTTTCTGAATAGATATGTTTAAATACTTAACTTCAGATCATCAATACGAGACCAAATAAGAGAAAACCTACACACCTTTATTTCACGTAGATTAATGCATTCTTCCCAAAAATAGAACTTCCTCTTCATTTTCTTTACTGCAACCTACAATACATGAAACGAAACTATAAGCTACAATCTTTGAGAGGAATCAACATCCTGTGAGATGTACGAGCGCAGAGAAACAATCAACATAAGCCTCTGCGTCAACTCCCTCCAAGGGGAACAAAAAAAAAAAGTGAAAAGGTCAAATTTTAATATTCTTCATTTTTGGAAATAGCATAGGCATGATTAAAACTAAGCTGATGACTTCACTATAAGTGGAATGGAACTTTAACATAGCTCTCACAATTAATATGTATGGTAAAGGCCCCTTCTGGTTAGGCAGACTACCTGAGATTTGGCACATGTTAGTTCTGTTGTGAGAAAGATGCATCAATAACTTGCCATTACAAAGGAAACCAAGGAGTAAATCCAAGCATTACCATGTTCTGGTACTTACAAGTAATAACTATAGGATTTTATTAATTTAGACGTGCAACTCTTCAAACATGCACAGATCAATATCTTTTTTGGTGCTGTCAGACACAAACTTACTACTCAAGTCTTAGATTTTGCAAATATGATTATGGTACGTCTCCTTATATCAACTAATAGATGAGAAAAATCTGAAAAACATGTGTGGATATATAAAACATAATAAATACATAAACTAAGACGATCACTTACAATTTCAGATGTTTCGGTATTAATGGCCTTATATACATTACCACATGTTCCATCTCCAAGCTCCTTCAATATTCTATATCTGGAATTATAATGTCCCACATAACAAAGTACAAAACGATTGGGTCATCAAAAAGAAAACCACCTCTTAATATCCAAATAGGGTGTGAACATAAATTACCTTTCCATTTTAAGATTAAAATGACTGGCGGACCAACACTTTTTCAATGGACCTCTAACCTCCTGATAGAGGTTTCTACACTGTAGAAACAGTGATCTTCACGTGATTGTTGACATATATCACTTTTTATGTGCAGCATACGATACGGTAAATGGTAAAAAATCCACCTCTCATCACAAAAGAAATTGAAAATCAATTGAAAGACTATCAACATGCTTAAATGCAGCCTTCACGAGCTGCAATCAGTAGTTATCATCTAAAAGGCAGCCACTGGTTTCTGTCGGATACTTGCTATATATTGTATAAAGTAAGCCAACGAAATATCAAACCATGAACATGCCTCTTTTCCATGAGCTTCAGTTATGTTTTCTCTGTCAAGAAGTTACAGAGAAGTCAGAGACAACTGTAGAACATGAATAATGCATGCTACCTTCAGTGCTTTAAAGGATTCAAGAATCAGGATTAAAAATATAAACCAAAAAAAAACATAAAAAGCAGAATATGTGTCGAACAATCACAGAGAGAAAGGTGAGACAGGATGAGATAAAAAAGATGCTACAAAAATAGTGAATAGCATATGCAGGCTGCTATTCTGTTGAAGAGTTCTATTGTGTTATCTAGCCCACCGAGATCTATTCCAGTATTCTAAACACTACAGGGATCGCCTTCTTTAGGATCTTTGGCACATCAGGCGAGCCATAACTGCTCTGATCAGCTCATTCATGCCTACTATTATGATGATATAGAACCGGGACACTAAAGATATGAATCACCTCTTGTATTTAGCAATATACATGAACATATGTAGCAATTAGCTTCACCTTTTCTTGTCGTAACAATGATTTCTATATGACATCAACAGCTAAATAGTAAAATGATTCAGCTTCAATTATTTTGAAGGTCTCTGGTTTTATTTTCCCCATAATTGTGCCGACTGTCAACAAACAGAAGTGCTCAAAGGAGAATTACATATTAAAAACAATCCATGGTAATCGATAAAAAAAGGTACATAAACACACATCAATGAAGATGATCAAACCTCAAAACTCCTCGTGAAAAAACATGAAATAAACAAAATATCAAAAAAAAAAAAAAAAAACATGAAGAGCTTGATATTTATAGTAGATAAAATCAAACAGCAATTTTGAACCAAAAAAAAAAGAACAGATTCAGATTTTCCAGTAACACTTATAGTGCCAATTCAAATCAACACCGAAAACAGTCAAGTCATTTCATATTATAAACAAAAAGAAACAGCTAAAAATGAAGAAAATTGAATTTGAAGCTACAGAAGAATAATGCAATTGATATTATTCATGATTTTCCGATCAACAAATCAGAAGTAAATTCTCCGGCCACTAGAAAAACGCATAATAAGCACAATATAATAGAAAAAACATACAATTAAAAAAGAAAAATTCGAACTCACCGCTTAATGCTGGAGAAACAGTGAAACTTCAAACATTTAGAGAGAGAAAGATCGAGATAAAGGAAGTTTTCTAGAGAGAAGATAATTGTTCCGATCGATAATGTAACAGCAAAATCATCATAAGAAGAAGCGTTGTAGAAGAAACCAAAATATATTTTGGAAACATATAAAAAAGTAATTAAAATATTTTAAAAAAAATTAAGATAAACAAGAGAAATTTTAAAACAAAAATCAAAAGAAAAAAATAAAATTAAAAAATGGAAAAGATGCTTGGTGGTGGGGAAAAGGAGTGGTCCTCTTTCAAGTAAGTTTACATAAAAGCCCTTTTGCCTATTTGTTATTTTCAAACTTATCCATTGTCGGTTATTTTATGACAACTTTGCCCTATAATTGTTCGTAAAATTACGAACCTCTGCCATTTGATGAATAGGTACTGATTGTAATTCTCTTGAAAAATAGGGATTTAATGGTATTTGACATTTCATCAAACCACGCGATTTCGGATGAAAGAACTAGTCTTCTCATGGAATTTGACTTGGGCTTGAAGCTTGGGCTCGCGGAAATGAGTATAATTAGTTTATAATAATATATCGGGCAAATGACATAAATAATATACTTTTAGGGTTAAATAATCATTTATTCCTTATAAGTTTTTGATTATTAAAATTATTCAAAAATATACAAAAATACGGATACATAATAGGGCTGATACAATAAAAAGGTGACGGATACATTGTATATTTTTTGTCACTTTTTTGTATCCGTGTCACTTTCTGTCACATTTTTTGTATCCGCCTCATTTTTACATTTTTGTATTTGTCTTATTTGTTAACATATTTTTGTATCCGTCTCGTTTTTTTGTCACAATTTTGTATCCGCCTCATTTCTGTCGCATTTTTGTATCCGCCTCATTTGACTTAAAAATGAGGGATTTTAGATATTCTTAAAACTAATTGGGAATAAGGATAATAAATGAAGTTAAGGAAGGGATTTTTGTCAATATATAATGATACATTAAAAAAAATTAAATCTAGTTTATTTATACTTTAAAAAATATACATAATTTAATTATACAAGAAATGTGTCTGACTAATCAATCTCGATTAATTTAAAATTTCAGTTTATAATCTCAAGTTTTAGATATGAGACTTCTTGATATTTTGAGTCTTCTAATATATAATTTATTTGAAACGATTTACGTTTGCATATATTGAATTTTAAAGAAAAAGAGAAAGATGACATTTAAGTATTTTTTGGTAAATACTTTTTCAGATTGGCTACTCTAAGTCATTTGGTATAATATATTAGAAAAAATATTGCGTGTATTAGTCTTGTGTATTATTAGTATCTTCTTTGTACTTTTTTCAGCCTATGTATGACTAATGCATTAGTTATACACTCTATTTTGTATTAAGGTACGTATTATTAATGCCATGAATTTCTAGGTATTAGCAATATAATGGATTTAACACAAACATAATTTATACTTTTATTTAGCATTATTCTTATACACTCTACCAAATAATCTCTCTCAACAGATGGTATGTACATATATGAGTTCACACATAAATTAACACAAACGGAATACAAGTTTAAATGATGACCATATTCCTAATTTAAATATTAATCTTAGTACTTTTTTGGTTTAGTGTCTTTTTCTTTAGGTTTCGGTTCACATTTCATAGTTACTTTGAGTTTACAATTTTTTATTATATAAAACGTCAAAATCTAAATTAAGAACCATATTTTTCTTAATTTTCCTTTTTGTTACACTTATATATATTTTTTTTTTATATTAGTTGAGTATTAATGTTTTTATTTTATAAGCATTTGTAAAATTACACTATTGTTTTACAGTGTAAAATTGATGAAGTCATATATTTGTTTAAGTATTTTTGGTTAAGTCAAAAATTGAAATGTTAAGTACCAATATTGATAAAAAAAATATCTTATTGATTTGGTTATTGATCTAATGTATTTGAAAAGGAAAAATTATCGAAATACACTTCTTATATTTCTCTTATTTCCAATATCCCTTTTTTATTTCTAAAAACCTCTAAAATTCCTTATTTCTTTAATATATTCGAGCGACATATCAGTGTATCCGAGTCAACATTTAATGTACCTGAGGTACATATTATATATATGGTCTATTTTACAATGTATCCAAGCTACATATTATATATTCGATTTATATTATAATGTATCTGAGATATTCTTTAATGTATCTGAGCTACATATTATGCACCCGATTTGTATTACTTTTTATGAGATTAATGTAATTACAAAATAAAGAGAAATATATTGTAATTTCATATTCAAACTATGTAATTCCTAAACTAAACTAATATATATAAAATCGAACCAAACCGACCGTGTGTCACTAAATTAGCCCGATAGTTGGGCTACTAAAAGGGACTCCTTAGCGGAAAATATGGGCCTAACATAGCTTATCGGCCCATATGTGTTAGTTCTCTTAGGCCCACGTCCAATGTATGAATGACCAAAGTACGAAATCACAGCAACTCAACCAAACACACCCTTGTTTCTTCTCTCCGATACCGAAAATGCAGGCGACCGTGCGCCGTCCGGTCATCTCCTTTCTCTTCTCTTCACTATCTCTCCGCCGTATATCCAGCTCCTCCTCCGCCGATCACCACCCAAAAACCGTAGCATCTCCGTTGCCGTTCTCCGATGAACTCCCAGTCCCTATCCCTCGGACCCGAACTCAAACTCCATTAGAGAAACAGTTCGAATCATGGATCAACAATCTCAAACCCGGGTTCACACCAGCTGATGTAAATGAAGCCTTGAGATCCCAAACAGACCCAGACCTCGCCCTCGATATCTTCCGGTGGACCGGCCAACAACGGGGCTACAAGCACAACCATGTCACTTACTTAAACATGATTAACATTGCAGTCTCAAGTAAGCGTTATCGTGTTGCGGAGACGTTAGTCGAGGAAGTTCTCGCTGGCGCTTGCCCGCCGAGCCTCCCTCTGTACAATTCCATGATTAAGTTTTGCTGCGGTCGTAAATTCTTATTTAATCGTGCATTTGATATTTACAAGAAAATGACTAAATGTGAAGATGCTAAGCCGTCATTAGAAACTTATAATTTGTTGCTGAATGCTCTTCTCAGTAAATTTAATAAGTTACATGTTTGTTATGTGTATTTACATTCTGTTCGATCATTAGCGAAGCAAATGAAGTCTTTTGGGGTGATTCCAGATACATTTGCATTGAATATGATAATCAAGGCTTACTCTAAGTGTCTGGAGGTTGATGAGGCTATTCGTGTTTATCGCGAAATGGGTTTGTATGGATGTGAGCCCGATGCATTTACCTATGGCTATATAGCCAAAGGATTATGCGAGAAGGGAAGAGTGAATCAGGGGCTTGAGTTTTTCAAGGAAATGAGGAACAAAGGGTTTATTCCGAAAGGATCTACTTATATGATACTGGTTTGTAGTCTTGCTTTGGAGCGTCGCTTTGAGGATGCCAGTGAGGTGGTGTTTGATATGTTGGATAATTCATTGTCACCTGATCAGCTTACTTATAGAACAGTAATGGAAGAACTGAGTAGGGAAGGAAGAGGAGATTATGCATTTGAACTTCTTGAAGAATTTAAGAAGAGGGATAGTTTAATGAATGAAAAGACTTACAAGTCTTTGTTGAATACCTTATATTTTCTTACTAAGGACTAGTATTTACTTTGATATGTTTATGTTTTCAATATTGATCAATCGTCTTTTGGAAGTAAATCTTTTGCCCGCCTGATGAATGAGAAGTTGTTTATCAGCAATAAGATTCAGTAACACCATCAGCAATTAGAATCGGAAAGGCTAGTCTTGCTGTTCAGAATCATCTTTTTCCAGCATAGGTGAAGAAATTTGACTAATCCTTGTCCATTAATTTGCATGTCTTAATAATGATTCAACAAAGCTGAATCATGCCCACTATGTTATTGAGAGCTAAGTTGCTCCGACTCTCCAAAAATGTTGCCGCACCTGTGTTGATCCTTCAAATGCACTACTTTTGAAGAGTCTTAACACGCACCCGATGACATTTATGAAGAGTCCCAACAACATAGACTGAGAGCGCTGCAAGTCTTCAACATGCTTCATCAATGAAGTTTGGTTTAACCAAGTTTGTTTTTCTACATTGCACCTGTGCAGATGGCTCATTTTCACTTTGCAGTGCTGGAAAGTCCGGAGTTGCTGATTCAGTTGACTACAAGGACAATAATTTGAGGAAATGGGTGATTATTGTTTGGCAGATGGATCTCAAACTAATGCAAAGTAGTTTCCAACTGTGAATCAGACCCTAAAACGGGGAGACACCTCGTTGAACAGTGATTGACGGTAAGTGAAGAAAAAGTCTGGCCAGCTGAAAATAGTGTTGGGCATGGAATGACAGTTTCAACTGAAAAAAGAGTCAGAAATCTCATGGTGCTGACCAAAATGAAAGGTTAGTCCAGCCAGCCAGCTGATATGTTGGATACTTGTTGCTCAATGTTTCCATCATGCCAATCGAGAGTTGGCTAAATCATGAAGTGTTCTGCATCTGCCCGCCAACTGGTCTCTGTCTGCCCATAGTCAATGAGAACATAGTCGGGTTACCACAGGGCGCTACATGGAAAGTGAGTATCTATATAGCTGACCTCAACTTGGGATTGAAACATAATAGTTATTGTGGTAGGCTCGTTTGGATGTGTGTTCTGTCAAATAGACTCTGTAATACCTCTTGAAGCAATTTTATAACCTCTCATTTGTATAAATCGTTGTTAGCCTCTTAATTTGATTGTATATGTTTGTATATCTGTATAAAATTTGAATTTGTATACAATTAAATCGAATTTTATAAAACAAGAAAGAGAGAAGTTATATACAATTTGATTTTGTATAAAACGAGAAAGATAGAAAGGCAAAAAAGACTTGGGCAGTGAACATACAAGATTAAATCGAATTGTATAAAACGAGAAAGAGATAAATTATATACAATTTGAATTTGTATAAAACGAGAAAGAGAAGCAAAAGAGATTTGGTATGGAAAATATCTGTATTGTATAATTATATGTGTATAGGACAAACATACATGTATTTGCATGTGTATGTATAATTTTCTTTACACATTTCTATTGTATAAAGCGAGAGAGACAAACGACAGAGGTAGAGTGGCGAGTGAGAATATGAGGGGTTTGCTATGGAAAATAAATAAATCAAACGATATCTACTATATTTATTTTACATTATTAATTTATCATTCTGTACAAATATCTCTTTATTTTAGGGCAACTTTCACATGTAGCAGATAAAAAATTCATATTTGTATGCTATACCAAATGTTTGCATAATTGATCTTCATAGCAAAACATAGAAACTGTATAATTTGTTATACATATACAGTTGAAGTAAATCGTATAAAACGAAGTGTATAAAACAAGAAAGAAAAAGACACTTGGGCAAAGAACTATATAAAAACGAAGTGTATGAAACGAATTGTATTATTATAAGTGTATAGAACGATTATATACAATTTGAATTTGTATAAAATGAGAAAGAGAGAAAGACAAAAGAGACTTGACAAGGAATATACAATAGAATCAAATTGTATAAAACAAGAAAGAGAGAATTAGATACAATTTGAAAATAGTATAAAACGAGAAGAGAGAAAGACAAAAAAAACTAGGCAGATGAGTATTTTTATTGTATAATTATAAGTGTATAGGACGAAAATATATGTACTTGCATGTGTATATACAATTTTCTCACGCTTTATACAAACAGAATCGCAATTTATACATTTCGCTTCTGTTTGTATAAGCGAGAAAGGTGAGGGTTGCGAGCGAGATCTGGAAAAGGGGAGAAAGGGGAACAAAAATATATGTATTTATACAATTTTCTTTGCTTTATACAATTATAAACAATTTTTATACACTTGTGTTTGTATAAAAAGTGAGGAAGCGGGCGAGAGATTGGAGGAGAGTGGCGAGCGAGATATTTGGGAGAGAGGCGCCTGACAATTTTTTACAAACGTTTGCTATGGAGCACAATTAAATCAAATCCTAGCTACTCTATTTATTTTAGATTATTAATTTGCTATTATATACAATTTTCCTTTTATTTTATCACAAAATATAGTTTAAATGTGCATTCAAATTTAAGCATTTTAATCTTAACGAATATAAATGAGAGGCAAACGAAAATACTCGAGACCATTGGCTATATCTTAAATGAAGGCCCACATATTTTACGACGCGTTTTTTTGAAGTATTGGCCCAAATACGGCCCATTTCATTTGCTATCTCACTTAAAACCTTTAATTAAAGATCAGCAGCCGGATTGATAAAAATTTAGGAGTGGTCCCCACTCTACAATAATTATTACTCATCTAAATTTAAGAATTACTAGTAATATATTGGTTATCTAAATTTAAGATATCTGGAAGAATCCTGACCCTTCGTCACGCTAAAGCTCTCTCAAAAACCTTGGAACACTCTAGAACCTAAACCCTTTCTTTTCACACTATCTGTCACACCATTTAAGCCTCCATCTTCTTCATCTCCAACACGCCATTATTTGCTTTCACTGAGTTCGATTATATCAATCAATCAATCTTCTGCCTGTGAGTGCATATTGTGTTTGACGGAAAAATGGACGATGATTTTGGTATTCCACCGGTAGAGGGAATGGACGAGGACATGGATCTGCCGGAGGACAGTTCGACCATGAAAGTAGGCGAGGAGAAGGAAATTGGAAACCAGGGATTGAAGAAGAAGCTTGTTAAGGAAGGTGAAGGTTGGGAAACTCCTGAGCCTGGTGATGAAGTCGAAGGTAATTAGTTTGCATATGAGATTTGTTTATGTTAAATATGTTTTTGTGGTTACAATATTGTTTTGATTAATTACTTCCAATCGTATTATCTGCTGTTAACTAGTATTTTGCGCTCACTAGGCTCGTGGATTGATTCTGAGTTCATTTCTATGGTTTTTGGATTATTTAATTTGCATTTATTTCATCTACTTCGCGGTAAACATGATTTTGTTCGTCTTAAATGAGCTCACGTTGGTTTTTGCATTGTCAGTTCATTATACTGGAACTCTGCTTGACGGAACCAAGTTTGATTCCAGTCGCGATAGAGGGGATCCCTTCAAGTTTACTCTCGGTCAAGGTTAGTGAACGTTACTTGACTTATTGTATTTGCTTGTTATGGTTATTGAATAAACTTAAACAAATGAAAGCTTGATTGATCTAATGGGACCAGTATAGATGATGTGAGATTGGGAGCCTGTTTCCTCTAAGGGCTTAGTAAATATATTATATATGGTAACACGTAAAGCTTGTTCTCTAGTTTAAAGTAGGATTTAGCTTGTCGAGAAGGTATGATCTTGACAACTGAAATTATGATTACGAGAATCTGAAGATGTGGTGAAGCTGTTCTCACTAGCATTTTTACAGCTTTCTCTGAGATATTCTCCTCCTTGTTTCCTTGGAAGATTATTGTAATGGTCTTGGGCATTTCAAATTAGATCTTATCCTCAGTACTAGAGATTAAGGGTTCAGATGACGATGCTTGTCAAAGATTACAAACAGAGAATTGATTTGCTTGAAATCAAGTTATGTGAGAAATCATATTGAAACAACGAGATACAGAATATTTCATCGTGATAAAGTCTCTGATTTCTATGTAATTTGTATTTGCACTAGATGGATTAGATTTTGCTTCAAGATTAGCTGATGCTTTTTATTTCCTAATAGGACAAGTAATTAAAGGATGGGATCAAGGTATTAAGACAATGAAGAAAGGTGAAAATGCTATTTTCACCATTCCTCCTGAGCTGGCTTATGGAGAGAGTGGTTCTCCTCCAACTATCCCTCCAAATGCCACTCTACAATTTGATGTGGAGTTGCTATCATGGGCGAGTGTAAAAGACATTTGCAAGGATGGTGGTATTTTCAAAAAGATCCTCACGGAGGGGGAAAAATGGGAGAATCCAAAAGATCTTGACGAAGTATTAGGTATGTGTTATCATTTTCAAATCATAAGGGACTGGGCATAGCTGTTTTGAACATAAATTAAGCATCTTCTTTTGCCTTCTGTAATCTAGTCAAGTATGAAGCTCAGCTCGAAAATGGCACAGTGGTGGGAAAATCAGATGGAGTGGAGTTCACTGTTCAAGATGGTAACCTTTGACTTCATATGCCCCACAATGTTCTATTAGGGTAAAAAAAAAGAATGTACTAATTTTGTTCTGACATCCTTAATGGAACAGGTCATTTCTGTCCTGCTCTTGCTAAGGCTGTGAAAACTATGAAGAAAGGTGAAAAGGTCCAATTGACAGTGAAGCCACAATGTAAGTGATGCTTGCTAACAAAACTGTGTAATCATCTATCGTTAAGAGGGCTGTTGTTATTAAGTCTGATTTTTTTATGCTGCAGATGGCTTTGGAGAGAAAGGAAAACCAGCCTCGAGTGATGGAGGAGCAGTTCCTCCTAATGCCACATTACAGATCAACTTGGAGTTGGTCTCCTGGAAAACTGTTTCAAATGTTACTGATGACAAAAAAGTTGTAAAGAAGATCTTGAAAGAAGGGGAAGGATATGAGAGACCCAATGAAGGAGCTGTTGTTAAATGTTAGATTGTCACAGGAAAAATTCTTTAGTTTGTGCTTGTTAGTTACATGAATACTATGATATCTGAGGGTTTCCTCAATTTGCATACTGCAGTAAAACTGGTTGGCAAGCTGCTAGATGGCACGGTCTTCACAAAGAAGGGCCATGATGGGGAAAGTGAAGATAATCTTTTTGAGTTTAAGACAGATGAGGGTATTGACTCCGAATACATTGTTCAACTACACAGATCTTATGTTGTGATTTTCCCTGGTCTTTTTAGTATTGATGGAGCTCTAATTTACCCTGAACAGAACAAGTAATTGATGGGCTGGACAGAGCTGTCATGACAATGAAGAAGGGTGAAGCGGCGCTGCTTACAATTGCACCTGAATATGCCTTTGGTTCATCTGAGTCGAAGCAAGATTCAGCTGTTGTTCCTCCTAATTCAACTGTGCATTATGAGGTTGAGCTTGTTTCTTTTGTCAAGGTATCTGATGGTTTCTTTCTTTGTAATTTTCTAACCTTAGCTATATGTCATGATCTCTGGATCTATACTTAAAGTCATATGCTCTTCTTGGTGGACTGTAGGACAAGGAATCATGGGATATGAGTACCCCGGAGAAAATTGAGGCTGCTGGCAAAAAGAAAGAAGAAGGGAATGCACTGTTCAAGGCTGGTAAATACGCAAGGGCATCTAAGAGATATGAGAAGGTAGATACTTGGCTTTTACTGTATTGTTTACAACTAGATTAGTGGGTCTTTTGTCTGTGAAGATTGAGATGATATTTGTGACGTGCCAGGATTACCTAACTGTACATTTTAACAATGCAGGCTGCTAAATTCATTGAGTATGATACTAACTTCAGTGAGGAGGAAAAGAAACAGTCTAAAGCATTGAAGATCACCTGCAACTTAAATAATGCAGCTTGCAAGTTGAAATTGAAAGATTACAAGCAGGCCGAGAAACTGTGTACCAAGGTATAGAACTCGAAAACTAGAAATCCCCCCCTTAAAGAAATACTCATTCATCCTTTTTGCTTTCTTCTTAAGGATTATTTGTTTGAGCTGTAGGTGTTGGAACTGGATAGTGCAAATGTCAAAGCTCTTTACCGCAGAGCTCAAGCATTTATGAACATGGCTGATCTTGATCTGGCTGAATTTGACATTAAGAAAGCTCTTGAGATTGATCCTAACAACAGGTATACAACCAAGTCCATTCTATACTAGACCCAAATTTTCATATTTGTCAGTTATGGTGCTGAAGCTTGGTCTTTTGTGTGATATCCAAGGGATGTGAAGCTTGAGTACAAAGCTCTAAAGGAGAAAGTCAAGGAAATTAACAAGAAAGACGCAAAGTTCTACGGAAACATGTTTGCAAAGTTGAATAAGCAGGATTCAGCAAACTCAGCCGTAAGTGGGAGACTTTATAATAACTCCTCTACTTCGAGCTTTACTTCTTGTTCTTTTATTGACTCTCTCATGGCTTTGTTTAATGTAGAACTCTGCTCCCAAGGAACCAGAGCCGATGAGCATTGATAGCAAGGCATAACTTTAACTCGACATGACATAAAAAGGATCAGCATCATTATCTTGACGGTTCATATATACCATGGAGTCGTTATAGTTGGATTTTAGGAAAGAGTGTTTGCTGAATAACTTTACTGTAATTTCTGATTCTGCATTGGGTACTATCAATGAATCCTCTTGTAATGGAGTATCATCTGGCATCTTTGCTTTGACATATTTTGGTTTTTGTGTTTTGTCTTTTTGTTGAGTGGAATTAATTGAATGTCGTTCGAAATTGATGTAGCCAAAATAAGTTCTTGAGTTGCAAGCGAAGACCGTACGATAATAGTAGTAATATTTTCTCAACGTTCAGCTCTGTGATTTATGTTTTCTTTCGTTTGACACTTCATTTACAAAAGTATATTGGAACTTGTGAGATTAAGATATTATTCTTTGGATACTCCATTAATAAAAGTATATTGAATATGTTCAGTAAGAATGCTCTTAAAGACTGACTATATTTAAATCATTTGACACTCAATTTGATTCTATTTTATCCTTTACTAACATTTTTCATAGTAGCTTAACATCTTACAATGTCTTGTAGCTTTATAATTTAATATATATAACATTATGTAATGATAAAAAACAAAATAAAATATTGTATTTATTAAAATAATATATGTGATATATATGATATAACAATCATCCAAACAAAATATAAGAAATACATATATGATATAACAACCATCCAAACAAAATATAAGAAGCTCTTTTCGTTTCCTTTTGGTTTCCACCTGTGTCCGATATCCACTAAATCCAAAATAAATGATATTGGCCCAAGAATGAAAAAGCCCAGAAAAGTCGTAACACTCAGCCCAGCCCATATCTTTAAGAACATTCAAAATGTTAGGGTTTTGGTGTTGTTCGTTCAAAGCGGAAGAGTGGTGTGTGAGGGAGTGCGGCTTAGTTCTCAGTAACCATGGGTATGAATCTGAACTTGCTATTTCCTTCTTATCTGCATTTATTTCATGTGCAATTTGATGATAAAGCAGACGATTTTTTTTTATTGATTTTACTGATTTATTTATGGATATGAAGGTATCTCACGAGACTCTATGCACAAAAGGCGTGCCACCGGTGGCAAGCAGAAAACATGGAGGAAGAAGCGAAAGTTAGTGCCTACTGCCTCTTTTTCATCTGCCTGAATGTCTCTCATCTTTCATATCGTTCGATTATTTGTCAGGTTTTTGAGTATTAGGTGCTTATTCTTTAAAAAGTACACAGAAAGTTTATCAAAATACTGCATTTAATCGTATTGTATATGAATACACATTGTCTAACTGGTAAATGTATTGTACGAAAGAATTGTGTCTCAATGAAGTAAGTGGTTATCTCTGGTGTTAAGTTGGTGAGTATAAGTTGAATGTTGATATTAATACCAGCAAATTGGAAGTGATATTGAGTAAATGTTGGGATAGTAGTAAAGAGAAAGAACTTCGGTGTATAAGCGAAAACTTCATTTAACCGTTAACAATACGACGGAAATAAGCACATGAAATAATCTCATTTCCTAGAATAGAGTCAGATTACTTGCTATTCTTAATTGTTGTTTCAAATGAAGTAGTACTAACTACTAACTACAGTAGAAATTGCAATATAATTTGCACTCTCCCTTGTGGAACTGGTTAATAAAAAATCCTACACCGTAGATGTCTTCTCAAGGATTCTTTCTACAAGCATATAATAATTTTAGAGTTGTAAGTTGGGAGATCCATATAAATCAGACCATCAACTCTTCCAAAATTAGTTGGGGTCAGTGATAGGAATTAATATTAGGTTATTTTTTGAAAACATAATGTATACACGGAAAGAGGAGAAATAGGAGAGGGGAATACAATATGGGAAATCAAACTCCCACCTAAATGGGCGGAGGTTCGGGGAACATGTTGATGAGCCCCCTCCCCCCCTTAATCCCTAATAATTAGCATTATATTAATTAAGATAATGAAAGACACAATCTGCATTTGTATAAAATGAATTGATGATTATGACAGGAATGAAAATAGAGTACAATAAAATACTTTTGACAAAATGACTGCTATAAAAATTATTGTTAGCATAGTCGTGTGAAAAATTTGTTGAAAATTAACTATGTTGTGTTCTAATGGAAAGTCTGATTGGGCAAGCTGCTGATTTTGTGTGAATATGTTTTTCTTATTGTTAAAGGTACGAGCTTGGCCGTCAGCCTGCTAATACTAAGATCTCTAGTAACAAGACAGTCAGACGCATTCGTGTTCGTGGTGGCAATGTTAAATGGAGGGCACTAAGATTGGATACAGGAAATTATTCATGGGGTAGCGAGGCTACCACCCGTAAGACTCGTATCCTTGACGTGGTCTATAATGCCTCAAACAATGAACTTGTTCGCACACAGACTCTTGTCAAGAGTGCAATCGTGCAGGTGGATGCAGCACCCTTTAAACAGTGGTACCTCCAGCATTATGGTGTTGACATTGGTAGGAAGAAAAAGGGGGCTGCTGCGAAGAAGGAAACTGCTGAGGTAACCAAATTTTGTTATCTTTACATCCATACTTGGTTAACATCATTTGATGAATAGTTGTTTATTCCTTGCTATCTGGCTTCAATCTTACTGTACAATAATAATTCATTATATGCTGCAAATTCTTCATCGCGACTGTTTGACATTTTTGAAGTTTGGACGTGATGTCTGATTATGATCTGAAAATAACTTGCCCAAGATTGAGAAAGAATTGATAAAGATAGTGAATGGAAAAAAGGTATTATTGAGGATACTGTTGACCTCTAACAATGCAGCGAATGTGGTCTTTTACATAGTTTGATCTCTCCTCAGTCAGTCTTCTGTATCTAAATAAGTCTATTTTTCCTAATTGACCAATTATCGGCTTATTCACTTTTCTTTGAACTGTTCAACTCCAGCAACTAATGTATTCCACTTTGATAAAAAGTATCCCCTCATTTTTATGCGTTGAGAATCTGAAATGTCCATTATGATGAGCAAGTAGTGACGACTTTCTTCTTTTCTGTATATGTTAATTATTTTGTTTGGTTGACATATGACAGGAGGGAGAAGGTTCTGCCGCTGAGGAAACTAAGAAGAGCAACCATGTACTCCGAAAAATTGAGAAGCGCCAGGCGGAGCGCAAACTTGATTCTCACCTTGAAGAGCAATTTAGTTCTGGTAGATTATATGCTTGCATCTCATCTCGCCCTGGTCAGTGTGGCAGAGCTGACGGGTAAGTTCTGCATTGACAACCTTGCTTCCCAGCTCTAGACTTGTGATAATGTTTTTTTGCATCTGTTCAAACTCAAGTGATGATACTTTTATCGCATTTGACAGGTATATCTTGGAGGGCAAGGAACTTGAGTTCTATATGAAGAAACTACAGAAGAAGAAGGGCAAGGCTGCAGCTGCTTAATTGGAGCTCTTTGAATTTAGAGGCTAATTTATAAGTTTCTTTTTCCTTTTTCCTTAAACAAGTTGGTTTTGTGAGGATATTTTTCTATATTCAGTATTCTTTAATCTTACTATGAGTTGACATTGACGCCTGAACTACGTTGCATTCATTACTTGTTTCAGCGTATTCTGAATTTTTGGTTGTCATATAAACATATGCTGCTGGTCGTTCTGGCTGAGTTGGTGTTGCTTTTATTTCGTTCGCCCGTTTGTGTTGTTTTTTTTTTGCTATTTTTGTTTAAGTTTCGCGAAAAGTGGTTAGATAGGATATGATACTTTAATTGCCCTACTTTCAGATACTTTCTTTCAACTTTTAAGTGACGAATGGATTTTTATGCCAACCAAAGTCAATTACACAGGCAAACAACATAACATCAAGGATTTGAATTGTACGCTCCAACTGTCTGTAGATGATCGGAGTAGAGGTTGTAGCGGGCCTTGAGTCCTTGAATTCTTTTCTCTTTTTTGGCATTATAAAATGAGTGGAATTGATGCTACCCAAATCCACCAGCTTTTGTACAAACTTGTTGCCATACTTGTAAGCAACATAACTTTGTTCAACATCAAACGAGGAAACACGACAATGAGTGAATGCTAACAACCACTTTAGTTGTGACAAAGAGAGCATGATGTCGACATAGACAAAGACACCCTAACAAATGTTCAATCAAATATAAAAGAACATCCCACTACAAATTCACTTCCAACTACACTATCATTGCCTTTTTATACCTAGTTGGGTAAATTAATTGATCCTTAAGTCTTAAATTTTCATCATCAACCCCCCCAAATCTTTTTCAAGTACCTATTCCAATATAGTTTGCTTTTTCTAGATCAATATCAATAACAAACAGTTTATCGATCCCTACTCTGCTCATTCGCAATTACTACAACAAAAATAGTCGTCTCTATTCCTTCGAGAGGGCTTATTATACGGTACACAACTTTTCTAGGTTATGGTCCTCGTAGAATGAATCAAGCGTTTCATAGGATGCAAAATGGTTGTGGGGAGACCAACTATTTGGTGATTTAGTTTGTAATTTTGAGTAGTAACTATTTTATGTCCTACAAAAAGCCATCAAATTTGCGTCAGTGTCTATTCACCTCAGTTTGTTTAAACATTCTTTTCTTGATAAAGACTTCACTTCTTTTTCTTCTTTATTTTTTGCTTGTCATTTTCACTTTAATCGTGCCCAATTACCTTTTTATCCTTGTATGAAAACCATTATCACAGTTTGGCACATGATTTTGACAATGTAACTAAAAGCACTTTGAAGTATGACTAATAAATTAACTAGGTCATTCACATGTTTTATGTCTTAATTCATTACTTAGTACTTTACAAAAACACTTTTAGGCACCCATTGATTTTTATGTTGACTTTATAGATCACTAATTCATTTTTTCTAATATAATTATAAGAGTTTTAATGGTCAATTTATTGAAAGAATGGGAACATGGAAATAGACTTTATGTTTCAATTGATATGTTTAAGTTTTACGCGACACATAATAAATCAGAGTAGATTTATCGCTTAAATTATAATGTGTGTGAATTCGTGATATTTATTGAGCTTGATATAATTTGCTGGTTTTCACGCTAAAAGTTAAATGTTCTGTATAATTAAATGCTCAAACGACATAGGCTCGATTCCTATCTAGAAATACTAGATCCATTTCTAGTCATAAAAGGATTGTTTGTCCTGGTGGAAGGAATGCTCTCGTTTTAATTGTTACAATACATATAATATATAATTTTTTTATGCGTCCATCTATCTTTTAGCTATAAATATATAAAAGTCATATATTTATACAAAAATATAAATTCTCATTTGTAGGCAACATGTTCAAGAATAGCTGTAACCATTTTGGATTTACAAACAAGTCAATTGCCAAATTGATTCATAGTTAGAAACGTGCAAGTAAAAAATTTCTTTTCTAAATCATTTTGAATTACAAACAAGTCAATTGCCAATACTATTCTTTCTATTTTCACTAATCCTTTTTTCTCTTGTAAATAATTACTTTGTAGGGTAGCCAATTAAGTTAATTAATCTTTTAGTAATTAATGTATACTTTTCAATGGACCCTCACGTCTGAGGCGGATACACACTTTAAATTTAAGAGTTTCACCTTTAAAGATTTTAATATTAAGCATATTATAATTTATACCTACTATTTATTACTCATAATTTTAATAAACATTTACGTTTTATGTTCCACACGAAAAATACTAAACACAAGTAAATGAAAAAAATTTATCCATATCGAATGTTTTGTATTCCAAATTTACATGCAAGTTAGGATTTTGACATAATCTAATACATTAACTCACAAATTATAATAACATTGGAGAATTCATTTAATATTAATAAAAATAATTTATTCAGAATACGAAAAAAAATAATTATGACTGGAATTTCTTTGGCTGCTTCAATAAAAAGTTAAATGAGTCGAAATGAAGAAACCACTGATGCACTAAAGTAACAAGAGTAACTTTATTCTTTTTGCTTTTTGATTATCATGAAATAATTTATGAAAGTTTGTATTTTTATTTTTATTTTACTTTTTTTTCTAGGGGTCTAATTAAATAAGGGATCACATCATATATTATGAGGGATAAACCATTTTTCATTAGATTGTTTCGTATCTAGAGCTTGATCTTAAAACATTGATTGAATATGAAGAATATTTATCGCATTATCATGAAGAAAATAAATATTTTAAATTAATAAATTTCAAATCGAAAACAGCCATACGGAAATGGAAAAAAAATACTTATGTTATTTGTCTTTACTTAACCAAAAATAAACATTAGATTTAGAACAAACATCTAAGTCCTGTCCAGAAAATCATAGTGAAAATTTTCTTTAAAAATAGTAATCTAAATCTTGAAAAATAATATTATTGGAATTATTTGATATAATTAATAGTGTGAACGCAGATCTTCTCATTTTTTTGTGTGGCTGGGGACAAGTTTGTCGGCCTTAGTATCTTAACTAGCAAAATATTATTATGTACTAATTTACTATAATTTATTCTAACATTAGAAAACAAAAGAAAAAAAAGATTATTTTTTTTGAAAGAATCTTTCTTATTATAAAAAGTTAAGGCTGCAAAGCAGATATATTTTTGTTAAACCCAATTTTACTAGTATTAACTTTCTTCTATCAAATGATTAAATCTTTAATCTATCTTTTTCTATGGTATCTTTCCACTACTTTATTTAACCTTTTTCTTGTTCACTTAATTATTTTTGGATTAGTTGGAAAATTTGAAGTCCTCTGATTCATTAGGTCTAGTCAGAATCTAACCAATTGCCAGCCTGGGATTTAACTTATAGTGATATTTTTATCAAAAAAGTTTGTAAGAATAGGCTTATGATTTTTTTATTTTTAAATTATTGGACTTTTTAGCACTGTAAATCAGAGCAGAAGCTGCTCTATATAGTTAATCTACTCAAAGTTATCCACTAAATACACGACTAATTAAAAAAGGTTCAATATTTATTGTATACACAAAAGATAAGTTTAATCATATATAAATAATATCATTTCTATGAAACCGCTAGCACCGCCCCTGTCCCTAATACAGCTGGTTACAACATACATAACTTAATAATCAGAAATGTTTGAAACTTTTCTGATTTAATCACTGTTTAATTTGACACCAACCATAAGCAAATCTCTTGGAAGATTTGGGATATATCTTGTCAATTGATATGATTTAACCAAAAGAACACTAATGAACAATTATTTGAATAATTTAAGCTTGTAATAATCTCCATTTATAATTGCTTTACAGAGAAATACTCAATATCTTACAATACATGAGATGATGTTAACATTATACAGTAAATACTATAATAGCTCAACAAGAGCAAAAATTAGAATTCTCAAATCCATTATAGATTACAATAGGAGAGGAAATAATTCCCTTAATGCTAATCCTAATCATGTTGATTAGCAATTTCTGAAGCAGATTAAACTAAAAATCTCTCTGCTTATATACAGCAGTCTCTTTCTCCAGTGGGGGACCTAAATTTGTGGACAAATGAATGGTGATTACATCTTAATTTTCATGTGAGATTCAGAATTAGGCACTGCATCAGAAAAAAAACAAACATATTAATCACAAATTAAGGTTTTCTCCTCATTATCAGCTAACATTCATCGTAATAAGTGTACATATTATAAGGGTCGATAGCGGAATACTGCAGTATGCCTTGTCAAAAGGTCACTCAACTATGAGAAATTGACTGACTAACACTACGTAATTCCTTATAGTTGAATGACTTTTTTAGATATTTACTCTAGTTACGATACAACAATTATCATAACTCCCCACACCCCTCAAAAAAGTACTTTGCTTCCCCTTTTCTTACCAGGGAATGTCTGTGACTGCAATATCAGATCTTGGTTAGAGTTCTGATTAAATCCCATCTGGACAATGCTTTGGAGATCATCCTCACAGATTGTGGGGAGCTGGATCATGAACTCTAATCAGAAATCGCCAGTAGCAA
This sequence comes from Solanum habrochaites, assembly GCA_027704765.1. Classification (NCBI taxonomy): domain Eukaryota; kingdom Viridiplantae; phylum Streptophyta; class Magnoliopsida; order Solanales; family Solanaceae; genus Solanum; species Solanum habrochaites. Next base: position 50,419,294 of record JAKWJA010002494.1, on the reverse strand, counting down.
TATCGTAATTCTAGTACTTTTTATAACATAATATTGGACAGAAATGAGCTAAAATGGAGCGATATAGTTAGTTGGGATTCATATAACCAACGAGATGTTGAATGGTTTATTACCTGAGCAAGATTTTCAGCATATCCATCTACTGGGAAAACATGTTGGTGCAAAGAACCACTTGGTTGACTTATCTGAAACAAAGGAAAAATAACCCCATGATTTCCATTTGAATGTGACAAGCTAAGGAAGTCATTGATATATATGAAACACTTACTTCTTTGTGAAGGAGACTATCGATGTGAATATTATCAGCTAGAGGGTCGAGTGTACACTATATGCTACATCAAAATCTTGAATTACCTCAACTTGATGTTGGAGTGACTGGACATAATTTATAATTTCATCGAGCATCAATGCTTTTCCAGTCACCTAGTAAAAAGATGTCTATTTATGTTAAAACTGGAAGTTCAACTAAAACCTCAATGTGATCATCAAGAAAGTTAAAAGAAAATGATAAACAAAGAAATTACTGAAGTATTTGGAGACAAACCTTGTTACAGCCCGGTACAAGATCTTGCAAAAGCTTCATTCTTTGACTGATCTTTTCTCTGCGGACCTAATCAAATGGCAAACAAGGCAATAATTAGATGAATTTACAGATGAAAATTTCGATTTCAAATCATTGAAACATCCAAGTATAAGTTGCAAGTAAAAGTGTAATTCCTTTCTCACAAAATTTAAATCTTTAAATGAGGTCGTCATACATTAGGCCTCGGGTTCAAAATCCAACGGAGGTAAAAAAAAAAACACCAAAATGATTTCCTCTCAAAGAGTTTGTGCGTAGCAGCAGTAAGTATCTCGTGGAATTAGTCGATGTGGCTACATATTGGTCTAGACGCTACTAGTAAAGAATCAAACTTGCGTGTAAAGACGTGTTGACAATATAATTAAGTAAATAAAAATTGTCGTATAATCATAATACAAACTAGGAAAAAAACGATGATGAACTTGTTAGACTTACTCTTTCAGCTAAACTATGGCTATCAGTAGCTTGACCCCTTCTTGCTCTAACATGAATGTAATCCTTTGGTGGCTCTGCAATCTTTCGATCATCTTCATTGCCCTTTTGTTCCTCCATTTTAACAGTTCCATTGTTGCTCCCATTACCTTCTGTTGATTTTGCCCTCTTTTTTCCAGTTTCATCTACAATTGGCACAAAATTCTTTGATTTCACTGCTTTTCTTTTCTTAGAATTCAACACATTTGTTGTTTTTGACCCCATTTCACCATTTGGGTCTTGCTCAGAAACAGAACACTCTTCATTACGACCTGAAATTTTGCCCAAATTCAATCTCTCACACATCATTAGGCTTGAGTTTTTGTTTTGCACAACACAAGGGCTACTCGATATTCTAGTTAAATTTCCTATCCCCATAACCCCAGTACCAGATCCATACCGCGAATCTTCATTATTTAGCTCAAACTGACTCGTTCTGCCATTAAAACTTCGGCTACCAAAACAAGAGAACTTAGCAGATGAAAGAGAGGGAAATGGAGGAGAATTCATAACAACTGAATTCCCCAAATTGGGTACTTTATCTTTTCCAATTTGGTTCATTATGGGTATATGTAATTTCGGAGGAGAGCTCATGGGTGTAGTATAACACGAAGTTCTCGTCGAATCACAGTTACTAGTAAATGGGGTTGCAGGAGAAGTACAAATTGAACCCAATTTCCCAATCAATTCACAGAGTGATGAATTGGAATTTACAGAGTTGGAGGGTACTGGAGATGAAACTATCGAACTCAAAGCTGAATCAAAATGGGTGTATTGATTATCTGTAGAATTATTATCCCAATGGGTGTTTAGAAAGTAATCTGTATTTTGTTCTTGAGGTGAATGTAGAGAGTTTAATGGAATTTTGGGGTCAAAATGGAATCCACCATTAGAGAAGCAGTCATTATCCATGAAACAAGAAATTAACACACAAAAAGCTTCAATAGAATGAGATTCAATTAAGGAGGAAGAAGAGAGAAGGAAAATGGAGAAATGGAATTAAATAGAGGGAAAGGAAAAGTTTTTGTCTCATATTTATAACTTATTTCTGTTGCTGACAAATAATTTAAGTTATATTATATCATAATCATTTTTTCTAATTTTTCATTACTTACGTTTACTTTTTTATTATCTACTTTTGTAAATTTCGTGCACTTCCTTATCGATTTATTTAAACTTTTTTTTATATGTATATCTAAAGTATCTTATTATCATTTTCCAAATTTATTTATAATAATAAAAATTGTTATGTAATTATGTCTCTAATTTAATTATCTTAATATTAGGGGTGTAGATTTAGTTTTTCGATTTGGTTTTATATTATTCGATTTGGGTTTGGATTTTTAATTTTGAAGAAGTGTAACTCAATTCAAATCAAAAGAAATTTGATTTTGTTTGATTTTTTTCTTTTTGGTTTGGTTAATAAGTTATGTCAATAATTAGAAACATAAAAAAATTATATTCGTAATTTAATTTTTTATATATATATATAGAGAGAGAAAGAGAGATAGATAGATAGGTAGATGCTCAAACATAAGAAAATAAACTAAATCATTTAGGATAATGCATAAGTACCTCTCAACTTATGCCCGAAATCTCAGAGACACATTTATACTATAGTAAGTTCCTACTACCCCTGAACTTATTTTATTAATAAATTTCTATTCCTTTTCGGCCTACGTGGCACTACCTTGTGGACTCAACGCTAATTGACTTTATTTTCAAGCTAGTGTCACGTAGGCTGAAAAGGGGTAGAAAATTACTTATAAAACAAGTTCAAGGGCTAATAAGACCTTATTATAGTATAAGTGTGTCTCTGAGCTTTTGGGTATAGATTGAGGGGATAGTTATGCATTTTCTCTAATGAAAAATAACTAAACATGAACAAAAGTAGTTAACTCCAACTTAATTCTAAACACACACACAAATAATTCGGGTTTTTTGTTTTTTTTTTGTTTTCATTTTTTAAATCCAAAACCAAATAAAAAAATCAAACAAAATAAATTATAAATCCAAAATCTAACCAAGAATCGAAAAAATTAATCCAAATTAAAATTTAATTTAATTTTTTAATTTAATCCAAATAGTGTACACCCCTACTTAATATATCTACACATCCATCTAAACAAGTTACTTTGATAAATTTATTATTTTCTAAACAACTTGTTTTTGGCAGGTCAATCATTGCGCTAATACCAACTTCTCCGGTTAAATCGGATTATGTTGGGTTAGCATTAATTATAATATATAGTACTATATAATTATATTATGATAGTAGTAATCATAGTTACTCCATCTATCTATCTTTTTACTTTTTTGCTATATTAAAAATAGATATATTTTTACGGTTGATTATATAGGTTCTAGAGTTTACTCGATTTCTTTCGATATAAAATTATATTATACATATAAAATAATTTTTTATATTTATATAACTATATTAATTTTAAACCCTTCATGAATAAGAAGCAAGTTGTAAGTGATCTCTGGATTTAAACACAAAAAATCCAAACATGCTAAATGGACGTTGTAATGGGAATAGTTTTATAGCCCTATAAACTATATACTGCTAATTTATTAAAATTATGTTTTGTTAATTTACTCACACATTTATATTTTAATTTCAAACACTTAAAATGAAAGTTTTGAATCTGTCACTATATATTTTGTTTATAAAATAATTTATTTATTAATATTATATATTTTACTCTTGCTATTAAATAATCACTTTCAAAATTAAATATAGTAATATTGTAGCAAGTCAAATTACATGGATAGAGGAAGTACTTTATAATTACTATTTCTTCGAAATACAAATCAAGTATTATTCACACATCTTTTCGAACTGGCATAATTACATAATAAAATCATAAATAATAAATTTTATGCGACGGTGTGAGAAGTGTCAAAACACTGAGGGGTGGTTTGAGGTCACTAGAGCCGTTAGCTAGACTCCTAGGATTGATATGGTCTTATCCGTGATTTTATAGGGTTGTACTGTAATTTTTAGAGTTTATTAAGAAAATGATTTTTTTGCCTGACATAAATAATTCTGTCGATTTGTGGGGCCTCGAGAAATATGAAAAGGATTGACCCGTAAATTAAAAATAACAAGGTAAATTAAAAATTTTAAAACTTTTATGAATTCATCCAGTTGAAATGGGTCTCTAAATGTTACTTTGACCCTCCCAGACTAATTTTGCCTTAAATTTCCAATATAATGTCTACTGAAAAAACGTTTAATTAATTTCCTTGAAGTGTGGCTTACGTTGTGCAATATTTTAAGGGAATAGTCAATCCATCAAATTCTATTTCAATTCTAAACTAGTTAGTTGTGACGGTGACATAGAAGAAAGAAATTTTAGTAGCTCAATTATTTGATTAAGTTAATGAAAAATTGATTTTGTATTTTATAATTTTTTTTCTCGTTTGTTTTTAAAAATTTTTAAAAGTTATTTGCGGTTAAAATAAAAAAAAATTGAATTAAGTCAATATTTTTATTATATTATGACTAAATCATTCGACATGATATCTTATGACAAGATCTCCTATTTTGTTCATTAAGACAATATGTCTGAATCATGAGTATTCTTCACTTTCTAAGTTTTTTTAAAATTATAAAAACATCCCTCCCGATTGAATTTATGAATTATTAATAAAAGAAAAAAAATAACAAACACATACACGTTTTTGTGAAGTTGAAATAATCTCCTATATCAACTTATAATTATTCATTAAAAATATATTTTGAAAATGTCGTATAAACAAAAATAAAAGATATAAGCAATTATGAAAGCAAATCTCCCTAGTAAATATGACAAAACATATGAATAACTAATCACAATTTGAATAAAAGAAAAATATTTTATAAAATTTTCATATGACCTTCATTCTCATTTTTATGCAATTAAATTTGAATTTAAAGAATAAAATAACGCATATTGAGATCATAAAAAGGTGAATGACCTTTAAATAGGATATCACGTAATATTAAAGTAACTTCGAATTAATACATTTTTGTCACATACATATATGTATATTGTCCAAAAACAAATTATTTGTAACACCCCTTTTTTATTTTGGGCAGTAGTGGGAATATGGGTTGGAAATTGACAATTGAGACTGTTATGTCTCAAATATTGCAGCCGCAATGCCAGCCATAGTTGCCAATATATATATATATATATATATATATATATATATATATATATATATATATATATATGTATGTATATTCAATCATGCAACTAATATACATTTTTCAATATATATGTCTTCCTATATCAACCACAAATAACAACACGTTTTCCAATGAGAATGATGCATTGATGGTATTGTTTCGAAATCAATAAAGATTGTGATGAAATGATCGTGAAGTTTTATCCATACGTTTTAGATAGGAAAGTAGTAGTGTTAGCCTTTCCGATTTCAGGTTCAGCCATAAATAACTTTGTTTCTAATTTAATATTTATAATTAAGAATTCAATAACTATAAAGGATTAGAATCTTATTTCTATAGGCTTCAAATTCTGGAATTGCCTCTAGTCTCACGTCCGAGTTATCGATATAAAATTACATTTGTTAGAAAGCGCTTTGCTTTCGGATCTCTTTCAAGGCGTCTAAAACCTCTGAGCTACAGCACCTTGTTCTACTGAGGATGTTCAAATATGTTATTTAATCACTTTATATATCAAATTACTGATATATACTATATTTTTTCTCGATAAAGAATATCTAATTAATTACCCTGACTATTAACATAGCTACGCCCTGGTCACAGATTCACAACTCCTAATCATTTCCAATCATACTATACATAACCAGAAGTTAGCAAATACAGTGGGGGAGAATAGGAAAAAATTGAAAGGTAAAAGGTTTTGCAAATATATGAATATAGTAAGATATCCTAGTAAATTGGTGATTCGTAAATTTTATTTAAATCATATTATTATTCATACACATTGATTTGAAATCGTTATCTAAACCTAATTTCATAGTATATCACAAGTATCCATTGGTGGATAACGATAACATATTATAACTAACTAAACTATGAAGGTAAAAATATATTTATTGAATTAGAATGTTCTGTAGAAGTTGGGAACATAATAAATAGAAAAATTAAAAACGTGAATAAACGAAATTTCTATTTTTGGGTTTTTCTTTTTCTGGTCAATGTTCAAACACGGTGTGACACCGACTTAATTATTAATACTGATAATTAAGTGGTCATTGAAACGTCCATGGCTATGCAGTAGGGGATCTAACACTATATAAAGTGTTGCTAGTCTCTTTGATGCTCTAATTAAGGTCAATAATTGAGCTATTATTGACAAAATAAAATAATTTTTTTGTTATATCACTCTTAATGGACTAATTATTTTCTCCGGACCACATCACTTGATATTTTTATTATAGTACATATTAAGTGAAATTCACTAAGTGAGATCTGAAGAAAATGAGTATTAACACAATATACTATTACTTTACGAAGATAAAAAAATTATTTCCGAGTCTTTATTATAAATAGATAGTCCAAAGTATATAATTGTTACTTTAAAAGATTAAGACATAATTAAACAACATTCTTCCCATTTAGCAATAGTTCTTGGAAGTAATACTCCAATATTGTGATTGGTTAGATTGTCTTTTTTTTTTTTTTTTAGTCTAGGGAGATTAAAAAGAGATTATATTTTGTATAAGTAAAGATAATAAATAAGGTATGATAGTGAAACAAATCGCTTGTTAAAAAATTACGACAAGTAAAATAATTCAAAAAGAGACTCTCAAAATTGCGCAACCAACTAACAATTCTTTGATTTTTTTGGAAGATAAAATCCGAAAAAAATAATTTAGTACAAAGAGACTCTCACAATTGTACTACCAACTAACAATTCTTTGATTTTTGGAAGATTATATATATATAAACAATAAATTATTACTTGATTTTTGAAATCAAATGAATAAAACAGGATATTTATTTTTATATGATGACAAATAAGAGGGGTGGAGTGGGGTATTTATCTGGCATTTTTTTTCCCAGTATTCATTAGGCATTTGGTTTTAGCAAAATATTTGACTATATCTATTTTGGCATACATACATTTATATCATTGGATATTTCTAGTCTCAACTACTATTTGGTAGCCTTTTTCTTGCAGTATTATTATTCTCATTTATAGCCTTAGTCATTGTCTTTGACCAACACAAATTTCATTGCCAAACAATTCATGTCTAAGATTTTACAGCAATGTACCAGAGATTTATTATCAATGTGATGATTAAAATGGGATAATTAGAAACACTATAAGGATCATCATGGTGCATGCTTGTTGCTCTCCTTCAGTCACAGGATTTATCAGAATTATAATTAGGACATCTCTAATTTTGTCCTCTATTTTACTTTTCATATATAGAGTTCTCTATTTTTTTCAAACAATCGATTCCAACTCAATTATCTATTTTACTATCTAAAAAGAATTTTTTTCTCTCTGCTCAGTTATATTTTTATTTTGTTATTTCATAATATTAATTATTTCTTCTTTTTGCAAATAATTACCTTAAAATCTTCGTGTAATATAAATTTTATTCTTTTCAAAATTTTCATTAAATATAAAATTATATTTTATTCTAAATTTCTAAATAAAATAAAGTACAACAAATATTATGTATAATATATACATACTAACTATCAATTCAAAAAAGTGAAATCATTGATGAAACACAATTACATAATAAATAATGCATTATCATAATTTTACACAAATACACGACTTTCAAAAATGTTACATTACTACTATAATCCTCTATTAATACATTACGGAGTTCAAAATGAGTAATTTTTTTGTACATATTTTTTTTTTAATGTGTAGCTAAAAATTGTTTAAAATGAATTCAATTATTCGTGTACTAATTTACTTCGGCCTATTCTATTTTGAACTATTGCAAAAAGTATTTCATGTTCATTAAAATCAAATAATTTATCACTATAGCATAAAAATAAATTGTTTGAATTATATTCTTTATGGTGAAAAACAATTATAATTTAAAATTAAATACAAAATGTAAAAATATTTATTTTAAAAAAATTGAAAAAAATTATCAATTCTGAATGAAAGTAGTATACTTATCAATAGTATTTTTTTAGATGTTACATTACTTAGAAAATAGTTCAAAAAATAAAGACTTAATTAAGGGTCTCATATAATATAAATAATACTTATTGTTTACATAATCATTGTAGTTTAATTAATTCGATATAATGAATTACGTTTTTTAGCCGGTAACAATGAATGCTTATTCTAGTTATCTTTAGTTATTTAAGCTCACGATTTAAACAAAATAAATTATTCTAGATTATATTAGTATTAACATTTTCAGCTTCTATATTAAAAAATTTACTAGTCTTTGACATAATGTTTTAAATTTTATTGTAAGATTCTATCAAAAATATTATTACGAAGTTCCACCTATCACCTATGAACTGATAACCAAAAAACGATTAATGAACATATAAATTGTGTCAATTCATTACCAACTCATACCTATTTTTGGTTATTATTTAATCGCATATTTAGTAACATAAACAAAATAGAAAGAGACTTAACCCAAAAAAAAAAAGAATAGGTAATGAGTGTGTTTGAAAAACAAATAAAAAATAATGTGTAATTAAATCAAGTGTAGCCATTGTCTACCAACAAAAGAAACAGAAATGAGAAGTAAAAAATTAGACAATGTTCCTTGATAGTCTGTACAGTTACATATTTACACAAACTTATTTTTATAATATAATATAATATATGTGTGTGTCATAAAATGTTGGATATATGTCTTGTCATGTACATGCACAACACAGAGCACTCACAATTAAGCCTTTTAATTTTTAATGATGATCACTAGATTAACAACTTTAAGTAGTTGAGTGTTATTGGAGAATTAAATATCTTAGCTAATCACCTACTAATTTATATGTCGATCTTATGAATTTCAAAATCAAACATATTTTCATATGCCTTTTAAACATTTTATGTAAATTTTTCCAGAAACATAAAAGCTCAAAGTCCAAATTTACAATTAACATTTAAAAGTCTGATTCTTGAAATTAGAACCATATCACCCTACACTTGTAAAAAAAAAAAAAAGATTTGTGAAGTTTAACTATTTCTTAAATAGGGATTCTCAAAGTGACCATCTGTGCAATTTTTATTTTTCATGTCTTAGAATGACAATGTGCTGAGGTTAATGACTCGATAAGAATGCAGCCCACTTAATGGGCTTTAATGAAATGGGCTGTGGAATTGAGAAGTTTTAGCTCAATGGCCCATGTTAATTGGTCCAGCTTAGTTCATGTTTTCATTTTGTTGTATTTAAGGGTTCTATCTGTAAAGTCAATTTCTAGAAACAAAACGTATTCAGTCATTCACATTCTTTTGTGTATTACAAGTATTAGTATATTGTTTACAATAAAAATGAGAAAAATGAAGAGAACATTTGGGGTAATGATATTAAATATAAAATTGTTGCCTATATATCATGGTCGTCTTATTATTAAGGAAAAGTGACATTTTTTTTACACGAACGAAAAAGGAAAAATGTCATATAAATTCAAAAGATGAAGTATTTAATTTAGCTAATTCAAACAGATTTCCATTGGAAATTAGAATTGTGGTACATACTTGAAGTGATTGAAAGCAGTCGGGCAATGGAGCGGGGAGAGCTTAACCCACAATTTTTAATCGTTCCACTCATCCAACATAATGTTTTTTTCCATTTTCAATCCGCCCCATATTAAATTAACTTATTTTAAATATTTTAAATCAAAATAGCTTTAAACACTTCTCTTTTTAAAAGCCAAATAAACCAAAAAAATTATAAGTTAAAATAACAAACTTATGATTTTTAACTTGTAAATTAAGTGTGAACAGTTAGACTATTAGGTGGAGAGATAATGAAAGAAATGTATAATTTTCACTTATTAGGTATTGTCCCATGGCTAATTTAAAATCATTTAAAAAATAGCGAATACTTGGACCTAATACAAAAGAACCAAATATTGACCCTTCTATAATTTCCCATCCAATTCCCTAATTAGATCCAATTAAATTCTAAATCTTACACTCTTTAATAAAGATAATTTTATATTCAATTCTAATCGAGTTTTTTCAAAAATAATAATTAATGCTTATGTGGCTACTATACAATCTTGCTTGGCCCCAAAGTTTGGCATTAACTGTCGAATCCATGGCAGCTTTAATGCAATAATCAATGTGTATACAAAGTCAGTTTTTGTAGTTTATATCGGGAAAAAGCCTCCTCCTCAATTTTGCTAGAACTTGTCGTAACAATATCAAATTTTAAAAATGACTTTTTATTTGTTCATTGTTTAATATATATCTCAAAGTATATATGTGTGTTTACGTGTATACATATATATTTTTAAAATACACTATTAAATAATATATAGAGTAAAAGATTCTTCATAAAATTTGATATCGTTACAATAATTTCAATTAAAATTAAAATATTTTCAAAATTAGCTCAAAGATTTTCTACAGCTCACTTTCTTGTAACCCAAGTCATAACAACTATAATCCATAACTTCAATATATATTAAACCGGCCTTATACCATAACATAGCACTATTCATGACATTGTCAATATTTCGACTCTTCGTTTTTATTAGACGAAGAGAAGCTTTGAATTCTTAGCTTATTTGACATTTTTATTATATGATCTTATCCATATTGTTCATGGTACACATTTCTTTCTTCTAATTCGTGTGTATATATATATTAACTTAAAATCGCTATCGATATTTTCTATTAGTTTAAATTAGAAGCTCCCAAAAACATGTTTTCCCATCTTAATCCAATTTCATGCAGCCAATAATTATTTATTAGTGTTTACCTTTTCGATTTTCTGAAGAGTCATATTTACCCCCTACACTTGTCTATCTAACTAAGCCATTCAATTAATTACCAGAATTTTCTCAAGTATATCCTTTTTTATCAATGACTTATTCTCTTCTTTTCAAACACTTATAAAAGCATTACTCACTCCTCTTTTTATTTTTCTGTTTCGAATTTCAGTTTTTATTCGAATATTCTCGTGTCAAATAGCTGTTTTTAATAAGCACAACGAATTAATTGTGGTTTACTTAGAGAGAAAAAAAAATGTCTGGCTTCCGCAGAATGAAGAGAGTTACTGACCCGTTAGATGAAAAAATGAAGGCTCGAATCGTTGGCAGTAGCGGCAGTGAACACAGTGCTCATGCTGATGATGATGATATTGCTTCTCCTAGTTTCTCCGATCTCGTTTTCGGTGATTTGGAAAATAATGCCGGAGATGAAACTCCGGAGAATGATTCAGATTCTGAGCTTGATGTATCAATGTGTGATTCAATTGACAGGATTGAGATAATGCCCAGCCCTGTTTTCCGCAGCGAATTTGATTTGTTTCGGAATGTGATTGTATCCTGTGCAACGAAGGGACTGGAAGTGTTTTCGTGCTTTAAATCGAATAAATCGATGCTCCAGAGGAATGTAATGGCGTATCTTAGGAATTTCGGTTACAATGCGGCGGTTTGCAAGACGAAATGGGAGAAATCCGGTGGACTTGCTGCCGGAAATTATGAGTTTATTGACATTACGAAATCGGATTCCACTACTCGTTACTTCGTGGATCTCGATTTTAAAGCAGAGTTCGAGATCGCAAGACCGACGATTCAGTACGAACGGTTATTACAGTCGTTGCCGAATATTTTCGTTGGAAAAAGTGAAGAGCTGAAGCAGATTTTGAGAGCAATGAGCGACGCCGCGAGACGATCGTTGAAAAGCAGAGGCCTCACGTTTCCCCCATGGAGGAAACTCCGGTTCATGCAGAACAAATGGTTCAGTTCGTACAGAAGAACAACAAACATCATACCGACGGCGAACTCGCCGGCATGGTTCTCACCGTCAAAGGAAACGAATGCGGTAAAATGCCGAACCGTCGGGTTTCACACTACCGCCGTGAACGGCTGCCTGTTGTTTCCCGCGACAACTCGTACTAGATGATTAGATAGCAATAATTAATCAAATTTTGAAATAATAAAGTAATAGATCCATTTATTTGATTAAATGAAAATACGAATGTAATAATTAAAAATCCAATTAATTCGTTTTCGATATATTAAACATTTTATTATTATTGATTTATGAATCGTAATTGTTTATTTGCAATGTGTAACGCGACAAATGCACATTGTGTGCACACATAGTCTAGTTGAGATTTCACATGCCATAGATATGGGCAACGAGCATTTTTTTTATAAGATTAATTCAGTGGTCAAGAGCAGCCTAGCGTCGTTGACAACGTGGAAAATCCAGTTTTAAAATTCGGGCGGCTGATTAAAAATACGATATCAGTATTTGTTGGAACATATTATACCTAAAAACTTATTTTATTAATTTAATTTAAATACACGCTTGTTATTGTAATATAAATGGAATACATAGCTAAATTTAAAATGTTTTCAATATTTTTTTCAATTTTTATTAAAATTTTTATGTTTCTAGCAAAATTAATTAAAAATCGCTAATAGTTCGATAACAAAATTAATAATTAATGAAATTATTCTCTTTATGAAAGATAATATCCTAAACTAGTTTAGTACTCATTACTTCAAAATTCAGATTCATTCGTATTGCCATTTTTCAATAATAATATAAGTGTCGTTAATCTGACAAATCTTAATTGATCAAATAAGTTCGGACATTTGGACATTGAATGACTAAAAAAAAGTTAATATTGAGGACAAGTGGCTTATATCAGTAGAGTATTTAATAAGACTGAGTTGGAGGAAAATATAATATATATATATATATATATATATATATATATAATAATGAATGGATATGTGTTTTTCAAGAGATCCGATAGGGCAATTACAATTATTTTAACATATTTTGCCCTTTCAAGAAGATTTGTTTGTTCTTTGCAGGCTTGACTTTAGGGTATTTGTAGAAGCTCAAAGTGCCCTTACTAAAGTTCTTATAGCCTCTCTTTCTTTCTTTTTTGAGGGGTTGGGTTACGTAAAGGGTCAAAATGTAAGGACTTAATGATGCTTTATTTTTTGTTTATTTATTTACAAGTTGCACTCTTTTTGATAAAAAAGTTACTTAAATTGAATGCTTATATCGATCGAATTAATAAATATATATTGTATTTGAATGTACTATTTTTTCACTTCAAAATGTTACTTGATTACGAGTAGTTTTATTTATTTGATGTAAAACTCAATACCTATATGTTTATACTCCATAATTTGTATAGAAATAGCTGTATTGCTTGCTTCTGTTCACCAATAAGTTTATACCCTTTCACAATTTGTGTAGAGATGGCTGTATTGCTTCTGTTAAAGATATAAATATTGTTTTTTATTTTATTTATTTATTTGTTGGTGGATACTTCCTTGCATGTGGCAAAAGTAGAATAAAAGTGCCACTTGTCTCCTTCTTCTGGTTTATTTTTCAATTATACAAATGTGTTGTTGCTTTAATTTTATTTATTGTTGCAACAATTTATGCTAACAGATACAAATTTCATTCTTTTTTAAAAATAAACAAAACCAATTCCTTTCTTTGTCATGTTAAGAAGCGACGTCTCACGATCACTAATCAATATGCTTTTCTGTCCTGCCTCGTCTTTATTTCTTCAATCATGGATCAATAATTTAATGTCCTAAGCGTAAAGAGACTACTCATGGATAGTGAATTCTCAAAGTAAAATGAGATATGCCAGACATTGAGTTGAATGTTTGTTTTCAGAGTAAATTGCATTCAACGCAAAAAGAGTTAACTGTTGGAGTTGAGTTGATAACAGACATAAAATGTCAGGGAGTAATTATTTTTTACGAAGCCAAACTGTATGCACCTCAAAATTTCAAGGGGACTTACTACCTTTCAGCACAAGTATTGAGTAACTCTACCTATCAAGCCTAAGACATATGAGAAGAAATCACCTAATATTTTTACCTCCAATAGAATTTGATTTGAACATGAGAGACCTCATGATCCTCCGTCCACTTCTTTCTTGGTCATTTCCGGAATAGATTGTAGGATTATCTTTCCCCCTTTGTGCCATTGATGGTGAACATGTTGCAAAATCAAGTCAGAAGCTAGTTAAAAGTTTTTCAACTTCTTCACACAAAACTATTGTTTCATTAGATCAACAGTATATCAGTGTAACATCTTACAAAATACTCGTGATGGTTTGCTGTACAATTAATGTACAAAAGCACTACACTGTACAACTGAGCTTATCATGAATTACACAGGAAACCATGTTAATACTGAATTATATGGGAAGCAGTTAGCCAGATGACTACCACCAAAAGATGTGTCCTCCGCCCCTATGGTTCTGTTCTTGGTTTCACTAGCACCACCAAGGACATGCGTCCTGTACGCCAAACGAAAAGTTTACTGTATTCTATATGCCCAGCCATGCCTATCCAAAAATGCCCGCACAGATTCTTTTATGGCCAGGTTTGGCACCAACTGGGACGGCAAAAGTGGTTCTCTTGTGATTGGATCAAATTTTCCCACCTAAATTGCCAAGCTCAGGATCAGGAACATAAATTAACAAATCCAATGGAAAACAAAGATGAAATGAGGGAGGCGAAACAAATTTACCTTTTGCAAATGCTCAAGGATCACAGCCCGCTCATATGTAAACCCACTCGGAGTAATAACAGGGTCACGAAAAATATCAAGAGTAATTTTACAACACAAGTAATCGGGAACCTAGAAATTTTGTTAGTGTCAAAGGTTAATAAAACATACTTGCTTACAAAAGGGGAAAATGACTAACATGATAATTGCTTGAATACTCACCTCAGTTGGAGTATCATCTGCTGCAGCTTTCACAAAAACCTTACCTAGAGCTTCCAGTTGCTTCAAAAGCGCTGTTGATTTTTCATCTTTGAGCCCTTCTGTCTGAAAACTGTCAAGCATATGTCTCTCCTTGAGAGCTGACTCACATGATTCTCTGAGGCGCATACACAAGAAAAATCATGGGGAGGCGACCTATGTAATTGGTATAACAATTCAACAAAAGTAACAGAAATTTATAAGCAACATTAGAAGAGCCATTACTTCAAGTTCTGAAGCTCCCAGGAGCGCCTTGTAGATTCATGCTCCCACTCCATGTACTTTGCTTTAGCAAGCTCTTCCCAGATCTCTCCAACAATATATCTTCCAGGATTCGCACCTCTTCCAAGGTCTAATGCCTGACAGGATACATAGAAGAGAACTGTATCATCATAATTATTATTTTTTTGATGACAAGGGAAACCCGCAGCCGCTACCCTTTGTGTGCGCACAGGGTAGAACCCCCACTCCTATGCAATAACTTGCAAACCACATAGGAGAGATAACCGCACTAGACAAGCCTGGAGCGACAAGCTCGACCCAAAAAGGCAAACCCCTTGCTTTCCCTGGCAAGGAGTTTCGAACTTGAGACCTCCAACATGGAGGTCCCAAGCTCAAACCACCGGGCCACCCCGAAGGGTTCATCATAGTTAAGCAGAGCAAACTTCCCTAAAATCATCATTTCAACTAAAATAATTCAGCATATTATCAAAAGAAATAATAATTGTTGATAGGTTTATCCAGTACTAAAAAGAAGATTTGAATTGAACACAATGATGACAGTATGCTAATTTACATGTTTTAACATACATTAGTGTAGTTTGAGCTTCAAGTAGGTAAGTCTGATTATTGAAGTCAAAGCCAGACCCCAAGCTGGAAGCATTAGCCTTACAGGAGTTCAGTTGTTTCACAGGTTTAAATTGTTCCTTAGGAACACTTGCAACCTATGGTTCACACTTGGTGGATTGAACTCAATAATTTTTTTAAAAAAAAGTTAAAGAAAGTTTTGGCTTGAAATTTTATTTTGATATCTCCAGGTATTGAAACTTCTATTTCCAGTTACTACTAGTAAGGGCAACCAACAACGAGCATATAGATTTGCCACAACAAACAAACAACAGTTACCAAGCAAATTATCTGATAATGCTTCTTGAGGAATTCATTCATTCAAAATACGTAAGAGGAATAAACTTAGTTATACTTGCCATCAACTAGGAATAACTACATCCTTAACATCCACATTTCTTCAAGCTGTGTGTGATCTCACCCTTGAAAAAGAAATGTGAAATGAGCTTAACATTTTCCCAGTAAGCTCACCTCTGCTCCATGAACTGTGATTTACTTTGACAATGCATTTTCATAATATGTAAATTCCAAAATATGTCATCCAGAGAACTATCACAGTTAAAAACATGCATACAGCCAACACAAAAAGAAACCACCGAGATTTCTTCTGATATGCTTAAACCTTGTTAGGAAGAGTTACTTGGTGTATGTGCTAGTGGGAGGTAGCAGATATCTGGTGAAATAGTTTAAGTGCACACAAGCTAGCTTGGGCACCATCATTATCAAAACAAAAGAACACTAAACCAATTATTCTAGAATAAATACGTGTTCATTTATCTCTTTCACCTCGCCTAACATCTATTTTCCTAAAACTTCAAAGAGTCACGATTAGATTAGTAGTTCACCACTAAGATGATCCAATTACACATATGAAAGATGCTAATGTTGGTTAAGGCCAAGATGTTTGACAGGAGCAAGCTAGAAACAGCACATTGGAATTACTGTACATGATTACTAAGCTCGAAACATGAAGGTGATATTAGATCAGTTTTAGTTAAGGTTTGAACCTAAGGCACTTTTATGGAAAATACATAGTCAGAAAATAAACAAACGAAATGATAAAAAGGTTAAGAAACCTGTTTTCCGACAATCAAACTTGCTAACTTTCAACAGAAAGCATTGGAGTAAAGTAAAGAAAGAAATAATTGCTGCTCCATGGTATATCATACTTGTAGAGCGAGGAGTTGGAAAATATACAGAGTAAATGGACAAAAGGAGCAAGTTATAACACAGATCAAAAACGAATTCATAGACATGATAGGTAGATTTCGGGGATAAAAAAAACAGTATAAATGTAGGATTTTTATTCAAACTTTAACTAGTAACTAGCTTTGAGGAAAAGAGAATAGAATAGGAACGCTGTGTTGTTAGGTGATCAAAGCTGTAATTCTTGTTTGTTATCAATGGTAATGTTCACAGTTGTTACCAAAAAAATATATCGAGAAATGAGCAGTGACAATAGCAACCGCAATACGTCCCTAATTATATAATTGCATTCGTATTAATTTAGTAAGAGCATAAAAGAGGAAACAATGATAACAAAAGTAAGAATGCATAATGACTGACCAAATTATAAGGGGGAAAAAGACCTCCCTTGTCACATCATCATTTTCATAAACATTTTGGTCTGTAGTCTAAACTCACAAACAGATGAGGCTGTTTGGATACAGATTAGACACCGCAGAGAGACCACAAAAGTGTGGAGCACCAATGTGATGTATGGACACTTGGAAGACAAATATTTGAACATCTGTAAGAGACGATGTATACCTTTTCCAATTCTCTCACACCTTCACCAAATGCTTCCTTTTGTAGCAATGCAAGACCAAGATAATAGTGGGCCTGTTTACCCAGAAATCACTCTTATGTTATTATCTATAGGGAAAAAACAAGTTCCAGCAACACCAACTAAGAAAGACCATAAATTCAGCAGATAAGAAACATAGATTCTGGAGAAGTATTCAACTTTGATTATGTGGATGTTCTAAAATGCTATATTATTTAAATTTATCAATAATAGTTAACAAATCAACAATCTCCGGGATTTACATCATAAAAACCTCCAGAGTATCCTTGCATTAATATGTACAACTAGCAAGAATACCATATTCAAGTTTTTTTTGTAATGATCCTACTACAGAAACTGCTCTCTCGTCAAACTATTTCTCCGATGGAACATTTAAGATTTCATATTTCCATTTTCCCTCTTCAAACTAGTTATGACCATGAGGATTTTCAACATCCATGAGATAAACAAACTAAATTTAGTGAAACTAAAACACATCTAAGTCAACCTTGATAAAAGCAACAACAACAAACCCAGTGTAAACCCACAAATGCTGTACAGGGAGGGTGGTCTATGCACAACCTTAACCCTAAGTTGTCAATGCGAGAGACATCTTCAATAGACCCTCAGCTAGATAGAGCACTTGTATGAAAACACAACATTGGAAAAAGGAATATGCAAGCTAAATATCACAATGTTTCGTACCTTTACAGAATTATGATCGAGCTGAATCGCCCTCCTGCAATCTTCCTCCACTCTTCTCCAGTCACTATAAATCAACAATCACAATAACGCAAACACATCAACAAACATATCATCAAACCGAACAACAATAGATCGAAGAAACACATACTTCCGCCTCCGATGACATAGAGCACGATTTGTCCAATATATCGGAACATAAGGGCACAAAGTAATAGCCTAAAAAACAAAGCACTCAGTAGAATCAAATATCCAATAAAATTTAAAAAAAAAAAGAAAAAAAAAAGGAAATATCCATCCATTTTGACCTAACATTAACAATAAAAAAAATTACCTCGGTATAAGCATCAATGGCAGCCCCAAACCGATTCTTCTGAAAATAATTGTTCCCATCTTGCTTTAGTTGTTCCGCTTGCTTTGAACCCACGATTAGTGCCATTCCTCCTCTACTTTTTCTTTTCCTCTACGATCTTGAAATTACCACACAGTTCTTAGAATATGTATAATCAATTGCTACCCTCTATATATATACATGAAATTTGCTTCAGAAAAAAGGTCGGAAAATTGAAAAAGTAGCCGGCGGGGAGGGGCGGGAGAAGGATGGTCTGTGAAATTTCAAGAGCAAATGTGCGGAAGGAGCAGAAAATTGGAAGCGTATGCGACGCTGCGTCGAAATGCGATAAATTGTTAACTGTGCAACCTCATTGGGGCCCACACTAAACTACCCCTTTTTTATTCATAAAAAAAAAATTAAGAGGTTAATATCACGATATTATAATTTTCTTTTAATTTATTTGTCCAATATAATAACGAAAAGTTAGTGTAAGTTAGTGTATTAGATTATCCTTCGATTCAAGTTAGAAAGTCGTACAGGTCTCTAAGGAACACAAAGTTGTCATGAGAACTATATTGAAGTTATGTAAAAGTCGAAGGTCATTCAGTGGGCAATAAGAAGTTATTATTGAATTGATTGATTGTTCATTTAAAATGATATAATCTTTAAAAATAAGTAATTGGTGATTATCTTTATAGTCGTGAAAGTTAAACGTCTATTCACATTTTTATAAATTAAATCTAAATGTTAATTCGTTGCAAATATTATAGTTTTTATCTTAGCCCATTCCTAAACGTTTTTTCTCTCAAATTTCATTTGATGTTTTATTTTGGATTACATAATAATAATTTTTGAAAAACGTTTGACTTGAGATTGGCATTTCATTGGAAAGTCCTCTTAACTTTTCATTGGAAATTTACAGCATGTCGACTCATGCCAACTCAGACTATAATTATAGGCCCACGGCCCAGCTCCATGGTATAATATACATCATGAAATTCATACTTTTGAACTACGTTAAAAAAAAATTATATTATTCAATTTTTAGATTCTAAATTTCTAATACATTTGACTTTAATATTTCGTTTCCAACAAATCACAGTCAAATTCATGAATTGCGCAAAAAATATTCATACAACCAAATTAGTAGGTATTTGATCATGCGATATCATATTACGGTATGATTTTGTGAGATAAAATTAAAATTTGAACATACGATTATATATTGATTTCATATCATGAGATGTGATTCTATTTTCTTCAAAAATCATGATATGGAATCATATGAGAATTTCATATCATGATTTGAAATTTTTTAAACAAAAAAATCGATTCACAAGTTTATATTTTGTTAAAACAACTCCACGGACTTTTAGCGTTTGGAAAAGTACATTCAAATTACTGAAACTAGGCATGAACCATTATGATATTGATACACGAAAGAAAATTGTCATAGTTTGTGCGGTGTTACATAATTATTTGCGTAAAGGAGTAATAAAATATTTAAGATCGATGATCATGAAAATATAGTTGGGGATGATATTAACAAAAAAATGACTCACAACAACAATGATGGTTTGTCTTCTCAGTCATATGATCGAAAAATGCAAGTTTAACGTGAGAAAATTGTCATTATAATCCAGGAGGATTATATTAGCGAGTAATGCACTACAATTTATGTTCAATTTTTTTATTGAATAAAAAGTTTGATAAAACAGTTACTTAAGTGGGAAACAAATAATTTTGTAATAATTTATTTTGCGATTTTAATAATTTTTTATTTATTCGATAAGATGAATTACACAATTGGAATTATTTTAATAGTTTTACAACTTATGTGATCATTATTTTTATGAGAAATTTCATACTACATATTGTCCAAAGAAAACTTCAATTTTATCTCGTGATTTTATATTATGATATTGTTTCACGATACCATATATGGCCATTTTATTTACAATGTTATCACGTTAAATAAGTTAAGGATTTCCATCCCTATTATAAAATATCAAATCCCCAAAATTCAGCATCTCTGCAAATATGGCCTCTCTTCTCCATCTTCATTTCATCTTCTTCATTGCATTTCTCCTAATTTCCCCTGCAATATCTAACAATTGCTCGTCTTCTCCGGCGCCGATCTCCGGTAGCACTCACTTCGCCAACTGCACTGATCTCCCTTATTTGAAAGCGTCTCTTTACTGGACTTACAATTCAACAAATTCGACACTTGCAATTGCTTTCGTTGCTCCTCTGCCTTCTTCTGATGGCTGGATTTCATGGGGAATTAACCCAATTACCGCATCCATGATCGGCACTCAATGTCTTATCGCATTCAAAGCCTCAAATGGATCCATGATTGTTAATACTTACAATCTTACTTCGTATACATCGACTACACAAACTGATAAACTTTTGTTTAAAGTTTTGAATTCTAAAGCAGAGTACTCTAATGGCGCCATGCAAATATTAGCCACTTTGATACTTCCGTCAAATATGACCACGGTAATATTTTATTTTTTTTGTCTTGATCTTTTGTTTATCATATGAGATTTTTTAAAAAGGATACTTAATATATTATCATACAACAACAACAAATTCACGAAGTATGATTTGAAAAGAATAGAATATACTCATACCTTATTATAAGCTAAAAGTCTATCGGAAACAATTTTTTACTCGTATAAAAATGAGTACACACGTGACCGGCTGAGACTATCCTTCTCAGATGTCACGTATAGTACACTGAATATGTGCTTGAAGTAATTAATATTTTGTACTCGTTTTCTTTTTCTTTGGCAATATAATTTTGAAGAGTGAGTTTTGTGAAATTATTATTTAATTTTATATAAATGATTGTTTTTCTCGTCAATGAATGTGGATCAATAAGTTGAATTTGTTCTATTTTATTTTTGTATCTAACTTTGGTATTTATTCATTTTATTGTTATTTTAGATTTATTGGTTATCATATGACATCTGTTTATTTCAATCATAACAGGTGAATCAGGTGTGGCAAGTTGGATTAGCAGTGAAAGATGGTACACCAATGGCGCATAAGTTTGATCCTGACAATTTGAAATCTAAAGGCACATTAAATTTGACTACCTCTTCCGGTGGCGACGGAAAAAATGCCACAGCTCCTGTTCCCGCTAGTGGCGATGGACAGAGGGATGATAAAATGGGTGGATCTTCAAGAATTTTGAATAAGAATACTAGTTTTTACGTCTTCATTGTGTTTCTTGGAGTTCTATTTTTTTGACTTAAGATCAATTTAACAATGTTCTAATTTGAAATGATTTAATAAATTAGTTGTTATTTACATTCACATTTTATTAAATGAATACAATGCTCTTATTTGGGTGAATGACAATGGCTTTTTTGCAATTTTTTGGATATTCTGAAATTAATACATGAAAATATTATAGAACATGTTTATAAATCGACGAAGTAAGTGGAAAGGTTTATTTTTTTATTACTTAAAGGTTAAAAGTTTCATGAAACGATTCATACAATAAAATATTTGACATATTTTTTTACCAACCTTCTTTGTTGAGTAATTTAAGCCAAAAAATGGGCATTCAATATTATTATAGACCAACTTTTTTGTTGAGCAATTTAAGTAAAAAAAAAATGGCATTCTTTAGCCATATATCCAACTTATACGAATGAATAGGAGCACAATCTTCCCTCCCCTAAAATCAAGCCTATTTAATATTCATAATTAAAATGACTTATTTTTATCAAATTTGTTTTGAGTAGAACTTTAATTAGAGTCTCAACTTATTCCCATTGAATATATATATATATATATATATATATATATATATATATATATATATATATATATATATATATAGATATAATAGAATAAGGACAATAGGACATGTATTCATTCGTTAAATTGTTTACATATATAATGTATTATCAAATAGAACAAATATAATACACTTTTTTTAAGCGTATATCACATGTGTAATTTGATTTGGATACACAACCTTTTAGCTATCATTAAAATTCGTATTTCTTTTTAAACAAAAATTCTACCCATAAATTTAGACAAAAACCTCAATTGAATTAAAAAATCAATAAACCACCCCGGCCCGTGTATACAAATGAAATTGCACATCCAATTTATTCCTTAATCAGATGTCTCGAATTCAAGCTTTTCAGATGGAAAAAAAAAATCTTTTAAAAAAGAATTTCTCATTGAATGGAGCTCTGCGCAACATGATTTTAAAATAATTTGACTCTAATACACGCGATTGAAAAACCCTCTTCACAACTTTCTTCGAACCACTGGACAATATATTCTCTACAATATATTCAAATAATGCAGCGGTTAAGTGTGAACATACTTATAGTCATTAAAAGTTGTTAGAAATTATGTCGTCCTTTCCTTTTTATTTATATCTTTATATATTTAAAGTAAAGAAATTTGCCTATTAATGAATGAAAAATATCCTTTAAATGTAATTAGTTATAAAAAATCTTAAAATATCAACCATACTTTTGGTAAAGGTTATGCAATTTTCAGCTAAATCTTTTTGGCCCATAACGAAATTCTACAATTTATGTCCGTCTTTTTTAGTGTTGTGTCAATTGTCCAACAAAATAGTTGGACAGATTTACTGTTCATTTTTCATTAATTGATTAATATAGAATTTTTTTTATTAAATTAAATCATTATATAAAATTATTTATCAAAATGATACATTTTTTTGAAATTTTATAAAACTAGTATAAATGTACTTCATAATAATATTTAGAATATATTTTAGTTTTTAAAAGCTGACGGCGTTAGATTGAAATACGTAAATTATATATATTATACTCATCAGCTATTTTTAGTTTAATTGATTGAGTGGACGGCTATTGAAGTTAGTTCTTCAATCAGTTGAAACTTACTGTGATTTTATATATATCTTGATATTTGTGTGACAATAAAATTAAAATGTGTTATGATATTTGTGTGACAATAAAATTAAAATATATTATGATATTTATCTGACTATAAAATCACGTGTTATTATCTCAGTTGTATATGCATTCCATATTGTATGCCCATAATGAAATACTAGAAATTGTCTCTCTTCTTCAAGTTTTGAGTGTGCATCAATTCGTCATTTTTTCCTATTTTAGATTTGCCAAACATGTCAGCCACACAGAGAATTCTATCTGTCCACTTGTTTCTACTTTCTTGCGGAGGTTTTGATTTTGAGTTTTGGTATGGAAAAAAATTTATTAATAACTTACAAATCACATAGGAATATAAACCGTACTAAACAAGTCACATGCAACTTGCTTAACTCAAAAGGCATTAAAAGAGTCGATTTCGAATCCTCCAAATAAATTGAATCATCCCAAAAAACGTTCATCTCTTAAAAAGCTATTGAACTAGTAATTTCAGAGTTGTTGGTTAGGATGAAACAACAATGATAAAAAGTGATCTTAGTGATTTGTGCCCACTTGATCATTTCATTGTTATGTATAGTCTCACAAGTGTGTAAAAGTACAACAATTATAGTAACCTGATTAATGTACATTTGTCTGTAATGTAAAATACGTACTATCCTTGGCAATATCACTTTTATCTTAAGAAAATTAGGTACAATTTTAGTATATTTTTTGAATTTTCATGATCTTTAATTAATTCAAATACGCATCACATAAAAACAACTAATGAAAGCTCTACTCTTTAATATTTTGGTTGATTTTAGTTAGTTTGGTTAAGAATATATTTGATCATGAAAGTGTGAAAATAAAAAACTAAAGAGTATTGGAGTTGATAATTTTCTTAGAAATTATGTGATGCATGTTGCTTTTATTGCAACAAATCAAATCACAAATAAGATATAATATCAATATAACTAATTTCTACATTATTAATTTATTAGATTTAATACTATTCTTATACGTTTTACGAAACGACTCCTTACAACTCATATATATACTTCATATTTAGCCATGCCTTTTTTTTTTCATATCCTCCTCTTCTTCCTATATCATTTCCTTCAAAAATATATCACATTGATTTTCATTTCATTAGGAAAATATATTTGTGTCTAGAATATATGGCTAATTCTAAACCACTACTTTAACATTGTTTAATCTTCTTTGTTTTCTTACCAGTTGCAGTTTTACAAGGTCGCACACAAATTCGTTAAATTTGACTCTCAAAAGATGAAAAATATAATAAGATGAAAAATATGACAAATTAAAAATGGAGAGGGTAGTATTTATATGTAACTCTAATTTTCTTTTATTCCGTTTGATAAATCAAAGAATTATATATACTTTCTTTTTATTACCCCCAATACATAGAATGTTAACTTTTATAGCCGTAGAAACATATATATCTTATTTAAGATAATAACATCTAAGGGTACTTTAATTTAAAACGTGTCAAATATATTATGTTACGTTTTTTCTTAAATTTTGTGTACAGTCAACTAATACTACATAAAAAAGGAGTACTAATAATTATTTATTCCCTTCATTTATCTTATGTTTAATCCAAAGTCATGACTACTAAACTACTCAATCAGGGGCAGAGCTAGAAGATCATATATTAGGAAATTTATTTGAAACGAAAAAATATATTTTATACATAAGATTAATGTTTATGTATACATATTAGATGTTGAATATCTTTAGTTATTCATCCATATTTCATTTTTTATATTTTGTACTTTTCTTTTTGAAAATTTCTAATTCTATTATTGAATTCAATTACTTATGAGTGAAGGGTGGTGGAGAAGGATTGAATAGGAGTTCAAGAAGATAGATGATAGGGTGGGGGTGGGGTGGAAATCAATTACTTATTATAAAAAAAAATGATTAAAGAATATTTTTAAACTATGTGAAATTGAATAAATATGTTATCGCACAAATTATTGACATCTGGAAACATTTTTGTACGATTTCAGTTTTTGACCCTTTTTCATTAATTACATTTATATTTTGTAAATAACAAATATTTTGAGATGAATATTTTAAGTAATATGAACAAATAATATGAAAAGAAGGAACTAATACGAAGGGACAAATGAAAGTGGTCCATGTAGAGAAGCCAGGACCCCCAATTTGTGTAGGAGCAAGAAGTGATATCTTAGTGCAAAAGAATCTGCTTTACCTCTGATTGAACATTACATTATTAGTTTTATTATGTTTTAAATGAACAAGCAAATTAAAGCATCAAAGTTCATTATTTTTTTTTATTTGGTGTTTGATATTTATATAGGAGTCCAACTATTCTGAATTCACACCATGTAAGGCTCTATTTGAAAAAATTACTGTTTACTAAAAAAAAATTTCATATTCAGTGCTCGAACCTGATATCGTTAATTAAGGAATGAGGACTATCATCCGCTGGACCAGATCTGTTTGTGGTAAATTAAAGCACCAATTTTTACATAACACATTGACTTAATTAGTCCATCAAATCATACTGTCAATTTTGATTAAACAAATCTTTGAGAGTCATTTCCAATCATGTTAACCACTAAGAGGACATAATTTGGCTTCCTTTTACTTTCCTTAACTATACTAACCAATTTGTCAACCAAAGCCATCTAAATTGCACCATCCTAATTATATGTGCTACTCTATATTTAAGACCAGGCAAAACGTCAAGCCATTAAGGCAGACTTAAAAGCTGATAATATCATGTCATGTTTAAAATATTTTAATAAATTTAGCCCAACAATTAATATAAGCATTAATAATCCAATGAGTATGAAGATAGCAAAGTGATAACGTAAGATTTGATATAGTGTGCTTTTCTCATTTACAGATCAACTAATTTACTAAGTTTTTCCGGAGTTTGAAGACACATTCGCACAATGAAGTTAGTATGATGCATGGTCATATATACTTGGTTGATGCATGTTGACAAGTGATACGAAAAATGAGCGTTAAATAAAGTATTATATACATCGATAGCTAAAATGAAATGGTGATTATATATAAGGTGTAGTGATACTCTTACTAGCATGATCCCTTTCGGAAAAAATTATATTACCAATTTCATTCAAAATAAATATAACATAAAAATAAAAAATATGTTATGATAAAAATCAGAAGAAAGATAGTTATACTGATTCAATATACTCTAAAGACGCCCTCAATATAATATTAACGATCTCACAAAAATAAAATTTAAGTTAATTGTCATAAAATCCTTGGCTGCATGCTGATCGACAAGAATAATATTAAATTCCTATCTAATGTTAATCTTACATATATACTCATGATTAATATCCTCTACGAAAAAAATATTGCTATCCTTTTTATGATCACCTACTACTAATTAATGAGTAGCGTAAGCACCTTTATATTAGCATTATAGTAGCTATTAATTGGATCACCTAATTTATCTTAGACTTAATTAATCAAAATTATTAATGTTGGAGTTTGTGGATTAATTATTCGAGAATTTGGATAAGAACAAACTACTAATATATATGAATACTTTGAACAATTCTTTCGTTTCATTTTGGAATTTTATTTCATCTTATATTCATTACAAGACCAATTAGTTAATTTATCTAATTAAATAAAATGTGTACTTTTTTATTCATAACAAATATATATATACACATTACATATAATGTTAACATATGATTAGTACATTTTACAGTTTGTTTGGATGGTTCATCCATGGTTGTTATCAATGTAATTTGTATATGTAGCGTTTAGTATTGTTACTTTAAATATAATATTTAATTTTAAATTTTATTGTATCAAATTTATAAATATGTGGATATGCTTCTACGACCAAAAATAAATCTCCATCCATTGAATGCAGAAAAGTAATTTAGCGTTGAAATTTATACAAAAAGTTTAAATGCCTGCTTGACTAATGCAGCTTCTACGTTGATGCCTTTTTCTTTACACTGAACACAACATTACTAGCGCCGCTCCAAAATAGATATTTTTTGAACACCACAATCTACGTGTTAAACGAGATCTTTTCCAAAAACACATATTAAACACTTTCTCTACAAATAAAATGAATTGTGCCAAATAAACGTTAATTTCGTTTGTTTCACTCAAAAATACATCTCAAAAGTTTTAAGATAGGTTATCTATAAATGAAGATACACTTCATATATCATATAATAAAACAATTACACGCTATATATAGTGTATTATTTACCCCTGAATTATTTAATAATGTATTTTTAAAAATATATATGTGCCCTGGTGGAAAATTACTTTATAATTTTGCATTATTTTTTATGTCTACATTGACAAATATATATGTTTAAAATACGATATTAAATAGTCTAGAAAGGTAATAGATCCTCATGAAGGTTTAGTATCGCAACAACAAATTTGACTAAAATTAAAATATTTTTCTAACCTTTATTTTAATATAAAATAAATTTCAAACATCTATTTTAAAACTTTAAACGATTCAATTATTTTAAATAATTAAAAAGTCTCAAAATTTATTATCTCTACCCTCCCAAAAACTAAATAAATTAGGCAATTTATTTGTAGGGATATCTTATCTTTGAGAAGATGGAGAATTTTAGTGGGTAATAATTGTTAGAAAGAATTAAAAAGAGTCTAAAAGTAGAAGTACGACTCGAATATTATTGGCCAAAAAATAGTTGTGTGTCTCGAGCAAACTATGTATTTTGTTGGCTCACGCAATTAAACCGACAATAAGTATAACAGATACTCGCTCCGTTTTATATTACTTTGTTCATATTAATTTAATAAAAACACATTAAAAATATATATTTTAATATATAAATTAATTTTATTAATAATATTTTTAGAAATCAAAAGTACTTTTGATATTGTTAAAATAAAAATAAAAATATTTATTTTTTAATGTAAAAATCAAATAATATGAAATAGTCCACTAAATAAATAGTAATAATAATAATAATAAAACATCATGGAGCCCAATACACACGAGTATTCCCAAGTATCTTGGTGAGAATCCTGAATTTGGACTAGTTTGACAATTTAAATTGCAAAAAATATATAAAATAAAATATTTACACTTTTATATTATATAAATATACACGTAATTACCAATTTAGATTTACCTAGTCAGCCCACTATAATTCTATTCCTTTATTCAGTATGATGATTATGTGATTTGAACTTAAATTAATGAAGAAGTAAAAAATTTATATTACTCTAATGGTTTGTTCACGAGGCGAAGTTATTATTGTTATCGATTATTATTATTTTTGATAAGAATATTTATTTAGTTTTTATGATATGTGAATAATTATTGATAAATTAAAACTTTTTCAAAATTTTGATTTTTAATTATTGATGTATTTTGATATTTGTGTTTGTGATATCAAACTAGTTATTTAGTGAGCTAATAATAGTAATATTTTTGAGTTTTAATATCCCAAGTAACAATTGATAAAAATTCTTTAATTAAAGGTGCTTACTTTTAATTAATTGAAATTGCACCTTTATTCTTTTGTTATATTGAATAATTTACAAAAAAAATTAATATTTTATTAAATTGTCTCACTACTAACTAAATAATCAGGAATTTTATTGTATTGTTTTTCCATATTTGTCTATAATGTAATTTTAAACAAATTGTCTAAATATAGTTATTGAAGACTAAATTGTATTATTTCACACTTACCAACTTCCATGGATAAGATCAAAGTTTACCAAATAAAAGACTTAATTATAAATCCTAAATTACTTAGATATCACAAGAATAAGGTCAATTTACCAACTAAGAGGTTTAATTATAAATCCTAAAATACTCATACACCACAAGGATTAGGCCAAAATTTATCAATTAAAAGGACCAACTATAAATCTTAAAACTACTCATATGGTTTAATTAAAAATCCTAAAATACTCATATATCACAAGAATAAGGTCAAAATTTACCAATTGAGAGGTTTAATTATAAATCTTAAAATACTCATATACCACAAGAATAAGGTAAGGAATTATCAATTAAAAGGAATAAAGGATCAATTACAAATCATAAAATTATTCATATATCACATCAAAACATACCAATTTAAAAACTTAAATTACTCATATATCACAAAAATGAAACTAAAAGTTACCAATTAAAAAACTTGAAAGAATAAGATTTCATTTTAGACGTAGACAAAATAGCTTTTTAAACGATTTTTTTTTCAGAATATTTGAAATAAACAACAAAAAAAACAACTTATAAACACTTGTTTTTAAGTCAAAATAACAAAAATTTATTCAATTTAAACAGATAAACACTAAATTGCTCATATATCACAAGAATAATATCAAAACATACCAACTATTAGACCCAATCAAAAATTTTAATTACAAAATCTGAATTAGTCAAACTTCAAACTGATTATGATTACGAGGACTTACAGAAAACAAAAGAAAGTAAAATCACATGAGTAACAGGTAACACCTTTATACAAAACTAATGTGTGGAAACAGGTAATAGCCGGTATCCGGTGCAATAAACAAGAAAAGTCTTGTATGTGTTTTTTGGTCTGGTTGATGTTATAAATAGTGAAGCCAAAAGAGAAAAAATAACAGAAAAAAATATATATATTTGTGTATCTGTTTTTCTATTCAATTTGTCCAAAATGACAGGGAAAGAAGAGATGACTGGTGTAACACTTGATCTTCTTAAGAAAAAAATGGATGATTTTGCTAAAGAAAGAGATTGGGAGAAGTTTCATAGCCCAAGAAACCTTCTTTTGGCTCTGGTACGTCGATTTGTGCGTGTTATTCTTTTTGTTGTTACACATTATGATAATTTTTTCTGTATTTGTTTATCCGATATCTAGTATTCTCGGTTTAATGCACCTTCTTTTGATGTTGGTGTTTATTATTTCTTGATTTATATGTGCTATACAACTTGTTGTTATGAATCATGATAGTCTTTTTTTATCGATTATCTGATATTCAATATTTGTTATTTATAATTATTTTGTTGATTCAACTAATTCAGATTCGATTTTTCTTTTTTTTATATCTATCCAATTTTTGTTATTTAATCTTGAATCAAGTAAATAAAACGTTTGGTTTGTGTGTATACAAGTTGTTGTTTAGTGTTTTTTGTTTTTGAGTTACAAGTGGGTGTCTGATTTGGTTTCTTAAAACACAAGAAAAACATTTCACCAAAACCAGAATTTGAGGAGCACTTGTCAAAAAATAGTAGATATTTTTTCCAGTTGGATGTTTGATATTTTTATCGAGATACGATTAAATTTATTCACATCAAAAAAAATTCTTTTTTTAAATCCAAAAAGATGTTACTCATGTACTTCATTCAACTTTTATTTACTCGATTTTATTTTACATGCCACTTTTTCTTCTTTTCCGATTGTATTAAAAGTCAAACATCTTTTTTATATATATTAAAAACTTAACTTTTTACTTTTTTATTTTTACAGTCAAATATTTTTCTAAACAGGGCTTTTTTCTCTGTGTTTTTCCTAGTAGTCCATAAAAATCAATTTTTTCTTCATCATTATTAAAACATTTATCTAATTTACTATTATTGGGCAGGTTGGAGAAGTTGGAGAATTATCAGAAATATTTCAGTGGAAAGGAGAAGTTCCAAAGGGTTTACCAGATTGGAAAGAAAATGAGAAATTACATCTTGGTGAAGAACTTTCTGATGTTTTGTTGTATCTTGTTAGGCTTTCTGATATTTGTGGCATTGATCTTGGCCAAGCTGCTCTGCGTAAAGTTCAACTCAATGCTATCAAGTACCCTATCAAGAAATCTAATGATGAATAAATTAGTCGATAATCGAGGTGCGTGCAAACAACAACATTGAGGTCTAGCGGAATGATGATAATAGTCTCTTAGTTATTGGTAGATTTTAATTTTAGTTCATGATGGTGTTACATTTGACTTTCAGTTATGAATATTCAAGTGACTGTTGTATTGTTTGAAATTATATATGAGTTATGTTAAACTTATATTGTTATTTCATATTTAAAGGTAATTTTTTTTTAAAACTAGTTTAAATATAATGTCTTTTTTTTTTCATGTGTGGAAGGAACAAAAACACATTTTGATTAATTGAGCGTTAAATATATTGATTTGTATTAAATCATCAACAATAACATGATAGTAATTTGTCTGAACCTACAAGTTGAATCTAAAAAGGAAGGGTATATACAAATTTTGCTTCTATCTCGTGTATATTTCTGAATTATGATAGCTATTTGGTCACTAACGATCTAATTAGTCATAGTTTCTTTTTTCGCAGGGTTGAGATTAAGATAATTGTAACATATATCACAAAGACCAGAATTTGAATATACCTATAAATGAAAGACCAAGGTTGTTATTAATTCTCATTTGGCATTCAAAAGTTGAAACTTTCCTTTCCAATAGAGTATAATTTATTTTTAAAAAAATTTAAGAATCAAACTCGAAATCTCTCTATAAAAGAGAAAGGGAAGGTGGAATTAACTTTTTACTTTAATAAGTGCTGGAGTCCGGAGTCTAAAGGGCATAAAATATTAATAAAAATTTTAAAATGGTATATAAAATTTTATATTAATCAAACGGCAAAATCGCTGGAACAATAGCGATTTCCTCCACCAGAAAAAGCAAAATCGTTGCAATAGCAGCGATTTTGCAAAATGTGATTTTTTTAAAACCTTTTTTTTATTTTCATTTTTGTTTTAAAAAAAATGAAATTTCAAACGAAGATGTGTGCCGTCGATTTTCATGATTTTTTTATAAAAATGAAAATCGTTATCTTAGGCAGCAATTTTCATGAATTTCTTTTTTAAAAAAAATCACATTTTGTAAAATTGGTGCAGTAACAATGATTTTGCTTTTTCCGACGGAAGAAATCGTTGTTGTTTCAATAATTTTACCATTTTGATTAATATAAAATTTTATATAGCATTTTAAAATTTTTATTAATATTATATACTTTTTAAGCTCCGGACTCTAGAATAACGAGTCATTTTGCCATATGGTTGTACTATATATAAGCAACAATTGGATATTTGTGTACTATTAAAGATCCTTTGCATTTAATTTGGATCGTTTTGGCAGTTGAATCTCATATCCTTCTTTTGCCAATCCATTCAATGTGCTTTCTCAATTCTCATTAAAGTTTTCCCTACTATTAAATCACAAGTTTTTTCAGTTGAATTTTAGTAATTTCTTCTCCGGATTCCATGGGATTTCCCTTCACATGTCATCAATAAACCCCCCCCCCCCGCCCTTTTTTTTTTTTTACTAGTATAATTTTGAATTCGAACGATAAAATCAGTATTTTGAGGTAAACTACTTCCTTACCAATAATGCTTACTAACTAGCTAGTATGACGACTCCATGACAAGAATTAAAAAATATTTATTATTTCATCACGATTCTGATTGATAAAACTATCAAATAAAAAATACAATAGAATAAATTATAGTGATAATGTAAGAATTTTTTTTTAATGATTATAATCTTTTTAAATATATACTAGGATTCAAATATCTTTTGAAAGGAACTAAGTGGATTTGCTAGATATCATTCTAAATAGGAAGGTCCATATATTGATTAAGGTGATATAATTTTAAATTATCATTACTTGTGGAATCCAATCCTAATTAAGTTCACCTAGTTATTTAATTTAGTGATAATGTTTTCTTAAATGGATATCTAGCAAAATTCCAACATAAACGACATTATTAAAACTGTTTAGCACGAATATAAGAAGCCAGCCAAAGAAAAGATGACCAAATCAAATAAATAAAATAATGTATAATGAGTCCTACTAGTACAATTTTATTTTTTTTTAAAAAAATTGTCCTACAAGTACTATATATATTTTTTAATGACTTGAAAAATCATTGCAAGTAATAGATTAAGATGTATGGCAAATTAATTGCTCCTTAAAGTAGAGTAAGTAATGTATTTTGAGTCTGAATTTGGTTTTTTATTTGATTTTATATTGTTTGGTTTGAATTTTTTTTATTTTTGATTTTTGATTTTGAAGAAGTGTAACTTAAACAAAATTAAAATAAAATTGATCGGTTTAGTTATTCAATTATGTCAATAATTAGAAACATAATCAAAGTTATATTCTCAATGTGATATGTATAAAAGGAGAAGTAATAATATTTGAATCTCTTAAATATACTTTCTAATATAAATCACAAGTAAAAACGTAAAACACATACTTAAAAGTTTATCAATTGTAGACATTCTAACCTAAAATATAAACTAAATCATAATGAAAGATAATATGATTTTTTTGATTTTCCGATTTTCAGTTTTCTAAATTCGAAATCAAATCAAAAAAACAATCTAAATTAAAATTTTATTTAAGGGAAAAGGGTCTGATATACCCCTCAACTTTGTTATTTAGAGCTGATATACCCCTTGTTATGAAAGTGACTCATATATACCCCTACTTGTAAACAAATGGCTCACATATACCCTTTTCCTCTAACGGAAATGAAAAAATAATAATTTTAATCTAAATTTTTATTATTTTTTTCCAAAAAATATAATCCCATATGAGTAAATTTAATCCTCGTCAAACATATTTTTTTTTTATTTTTTTTTGTTTCAATGACTAATTTATAATTATTATTTTGATAATCAAATTTATTTATGTTTCACTAATATTCTTGTAAAACTTATTGTAGATGATAATTTTTTTTTCTTCGAATACGAAATTAAATTACAATACACAAAAAAAAATAGTTTAATTTTTTATTCTTTAAACTAAGGAATGAAAGAAAAAATAAAATAAGAATAAGAAATTCAAATAATTATAATAAAAGAAGTCAAAAAATAATTTATGTATGAAAAAAATTAAAATATACCTTGAACTTTGATAGAAGAATCATATATACCCCTAAATAATTATTTTTAAAAAATTAGAAGTAATAAATATAAATTTAAAAACTAATTTTTTAAAATCCATTAAATAAAGGGTATATGTGAGCCATTTTGTAACGGCAGGGGTATATGTGAGCCGTTTGTATAACGGTAAGGGCATATATGAGCCACTTTTATAACGAGGGTATATCAGCTCCAAATGACAAAGTTGAGGGATATATCAGACCCTTTTCCCTTTATTTAATTTAATTTTTCAATTTAATTCAAATAGTACACATCCTTAATGTATTCTCTATATCGGCCGAAGACATGAGGCTGATATGTTCAATAAAGTTCTCATAACTATAATATCATTAATTATGAATTTTAGTTATATAAATTGACAATGTGATAAATTATTTTTGAAGATAATTTAAATTATTTATCTATATAACTTAAGGACAATTTAACAATCTTGTAGAAATTAGGAAAATATCAAAATCATGTCAATTATTGTCAACAAGGTCGGCAAATAATTCTGTCTTACATTGCTTGTATTCATCTCTAACGTTACTATTACGTTTTTTGGTTAACAAAAACATACCGTCATTTATGAATCAAACTATCCCAATAATAAATAAAATATTAGGCGATTTTTAAATTTATTTAAATTTTAATCGATAGAATTATCAATATCATTATTGTTTAGAAGATAAAAGAGTACCCATAAAATTAATTAAAATACGTGATCATAAATTGTAATGTCACATAAGATAATATATCTACCAATTTTTTTTATATTATCTAAAGGACATAACACTCAAGGATAGACACAAGAAAACACACACACACACATATATATATATATATATATATAATATATATATATATATATATATATTTCCAATAATAGCATATAGCTCATCAGATTAAAAAAAAACTCACATTTTTTCTAATAATAATAATTAGTACTAGACTTGCTTTACATATTATATACGCAACCTTTATTTAGGACAATACTTAATTCTAACAAAAAAAATTATTTCTAAAAAAATTTCGATCATTCTATCGCAACTCTTAGTTTAATTGCTTTGCATGTTTTACATACTGCTTTTTAAAGCAAATATTCCCGTAACCCCACCGGCCAAAATTAAAAAATAATATTACATTTACTTTGCTTAATAAGTAATGAAGCAGAAAGAGAACTTCTAATTATATAATTAATATTCCCTGAAATCCGCAACTCTATATATCCATGAAATCTCATTAACACTTTAATTTTTTTAATTAAGAAAGCCATCTTCCCCTAATGATGACACTCACTTAACAGTACATATCTCTGGCTCTAAACATCTTTCAAAAGACCAAATTCCTCCTTTTTCAATAATGTAACGATAGATATCAAATTCATCTGAACTCAATATTTTTAGTAAAAAATTTAAACTTATGTATGTGAAATCACTAAATTATAAATAATCATTCTAAATCTATATGATTAGATTTTATTATTATTGAATTCTTAAGGATAAATTCCAAAAAATTAAATTCTGAATCTGCTATTCGTACTATTTGTGCATCAACATTGATTGTAATTATTACTTCGATACTAACTATTAATTATTGTATATATAGTTAGGACCACACTAAGTGTATATATATCTACAAAAAAACAACTATGATCCTCTATAGTAACAAATTAGAACTCATATAAATATGCTTATTAAGAAAGGTGGTGTAGAAATGTCCTTATGGTCCAACACCACCGTGGTACGGCGGTGGTGTAGGCGGCGCCGTTACATAAGGAGGCGGAAAGGGAGCAGTATACGGCTAGGCAAACGTCGGGGATTCGGGCTCGGGTGTCGTCCGGCGGTGGTTTACTGGCGGTACATGGCGGGTCATTTTCGGATGTTGAAGAAATTAGTTATTCAGATGGGATCGATTGAGGCTTATTACTTGTCTTTACCTTTTTTTCGTTCGCAAATATTTCCCTTATGCTAATTAATTAACGGTGTAATTTAACTTGTTATAATAACATGTGTTATCGATTTATTTCAAGTTATATACTATATCAAACTTCTTATGAGGCAATGTCATTGTAAGAAGTTAGGAAGAACGTAGGATAAAAAGGACAGGAGCTTTACGAGATAAGAGTAAGATTCACACACATTTTATGATTTTAATTCTGCAATTTCATGATTTTAATTCCCAATTTGGTTCCATTCCATACTAGGCAAACTCAAAAGGATGAAGACACTTCATCATAAAACAGGAGAATGTGGGGTTAATTTAGAGCCTAAGATAATAAAATATTTCATAATTGTTT
Source organism: Solanum habrochaites (assembly GCA_027704765.1). NCBI lineage: Eukaryota > Viridiplantae > Streptophyta > Magnoliopsida > Solanales > Solanaceae > Solanum > Solanum habrochaites. The sequence continues at coordinate 50,382,548 of JAKWJA010002494.1, read as the reverse complement.
AATATTGGATCAATTTTATATTTTAATTTATTTTCATTTTTTTTAATTGACAGAAGCAAAAACACATTCGTGCATACGCTGGAACTAGTTATATAAAATATGCTATATGTTGGGTAAACGGATATGACTCTCCTCCATTATTCTTTCCTTATATTTTATTAAGCGTACCGTTAAGAGGAAAGACATATGTCTTATTTAAAGTTTAAATTTGAATTTTTGAAAATTTTAAATTCAAGCCTTTTCATTTCAAAAGGCTTAAATTCAAAACTTTCGATTAAGAATAAAGATTATTTCAATCATCTTATCGTAACGAGTTTGATTGCTTTGCATTTTTTCTATTTTTACAACACTGCTACTAGTAATTGATATTCCCTGAAATCCGCTGCTCAACTAATTATTGAGTTAATAACTTTGATGGTCACTCAACTATCAATTGTTTTCATAAAAAGTCATTCAACTTTCATTTTCAACTCAAAAATCACTCAACTATAAATTGTTTTCATAGAAAATCACTCAACTTTTATTTTGAACTCAAAAATCACTCAATTATGACTTATTTGCACAGAAAATAACTCAAATTATTTAATTATTTTTTAATTAAAATTTAGTGATATCGAATTTTGATTATTAATCAAAATTTTAAGAACCTAATATGCATCTATTTGAATAATTTACTAAAAATATAATATTTCATATTTATTTTACCACTAATTTCCTAAATTATTCTCCCTCGTCTCCCTATTCTTTCCATCTATTGCAACTTCTGTTGAAAATGAGATTGTTAAACTTGTTATTTTTATCGTACATTAAAAAAGTATTTTTTTTTTGTTTTTCAGCTTCATGGTTTCTACTAAACTCTTGGCACCAAAATGTAAAACAAACAACTATTGAAGATAAGGAAAAAATTAAAATCAATTATAAAATATTTAATATTATATTTTTTGTGGGTCGGATTAAATGGGACGGGTTATTAAATGGTTTAAATGGATATATATTTGGTTCTTAAGATTTTGGTTAATAACTAAAATTTCATGTCACTAAATTTTAATGAAAAAAATAACTAAATAGATTGAATGACTTTTTGTGCAAAGAAGTGATAGTAGAGTGACTTTCTATAAAAATAGTTGAGTGACTCTTTGTGAAAACAAATGATAGTTGAGTGACCATCAAACTTATTAACTCACTAATTATTTCATCAACAACTTTGCAAAAATATAATACACATAAGAAAGGAGATGGTAACGAATATGAGTTGTAGTGCACTGGTGAAAATGATTTAGAAAATTAATGGTAATATAAAATATTCAATGTTATATTTTTAGCGGGTCATTAAATGGATTTATATTCGATTCTTAAAATTTTAATTAGTTAATAATTAAAATTCTATGTCACTAAATTTTAATGAAAAAACAATAAATAGGTTGAGTGACTTTCTGTGCAAAGAAGTCATAGATGAGTGAATTTTGAGTTGAAAATGAAAGTTGAGTGACTTTCTGTGCTAAAAAAGTTATAATTGAGTGATTTTGGAGTTGAAAATGAAAATTGAGTAACTTTTTGTGAAAACAATTGATAGTTGAGTGACCATCAAAGTTATTAGTTCTAAGCATAAATTAGGGTTTAAAGTTGAGTAGTCTATAAGAATTTTAATTAATACTTATACATTCTAGGGTCCCAATTTGAATTGAACATATCTTGTACTAGAGCCCCACAAAATTTCAATGTCTAAAATGATAGAGGCTCAACCAATTTCAATAGTACTAAGAACATGTTTAGTAATTTGAATGTAATTAAGAACTAGGTTTTATACCCTTCATATGATTAAGGAATATCACAATATATGAATTCGAGATTTCACGATCCAAAGTATATCCTAAGAGTAACATGATGCTTGCTGCATTATTATCTCTTTTATGAGGCTCAACCAAATTCAACTGCACTAAGAACATGTTTAGTAGTTTAGGTGTAATCAATAATCAGGTTCTTACACATCGAGAAATATCACCACATATGAGTTCTAGATGTCACGATCCAAAGTATATCCTAAGAGTAATATGGCGAGATTTTAAAAGACAATTCATATAATAAAGAGTTTGTATGATCGAGGAATATCACTATATATGAGTTTGAGATGTCACGTCCAAAGTATACCCTAGGAAGTAACATGGCGAGAGTGACGAGATTTCAATCCAATTCTAACCGCCACCCACGTCCTCTGTGAAGACATTTGTTGAAGCAATAAATATAAATATACTTGGAACATAAAATCAATTTTGAGACCCTTTTCTTTTAAAGTTTGTTAAAAATCACAAATTATTGACATTTGTTGAAGCAATAGATATAAATATACTTGGAACAAAAAATTAATTTTAAAACCGATTTCTTGTAAAATTTGTTAAAAATCACAACTTGTTGAAATTTGTCATTGGAGATTAACAAAGAAAAGATAGAAAAGAGATTTTTTGAAATAAAATGTTTGACACTATTGGTGGAGTTCTTCATACACTTCAAGATATGTCGATATATATCAATAATTAATTTCAATATTCAAGAAACTCTTATATAAGAAGTTGAGTTTGACCTCAAACTTATTTGAATTCGTTCAAGTTAATTAGATGTTAGTCATACATTTCTAATATCTTATCTTGAATCTTATTATCAAAAAAAAAAATTATACACAAATATTAAATATTTTGATAATTTAATTTAAAATCCTAAATATTAGGTATTTTTTTTTACCAAAAACTGAGAAAATTGAAAATTTGAAATAGAAATTTATTTGATTCCTAATGTCATAACACCGTAAAATAGCAAAGAAATATTAAATTTTTAGTTGTAACTTCACAAATTGAATTTAAAAGGTTTAAAAATTTGGAAAGATAATTTAATGCATTCTTATGTCGGCGCGGGAGCTATAAAGTATTTTTTGACGAAAAATTATATCATACATATAAATAAAATGATATATTGAAAAAGAATTACGTTAGATCTCTTCTGAACATGACTGCAAAATTTACTTTAGATAACATATTTTGAGTGCACTTGAAAAAATAAACATTCTTAGCCCATTAATTTTTGACACTCAGTCAAATTTCACACGAGTAGCATGCGTGTTCGATTCACCAAAGATACATTAACTTCAATAATTTAAAACTATTACCATCTACTAAAATAATCTTAAATTAAAGATCTACAACTAAATTTTAAATAAAGAAATTAGTAGCCAATTAAATTTTTGATTGATTTGACTTTTGACTTTTTGATTTTTTTCTTTTCATTAATTTTTAATAAAATTTAAAAGTAACCATTTGATTTAAGTTAATCAGAAAATTTAATTTCTTTTTACTAAAAGCTACTAAAAGTGAAAAAGACTTCATATATATTTCATTTTTAAAAATCTCGTTTGATTCTACTCTTCATTTTTTATGTCACAATGAAATCTTAAATTTAAACATAATTTTATTCTAAACTGAATTTTCTCATTTTTTGTTCCGATCACTTCCTATGAAATAGACACGAACATCCAAGATGAATATTATATAGTTCAATTTTAAAAATTTTAGTATATTTATTATTTATAAATATTATTATTTTTATTATGCAGTTTCATTTACAAAATTTTTAAATTTTTAATGCCGTCACTGTAGACAGTCTTATACGAAAGTAAATATAATACTTATAAATTAACAATATTTAAGAATTATATTCAAGCTTTCTTAACGTGACTATGAAATGAGTTGATACAATAAAATTTTACAATATAAGACAATGACGAAATTTTAAAAATTAATAATGATGTTTGAACAAATATAGCTGAAGAAATGATACGAAAGGGGGTTAGAATTTTGCCTTCACAAGTCACGAGTGCAAAAGGCAATAATATTAATATATTTTTGTATTACTAACTATTTCTTTAATCGTTACCTTTTATTTCATATTTTTGACATAACATATTTTTCGTATAATTTAAATATATAATATGAGAACCTTAAATTAATAACCAAATCAAATATTAATATTAACTATGTTGAATTATTGTTATATACATACGTGTATTGAATTTGAATGAAACAATGCATTAACATTAGATAATTATAAAAAAATATTTTACACCTTCTATGCTCAATCAAGCAAGGAAATTATAACCAATAATTTTGGCCATGGATAGCTTTTACTTTTTTTTTCCCAAAAACTTTTTGGACATAGAATTATTATAATTCTTCAAAATTTAGAAAAATTGAAATAAATATTATTTTTACTTAAATTTCACAAATTTTATATTCAACGACTTAAAATCTAGTTAAAGAGACAATTGGAATCAAAATGGGTAACTTATCATTTCGCTAGTTTAAGAACTAATTACTTAGAGTTATATTAGTTGTAATATTATAAATCTTACCGAATTTTAAACTTTGGATACATGTATCTAGCGTGTCCAAGTACATTTAGATACAAGAGATCAAAACAATGTGTAATTTATTCTAAATACACCATATTCAAGTGGATTTACATGTATATGACTCTCTTGCTCGCTTCTATGCTATTTCGCTCGTCCCACTCCTCTATTGCTCACCTCTCTCAATGTATCTAAGTTACCAAATACAATGTATCTAGTATGATCTAAATGTATCTGAAATCTAGCTCTGTGTCCCTCTCTTTTAAATGATATGATTACAAAAATACATGTACATGTATCTGATTTGAAATGACGAAATTTAGTAGTATGAAATTATTAATTAATTAGCAGTATAGTTTTTCCAACCAAAATCACAAGTTGAAGATGCTATTCTTGTTAATCACTCCAACCAAACGGGCCCTTATAAACTACTAATACCCAATCTTAGCGGGTCTTTCAAAGAAACCATTCTATACCTCAAAAATCAATTTTGAGAAAAACTCGAGAAACTCCAATGGCTTCTCAAACCCTAATTCTCCAAAACCCAAATCTTCCCAAAACTACCATCCTCTCTCCTCCTTCAACCCTAATCTACTCGAAACCCAGAACAATTTCATTGTTCGCACGGCCAAATTCACTCGCAGCTCCTTCTTCACTCATTCTTAAATCTAAAAAATTCACAGTTTCGGCATCATCCTCAACTGTTCTCGAAAACCCCTCTACGAAATCTGACCCTTTAATCACTAGCTCTACGCGTACAATTACAACTTTTTTTGCAGTCACTTTAGCTGTATCGAAGTTGATTTTCCAAAAATTGAGCTTCAATGGACTGGGGCAATCTCTGGCGTATTCTGCGGGGCCAATGTTTTTCGCTGCCCTTAGGAATCAGTCTACAACAGGAGGATTGAATACCCCTTTCACCGTGGTTGCTGCTGGAATGGCGAAATGGCTTGATATATACAGTGGGGTTTTGATGGTTCGGGTTTTGCTCAGTTGGTTTCCGAATATACCTTGGGACAGGCAGCCATTGTCAGCTATTAGGGACCTTTGTGATCCTTATCTGAATCTCTTCAGGAACATAATTCCCCCAATTTTTGACACTTTGGATGTGAGTCCTCTTTTGGCTTTTGCAGTTTTGGGTACACTTGGTTCAATTCTTAACAGCAGCAGGGGATCGTACTGAGGCAATTGGCAACATATGGTGTAAGGACCAATGATGCTTTTAAAAATCTATTTTTTAATGTTAGTCTTTTATTATGCGTGTGTTAAGAGTTTCGACGGTATTGTAGTTGTAATGTTGATTTCAGAAATTTTGGTGAGACTCAAATGTTATTTATATACTTGAATGAGAAGCTAATTAATGGGTTGCGAATATAGTGGCTGTTTGCCACTGATGAATTTTCTACTACACTGGACTAGTAGTAAGAGCTATATTTATTTTTCTTGCAATCTGAATTTGTGTACTATTATGGGTGCTGAAGTTTAAATGCCAATTGCCAGTTGTGTTATACTTCGTGGGAATGTCAACAGGGTTAACGTGAGGAGGATGAATAAAGTGAATATTAACCAATTCTTCGTGATCAGAAGTGTGGTTCTAAGACATCACCTATGATCTCTTTCTGAAGATCTTGGTTTTTCAGAGTATGTGTTTCAAATAATGAACTTGAGAGCCATGCTATTTTATATTTGACAAGCTTTTCCATTTTCTCCTTTTATAAGTGTCTTTGTAATGCCTTGCATTTTCAGCTTCCAAACCGAGATTGCTGATGGAATAGATTTCTATTTGTAAAAGTGAACAGTGTATAGAAATTAGAATCCACGAGCAAAGTTATGCTTCTTCTATGTTCCTTTGTTTTTTAACAAGTCAATTGGGTGTTACTGTTATTGATTGTGGACATTATCGTTGTTCTATTCTGCAGCGACTTAGCACATCACATTCCCTGACATTGGGGGTTGTCTTGATTGGGAAGTTGACATAGATAGTATCATACTAATGAAAGTATGGTTACCATGAGTTACGTGAATTGTGCAAGAGTGACTTTCTTTCTGTTATTATTCTTTGATGCACGGTTCACTTTCTAGTCTGCCATTATTGTGGTTAATGCCCTATATTCCACGCAGCTATCCTGCAAGACGGTGACATATTCTTTATGCAGTTCGGTATGATTATTGGAAGATGTAATTTGTGATCCTCACAGTCCTTCCTTGAGTATAAACCTTTTTCACTTTCATCATCTATGATTTCTCTGCACATGTGCTGCTGATGTTCTTAAAATGTTGATGGTCATTGTCTTGTTGATGATTAAATTAGTGGCAAGAATTTAAGTTAAAACTGCAAAAGTTTTTTATTTTATTAGTATATTTTAGCCAGTTGTTATAGGTAGTTTATCATCCTTTGATGCCTGTTTCCTAATTATGAATCTAAGATTTCCTATAGGAACTTATTTGTAAATGACTTTCTAGTGTCTTGATAGTATAAAAGTTACACTATTTGTACATGAAAGTTTTAAATATAGTGGCAATAAGTAATTGTGCTTTATGCGTTGGTGGATTTGAAATAGTACATTTTTTCTTTAATTCTTCTTCTTTCCCTACTCTCTACCATATTTCCCTTTTCATAAAGTACTTTGTTTTGTTGCACTTGAGCTTAGGGTCTTTCGGAACCACCTCTCTACCTCTATGAAGTGGGGGGAGTAAGTTCTGACTACACTCTACCCTCTTCGGATCTCACTTGTTGTATTCTATTGGTATGCTATTTGTTTTGATAGTGTTGTTTCCCTACTCTATTTTGCGACCTTATCCTATTGCCCATAGAACTTTTCTCCAACAATGGTAGCTTGGGATTGTAAATGAGCTGCTACTGCACCTACAACACAGGCTTCTATGGTTATGTTGCTGAGACTTTCTGTCATTTGAATTGATCATGGAGTGGGGAGAGCTACGAGGTCTCTCAACTTCAAATTTCAGCTGCGTAAAAAGAATGTTATGCTCAAACCTGGAGGACATTGTAAGCCGATACCTCTATGTTGGTGTGCAAAAGCTGGTCTGAATACCAATCTTACAATAAGAGGTGTTAGCAATTTTGGGTTGCAGACCTTGAAAAGTGTAGTAGTGTTTGTCCGTGCTTGTGCTCATCTCGAATTGAAGTTTGAATATATGGAAATGTTAATATTATAGAACTGAAAGTGGATGTTAGCTTAAAGTACCTGAATTTTATGAGATATAGGAGTATTCTTTATCAACTATGTTCATAAATCACTTAATATTTTTGTTTTGTCGGAAACTATTAATCTATTATAAATATAACAAAGTTCTAGTATGCATATTTTTTTTTGTTATTGGTAAAATTCAATCAACCAACTATTATATTGTCAAAGAAATATTTGCCTAAGGTCAATTATGCAATATCAATGTTGTGGGTTTTTCTATGGCCTTGTAGGATGTGGATTTTTTTTTTTGAAAAATACGTAGGGCAAATGAAAATACAAATAGAACTAAAATCAAAATATACTTACATGTTCAGATCAAAATTAAAATTAAAAACTTGAAGTTGAATCATGAAATTGAAAATGAAAAAGGAGAGGGAAAAAGAAAACAAATTAAATTTGAAACATCTCCCAAATTAGGTCAGTACCGGCGGCAAAAAAGACATCTCCCGGCCGGCGGCCATTTTAACCAACTGACAACTCCAATCCAAACCAGCAGTGAAGTATGAGCAGTGCTCAATTATGCACATTGCTTGGGGAATTGGGATACGAAGGTCATGAATCACTTGATCCTGATAGTTTCGAGTGGCCTTTCCAGTACGACGACGCTCGACCTGTCCTCGATTGGCTTTGCTCCAGCCTTCGTCCTTCCAATGTCCTTTCCCCCTCTGAAGTCACACTGTGAAGTCTCTCTTTTGTTTTCTTTCTCTTCGTACATTCTGGCTAATTAAATTTGTTTGGTTGTATAATTTAATCTAAGCGTCAAAATTTGAGCTAAAATGCAATCTATAATTCTGTTTGTTTGTGTATCGGAAGTTGTACTTAGTATCAAGCTCGTTGTTAAATTATTCTTATTCTTATTTTTATTTTTTTGATGTTACTAAGCAATGTCATTTGAGTAACAGTCCATGATTTCTTCTGTACTTGTATACAGTTTTGTGTAAATTGGACATCTCCAAAGATAAATGGGAATTTACAGTTCTATTTATTATATCGGATTCATGGGAAGCTGTTTAAATTATCAGTTTATTGTGTTTTCTAATTTGCAAAGTTACCAAGCTGTGCAAATTTAAAGTTTTATGTTTAATCTTTTACATAATTGATCTAGTTGTGTGTGTAATTTAAATAGTGGAAAAACGTCTGGTGTCTAGACATTCTATATGGAAGCTGTACTTACTAGTTACTACCAACCTTGCAGTCGAATTTGTTTATATTCAATATTCAATGTCATTTGAACGTCTTCGACATTATTAATGGGTATGTAACATAATTGTTATTAGTTATGCTTCGGCTTTTAGTCCTGAATGAATAAGAGCATATCTGCAAAATTCCATCTTGTGAAGTGGACTTCCCTTCTCTTCTTTCTTAGAACTATATTTTATCTTGGACATTTGCCATAGAAGCTTTAGGATATATCGACTAGATGTAATTGATGCGTTAATAGTTCAATGAGTTACACACTTATAATTTTGAGTTTCTACTGAAAAGCATTTTCGACTTTTATTGTCTCTTTAGCTTGCTTAGGATTGAGGCACAATAGTATTAGTTATTACCTCTTGAACTTTCCTTTAGGAATTACTGAATGCTTTTCTTAGTTACGAATATCTTTTAATTTTGTCTTATGGTCATGATCATTTTAGTCCTATCTTTGTTTTCACTTATTTTTCATCTCTTGATAAAACTAATCACATGAAAAGAGGAAAAAAGTAAAACTGGTCAATATGACTCTATCCTCGTTCTGAATCAGAACACGAAATGTTTCAGTTGCTTGAAATGACATCTCTGGACAATATATTACTTATGGAATTCATCTTGACTTCACTATATTTGACTCTGTTTACTCTATCGTATCCTTCTAGACAAGTTCCTTTTCTTGCATCCGTCATAATTCTCTATTTCTATTGACGGAACAAGCTATTCATCCTTTTAATTATTGTCTTCTGTAACCTAGGTACGAGCATCTTTTACATGAGGAGAAGCTGTTGGAGGTACGTTGTAATACACCCCACCCCACCCCACAACAAAAAGTAATTAATGCCGAGTGAAAATCTTTTCATATAAAAATGATTTGCTTCAGTCTGGTTGAAACCTCAAGAATTTGGTGGTATGGTTAATGGTGCCTTCATGCCTCCTATGGTATACATTACAAATGCTGTTATATATTCGTTAGGGTGTTTGCATTAAGCATGCTCCTTTGCTCAATTGTTAAGAAAGCTTATACCTGTTTGTCAAGGTTTTCCCCCATATCCCACTTGTGAGATTACACTGAGTATGTTGTTGTTGTACTTCGGGTGCTTTTCAGAAGAGAGGAAAAAATTTCTGGAGGTTCTTTAAAGTTGCAAGATGTGTTGTAATATCTAGAACCATTACTATTGATAATTACTTATCATTTGTCATCCTTAAGATTTTTTTAACCTCCTTATATGCTTTCATTGTATATTTTTTGGGTTGCTGTTATTAATGGTGGGTTGGGTTGGTGGGGGAACCACTCAACAATGATGTATCTACTGTAGGTACTTATGCTTATGTTTATAATATATGTACATATAGATATTTTATTCACTAGTAGTTTCATTTAATAAAAGTTGAAGGTGTTTGCTTTCATGTCCTTCTTCATTCCTTCTAGCCACTATGTGCATACAAACATCCTCATTTGTGCAATGAATTCGCAGGGAGAAGATCTAGACTTTGCTTATGACAGCATTTCAGCCTTCTCAATGAGGAGAGAAAACCAAGAGGCAGTTTTCGGAAGTGAAGAAGGATTAAAGGATATAATGTGATGACTATTGTCTCTTAAATCTGTTGTTCTTTATTGCTTAACCTTTCTAATCTATGTCAAAATTTGAGTGCGTATTAATGCTCAAATTACATTGTTAACTTAATTTTAGTTTCTGAACTATTCACATTCACATTGTGATGTGCCTATACTTTCATATCACTGATCCAGCATTGTATTTAATCATGATGTAATAGTAAGTTAAACAGTTCTTAAAAAAATTAGTTAAACATGCCTTTTATCTCAGCTTTACTTTTTTTCGTGTTCTGTTTCTCTTTTCCTTATTTTTGAGACTTTATCTGTTTCCAATCAATACCTTCATTAGGATACACTAAGCAAAATCTCTCAGATTGCGGGAGTTAGCAGATCCTTAGAAACAGCTACCTATGAGTTCACACCTCAGATGTTATGTTGTGTTTCTGGAAATATTGTGAATGATGCATCAGGAATTTGATCATAGCTATTTGAAGCCCAATCTTCTCGTCCTTACCTCGAATGCAACAGCAGTGGTTTATATTTCCCCATTGATCTGATCAATCATTAGTTCTGGATTATCTTTATTCCATAATTAGAAACTGCATATGATAAGGCAACTTACATACCAGAGAGTTGATGAAGGCAATTTAGCGTTCACATGAAGATGATGTATCTCTCTCTGAATTCTATTTTTTGGAAATTAAGTAAACTGTTACATTCTTAGAACCTCATCTTTGCTCCTTTGTATATCAAAATGATTGGTCTCAGAGTAATTTGTTTTTACATTTCCTCTGCTTTTCTCTGATATTGATGGTTTGCTTAATCATCAGAGATTCAACTTTAGCATTAAAAGCTGAAGAATTGGAGTTGCAGAAACAGCTTAGACGACTGCAGTCTCAATATGATATGCTCACTGGGCAGGCTTCTACATTGATTCAGGGAAAAAGGGCTCGAGTTGCAGCAACTTCTATTCTTAATGGACAGCAGGCTACCACAGATGATAGCCTTTCAGCTAGGAATTTAGAGGTATGCCAGTTAAATGCAACTTATTTTATCTTATTTACATAATTTACACGCAGTCTATACAAAGAATATCATCTCCTATTATGGCATATGTAAGGTTGCTATTGATTGTAAATCAGTTAATGTGCGATATTTTAAAGACTGTGAGGCCTGGTGATTATGTAGGCAGGCTCACTGTAAACTCTTCTTTTGCTTTACCTGCAACTCGACCAAACAAAGGTTGAATACTATTTTGACGGCAGACAATTTGGGAAGAGGATCAGAATATTAATAATCTTGGCTTGTTTAAGTGGTAGATTGAAGATGTCAATCTGACAACTGGTTTGACATCTGGTTTGTGGTTTTCATCTTCTTTGGCTTTGTTATCTGATGATTATTTATTTAAGATGCTAAAACTCCTTCGGGCAGATTAAACATACGGGAGATCAGGTGAGAGATAGAAGCAACATGGAATGTAGCACCTTCAAGTGTTTTTAGGATAATCTGGAAATGGATAAGCGGATTGACCTTGAAAGAGAAAGAAAAGATCCATTTGAAGGATTTGAAGTGTGTTGGGAAGATCAAGAGTTCTTTACTATTACATATAAAACTTTCCCAATGTATGGGTGCTTGGATCAAATAATTAGAGGTCTTGAGCCTTGTATACTGTATAGATTGTAGTAATTCCATTTGGCACTTCTCTGGCGCATTCTTTTGGGTAACCTACTTCATCAATGTCATTTATTTTTGTTAATGCACCAGAAAAGTATTGAGCAATGTAACATAAAAGAAACTTGCTGCGAAAGGTCCACTCTCCAAGTTGAAGGCATACGATATTTATTGTCTCTAAATTTCTGGTTTGCCAGTGACCATAATGTATACTTCCGATGGGAAATGTTCATATATTGATACTTGTAAAATTTAAAATGGTTTACTAAAATGCTTCACTATACATAGATGAATGCAGTTCTTGGAAGGATGGCTTCTACTGCGCAAGAGTTGGCACACTATCATTCAGGGGATGGTGCGTCCATTTTTTTTCTTATGACTATTTCAGAAAATTTCTCTTGTTGCTTAAAGGGTATGTGTGGTGAATATATTAATTAGAAGATTTTCTATTGCTTTGGTTTGGATGTCAAAACGCACACTCCTAGAGATCTTTTGTAAGATCTTATTCTTACAATGTACATAATGACTACTAAGATTCTCCAGAAAAAGATGGGATTATGCTTTTTCAAGAAGAGTTCTGTTTGCTGCTTCGCTTTTGAAAATGATGTGATTGTGCACATGTTTTGAGTATACTCTATAAATATGCTGCATATTTCAATCAGACTAGCTGTAAGTCTATTGCTTAGCTCACTTGGACGTCTAGGTTCCCACATTAGCAGGTCAAATGAGAATCTGAATTGAGAAAATTCTGTTTTCCTTTCTGTGCTATACTCCCAGACCCCACCTCAGGGACTACATTGGGGTGGTGGTTGTTATCTATTTTTTTTTACTATTGGGACAATTTCTTTGATATATTAGATTCTTTTGTATTGTAGAAGATGGAATATACCTTTCTTATTCGGACTTCCATGCATATCTGCTGGTGGATGCATCTTGTATAAAGGAGTTAAATCAGTGGTTTACCGAGCATCTAGATACAGTACGTTTGCAATACTATTATTTTACTTGATTCATTCCCCTGTGAGCATTTTTATCTTCTTAACGTTGGTAATATCACGTATATTTGGAGACTCATCAAACCTAAGACGTAGGACTTGGGTTGTGGAAGCAACATAAAAGTTAAAGTTTGCTCACAATTTTGGTATAATGCGTAACTGTGAACTGATTTTGCTTAGTGTTGATCCATGAATACTTGTTGTTTTTTACCTGTTCATTAATCCATGAATACTTGTTGCTTTTTATCTGTTCATTAATCCATGAATTCTTTTAGGTCTAACTTACATAACACTAAAAATGTCACTGTAATCTGATCATTGAATTGTTAACCTCTAAAGTATCGATTTCTTCCTTGGAACTTCTCTTATTCTTAAGATAAAATTATTGAAACGAGCCAATAAATATTATATGATCTTGTTTTGAGTTATATCTATAATGTTGAGTTTTTTCTCTTCAGCTCTATGTATATAGGAAGGCTTACTGTGGGCTTGTGTTTCTTGCTGTATAGTACATGATATGCAATCTTACTTTTAGATGCTGAATTTTATAGTGGCTATGCATATGCAGTACCATAGATGAGTAGGGCTTAGGATCACCAGTCTGTAACCTTTCTGCCAACCTTGAAAATGTCCCTTTGCCTGGCCAATGCGCTGACCTGTCCCATATAATCTGCTAGATTATCTTGGCTCCCAATGGCTAAAATTTTTGTGCATTTATTGTACAACTTGATTTTTAGGGTCCGTCTGATTGGTTGCTGAGGATGCTAAGTCAAGTTTTTACCTAAATGACATCAAATATTTTACTTTTTAGTCCTTAATTTTTTCACACGTAGTTGTTATCTCATTTGGTGGGCATGGCCTTCCATCCATTGCTCACGTCTGATTGGCAGGCACGTGTTGTCCAGCCAACTATTACATGTTCATCTGCATAGCTGAAAATTTTTGCCCTTCCTATCTAATCTGCACTTTCCAGAACTATTTTATCGAATTTCAGTGTGTTGACTTTGCTATTACTGGTTTATTGTGGTTTAGGGTCCCTACAGATTAGTTGCAGAGGAGGGGAAGTCAAAATGTTCCTGGGTTAGCCTTAATGACATATCAAACGTTTCACTACGAGGTATTTTATATTTATACACCACCTTTCGCATCAGTTCTTTTCTGCAAGTCGGGTATATGTTTGTATCTAGATTTGCTCATGTACTTATTGATGGAGAGATTTCTTCTCCCAAGAATTCGAGAAATCTTCCTGGCTATTATGTGTGGTTATTAGGTTGATTTGTAAATATTTTTCATTGTGACGTGGCAGATCTGGAAAAGTCTCACCACCAGCGTGTTTCTGAATTGCAATGCCTTCGCTCCATGTATGCACCATGTCTTTTACTTTAATCTTAGCCATTTATGTTTCTAATTGGATGTGCAAAGATATCTTATCTGAAAAATATGTATAGGAGTTCACTTTCTGTTTTCATGTTTCTTAACTTTTTATGTTACCTATTTCCTATCAAATGTTTTGGCTTTTATTGCGATATATCCCAGACATTTTTGAAACAGGATGCTTGGCCATCTACATTATTTGTCATAATATCAGAAGTTGAAGAGAGTTTACTTTTGTGGTTCCTATAGTATATAAATATAGAACATTAGAATTTAAACTACTTGGAAATACTTCCCCTGTATGTCAGTCATGAATCATCTCTGAGAAATTGTCAACATAGTTTCATGGTTGCCCTTCTTTGTGATAGATTTGTTCCAAGGGAGACGCAATGGATAAAATCTCAGGTTGAGAATGCTAAGCAACAAGCTATTCTTACTGCGTTCAAGGGTCAAGTGACATCAGATGAGGCTCACATTCATCTGGACCTTCATTCTCTTCGGTAGATGTCATCTACACTCTTCTGCACCTAAAACTGATATATTTTTTTTTCTGTTCATGTTCATGGTGTATTCTCTCTATTTAGATTATTGCATTTTGATGTTAGTGACATATGATCATTCTATGAGGCTATGCTGCTTGTATCTCTAAGGGGTAACAGGGTGAGATCATATCTTAGAAGTGTGCCACTCTTTTTGTAACACACTAAGAAGGAAATTGTGTCACATAAACATAGTGTTTACTTGTCCATTTTTGTTTAAACCTGCTCTAAAACTCAATATTTGCTTGAGCCGAGGGTGTATCGGTTACAACCTCTCTACTCCACAAAGTTAGGAGTAATAAGTCTGCATATACCCCACCCTCTTTAGATCCCACTTATTTGACTACACTGGGTATGTTGTTGTAGTAAACATAAACAGGAATAGTAGTACTATCAAGGATTGTGATCATATCAAGACAATATATGGAAATTTTCATGTTCCACTTCTACAAAATGATTGGTGAGTTCCAATTAAACTCAAGTCCTACCACCCCCTTCCCCCCAAATCCCTCTATCCGACAAAATTAAAGAAGGAAGAAAATCCTCTGAAACTGGAACTGGGTGTACCTAGAGGGTTAATAAGCATCATTTTATTCTACAGATATTGCATGCTTAATTATTTACTTATTTTACATTGGTTACGTAATCCCAAAAAAAGTTCTGACGTCTGAATTGTCATTGCGTGTCATTTGTTGTTCTATAAATCAACTTTCACATTTGTGCCGTAGAATACAAGCTTCTATTTGCGGGGAAGTGATTGAGAAATCTCTTTGCAGTATCTATCATAGTTGCATTACAATTTCCCTATAACTAGGAATAGATAGAAAGACTTGCAATTGTAAATATGCATTGGAAGCTAGTTCTTTTCTTTTTGTGACATCCCCAAATAGTTCTTATTTTGGAATATTGTGGAATGTACTTATCTACAGTCTATTGATAAACTTTGTAGTTGTTGGTATCTCTTTATTTAATGATACTCTGCTGTTTAGTAAACATATCATTAAATTCTTTATCTCTTTGTAGGAGAAAACATGCTGAACTAGTTGGAGAAATCTCAATTTTATATCGCAAAGAAGAGAAGTTATTATCCGAGGTTTGTCTAGTACTCTTGGCTTATCTCTTCTGTTCAAATTCCAGCTATTTATTACTTAGTCATGGAACAAGAGAAGATGTCAGGTAGCACCCTTAGAGATAGAGTTATCATATTGTTGATTAGGTGATGCTTCAACATCAGCTGAGGTGGTTGATTCAGAATGAACAGACATACTCTAAATTTCAAGACACAGTCTAGAATTCTTCGATGTCTTTTGGATGTCAAAGTTGAGCATATTACCTACTGCAGTTCTTTCTTCAGACTATTCCTGATCTTTGTTGGGAGCTGGCTCAGCTACAAGACACATACATCTTGGAAGGTAATAATGTTGTCGTCTGACCATGAAAGCTTAAAATTTTGGTTAGCATATATTTTTTTTGTTGAATTCTATTTCTTCTGGAATATGTAGGAGACTATGATCTAAAGGTCATGCGCCAAGAATTCTACATTAACAGGCAAAAAAGGGTATGTGTAAGACAGGGTGATGAATTTCCTATACATTTTTTTTTCTTTACTTATTCTACTAACAACCATCATAGGAGCAGATATTGATTGCTCGCTTTTGCAAATTTGGCATGCAGCATTTTCTAAATTAGTACATTGATGCTTAGAAATTCTTGTAATTCTTACTTAATTAGGGTTTCTCTGCAGTTCATAAATCATCTAATTAATCATGTTTCAAGACATCAATTTCTGAAAGTAGCATGTCAGTTGGAAAAGAAGACCATGCTTGGGGCATTTTCATTGCTTAAAGTTATTGAGTCTGAGCTGCATGGATACCTGTCAGCAACAAAAGGCAGAGTGGTAAGTATATGCGTAGAATGAGTCATGTCACAAGACTTGAATTGAACTTGAAGAACCTTCACCAGCTTGTCCCTTCTCATCCTTTTTAAGCCTTAAAATTTCCATAATGCCCTTAGCCATCCAAACATCTTTTTACTTTCATAAATTGAACGATTAAAGAGCTGAAGCTGGAATTTCGGTTTTAAAATTTTATTTGCAACAAACATGACGTGTTTGTGTGTGTCTTAAAATTTGATAATTTATGGAATAATTTAAAATGTAGCTGAAGGTAGTTAAATAGATACAAAGGATTCTTTAAGATGACCACAATTAATTTGGGGTTGAGGATTGTTAACTGGTGTGGTTGATTGAAGTGCTTGATTTTTCGTAAGAACCTTTGGAACTCAAGTTGGTGTTACCGGTTGATGCATGTTTAAGAGGCAATGTGGGACGCCGATTGAAATATGGACAGGGGATGGTTATACCTTTGAGGCATTTTAAAAGATCTTTAATTGGGACGTAGGATTACAATATTTATCTTTGCTTTCTTACTTGTCCACTCATGCAACATCTTTATTTTTAGGGTCGATGCATGGCACTGATCCAAGCTGCATCTGATGTTCAAGAACAAGGACCAGTGGATGATCGCGACACATTACTTCATGGCATCAGAGACCTTTTAAGTTTATATTCAAGTAATGGATCTGGACATTGAAATATTACTTCACCATTTCTGGGTTATTATTTATACTAAATAATTTTTCAGATATCCAAGCTGGTCCATCAACATATGTATCGGCACCTGGCATTGTTCAACAGATATCAAGCCTTCGTTCAGATCTAATGTCTTTGCAATATGACCTTGAACATACTCTTCCTCAGGATAGAGATCAATGTATAAATAAAATGTAAGTTCTCAGTTCTGTCAAATTATACCAGTCTCTATATAATTCCTCTCCCATATTCTGACAATATTAATCACATTAGGAAGAGCTTTGAAGCTTTACAATAAGATCTCTACACAATATACATCTACACAATATGCTCTTACATGAACCTGTATAGCGCTGCCAACACATTGGTTTATCCATGTTTTTATATCGCTTTTGATCTTAAGTGAACAATTTTATCACCGTGTAGTCCTTGTTGAGAATATGTTTCAGGGTATTGCAGAAATAAAATAGTTAGCTATTTTGGGGTTTTTAAATAAAGTTATCAGGGTCTTAAGTGACTTGGATTTAGAGGTTAGTAGTTTTCTATAAATAATGGTATCTGAATTATTAATAAAATAATTCACTTTGACAATACTGCAGTATTACTTAATTTCTTTATTAAAAAACAACTGTTCTGATGAATCAGTGTTGAGACGGAAAATGAAAACCATAAAATAGTAGTTTTTTCTGCCTATTGATCTGTTTCTAGGTCATTTTAATTGTATAAGTCATCTAATTCTTCTCTTTTTTGTGACAAGTGGTCAGCTATGTCTTCATTTACAAGTGATGACTTGCTGGAACTACAAGGGCCTGTAACTAGGATCCAGTAAAATATTTTAGTTTCCTTGGATGTAGCTGTGAAATGTCTTGAAAGATTCGTGAGGATGTGTTTGTAGTAATTGTTAATGGAAGATGTGAGTTTTGGACTGGATAGTTTTAAAAGAACTGTGTTGAAATCTTTTGGGGCTGGTTATATACTGGAATCTCTTTAAAAGTTACTTTAGATCACCATGTAGCAAGGGTGGCTAAGAATCACCCCGTTTTGCATAAACCATATTTCTTTTAACTTTCATGATTTGTTTTGTAGGTTGAGGTCTCCCTGTTTAAATAATACTTCAAACAAGTATATGTTATCTGAATTCCGAGTTTGCTTTTGCTTTTATTATCTCTGCACGGACTTGTACTCCTTATTATGACATTTCTTTAATTTAAAATGTTGATGGGGATTTGAGATGTAAAACTGTCATTGTGTGAAAACAACTTATATCTTTCTTACGTCATATATTAGGTGCACTCTTCTTCAAAGTTTGCAGCAGCTGTTGTTTGCTTCATCAACAACTGCTCAACCAATTTTAACACCTCAGGTATATTATTTGCAATCATGCCCTTTGCTTTCTGTAAATATGGTTTCTATTTGTCTTTTCCCCCTCTTTTTCGAGGTTTATATATCTTGCTTTTAAATAGGAGTATCTGTTTACTTAACGAAGGAGTTTTTTCGCTCTGCCTTTCCATAATGTATGGGAGTCATAATTGAGTGCCCTTATTTTTTGTGGACTGTTGTACCAGTCTTTTGTTTCCTGGAAAAACGTATATTCTTTATTGCTTAGCTTCCCTCACTCTTTTGAGTTATGTGATTAGTCACACAAGTTAAATGCTCATTTTGGGTGCAAAAGTTGTGGATAATTGCTCGCCTAGTACTTCAGTAAATTTCATTCTCTTACTTCTCATTTATGTTCTTCCCTGTATAGACACTAATGAAGCAGCTAGCAACATTGGAAGACTACAATAAGAACCTATCTCGTGCCATTGAAGACGTGAGCCGTGAGCACTTGAAGAAGAAAGATGTAAGCTTTCAGCTCAAGTCTTCTTAATTTTGTCCCCTGGTAGACACCATCTCTAATTATTAGTGCCGTTCTCAAATTGTTCCTCTGTACTTGTTATGGTATTAGACACATTATCACTCTTCTTATGTTGTATATGGAAACTAATAAATGATATCCTCATCATAAAACAGATTTACAAACATCAAAAAGAAGAGAGGCGAGTTTTTGTTGATTTCTTCTGCTACCCTGAGCGCTTATGAAACAAGTCATGGAACTTGCTGCAAGTGTTGGAGATTTGCAATTTTCATAGGTGCTCTTCTTTGTATTTTTTGCTTCGTATGTAGTTAAAATATGCGTTCTCAAGTTGTGAACAATTTTCTCAAACAAATTATGTATGTTTTACTCCTTCAGCCTTCTAAACTAATAATACTAACTCATTAGCCAAGATCAAGTACAAAATATAAAATTCTTCGTAAGAGTTTTGGTGTGTAAATGTACTTGTGTCCTTTAAAGGAAAATATAATATCAAAGAAATGATTTGTGCTCCACGCTCAATATTTTTGTTTTGTCGGAAAATGGTAATATGTGTTTTTTTTTTTTGGTTATTGGTAAAATTTAATCAACCCAACTGCCATATTGTCAAAGAAATATCTACTAAGGTTTATTAGGTAATTTTCAATTTCACCAATCAATATTAAAAATAATTTAATGTTTGAACTATGAGAGTTGGATTCTTCACATGGTATGATTTTTTCCCTATTTCTCCTTTTTTTATCCCTAATTATGAAATAATAAAATATATCAAATATCCCTAATAATGAAATAATAAAATATATCAAATATCGATAGGACTTTCTTATTGCCTTTTAAGGATGTGAAAAAAATTAAATAAGTAGGACAAGTGAAAATACAAAATGAACTAAAAATCAAAAAACAGAATTGGAGTTACAACTTTCCATGAATGTTTTATAATTAAAATTAAAAACTGGTTTATCTTTTTTTCTTGCCGTTTAATTATCAAATTAAAAAGAGAAAAAAAGAAGAGGGAAAAAGAAAACATATTAAATTTGAAACATCATATTTATTGGAAAAGTATTCCGGCACCAGTTGTGAGTAACATTTAAATTTCTGAAAAATCTACCAAATTAGGTCAGTGCCGGCGGCAAAGAAACCTACCGGCCGGCGGCGTTTTCAGCGAATTGACACCTCCGATCTACACCAGCAGTGAAGTATGAGCAGTGCACAATTATGCACATTGCTTGGGGAATTGGGATACGAAGGTCACGAATCACTTGATCCTGATAGTTTCGAGTGGCCTTTTCAGTACGACGACGCTCGGCCTGTCCTCGATTGGCTTTGCTCCAGCCTTCGTCCTTCTAATGTCCTTTCCCCTTCCGAAGTCACACAGTGAAGTTTCTCTTTCATTTTCTCTCTCTTCATACATCCTACAAAATTGCTTTTGTTTGGTTGTATAATTTCATCTTGTTCAAACTCGAGCTAAAATGCAATTTAGAGTTTAGTTTATTTGTGGATCGGAAGCTCTACGAAGTATTAAACTTCTTGTTAAATTTGTCTCGTTTTTTTTTTTTTCATTTGAAGTTACCAAGCCATTTGAGCTTACAGTACGTGATGTCTTCTGTACTGTATACAGTTCTGTGTGAATTGAATCTCTCAAGAGATAAATGAGAATTTACAGTTCTGTTTATTATTTCGGATTCATGGGAAGCTGTATTATATATCAATTTATTGTGTTCTCCAATTTGCAAAGTTACTATGCTGTGCTATTTTAATGTCTTTTGTTTAATCTTATACACAATTCATGTAGTTGTGTGTATGATTTAAGATGTGTTGGAAAAACGTCTAGACATTCTATCTACAAGCTGTATTTACTACCAACCTTGCAATTGAATTTGTTTTGTATTCAATACTCAATGTCATTTCAACGTCTTCGCCATCATTAATGGGGATGTTATCATAATTTTGATTAGTTATGCTTGGGCTTTTACTTCTGAATGTATTAGGAGAATATCTGCAGTATATAATCATGTGTAGTGGACTTACCTTCTCTCCGTTCTTTAGAATTATATTTTGGCTTGGACATTGACCATAGAAACTTTAGGATATATTGGCTAGATGTAATAGATGCATTTATAGTTCAATGAGTTTACACAGTGATAATTTTGAGTTTTCTACTGAAGCATTTTCAACTTTCATCATCTCTTTAGATTGCTTAGGATTGAGGTGTAATAGTATTAGTTGTACTATCTCTTGAGCTTTCCTTTAGGAATTACTGAATGCTTTTCTTATTTACTAATATCCTTTAAATTAGTCTTATGGTCGTGATCATTTTAGTCCTATGTTTGTTTTCACTTATTTTTCCTTTCTTGAGTTGTATAAAAAGAGGAAAAAAGTTAAACTGGTCAATATGGCCCTTTCCTCGTCCTCAATCATTAGAATGCGAAATGTTCCAGTTGCTTGAAATGACATCTCTGGACAATATAGCACATATGAAATTCATCTTGACTTCACTTATTTGACTCTGTCTACTCTATCCTGTCCTTCTAGACAAGTTTCTTTTCTTGCATCCGTCAGAATTCTCTATTTCTTTTGACGGAACATGCTATTCGTACTTTTAATTATTATCTATTGTTGTAACCTAGGTACGAGCATCTTTTACATGAGGAGAAGCTGTTGGAGGTACGTTGTCATACACCCCCACCCCACAACAAAAAGTAATTAAAGTTGAGTGGAACTATCATTTCATATAGATATAATTTGCTTCAGTCTGGTTGAAACCTCAAGAATTTGGTGGTATAGTTAAAGGTTCCTTCATGCCTCCTATGGTATATCTGACAAATGCTGATATATATTCATTAGGGTGTTTGCATTTAGCACGCTCCTTGTCAATTGTTAAGAAAGCTTATACCTGTTTGTCAAGATTTTTCCCCAGATCCCACTTGTGGGATTACACTAGGTATGTTGTTGTAGTACTTCAGGTGCTTTTCAGAAGAAAGGAAAATATTTCTGGAGGTTCATTAAAGTTGCAAGATGAGTTGTAACATCTAGAACCATTACTATTGATAATTACTTATCATTTGTCAACCTTAAGAATTTTTTACCTCATTATATGCTGTCATTGTATATTTTTTGGGTTGTTGTTGTTGGGTGTGTGGTGGGGAACCACTCGACACTATGTATCTACTGAATGTACTTCTGCGTATATGTTTATGTTTATAGAAAATGTACATATAGATAATTTATTCACTAGGAGTTTTCATTTAACAAACGTTGAAGATGTTTGCTATTATGTCCTTCTTTATTCCTTCTTGCCACTATGTGTATAAAAACATACACATCTGTGCTATGACTTCGCAGGGAGAAGATCTAGATTTTGCTTATGACAGCATTTCAGCCTTCTCAACGAGGAGAGAAAACCAAGAG
The DNA here is from genome assembly GCA_027704765.1 of Solanum habrochaites. Taxonomy (NCBI): domain Eukaryota; kingdom Viridiplantae; phylum Streptophyta; class Magnoliopsida; order Solanales; family Solanaceae; genus Solanum; species Solanum habrochaites. The sequence continues at coordinate 50,359,765 of JAKWJA010002494.1, read as the reverse complement.
GCAGTTTTCGGTAGCGAAGAAGGATTGAAGGATATAAGGTAATGACTATTGTCTCTTAAATCTGTTGTTCTATATTGCTAAACCTTTTCTAATCTATGTCAAAATTTGTTGTGTTGTTATATAAGATGAAATTCAATCTAACAAGCGGACTACCTTCGGCTACTACAAGATCTTTATAAACCAAAGAATGAGCCTATTGAGTGCATACAAATGCTCAAAGTTACATTGATAAGTTAATAATAGTTTCTGAACGGTTCGCATTCACATTGTGATGTACCTATCCTTTCAACTGTATCACTAATCCAGCATTGTATTTACTCATGATGTAACAGTTAGTTAAATAGTTCTTATAGAAATTAGTTAAACATGCCTTTTATCTCATCTTTACTTTTTCTCGTGGTCTGTTTCTCTATTACTATTTTTTGGGACTTCCTGTGCTCCTAATCAATACCTTCATTTAGATACACTAATCAAAATCCCTCAGATTGCGGGAGTTAGCAGACCCTAAGAAACAGCTATCTATGATTCACCCCTCAGATTTTATGTTGTGTTTCTGGAAATAATGTGAATGATGCATCAGGGACTCGATCATAGGTATGTGAAGCCCAGCCTTCTTGTCCTTACCTCGAATGCAACAGCAGTAGCTTATATTTCCCCATTAATCTGATCAATCATCAGTTCTGGATTATCTTTATTCCAAATTAGAAACTGCATATGAAGAGGCAACTTAGATACCAGAGAGTTGATGAAGATAGTTTATTGTGTGCAAGATGGTGTATCTCTCTCTGAATTCTTTTTTTGGAAATAAGTAACCTTATCTTAGCTCCTTTGAACATTAAAATAAATTGATCTCAGAATAATTTGTTTTTACATTTGCTCAACCTTTTTCTGATATTGATGGTTTGCTTAATAATCAGAGATGCAACTTTAGCGTTAAAAGCTGAAGAATTGGAGTTGCAGAAACAGCTGAGACGATTGCAGTCTCAATATGATATGCTCACTGGTCAGGCTTCTACATTGATTCAGGGAAGAAGGTCTCGAGTTGCAGCAACTTCTATTCTTAATGGACAGCAGGCTACCTCAGATGATTGCCTTTCAGCTAGGAATTTAGAGGTATGCCAGTTAAATGCTACTTATTTTATCTTATTCGCATTATTTGCATGCTGTCTATACAGAGAATTTCATGTCCAATTATGGCATATGGGAAGGTTGCTATTGATGGTAAATCAGTGAATGTGGGATATTTTAAAGACAGTGAGGCCTGGTAATTATGTAGGCAGGTTCACAGTAAACTCTTCTTTTTCTTTATCTGCAACTCAACCAAACAAAGCTTAAATGCTATTTTGACGGCAGGCAATTTGGGAAGAGGATCAGAATATTAATAATCTGGACTATTTAAAATGGGAGATTAAAGATGTGAATCTGACAGGTGGTTTGTGGTTTCATCTTCTTTCGCTTTGTTATCCGATGATTATTTATTTAAGATGCTAAAACTCCTCCAGGCAGATTAAATATACAGGAGATCACGTGAGAGATTTAAGCAAACATGGAATGTAGCACCTTCAAGTGTTTTTAGGAGAATCTGGAAACGGACAAGCGTATTGACCTTTGAAAGGGAAAGAAAATATCCACTTTAAGGATTGAAGTGTGTTTGGAAGATCAAGGGTTCTTTACTATAAAACTTTCCCAATGTATGGGTGCTTGAATCAAATAATTAGAGGGCTTGAGCCTTGTATAGCATTGTAGCAATTCCATTTGGCACTTTAATGGTGCATTAACAAAAATTAATGACACCGATGAAGTAGGTTACCCAAAACTCAAAAGAATGCCATTGAAGTATTGAGCAAAGTAACATAAAAGAAATTCTTCCGGAACAGGTGGTTGTCGTTGAATTACATTAACTCTTAGCTCTTCAATTTATCATTGAAGTTTCTCTTTACATCATATCTCAAGGTATTGATTAACCAGCTGTGCTATATTTATGACCTTAATGATCAAAATTTATAATTTGCATCAGTTTAGTGCTTTAGGATTTTATTACGCTGCGCTATTTGCAATTTTTGTAATGTTTAGAACATTAAATAGCTGCATCAGATTTGCCTCTTTGCCTATGTTTTTGCATTTCCATTTTTGTAATGTTAGCACATTAACATGTCTGCTTTAGATTGCCCCTTTACATATTAGGCCATCTGTTATTAGTGTATTTTTTGGGCTGGTTTTGGCAGCATGAATGTTATGTAGCTTTTTCGGTAAAGAATATACTCTTCGCTGTAAAGTTTAGTCATTGTAGAGGCATTCTGAAATTCTTATTACCTCTCCATTATCCATATCTTAAGCAAATGCATCCACTAAAGAAACTTGCTGTGAAAGGCCCACTCTCCAAGTTAAAGGCATACTATATTTCTTGTCTCTATAATTCTGGTTTGCCTGTAAGCAAAATATATACTTCTGATGGGAAATGTACATATATTGATACTGTGTAAAGTTTTAAATTGTTTTCTAAAGTGCTTCACTATACATAGATGAATGCAGTTCTTGGAAGGATGGCTTCTACTGCGCAAGAGTTGGCACACTATCATTCAGGGGATGGTACGTCCATTTTTTTCTTATGACTAATTCGGTAAATTTCTCTTGTTTCTTAAAGGGTATGTGTGATGGATATATTAATTAGAAGGTTTCCTACTGCTTTGGTTTGGATGTCAAAACTCACACTCCAAGAGATCTTTTGTAAGATCTAATGCTTACATAATGACTACTAAGATTCTCCAAAAAGAAGATGGAATTATGCTTTTTCCAGAAGAGTGCTGGTTGCTGCTTTGCTTTCAAAAATGATGTGTTTGTGCACATGTTTTGTGTATACTCTATTGCTTAGCTCACTTGGACTTCTAGGTTCCAACTTGATTAAGATTAGCAGGACAAATGAGAATCTGAATTTAGAAAACTGTGTTTTCGTTTCTGTGCTATACTCTCAGACCCCACCTCAGAGACTAAACTGTGTATGTTGTTGTTATCTATTTCTTTTTAGTATTGTGACTATTTCCTTGATATTTCGAATTCTTTTGTATTGTAGAAGATGGAATATACCTTTCTTACTCGGACTTTCATGCATATCTGCTGGCGGATTCATCTTGTGTAAAGGAGTTAAATCAGTGGTTTACCAAGCATCTAGATACAGTATGTTTGGAATATTATTAATTTACTTGGTTCTTGTGAGCATTTTCATCTTCTTAACCCTTGTAATATCACGTAGATTTGGAGACTCATCAAACCTTAGACATAGGACTTGGGTTGCGGAAGCAACACAAAATTGAAAGCTTACACACAATTTTGGTATAATGCGTAACTGTGAACTGATATTGCTTACTGTTGATCCATGAATACTTGTTGCTTTTTTCTTGTTCATTAATCCATGAATTCTTTTAGGTCTGACTTATACAACGCTAAAGAGGTTGCTGTAATCTGATCATTGAATTGTTAACCTCTAAAGAATCAATTCTTCCTTGGAACTTCTCTTATTTTAAAGATAGAGTTCTTGGAACGAGCCAATAAATATTATATGCTCTTGTTTTGAGTTATATCTTTCATGTTGAGTTTTTTCTCTTGAGCTCTACAAATATAGGAAGGCTTACTGTGGGACTTGTGTTTCTTGTTGTATAGTACATGATATGCAATCTTTCTTTTAGATGCTGAATTTTATAGTTGCTATGCATATGCAATACCGTAGATGAGTAGGGTATACCGGTGTTGGATGACCTGTCTGTACCTTCTCTGCCATCCTTGAAAATATCCTTGTGCCTGGCCAATGTCCTGACCCATCCCATTTAAACTGCTCTTCTAGATCATCTTGGATCTCACTGGCTAAAAATTTGTGCATTTTAGGGTCTGTCTGATTGATTGCTGAGGGTGCTAAGTTAACTTTTTACCTAAATGACATATCAAACATTTTACTTTTTTTTCAACTTCTTGCACACGTAGTGGTTATTCCATTTGGTGGGCTTGGCATTAGGCTTGGCTGGCACATATCATCCAGCCAACTGTTACAATGTTCATCTGCATATCTGAAAACTTTGGCCCTTCCCATTTAATCTGCATTTTCCAGATCTATTTTATCGGATTTCAGTGTGACTTTGCTATTACTGGTTTATTGTGGTTTAGGGTCCCTACAGATTAGTTGCAGAGGAGGGAAAGTCAAAATGTTCATGGGTTAGCCTTAATGACATATCAAACGTTTTACTACGAGGTATTTGCATTCACACACCTCCTTTCACATCAGTTCTTTTCTGCAAGTCGGGTATATGTTTGTATTTGGATTTGCTCGTGTACTTATTGACGGAGAGATTTCTTCCCCCCAAAAATTGGAGAAATCCTCCTGGCTATTGTGTGTTGTTGTTTGGTTGATTTGTAAATATTTTTCATTGTGACATGGCAGATCTGGAAAAGTCTCACCACCAGCGTGTTTCTGAATTGCAACGCCTTCGTTCCATGTATGCACCATTTCTTTTTTTTAATATTAGAGATTTATGTTTCTAATTGGAAGTGCAAAGATGTCTATCTGGACAATATATACTGGAGTTCACTTTCTGTTTTCATGTTTCTTAATTTTTTATTTTACTTATTTCCTATCAAATGATTTGGCTTTTATTGGGATATATCCTAATATTTCGCAACATTCCAGAAACAGATGCTTGGCCATCTACATTAAACGTCATAACATCAGAAGTTGAAGAGAGTTTATTTTTGTGGTTCCTTTAGTATATAAACATAAAACATTAGAATTTAAACTTCTTGGAAATACTTCCCCTATATGTCAATCATGAATCATCTCTGAGAAATTGTCAACACAGCTTCATGGTTTCCCTTCTTTGTGATAGATTTGGTCCAAGTGAGAGGCAATGGATAGTAGCTCAAGTTGAGAATGCTAAGCAACAAGCTATTCTTACTGCGTTCAAGGGTCAAGTGACATCAGATGAGGCTCACATCCATCTGGACCTTCATTCTCTTCGGTATATGTCATCTACACTCTTCTGCACCTAAAACTGATATATCTTTTGCTGTTCGTGTTCATTGTGTATTTTCTATTTGGATTATTGCATTATGATGTTAGTGACATATGGTTGTTCTATGAGGCAATGTTGCTTTTCATATGAATGATTTATATTTCTAAGGGGTAACAGGGTGGCATCACATTTTAGAAAGTAGTAATGGACTAAGAAGGAAATTGTGTCACATAAACATAGTGTTTTACTTGTCCATTTTTGTTTAAACCTGCTCCGAAACTCGATTTTTGCTTGAGCGAGGTTCTATCGGTAACAACCTCTCTATTCCACAAAGTTAGGGGTAAGTCTGCATGCACCCCACCCTCCTGAGGTCCCACTTATTTGACTACCCTGGGTATGTTGTAGTAACATAAACGGGAATAGTGGAAGTATCAAGGATTGTTATCATATCAAGACAATATATTGAAATTTTCATGTTTCACTTCTACAAAATGATTGGTGAGTTCCAATTAAACTCAAGTCCCACCACCCCCTTCCCCCAAAATCCCTCTCTCCAAAAAAAATTAAAGAAGGAAGAAAATCCTTTAAAACTGGAACTGGGTGTACTTAGAGGGTTAATAAGCATCATTTGTTCTACAGATCTTGCATGCTGAGTTATTTACTTATTTTACACTGCTTACGTAATCCCGAAAATTATTTTGACGTCTGAATTGACATTGCATGTCATTTGTTCTTCTATACATCAGCTATCACATTTGTGCAGGAGAATACAAGCTTCTATCTGCAGGGAAGTGATTGAGAAATCTCTTTGCAGTATCTATCATTGTTACATTACAATTTCCCTATGATGAGAATAGATAAAAGACTTGCAATTATAGATATGCATTGGAAGTTGGTTCTTTTTCTTTTTGTGACACCCCCAAATAGTTCATATTTTGGAATATTATGGAATGTACTTATCTACAATCTATTGATAAACGTTGTAGTTGTTGGTATCTCTTTATTTAATGATACTCTGCCATTTACTAAACATTGTTGTTCTAAAAATGAATGTTATATCCGTCTTGTGGGCTACTTTATTATTAAATTCTCTATCTCTTTGCAGGAGAAAACATGCTGAACTAGTTGGAGAAATCTCAATTTTATATCGCAAAGAAGAGAAGTTATTATCCGAGGTTTGTCTAGCACTCGTGGATTATCTCTTCTGGTCAGTTAGCACCCTTAGAGATAGAGTTATTATATAGTTGATTAGGTGATGCTTCAATATCAACTGAGGTGATCGACTAGGAATGAACAGACATATTCTAAAATTCAAGACAACTTAAAGATTCTTTGATGTCTTTAGATTTTGATGTCATATTTGGGCATATTACCTACTGCAGTTCTTTTTCAGACTATTCCTGATCTTTGTTGGGAGCTGGCTCAGCTACAAGACACATACATCTTGGAAGGTAATTATATTGTCGTCTGACCTTGTGATCTTAAAATTTTAGTTCACATATATTTTTTTGTTGAATTCTATTCTTGTGGAATATGTAGGAGATTATGATCTAAAGGTCATGCGCCAAGAATTTTACATTAACCGGCAAAAAACGGTAAGTGTAAAAAAGGGTGATGTGTTTCCTATACAGTTATCTTCTTTATTTCTTCTACTAACAACCATCATAAGGAGCAGATATTAATTTGCTCGCTTTTGCTAATTTGGCATTCAGCATTTTCTATTTAGTACATTGATGCTTAGAAATTCGTGTAATTCTTACTTAATTATGGTTTCTCTGCAGTTCATAAATCATCTAATTAATCATGTTGCAAGACATCAATTTCTGAAAGTAGCATGTCAGTTGGAAAAGAAGACCATGCTTGGGGCATTTTCATTGCTTAAAGTTATTGAGTCTGAGCTGCATGGATACCTGTCAGCAACAAAAGGCAGAGTGGTAAGTGTATGCGTAGAATGAGTCATGTCACAGGACTTGAATTAAACATGAAAACCTTCATCATCTTGTTCCTTTGCCTCCTTTTTAAGCCTTATTCAACTTTCCATAATGTCCTTAGCGATGTCAATTTATGTACTTTCATTAATTGAACGATGAAGCTGGCATTTTGGTTATAAAATTTAATTTGCAGCAAAAAAAATGACATGTTTGTGTTGGTCTTAAAATTTAAACATTTATGGAGCAATTTAAAATGTAGCTGAAGATAGTTGAATAGATACAAAGGATTCATATAGATGACCCCAATTAATTTGGGGTTGTGGATTGTCAATTGGTGCGGTTGATTGAAGTACTTGATTTTTAGTAAGAATCTTGGGAAGTTAAGGTTGTGTTACTGGTTGACGCATGTTTAAGAGGCAGTGTAGGACGCCGATTGAAATATGGACACAGGATGGTTATACCTTTGAGGCCTCTTAAAAGAAAATTTTCATCTTTAATTGGGACATAGGAGTACAATATTTATCTTTGCTTTCTTAGTTGTTCACTCATGCAACTTTTTTGTTTAGGGTCGATGCATGGCACTGATCCAAGCTGCATCTGATGTTCAAGAACAAGGAGCAGTGGATGATCGCGATACATTTCTTCATGGCATCAGAGACCTTTTAAGTTTATATTCAAGTAATGGATCTAGACATTGAAATATTACTTCACCATTTCAGCTATTATTCATACTAATTAATTTTCAGATATCCAAGCTGGTCCATCAATATATGTATCGGCACCTGGCATTGTTCAACAGATATCAAGCCTTCGTTCAGATCTTATGTCTTTGCAATATGACCTTGAGCACACTCTTCCTCAGGATAGAGATCAATGTATAAATAAACTGTAAGTTCTCAATTCTGTCGAATTATACCAGTCCCTATATAACTCCTCTTCAGTATTCTGACAGTCTTCATCATATTGGGTACAGCTTTGAAGCTTTATAATAAGATCTATACACAATATGATATGACATGGCTCTCTATAGCACTGCCACACATTGGTTTATCCACGTTTTTATATTGTTTTTGATCTTAAGTGAACACCAACTTATCATCATGTGTAGTCCTGATGAATCAGTGCTGAGAGGGAAAATGAAAACCAGCAAATATTAGTTGTCTGCCCAATTGATCTGTTTCTAGTTCATAATAATTGTATAAGGTATGTGTGGACACACACTTGTTAAATTGTCAAGTTGTGTAGTGTGTATTTCTTCTTTTTTTTTTGTGACGAGTGGTCAACCATGTGTTCATTTACAAGTGATGACTTGCTGGAACTACAAGGGCCTGTAATTAGGATCCACTCTAACTTAATTAGTTTCATTTGATGTAGCTGTGAAGTGTCTTGAAAGATTCGTGAGGTTGTGTTTGTAGTAATTGTAGTAATTACTCATGGAAGATGGGAGTTTTGAACCGGATAGTTTCTATGAGAACTTTGTTGAAATCTTTTGGAGCTGGTTATATACTGGATCTCTTTAAAAGTTACTTTAGGTCACCATGTAGTAAGGGTGGCTAAGAATCTCTGCATGGACTTGTACTCCTTCATAATGGCATTTCATTAATTTAAAATCAATAATGATTGTGATTTGAGATGTAAAACTGTCATGGTGTGAAAACATCTTATACCTTTCTTACGTCATATATTAGGTGCACTCTTCTTCAAAGTTTGCAGCAGCTATTGTTTGCTTCATCAACAACTGCTCAACCAATTTTAACACCTCAGGTAAGTTAGTTACCATTGTACCTTTTGCTTTCTTTAAATATGGTTTCTATCTCTCTTTTCCCTCCTTTCTATTTGCTTAAAGGCTTTCGAGGTTTATATTTCTTCCAGTGCTTAACTAATTGCTGCATTCAAATTGGACTTATGGATTCCTCAGCCTGGAAATAATACATGGAGAAGAATATATCTTGCTTTTGAATAGTAGTATCTGTTTACTTAATGGAGGGTCTTTTTCACTCTTCGTTTCCATATTGTATGGGTCATTATTAAGGGCCCTTTTTTCTTTTGTGTTCTTAATTGCTTAGCTTACCTCACCCTTTTAAGTTGTATGAATAGTTAGATAATTTTTACTGTTCATTTTTGGTGCAAATCCTTTTGATGTTTACTTGCTAGACCTTCGGTCCCTTTTGTTTAATTTGAAGATTTTAATCTGACTTCACATTTATGTCCTTCCCTGTATAGACACTAATGAAGCAGCTAGCGATATTGGAGGACTACAATAAAAACCTATCTCGTGCCATTGAAGATGTGAACAGTGAGCACTTGAAGAAGAATGATGTAAGCTTTCATCTCAAATCTTCTTATTTCTGTCCCTAAGTAGACACCATCGCTAATTTCTTGTGCCATTTAATTTCCCAAATGGTTCCTCTGTATTTGTTATGGTTTAAGACACATTATCTCTCTTTTGTAAACTAATAAATGATATCCTCGTCATAAAACAGATTTACAAACATCAAAAAACAGAGAAGACTATCGAGAGGCGAGTTTTTGTTGATTTCTTCTGTTACCCTGAGCGCTTAAGAAACAAGGTGATGGAACTTGCTGCAAGTGTTGGAGCTTTGCAATCTTAAATAGGTGCTCTTCTTTGTATATTTTGCTTTGTACGTATTTCTGATGTATTTTATGCATGTATGTAGCCCTGTTTCTTCCTTTCTGCTTTCTGTTCAATACTTTTGGAAGGGGCAAGCACATCCCAACCTCTTCATTCATATTATCATTACTAAACATGTGCCTTGTACTAATTATGTTGTATCATGTATGCATGTCATGAAAGAGTGTTATTAAGATCAGATAGAAGGAATATTAACATGTTTTGACCATATAGTATAAATATTACTTATCTACACTTTTTTTCAGCGAATTGACACCCTCCTTAATAAAGGTGGTTCGATATTTACTGATATAATTTGGAAAAAGGAACTTGGTATATTTAATTCATCGGTAAACATAATTTCACTATTTTAAGAGCTAAGTAATTAGATACATTCTAGTTTACACTATTACGTATCTTACCAGAATTTGGTGCATTCAGATATATGTATCTTGGATACATGGTTAAAATTTAGGTGTAATTTGCTCTAGATGCATTGTATCCAAGTAGATTACCATGTATTTGGTATAAATAACAAAAAAAAATTCGTATTTCTCTTCTCTTTTCCATGTATTTGGTATCTCAAATTCATGTGAATCACTTTCGATAAATACAAATACATATATTGATTCATATATATATGGGATACATAAGAATCTTACTTGCTCTTCCCTCCTCAATCTTGGTCGTCTCTCTCTATTTTTGTGAATCTAGTAGCAAGAATACAGATAGTAAGATAAGTAGGAAATTCTTAATTAGTGATAAGATAAAATATTTTGAAAGTATAAGTAACAATATTATATACGATAGTGAGGTACATCTAATTAGTTTGTTTTCCTTGTAAATATTATCCCTTGTTCTTTATAAAAGAACTTACTAAAAATTAATATATTTAAAGAAGGAAAATTTAGAAAGTAGTGTATTTCATAAAATTGTCTGTTTCTATTAATGTGTATAATGGCTATTTATAGCCATGAGATTTGTGCAATTCATCCCTTGTGTGGGCCCCACGTGGCATATTCTACAACAATGTGCAACTCATCACTTGTGTGGGGCCCATGTGGCATATATCAACAACAATGTGCAAACTCATCACTTGTTTGGGGCCCACATGGCATATTCTACAACAATGTGCAAACTCATCACTTGTTTGGATGTGTTGTATATGTGCCTGTAGCACCACCTCAGCGCACCAAGATGGGCCCTCAAAGAAGGTTAGGTATATATGTTGGGTTTGATTCACCCTCCATAATTCGCTACCTTGAGCCATTGACGGGAGATTTATTCACTGCAAGATTTGCAGATTGTCGATTTGATGAAACAAATTTTCCGCAATTAGGGGGAGAGAAAAAGAAACTTAATAGTGAAATTGCATGGAAAGTTTCATCATTATCTCATTTTGATCCACGCTCCCCTGTGTGTGAACAAGAGGTCCAGAAGATCATCCATTTGCAAAACATAGCAAATCAAATGCCAGACGCATTTATTGATTCAAAAAGGATAACAAAGTCGCATATTCCTGCAGTTAATGTGCCTATCCGAATTGACGTCCCAAAAGGACCATCTACAAGTGTCGTAGCTTCTAAATCACAAATACGCCTGAAGCGTGGTAGACCATTGGGTTCAAAAGATAAGAATCCTAGAAAAAGAAGTACAAAAAAATGACGCTACAGAAGAATTTCTCAAGAAATTCAAGATTTAATTAGTCATGATATTCCTGAAGAGATCAGTGAATCCGAGACTCAAGTAAATGAAGAACTCTCAATAAGTTCTACGGGTGATGAGATAAGTTTAGATCGATCAAAAATCATAGTGGATAATGTTTTCGCATATGATGTTGCACTTAACATTATGAAAGGAAATGAGGATCTTGAACCTCTATCTGTCGAAGAATGTCGACAAAGATGTGATTGGCCAAATTGGCAAGAAGCAATTCAATCAGAATTAAATTTACTTGCTAAGCGTGAGGTTTTTGGACCAGTAGTCCAAACGCCTAGTGATGTTAAATCAATTGGCTATAAATGAGTTTTTGTACGAAAAAGAAATGAGAGAAATGAGATTGTAAGATACAAGGCACGCCTTGTTGCACAAGGATTCTCTCAATGACCCGGTGTCGATTATGAAGAAACATATTCACATGTTATAGATGCAATAACTTTTCGATATCTCATCAGCTTAGCTGTACATGAAAATCTTGAAATTCATCTAATGGATGTGGTTACAGCTTACCTTTACGGTTCACTTGATAATGAAATTTATATGAAAGTTCCGGAAGGACTTAAAATGCCTGAAGCATATAGTTCAAAATCTCGGGAAATGTATTCAATCAGATTACAAAAGTCATTATATGGCTTAAAACAATCAGGGCGCATGTGGTATAATCGCCTCAGTGAGTACTTGATAAAACAAGGTTATATAAACGATGCCATTTGTCCTTGTATATTTATTAAGAAAACAACATTGGGGTTTGTTATTCTTGCTGTTTATGTTGATGACATTAATCTCATTGGAACTCCAGAAGAGGTTCAAAAGACAATTGAATATCTAAAGAAAGAATTTGAGATGAAAGACCTTGGAAAGACAAAAATTTGTCTTGGACTACAAATAGAATATTTAGTAGACGGGGTCTTCATCCATCAATCTACCTATACTGAGAAAATCTTGAAACGATTTTACATGGACAAAGCACATCCATTAAGTACTCCAATGATTGTCCGATCACTTGAAGTGAGTAAGGATCCATTCCGACCTCAAGAAGAGAATGAGGAACCTCTTGGTCCAGAAGTACCTTATCTCAGTGCAATTGGGGCACTTATGTATCTTGCTAATGCTACGAGACCCGACATAGCATTTTCTGTTAATTTATTGGCAAGATATAGTTCTTCACCTACACGAAGACATTGGAATGGAGTTAAACATATATTGCGATATCTAAGGGGAACTAGTGATATGGGTCTGTTTTATTCTAACAAAGATAGTGCAGATCTTGTTGGTCATGCAGATGCAGGTTATTTATCTTACCCACATAAAGCTCGATCACAAACAGGCTATCTGTTCACACACGGAGGTACTGCTATATCATGGCGGTCTACGAAGCAGTCTATTGTGGCTACTTCTTCAAATCATGTTGAGATAATAGTCATTTATGAAGCAAGTAGAGAATGTGTATGGTTAAGATCAGTAATACATTTTATCAAAGAAAGATGTGGTTTGAAGTGTGACGTCAAGATACCACAATGCTCTTTGAAGACAATGTTGCATGCATAGCTCAATTAAGAGGAGGCTTTATAAAAGGAGATAGAACAAAACAAATTTCACCAAAATTGTTCTTCACACATGATCTCCAGAAGAATGGTGATATTGATGTACGACAAATTCGTTCAAGTGATAATCAAGCAGATTTATTTACCAAATCTTTACCAGCCTCAACTCTTGAGAAGATGATTCACAAAATTGGAATGCGAAAACTTAACCATCTGAATCGTGGTTTTTATCAGGGGGAGTAAAATACGCACTGTACTCTTTTTTCCTTAGTCTATGTTTTATCCCACTGAGTTTTCCTAGAAAGGTTTTTAATGAGGCAGCAAGTAATGCGTATTATGTATGTCTATATACTTACATAGACATACAAGGGAGAGTGTTGTAGAATATGTCACGTGGGCCCCAAACAAGTGATGAGTTTGCACATTGTTGTAGAATATGCCAGGTGGGCCCCAAACAAGTGATGAGTTTGCACATTGTTGTAGAATATGCCATGTGGGCCCCCACACAAGTGATGAGTTGCACATTTTTGTAGAATATGCCACGTGGGGCCCACACAAGGGATGAATTACACAAATCTCATGGCTATAAATAGCCTTATACACATTAATAGAAACAGACAATTTTATGAAATATACTACTTCCTAAATTTTCCTTCTTTAAATATATTAATTTTTAGAAAGTTCTTTTATGACATACTCATGTTATATAGTGAGACTATGGAACTGTAACTTTTCCAAAGTTATGAACAATTTCCTCAAACAAATCATGTAGGTCTAGTTAACTTCATGTCTACTAAACTAATAGAAACTCATGGCTAACATGAGCACAAAATGTAAAACTTTTGGCAAAAGTTCGCTCATGTCTCCGTATTATTATTGTAAAACTTGACTAGTGTAAAATATCGTTTCGATTTATATTGTTATTTCCTCTTTAGTCAACTAAAGTTGTTCACTTTTTTTATTGCTTCTTTTGTTAAAAATATTCTTTAGGCTTTAGATCCTTTTAAATCCACCTTTAATTTCAGTGTAATCCATTATAGATGCAAAAGCAAATAAGAATCTGTTGGTTGTACGCAAAGTAGAATCACTTCGACTAAAAGATAAAAAGAAATTAAAATCCTGTTTGGACATTTAATCAAAATTTATGTTCCTGTTATGATCTAATATATAGATGTTACAAATAAAACCATAAATCCGTTTCCAATTTAAAACATTCTGAAATTAACTCAAAAATAATACTAATATCAACTCCTCATAATTATATAAATTACAAAAGCCAACACCACTAGTATATAATGTACTACTAGTACTAGAACATCAAATTACTTCCAAGAAAAACATACTCTGTTTCGACAGAAGTTAAAGGGAAGTCTCCTCTATTTTTGTACTATATAACAATAATGATATATTTATCTTCTTGAGATGGACCAATATTTCATATCTTTCTTCATTTTTGGCCATTTTTTACTGATTTAAACCCCAAAAAACACTTCAAACATCTCTATAGTAAAATAGTTATATATACTAACACACATCTTCTCTTATATGCATTTTGCTTAAATTCAACAACCACAACTTGGCATCAAGCAGCTTGATATGAATCCTCGGATGCCTTTCTGCAATTAGTTAAAAAATAAACACGAAGTTAAAACAGATTCAACATCGACTATACATAGCTTATAAAAGAAAAAATATCGATCTCACATGTAATTTTCTAACAAAAACGATTCGAATGAACCCTTCTAATAGAGAAAATGTTGCATATTGTAGTCTTTTGCCTTTTTTTATATTTATAAAATAAATGAGGTTGTCTTAATAATTGAAGTTAACATGTAGTGTAATTAAAATAGTTAAATAAATGCACCAAAAAGTGATTATTAACTTTAACTACCAGTCTACCACTCTCCATTCTCTTTTTATATACAATATAATACTTATTATTATCCTTCTGTCAAAAAGATTAGCACTTTAATTAAGTAGTGTCCCTTCAGATGTGACATTAGAAAAGAAATGTGATCATTTTGCCTTTTATTGGTCCACACAGAAAGTCCCATCTTTTCTACTACATGAATGGGCATGGGATGATACTAAAGAAGAAAAATTGGTTCACCACTTGTACCAAATTTTGTACTGTCTTTCACAGTAAATTAAGAGCAGATTTTAAATGACTTATTTCAAACTACATTTATATGAACTTTAATAATAGTTGAATATAATAAAACCAAAGACTATCATAACTATAGATTTCGAGTTTGAATTTTGTCAAACTCCACCAGAAGTCAAAAGGCATTTGAACAACTTGTGGATACAATTAACCTAAAAATAAGTAATTAATATGTGTATAATCTATGTATACCGATTGAAAAAAAAATTAAAAACAAGAAGAGATGTACCATTTTAGACTTGGTGTAGAGCAAGTCAGGAGAAATCTTGTAAAGATCTTCATCAACAGGCTTTCTCTGCACATGTCTAGTAGTTGTTGGAACCACATGCCTTGGTGACTCTTTCTCACAATTATCACACATCACCCATTCCTCTTTTCTTCCTTCTTTATAACTTCCTTTTTTCTGCACACATTTTCACTAAATTAACACAAATGAAATAACAAAAAACGATCAAAAATACCCTTGAACTATGTGAAACAGAACAAAAATGCACTTACTTAAATTGTCAATAGTTATTGAACAATAATGCACTTGTTAGACCTACCAGTCAAGTACATTACTAGCTTAAATACAATTCTTGAATATTTTACTTAAAATCTGTAACGATTCAGACTATGTCATGTAAATTAAAATACCTTACGACGAGGAACAACGATCATTGTGGGAGTAACAATATGATTCTGGTAAAGATCTCCAGTTACATACAAATCTGAATCTTGTGAGTAAGTATAGTGATGAATTAAACCAGCTTGTCTAGCTGATTCAAAACACTCTGTAAATGGAATTGGAAAATCATTATCATTACAATCCCAGCTACCGAATGCTGGAACTTGATTACGCTTCATGTAATATCTGTTGTCCTGTAACACACATATGTACAAAAATATTTTTAGTTTCTACGAACATAATACTAATATACCCAATCTAAGAAGAAAAATATTAATAGACTTACCTCCATTGTTCAAAGGTTTTTTTTTTGAATTGTTGTTTAGTATTATTCTACTGGATATGCAGAGGAATGTGAGAGTATTTTTAAAGACCTGAAAAAGGTTTGCTTTTGTGTAGTGAAAGTTTATGTTTTGAGTGTGGTATTTAAAGGTAAAAATAAGAGATTACAGGACATTGACAACAAAATAACAAAAAATGGTCCATTATAATTTGGCATAGGTATAAAGTGATCCTTAAATTTATCTTTTTTTAAAAAAAAAAAGAGTGTGTAGGAAAAGGAGAAATGAAAGAATCGAAGAGTTCGTTTGTATTGACTTTAAAAAATAGTTTTTAAGTAGCGGGATGTACTTTTGATTTTTGATTTATTTTAAGTTATTTTTATCTTATTTTATGTTAGTATTTTTTATATTTGTAAAACACTTTCATTAGTAAAAAACTGATTTCGATAAAAGTTTGACCAACTTTTAAGTCAATTCAAACACTTTCTAAGATTTTTGATAATCGAATTATTTTCAGCAAGATAAAAGTTTAGATAGTCATTAACTAAGTTATCAAGATTTTCTGTTCCCTTAAATGTATAATCTTGGGCGGATTATTATTTTTTAAAAATTTCTAATACTACTAGTTTTTACTAGTTTATTTTTAGAGCCTCGTATATCTTATTGTGATGCAGTTCTTACAACCTTATATATTTTTGGAGCTTGGCATAATTTTTAATATTTCAATTTTTAATACCTTTTGAGTTAAATCTTTCATTTGTACTATAATTATGAAATCTAACAACTAGAATTTATTGAATATTCAACAAAACCAAAAATGTGTAACTTTTAATAAACTTGAAGGGTTAAAAAGAATATTTAAAGTATCACTTTGGATCTATACCAAATATAAGGTACATTTTTATATTATTCAAAGATATCCTACTAGTATAAAGTTGGTATACACAGTATAAAAAAGGCAGAGAAACAGAGAAAAAGGCAAAATTACATATATCAAAAATGGGAGAGGCAGACAAAAAAGACAGATAGGTAAAGCAGCAAAAAAATCAGCTTTACTCTATTTACTTTGCTTTATAGGGGTGGGATGAAGAGAATTTATCTACTTTTTTCATCTAATTTGTTGAGACAATGTATATACCACCGAATCTCGTTTGATTCTCGGATTAAATTATTTATTGAATAATATATCCCATTTTGAGGTAAGGTAAATAAATTAGAATTAAATTCAATCTCTGATGAGTTGACATCGAGGTGTCAATCCGTCAATAAGAGTTCTCGAGAGTCATCAGTCTGGTATCCCCGATGTAATTTCATAAACTAATTATAATATAAAATAGGATTGTTTACATTAAATATTTCAAAAGTTGTCATGTTTTTCTTAATTATTATATCAAATTAAACAATGTTACGTAAACTGAAATAGAGGTAATACACAATTTTTTTAACTTCCTGTTCGATGTCTATTGCCCACATTACAACCCAAAGAAATGTGAATCGTGCGATGAAAGATTCATTCAAAAATGTTATTTCTTCATATCGAGGCTTAAATTCAAAACCTATTACTAATGCAAAATCACTCTCATCAATGTACCGCAGTCTATCTCGACTGAATATACAACTTTATTCTAGGTACAATACTAGGTGACAATATAATACAATGTAGTTGCTTTTTCTGCATTATTTATTTTTTTTTTAAAAAAAAAGCAACAAATCACTCAAATTTAAGGAAAGTTTCAAAAGTTTGAAAATAGACTTTTTAACCCCACACGCGTCACTATGAAATGCTTCGTGCTCCGTGCACGCTTCTGTTTTTTTATTTTTTGTTCTTTTTAAACCCTTAGTTTAAAAATATTTAAATTCAGTTTTGATATATCAATACCTCGTAAATTGGTTCATAAGGTTATGGACAATATAAACGAGTAATTTGAATTTTTTAATTAAGATATGACATAAAATTCATATTAAGATTTTAGATTTTAAATTTAATTCTGTAGAATCTATTTTCTTTGATTCTATTTAATTGTCCTTTTTTTCAAGTTATTTCTATTTACTTGTTCATTTTTATCGATCAAGAAAGTACAAAAAAAAAATTCCTATTATATTATCATTTAAATTTTTTAAAATTTTTTAAGTTTTAATTCATCGTTTTTGAAATCATAATTAATAAAAATAAATTGTGACTTTACTGTATTAAGGACAGGGAAAGTAACATATTAAATGTTAGACAAATTATGAATGGTTCCATCATAAAATCACATGAATGGTATTTACTCTATTCCTATTTACCATATCAAAAGTCTGTTTTACCAAACTTTAACATATAATCGAAATTTAGATCGAATAGATATTTAAAAATAAATTTTCAAAATCAATGATCGAAACTATAGTAGAGGTATGGGCCTGTTTGAAGAAATGTTAGGTGTTGAAATGTTTCAACGGCAGAGAAGTCTATTTAGTATAGGATAGGTTTAAGAAGAAGGAGTCAAAACACTAAAAAGAGGAATTTTTGACAGAGACCAAAGCTGTAAATGTACAAAAGATCTATAGTTTGGATACACTCACATTCTCATTTAATTTCAACACATTAAAACTTTACTTTATTCAAATAAAAATTCTAAACTTGTCATGTTTATGGGGAGTTTGAATTTCTGTCTTCACTCTTGTGTATTAACCTTCAAACAAAAATAGTATGTATAGGGGAAGGGCTACACTATACCTCCCAATCGATGGAGTACAACATTATTCGCGGGATCGAGAATTTAGTGTCTTTATATGAATTATAAATAAGTTTTTTAGTATTAGTTTTTGAGGTTACGTTAATTTATTTTAAAATTTTACTTTTTTACATGATATTAGATGTCCAGTATTGGATATGAGGAGGGAGGAAGCGTCGAGTGACTAGGGTTGGGAGATTTGTTCCTTTATATGGACTATAATCCTCATACAAACTATAACAAAAGCGATATTTATTGATAATAAATTTCTCTTTTAGCGATGTTTGAGGTTATTGTATCTCGATCAGTTGCAAAAGTCTATGGCGATATTTATAAAGAGTATTGCTAATAAATACTCGCTATTATACTAAAGCCACTAACATAATATAACGAGAATTATATTATTATCGCAAAATTATTTATTTGTTGTATTGTAAAAGAAGATTTTCTGGTTGAATTAGACGAGAATCCATTTCTTTAACATGATATTTGAGCCAGATATATCCAAATTCATTGTTTTTAATGTTGTATTTCCGTTTTATATCGTCCTCGCTTCTTTTTTTTTTGTTAAAATTTTTATCTTATATTATTCATGCTTTAGATATCTAGTTCTAACGTGTAAAAATATTGAAGTCAGCATCATTCACGTGATAAGAATTTAATCTTGGTATATGATTTAGGGTAATTCTTCCTAGAGCTACTTTTTATGGTTTGAATTAACTCTAAAGTACATTTCTTTTAACAGAAGAAAAATTTACTGCAAAGAATCTATTAGGTGAAGGCAACAAGTCAAAGCAGTAAAAAGAGGAAAAATTTTGGCAGAGATAAGTCACAGTCTGCCTATAATATTTTGGTATAGACAGAGAGCAAAGCATTAAATGGACAAAAGAAGATCTCAACCTTAGATTCTTTGAGTAATCCGCATTGTATTTTAGGAAGGTTTTGATTATATTGTTGTCTCATTATATTACAATTACTTACCATACATTTTAATTTAGTTCGTAAATATATGATGAGATGCTTTTATCAAATATTTTCGATTCATATATAAGTTTATCGTATAAAATAGAGAAAAAAGATAAAATATACCTTAAACTATCGTAAATTATATGCAAATATACTTAGTCATACTTTTGGAATAGTAGTGTCTTTGTTATCCGAAAGTTCTTCACGTTAACGAAAGACTAAATACGACGAGTGACGTAATCTTATCCGTCGATCTGATATACAATAAATTTCGGATCGATTGATAAGATTATGACACATGTATGTCCGTTATATAAAAGATTTATATGCTCTAATTTTTGAACGACAAAGACACAGATATATCAAAAACATGACCGATGATATATATATATACCATTTGCGATAGTTAAGAGACATATTTATCCATTTTCCCAATAAAATATGCATACAAGTATCTAATCCTCACAGAGTTGCACCAAGTGTAAAACAGAAGTATCATTATGTACGCATCTTAGCGCATCAAATAGTAATTAGGAAATATAAATGTTCTTAAAAAAAAACCTTTTAAAAATTGTTAAAGTATTGTTCTTCAACCTATCTACTTACCATTATACCGAGTATATTATTAGAAATAATGTATTATTAACACAATATTATTATTATTATTATAAATTATTAAAATATTATTTTCAACCTTATTATTGAAAATAATGCATCGTTATACACATTGTTGTTAAAAACAATTGTTGTATGAAATTTTATCGACATTTGTGTTTCCTTTTTTAATAAAGAAAAGTTAAATTGACAGACTTTGGGACCTCAATTTTTGATATAGCATTTCAATTAGACAAGTGGATTTAGTCTAAATATAATGATAATGTCGTGGTAACTTTGTTTAGGCATAATGGGGGACAAGGATACCAGAATTTTGTCCTCTCATTTCACATCACTACATTTTTTTTTACAATAATAGTCCTAATTAAGTTAATTAATTGTAATATTATGAGTTTAAAATCGAAAATAAACATAGAAATATATCATGCCAATATCTCTATATCACTTATGTCCTCTACCGGAACTAATCATATGTTATGTATTGTTGTCTCCTACCCAAAATAAATAATTTGGTTGAAGTTTGAAGCGCACCTGATATAGTTAAAAAATTCGATAAGGAAAAGAGTAATTTTAAAATAAATTAATTAATATTACTTTGGCCATTGAAAAAAACATTTACTTTGAATAAAAAAGAATTCTTTATTTTTAATCGAAAAAAATATTAATCATTTCTACCTAAGATGTTAAGATGATATCTTTGAGCAATTATATGTCTAATTAAGACCCTTAAAATGTATAGATTATACTTCTCAATGCTATTTCTATCAAATATTTATTAAAATTTCATATAGTGATTTTTGAATTGTCATTAGCATATTTTTGTGAAACTTTTTTAAAAATTCCACGTATGATACATGTTTTTTTTTAATTTTTCAAGTAAATTCTTTTCATCACAGGAGAAAATAAGATTTATTGTTCTTTTATAATTCAAATAGAAAAAAATAATAATCTTTTCATTATCTTTTATGTGTAAAATGATAATTTCTTACAATAAAAACTCATAAAAATTATTTTTTTTAATAGAAGGCTAGAGAATCATTTCTCCCTATAATAGTGCCTATTGTGTATTGTTGAGATTGTTTCACCCTTAATTAAATGTTTCAGATTCGAGCCTTAGGTATGGAAAAAATTATATTGTAAGTGTCATCCGAAATGGATCATATAATGCGCGATTCGAACTTAGTCGTGACTCGTCTAATAACGAATGAAAAAAAAACTTTCATGAGTGAGGACATAATAAGAGATCTCACTTGTAAGGTACTTCATTTTGGGCCAAGTTGTCTAAAGAGTCCATTCCATTTGGATTATAATTCTGTGTAGGCTTTCTTCACGTGCTTTAAGGTTAAATAGTATGAACATATAAATCTGATACATATATTAGAAAACATATGATACAATTTAATTATAAAGCACATGAAGGAAGCAAATGGCCATATTCTGATTTAAAAAAATGGTATATAATATAATAATAGTGTAAATTAGGTATATAGCATTTTTTATAGTAATATTCTCAAGATATAGCATTAGAATTTGTATTTCAATATATAACATTTAATATCTCAAACTATAGCATATTATATAGACTTAAATATGTATGAGGGGTTATTTTTATATAATAATATTAGTTTGAGAAGCCTTTAATAAAATTTAGAAAACTATACAATTAACATATTTGTTGGAATAAGATTCCAATACCCATATCATCTCTATATAAACATTAAAAAGAAGTATTAAACTCAACTCTGACTCCAAACAGATCGATGGAGTCATCAATCAACAACTGAAGTTTTGAGTAAGTGTCTAATAAGCGTTTTTTCACCATCACAGATAATTTCATAAAAAAAACTCGAATTCAAAATTTTTAACTAAGATTATAGAAATATTTGTTATCATATCACACCGTCACCTTTTTTTTTTGGTGGGGTGGGGTGGGTGTATTGTAGCTGTGAAGCATTTACACTAACATGACCCATTCCAATTAATTGTTTTCCATTTTAAAGGATAATATAATTATAATGTTAATATGTGACACATAAAAAAGATGAGGAACAACATTACCCATGGATAGTCTAATTAATTAAGCTGGCCCTAGACCAACTAACTATCTTAAAAATCAATTTAATTTTGTGTTATCTACTTACCCAAATTAAGCATTGCTACATTTGCAAATGTTCCAACACTTTTAATTAGCATCACATGCTTTACACTTGTGTAACAAAAATTATATTACTATCAATAACAAGAGAATAAAGAAAGTTCCATTTGGAGAGCAATGATTAAGTTAGCAAAAGTATTTACAAATATTTCAATTTAATCAATGAACAACGACTCAATATCTTTCTTTTAATACCAGAATAATCACACATTGCAAACTTGTGTTTTATTTTTGTGTTTGATCTTTTCTATCTCGGTTTAGCTCGTTGAAGTAAGATCAAAACTAATAATAAAGGGAAGGGCGATTGAAGAGTTGCCTTCTTAGTCGTCTAACTATCCTAGCGATTAGGATAATACAAGTATAACATGTATATACTCAAGTAATATTTGTGTATATCAATAGAAAAGATATATCGTGAATTTAATCAGCAATTTGTGATAAAGATCTCGATAAAGACCTAGTATTTTTTTTATTGGAGTTTTGAATTGGTATATAGACCACAATTGAAGGACAAGTAGGGTCAATCCACACATGGGATTTGCCAACCCAAAACTTAAAAAAAATTGTGATTTTCAAATTGATATTGAGTAGTAGTACAAATTATCATCATTATTACTAGTGATTTGGACATGTTATAAAGTAGGATGGTTCCACTCATCATGTGTGGCTTTGATTTGCTTTGTCAATGAAAGATCACATTTGTCTATCACATTAATCCTTTAATTTTGCTTTTTTTGGAGAACTTTTGTAGAAGGACCAAATATAAGGCCCCCTCCTTAATTAATTCTACACATGGATAATTAATGAGACGTTAGAAAAATTATTGGTAATTAACACATGATTAAATGCTTAAAAAATAGAGAAGAAAAATAAGTAACAAAAAATTTCAAGTATGACCTATAGGTAAGCCTAATTCTCAATAGTGAGAGAAAAAAATATTATACTATGTCATGAATATGTTCCCTAATTACAACTCTTATTTATATATTTCAAATTTATAAGATATATATATTTTTTAATTCTACAAGGACAATATATATTTTTTCCTTTCCCAAATCGATTTGAAAAATGAATATTTTAAACTTTTAGAAATTACGGAAAAAGGCCTAAAATACCCTCAAAGTATTGAAAATGGTATAAAATTACCCTTCATCCACCTATTGGCTCCAAAATGACCTTCTCACCCACCTATTGGGTCCAAAATATCCTTGTCATCCACTTTTTGGTTCAAAATTGACCACTTATTTAACGGTTTTATATTTAAACTATTTAAATATTTTTTAAAATACGTGGCACTCAACTATTTGTTATAATTTAACTTATTAGTGTAATTTATAAATCAATCCACTACCCGCCCATTACTAATTAAATCCCTCTAAATTAATGAACCCGTCACATTATTAATGCAAGCTACTGCCAAATGACTGTTTTTAAAAAATATAGAAGTAAATTATCATACATTCAAGTGGCTACATAAAAATCAACGATAAACTTAAAAGTCTGACTATGTTCATCTTAATTATTCTTACGTCTCAATTATGTGATGTTACTTCATAGATAACTTTTTTTTCTTCAAAATAATATATTAAAGGTTTTAAAATAAATCATAAATATTTAAAAAATTATATTTAAAAAAGTGCATGAATTAATTCGGGATGTATTATTTCTTTACCTTTAATCATAAATTTCTAATTCAATTTTGAAAGAAAGTGTCCTCCTAAATAAGCGGCTCAACCTAAATTTAATTGGGGCTTCAATTCGGACTCGAATAATTTTGAATGTCATTTTCAGTAATCTATTATTTCATCGTGTTTTAGTAGTGTTTATGACGATTTTGATATTATAATTGAATTATTAATTGAGTGAGGTTTAGTTAGTAATGAGTGGGTAGTGAATTGATTTATAAATTATGTTAATAAATTAAAATTATAATTAATAGTTGAACGCCTAATATTTAAAAAATTATTTAAAGAGTTTAATTTTAAAACAATTAAAAAATGGTCAATTTTGAATTCAAATGTGGATGACAAGGGTATTTTGGAGCCGATAGGTGGATGAAAAAGGCATTTTGGAGCCAATAGGTGGATGAAGAATAATTTTATACCATTTTCAATACTTTAAGGATATTTTTGACTTTGTCCATAGAAATTACAAGGTTTTTTTATGTATATAAGAGAAAAATTGAAAACATAATTAACAATAACAGATAAATTAGAGTGACCTATATGTGTGAATTCCTCAAGTCTCCTTTATTACTCTATTTAAGCTCGTCTCTATCCAATAACGATCAATATATCAGTTAGATATTTAAAATCACTATTGTTTGAATTTGACCATTCAATTTGATCATTGCTTGATCTCAATTTTCACTTAGGGTTAAAGTTTCACAAGATTCATTATATTTATTTATTTTACTAAAAAAAAATCAAAGCAAGTGATTTGTATGTGGACCTCACAATTCGAAAAGTGAGCTAATACCTTTCAAAAATTACGAAAATTTAATCCATAACATAAAGTTAGAAAATACTTTTTGATCCGCACGTAATAACACAAGAATATGCTTAGACTTTAATAACACGATAAGACAAGCTTATACTTCACATGCTACTAAAGATTAGGTTAAAATCGAGAATCAAAATTAATAAATCGAGTCAGTATTTTAAGAAAATTAACATCAAAATAATCAAGTCAACAAATTCTACATTATTGATTTGGCCTGGACAGCTAGGATTGGTTAAAACTAAAGAACAACCTACTTATCCAATTGATTTTAATAAATTAAAAGTTGACGTAAATTTTTTTAAAAAATAATGGACGTTTACCTCGTTATTATTATTATTTTTTAAAAAAAAAACAATGGAATGAGTTTCCCTTGTTTCTTTAAACAAGTGTCTCGATTTCTATATTATTTTTAATAGTGAGTAGTAATTTCATTTCTCATAAATCACATATAGTTTCGAAAATCAGTGGCTATAGCCTATAATCAGCATTCAGCAGGGTACTATCCAAAAATCGAGTTGGTTTTCATTCGACTAATAGTAATTATCGATCTAAAATATTAATCGTTTTTATACATGCGTTTGGAAATTATTGATACATTACAATGGAATGTAACGATGAAGAAAATATCAAGTAGGTAAGTAGGTCCATGTTTGGTCTGATAATAGTTCATTACAACCCTTGATTTTCACAGCAAGTTAGGCATATATGATCTAACTATCAAAGTGAAGCAACGTGAAAAGGAAATAATCATAAGCACAGCCCCCCCTTGTCTATGGAGCAACACTTACAAGTTACGAGCCCGTTTCTAACACGTAATTTGAATTTCTCAAAAGACTCAAAGTTATGAAAATTTTTTATACAATCTATTTAAGGGTGTCAAATGGGCGGGTTGGGTTGAAATTGAGAATATTAAAAGGGGTTGGGTCTTGATCCGCCAAAGTTTACTTTAGGCTCAAAAGGGTTGGATCAAATGGGCTAAAAAATGCGTTGGGTTTTGACCCGATTAATCTCGATAAGTTAACTTATTGATATTTAACTTTTATAATCACAATTTGAGTTTAGGTCAAGAATTTTTTTTAAATAACAAATAAATAGATAAACCCTAAAAATGTTAAATATATATTAATTCATACCTTAAAAAAAGAAACATATCTTAATAAAAAGTTTTTAAACGAATTGAAATTAGAGATTGAATTAGGCTCAATTGAGAATTCTCTTCAAATGAGTTACGTTTGAATGAGTTGAGATTGAACCAATTCAAATTATCTTGAACTTAACCCTTAAAATTCTGAGCGGATTACCTATGTTTGAGTTCATTTTGATATCCCTAAATCTACCTGATGAGTAAATCATGATTTATAAACAAGATTGCAGAATATCCTAAGGCACAAGCATATCTTCATGTTCTTTTTGTAAATAAATATTTGCGGTTATAAACTTTCAAATACATACTATAATTTTATAACGATTTAGTAGTAACTATTCAATTTTTTACCATAATCCTTTCACATGATACATACAATTTTTTCACAACGAGTATGAGTCTTATTTATTTGAAATTTGAAATTATGGTTCCAAATTACATATCTAAAATATTTGATTTCAAATCGTATGTCCAAACGTTCCTAATAAACAATACATTTCTTAGTTCGCCACTTGTCTTTGATATCTATATTGAAGTCGATTAAATTCAAATTTATGTAAAAAAAATTTCATTAAAATTAAGTGCTTTTTAACAAATACGACGAGCTCATACCCTAGAGGCCACGAATCCGAAATCTATGGGAGATTCAAGTTCAATATTGGGATAAAACTTTCCCTTATAAATAATATAATATAATTCCGTACGAAAGAGATTCAAATTTCAAAATTACTACTTTATCAATAATCCTTGTTGGTTAATAAACAATGTTAATATAAGGATAGCGGTTAAAAAGGGATAAAATCGTCATAATTTGAATTTTCGCTGAGAACAACTTTTGAATACTGACAGCTCTTCTTCTGTCCCCAGTTTACACTGTACTATTAGGCCTCTCTTCCATTCTCAAATCACATGCTTCTCTCACTTTCTTTGGTTAGTGAGAGAAACATCTCCCAATCCTTCAAGAGAAAATCATCATTTTTCTTCTACATTTCGTTATATAATTGGAGGTTTTGATTAACAGAAGATCAAACAATGGCTGGATATGTAGGTGTTTTTGTATCTGATCCATGGCTTCAGAGTCAGTTCACTCAGGTTGAGCTTCGGCGATTGAAATCTCACGTAAGCTTTTCGATTTTCAATCTTTACGATTTGATACATGACTCTGCTTTTTAGCTAGGTTCGGATAAAGGATTAAAGATGCGGTAGGTTGAGAGAAGGAGTTACAACGCTAGAATTTTGATGAATTTCTGAAGACTAGGTTCGAATGGAGTTGGAACGAATTTTTTGGGGATTTCTACGGAGATTTTAACTAAATTTGGATAGATGTGTAGTTGATTGATTTAATGTGTTAATCGGCTTATCAAAATCAGTTCTGAATTCTAAGTATTTTTGCTGTTTGCAGTTTAATGCGATGAAAAGAGAAAATGGAGGTCTGATGCTCGCAGACTTACCATCTAAAATGGCGAGGATAAAGCACGTCGGTGAGAATCTTACAGAACAAGAAAGAGAGTCGTTTCTAAGAGATTCCTACAAAAGCTTGGAAGAAGATGTTGATTTCGAACTATTTCTTCAGGTAACACACGATCTCGTTTAAAAGTAAATGTTGTTAGTTCGATACTCTGCATTTTCAAATTTGAAGAAGATATCTAGATCCTTTCTTCATGTTAGAAGCTATAGAAATGGTCTGGATCCGCTATAAAGGTGAATTCAAGTGTGAATTTGATTTGAATTTTTTTGTTATTTGGAATTACCTTGTTAGAACCTTCCGTTGTACCTCCAGAGAGAGCTTCTTTCACTTCCAAATAAGCAAAATACAGGACAATGGAAAAATAAAAAGGAATTGAAACTCCATACTTTAGACCAGTCTCTGTTTTGGCTAGAGATTTTGTCAGTTAAGTTATTTTATTGAAGCTTCTTATTTTTTACTTTTCTCTGCACATAGAGAGAACTTTAAGCTTTCAATAGTTTCAAATGATTATTTTGTGTGTCCATACTGTTGCCAATCTGTGTTAAGAAAATCAGAAATTACTGGTTCTAATAAATCATTCAGAAACACGAAGTATCTGAGAATTTTTATAACCAGTAAATAAGATGAACAGAGATAAAATAATTTAATCTGTAAAAACGTACCAGAATCTGGAATACTCTTATTCAAATTTTCGGAAGAAAATCAAGTCCACTGAATTCACAGTGTCCCCTTAAGGAAATTATTCCCCTCTAGTATCCGAGGTTTGATTTGGAATATAACCTCCCAGGGTAAAATGATTTTAATCAGTAGAGTATAGATACCAAAAACTCTACTGTCAGCGAATCAATCCACAGCAGGAAAGTACACGAAGAAAAAATGTGATTTTTTAAGAAGAAGGAAGATCAGAAAAAAAATTCGTTAGAAATATTCTGAAGACTGAATGGTATTTATAGGCAAGAATATATTCTGAAAGGTTGCAACCCTTTCAGAATTAACACGACCATTAATGAAAGGTTGCAAACTTTCAAATGGTATTGACTGTTCCTGAAAGTTGCAACCTTTCAGAACAGTCATGGCGGGAAATTTTGAATATAACAGAATTTAAAACGGGTCACTCGCGGATCCGAGTCGGG
Organism: Solanum habrochaites; assembly: GCA_027704765.1. Lineage (NCBI taxonomy): Eukaryota > Viridiplantae > Streptophyta > Magnoliopsida > Solanales > Solanaceae > Solanum > Solanum habrochaites. The sequence goes on along the minus strand of JAKWJA010002494.1, from coordinate 50,331,133 downwards.
TCGGGTTTTAACTAAAAAGTTGAAAACATTTCGGTTATCAACTAATTTATTGAAAATAATTTTTGGCCATTTAAATTAATTAATAGATAATTAAAATAAATTTTGTCCAAAAAATTATCTCTCGATCGATCATTTGCCAAAGCCAAAGCCAAAGCCAAAGCCGAAGCCGAAGCCGAAGCGAGCGACGACGACGACGGCGCGAGGGGGGTCCCTCTTTCCAACCCTTTTAACAATTAATAGGAGTGTTTATTTATTTAAACTCTCCTATTTTCCTTTCCATTACCGATGAGGGACTATTGCCTTTTTCAATAAAGCATTAGAGGACTTTTCAAGTTCCCAACCTTTCAAGTTCTAAACCTTTCAAATTCCTCTCCTTCCCTCTATTTATTTCCCATCAATTCTTGCTACATACCCAACAATCCCCCACATTGATGGGGAATAGTTTAAACATAGGAATGCACGGACAATTGTGTACTTTACAAGCAAGGATTAATTGCATCTGGATAAGTAGGTTTCCCCTTGGACTTTCCGTAGTGAACATATGTCGGATATACTACTCGGTCAATCGGTAGATGTGATATCTTTGAACCGTCGAACTTTGGTGTACCTAGACAACATATGTCACACAATTAACCCTTTACTGTTTATGATTCTTACGGTTGTGTTCGTTTCAGCCATGAACACCTCCTGGTTTCATGAGTGTATAGAGAATAGGCTTTTGACATAAAATTCTCTTTGAAGCGGCTTACACTTCACACTCACATAGGTGATTTCTAACCGTGTCATCTCGTAGATACACTATTTGGTCAAATATGCCAAACTTAGCAAATCATTAAAAACTTTAAGCTTTATTAACTCATTAACAAGCCTTAAAGTCTTAATCTTGTTCCTGAACATTGTCTTCATCATGAGAATTGATTGAATTGATTGACAATGTCAAACCGTCAGTCACCACTTTGTTTTTCTCCTTAAATCTAGCTCATGGGATCTCCAGTCTGCTAGATAGAGTTACCTCCATTTTGACTTGTCCTAAGTCGTGAACTCATTCCCTTAGATGATCTTTCAACTGCCTCTCTCACTAGGCCTTTCGTTAGTGGATCTGACACATTATCGCTTGACTTTACATAGTCAATTGTGATAATTCCACTAGAGAGAAGTTGTCTTACGGTGTTATGTCTCCGTCGTATATGACGAGACTTCCCGTTGTACATAACGCTCCCTGCCCTACCTATTGCTGCTTGACTATCGCAATGTATGCAAATTGGTCCAACAGGTTTGGGCCAGAATGGAATATCCTCTAGGAAATTCCGGAGCCATTCAGCTTCTTCACCAGCCTTATCCAAAGCAATGAATTCAGATTCCATTGTGGAGCGAGCAATACATGTCTGTTTGGAAGATTTCCAAGAGACTGCTCCTCCACCAAGTATGAATACATAACCACTCGTGGATTTTACATCATTTGACCCGGTGATCCAATTTGCATCACTATATCCTTCAATCACAGCAGGATATTTATTATAATGCAAAGCATAATTTTGTGTCCATTTTAGATAACCCAACACACGTTTCATAGCCATCCAGTGAGTTTGATTCGGATTACTAGTGTACCGACTCAGTTTACTAATAGCACATGCTATATCTGGTCGCGTGCAATTCATAATATACATCAAACTTCCCAACACTCTGGCATATTCCAATTGAGAGTCACTTTGACCTTCATTCTTTTTAAATGTACAACTTAAATCAATTGGAGTTTTGACTACATTGAAATTCAAGTAATTGAACTTATCCAATACTTTTTCATATAATGAGATTGAGAATGCTAGTCCCTGGGGAGTTTTGATAATCCTGACCCCTAAGATCAAATCAGCAACTCCTAAGTCTTTCATATCGAACTTGCTGGACAACATGCGCTTAGTAGCATTTATATCGTCAATGTCTTTACTCATTATTAACATGTAATCAACATACAAACAAACAATGATTTCATGAAACATTTTTAATGTAAACACATTTATCACATTCATTAATCTTGAAACCATTTGCCAACATTGTTTGGCCAAATTTAGCATGTCATTGTTTGAGTGCTTGCTAGAGTCCATAAAGTGACTTCACAAGTCTGCACACTTTCTTTTCTTTATCAGGAACTATAAACCCTTCAGGTTGTTCCATGTAAATTTCTTCCTCCAACTCTTCTTTTAAGAATACTGTCTTTATATCCATTTGGTAGATTTTAAGATCATGCACTGCTGCTAGTGCTATTAACATCTAATTGATGTTATCCTTGTTACTGGAGAATATGTGTCAAAGTATTCCATACCTTCCTTTTGTCTGTACCCTTTGACTACTAGTCTAGCCTTATATTTGTTAAAAGTTCGATTAGGTTTCATTTTCCTTTTAAAGATCCACTTTGATCCTAATGGTTTATTTCCTGGCGGAAGATCAACCAATTCCCAAGTGTGATTTCTTAAAATTGATTCAGTCTCACTATTGATTGCTTATTTCCAATAAGTTGAGTCAGACGAAGACATAGCTGCTTTAAATGTTTGAGGCTCATTTTCAAGCAATAGTGCTACAAAATATGGTCCGAAAGAACATATTTTCATTGTCGAGTACTTCGCCTAGGTTCCTCACTAGTTAGAATATTTTCCATTGATTCTTCTCGTGGTCGTTTAGGTCTTTCACTTGTTGACTCACTTTCAGTTTTATACGGATAAATGTTTTCAAAAAATTCTGCATTTCTGCATTATCTATTCTGATTATATCGTTTAACATGAATCTCAGGATTATCAGATTTGTGAACCAAAAATCGACAGGCTTTACTATTCACACATATCCAATAAAGACACAATCTATTGTTTTGGGTCCAATTTTAACCCTCTTAGGTAAAGGAACCTCTACCTTGGCTAAACACCCCCACACTTTAAAATATTTCAAGTTGGGTTTTCTTCTTCCTTTCCACAACTCATATGGAATTGATTGTGTTTTTCGATGGGGTACTCTTGAGTATTTTATTAGCTGTAAGAATGGCTTCCCCCCCCAAAGATTTCGCGTGAACCAGAATTGATCATTAAGGCATTCATCATTTCCTTTAATGTTCTGTTCTTCCGTTCTCTGCCAAACCATTTGACTGTGGTGTATAAGGTGCAGTAGTTTGATGAATAATACCATATTCCAAACATATCTCTGCAAAAGGAGATTCATATTCTCCACCCCTATCACTCCGAATCATTTTTATCTTTAGATTCAATTGGTTTTCCACTTCATTTTTGTATTGCTTAAATGCATCAATTGCTTCATCCTTACTATTAAGCAAGTATACATAACAAAATCGAGTGCAGTCATCAATAAAAGTTATAAAATACTTTTTTCCACCACGAGATGGTGTTGACTTCATATCGCATATATCTGTGTGAATTAAGTCTAAAGTTTTAGAATTTCTTTCAACAGACTTGTAAGGATGTTTAACAAACTTACTTTCCACACAAATTTCACATTTCGACTTATCGCATTTAAAATCAGGCAATACTTCTAAACTAACCAATTTCCGCAAGGCTTTGTAATTAACATGTCCCAAACGGGCATGCCATAAATCATTTAACTCCAATAAGTAAACAGAAGCAGAATTTTTATTGATACTGTCAATAACCATTACATTTAGTTTGAAAAGACCCTCATTGAGATAGCCCTTTCCTATGTACATTTCATTCTTACTTATTACAACTTTATCACTAACTAGGACACACTTAAACCCGTTCTTAACAAGTAGTGCAACAGAAATTAAATTCTTCCTAATAATAGGGACATGTATAACACTGTTCAAAGTCAAAACCTTGCTATGTCATTTTCAACATTACTCTCTCGATTCCTATAATCCTTGTTGTTGCTGTATTTCCCATGAACAAATATTCATCGATCTCAGTAGGAGTATACGTTGCAAAGACTTCTTTTGCAGAGAAAATATGTCGAGTGGCACCTGAGTCGATAAACCACTCCTTGGAATTTTCAACTAAGTTACACTCTGAGATCATTGCACACAAGTCATCTGCATCTTCCATCTCTTCCACGATGTTTGCTTGACTTTTGCCTTTGCCTTTGTTTTTGTCCTTGTTGGAGAACGACAATCAGAATACCTATGACCAACCTTACCACAATTATAACAATTGCCTTTGAATTTCTTCTTGCCCTTTTCTGACTTCTGCCCGTTGGACTTCTTTCTCTTTTGTCTTTGTAGGAGCTTCTCTTCACAATATTAACTCCAATGATTGTTGAACTCTTACGCGACTTCTTTTCGGCATTTCTGTATCTTCCTCAATCTTGAGACGAATCACAAGATCTTCAAGCTTCATTTCTTTACGCTTGTGCTTTAGATAATTCTTGAAGTCATTCCACCACGAAGGAGGCAACTTCTCGATCATTGCAAGCCACTTGAAAAGCTTCATTTACTACCATATCTTCAGCAATCAGATCATGGAGAATAAGTTGAAGTTCCTCCGCACTTGTGATCCAACAGTTTTACTATCTGTCATTTTATAGTCTAAAAACTTTGCGACCACAAACTTTTTCAAGCATGCATCTTCTGTCTTATATTTCTCTTCTCAAGTGCATTCCACAACTCTTTTGAAGTTGTTATTGCACTATAGACATTATATAAGTCATCCTCTAAAGCACTCAAAATGTAACCTTTACATAGGAAGTCTGACTGTTTCCATGCTTCTACAATCATAAATTTTTCCCTGTCTGGCATATCATCAGCAGGGACTGGAGTATCTTCATTTGTAAATTTCTGCAGACCAAGAGTGGTAAGCCAGAAAAATACTCGTTGCTGCCATCCTTTGAAATTCACACCTGTGAATTTACCCGGTTTCTCTGCTTGTGATACAAGAGGTCGGGTTGGTGCAGCAACAGCCACTGTCACACCAGTATTTTCCATTTCTGATAAACAAAACTGATACAATATAAGTAAGCAATAAATTATAATTGCAGACTTAAAGGAGTATAAAATCACAAAGATTTTTGTCTCCACCAGAAACACAGATTTAATAATTTCCTTAAGATTGTTGCCAATCTGTGTTAAGAAAATCAGAAATTACTGGTTCTAATAAATCATTCAGAAACACGAAGTATCTGAGAATTTTTATAACCAGTAAATAAGATGAACAGAGATAAAATAATTTAATCTGTAAAAACGTACCAGAATCTGGAATACTCTTATTCAAATTTTCGGAAGAAAATCAAGTCCACTGAATTCACAGTGTCCCCTTAAGGAAATTATTCCCCTCTAGTATCCGAGGTTTGATTTGGAATATAACCTCCCAGGGTAAAATGATTTTAATCAGTAGAGTATAGATACCAAAAACTCTACTGTCAGCGAATCAATCCACAGCAGGAAAGTACACGAAGAAAAAATGTGATTTTTTAAGAAGAAGAAGATCAGAAAAAAAATTCGTTAGAATATTCTGAACTGAATGGTATTTATAGGCAAGAATATATTCTGAAAGGTTGCAACCCTTTCAGAATTAACACGACCATTAATGAAAGGTTGCAAACTTTCAATGGTATTGACTGTTCCTGAAAGTTGCAACCTTCAGAACAGTCATGGCGGGAAATTTTTAATATAACAGAATTTAAAACGGGTCACTCGCGGATCCGAGTCGGGTCGGGTTTTAACTAAAAAGTTGAAAACATTTCGGTTATCAACTAATTTTTGAAAATAATTTTTGGCCATTTAAATTATTAATAGATAATTAAAATAAATTTTGTCCAAAAAATTATCTCTCGATCATTTGCCAAAGCCAAAGCCAAAGCCAAGCCGAAGCCGAAGCCGAAGCGAGCGAGCGACGACGACGACGGCGCGAGGGGGGTCCCTCTTTCCAACCCTTTTAACAATAATAGGAGTGTTTATTTATTTAAACTCTCCTATTTTCCTTTCCATTACCGATGAGGGACTATTGCCTTTTTCAATAAAGCATTAGAGGACTTTTCAAGTTCCCAACCTTTCAAGTTCTAAACCTTTCAAATTCCTCTCCTTCCCTCTATTTATTTCCCATCAATTCTTGCTACATACCCAACACATACTTTGAAAATAAATGAATTGATTCCGATGTTACTCCTTGTAAATTTAGAGTTTTGATATTCGTTTTTACAACTAGGAAGAGGAAGATGAAAAAAGAAATGAATAACTAGCTTAAAGAGGAAGACCTTTTAATCTCCCACAAGTATGCTCCTTCATTCATTGCAATTGTGACTACAATGCATCTGTTGAATCCTATGGGCATTTGGTTTCAGCAGTTCTATTCTATCTATAAACTTAGTTAGAACGTAATCGTCAAGAATTTGTTGTTTTGCTTTGTCTAAGATCACAAGACTTGTTGAACTCATGACAGATTTATTTGAAAATCCAAGCACATGCTGCTGCAAGGATGGGAAATACTGCAAAGAGTTCATCAGCTTTTGTCAAGTCAGCAACTTCTACGTTGCTCCACACAATTAGTGAATCTGAAAAGGCATCATATGTTGCACACATTAACAGCTATCTTGCGGATGATGAGTTTTTGAAGAAATATCTTCCTATTGATCCTTTAACTAATGATCTCTTTGAGGTTTCCAAGGATGGAGTTCTTATTTGGTGAGCATCAAATCTCTCACTTTGTCTGTTAATATGCCTCAAGTATGTAAAACTTCTTTGACTAGATTGTTAATAGTATTTTCCTTTTGCTGCAGCAAGCTTATCAATGTGGCTGTACCTGGAACAATTGATGAACGAGCAATAAACATGAAGAGAATGCTGAATCCATGGGAGAGGAATGAAAATCATACCTTGTGCCTCAACTCTGCTAAGGCAATTGGTTGTACTCTAGTGAATATTGGCACTCAGGACTTTATTGAAGGAAGGGTATGTACCCCTTTCACATCAGCAATCTGTTCTCCAATGGATTTGTCCTATATATTTAGGAAACAATTCTGACACGACTTAGTTGACTCTGTTCCTTGTTGAGTTACCAAAGGGATCTCATCAGTTGTGGGTTTGTAAACATGGTTTCAGCATGTCTTACTCATAAAACCATGTCTCAGTCTAAATTGCTCTATCTTCTTCCCTTGGCTTTGAGAAGCATTTATGTAATATCAGCTGAATTTCCTTTCTCTTTTCATTTGAATATGAACTTAACCCTGAAACTTATGTTTGAGGGGCGACATCAAATCATATCTTACATGTTCAGTGCTATCACTCAACCATGTGTCTTTAACCCTGCTGCCTGGACATTGTCTTGTTCTCTGGTCCAGTGGCTGGATTATATCGATTTTAGTCAAACTTCCTATGCTTCTTTTCTGCAATATCATGGTCTAATTGTTATTCAAAGATGTGTTCCATGCTTTTACTATTCCTCGAGATATATTCATAAGATTGTTTTAATCAGCGTGAATTTCTTTGCTTGTGAGGTCTTATGGCTGACATGTGTTGTCTAACTTCAGTTTCTGTAGTTTTACATACTGGTCTAATACTTTATCTTTCTTATCGGTTTCCAGAGGCATCTAGTTCTTGGAGTGATATCTCAAATCATTAAGGTAATCTAAATGTATCCGTACTGAATCATTTTAGTGGATTTTTAAACTTTTAAATAATGAGGCAACTTTAGCATGGAATTTGCACTACAAGATGAAGGAATCAGCATCAAGATATAAATATCACCAGCATACATTTTAGCTTACAGAACTTGAAATCAATACCTAAGCTTTTTTAAAGGACATTAATTTTCTTTCATGCTATTTCAGATTCAACTATTGGCAGATCTCAACTTAAAGAAAACACCTCAGCTATTGGAGTTAGTTGATGATAACAAGGTAAACGCACACACACTCATCAATGATTCATTATTTGACAACTTGTGGCGCAAAACTTGTATTATATACTTGATTATTTCAAATCTGTGATGTCAGGACGCAGAGGAGCTGATGAGTCTACCTCCAGAAAAAATCTTGCTCAGATGGATGAATTTTCAATTAAAGAAAGCTAGATACGAGAAAATTGTGACAAACTTCTCATCTGACATAAAGGTAGATACGAATGAGTTGGACTTCGAATCGATTAGGTTGTGACTATGCAAAATTTCTATTATCTGCAACATTTTTTCCTTGGTCTTCTAAAGATAATCTTTTCCTCTCAGAGAGAGGGTGACTGGTGTTTTTTTTTCCCTCCGATTCCCAGAAATCCTAAGAAAGTTATCCATTGAAAGAATAAAAAAGGATCAGATAGTTAATATAATTAAAGACATCTGAGAGTTCTTAAATGGGCTACTATTTTTTGTAGAATGAGTGGTGGAAGACTTTCTTGTCCTTCTAACCTGGAAATAAAGGAGAAGAGCTTTCCTCTTCTTCCCTTTCATGTATTTTACTTACCCCTTCTAAGTGTATAATGTTCTTGTAGGATGCAGAAGCTTATGCTCACCTCTTAAATGTTCTTGCTCCGGAGTACATTAATCCCACCACACTCACTGTGAAAGAACATTTAGAAAGAGCGAAGTTGGTTTTGGATCATGCGGATAGAATGGGTTGCAAAAGATACTTAACAGCAAAAGATATTGTGGAAGGCTCTCCAAATCTTAACCTTGCCTTTGTGGCACATATCTTTCAGCATAGGTAAGAAGCTAGTGTTTCTTTGAGTTCGACGTGTGAACTTACTGACTGTTTCTGTTTTAAGTTTTCTTGCGTATGACACATTTATGAGAAGAAGTCGATGTTTAACTTTTGTGTTCTAAGAATTTCAGCTGTTGTAGGACACGGTTTTGGTAATTTTAATTGCTTTTCAATTAGCAGAATAGACAGAATATCTGCAACTTATGGACCATGTCAATATGTATATTATCTCTTGTTCTTCTAAAACAGTGCGTCTTGGTGCTTACCATGTTTCTTTCTTAGCATACCATTTGCAAGCAGAGTGACTTGAATAAGTAATTTTGTTCTTTTTAGCCACACTTTTGTAATAGAATGACCAATTGTATGATTAGCCAATTCAGATAGTCAAGTTTGAGAGGTTACAACTTCATAGCAGGTGTGGTAGAATTAGTGCCACACATTACATAGGGACTGATATTTAACAGTAAAATTTAGTTATTTGGTTACTTATTTCAATCTCGAAATGACCATAAGCCTCTTATCCATAGGAATGGGCTATCAACTCAAACAAAGGAAATATCCTTTCTGGAGATTTCACCAGATGAAGCTCAAATGTCCAGGGAGGAGAGAGCTTTCCGCTTTTGGATCAATAGTCTTGGAAATTCATCTTACATAGACAATGTTTTTGAAGATCTCAGAAATGGGTAAGTGCTACCTCGATTATCTAGTGCTGCAAACTTCCCCATGGTAGTCGGCTTATATGATGTTACTACAAAATTTTCCTGACTAGGTCAGACTAAAGAATTTGAACTCTGTTGTGATCTAATTTTGCTCATGCAATGACATTTACAGATCGATTTGGTTTCATGGAAGTGTGAAGTATTCATACAAAATACCACGTCTATGAGTGTGTGCACACAGGTGTATTTATTTCAATCTAATGAATGTTTGTCTTTCCAGATGGTTGCTTTTAGAGACACTTGACAAGGTGTCTCCTGGAATTGTTAATTGGAAAATTGCTACTAAGCCTCCAATTAAGATGCCATTCAGAAAAGTAGAAAACTGCAACCAAGTTGTGAAGATTGGGAAGCAACTGAAGTTTTCTCTTGTAAATATTGCTGGAAATGACATTGTACAGGGAAATAAAAAATTAATATTGGGCAAGTGTTGTCATCCTTTTTTCTTCTTCTTTTGTCTCCTTAAATTTATTCATTTCTCTTTCTCAAAATAATTAAATTCATCTGTTATATCAACATGCTCTTTTTGGTTTTGGGGGAGGGCGGAGGGCTTGTTTAACTCAAACTGTTTTGGGCCAACGTTCTTTGTTCCCTATTTCAGCTTACTTGTGGCAGTTAATGCGATGTAACATGCTTCAGCTCTTGAAGAATTTGAGATTTCATTCAAATGGGAAGGAAATCACTGATGCAGATATCTTAGAGTGGTCTAACAGCAAAGTAAGAAATTCAGGAAGCAAGAGTCACATGGCTAGTTTTAAGGTATAATTTCTAAAGATCAGTCATTTTCAGATTTAGAATAATAAAGAGTTGAGTAGTCCTTCAATTTATTATTTTGATAAAAAGCAGGGCTTTGTTAGCAGGCATATGATCATTATTAGCTGTGTGTGTGTGTGTGTAGGTGGGTGCATATAGCTTCTAATTTCAATGTTTTGAACCTTGCTTTGAAATGTTTTGTTATCGGTAGTTAAAAGACGTGTAAATAATGTGATGCACAACAAGTTCAAGCTTTACTTAGGCAAACTATATACATGTATACATATGATATGTAAGCCTTAACTATGACTAAACGTGACAATCAACAAAAAATTTTCCGGTAGAAAATTATCTGATATGGCTTGCAAAGAAAGTATTATACAGTCTGATTTTCAATTGGGCACCTGTTTTTGGTAAAATTGGATGATTTATGATCAGATATTCTGATATAGTTGTTAGATGATGCATTACTAGTTGAACAATACCCCACAACTTGGCTAGCATACACCTCTTTTGCCTCTCGTTATCATGAGACAGAGAACTGAGTCTGTTTAATTTACAGGATAAGAGTTTGTCAGATGGCATCTTTTTCCTTGAGCTGCTTAGTGCTGTACACCCTCGAGCTGTTAACTGGAGCCTTGTTACAAAAGGAGAAACTGGTAATCTTATTTCAGACTTCAAATAGGCTCCTTTCAGTTGTTCTGATTTTATATTAGTTGCTTGTTAGCATCAACACGAGGCATTGTTTCTCCATTCAGTCATGATTATCAGTACATTAGACTTCTTAGTAATACAAAATTTTATTTTGGTTGATGCAGAGGAGCAAAAGAAGATGAACGCAACCTACATTATCAGTATTGCAAGGAAACTTGGATGTTCAATATTTTTACTACCCGAAGATCTGATTGAGGTAATCAGTCATTTGCTCAACATGCATGGATGTTTGATGCATTCTATCTTTCAGGACACTAAATAACCTGTCTGTCATGCCTTTAGCTTTCAAGCAATTGAATTTGCTGCCTCTAATACTAAAACAAGTAAAATCACATGTGACTTAATTTCACAGATGGCCACTCAACTATGCCTAAATATCACGAAAGTTACTTGATAATTCTCTTGCAAGTAATAACAGAAAATCATTCGGAGGAAACAAATTAGACACCATTTGTGAATTAACCCGTTCGATGCTAGTATTGTGTTCTCTACTGATAACTGTAGTAATACTGCAAATCATAGTATAATGGTGTGTATGTGTATGTGTTTAATCAGGTAAATCAAAAGATGATGCTTACACTCACAGCAAGCATAATGTATTGGCACTTGAAACAACCAATGGAGGACCAAATTTCAATTTCAGATAGTGATAGTAGCTCAGTGGACACAATTTCAACCTCAACGTTGGATGATACCGCGTCTGAGTGTTCAATGGATGACAACAGCAACAGATAAACTGGGAAAAATTTTCATGTGTGCTGGATTTTTTTCTCTCCAAATTCTTTGTTTTGATTGAAATTTTGAAAAAAATAGGGTGTATGGCTTTGTAAGTAGTCAGTCAGTGTTCTATTGCAGTCTCCTAAAAAGGAAGTCTATATTGTGAATATAGTTAAGAGAGTTATTTTTTTATTGTGCAAGAGATCTTGTGTAGTATACCTTGGGTTTTATATGTTTATTACTAGTGAATTTGTATGTAAAAGACCTAAATAATCTTATTTTAATATCCAATCAAAATATTATAGTCGTCAAATCCAGGTACATTAGATTTCAAGTAATCCATTATTATTAACGTTTTATTTATTATTTTTTTTTAATTTTTTGTCACTTAGTTCTTCTAAACATATCGTTGATTTTTATATGGTCTGTATTGAAGTATTAGTGAAGTTATTTTCTCGTAAATAAATGTGTAAATAATAATAATAAAATTATAAAATTATCTCTTTAGGTGCATGTGCAATAATTTTTTAAAAAACATGTATTTGAAGTAAAAGTTTGCAAGTTTAAATTTCATATACTTGATGTTTGATGTCTAAATACTTATGATTGAAACTTAATCACCTTTTTTCTAAAGTTCATTCACAACAAGAACTCAATAACATATTCAATATAATTCTACAAAGTAGCCTAAAATATATGCATATGATTGAAATTAAAATATTTTTACTCAAAGTTTAAAATTGAAAAATCTCATATCTAAAATTATTTTTAAAAAAAAATATAATTTTATTTACGTCTTAGTATAAATTATCAATTTAGAAAAACAAAATCAATTGATGCAAATTTATAAGAATTTTGTAAAAACTACTACTATTATTTATTTAAATCGTATATGATAAGTAAGAAAACATTTTAAAAAATAAAAATAAACTTCTAACATTAAAAATGCAATTTTAATTAGATGGTCCATTTCGAGTTAGGTCGTTTGAAAAATAAAAATGATACAACTAAATCCCCCAAAAGGATAATTTTTAGGCGTAAAAGGTCCCACGATTTAGGAGTTTTTCTTCCCCGCCAACATCCGATTCTTCAGATTGGAAATTGAACTTGTAAGTATAATCTATAAAAAAAATATTTACTTTTTGTTGTTTTCGTATTGAATTTGTGAAATTTTTTTTTATGTTGAATTTGTTATGCTTATTATAATTATTTCTGGGGAAAAAATCGGATGACTCGAGAAAATTTTGTGATTTTGATGTGTTTTTTTCACATGGTTTGGATGAGTAAATGTCTATTCCAGTCTATGTATATAGTATATGAGTTTGTTCATTGAAAAGTCTTGAGGATTCTGGATAACTATTATTTTGTTGAGTTTTCCACTTTGGCTGCCGATTCTGAAGTTGAAACTTGAAAATTTGAGTTTTTGAAGCTTGGAAATGCATTTTACTGGGAAAAAAATTGAATTTTTACGAGGGGATGACCAGTTTTTGGGAACTCGAAAATATATGAAAGTCGGATCAAATTTCATGGCCAAATAGATATTTGAAATAAGTTTTCAAAACTTGATCCAAAATCTGTGGCGGAACACTAGATAAGTTTTTATCGGGTCAGTCATGAAGTGATTTATTTTCCTTTGTATATAGCTTGAAGCCTATATTGTTTCTATTATTATTTTGGCAGCTGGATGCTTGTAATACCTTGTTTACTTCAGCTTGATGAGGGTAGTAAATGTTTTCTTTTTAAAGGAACAAATTATCTTCTGTTTGATGATGTTTTCCTGCGGAGATTTCTATCTTTTCTTTTGATGCAAGGAGAGGTTTTAGAAAAAAACAGTTGTTTGAGCTAACGAATGCTAAGAAAGACAATTTTTTACCAATATTGGGTTGTGGTGGGATGGTTAGGTCTTAAATTGAGCCCTGGTAGCACTGCCTCCTAAAAAGGGCCTTGCAATGTGCGAATACGAATTAGTCAGGCTCCAATGCAGGTACCAGAATCAAGTGGGAAACCAACAAAAAAAAGAAGAAGACAAATTTAAAGTTTCAAAGTTTATTTATTTTATTCCAAAGGAAGTTAGTAGGTTTCTTATGATCTTGTTAGACATTGTAAATGACAGGTGAATCTTACCAAGGTCAGACTTGAAAATGGTTTCTGAATTGATAAATGCCAATCCCATTGTGTATGAGAAGAAGGAGCGTCAAGCTAGGATTGCTCCAAGTACGGCTGAACATTCAGCTGAAACTATCGACCAGCTAGAAATTTTTGATATCCTTCTAAATGAATGCATTCTACCTGTTATGTTTGACTTGAAATTAATCTTTCTATGATTAGGGACTATCTATGAGGCTAAAACCCATCCACTTCAGAATCTTTGAGTTTTATTCTCTCAAATTAATCTTTCTATGGAGCAGTACTAGCATACTAAATCTATGAGGAGATCTTTGAATTTGCAAAGTAGAGTTAATTTCGTCTTACTTGTTTCTGATATTTATTTTTGTACTCTATAGCTCAACGTTAAAGATGAAGTGGAGAAAGAACCTTTTGCTCCTTTTCTTCGTAACTTTTTCTTATATTTATTAAAGGGACATGTCATTCTATGCAAACAAGTAATGGAGAAAACCTTTTGCACCTTGGTGCGCGAAATATGTTTGCAAGCTTTCTCTTTTCTGGTACAAACTCTGTTAATATGACTTAAAGGTTCATGAATTGTGTTTGCAAGCTTTCTCTTTTCTTGTACAAACTCTGTTAATATGATTTTAACTGTGAAAAAATCGTCCCTAATCCTCATGCTCCACTGGTCTGGTGTAGCATATGGTACTCTGTCTAAACAAAGATCAACCAGGTTTTGAGATTCATCCATCTCCCAATCCTAGGAATTCTACCTAAATTTCAAATTCTGTTGAACTTCCCCTTCATGTCTTATACGAATTTGTTGGATTGTCAGCTCTCTCTGGCATGAGATTCTATAATGTTCGGAAAGGAAAACCTCAACTCACACCCTCCACATAAACGTTTTGGGGGGGAGGGTGAGAGAGGAGAGGGTGATGAGGGCATGCATTATTTCCTCTTTCAACATTTGTTTTCATCTTTTGTGCTTTTGTTCATGGCAATTCGAAGTGCGCATTGGTTTGCAATTCTTAGAAAATAGTAGAATATAGAGGATCACATGTCATGAAAAATTCCTGGGTCATGTTGCTTCCGGTTCTGATCTGAGGTCTTACTGTTCAGTCTGAGATAGATTTATCTTTGTATACTTCCTATTCAATTAAAGTATGGGTCAGTGTAACTAATTGCTAACACGTGATTGCAATCTTCACTTTACTGCTTGATGAACTTTTGCATTATATCATACTTCTCCTTTTGCTTCACAAATGTCAGTGTCCTTCAACGAGTAACATGAGCAAGTATGAAGTTTAGTTTGTTCGGATTAAATTTATAGATATGAATCGGTAAATTTATATATATGAATAGGTAATCATTCCTTAACATTCTTACACTACCTTAGAGATATAAAAGATCCAGAGCATCCCTATTCTCTGGAAGAGCTGAAAGTTATAACAGAAGATGCCATTGAGGTAGATGACAAGCGAAGCCATGTAATGTGAGAGCTAAATCCATTTCATATGATTCTATTTTGATTCCTCGTAGTTGGCATTTTCGTGTTGACTAAGAAGAGGAAGTTCTTTGATTCAGGGTCACATTCACGCCTACTGTGGAACATTGCAGCATGGCAACTGTTATTGGATTATGTTTACGTGTGAAACTTATGCGATGTTTGCCTTCACGTTATAAGGTATGCTTTATCATCCTTTTGCTTAGACTAAACAGACTCATGTGTGTTGCAATCTTTCCTTGTAAAAAGCATATTACAGTTGATAGACTATTATGTTTTACATGATATGCTGTTATGATTTTATAGAAGTTAACAATTCCCAAAATCAGAGAGTATTGGAGAAGACGTTCGTACCTGTAACCAGTCTCTCTATGATATGTCAACATTCAAGTTGCATTTTTATACTACAAGAATCAACGACTTCTATTGGAAATCATTCTTTTGTTGGACTATTATGATTTTTTTTAATCATTGACGTTTCTTGTTGATATCTAGCTGTCAATTTAAATTGTTGGAAATGTTAATCTATTTGCAAGTTATCAGTTTGCTTGTTCCTTTAGTAATATATCCTTGTTGTCTTTCCAGGTGGATATTAGAGTAGCACCTGGGACTCATGCTACGGAAGCTGCAGGTATTGTCTCTCTGTATCTATCATACAACATCCAATATTTTAGTCACTATTACCAGTAAGCTCCAATTCTTAGCAGTCAGCTTCGACAAATGGGAATCATCCTTTTTTCGAACAAAGTTCCTGAACTATAAATTATATTTGCTCTTCTTAGCATACCACACGGGCATAAAGCTGATTATGCATTTCTTTCCGTGTATATGGTGTTCACGCTTTTAGTTAATGCAAGTATATCCCAAAAGAAAAACATACAAGCTTCTTGGTGTTGATCAGAGCATTACCAATGATCATTTGTTTTGTGATTGCAGTAAATAAGCAGTTGAATGATAAAGAACGAGTCGCTGCAGCATTGGAAAACCCTAACCTTGTCGACATGGTAGACGAATGCCTTGCTCCATCTCTTGAATGAGGAAGTGAGTTCTTGTTTAGTATGTGCAGATACAACTTGAAACACTTTCATCAAAAAGTCCCATGTTATATTATTTTGTTGTGGTTGTTTTTTGAACAGCGTTTCATTGGTTTTATTTAATTCATTATATTGATAATGTTGTTGTTTAGTGAAACTGTGAAATCACAATGTAGTTGGTTGGCATGAAATATGTTGTATCTTTTTTGTGAAGAGATACATGCAATATTCATATCATCATATCCACTTGGTATTTTCCATATTTACGATCATTCTGTAGTTGGAATCTATATTGCTCGGGCTCTTTAAATACGGGTGCATGCATTCTTGGAGGAGGATCTGACACTAATGCCGTAATGCGGCAGTATATTTAAAGAGTCCTAGCAACATAGAAAGGCAGTGCAAGATTATGAAAAAAATTCAAAGGTGAAGAAAAGTTCACGATCCATGGATCTTCTACCTCCATGTGGCATTGCCCCGTTATGCTTTCGCTCATTGCGGAAAATTCCCTTGCCTTCCTGTAGAAGTTTGGGCTGTGTCTCAATCTCACTATCTCAGTGTGGCCATGGCCTAAAAGGCCTGTTCTATAATTAGGTTCTATAATTAGTAGATATGACATATTGTATAAATATATCTACATAACACTCACCTGGGAACTTTGAGAAAAAATGAAATAAAAATATCTAATAAAAATAATTTACCATATAATTATAAAGTGTTTAGATTCTTTATTAAAAGAGACCATAAACTCCAAATACAGCTGCTACGAACTTTGAAAACAACCAAAACTCTATTTTTACTTTTAATTTTTTTTAATAAAATAACTTTATTTGAATTATATATAATATTTTTCTAAGAAGAATACATCCAAATTCCTAAAATTAATAAAAAAAATATGATCAACTAAAACTTTGAAAATTATAAATAAAATATTTTTTAAAGATCTTTCTAACCAAACATCCCCTTAAAATGGTCGATGTATTCCACATACTTCTCAATTGTGCACCCCTTAATTTTTTTTTTTATAAAATCTAAGTAGATCTGGAAATAAAATTTAAAGATTAATCGATGTATACCGTATTTTACGTACTTTTTAAACGTGTGGTTAGTTTAGTGGTATTGTTTTATTATTGGATGTCTCAATTTTGTGGCATGACATCTACGTTAAATTTAGGGAAAATTGTATATAATAGCAAACTAATAACCTAAATTAAATGGAATAGCTAGGGTTTGATTTAATTGTGTTCCATAGCAAACGTTGGCAAAAATTTGCCAGGCGTCTCTCTCCCAGAAGTCTCGCTCGCCACTCTCCCATTCTCGCCTCTCTCGCTTTATACACAAAAGTGTATAATTTCTGTTTCTGTTTTGTATAAAGCGAGAGAAAATTGTATATACACATGCAAAAATGTATATCTTCGTGTTATACACTTAATCATATAATTTACAAACATTTTACTTCAAATATTGCAGAGAAAAATGCCAAAAAATTATACAATTGTGAATTATACAATTGCAGTGAAATACAATTTTTTCTAGCTTTATACAACAGAAGTGTATACATTGTGTTTCTGTTTTTGTATAAAGCGAGAAAAACATATATCTTCTTGCTATACACTTATAATTATGCAATATACATACATTTTAATTCGATTCAACTGTATGCAAAGCTAATTATACAATTGCAGCGAAATAGACCAGCGAATTATACACTTGTATATGTATAGCGAATTATACAGTTTTTATGTTTGCTATGGAGCGCAATTATGCAAAGTTTGCTATAACATACAAATATGAATTTTTTGTTTGCTATATGTGAAAGTTACCCTTAAATTTATGTTGTGCCATCCATTTTTGGCCATGTTCACTTTTATCTTATAGGACCAATTTAGATTTTGAACCCGTGATAAGTTAATTAACAAGATTCATATTTAGTTTTTAATATAATTTTGATTTTGAAAATAATTAAGTTTAGGTAAATTAGTATAGTTCTTTTGGAATATTTTTATTTTTCTGTTTGAGTACTTACGACTTGAATCATTTTAGTTTCAACATTTAACACTTGATCCTTTTTTTTAAGCACTTACAACTTAGATCATTTTTTCTTTTTGAGCACTTACGATTTGGATCTTTATTTTATTTTTTATTTAAGCGCTTATGATTTGAACCATTTTATTTATTTTTCTGTTTGAGCACATACGATTTACATCATTTTTTTTTGTTTGAGCTACTTATTATTTGGATCAATATTGGTTGTTTGTTTATATCTATATCGATGCATGTGACTAATTAAATTTGGTGAGGAAGATCTGAATGAATTTTGAGTTCAATTCTTTTTTTTATTTTTATGAATTTTGTAACAATTAATATACACAATTTGAGATTACACAAGTATATTCATAAAAGCAAAATTGGAAAATGAAGGAATATTGGGTGGCATTAAAGGCTCACCAGTTGAATGGTGATAGTTTATTAACCCTTTCACTGTGTTATAACCATTCTTCGTTAACTCGTTCAGTTTGTTCAAACTCAATTACATTTCTTTTATTTTTTTAAAAAACAATTACATAAGAGATTTTTATGTATAATTTTATTTCTTTTTATGTAATTGACAAGTAACGATACATGAAATAAAATTTAATTTATCAATCGGTAGTAGAGTTCACCAAAACATTTACCTACGCAATAGTAAAATCCTACATTTGATTAGAATTGTATAAATAAGTGAACAAATAACGATAAATTTTCTATTTGATTAAATTAAATATCATATCTACCTTCCTCCTGAATACTAATATTTCCTCCTCTATGTACACATCCTTTTTTTTTTTTTGTATCTTCTAATGATTTACTTTCTAATTTCAATTCGATTTCTCTAAATTAACTATTTCATTTTGTCATATTTGATTATAGATTAGAAAAACAAGTTTTTTTTTTCCTGTATCTATCTTCTTATAAATGAAATCCTCCAATAACAAGCGACATAATATTTAAATTTCGATAAATACTATAATTGATTAGTCTCTTTATCCTTTTCCCCTTTAAAATTATACTTTTATTTACAGTTGAATTAAACATTATTACATAAACCTGTGACATATAAAAAAAAACATATGAACGTGTTTTTAATTAGAGATTAAAGAAGGATTAACAAAATATTATCAAGGGGATTGATTAGGCAAAGTGGTTGGTGAGGTGATTAATTTTATTTTCTTTTTGGCTCCTATCATGATAGTCCTACAATTAAGATTTGTTATTGTAATTAAAAAAAAAAATGATGTGGTATATATGTGTTAAAAAATTATAATCTAAAAAGCAAATGAGCTTTTTGCTTTAAATTTAAAAAAAAAAAAAAAAAAGGTGATCGTAGGTGGTATTTTTTTTTAAAAAAAATCTTTGTGATTTAAAGATGTGATGAGATTTTCTAAAGATATATTAATATTTAAATAAAAAGCTAAAATTAAATAATTGTACAGTATAAAACATGTTTATTATGATTTTAGAATGAGCCAATAAATAATTGAAAAGTTATTTGGATGGGTATGTTTTAATAAACAATTATTATTTAATGATATTTTTTGTTTATAACTATTCATAATAACACATAACAATATTATAATAAATCTATACTATGTATTTGAAAGTGAATTATATATATAATATAAACGTATTATATTCTAAAATATATTAAACTTATCATATATTATTATAAGCATGAAGCTCAAAACTTAAAAGTTGAATTACCATTTTGCCCCTATAATAAATTAAAACTTTTATAATTTTCATAGATATAATCTTCTTATTCTCATTCCATAATCTTGACCTTTCAAATTTCTAACACAAATGTAAATAAAAATAAAAATGAAAATGAGTAATTATTCCTTATAGACAAGAAATTAAAGTAGATTGATGTATCTTTAAAATTAAATTTCATCTCTATCTTTTTTATATTTATTTTAACAATAATTCATGTGACTTTTCATGTTTCCATAATTTTGTTCTATAAATTTAACTTTTTCAAGAAAAACTTTTGTTTACCACTTCTACAATCTTGTGTGTAGGAACTCTAAACATGTGAAATAATATCACAATTTGAGGTGAAAGTTGTGAGATTCCCTTCTGCAGTCACGAGAATAGACAAAAATTTAATTACTGAAGCATCGGAGCTTGATGTATTAGTTCTATACTTATTTGTAGTAAGAATTATAATAAGACTTTTTTGTCTTTCTTCGTATAGTTGAATTCATATTATTTTAGTAAGTTGCTCTAAATTCATATTTGTATTTTGTATGCTCAAATGTTCAGTTTCACTATAGAGAAAAAAATAAAATGAAATGCCTAATTATCTTGCTTATTTGTACCTTCTTTTTTTTTTGCTTCGTACTTATAATTTTATATATACATTAATTTTCATCTTTAAGAATGAGAGTGATAAAATAAGATGTTTACTCTTTTCTTTTCTTTTTATAGAAAAAAAAAGTGAAACATATAATATTAGATTAATGGTGGATAAGTTATGTGTAAAGAGAAAATTAAATTTTATATAAAAATAGTAGTTATTCATAAATATTTTGGTTTTCAAAATATAAATAATAAAGACTTTTTACATAATAGTTTTAAATATTTATAGTTAACTAATTAGTTTAAAGTGTTTGTGAATAAAAATTTAATACAATACTTTAAACACATTCATTATAATTATCAGGAGATTCAAAAGGAAAAATAAAAAAGTTAAAAGGTTTTATTTTCCTTTCACTCAAAGTTAATCTTAAACTATTTCTTCTAACATTATTCTACCAATAAAACGGAACTTATCAAGAAATTTAATTTAGATAATTTTTATTTTTCCTTTTTGCTTTGCAAACTTATTTTTTGAATTATAATCGAAGTTTATTTTATTAATTTCTCATATTATTATCTCGATGCATTCACTTGGAGGTTAGAAAATTGGAATGTCACAATTAGTAGTAAAACAAAGTAAGAAATCTCAATTAGACATATTTTATTATTTAGTAATATTATCTTTTAAGAAATAATACACTCATGGGTTACACGCAAGACGCGTGCTCAGAAACTAGTTTGATAATAAACTGGAAAACAAAATATATTATAAGTATGTTGAAATGTATCTTATATCAATAAAATATATATATATATATATATATATATATATATATATATATATATATATATATATATATATATATATATCTATATATATATATATATATATATATTAAAATTATCAGTATGGTGCTACAGTTAATTTTAGCTATAAAAACCTATCAAAGAATTCAGAATTTTGATATTACCAAACATGGCAAAAAAAAATATTGTTTTACACTATAATATACTGTTAATTTGTTTGTTGGCATTTTTGTTTTTGTTAACAGAAGGGGCACCTCAGAGTGCACTGGTAACTCAACTCCCTGGCTTCAATGGCACTTTTAACTCAAAACATTATGCTGGGTTTGTATTCTTTTTGATAAAAAGATGTAAACTTTATATTGATTTTTGTATTTTTCTGAATGTTTCTTGAAAATGGGGTTTCAGGTATGTTAATATAGATGAAAGTCATGGCAAGAATTTGTATTACTACTTTGTTGAATCTGAAAGAGACCCATCAAATGATCCAGTTGTTCTTTGGCTTAATGGTGGACCTGGTTGTTCAAGCTTCGATGGATTTGTCTATGAGCATGGTAGGTAACAACCCCTTTGTCGGAAAATTGCATTATACATACAAGGTTGAATCTTTTTTTACGTATATATAGTAGATAAAGATCCCCTTTTGACATAGAGTGAGCTAGGACTAATAGCGCGTTTGATTAATGTTCACAATATAAGTGTATTTTTACAGTGGCGTAGTCAGAAATTTCTTAAAGGGTGTCCACAAATAGCAATTTGTTATGTTAAGGGTGTCCAAAATAAGTTATTTAATCATTTTGTATATCATGTTACTTGTATATATGCTATTTTTTTCCGATGAAGGGTGTCCCCTTGACACTATGTGGCTACGCACCGACATGTTGTAGTTGATAACCTTCCTTATTCTTCTTGTTAGTAGTTCCATTTTTGTGGAAGCAGACACTAATGTTTGTATCAGAGTAGACTGTTTACATCCCTAACCCTGCTTACATGGCGATGGTTAAAATTAAAAGATGTGAATTGAAAAATGTAGTCCATAGAGATGCATTTACTAGTTTTTTTTTTGTAATAAGGAAGGGTACTTGTTTACATTGCAGGGCCTTTTAATTTTGATTTTGGAGAGCCAAGTGGTAGCCTGCCTTCTCTGCATAACAATCCATACAGTTGGTCCAAGGTTATTATTTGTGTTTGATTCTACTTTTATCATGTGCTTACATTTCATTACTCACTCATTATGATTTGATTCTTCCAGGTTTCCAATATAATATATCTGGACTCTCCTGTTGGTGTTGGATTGTCTTACTCGAACAATAAATCTGACTACGTGACAGGAGACTTAAAGACTGCATCTGATAGCCACACATTTCTCCTCAAGGTAACTACATAAACTTGAGTCCATACTTAAGTTTACTAGTTTTACGCTAGCAATCAACCTACTACAACGTGAGCAGCTTATAGTTCTAAGTTTTATAGTTGTTCTGTATAGTAAAGTTCATTTATTTCTTTGTCCTTCTAACTCGTTCGTGGTTCAACTAAATGATGCTCTCTCTCTCTCTCTCTTTAGTGGTTTGAGATCTATCCAGAGTTCCTCATGAACCCATTTTACATATCTGGAGAGTCTTATGCTGGAATATACGTACCAACTCTGGCTTCTGAAGTAGTAAAAGGTAATCATGTATTGGTTGTTGCTACTGCTAGGGCAGGGGATAGACAAACTTACCTTCTGATACCTGTCTTTTAGGTATTGATGCTGGAGTAAAGCCTGATATCAACTTTGAGGTATAATACGTTTGAAGATTTTCACGTGTTAACTAGTTGTATAGGCTGTAAACTCTTTACGTTCTATTGCGGACAGGGTTACATGGTGGGAAATGGAGCCACAGATGACTACACAGACGGTAATGCTCTAATTGGATTTCAACATGGTATGGGCCTCATTTCAGATCAATTATTCGAGGTATTTGCTTCTTCTTGTTTAAGTTTATTGCTTGAATCATTTGACATGTTCCAACTTATTGTAGCATAACACATATTGGAGCCTTAGTAGCTTATGATATATATGAGAAGGTTTATCAAACATAGATGAAATTGCCTGAAGATAGTTGTCAATTTTAATCCGCCAAAAAAGATGTCACAACTGGTCTCTGGTTATTCTGTTTTCATGCTCAGGAAGTTAATGCTGCATGCAATGGAAATTTCTACGAACCATCGCGAGAGGAATGTATAAAGAAATTTCAGAAAATTGATCTGGTAAGGTGTTGTCATTTTGTCAAGACAACAATTCATTGTTCTGATTTAGCCTTTATTGACCAAATCCACCTTTTTGCCTATTGCAGGTACTTAGAGATATAAACATCTATGACATTCTAGAACCGTGTTACCACAGCAAAGAACCTAGTTTAATTACCATTAATAGCTCAAGATTACCTATGAGCTTTCGTAAACTAGGCGAGACAGAAAGGCCTCTTCCTGTCAGAAAAAGAATGTTTGGCCGTGCATGGCCTTTTAAAGCTCCAGTAAAAGAGGGACGTGTCCCAACTTGGCCGGAGATTCTCAATGGTGTAGCAGTCCCTTGCACTGTAACTCACTCTTCATCTTTTGTTTGTTCTCTAATGGTTCTCCGTTTAACTAATTTTATATCAAAACATCATGTCCATTGCTCTACCTATGCATACTGTTTTACCTTTTAAGCATTCTTATACACTTTTAAGTTCAGCTGTTGTAAATTTTAAGTTCTTTCAAGCTTATATTGTTCCCTCTTTTAGAATCATGGTGGTTTAATCTTGAACAGACACATAATCTGAAATGAAAATATGCAGGATGATCGTGTTGCTACTGTGTGGCTCAACAATGCAGATGTTCGTAGAGCTATTCATGCAGAACAGACAACTATGATAGGTCCCTGGGAGCTATGCACAGACAAAATAACTATGTATCATGATTCTGGAAGCATGATTCCTTATCACAAAAATCTCACTGCTCGGGGCTATCGAGCAATCATATACAGGTTCAATAGATTACTAAATCTCTTGACTTCTCTCTATGCATTTTTTTGTGATAGTTTCTCTATCAAAGTAATTATAACATGCTCTTCCACTATTCTCATGTTGCTGTAGGCTGCCTAAGGAAAATGTTGTTAGTGAACATGTACCTGATCACACACAAATTATCCGAGAACCTTTTTGATGCTATAACCAGAAAAATTATGTTCATTTTTTGGTTTGTTGCAGTGGGGATCACGATATGTGTGTACCATACACTGGTTCAGCACTATGGACAAGATCTCTTGGATATCCGATCGTGGATGAATGGAGGCCTTGGTATGTGAATGAACAAGTTGCAGGGTATGTTCGCGTTTTCACCTTCTAAATCCTCTTTATGTTTAACTAGTACTGTTGCAATTCTGCAATATCCATTTCAAATGCTTAATCTTTTGTGCAGTTTCATACAAGGTTATGACAACAACCTCATTTTTATGACTGTTAAGGTATGTTCATTTTCTGTTGTTTTTTTTTCCTTTCTTTGATCTAAATTGATTTCGGATATGTTCAGGGAGCTGGACACACCGTGCCAGAATACAAACCACGAGAGGCGTTGGCGTTCTACTCTCGCTGGTTAGAGGGCAAGAAGATATGATAATATGAAGATTGAATTGGAAGAGTGGCTAGAGGGCAACAATAATATATATGAACAATGAAGATTGAATTGGAAGAGTGGCTAGAGGGCAACAATAATATGAATAATGAAGATTGAATTAGAAGACATTAAGTCCAATAATTTCAGAGATTTTTCTATGATAATATTGGATTTTTATCATGAATTTCTGTCTGCAATAAGAAATTAGTATTTGTATACCTTGTAACTGTTAAGGCATGCATGCTCATATTAATTATTTCACTCCAATATTCATCTCCCACACTTATTTAAGCTGATCAACAAGTATTTGAACACAGCGGAGTGGATTTTCTTTTTTTTTAAAATGGAATAAAATAATATCTAATTTAGTACTTTAAAGAATAAAATAATATCATCAACTTAGAATTTTATGAATTTAATGGGTTTGAAATCTCTGCTTAAAACGATACCTAATATGTATGTGCGCGAGAGGAGTCTACCCTTGCGAGAAAAAATAATGGATTCATGGAATTGATTTGAGAGTGAGAAATCAAAAACTAAGAATTTGATAAGTGTATTGACAAGCTGTAGGCCATCCATTTTAATGGAGTGTTTCTTGAGTTTGAGTTATACCTTAACTCATACTCTTTAAGAAAAAGAGAGTGCATTACGCCACCACTGAATTGTGTTTCTCAAACTAATAAGTGATAATTTAAATATGAAACTCACGCTTTCAATAGTTTAGATATAAAAATAAAATTATACTTTTATATATGTTTTTAACACTTATCTCAAAAATATGAAAAAACATAACTTCAATTATAATTATAAACTGTTCTAAATGAAATATATTTTTACATATTTTTTTAGACCAAACATCCCGTTGAAAAATCTAAAAGTAAATTTAGTGGTAAATTTTTTAAATGATGGATGTGCTCCACATACTTTTTAGATGTCATCTCTTAAAAAGCTAAAAATTTAAGAAGTGATCGATATATTTAGCACATTTTAAATGTGAGTTTTATTTAGTGGTTGTTTATTGTTATTCTTGTTTATTATTGGATATCCCAATTTTGTGGCATGACATCTACATTAACTTTATGTGGTGCCACTCCTTTTTGTTCATGTCATTTATATCTTTTAGAACCACTCTGCATTTTGAACACTGTGTCATAAGTTCATTAATAAGATTCATCTACTTTACATACATCTTTATTCAGAATTTAAATCTTATATTGTTTAAATTTTAGTGTTCATTTCATAATTATTAAAATTATATTTAAATTCAATTTTAATTATATTTTGATAAACTTTTATATATAAATTGATATTTTATGGTAAAATTATTAAATTTAGGTGAATTTGTATATTTTTTTTTGAGATATTCATATGTTTTTGTTTGAACACTTACGGTTTGGACCATTTTTGTTATTTTATTCTTTTCGAGCACTTTCGTAAAACTTGGACCATTTTTTTTGTTTTTTTTTCTTACTGACCACTTACGATTTGAACCATTTTTATTTTGTTTTTTCTGTTTTACACTAATGACTTGGATTATTTTTGTTTTGTTTAGCACTAACAAATTATTTTTTTTATGGGAAAGAGTTTGAATTTAATCCTTCTTTTCATATTTTTATTATTACGAAGTCCCTAACAATTCATAAACGCACTTTGATAATATAAAAGTATATTAGTAAAAGAATGGAAAAGGAAGAAATATTGAATGGTTATATTTTATTAAACTCTTTCACTTTATTATACGATAAATTTTTTATTTTGATGATTAAACTACGTGGAAAGTATAACAAACTACTTCTTTTCATATTTTAATTAATTTAAGATAATTTTTTTTATGTGTTATGTATTTATAAAAAGATAGTACTAAAGTTAAGTTAGAATATCAAAAAAAAAATGGTTAACTTTGATAATTTCATCTGTGTTGTATAATTGAGATTGTGGGAGTAACATATTTTATTTGATAATTATACTGAGAGTATTATAAATTACAATAATTAATAACTTCAAATATTTGAAAAACATATTAAAACGTGATTAATTTTTAAAATTTCACATGTGTCACATAAATTGAAAAAAAGATAAAAACATATATTATTTAAAAATTAATTTAAAATATTATAAATCACAACTTAAAATATTTAAAACTCGATTTCTCTCTCCTTCAAACTCATACTATTGTCTACATTGATTCAGAATTCATAACATCCATTTAACAGATATTATATATTGAGCTTTTATTATTAGATGAATGTTAGATGAAATTTCTGTTATATATCTTATCATTATATTGACTTCATAAAAATGAACTTAACAAATTTTTTGAATATATTTTATTTTACTTTAAACCATGTATTTTGTTGACTCGCCTCTCTTTATTATACTTATGAATAAATTTATAATCTAAATAAGCAAAATAAGCTTTTTGCTTAAAAAAAGAAAATGAAAAAGGGATCGTAGGTGGGAGGCTTTTCACTGTAAAAACAAATATAGCATCAATAATTGCAAATAATTATTTTTTTAAAAAAATAATTTATCCTATTAAGATGTGTGAGATTTTTAAAAATAAACAAAAAAAGGGCTAAAATTGGAAGATTGTCAAATATAAGGCATGTTTATAGTATTATTTCCAATAAAGTGAATAAATAAATAATAGTATCACGTAAATAAAATGAAGTGAGTAATGCAATACTAAATAGAGAATAAATTGAATGGAGAAAAATAGGAACGAAATTACGATTTTGCTTATATGTTAGGGATGCTTGGTTCCTACTTTATATTTATCTTTAAAAATCATAAATACCATATGTCTTGTTTATTCAATACACTATTTTAAAAAAAAATATTCCAAACTTATAAACTTAAACGATAAAGTTTTCGATTAAAAAAAAATAAAAGAAATGAAAATGGTCTTTATATTAAAAGAAATAAAAACAACAAATATATATAGGAAAACAATAAAGTTATCAATTAAAAAAATAAAATAAATTAATAGGATAAATCTGTAATTTATCATTTTAATACATGTATAACTAATGCCCACATAACTTAACCTTCTATTTTGCATAACTTTATACATAGATTCTCTTATAAGTTATGTTGATATTAATTATATAGGACTACAAAAAAAATGCAACTAAATATCGTATAAATTAATACATGAATAACTTTTATACAACATTTAAATTCTTACCAACCAAACATGATATAAGTTATGTTGACTTTTATATCTAACACAAAACTTCTACCAAACATAGTAAAACTAATACAACTTTTAATACATGTATAAGATGTCTCTTATACAGTTTCCAAACGACCCCTTATAACTCATATTATTTGTGAAAAGATTTGGCAAATAGTGTTTGTTCATACAATTTGTCATAATTTGACAAATATCTCAAATTCTCAAATATTAGTTTTTTTCTAGTATTTTGGTCAAATCTCATTATTTGCTCATTTTCTTGTAATCAGACGAATCCAGAATTTAAAGGTTTTAGGTGCTCAAATATAAGGTCTAAGCTAAACATCAAAATAAAAATAGGCTTAAGTGGGATTCAAACCGTGGTCTAGAGGGTAACATGTCTACCTTTTGCCTATTGCACAAGAGCACTTTTATATTTTTTATGGGTGCACTGTTAATTATATCTTAATTTCTACCAGTTTTTCAAAATAATATGATTTTTTCAAAAGTTAGCAGGTTACGTGCACCTCTACGGTAAAGGGTAGGTCCGCCCCTGCTTGTAATACAAACTTAGGGTTACTGACAGTTTTTAAAACTTATAAATATAAATCATATATTTTTGAAAAAGTAAAATATATTTTCCAAATACTATCACCAAATACATGATAAAATTTCATAATATTTGCTAAAAATATTATAAAAATAGACCAAAGGCTAGCTTAATTTCTTTACTAAGATTTTTTTTTCCTTAAAATAAGTGGTTTTCCTAACAACAGTATTGCCAAACAGACTCTAACTATATTTTGAAAACCTTATCTTCTGTCACTTTCTCCTAATCTTGGCTTAGAAGCAATAGTTGATGGATTAGTTATTAGTATGATTCTATAAAAACCATGAAAAATTCAGAATTTTGATATTACCAAACATGGCAAAAAAAAACTTTGTTTTACACTATAATCTACTGTTAATTTGTTTGTTGGCATTTTTGTTTTTGTTAACAGAAGGGGCATCTCAGAGTGCACTGGTAACTCAACTCCCTGGCTTCAATGGCACTTTTAACTCAAAACATTATGCTGGGTTTGTATTCTTTTTGATAAAAAGATGTAAACTTTATATTGATTTTTGTATTTTTCTGAATGTTTCTTGAAAATGGGGTTTCAGGTATGTTAATATAGATGAAAGTCATGGGAAAAATTTGTATTACTACTTTGTTGAATCTGAAAGAAATCCATTGAAGGATCCAGTTGTTCTTTGGCTTAATGGTGGACCTGGTTGTTCAAGCTTCGATGGATTTGTCTATGAGCATGGTACGTAATAACCCCTTCGTTGAAAAATTACATTATATGTACGAGGTTGAATTCTATTTATGTACATATAGTAGATGAAGATCCCCTTTTGTGAAAATTTTGTCTCCACCCCTCTTTCAAACAGAGTGACGGACTAATAGCACGTTATCAATGTTTAGGGTAAAGAATCTTTACATTATCAATGTTTTTTCACATGTTGTAGTTGATACCCTCCCTTATAATTCATGTTAGTAGTTCCATTTTTTTTTTGTGGAAGCAGACACTAATGTTTGTATTAGAGTAGACTGTCTACATCGCATCCCAACCGAACCCTGCTAACATGGGGATGTGGAAATGTAGTACCATAGAGATGCAATTGCTATTCTTATTCATCATATTTGTTGTTTTTTACTTATAAAAAGGAAGGGTGCTTATTTACATTGCAGGGCCTTTTAATTTTGATTTTGGAAAGCCAAGTGGTAGCCTGCCTTCTCTGCATAATAATCCATACAGTTGGTCTAAGGTTATTATTTGTGTTAATTTTACTTTTATCATATGCTTACATTTCATTAGCCACTCATTATGATTTGATTCTTCCAGGTTTCCAATATAATATATCTGGACTCTCCTGTTGGTGTTGGATTATCTTACTCGGGAAATAAATCTGACTATAATACAGGAGACTTAAAGACTGCATCTGATAGCCACTCATTTCTCCTCAAGGTAACTACATAAACTTGATTCCATACTTAAATTTACTAGTTTTACGCTAGCAATCAACCTACTACAATGTGAGCAGCTTACACCGGTGGAGTTATAAGTTTTATAGTTGTTCCGTATAATAAAATTCATTTATTTCTTTGTCCTTCTAACTCGTTCATTGTTCAACTAAATGATACTCTCTCTCTTCTAGTGGTTTGAGATCTACCCGGAGTTCCTCAAGAACCCATTTTACATATCTGGAGAGTCTTATGCTGGAATATACGTACCAACTCTGGCTTCTGAAGTAGTAAAAGGTAATCATGTATTGGTTGTTGCTACTGCTAGGGCAGGGGATAAACAAACTAACTTTCTGCTACCTCTGTCTTTTAGGTATTGATGCTGGAGTAAGGCCAGCTATCAACTTTAAGGTATAGTACATTTCAAGATTTTCACGTGTTAATTAACTAGTTGTTTGGGCTGTAAACTCTTTACGTTCTATTGCTCACAGGGTTACATGGTGGGAAATGGCGTGGCAGATGATATAATAGACGGTAATGCTATTGTTCCATTTCAACATGGTATGGGCCTCATTTCAGATGACTTATATGAGGTATTTTCCTCTTCTTGTATGGTTTTTTAGTGCTTGAATCATTTGACTTCTCAAACTGTTTTGATTTCTGGAAGTAGTATATAGCTGGCAAATTAGTGATCAATTATAATCCGCCAAAAAGATGTTACAAAACAAATGTTAAGCTGTGTGTATACATTTACCCCTCCAATATATCAGAAAAACATAATTATTGCCTCTGTCTATTAGCAACTGGTCTCTGATTGTTCTTTTTCATGCTCAGGAAGCTGTTGTTGCATGCCATGGAAATTTCTACGAACCAGTGAATAGTAATTGTTCAGAAAAGCTTAATAAAATTGATCAGGTAAGGTGTTAATTATTCTGTCATACTTGAACAGCATTTCATTGCTATGCTTGATTAACCCAAATTCACCTGTGTGCCTATTGCAGGTAGTTTATGATCTAAACGTTTATGACATTCTAGAACCATGTTACCACAGCAAAAAACCTAGTGTAATTACCACTGGTAACTCAAGATTGCCTATGAGCTTTCGTAAACTAGGTGAGACAGAAAGGCCTCTTCCTGTCAGAAAAAGAATGTTTGGCCGTGCATGGCCTTATAAAGCCCCAGTAAGAGCGGGACGTGTTCCAACTTGGCCGGAGATTCTCAATAGTGTAGAAGTCCCTTGCACAGTAAGTCACTCTTGATGTTTTGTTTGTTCTCTAATGGTTCTCCGTTGAATTCCCAACTTAACTAAGTTTATATCAAAACGTGTCGATTACTCTAGCTAGCTATGCATCCTGTTTATCTTTTAAGCATACGATCTATTGTCCCAACTGTTGTAAATTTTAAGTTCTGCTTATTTTGTACTCTCTTTAATGGAGTGATTTTCCTTATCTCTAATTCATTTAGCAACATGCCGGTTTAATCTTCAACAGACACATTATAATCTGAAATGAAATATGCAGGATGATCGTGTTGCTACTCTGTGGCTCAACAATGCAGATGTTCGTAAAGCTATTCATGCTGAACCAGTAAGATACAATTTTCTCATCTTTACCTTTATTCCAAAAAATAGAGTTGGTGATTTATTCGTTCCAAAATCGTATGGTACAACAGGCAACTGTGATAGGTTCCTGGGAGATATGCACAGACAAAATAGCTCTGGATCATGATTCTGGAAGCATGATTCCGTATCACAAAAATCTCACAGCTCGGGGCTATCGGGCAATCATATTCAGGTTCAACAGATTACTAAGTCTCTAACTTCAAAATTTGAATTTTGATGTGATATTTTCTCTATCAAAGCAACTATAACATGTTCTTCCACTATATATACTCATAGAACCTGATGACACACTAATTATCCAAGATGATCTCTTTGATGCTATAACCAGAACGATTATATATGTTCATTTTTTTGGTTTTTTGCAGTGGAGATCACGATATGTGTGTTCCATTCACTGGTTCAGCAGTATGGACAAAATCTCTTGGATATCCGATCGTGGATGAATGGAGGCCTTGGTATGTGAATGAACAAGTTGCAGGGTATGTTCGCGTTTTCACCTTCTAAACCTCTTTAACTTCTCAAATGTATTGCAATTCTGCAATATCCATTTCAAATGCTTAAATCTTTTGTGCAGTTTCATACAAGGTTATGCCAACAACCTCATTTTTATGACTATTAAGGTATGTTCATATCAAGAAAAACATTCATTTTTCTGTTTTTTTTCCCCTTTCTTTGATCTAAATTGATTTCGGATATGTTCAGGGAGCTGGACACACCGTGCCAGAATACAAACCACGAGAGGCGTTGGCGTTCTACTCTCGCTGGTTAGAGGGCAAGAAGATATGATAAAATGAAGATTGAATTTGAAGACATGCCTGGTGGCTAGAGGGCAAGAATAATATGAATAATGAAGATTGAATTAGAAGACATTAAGTCCAATTATTTCAGAGATTTTTCTATGATAATATTGGATTTTTATCATGAATTTCTGTCTGCAATAAGAAATTAGTATTTGTATGTTATCTAATGTACCTTGTGACTGTTAAGGCATGCATGCTCATATTAATTATTTCACTCCAATATTCATCTCCCACACTTATTTAAGCTCATCAACAAGTATTTGAATACAGCGTTAATCGAAAATAATATCTCTATCTCATAAAAAGTAGAAGAAAGATTTATTATCCATCTATCGTGACACTTATCATTTTTCGAGAGTCTAAATGGTTTAAGTTTGACTGAAAATTTGTGCATGAAATCTTCAATCTTTTGAAAATGAAATTCATATATTTGTAAACTAAGTAAAAAGTACTATAAGTCAAATTAATTGATAATTCAAAATGTTTAAAAGATCTATGAAAATTTTATGGTCAAAGATGAATTTATTTGAATCTTGAAATAAAAAAAGTGTCATATAAAATGAGACGAAAGGAGTATCAT
This sequence comes from Solanum habrochaites, assembly GCA_027704765.1. Lineage (NCBI taxonomy): Eukaryota > Viridiplantae > Streptophyta > Magnoliopsida > Solanales > Solanaceae > Solanum > Solanum habrochaites. The sequence goes on along the minus strand of JAKWJA010002494.1, from coordinate 50,297,996 downwards.
TTATTGTCGTTGTCACGTTGAATAAGTAGAGGTAAACTAAAACAAAAAAAAAAGCTAAATAATTTCGTGTGCTTAATGTAAAAAGATTATTCGTACAATATTAGAAAAAATAGCTACAAATGAAGATAGGATTTGTTAATGTGATTAATAAGTAACAATATTAAAACAGGTGTGTCACATCGTGCATGCAATAGCGTGTGATATGTAATATTTTTCTACAAATATATATTTGTGTATACTTTTAAGTAATCTTATTGTTATGAATTACACAAAAATAGTTGTATAATGGATACTATTGTTATAACATTGGTTTTAATCAACCTTGTTTTCTACTCTGAAATTCCTGTTATTTACGTACTACAAATGAACAAAAATAAAATATTTTAAAAAAATTTCAAAAAATTATACGGCGAATCAATGATGATTGTGATTGGATTCCTCTATTCATCTTTAATCTCGATTATGAATATTATGATGATAAGGCATAACCGAAATTTTCAGAGGATTGAAATTGATTTTCCGTAGCTACCCTTCATGATTAGAGCTGAGATGATTCATACCAACTTGATTATATCAAATATCGATAATAATATGTAATAATAATAATAATATCTTGCTATCATAACTTTAAAATATTTTGTTTAGTGGAATTGTTACAAAGAAAATGATTTAATGTGGTTTGTACAGTCACCCTTTTTATCAGACTTCGAATAAATTAATAATCTAACAGCAAAATGAGCTTTTTGCTCTTCTTTTTTTTTTTTTAAAGAAAAAAAGGATAGTAGGTGGGAGCTTTTATTATATGAAAATGTGTAGCATCAATAATTGCAATTTAATTAGACATAGAATATATAAATATATTTCTTAGTTTGTGATATATGAGATTTTTCCAAAAGATATTAAGATTAAAATAAAATGGTAAAAAATAATTTATACTTAATTAATTACAAAATTTATTTATTATTATTTTGAATTGCATCAATAAAATCAATAAATAATAATATGAACGGAATTCATCATTTTTTTAGTAGGTTAGGAACTTACTATATATATATTGTATAATTTATTCAATAATGTAATTCTAGCTCTGACTTAGAATAGATATAAAGCTACTCATATAGAATAACAAATTCCATAAAAAGTTTCAACAAAAGCAATGATTAAATAACAAATTATTTTCCGTTAGAAAAGGCATACCAGCCTAACCATGTGAGTTCATTTATAGTATTATCTTAATATCTTTCTTGGTAAGATAAATTCAATTATAATATATTTCATCTGTTTAAAAAAGAATAAATTAATTTAATTTAAAATGAAATTTAAAATAAAATATTTTTAAAATTATATTAAGTTATTAAAATATTTTTTAATGTTATGATCTTAAATATGTCACATGAAAAATTAAAGTTAAAATGTTATAAAAAAATTTATTTTTTAAGAACAAACTAAAAAAAAAAAAATTTGAGTGAAAATCATACAATAACTAATTTACTGTATTTTGAAAACCTTATATTCTGTCAGTTTTCCCAATGTTGACTTATAAGCAAAAAAAATTTGATGGACTACTTTTAACTTATTAGTATGATGATACAGTTTAATTATTTTGTCAAACTATAAAAACCCATCAAAAAAATTCAGAATCTTGATATACCAAACATGGCAAGAAAAAACTTTATTTTACATTATAAGTTACTGTTAATTGCCAGTTTGTTGACATTTTTGTTTTTGGTAACAGAAGGGGCACCTCAGAGTGCACTGGTAACTCAAATCCCTGGCTTCAATGGCACTTTTCACTCAAAACATTATGCTGGGTTTGTATTCTTTTTGTGTTTTTTGATAAAAAGATCTCAACTTTATCTTGATTTTTGTACTTTTCTGAATGTTTCTTGAAAATGGGGTTTCAGGTATGTTAATATAGATGAAAGTCATGGCAAGAATTTGTATTATTACTTTGTTGAATCTGAAAGAGACCCATCAAATGATCCAGTTGTTCTTTGGCTTAATGGTGGACCTGGTTGTTCAAGCTTTGATGGATTTGTCTATGAGCATGGTAACAACCCTTCTGTTGTAAAATTACATTATATGTATAAGGTTGAATTTTTTTTTTAATAGTAGATGTAGATCTCCTTTTGTTTTTATAGTTGTACATAGAGTGAGGGAGTAATAGCACGTTTGGTTTATCTAAAGGTTAAAGAGTCTTTACATTTTGTAGTTGATATCCTCTCTTATTCTTCATGTTAGTCGTCTCGCTTTTTATGGAAGCAACCAACCACTAATGCCTGCATTAGAGTACAAACCCTGCTAAAGTGGGATGTTTCGTGCATCGGATTGCCCTTTTCTAACTCATACTTGTAGTTATCTTTTAAGTGATCTGCTAGTGTAAAAATGTTTTTTTTTAAACACATTCAATGTATAAAAGTTGAGAACTTTTTAATCTTTTACATAGATAATTGGTCAACCAGAACTGTGTTTTTGACAGTCTCTGCAATTGACATAAAAATGTTGATTTCTTCCTTGACAGATTTGAAAACTCTTTTAACCAGCTCAAGTAAAAGATGTTAATTGGAAATGTAGTCCATAGAGATGCAGTTGCTATTCTTATTCATCATAAACAAAGGATTTCTTTTACATAACTTTTTGTTGTTTTTTTATAATAAGGAAGGGTATTTCTTTACATTGCAGGACCTTTTAATTATGAGTTGGGAAAGCCAAGTACTAGCCTGCCTTCTCTGCATAACAATCCATACAGTTGGTCCAAGGTTATTATTTGTGTTAATTCTACTTGATCATATGCTTGCATTTCATTAGGCACTCATTATGATTTGATTTTTCCAGGTTTCCAGTGTAATATATCTGGATTCTCCTGTTGGTGTTGGATTATCTTACTCGAAAAATAAATCTGAATACGAGACAGGAGACTTGAAGACTGCATCTGATACCCATTTGTTTCTCCTCAAGGTAATATTACATATACTTGAGTTGATTGTTAAAGTTTCTAGTTTTATGCTGTGTCCTAACTCATTTGTTGTTCTACTAAATGATTCTCTTTCTAGTGGTTTGAGATCTACCCAGAGTTCCTCACGAACCCATTTTACATATCTGGAGAGTCTTATGCAGGAATATATGTGCCAACTTTGTCTTACGAAGTAGTAAAAGGTAATATGGATCTTAAATGAACATGCATTGGTTGGTGTGGTGGGCCAAGCAAACTAACTTTCTTCTGCTTATGTCTTTTAGGTATTGATGCTGGAGTAACACCCGCTATCAACTTTAAGGTATATATTATTTCAAGATTTTCACGTGTTAACTAGTTGTCTGGGCTGTTAACTCTTAACGTTCTATTGCACACAGGGCTACATGGTGGGAAATGGTGTGACAGATGAGAAAATAGATGCTAATGCTCTTGTTCCATTTCAACATGGTATGGGCCTTATTTCAGATGACTTATACGAGGTATTTGCTTCTTCTTGTTTGATTTTTTAGTGCTTGAACCATTTGACTTCTCAAACTGTTTTAGATTTCTGGAAGTCATAGCTGGCAAAAGATGATGCTTTGAAGCATCTAATGCTTTTAATTAGGACATGCTCCAAATTATTGTAGCATAACAGATATTGGAGCCTTACTATCTTCGAGTACATATGAGAAGGTTTTTCAAACATAGATGAAATTGCCAGAAGATAGTGATCAATTCTAATCTGCCAAAAAAAGATGTTACAAAACAAATGTTAAGCTATGTGTATATATCTACCACTCCAATATATCAGCAAAAACATAATCGTTGCCTCTTTGTCTATTAGCAAATGGTCTCTGATTATTCTATTTCATGCTCAGGAAGCTGTTCGTGCATGCCATGGAAATTTCTACGAACCAGTGGGTAGTAATTGTTTAGACAAGCTTGATAGAATTGAAGAGGTAAGGTGTTGTTCTGTCATAGTTGATACATTTCGTCGAGACAGCAATTTCTTGGTCTGCTTTATTGATCCCAATTTACCTTTTCGCCTATTGCAGGTAGTTAATGATCTAAACGTCTATGACATTCTTGAACCGTGTTACCACAGCAAAGAACCTAGTGCAATCACCACTGGTAACTCAAGATTGCCCATGAGCTTTCGTAAACTAGGTGAGACAGAAAGGCCTCTTCCTGTCAGAAAAAGAATGTTTGGCCGTGCATGGCCTTTTAAAGCTCCAGTAAGAGCGGGACATGTCCCAACTTGGCCGGAAATTCTTAATGACTTATATGTCCCTTGCACTGTAAGTCACTCTTGACTTTGTGTTTCCTTTGTTTGTTTTCTAACAATGGTTCTCCATTGAATTCCCAACTTGACTAATTTTGTATCGAAACATGTTAATTGCTCTAGCTATGCATTCTGTTTATCTTTTAGGCATTCTTATGCACTTATTCTATTGTCCAACTGTTGTAAGTATTAAGTTCTTTCAAGCTTATTTTGTCCCTCTTTGAGGAATTCATTTCTTGCTTTTGAAGCTTCACAAGGACTTTCTTATTTTGGAACCCCCACTTATCCTTTTGTGACCTCTTTAATGGATTGAATTTCCTTATCTCTGACTCTTTTAGCATCATGGCAGTTTAATCTTCAACAGACACATAATCTGAAATGAAATATGCAGGATGATCGTGTTGCTACTGCATGGCTAAACAATGAAGATGTTCGTAAAGCAATTCATGCTGAACAAGTAAGATACAATTTTCTTGTCTTGTACTAGCTTTAAAGATGATGATTTACCTTTACAAAAACCAAAACAAAAAAATAAAGTTGGTGATTTATGGTTCAATGCTATGATACAACAGACAACGTTGATAGGTCCCTGGGAGCTATGCACAGACAAAATAGGTCTAAGTCATGATTCTGGAAGCATGATTCCGTATCACAAAAACCTCACAGCTCGGGGATATCGGGCACTCATATACAGGTTCAATAGATTACTAAGTCTCTAACTGCCCTCTATGCATTTTTTTTCTTTCTTTTGAATTACAGCGAAAACTGCTTGTCCTGTGCATTTCATGTATATTCTATTGTCTAAGTGTCTAAAGCACATACTTATTGGGATTATGAAACTACTTGGTTTCTCGAATACGATAGCCCCCCATTTTAAGTACACACTACTCATGAAATAAAAAAATAGTTTAAGTTTCACAACTATCTCCTACCAGATAGCAGGTAGATATTACATACTGTGTACTGTGGAGATGTGAAAACAAAGATACAAATAATACGAATCTGACCTCATCTATGGTTTCTCATGCTCCAATTTAAATGCGCTGTGTAAATGTAAAGACCTGTCAATGATTACCATGATTACACTAGTCCTCAAGAAAAAGACAATTGTCTACATATGCGCGCTACTAGTAGAGATCTGTAGTAGTTACTCCTATGTCCCATCTTATATGACACTCTTTCCATTTCGGTGACGTCTTCAAATGTTTGACATGATTCTCTATTTACTGCTTTGAATTTTTGTGAGATGTTTTCCCTATCAAACTAACTTTCAACCATTAATATAACATGTTCTTCCACTATACTCATGTAATAGGCTGCCTAAGGAAAAGTTTGTTAGTAAGCATGTACCTGATCACACACAAATTATCCGAGATCTTTTTTGATGCTATAACCAGAACGACTATGTTCACTTTTTTGTTTCTTGCAGTGGGGATCACGATATGTGTGTACCATTCACTGGTTCAGAAAAATGGACAAGATCACTTGGATATCCAATCGTGGATAAATGGAGGCCTTGGTATGTGAATGAAAAAGTTGCAGGGTATGTTCGCGTTTTCACCTTCTAAATCCTCTTCATGTTAAACTTCTCTAATGTGTTGCAACTCTGTAAAATCCATTCTAAATGGTTAAATATTTTCTGCAGTTACATACAAGGTTATGACAACAACCTCATATTTATAACTATTAAGGTATGTTCATATCTAGAAAAAAAATTCATTTTTCTATATTTTTTCCTCTTTGATTCTATCAATTGATTTCCGATACCTTCAGGGAGCTGGACACACCGTGCCTGAGTACAAACCACAAGAGGCGTTGGCGTTCTATTCGCGCTGGCTAGAGGGAAAGAACATATGATGATATGAAGAATGAAGACTGAATTAGTAGACAATAAGTTCAATTATTTCAGAAAATTTAAGAGAGATTTTTGCTTTTTCCTTATGAGTACTCTTAACAGGTGAATTTTATAAAAGAGAAAAGAAGGGAGAAGAATATTGGATTTTTACCATGTATTTGAATATATAAATATATATTTATCCAATAAGAAATGATAATTTCTCTGTTTATCCAATTTACCTTCCGACTGTTAAAGCATGTTCATATCAATTTCTACGTGTTAAAGAAATCTACTAAATATTATTAATTTTAAATTTGAATCTGATAACTCAAATGATCAATGATTTTACGTTCATAAATTTGACTAGAACTGTTAAGTTTATATATTGAATGACTATTTTAGACCCTCGTGATACTGGAAGCATGATTCCATATCACAAAAACCTCACAGCTCGGGAATACAGGGCACTCCAAGTGAACTTGTCCATTCTAATATGTATATATTTATATTTTTAATATATAAATTTATCACTGACAAAATGTATAGCGACCTTTTAATATGTAATATACATTTATATATATCATTGAACCTAGTAAAAAAAATAATTAGATATTCGTTGATGTTGTATGTACCGTCACCTCTTTATTAGACTTGGAATAAATCAATATTAATCTAAACAGCAAAATAGGCTTTTTGCTTTTAATTTTAATTTATATAAGATATGTGGTGCAGCTTAATTAATTGGTATGTCATGTAACAAAAAGACTAATTTAAAAAGGACATGAAGAAAGATCTTGCGTAAAAAGTTACGAAGAGACCTTCTTTTTAATAAATTATGAACAAGATAATATATTATTAAGATTTATCATTACAATAACTTTTAATATTAAATATAATATATTTTTTATTTAAATTATAATTAAAGATTTATTTTGGAAAGTTAAATTTTAGCTTCTTAATTTAACTTATAGCATTGTGTCACTAATTTAAATAGAAATTTGAGGAAAATGAGAGAAAATAAATGAAGAGTAGACAGATACAAAACTAGTCAAATATTCAATTATCTTAATTTATGCTTAGTTTACAATGTATTTAACTTAAAATATAATACAAAATCCTTAATTAATGAAAAGATATGTAATGATCTGTAAATAAATATAGGAGTAGTATATATAATAATAATATATTTAGACTTCTACTTCTTCATTTTCTCAGTCAAACATTACAAAAATCCAAATACAGAAATAAATTGATGAATATCATTAAATATAAAAGTTTTTCTTTTTTGTTATTTTCTCCGTCAAAGTTTACAAAAATATAAATCAATTCATAATTGACTTTTTACTATATTATGATGTTGCATTAAACCAAATATTAATTATAATGATGTCACACTTCATTTTCTCACACTATAAAAGCCCCATCATTTGTGTTATTTTAAGGAAAACATCAAATAATTCTGAATTTTTAATACACCAAACATGGCAAGAAAAAACATTATTTTAGAGTATAGTATAGTATTCACATTGTTGGCATTTTGTTTTTTGGTAACAGAAGGGGCACCTCAGAGTGCATTGGTAACTCAAATCCCTGGCTTCAATGGCACTTTTAACTCAAAACATTATGCTGGGTTTGTATTTTTTTTTTGATAAAAAGATGTAAACTTTATTTTGATTTTTGTACTTTTTTGAATATTTTTTAATATGGGGTTTTCAGGTATGTTAATTTAGATGAAAGCCATGGAAAGAATATGTTTTACTACTTTATTGAATCTGAACAAAATCCATCAAATGATCCACTTGTTCTTTGGCTTAATGGTGGACCTGGCTGTTCAAGTTTTGATGGATTTGTCTATGAGCATGGTAACAACTCTAATCCTTAATTTTACTGGTTGAGTTAAATTTGAGCGGATTAAAATATTTTGACGTAGATGATAATGCTCGATTAGATAAAAGACTTGATTTTTTTTTACGAATGTCTTTATTTTGTAATGAATAATGTTAACAATTCGTGTAACAGTTTGAGTTTTGTGTTCTATGCATTGCAGGACCTTTTAATTTTGAGTTGGGGAAGGCAAATGGTAGTTTGCCTATTCTGCATAATAATCCATACAGTTGGTCTAAGGTTATTATTTGTGTTAATTCTACTTTTATCATATGCTTACATTTCATTACTCACTCATTATCATTTGATTCTTTCAGGTTTCCAATATAATATATCTGGATTCTCCTGTTGGTGTTGGATTATCTTACTCGAAAAATAAAGATGACTATAATACAGGAGACTTAAAAACTGCATCCGAAACCCATTCGTTTCTCCTCAAGGTAACATTACATAAATTTATTAGTTTTACGCTAGATCTGTCCTAGCTCGTTTATGGCTTTTACTAACTGATGCTGTTGCTAGTGGTTTGCAATCTACCCGGAGTTCCTCAAGAACCCATTTTACATATCTGGAGAGTCTTATGCTGGAATATACGTGCCAACGCTGGCTTCTGAAGTAGTAAAAGGTAATCATTTATTGGTTGGTGCTACTGCTAGGCAGGGGATAAACAAACTAACCTTCTGCTGCTTATGTTTTTTCAGGTATCGATGCTAAAGTAGAGCCCGTCATCAACTTTAAGGTCAGGGCTGACTCTGTCCGTGTTTTAGGTAGATACATTGCAAGATTTTAACTAGTTGTCTGGGTTGTAAACTCTTTATGTTCTATTGCACAGGGTTATATGGTGGGAAATGGCGTGACAGATGAGAAGATAGACGGTAATGCTCTTGTTCCATTTCAACATGGTATGGGCCTCATTTCAGACAAAATGTTCGAGGTATTTGCTTCTTCTTATGCTCGAATCATTTGGCTTTCTGAACTTATTTAGAATTCTAGTCTGTCAAGAAATATGTTACGAAGCAAATGTTAATGTATGTTTATTACATTTACCACTCCAACATATTAGCAACTGGTCTCTGATTATTCTTTTTCATGCTCAGGATGCAACTACTGCATGCAAAGGAGTCTTCTACACCCCAAGCAGTCAAAATTGTACAATGTTACTATTAAAAATTACTCAGGTAAGGTGTTATTTTGTGATACTTGATTCATTTTGCCGTGACAACTACTCATTGTTTCTGTATTGGTCCAAATTCATCTTTTTCGCGTACTGCAGACAGTTATGGGACTAAACATTTATGACATACTAGAACCGTGTTACCACAGCCCCCTTAGCACCAAAAACTCAAAATTGCCAATGAGCTTTCATAAACTAGGCGAGACAGAAAGGCCTCTTCCTGTCAGAACTAGAATGTTTGGCCGTGCTTGGCCTTTGAATGCTCCAGTAAAAGAGGGACTTGTCCCATCTTGGCCAGAGCTTCTTGATAATCATCATGTCTTTTGCACTGTAAGTCACACTTGAGATTTTTTTTCTTTCCTTTTTGTTTATTCTCATTAAGAGACACATAATCTGAAATGAAATATGCAGGACGATACTGTTGCTACTGCGTGGTTAAACAATGAAGATGTTCGTAAAGCAATTCATGCTGAACCAGTAAGATACAATTTACTCATCTTGTATTAACTTTAAACATGATGATTGGTGATCGATTTATGGTTCAATCTTGTGGTACAACAGGCAACTGTGACAGGTCCTTGGGAGCTATGCAAACACTTAAACTTCACTCATGATGCTGGAAGCATGCTTCCGTATCACAAAAACCTCACAACTCGGGGATATAGGGCACTCATATACAGGTTCAATATATTTCTGAGTCTCTTAACATGCATTCTTCTGTGTTACTCGTGATATTATTATTATGTAAAACACATAAAGAAAACTGATCGTCTATATGTATTTCGTGTATATTCTATTTGACTAAGACACATTTGTTTGTCGCAGTGGAGATCACGATATGTGTGTACCATACACTGGTTCAGAGAAATGGACAAGTTCACTTGGATATGCAATCGTGGATGAATGGAGGCCTTGGTATACAAAAGACCAAATTCAAGGGTATGTTTGCGTTTTTCACCTACCAAATCATGCTCATGTTAAATTTCTCTAAGGTGATCATCCAATTCAGTAAAACTCATACTAAATGCTTTAATCTTTTTTGCAGTTACGTACAAGTTGCAGGGTATGTTTGCGTTTTCACCTTCTAAATCTTGTTCATCTGTAATCAATCATGTGTTGCATTTCATTTTAAATGCTGAAATCTTTTGTGCAGTTACACACAAGGTTATGCCAACAACCTTACTTTTCTGACTATTAAGGTATGTTTACACCAAGAAATTTTTATTTTTTTTTTCTTTGATTTTATTGATTGATTTCGGATATCTTCAGGGAGCTGGACACACCGTGCCTGAATACAAACCACGAGAGTCGTTGCAGTTCTACGACAATTGGCTACAGGGCAAGAAAATTTGATTATATGAAGAACGAAGAATGATTTCGGAGATTCAAAATAGATTCTTCTTATTGAAAAGTTTATAAGAGGGAGAGATATTTGACGATGTATGTTCCTGTCAGCAATAGAAATGATAATTTCTCTTAAAACTGTACTCTTATCAGTTTCTCTTCCGTATTCATCTTATATACTAGTAATCTATTTACATAGTAATTTTCGAGTTAAAAGTGTGAATATTAGCATTTTCTGAATCAAATTATTGACGGAGAAACAATGTCAAACTTTTTTACTTTACATTCATCATTGCTAGGTTATATTTTTATATGATTATTTAATTACTTAGAAAATACCCTTGGTAATAAATTAGAAAAAATAAAATAATTTATAATTATATAAATCAAATTTTACCACATAAATTAATCAATGTCATATAAATTAGAACTTCAAGGTTAAAAGTAATTTGGACAGTGAGTTATAATTATTTCTGATACCCGACATTTTTTTTTTTAAAATACAGTTTTCTCCTTTCACACTAGTGGAGAGTTTAGGGCACTCATTTCCCCCAAAATTGGCTAACATTCGAAGATGGCGGTCGCTAATTTGCAGAGATTCGCCTCACGAATCGCACGAAACCCTTCGATTTTTTCAATTACTCGATCCTCCGCATCCTCAGGTTCGTCCCGCTCCGGCTCCGCCAAAGTCGCCGATCGGATCATCAAGCTCTTCGCCGTTGACCCTGAGGGCTGTAAACGGGAGATTATTGGGCTCTCGGGTCAAACTCTGCTTAAAGCTCTAACCAACCACGGGTTAATAGACCCGGATTCTCATCGCCTTGAAGACATTGATGCGTGTTCCTCCGAGTGTGAGGTGCACATTGCTCAAGAATGGCTCGAGAAGCTTCCAAAAGCTTCTTACGATGAGCAGTACGTGCTGAAGAGGAACTCTAGGGCTAGGGTTTTGAACAAGCATTCTAGGCTGGGTTGTCAGGTGATCCTCTCACCGGAGCTTCAAGGAATGGTTGTAGCAATTCCTGAGCCTAAGCCATGGGATATCCCATAAAAGGTGAAAATGAATAGTTCTCTATGTCTTTGAACTGGAATTTTAGTGCTTTGAGTTAATAAGATGTGGAACTTTTGGTACTTGATAGGCAATTTCTGTCTAAATTGTCTTGAAGTTGACAACTTTGTTCGTTTTAAATGAATACTTTCCCGATTCCTGTATGAGTTATTTTTAATATCGATCTGTCTTTGGTGGTTTGAAGACACTTTAATTTACCGGTACTAGAATGGAGTTGGTTCGATAGAGTGGAGCAGATATAAAAGATTCATATTGTTAGTCCCAAGTCCCAACTAATTAGTGTAAGGCATAATTGTTGTTGTGAGCTTTTAATTCCTCTGCAATCTGAAATTCATGTTTATGCCTTTTGTAAAAATGTATTACTGACTTGAGAAACAAGGCTATGACTAAATTTGGTAAAAGGTGGAAAACATCATAGCCTTGAAGAAAACTAAGGATTGCATACCACTGAATGTGCCTATATAGAAAACTAATTGTAATGTATTAGCTGGAGTGCTATTTACTGAGTGTATTACGTCCCTGACCTTCTAAAGCAACAAGAATTCTTGAGCGTTGTCGCGGTTAGCTGCAACTAAACATAGAGTGCTACTGGATGTGCCTATAATTAGTTGTAGCGTATAAGCTAGTATTTACTGAGTAGATTATGTCCCTGACCCTCTAAAGCAACAAGAATTCATTACGTTTAGTGCCAATCTACTATTTACCGTGTAGATTGTGTCCCTGACTCTCTAAAGCAACAAGAATTCATTACGTTTAGTAATAGGCACATACAATCTACTATTTACTGAGTAATTATGTCCCTGACCTTCTAAAGCAACACAAATTCATTCTATTGTGAGGAAATTCTCCCGTTTCAGTTTGCAAGGGTTCTAGTCACACCCCATAGCAGGAGGACATGTGACTCTATGTCTGATATCAATAAAAAACCCTTTCATGATTGGGAGGGTTAAGATTCTAATCAGGACCTTAGGCTCAAGGAACTATCCCAGCTAAAGAGATTTTATGCGACATGCTTAAGAAAGGTAACAGAGTATCACTGCTCATACAAAATTCATTCTGAGAACTGGATAGTAGGCGGCCAATCAGTTGTTAACCTTGCCTAACATGCTTCCAGCTTTCTGTTTGTTTGAGGTTATGAGCAGTGTCATGTATTAGCTCTAGATGTATTCTTTCTTCTGTTATTCTCTAGTATTCCCATCACCTTCTGCAATAAGGCTTAGACCTGTATCTGTTTCTGCTGTTAGACGTTCATCTACTGCCGTACTGTCACAAAAATGTCATGCATCAAATTTCCTTTTTAAACTTTCTTTTGTTTTTTGTTCTGGTAAACTAATAAATTTTATGAAGTGGAGGGCAAAACATATAAGCACCCTTTTTTCTGAACCTGAATCAGAGGACTAATATATTTTGGCCTGTCTGCCTACTTTCTTGAAATACTACTTGAGAGCAACATACTTGTAATCCCACAATTGGGGTCTGGTGTACGCAGACTTTACTACTTGAGAGCATCAACCTTAAAATATATTTATCATTGCGCTAAGCATATCTATCGTTGTATTCTCACTAATGAATGTAGACATTTCTCCCCATGTCCTTCTTTACTCCTACCTTCGAAATGTTAATTTATTACTTCTATTAGCCCAGCCTCCTTTTCACCGAGGCATATTTTCATGGTACAACTTCGATTTTCATACCTTAAGATCACGAATATAAAGGCACTTAGACTTACTTGGAAGAATGTAAACTTTATAGTTCAGCAGGTAAGTCAAGAAGCTTGAACTAGCTAATTTGATTTCAGTAGCCACAGAGTCTTCAGAGTTCCACGTTTTAGTGTTCATTTACATAAAGCTCTTTAGTAGTAATTATAGTACATGCTTAAAGGATTAGGTGATAAAAAAGGTGGAATCGGAATTGAAAAGGTGAGCTTCTTGCTGGAGTTTGTGAACTCAATGATCCTGGCACATCTCATGATCCATTTAAACATAGTAACTTGCATTATTACCCATTTTCTTGGCATCTTGGTCTTGTGCTTGTATATTTCAGCACTGCTATATTATTTTCTGTGTTTCTGAATACTTCGGAGTAAGTATTCAGAAACCAATCATATCTTTGTTATGGCAAGCCATAGGATTTCAATTCTCATATACTTGAGATCTTGAAGAACACACAGTTTGATCACATTCCTATCTCCGATAAGAATTACCTTGTGCAACAGACCAGTTGTCAACTCCAGTTGTTTATTGATGGTCAGTTGTGCACCCTCTCCTCTCCTCTCCCATTCAGTATGGTTAGTTCCAATAAAGTTGGATAGATCTTTTAGTCGGTTTGCATTGCAGACAAGTCAACAAAATGACCTAATTATTGGAACTAACCTATCTTTCAGATTTATAGTGAATGCAGAATGTAGCATCTGTTCTTAGAAACTTTCTCCTGTCTTTACCATGATTAGGTTTCCAGAATTCTGGTGCTTCTCTGGTTTTTATTCCTTTAGTACCTAATTTGTGTCTGTACACAGCCCTCTTACTGTCTTTAACAGTTAGGCATGAGCAACACACCCTCATACATGTACACATCTCGACTAATTCAATAGGCACTTGCTAACCTAAAAATGTTTTCGCTATGGCTGGTGGGCCAATTTTGCCACCTCTAAAACATTGTCTTTACTCTTTGCAGCACATCCGCCATGAACAACGGAGTAACTCAAAATCAGATTTAAGAGTCCCTACAATGACTGAAAGGCCACTTATTACGACTTTATTGTTGAATTTATCAATTTCTCCAACCTACATTTAGCTGGATGCATACTTGTACTTGTATAGTATACATTAAATTTTACGTGGTCCTAAACCAGACCTCACGTTTACAGACATGAGTTCCACAATGCCATATTTCAAGAGATGCCGTCCAAACTCACCTACTCAAACGTTCCTCTTCGCGAGTAAGTACTTACCCATACCCGATATTTATAGGCAATTTAAAATTAAAGCGAAAATAACATATCACTAAAAAAACAACATCAACACCAGTCTCCGGTATAAGGATGGTAAAGTATATGCAAAAACTTTCGATAAACCCTCGGTGCAACAAAAACAATCCAAAGCCATCTAAAAGAAAAAACAAAAATATAGATGATAACATAATAGAATCGGCAACAAAAACAATATAATAATGTATGTACCACAAATAATATAAGGTGATATTATTGGTCCATATTATCTATTTCTCGATTTGCTTAGACTATTATTTATCTATCTCCAAAAAGTTCAATACACCACTAAATTGGAGCAATAAAGTTAAGATGTATCTTTTAAAACGTCAAATAGTTTCAAACAAATCTAATTTATCTTAACTAATATTTGGATTTAAATAAAGTCACCAAGAAATGTGAAATTAGATATTCTTGTGTCTATTTTTATATCTTAAAAGAATATCATTGATTCCACGAAATTAGTGGGTGTCCTCAAACCACCCCTCTTAATTTTCCTCCACCATTTAAACCCCTTAGCCATATATTTTTCTCTTCTGAGAAATATTATTTACTCTCAAATTTTCATGCTTCTTTTAACATCATCAATCCCAAACCCAAATCCTTCTATACTAAAACCTTCAAATATCTAAGAAATGGACCCCGTAGAGCTAAATAGAATATTCCAAATGTTTGATCGTAATGGAGATGGGACGATAACGAAAAAAGAGCTCAACGACTCGTTACAAAGCTTGGGAATACACATTGAGGATCAAGAACTTGATCATATGATTGAAAAAATAGACGTAAATGGAGATGGATATATCGATGTAGATGAATTCGGGACATTGTATAAGTCAATCATGGACGACAAGGACGAAGAGGAGGATATGAGAGAAGCGTTCAACGTGTTTGATCAAAATGGCGATGGATATATAACCGTGGAAGAACTAAGGTCCGTTTTGGGATCATTAGGGTTGAAACAAGGTAAAACTTTGGAAGATTGTAAGAGAATGATCATGAAAGTCGACGTCGATGGTGATGGAATGGTTGATTTTAAAGAATTTAGACAAATGATGAAAGGGGGTGGATTTTCATTAACATGAAATTTATTAGATCAAAAAAACAAGAAAAGAAGGAAAATATACTTGTGTATATATATCCTTTTTTTGTATGTGGCCCTTTGAAAGAAGCAATACATGTCATATTTCTTTAATCTTGGTTCATTTACTTGTGTTTTTTTAAAAAAAAATTAATACAGTATGTCATTCAATTAGCTTGAACTTTTAGAAAAGGGAATTGAAGTTATATTCAAAATAACTCGCTAACAAATATCATTTAAATAAGATGAACATATTATTATGCGCTAAATTTAGTATACCTAACAACGAGTATAAGCTTAAAAGATTAATAGAAATAGTAATCACTAAGTTCCGACTATGTAGTTTCAAATTTTACAGGCGAAACACCATAACAATTTCTTAGTAATTTACGCGATAATGACTATTTATCAATTACATAAGCTAAAAGTGGCTATTTGTGAAAAGATTCACGAGTGATGGTTTGGGCCTTCAAAGAAGACCATACTACCCCAAGTCCATCAGCTAAGTATCCAATTTAGACCCATTTAGCTATTCCCGGAGACTGACTAGTTCCCCGTCGGCCACCAGATAGTCTGAAAAATGCTCCGGCGAGGCTTCTTCGTTCCGGCGACGCTCTGCAAATCACGGCAGCTACAACATCTTGTCTGCTGCCGTTTCATCTTCCAACCCGTTTTACCCCATTCCGTTCCCCAGCAAACCAGGTACTATTTCTTCAAATTATGATATTTGTTTCTGCAAAAATCATGCATTTACACTGATAACTGTTTAATTTGAAGTGATTGTGCTAATCTCATGATATATTAGTCTCTTGAATGCAGTATGCAAGGTTTTTGAGAGAAGAGTTACTGTTGGGCCACGCTTAGTCGTACAAAAATGGGATTTTGGATTGATGAATTCGGGCCGGTATTACTGTACGGCTGGAAAAGCTGGGGAAACGTCGAACGGCGGTGGGAATGATGCTGTTGCAGAGAGTTCCGGTGAGTTTAAAGAAGATAAAATCAAGAGGAAGAAACTGAAGGGTAAAAGACAGGTAGTGAAGTGGTTGAAGTTCTTCAGGTGGAAGAAGAAGAAAGAGTTCCAAAGAATGACAGCTGAAGAAAGAATCCTTTTCAAATTGAGGAAGGTAATGTTTTTCTTGTAGCATGTTATATAGTTCAGTGGAAGTTCTGTAAGATGATGTTTGAAGTAAACCTGTACCTATGCTGGTGAGAGGTCACAGGTACTCCTGGAATTAGTCGAGGTATGCGCAAACTCGCCTGACTCCACCGTAGTAAAGATAAAAACATGATTCTTGAACTTTGAACTACTTATGCTGCACGGTATCTTTTAGCTTGTTAATTTCATTCGAATGAATCAATAAGCAATACCTCAATCGCAACCTAATTAAGGTCGGCTAGTTGAATCTTCTATATCTATTTCACTGTATCCGGCATCATTTCATTCCAATACTCATAATATCCCCTGCATTGATATTCAAGTCTATAGGTTGCCTAAGAAGAATGTCTTAACAAATATGGATCTAATGTAAGTGTAAGAACAAATAAGTCTTGATCCCAACTAGTTGGTATCTTTTATATCGATCTTTTGGTTATATTTTTTCCTGTTTTCAGTTAATTATGCATTCTTCCTAGCAATTGTGAGTCTTTTTGTTTATATACTTCATTATAAATATAGTTTATGGGAAAGGAGGACTATTTCTCTAGATATGCTTGTTCTAGCCTTTTGTTTCCTGAAAGGATTACTCTTTGCCATTTCTGAACATAGAAATCATGTGTTCCTAATATATGACTTTCTTGAGGTTGAATAATTTAATGGACTTCCGGTGTCAATCTAGTCATGTCAAAAGGATATCTCAGTTGTTCTGGTTCTGTTGTCATTTGTAAATCTAGAACTGTTTTTGTAGTGAGTTGTGACGTTAGTTTCTTCACTTATTTACTTGTCACTAGATGCTAAAGAATAAATTGCTCTTTAGATAATTACTTTATGGCAATTCGTGATCCAACACAATTATGGATGGGGTTGCTCCACCTACTTTATGTCACTGTCAAATACAATTGAAGTATTTACGGATTGCAATTTTTCATCTTTCTAGGCACGGAAGAAAGAGGAGAGGCTTGTTGAAGCTCTTAGGAAGGTTGAGCCTAAGGAGATACCGGAGGCTACTCATGACCCAGAAATATTGACACCAGAAGAACACTTCTACTTCCTGAAAATGGGGGAGAAGTGCAAGAATTATGTACCAGTTGGAAGACGTGGGATATACCAGGGTGTGATCCTTAATATGCACTTGCACTGGAAGAAGCACCAAACTCTGAAAGTGGTGGTGAAAACCTTCTCGCCTGAGGAGGTTAAGGAAATAGCTGTAGAGCTTGCAAGATTAAGTGGTGGAATCGTTCTTGATATCCAGGATGATGACACCATTATAATGTACAGGGGAAAGAATTATTCTCAACCACCAACTGAGATAATGTCTCCAAGAAGTACTCTTTCCAGGAAAAAGGTTCTCTTACTGTCTGCTAATTTTTGGGTATGCTATAATGTGGATCCCCACTTTTTCGCACTCTTATTTTTGTTATTGCTCCTTTACACAGGCCTTAGATAAATCTAAATACAGAGATTCCTTAAGAGCTGTTGAGAGATACATTCCACGGCTGGAGCAAGATCTTGAGCTGCTTCGGTTGCAAGCTGAAAATAAAACTGATGCTCCTGACAAAAATCAAGAGGCTGGCTTTGAGAAATTTCAGCCTGAACACCGTTCAGATCAGCAAATTGAAGCATCTGATAAGCTCAAAAGGATAATGATTGAAAATGAAGAACAGAGTGAAGAAAATGATTCCATGGTAGATACAGATATATGCTCAGATTCTGAAGATCTTTCAGATATTTTTGAAACAGACTCTGAGGAAGAGCATGAAGAGAAGGCTGAAGAACCACTTTATTTGGATGTGTTTGAAAAGTTTCCAGTGCAAAGTAATGGAGATGCACAGGATTTCGAGGAGCATTTGCGTCAAATATCTTCTAACTCGAGGAAAGAGAAATCACCAGGTAAAGATGTCGACACACCAGATCTTGATGAAGTTGATAAGATTATTCTGCAAGCTACATCACTTTTGAAGAATCAGAAGAGATGAAAAGTGGTTTATTCGTTAGCTAAAGTTCCAACAGAGGTTTGTTAAATGAGAGGCCTGTTATAGTCAACAGCTGCAACTGCACATTTTCACCACTTCAGTCCTAAGAGTTCTATAGACAGGGGCGAGAAGGGAACCATCATGATGAACTTGTCTTCAACGAGAGCCCAGACACTTTGTGGTAGAGGAACACGCGTGCAAAGTTGTTTTGCTGAACAAAGACGATTACAACATTAGCAATTTCATTCTGGGGTTCCTGGACAATAGGATTATTGTTATCCAAGGGTTTGATTCTTCCCTAATCCAGAGTGGAAGTTCACAAGTATGAGCAGTCCTAATCTGGTGCCACTTACAGAACTCTTCCCTTTACGAGTCTACACAAGAAAGAACTTACTCACTCATATCTGATATTTACTTCGCGAATATAGTAAATTACAATGGTTTGGTTAAAAACTGCATACTTCAAACCCGTAACCTATTTAGTTTCTCAGAAATGTATGAAATACAAAGCTGATGACTGCCATTTCTTTGTTTTTGTCCACTATGTTTAGTATGTCAAAAGAGCATTTCTAAGAAAAATTGTGCTGGTGTTGCTTTGGGTTATTGAGATCTTGTTGAATTATAGTAGTGTATCACTTCTTATATGAAATAGAATCTAAGTTAGATTCAAGATTCAAACTTAATGAATTCGATCAAGATTGTTAGTACTAACATTACTTTACTTTTAAAATTTAAGATTCAAATTTAATAATTTTTTAACATCGAATATACAGAATCTGGATCCATGATTCTGATTCGAATTATTGATCGTTAAACTCCCCACTTAACAGATGAATACTTTAATTTCACAATTTAAATATTCTCTAACCCTAGCCAGCCGTTCTCTAAACAATTATGAGCATGTTTATACATATATTAAAAGACTTTTGAGTTAAATTAATTATTGAACCCTTCCTAGCACCCCTTTCTAGATATATATATATATATATATTAAGCACAAAAAATCACATTTGCAACATGCAGCACCCCAGTGTCAGAATACTAGTTCCATTTGGTGGTCAAAAAGACACAATAATTGAACTATGTGATAATAACACAAGTCTAAAAAATCATGCCCACACATCACTCTTCTTTTAGATATTGCAAATCATAAATAAAAAACACATTGCTTAGTAAGAAACCTACACAAGTTAGTAGATTTAGATGGAGAAATTAGAATTTACTGTTTATGAATTTTAATAATTTCTAATATAATAATCAAAATTATTAAATTCAATAAAATTTACAGTTGATGATATTTTAATTCCGACTCTTTTTTTTTTACAAAAATTAAAAAAATGAATCTTGAATTTCGATTATAAAAAATGAATTAAGTTATAATGGTACCGATATCGAATTTCTATGCACTCCCACCCACCATCTATACAACAAAAACTTCTTTTCCTTAAAAAGAAATAAAAATTTTCTTTAAAAAAATTATTTTCCATACAATCCAAACAAGATCTGTCAGAGTCACGTGCCTTTCTCACGTGACTCTAAATCTTTACTTATTTTGTATTTCAGTGCTCCACTCTCTCAGCTTCTCTACTCTCTCCCTTTCCTTCTCCATCGCCGGTAAGTCAACACTCACTGAATCTGAAAAATTCTTAAGAGAGTTACACTTTTATCTGCTTTACCCTTTTGTAATTTTGTGTAGTTTGATGGATTTATTGAGTTATTTTGATGATTTAGCCAAATGGGGTGTTAAAGCACATGTCTTTATTGGCATGTATCAAGAATTATGTAAACTTTAGGTTTAATAGTTATTATAATGTGAATAAAAGTGACTGAGAAGTGTGAAAGTTTCATCCTTTAGGGTAATTACTAGTATGCTTTGTTTGTATTTCTGTTTTATGCTTACATTTGCTTGAAAGTGAAAAAGGGATCTACTTTTCTGTCATTGTGTGGGAATTTTGATTTTAGAGATTTTGACCTTAACTTTCATTTTTAGATACTTGGGGTTTTAGTTTTTTTTTTGTGGCTTTTGAAAATTTTACTCATTCTTTTTAATTTTTTAGAGACCTAGTTGTGTTTGGTATTAAGGAAAATGTTTTGTAAATTATTTCCTCGAAAAGTTTTTCAGATGTTTGGTTGGTGAGTGGAAAATATTAATTAAGGATGGATGTTAATAGCTTGTTTGACCATGTTTTTGGGAGATCATAAGTTTTTATTTGAAAAAAATGAGGTGTTTGGCCAAAAACTTTTGGGAGAAAATAAGAGTTTTTGAGGAGTAAGGGAAGATTTGGTTAAACACTAATTGTTGCTCAAAAGCGTTTTTTTAAAATTTTATTAGCCAAACACAAATTGTTCCTCACCAGAAGTACTTTTCTTGGAAAACACTTTTCAAAATAAGTTGATTTTGAAGTCTGACCAAACATGTTATAATTGTGAGGATTAAACTATGATTTGTTTTGGGAATTTGATGAAATTTCTTATTTATTGAAAATAATGTTCAAGTGTTGTTGTAGCAAGTATGTGGATTAAGAGTCGTGATATTTGTTAAAAGATGATTTTTTGTATGCCATAGGTGAATCCTTTTGATGGAAATTTTTCCCATGATAAGTGTTGCCCAATTACTTCTTTAGTGAAATACGTTCTAGGAAATTGTTTTCCTCCTTTATTATACACATTGGAGAACCCTAATTTGACTTGTTCATCAGAATAATTTTCAGTTGAAAAGAATCGAATGGATACAATGGTTTCACTTAGTCAGGTCCAACTATTTTGCAGTTGAGGCGTAGTTGATTGATCACTTCCACTGATTTCACTATGATTCTTGTATTTGCCTTTTATGCCCCGATTCCTTAAAAAATGTTTAATAGCGGTAGGGTAGTTTCTGTCTGATTTTTGATAGATCGTCAAATTAGAGTTCAGCTTATACTTACAGGTAAAGTTAGATAGGAATGTGAAAATTGTGGAGTAGCTCATTGAGTAACACCTTCTCTAACGTATGGACTTTGTTCTTTCTGTGAATTGCAGATCACAGGAAAGTGTCCTCAAGTCAGGCACTGAGAAAAAATGGCAAGCCAGGGAGAAGCTCACCCCTACGTTCCGCATGATCTAAAATTGCCTGGTTTTGTTCCCCTATTCCTCTCACAGTCAGAAATTGTTGGTGTATATGGCATCTCATCCGTACTAGTTGTGGTGTTCATGTGGATATTCTCAGGTAATTATTCAATGATTATTGCATGACTGATTTGTTCTCCTCTTCTCAGCTTCTCCTTGTATAGTATTTCGCTTAGTATCTTAGTCTTCAATTTTACTACTACCTATTGCTTCATTTGCTTTGTTAGTCTTGCTATTTTGCTGTCATTATTTTCCTTTCAATCCTGATTACACTTCTTTTAAGCCGAGGGTCTATCCGAATAGGCATCTCTACCTTACAATAGGGATAAGATCTTCTTACATCCTACCTTCCCCATATCCCACTTGTGGGACTACGATGGGTATGTTGTTGTAATTGCAGGCTGTCTTGACCATAAAAAAAGAGAATCTAGTTTGAGGTTAATGTCAACCCACAACATTACTAACTTGTGAATAGGATTAAAGAAGATATTGAACCCTAAAACGTCGAGTTGTATAGCTTATCCTATGCCTCAGTCAGGACTTCAAGCAGTTTTGACAATTATTTCACTTTTCAGTTAAGCTCATGCAACCTGTAAGTGTTAGTTTCATGTACTCAAAAGTTTAGTAGTGAATGATAAATGAGGACATAAATTACTATAATGCTGGTCTTTTCTATCTAATTCTATACTACATAATTTTCGGCTGCATTAGTGTTATAAATGTCTATATGCTAAGTCCATCTTTTTCATTCTCCATTGTAGCCCATTTCGTTTTCTAACTTCATTTCTCCATCTTCTCCTTGCTAGGATTTGTTCCTAAATTATCAAAGACTGACAGGGTACTCATGTGCTGGTGGATTTTCACGGGCCTAACCCACATGGTCCTTGAGGGCTATTTCGTTTTTACTCCAGATTTCTACCAAAAGACTAGTCCGGTTTACCTTGCTGAAGTCTGTAAGTCTCAATTTAGCAAGTCTTCTTACAATCAAGAACAGTTCATTTGTATTAGGATATGTTTCTAATTTGACCTATAAAAGTACCAACACAAACAATATATTGCAGGGAAAGAATACAGCAAAGGTGATTCAAGATACGTAGGCCGAGATGCTGCAGTTCTTAGTGTTGAAGGGGTCACAGCTGTCATAGAGGGGCCAGCGTGCCTTCTTGCAGTGTAAGTATCATTCTCAAGTGATATTAACTTGTCATGCACCTTGAGACTGTCAGAATCAATGTGCTTATCCTAAGGGGTTGCTTGTTCACATTCTAGTTTTGCATGAACTTATAATGTACCAAATGTTATGCGGGAAATAACAATGAAGGGCTGTATTGCAGTGATCATATACAAGGAATAACTTAACTAATAACAATATACAGGGAATATAATTTTGATTAAGTAATAATACAAGGAATATAATGTAACAGTTACTTATTTTAAGGGTATTATCTCTCCTCGAATATTTTATCTTCGTAATGCTAATCCACTTTTCTTATTCCACACTTTATCCCGCATAAAATAGCATGTTAATTTCTCGTGATTTAATGTCAGTATTTTTTTATAGCGCCAACCAACACTACATTAGATTATGGGGGATTTAATTATGCGGATTGTTTTCCTTGGATAACTGTAGTGGTTGAGTCAACTTGCATGCATCTCTAGTAATTTCACGGGTACCAGCTACCTCTCAGTAGCTCATATACCACGTAACTCTGTCCACCAAGGCTTTGGAAAGTTAGAAAGAAATTTCTTGCCTCTGCTTCAACCAAATATTGTATGCGGGATTTGATGCTGGGATCGTTTTGACTAAATCCTTTCAACCAAACTATTAGTAGAAGTATATGGACGGGGCGGGGACATGTTTACAAGTTTGCTTCTGTAAACCTCACTGTGGTTTTGGCATTGGCAGGTATGCTATAGCTACTAAGAAGGCATACAGACACGTACTTCAACTATCCATTTGTTTGGGGCAGCTCTATGGCACGGCTATATACTTCATAACAGCTCTTTTGGAAGGCGATAATTTTTCTACAAGCCCCTTCTATTACTACGCTTACTATGTCTTTGCAAATCATTTCTGGGTTTGGATACCAAGTCTCATAGTGATCCACTGCTGGAAGAAAATATGTGCTGCTGTCCGCGTCCACGAGCAGAAGACCAAGACCCGCTGAGGTGATTCTAAACATAGACATCCAAAAGCCTCAACTGAATAACATTGTCACATTTCTATTCCTTTGTCTGCATTAGAAACAATGCTGGATTATTATCTCTGTTCTTGAAATTTGTTCATTCCTGCTGGAAAATGTCATTCTATATCTATGTTCTCCGTCTATATTTCTTAGTTCAGCGTCTTGTATACTAACACTACCAGGAGATATAAAATGGCATGATGACAAAATGAAATTTTGCATTTCCGCAACTTTCAACAACAAATAAAATCTGAAGATTATTACTTAAAACAGCCTACCTAACTACACGAGATACTGAGAGTTCATTGGATATGTTGTTGTTGTATTACTTAAAAATCACTGCACTACGCATTGATGTGATAAATTAACTGTAGATTACTACTATAAAGAAGAACAATTTACACTTGAAACAGGTTTTATAAACTGTTCACGTGATCTTTGAGTTCAAAGTTTAACTTTCGATGAATGTAATTATGTATCGTTTCAACTAAAATGAGTGGCTAAACCTCATTAGCAAGGGTTTGTGGAATCCATGATGACTTGACCTGACCTAAACAAAGGATGTTTACGAAATAAAATATGTATTATGATTGTATACGTTATGAGTTCTTTCATTTTAATTTGATTTCTAATAGTTACAAACATTAGAAGAGGAAAGGATCAAAATAGTCCCTTCTCTTTGGATTAAGGCTCGAAGTGATCCTTAAATTTTTACATGGAGCACTAATAGTTCATCATGTTTGTAATATTATTATTTGGTGCACTTTTGATCCTCCTCCAACATTTTTACCTACTTTTTAGCATCGATTTTATCCGTAACCGATGTATGAGATGTTCAATCGTCATTTTATTTATAAAATAGAAATAACAATTCCAGAAAGAATGTGAGAAGAAAAATACTTTCTTTTGTACAGAGAAATCATATTGCAGGTAAATATACATTGATGATGCAAAAAAATTATTACATTATTAGTGTATAAAATTTAAATACAAAAAAAAAAAAAAACATAGAATATAAGTGTATATATGTTACACGAAAATGAATATCATTCTGCATATTATATGATAAACATATATAATTTTCTTTCTAGAGATTAAGGGCAATTGATAAGACGGCAGCTAGTACAAACCAACCTAAGAAGAAATATCCCACTAATATTGTTGGTTCCACATCTTCTGGCTCCTGTAATTATATACAATTAAAAAACGTAAATATCGATTTATTTTACTTATTTTTTAGTGCTTGATAATATTAATCGCTTTTAAAGTAATATAAAAATTATTAATTGAGTAATGAATTAGTACCTGAGGAGGAGGAGTCCCCGTAGAGGGCGGAGTTGGGTCAACTTCAAATGGCCATTTGTAATCATCTGGTGCTTCACTCCTTACCAAACTCCAATCATACAGCCTTCTCTCCTCTGGTGTTGACAAAATTGAATATGATTCCTATATATGTCGAAAAGGAATAAATTAATCTCTAAAACTTTCTTTATTAATAATAAAAAATGAAATGAAATGAGTACTTTTAGGAGTTGAAGCTTCTTGTTAAGCTCTTCTTCGACCAATCCTTCATTCATAATTTCTTCAACCTTTTTCTTGTACGCTACTGGAACCTATATATATATATTGTACGAACACAAAGAACAAACATCAAACAAATTATTCTTTTCATCGATCGAAATTGCTGTAACAATACGGACCTTTTACCTCTACACTATTTAATAGTGTATTCATAAAAAAAAATATCTATAAAGTTTGATATCGTAACAACAGTTTCGATAAAAATTGATCCTTTTCCCTTTTTTTTTATCTGTGGGATGGGTGAAAAAAAGTTAAAAGAGAGGTAGTGTGGACCTCAGCATATGAACATTTTCTTGAAAGTCCTAGTATTCCATAGTGATTTATATCTGTTATTGCTGCATTCTAAAATGAAACTTATTAGTCAAATGAAGGACAAAAAAAGGTAAAATCATAGTCAAAATCGAATTTAAAATCTTGAAAAGACAGATCTGCAGAGTACCTATGCCAAGAAGAGCTTTTTCAACATTAAGAGCAGAGATAATAGAAGGGGGAATTTCAACGGGTGAGGTTTCATCTGTGTCTATCGCTGAGGCTGTGTCGCTGCTACTGGAGTTTCCAACTATTAACGCCAATTTTCTGCTCTGTTTTCGAAAATTTATAAAACAAGTTACATTGTTGGAGGCTATGTAATTTTGAGTTGTAATTGTTGGGAAATTTTGGGTGTAAATGTTGGGAGTTGCAGCCATCCTGTATATCTTCTTCTCTATATTTCTTTTCCTTTCTTCTTAACAATTTAGATAAAAGTATGTGGCAATTCAGCACCATTCATTACCAATCTATTACACTATTAAATAACAACAATATTAATCATTGCACAAAATGTATTAACAACAAAGTCGTTGTAGTATAGTGGTAAGTATTCCCGCCTGTCACGCGGGTGACCCGGGTTCGATCCCCGGCAACGGCGTTATATAATAATCTTTTTCTGTAAGCCTATGAAAGTTCAAGTAGTCAACCAGCTAAGCTTTTGCCGGCTGCGGATGAAAGTTTTTCTTTTTTTTTTTGTCCACCAATATTATTAAGATAAAAATGTTCTAGAAAAATGTCATTATTTATCTCTATTTATTACTTAAAACAGTATCTCTAACTCCACGAGATAGTGATAAGGTCTGGTACACTTTAAGTTTGAGATTTTAGTGGGTATGTTGTTGTAGTATTACTTAAAAATCATTGTACTATGCATTGATGTGATAAATTAACTATCATATATTATTATAAGTGGGAAGCTCTAAAGTATAAAGTTAGATTACCAATTTATCCCTATACAGAATAAAAATTATATAGCATCTCATTAATTGTTAATTAGATATTAAACTTTAATTACCTCTAAACTTGCTGAATATCACAGAAAACTGGAAAAATATGAAAAGTCCGTCACATTACATTATTTATCATATTATAAGTGGGAAGCTCTAAAGTATAAAGTTAGATTACCAATTTATCCCTATACAGAATAAAAATTATATAGCATCTCATTAATTGTTAATTAGATATTAAACTTTAATTACCTCTAAACTTGCTGAATATCACAGAAATCATATATTATTATAAGTGGGAAGCTCTAAAGTATAAAGTTAGATTACCAATTTACCCCTATACAGAATAAAAATTATATAGCATCTCATTAATTATTAATTAGATATTAAACTTTAATTACCTCTAAACTTGCTGAATATCACAGAAAACTGGAAAAATATGAAAAGTCCGTCACATTACATTATTTATCATAGTCAACCATTAACATTATTTTAAGACCTTTCCGAACTAAATCATTGTTTTAAGAAGTCCAAAAAAAATAATTTAAATACATTATCCAATTAAATGTGAAATTTTAAGACATTAAAGAAAATGGAAGATAAAAAGATGTGTACCTGTTTTTAAAACCCTCTTAATTAGTTTCTTAAAACTCTTGTCTTTTCATTTGCCTATATTGAATAAAGATGATTATTTCAGATATTGAATAATATTTAACAAGCCTAGGATGAAAGGTTTTTTAGACAATTGCTAATAGCAAAATCCATACTTTTATTTGATCTATTCGTATTATTTTAATTTTAGATTTCATGATTTATATGTATATCACATCTAATTATATTTATGTTTGTCATATTTTCTTTCTCAGCTTTGGGGGCATCAAGATTACCACATCAATTGTGCATTTGTTATATGAGGCTTAAAGTTTCAAGAGAGCGTAAGTAATTTTATTTTAGTTTCTTCAATATTTTATAGACTTATTCATTTCTTTAGGTTAGAATATTGATTATTTTAGATTTGCAAATTCTTGATGATTATGAAGTATCTTGGAGTGGTTATGTTATATTAATCTTGATCTTGTTTTGATTTTTGTTAGCTTTACTCAGGTTAAGGATTTCAATTACAAATCTTTCATGCTTCAAGCCAATGACAACTCCTTTAAACCAAAGTTTTAGGACATATACTATTATGAACCAAGTTCAACCTAATGTGGATACCAAGGTCACACTAGTAGTTATAGGACTGACAAGGGCTATTGGGCCCAGAACAAGCAATAGAGTCAGGTTAATTTGGAATACGTGTCGAGTAGTGGATGTGAGAATGGTTCCATCAAAAGGTGCAACAGTCACTGATTTAGAGATTATACATATTGAAGAAAATATTTTTCTTCTCCTCTTCTTCTAGAGTCTAAAGTTTTTCATCTCCTGTTCTTCTTCTATCTTTAATTATTTGTTATTTCAATATTTCCATTATAATTTGGTAGTTTGATTATTGCAATCAGAATCCTAAGGTTGTAATTGTATTCCACTGTTCTTATCAATATAATGAGAATTTCGATTTGTTAGATATACAATAGATTTTACATAATTTGAGTTTAAATAAAAATTGTTTCAGTTTCTCCTTATATATTATATGACTCAATTGGAGTTTCTCCAATACTATTTCAATAAAAAAAATTGTCACACTTTCTCCTTATAAATTATGATTCTATTTGAATTGTCTAAAGAATTTGTTATAATATAATCTTGTAAATTTATGATCTTGAAGTAGGTGTTTATTTTTTACCTTTAATATCTCCTCCCCTAATAATGTTTTTATATGAAACACAATCAATAAGAGATGATACAGATCTAGAGACAGTCGAACAAAGCCAATATGATTATTATATAGTTCCCTTGATATAATAAAGTTTGATCTGTACATGGATTTTTGTATTCATTTCATATTTTGCTAATTGAATTTATATTTTCTTTTTTCAAATTTTGGTGTGTATCTCACTACAAGTTTTAATAATATTTATATGGTTTAAGTTTAAACTAATTGACAGAGATTATATTTAATTACCTATTGAATTATCATTATTAATATTCATAAGTCATAACCTTCATGCTTTTCTATATGATTTATACTTTTGTTTGACTTGATGGAGAAAACTTTCGAATTTTGATTGGATATGAGAGAAGGTGACAAAAACCTGGTAAATTATGTACTATTTTGTATTCTTTTTTTATGTACTTATTGTTATGATTAAAGTCTTAAAGAATGATGTGTATGCTGATTTTTTCTTTCATGTTTAGTTTTTTTATGTTTACTCTCTGTTAGTCTTCTTTAATTTAGTTTCTATATAAAAAAAAATATTGTCATAATATTTATTTGAGATTGTTCCATTTTAGTACTCATTACACACATGTTTTCGTTGAATGTAACCAATTTATAAAATATTGCATGGGACACACGTGTGAAGCACGTGTTCATAAACTAGTATATATATTACATGTAAGGAAAATCTTCCATAAGATTTTCCAAGGTGGACTTTCGTGTCCATAACCTAAACAAATATTGAAATAATAGATCCCCTTACAAAAGGGTCGGTAGCAAATGTTTGATAGAATAGTTGAAGTGCACACAAACTAATTGAGAGACGGCTGTTATTAGAAAACAAAATAGGATTTGATAGAACAAAGATGATCAAGCAGTCCTGTTTCCCCGGGGGTGGACGTTTGCGTGGATAAATGCATACCATGCAGCAGAAATATACACCAAAAGACCCGACGAAACGAGGATTATGAGGAAAGTAACTGATATAATAGTAGATTTAGCTCCACAGTATAGCATCCCCGTCTTGATCTCAACCACATTCAACATAGAAACCATGAGAAACAAGCAGCCCATAACAGAGGAGATAGCTGTCATCAACATTCCTGCTCTAAGGAGTGTTTCATTGACAATATCACTGAAACCATGAGCCAGATCTTCGCTAGACAGAAGATGGAGGGAGAGTTTTATGGCCAGTGCTATTAGTGATGAGAAGAGAAAGAAACTGAACGAAAGCACCTCGAAGATTACTAGTTGTTTTACAGTTAGCATCCCTGGCTGACAACGTTTGCTACTGTTGAGGCTCTTTTGCCCTGGAGATGCTAGAGATAGACCCACAAAAATGGCAATGGTAAAAAGTGAGTTCACATTTATGACTCCGTCTAGAGCTGTCACGGCCACACTGTGCTTGCCTTTGTTGTCTGAGCTTCTGCAAAATGGCAACAGCAAGATTATTTTAAAAAGGAACAAAAAATTTGGGGGGAATTCCCCTCACCAACTAGGTGAAAGGTCAGGTAATCAACCAACTGAGCTACGAAAATTCTTCAGATTATACATTTAGGTTATGTATTTTTCCAACTATAAAACTTTGTAACAATTCAAAACAAAGCCAGCCAACCATTCTAAACATGTACATAACCAGTAAGCTAACACATTAAAAATGCCTAAAAATTCAAACTATACATACACTAACAGTTCTATCACTCCAATTTAACTGATTATAGCTCGCGATTTTTTCTTGATTACCAGCAAACATTTGTTATGAAAAACATAAATCATATAAATATTTCTTTACAATAACTTTAAAATGTAAGCTACATACTCTGAAGGTGCCATGGCTGTTCTCTAAAGCTGAAAGGAGTAGTTATGTATTTGTTTTCTATGAATGTTTACGGTGACTGGAAAAACTAATCTACAGCCCTGAGGTTTTATAAGTGTGTATCCTCAATTTGGAGGTAAAGTATTTTAATGCATGATTTGCATGTAGAGAGAGAGAGAAATATTTTGTTTAACTGTTCATTTTTCGTATTTGCATACTTGAAAAAAGCTATGATAGAATTTGAGTAGAGTGAGTTACAATTAAAGATAATATTCTAAAGAAAAGGGAAAACATCTGCATTTTTTAAGAGTTCAATCGTTCTTTATAAATATTTTTTAGTTATATGACTCCCCTTTAGAAGATACTTTTGCTGTTTTGCATAAAGAGTTAGGAAATTGATGATATAAAACTAAGGGTGTTAATCGTTCTGTTTCGATTATTCTAGTATGTGTTGAGTCTAGACCATAACTAGTAAAAATCAGACTCATACTGACTTGGAAAATGTAAGAATTTTATATACAGTCAAGCCATTTAAAGAGAACTACAAGTTATAAAGAATAAGACAAGTAACTCGTTACAACGAGTTAAATTGCAGTCCTCCAAAAGCTTAGTAGTTCAATATACAATTTAACATTCATAATGTATCAATTAACGGAACTTATTTAACAAAGTAAGGAAGATCAAGGACATAAAGGAGGAAATAAGCCCAAGTGACACCAGAAATTCCACCAAAAAAGAATCCACCAGTGAATTTAGCCCATCCATCTGCAGTTTGCAGTTGATCTGGTACTTTTTTCCTGCCAGTCAATGTTAGTGCTGGTGCTGTTGATGGATCTCCTTCTTTGAATGATGAAATTCCATAAATTGTCAAACACATACTAAGGATCACAACAAGTCCTGCTGCTGCCAATGAACCAGCTCCCCCTGCAACAATATTTTCGACACACAAATTAGATATATACGTGTATGCATAAACAGTACAATAAGTTGAGTTGCAGAACTGTTTTGTAAATGACCTTGTTAGACCAAATTTTGTAGATGTTAGATGACTGTTATCTATTTGCAAAACTCTAAAAAACTAGGGACATCCATCAACCACGAGTTATAAAGATTAAACTCATCCAGTTAAAATTCTATAGTCGGATTTTACCTGCATAGGCTGTGTTTCTTAACGGACCAGCCTTTACGAATGGGCCAACTAGTAAGAATCCATGGGCCAGGCCCACTTCTACTCCCCGGAGAAGTGGGTTCACCGCGGTCCGGTAGGCAGGCAAGTTGGATAGGTACCATGCAATCAATGGACTTGAAGTGACTGGAGTTTCAAGACTTCCAATGAAAGGGTCACCATTAAGGGGCTGAATCACTTGGAAAGTAGGCTGCAGAATCAAGAAAAACAACACAAAGCAAACCAAAATTTACATTTTGTTAGATCCAACAAACCAAAATTTACACTTTGTTAGAATTTTTTTTCTTATAAGATAAGCTTTAGGTATGACATATGAGTGTTTTTTTCCAAATCCCCTTTCAGATTCCTTGATGTGTCACTACCCAAAAATTAAATTACTGAATTTCTTCAACACAAGAGGAACTTTTTATATAATGGCAAAAGGTGATTATAAAAAAATTAGTTCCATGTATAGTTGTGCTTGCCTTCACTTAGAAACTCTATGCCCCCTATTAGATTAAAGCATACTCTCGAAACTTGATTTTACATTGCGAGAATGAAATCTAAGTGTGGCATTTTATTAACTCTCAAGATTCCTGTTTAGAACTTTTAGCTCCACAATTTATCTATATAAAAAAACAGAAATCCAAACTATAGGTGATTTTTTCTCATTTGTCAAGCCTTAGTGAACAGAATTACTCAATAGATCAGAATCTACCGATTTGACCCCCTGTTGAGGCACGTACAAATTGATCTGAACATCATAATTATTTCAAAAAAAAGTAATCAAATTCAAGAACATGATAATAAGAAGAGTGATGATTACTTTATCAGCTTGGACAGCCTTGACTGTGAAGCAAGACTTTCTTGTTGAAGGGAAGATCTTTAAAGGTGCACCAGAAATGCCTTTGGGAGTGACAAGGCCGAGACCTCTGGTTAAAGACGAAGCAAAGCTGCTCTTCAACTGGCTAGCCATTGTGGATGCTGCAGTAGCCATTTTTGAAAAATATTGTTTGGCAGTACTGCTGTTTGTTTGATCAGAATATAACAAAAGATGCAGACAAATCTTGTCAATGACTGGCAAAGAAAATCTGTTGGGTTTACAGATTGGTGGTTATTAGGGTGGATCAAACTCTTACGTGGGAGCTTCTTATTGGTTAGTTTTGAAACATTATCTCTTATCCAAACTGCATTGGTCAAGAATGGATCATTCATAGCTTACTTGATTTTTGTATAAAGAAAACAGGGAAAGAAAGTCCTCTTTATATCCTTCGGGGTGGCCCAGTGGTTTGGGCATGAGACTTCCAGGTAGTGAAAGCAAGGAGTTTGTATTCTAGGTCAAGTTTGCCGCATCAGGCGTGTTTAGTGCGGGTTACGTTTTTTGTGTGTGATTTGCAAGCGAACCCGTGTAGCAGTGGTGGCTGGTCTTGAAAACAGAAAAGTCCCTATTTACACCAAATTGACTAAATAATTTTACATTATAAGAACACAAGTTAAATTGAAAAGGGATTAAGTAATTTTGGTATGCTTAATAGTTGAGTTGCGCAAATCAGCTTATAATCGAATATTTTTTGTTAACCTGAGAATCAATGTGTTTGTCACTTGAGCAATTTTATAGAGTCCAGAGCCTAAATGACAATTTTTTTCATCAATAATTCCAGAAGGGTAACAAAATCGAAACAGACCAAAAGGGTAAAGGCGTGACCCCTCACACGTCTTATTAACTTTTTTTATTGAATGACGTGTGAGAATCACGCCTTGGCTCCCACACCTTCCCCTCAACAGGATAGGAGCATAGTTGAAACAGTTTGCTAATGGCAAGCGCATTTTTTGTTATGTTTCTAACATTTTTGATAACTGTGATGCCTGAACCAACTTTCACATAGATGAAAAGAATATCTGAGATTTGAACGTGAAACTTCATGACTCTCAACCACTTCATAGACCACTAAACCACGCCCTTGAGTGCTAGATATCACTTCTTTCTTTTTTCATTTTTTATATTAACCAAGATTAGCCACCTAACACATTATACATTGCGCGATTACCACTAAACTAGAGCCTGAGGCCAGAATTAGAATCAAGAACAAAATGTGCGGATATGCTAGCGTTTAAAGTAAAAATTCATTACATTCCCCCAAGAGATCAAGCGGTTCGATATACAACTTTGATTCATAATAGTTACATCAATTAAAGAAATTTACTTAACAAAGTAAGGAAGATCAAGGACGTATAGGAGGAAATAAGCCCAAGTGACACCAGAAATTCCACCAAAAAAGAATCCACCAGTGAATTTAGCCCATCCATCTGCAGTTTGCAATTGATCTGGTACTTTTTTCCTACCAGTCAATGTCAATGCTGGTGCTGTCGATGGATCTCCTTCTTTGAATGATGAAATTCCATAAATTGTCAAACACATGCTAAGGATCACTACAAGTCCTGCTGCTGCCAATGAACCAGCTCCCCCTGCATACAATACGCCGATTCATCATCTATTATATGTACATAAAAAGTTTGACCATAGTGTAATTTTTCGACAAAGAAGGTTCAATTGAATTCTCTTCGATCCTCTATGAATTGGACTTTACCTGCATAAGCTGTGTTTCTTAATGGACCAGCTTTTACAAAAGGCCCAACTAGTAAGAATCCATGGGCCAGGCCCACTTCTACTCCCCGGAGAAGCGGGTTCACCGCGGTCCGGTAGGCAGGCAAGTTGGATAGGTACCATGCAATCAATGGGCTTGAGGTGACTGGAGTTTCAAGACTTCCAATGAAAGGGTCACCATTAAGGGGCTGAACCACTTGGAAAGTAGGCTGCAGAAACAAAGAAGATCAGTACATGAATTAACCATATACATGATTCGAAGAGGGTTCAATTGAATTCTATTATATCGTGCAGGGTGGAAACAATTACGTGGTCTAAAAGGGTTTCAATTGAATCTAATTTATAGAAAAAATGGAAATTGTATATGTTTGGATTTCATATGTGACATTTTATCATTTTTTCAATCTCATCGTTAGAGTTTCTGATTTTCGAAAAACACAAAGCAAAATATTAAAATTCAAGAACATGATATATAATAAGAAGAGTGATGATTACTTTATCAGCTTGGACAGCCTTGATGGTGAAGCAAGACTTTCTTGTTGAAGGGAAAATCTTGAAAGGCGCACCAGAAATGCCTTTGGGAGTAACAAGGCCGTGACCTCTGGTTAAAGACGAAGCAAAGCTGCTCTTCAACTGGCTAGCCATTGTGGAAGCTGCAGTAGCCATTTTGCAAATATTGTTACACTTAGGTCAGACAGGAATATAACTAAGATTCAAACATGAACATGAGGATTTTTTTATTTTTTGGTGGCAGACAAATTTTGTGGTTCTGAAGGTGGATGGCTCTTACGTGGGAGCTTGTGATTGGTTGTAAAATAATAAAACGTTATCCCTTATCCATACCTCATTGGTTAAAAATGGATGATCAACACTGCATGATTCCTACGGACCTTTATTTTTTCTCATTTTTGTAAGTTAAAATTTTAATGTTGAGAATCCATTTTTTACGTTACTAAATTACTTTGAAGATTATTACAAATAATAACCCACAGTAAGTGTAAGTAAATGAAAAAAATGAAGTCGTGAACTCACATCATCTTTGTTGAGAAGGGAGTGGCAATGGTAATTGAATTCCGTCTCTTCTATTACATTTACGTTACATTAGAGAAGTCATTCACATCATGATCGATCTATCTACGTCCAAGCACTGCACCGATCTGACTATCACGGGTCGCTCGTTTTACCAGGACGAGAACAAGTTCGACTTTTCTTTGTTTCCCTGAATTGGTACACACTAGCAAGTAGACAAACTAGTTTATATATAATTTTCAGTAAACATCACGAAGCAAACGCTAAACATGAGATTAATGGATATAAACATGAAACAGTACACAGTGCATATATTCAAAGATCAAAATATCAGCTTTTACACCAGATTAGAAATAGACAAGTAGTAGGCTACATTCAGTATTAAATTCGCCCACATGAGCAAATTAAGCAAACTCCAAGGTTAAACACTAATAGTTAAAGGGATAATCATCAAATTTCCCTGATCAATGCAGGTAAGGAGCCTGGTAATGGTAGCCATTTCCGAAAAAGTCGTGGCCTGGAGAGAAGTTGTAAGCAGGAGCACCTATGAAAGATGGGACATGAGTGTTGGTCGGTCCAGGGTAAGCATATGGTCCGTCATAAACAGGTTGCGGATACCTATCAGTCATTCTGGGATAGAAGTTCTTCTCAGTGACAACATTATTTACTCGGGGGCCATTTCCGACACCATTGGGACGAGGTCTTTTGGATTGAGGTTTTGCAACTTCAGTTGCCTTTTTCTTGTCGGCCTTTGCTTTCTCCAGCTGATGAACCCTTTTCTGAAGGGGATCCACAAGGTATTGCTCCTCAAGCTTATGGTCTTCAATGCATTTTAATACAGCCTTTAGTGCAGACAACTCTTTCTCATTGACATCATTCTGGAGAAAAAACAATTAATTATTCCAAACGACTACATAAAATAAAAATTACACCCCTTTACAGCAAGCCTGGAATGGATTAGTATTTAGGTGCCTCCTTGTTCGACCGAGGTCGAGTGTTCAATCCTCATGTAGTGTAATACCCTAAATTTTGTGCCTTTTTGGCAATAGAGGAAATAGAGTCTGGAGGTATTAAACCCCTAGCTTTTTATAACGTAAAGACTAAGTAAATCCATGAGATCAAATTATTAACGACCACTTGAATGAAAAATCATTATCTCCTATGATATGCAAAAAAATAGTTTCAACAAACTTACCATGCTAGTAATTTTTTAAAAGAATTACTCATCCTCCTCTGATAAGTTGCAAATTATGCACATTTTTGTGTTTCCGAAATGATATTTTTACAATATGTTCACTTTTTAAATTGTGACACCGCTTATGAGAAGTTCTACATACACCATTGTACGCCCCAAGAGATTTTTATACATGGACCATGACACAACAGTAAACATCGAACAGGCTTCATTTGGAAAACAATATGATAAAAAGAAAAATGTCTAGTCCAAATTATACCAAGGCACAAGGAACAAACCTGCACAGTAGGTGATGCATTTCCAGAATTGGAAGGTGTAGATGCTTTGCTAGCTTCATTCAAGTAGGATTTCAATAGAGAAACAGGTGGAAACTGCTCTGTCAGCTCAAATGCAAAAGCTAGATTAACAGCATCTATATGTCTTCCATTGTTTATCAACACATCAATAACACCTGTATAGAACAAGCAGCAAACCATTCAAGCAGATAAGAGAAATGAAGCTTTAGCTTATTTTTTGATAAGTAAGACTGCACTGACAAGTATAGTATCTTCACAATGTCAGTTCTCTCAACAAATAATTATGTGCAACCATTTATACTAAAGTATGGATCAGTAACCTAGAAAAAAAGGTAAGTAACTAGCTAACAACAAGTTTAAAATGTTTTACTCCATCAATGTATACAAGTAAAAAGCACAAAAAAAAAAGGGAAATATCAAAGATGTGATGTATTCCTTTGCAGTCAAATGTCTGGTGAATTTGCTTATGAGTTTCAAATCGCTTTATCATTCTAGCTTTATATGTTACTTCCTATTTTAAAAGTTCTCCATTCGTATCAAATTAAGTTATTAAATATCTAGACTCCAAAAGAATTAAGACTTTCAACAAGCCAGATGAGAACACTGCATTCTGTAATTTTTACCATGATATGACTATTTTTTGAACCATCATAAGATTGCTCTTTGAAAAATCAAGGGGAGAAAATAAAGGTTTTTTTTAAAAAAAAAGGGGTGGGGGTGGGGGGGGGGGGGTGTAAGAGGCCTTAAGAACTCGTGAAAAATAGAAAATGGAGAAAAACCCTTGAACAGTTAATTCTATAAGTTATTGAAACCAACCTGCCATTCTGTCAGATAATCCAAGGGAACGACAGAGATCAGCTGTTTGGCGACGACGTGAAACCATGGGTATCAGCTTGGATAAGTTCTCCTGGTTAAAGTTGGAACTAATACTAAAAGTAGCAAGTAGTTGTAAGAATGCATGAGCCTCCAAAGAATTTCCATTATTTGCATCAACATCAAGTTCATCCAACTTCGGGTTCCACTGTTCAGCAATAGCTTTTGCACGTCCTCTAGTATTTTCTGATATTATACTTGAAATGGAATCTGTATCCAGGGTGTTCAATAAAGTACTAAGGCATTCCAGCAACATAATACAAGTTCGTCGCAGTCCCAAAAGATTAGCATCTTTTTTAGCATCAGAAATAGACACATCAGAGTTGTAAAACCCGTGCAGTGAATCCAGAACCAGAGAGGCGGGATTGGTTGAAGCTCTTAAAGCAAGTGGAATCTCCTCCCTGAGCGCTGCCAGGTTTTTACGGTTGTCTGATATGAATTTGTGCAGACCTTCAGAATCCATATTTCGGCATAGATTAACTAGCTCTGGATAAGACTTAACTTCCACAACACTATCCTGAAAAGATTTCCATGTATCCCCTGTAACAAGCCCAATTTCTGTTAAATTATCGGGTTTCTCTTCCAGAACAGATGGCTCGTCTTCAACTACACAATTAATGACAGTTGGTTCCACAGAACAAGGGTTCCTATGCTTCTCCAAAGCAATTGAAATGGCAGAAACTGCTGCATCTCTTTTCTCCTGGAGCCTCTGAAGAGAAGCTTGCTCTTTAGCAATAACAGCTGCTTGACGCTTCTCCAATATCTCTGTAGATTGAACAATTTTTGTCTCAAACTCCTTCTCTTGGTCTTCCAGTTCAGTGAAACGCCTCTTCAAGGATTTCTGAAGCCCATTAAAGTGCTCTTCAAGTTGCTTCCACTGCAGGTTGAGAGTAACAGCACGGTGACTTTCCAACTCAGCGAATGCTTTCTGTAGTTGCTGTATCTTAGATGTTGTAGAGTCC
Source organism: Solanum habrochaites (assembly GCA_027704765.1). Classification (NCBI taxonomy): domain Eukaryota; kingdom Viridiplantae; phylum Streptophyta; class Magnoliopsida; order Solanales; family Solanaceae; genus Solanum; species Solanum habrochaites. The sequence continues at coordinate 50,259,378 of JAKWJA010002494.1, read as the reverse complement.
ATCAATGTTGCAACTGATTGTGTATCTTCCATGGCAAAACTCCCTGATAAACTATTGAAATTTCAATAAATGCTTGAGATAATTGTGATAAAGCACCAAAATGTGCATACTTTTGTCAAAAAAAATTATAGACGTTCTAATTTTAGATCTTTTTGATGTTGCATTATTATTTGTCAACAGATTATTGAAAGAGGTCATACATATTACACACCTAAGCCTAATTAAATTTGTTTTTAAGAATCTCAATACCAATTTTTTTTCTTCTAATCCTTCAACTTTTCTTTTCATGGAGTATGTCAGAGTTGGTCATAAATGCTCTTAAACTTATTTCACATCACCGATGCTAACATTGCCTTTCCCAGTACAAAATACCTGCTAATCTTTTTGAAAGAGTTGCTGAGAACCCAAAATGGGATCACAGTTACAGGTTCTTCACCCATAGCCAAAAAGAGAGAAAATGGCAGACCCACAAACAGAGTAAAAAACAGTTATTTTGGGGTAAGGGGTGATAGTGCTTGGCGATTAAACCAGAATGCGGTTTAGTTTTGATACCTTGCAAGACTATTCAACCCAGAACCTCATTATTTTCACTCTGTATATCGTCAATCAAAACATCTTGTGTTAAGGCTAAAGCTGGTCAGGCATAGTTGTGATCATTAATACAAGTAAGTTGTGATTTATTTTGTATCTTATATGACCATGTCAAAGTTATCATAAAAGACTAATTCACTTACTTAGCTTAAAGAACTTGATATTAAGAAAAAAAACTTATTGCTAGTTCACTAAAGCCATGCATGCAGTAGAAAAGCAAAATTATGCCAAACACTGTAAATCTTGCCACATTTGATTAATTTTCCTATCCATTTGGTATGATAAAGAAACATACCCATCATTCTTTGACGTCGTAATTCAGTAAAACTCCTAAAGTAGGCTAGCAACTACTAAGTAAACATAAATGTGCCATATTACACATAGAAACAACAGGTTACTCGAAATTCAGGATTAACAGATATAGAAAAATAATACTCCATAGAATGCATTGTCAAAATGTCAGGTTACTATATAAAAACACAAAATACTAACATCGATTCTCCAACAATTTATTTTAAAAAATACAATAAAACAAATAGAGAGCCGGCAGCAACATACTCGTGAATACACCAAGTATAATTTCACTGAAGCTCAAGTAAACGCCAGTAGTTATACTGACGATCGACAAAATAAAAAGATCAACTACTAAAATCAAAACAACTCAGCTCCAACGAACATTCAAAAGAACAAACTTCATAAAAAGTAAAAACTCGTAGACGATTAAACGCTTGATCTGAATGTACTGAGTGATGGTAACGAAGCAAAATTAAACAGAATTTCAAGTGAACTTACACGATCGGCGTAGGCGGCGATAGGCGAAGAAGAGGTGTCGGCGGCAAATTACGCCGGAGATTTTAGACCATTTTGGGTTTGGGAGGGTTTGAAGGAGAAAAAAGAGGAAAGTGAATTGGAGAGTACAATTTATTATACAGCTACCCGACAGAGACCACTCACTCACGCAGACAGCGCACAAGCCACAATGAATAAAAAGAGCTTTCTACTACAGTACTCCCTCCTTTACAGCTTTTTTTTAAAATTTAAAAAAAATAATAATAATTAATTTAATTTTTTTATTTTTTCCCTCTCAATCTTAATTAGACGAGGACATGACTCAGCTAACTAGTGTTTGTTCATAAAATTTTAAATATTTTTACTATTATTAACAAAATTTTACATGCGTTTGGTATAGAATTTCAGAGAAATATTTCACTTTCAAAAAAATATATGTTTTATAATAAACTCATAAACTTGTACTCTTATTTATGATGAAAATATTTCGTGAAAAGCTATGACAACAAACATATTTAGTATGAATTTAAAGAAGAGGAAGAAAACAAAAGAAAAATATCATATGAAAAAACTAAGCTTACTATTTGTAATTGAAAGTGTTGGTATTTAAGCATTTTAATATTAAAATTAAAATTTTAAGTGTATATGTTAATGGGTATAAATTGACAAGAATATGGTTATTATAATGATGTAATTCTTATAACCACTATTTGTCATAATCTATCACTAATTTACTTATTATTCTACTTTATTATACTTTATAACTTATGTATATTTAGGCTATTTATTGACTCAATTTACTATTAATTATTTTTATATTCATTATAAGGAAGAATACCTTGCCTATAGGCTGTAAATAATGTGGTTACTTTGTATTCGGAAGGGGAGATATAATCCCAAGAAATATGAAAAGTGGAAAAGATATTTTGGTGTTTAGTAGTGAAAGAGAGAATTGAGACGAAAAAAATATTATAAGTCTTCAACTATTTTACTATACAAGAGTTTTGAACTCTTCAACTAAATTCGAAGTTGTTTGAATTGTACGATGTTATTGGATTGTGTCCTTAAGGAACAAGTCAAGAGTGATATTGTTAGATCAGTGTAAACTATATCATAGTGGACTTGTCTCCTTTAAGAGAACGAGATATTCGTGCATCAACCTAAATGATTGATTTATTCACTTTGTTCATTTTATTTTTAATCGTGATTTATTTTATTTGTGGTATCTCACACCAACATGCAACAAGAAGTGACTTCAAATAAAAATTGTATATAATATATGCATGACTGTATAAATTTTGTACAACAAATTATAAATGAGATTTAGTCAAAAACTATAAATAATGGATATTTTTTATAAAATGCAAATTTTAGAAAATTTAAATTTTTTTAAAAACACAAATTTGGACAAGATTCTAATTTTTTTTCTAGAACTATTTTTGGGGAATAGGGCATATGAAGAAAAGAAAATGCATCATGAATATACTTCATCACTTGTCTCTACCTTTTATTCGTTCTATAATTCTTCTTTCTGCTTATTGAAACTTGAGATGTTTGTCAAATATATTTGTCAAGCAATGTCAGATTATATGGCCAAACATTAGTTCTCAAATATATTTGTGGCAAAACAGACCCTATGTTTAAGATTATCCGTAATAAGACGTATGATAATAAATCGTTGATGATGCAAATTAGGATAGAAGGTTAACAGGTAGTAATGTGTTGTATCAATATTCGTTTATACTAGTAGTCATATTATTACTCTTGTTGTTTCTAGTCCTCCTATTTATATTTGATTATTTTTTTAACTCTGATTATTCTATTATTTTATTGTATGCAATTACTTTTCAAAGTATTCTATTATGTTTTTACATTCGATACCATTTTTTAAAACCGCATTAGACATTTTACGATTTATCAAAAATAATCTATTTACCTATATCAATAGGAATAATTGATAAAATATGCTTACCGTATCCATTTTCAAAAGTATATTAGATATATTGTTATTGTTACTTCAAATATGTAACTTTTATTTTATCTTTTTTGAAATTTCATATGAATCCATAATTAAAACTAAAAGTTTAACCTTTATTTTATCTTTTTTGAAATTTCATATGATTCCATAATTAAAACTAAAAGTTTAACCGTTCAAAATTAAAATAATATCACATAATTTTTTTAAAAAAAATAGTACATGAATTTATATAGGTTCTACTATTCATTTGCTATATACTAAATCTAACTCTCGCATACACAAATAATATATAATCCTATTCATAAAAATTAAGCAAAAGAAAATAGATATTCTTGATCCTGATCATATAATATTTAGTCTTATTATTGAGACTTCGATTATCAATGGTGCAAAAATATGGGAGCTCTCAATGTTTTCCTAAAAAAAACTATGAAATACTTTTTGAGAAAACTATACTTAGAAATATTATTTTAAAAGGTCGATCAGACACTAATTCAATATATATATAAAATTTATTGACCAAATATAATTAGTCCTCACCAAGAAAAATAAATTAAAAAGAACGTTTTTAAATACTAAAAAGTTAATTTACACTATTATTAATTAGGTTCGAATTATTTTTGAATATTCCTTAACATGTTTTACATTTTGTTTGGATCATTGTTATCAATTGTTTCATAATGTATTGCACTGTATTATACTCTATTGTACTATATTGTATAGTAGATACAATGTTTGGCTAGATTGTATTGTTTCTTGTTGTTTAATAACATTTTAATTGTTTGGTTTGATTGTATAGTACTGTATTGTAATTTATAAATTTACTAAAAAAATATCCTTAATTATTCTAGATTAGGAGGATTGACTACGTTTAAATAAATAAGCTAAAGGGTAAAATAATATTTTGAAATATTATGTAAAAATATAATTGAAAAAAGGAAATTAAGTAATAATGAAAACACATCAAATTGGTTGTTCCATAAAATAAGGGTTTCTATTGTTACGTAACAACGAAATTTAACAATACATTACAATTCATTTTAAGTAACAAATACAATGAATAACAATGATCCAAACATAGTGCTAAAGGTATCGCTACAATCTTAAACAGCCAAATTGTGGAGCCTCGCATTCATTTTATTGATAATATAGTTGTGAATTAAAATAATAAAGTTAAAAATCTATTTATTTATTTTATTAATTTTTGGTTCATAAATGTGCAATTTGATTTGTGGTAAGGTCAACTATAGCTTAATTTCAATAATTGTGAAAATAAAACTGAGATTTGATTAAATGTTCCTATCTGTTCAGTGCAAAATCAAACGCTTTTTTAAAGTTAAAGATTAATCTACTTTAAGAAAAAAAATTTAAAAATCCCATGTTAGCAAATTAACGAATCATTACTATTTCAAAATTGTTTGCTTTGGTCTTTTAGGTGCTTTTAACTTATTCACAGTTATATATTTTAATTCGTACGATAAAAATATTTGGATGGCTAAACCAAATTATGATTTAGTCGATTCGTTTGATTTTATCATATTAATAACTCATTTATTTTACTAATTCAATTTATTTTGATTCGTATGATTCAATTTATATAAAAAAAAATTATGTTGATAAAATAACCTAAAATGACCCATGAGAATTTTTGATAACTACTCATTTTAAAAACTAGTAAACACTAGTTAATACAAATATTATGATAAAATATATGCTTTATTTATTATTTTTTTTAAAAGGAAGTGAAAAAAATAAAAAGTCGATATTCGAAGGTCATTTCATTTAATTATAATGAGAAAAATATGTTAAGAAAAAATCATATATTTTTCAAAGTTGATTATAGATTTGGATCAAACTTGCCGTCTAACTCGTACAACACAATATGTGAAATTACTGAATTAAAGCTCATTCTTGAGTTATAATTGTCATCATTCTGAATCGTATCATCTAAATATATTTGTCATTGATTCATCTATTTTTATTAGTATAATATAGCATAGAAACTTTACTTGTAATATAGTTGATCAATCTTAGTGGCAATATTTTGAACATTTTATTGCAAATGTTAATCTGAAAAAAGGGGGGCAAATTTTAAAGCTTTTCAACTACAGTATGACCCTTTAAGTATATTTTTTCATTATTGATTAAAACAAAAATTACATACTTTTATTCATCAATTTATTAAAGATAAAATAACAAAGTTAGTATTTTCTAATTATAGGATCATTTCAATTTATTTATCATATTATCTTTTTAGTTCATTTAAAAAAAAGTATAATTTTTTTTATTAGCGGCTTAATTTTAACATTTTATGTGATATATTTAATATCATAAAATTATTTTTTTGATATATTTAACATGTTTTTGTTTAAGATGATAAAATTAAAAAAGTTTTTAACTATCTTATTTTTATGTCAAATTTAAACAAACAATAAATTGAAAACAAAAAAATATCACGTAAACTCGATTAATTAGCTTGCGGTGTGAAAAGGGAAAAAAGAGAGTCTAAAAGTCAGAAGTCATCTAAAGTTTTTTCTTCATTTTCAATAATTCATTTCAATATTTTTGTTATTTTTAAAAAAAGTAATATACTAAGAGTTCGAGATTCATATTAAAATTCTAATAGATGATAAGATTCATTTGGAAAAAAATGCTTATAACAACATTTTCTTCATATTTAAAAGTTTAAATATAAATTTTTTAATTAAAATAAAATTATTTCAACAATGCATCATAATCCATGTCGATCCATTTCAGTGAATTATATTTGGTTCAAAGAATAATGATGGGTTTCACACTTTGCTAAAAACTTTTCCAACCAACAAATGAAATATCAAGTCAAGCAACTGGTCGTCGCCTGTCCCCGTTTAACACTCTTTTTTCTTTTTTGCAATTTCTTTACAAGTTTTCAGTTTTAGTTCTCACTGTTAGCCTTCTTTCTTTGACCAAAGAAAAAACTGTATCATCAAAAAAATACTCTCTTTTTTTGCCCCTTTTCTTCTATGTAATTGACCATCAAGATCCAGCAGTTGATATCCTCAACTGGGTTGTAAGTATCTTGCATCTATAACTTCTTGGTCTTCTTTTGATATTTTTTATGCTCAACTTGTTTATTGGTAGAAGTTCTTATTAAAAATTGTTTCTTTATTATGTTGCTGCTTGCCTTTGACTAAGGACTTGGTAATTTGTTGAATTTTGAAAGTTGTGTAGAAAGGGTCTGGACTTAAATTTGTGGAAATTGAAGTTTTTTTTTTTTGGTATTTATGCCTAGTTCTTATGAAAAGATTGTTTTTTTTTTCCTTTTAATTGTGTTGGTAGCTGCTTTGAGTAAGGACTTGGTAAATTTGTTGAATTTTTAAAGTTGTATAGAAAATCTCTGGACTTCTATTTCTGGAAATTGAAGTTGAATTTGGCCTTTTGTTGTTTGATCTTAAGAACCCTTTTTGGGTTTTGTGGATTGTGTGAGATGGGGTTTGTGTTTTATATCTAGTAGGGGTCTTTTTTCTTCTTTGAACTTTCTTGTTGAAGGTGTGAAGTTTTGTGCTTTTGGATGTGGATGTGGAAGATCGAGTAAATTCTGCATTTTGGTAAGAATCTCTCTACCATCTCAAGGTAGGGGTAAGTTCTGCGTAGTACCCTCCCTAGACCCGACATGTGGGATTACACTAGGTTTGTTGTCCTTGTTGTTGTTGACCTTAGTAATTGCGACTAACCATTTCTTTAATTCATTGGTTGCCTTCTTGAATACTTTGAAAGAGGACAGTGGTTTATTATTTGTTGAAATTTGGAAGTCATGGTCAAAAAGCACTCAACTTTGAAACTTTCTGGGATTGGAATTTGCTTTCTTGTTGTTTGATTTTCAGAACCTTTCGTGGGTTCTACTAGCCTTGCTTGTTGGGATTCGTTGTATATCAAGTAAGGAGGGTTTCTTCAACTTCCATCTTGGAGGTGTGAAGTTTGTGGTTGTGGCTTTGTAAGGTCAGATAATATCATCTTTCAATAAAAAATTTCGTGTGTTTTGCTTATATCAAGTAGGGGTGTTCTTTTTTCTTCTTTTCATTCAACTTCTGTGTCTAAGGCGAGAACTTTTATGATTGTCGCTGTAGATGATCAAGTGAAATTATCTTTTGAATGAAGTTTCCCTTTTGTTGATGATAATTTTATGTAAGTGCATCTCTTAGATTGCTGTTATTGTGCTTTTTCTCTTCCCAAGTCTCTTTTGCCTCCTTGTTTGCTGTTTTTCCCATTAAAATATATAAGGAACAGCTTTTTGCTTGTATCTGACTTCTCCGATAATCTTTATTTTGGTTGTCCTGTAAGTGTGGGATTTGAGTACCTCTACTTCTGGAGAATCACTAGTTTGCTTAAGAAGAAAAGTTATCTAGTGTTGATATGAAAAGTCCGATGAGAGCGGATGAAACGGAGATTCATATAGTTTTTTCCAATTAGTTTGGAAGTGAGGCAGCGTTGATTGATTGATAAAACTGATTCATCATCTTATATTTTTCCTTGCAGCCTTACATTTTGCTTCTCAACTCGGAAAAAATCAGATTTGTTCTTGCAATGGATTTTTGGGGGTTGCAAACTAGTTTATAGAGATCTTAAATGTTTCAGTCAACTACTTAATTAGGACCTTCGATTGTTGCGGTTATGACGGTGCCTCTCACCAAGATGGCTTTGGATAAGAGAGCTCTTACTACCTTTGCTGCTATTTTGATTTACTTGGTCTTGAGCTGTGCTGTTTGCTCTGCTGTTCAAAGCGACATCGACTGTCTGAAATCTATAAAAGATTCATTTGAAGATCCATTGAATTTCTTGAACACTACATGGAAGTTCGATAATCAGACCGAAGGTTTCATCTGCAAGTTTGCTGGGATTCAGTGCTGGCATCCTGATGAAACCAGAGTTTTGAGTATCAGTCTTCCTGACATGCGTCTCAAGGGCAAGTTTCCACGTGGTCTTAAGAATTGCACCTCTATTACATCATTAGATCTTTCGAGCAACGAGCTCCATGGAAGTATTCCAAATGATATCTCCAAAATTATAGGTTTTGTGGTAATGCTGGATCTCTCATCCAACAATTTTTCAGGGGAAATCCCAGTTAATCTTGCAAACTGCTCTTTTTTAAATAGCCTTAGACTTGACGACAACCAGTTTACGGGCCCAATTCCTGCAGAAATTGGCCTGCTTGGTCGGCTCAAGAATTTTAATGTAGCAAACAATCGATTGACTGGAGCAGTTCCACGTTTCATAAATGCAACTTTTCCTGCAGAGATCTATGCCAATAATGCCGGACTGTGTGGACCACCATTAGCTCTTTGTGAGGATATTGCCAAGAAACCCCGTACTGGAATCATTGTTGGTGCAGCTGTTGGTGGGGTGACTTTAGGTGCTGTATTATTGACCATCGGTATGTTCTTATATATGAGAAAGATATCCAGGAAGAGGAAAAAGGAAGATGATCCTGAAGGGAATAAATGGGCGAAGAGTATTAAGGGTTCCAAGGCAATCCAGGTGAGAATTAAAAACTGTGTCATTACTGAAACTTCTGTTCGCGCTTTGTTGATTGGTCATAAATCAATTCTAGTGGGTTGTGGGTTGTGTTTACGGGTTCTACTGTGGCAATGCGATTATATTTAGAACCATGAATTCGTGTTTTCATATAAGCGTTTAACTAATGAATTTTTCACCATAAGCTCTTTTGTGAGTTTTCTCTTGCTCAAGCGTTCTTAATTGACTTAAGGTGCCTTATTTTCAGCTTTCAATGTTTGAGAAATCTACTTCAAAAATGAGATTAAGTGATCTAATGAAGGCCACCAACAACTTCAGCAAGAACAATATTGTTGGGTCAGGAAGAACCGGGACATTCTACAAAGCAGTACTTGATGATGGCACTTCACTTATGGTTAAGAGGTTGCAGAATACTCAACACTCAGAGAAAGAGTTTACATCCGAGATGGCTACGTTGGGAAATGTAAAGCACCGTAACCTGGTACCTCTTTTAGGTTTCTGCATGGCGAAAAAAGAAAGGCTGTTGGTCTACAAAGATATGCCAAATGGCACCTTGCATGATAGGTTGCATTCGTTGAGTGAAGGGGAAAAAACTCTTGAGTGGCCTATGAGAATGAAAATCGCCATTGGAGCAGCCAAAGGATTTGCATGGCTTCACCACAACTGCAATCCTCGTATCATTCACAGAAATATTAGTTCTAAATGCATCTTGCTGGATGTGGAATATGAACCTAAAATATCAGATTTTGGACTTGCTAGGCTCATGAATCCAGTTGACACTCATTTGAGTACCTTTGTAAATGGGGAATTCGGGGACTTTGGTTATGTTGCTCCTGAGTATGCACGAACTCTCATGGCTACACCAAAAGGTGATGTGTACAGTTTTGGTGTTGTACTTCTCGAGTTAGTTACAGGTGAGACACCAACATCTGTTGCCAAAGCTCCCGAGACCTTTAAGGGGAATTTGGTGGAATGGATCACACAACTCTCTGGTGAATCTAAGCTTCAAGACGCAATTGACCATTCTCTGTCTAGTAAAGGTTATGACAGTGAGATCTTCCAGGTCCTTAAAGTTGCTTGTCGATGTGTGTTGTCTGCTGCTCCTAAGGAGAGGCCAACAATGTTTGAACTGTACCAGCTTCTGAGAGCCATTGGAGAGCGATATCATTTCACAACTGATGATGACATTATGATGCCTGAGAGTGATAGCGGATTCCAAATGGACGAGCTCATTGTTGCTCAATAAGTAAACGAGGCCCTTCGATAATGGTTGAGTAAGATACAATAATTACTAGATCATTTTCTATCCTGTACAAATACCACGGTTCACTATCTATATAGGTCATTCTATTTCTACTGTGTAAGTCCCTTACCCAACTATGTAATTTGTGCTTCTTTTTCTGTATTTTTAATGGTGAAGAGATTTCTACAGATATGATGTTAGTCAGTATTTTTCGTCTCTTCACATTTACTGCTTGAACAATGTAGTCTTATCTTCCAGTAATTATAAAATGCAAAGTTGGAAAAAGTCTCTCACTCAAAGCTGACTGTAGACTCTTCACATACTTAGGTTAATACAAAGAATACTTGAGCCTCTCTAAAAGATTTGCGTACACTCTACTCCCTCGTATGTTGTTATTGTGTCCATCAATGTAGGTTAGAACCTTCCTATTATTTTGGACGTGATGATAAATCTTGCTATATACATATGAAAAGGATAAAGAATTTCCAAGATCTTATACAAAATGATCTAATAAATACAACTTAAGAGTTACATATCCGTGGTGCAGAGTCTCAGACAAACTCCCTACAAGGCCTTTACAGTAGATTACATTGGTTTTGGCCAAAAGCAAAACACTAGGGAGTTGCCTGTTGTGACCAACTAACACTATTAAGAAGATAAATATTCATCATCAGAGGAACTATGTTGCCGTTTAGCTGTGTATATGCTAGTGACAGGTTGTAGATTTGGATTAACTGGAACTGGAAATTTATGCGCGGAGCTAACTACTGTCCTCTCATTTATCATTCCAACTTCCTTACAAACGCGATCAAGAATCATTAGGAAGTCTTTGACCACCATGAAGGTTCTGAGAGGGTGAGCCTCTTCTCTAGCTGAATCTCCATGGAAATACTCGGTTATTTCCTTCACCAGTGACATGGCCAACGCCTCTTGAGCTTGGAGCCGTATGATCTTCTCTTCTGCTATTTCCATAAACCTGTTCATGGACTCGGAGAATTTTTTAGTACTGCTTTCCTCTGATCCAACAGCTTCAATGTATCCTGCAACCTCAGCAATGTTTCCGATCCCCTTAGAAAGCTTTAAAACATCGCTGTGGAGCACTTCTGAATCCATTGCAGCAGCATTTTTAACATTTATAAGCTCTGAAGTAATGTTGGAAACAACTTGAAGGCCAAGTTTCCGGCACTTAGCGTCATCATTAGTGGTACACTGTTCGTTCTGATTTCCTCCGGAAAGACGAGTACCTTCACCTTTAATAATCTCCTGAATCACAAAATGCAAAAGGGTTGTTTTCCCATCTGCTCCCTTTACATCTACAAGCTTTAGCAGAGTGTCAAGTTTGAAGGCATGAGCATCTCCCTTGTTTGTCCCAACATTCATGCGGTTACCCGTCTTCAACACGGCTTCCAGAAGCTTTAAGAACATTCTGCTACTTCTCAACTCTTCACATGCTGCCTGTAGTAGGAAACCATTTTAAAGACATTATTCACAAGTTTTCTTCTGATCTAAATCAAAATTCTTCTAGTGAATAGATCATCAATAACAAGTAGAAATTGACGATGACTTAAAATAGTTACCTCTAGAGTTTCAAATGACTTCCTGAGGTAGTCCACCTCATAATCGAAATTTGATATATACAGCATAGCATCAACCCTTTTGAATGCAAAAGGTACATCAAGCACTGCTTTCAGAAACTTCTCTGCTGGCCCGAGCTTGACTGGAGAATCATCTTTGTATTCTTTTAGCTTACGTTCTTCCTCTTTGGATGGAGCCATCTTCAATAAAATCTCAAGGAGCTCACTCCCAATAGTTTCAGCATTTCCTGAATAGAAGATGTAACTTGTTACTGCTGTCTATTCTCCTAAATCCAAACACTATACAAGTTCTAGACACACTTGAACTTCTGCCTATTGATGAAACCAACAAAGAACATCGAGTGAAGGAGCATAACTTTTAGCACGATTAACTACATGATTTTGCCTCGATCAGTACTAACACACACTTCCATTTCAATAAAGAGCTGAGATTTAACTAATATAACTGTAAAGAATTCTTACAGTATCAAGCATTTTAACCTATTGTAGTTAGGTAATCTATCTTATTTTCCAGCTTACGAATCCCAACGGTTACAGTATAAGCCACCTACTAGCATAAGACTGAATATATTTAAGTTAAACTCTTCAAAGAACGGTGAAAATGATGAATACCTTCTAAAAGGGCTTCACATATTTCCTCTGTGGTTACATTTATGGCCCTCAGCAAAATTGCAATGTTTTGTGCTTTCTTTGGATCAAGTACCCTATTCTCTTGGCTCGGTGAGGGTACTAGACGTCTAGTTGTGTCGTTTGCATTCAATGTAGGAGTCTTTACCACAAATAGTGTTTCTATCATCTCTTCATTCAACCTGCAAATTAACCAGTATCAGTTCTATCAACTTATACAAACAAAAGGCAATCAATACATGTAGTTAACAGATTATCATACTTAAATGAGCTCGATTTCAGTTGATCCCAAACCATTTCGCGATCCGAACTTGCTCTCACTTTATCCCAATGCAAAGTTTTCAACTTTGGTTTGGGCTCCTCAGTTCTCTCATCATCCTTCTCAATATGTTCCGAAACAGAAGGCAACTCCATTGGAGAAACCAATACTGGACTCTCAATTCCAATGGGTTTTAAAGGAGATTCAAGAACTGGAGGGTTGATTGCTGGCTTTGAAAGTGGAGGTGAGGGTGTTTTGGGGCTTTCTATATTCTTAGAAGGTGGTGGTGGAGGTGGCGGCGGACGTGGCGGTGGTGGTCCAAAAGCTGGTGTGGCTTGCTGTATGTGATTTCTGATTGTCGCCGGAAACTGAACATCTTGATCCAAAAGATTGAAAATTCCCGGAGATGAGTCCATGCTTCTGGTTGAATATCTCTCTGGTGATAATGGGCATGGAGGTGATGGTGATGGTGATGGAGATTCTACAAATGGTGGCACAATTGTCGCCGGTGGCGGTGGAGGAGGAGGTGGATACTGAGGTGGTGGAGCGGTGTCAACAGCGACCAGTTCCGGTGACTTGGGTCTTAAATTTTTCCTTTCCGGACTCAAACTCGCCGGCGGCGAAATGCTCAGCGATACAGACCGGGCCGGCGAACCGGACCCGGAACTCGAGGACGAACTCGAAGAAGATGAGCTACAGCCAACAAATTTCTCAACTTCAACAGCAGAAAAATCTCTTCGGGACAGTGAGTCACCTCCGATCGAACTCTCTCTACCACCCATAGATCCGGCAGAAGAGTAAAAATCCACATCATTTTCAGCAGTACCGGAGAAAAACCTGGTATGTCCATAACTCTGTCTCAAATTCCGTCCATGTAACGGCGGCAATGGGCGGAGCTCCGGCGAGTCCATTTTTCTGGAAGAAGGAGCAGAACTAGTGTTACTACCATTACGATTCTGAGCATTATGTGTTTCAACTGCGCCATGTGAGCTAGCAAGAGTACCCAAATAGAGAAACTCCGAACTAGTCTGAGACGGTCTTTGAAGCTTAGGAATACCATTATTAGCATCATTCTTAGCAGCATCCCGACTCAACCCATTGCTATTACTATCAGATCTTTGTGTTTTTCGGTCACTCTGCTTCCTTCGCTTTCGTGTATGCAAAAAGATAGCAATAGAAAGAACAATGACAGCAGCAATAACAGAGATAATAGCAGTGACAATGAGTTTACTTGAAACAGGGTTAGATTTGGAGGTATTTGGAAGGATAATAGAAGAAACATTTGCAGGAACAAAATCAGCAGGTGAATCAGGGGGAGGTGGAGGAGAAGGGTAAGTAGGGAAAAATGGGTTATTATCACTGTTATCAGGAGGCGTAGTAGAGCCTTGAAATGGGTACTCTGTAGGGGCTGGAGGAGAAGGTATAGGTGGTTGAGAAGAAGGTGAAGGTGAGTCTAATGGGAAAAAGGGTTCATGGAGAACACGGCGGTTGTTTCCGGCTACGGTGGCAAATGACAAGTGAGGTGAAAAACAGAGAAAGAAGATGAAGAAAAAAGAAACCACCATTGTTAACAGAGATTTCTTTCTTTAGAGAAAAAAGATGAGAACTTTAACAAACACTTTTTGTACTGAATCAAGAATCAACAAAGAAGTTTTTCACTAATTTAGCTTTACATAATTTCATTTTTTTAGTGAATAATCAATGTGCTCTGTTCTTTGTGAATGTTCAGCAAGATTCCTTTTTTGGAATTTGGTCAAATGAGAAGTGGTAATAGAAGACAAATTGCTGAAAGCATAGGGGCGGGGGAGTTGTCTGTGTTTACAGTGAGGAAAAAAGACAGAAATTTGAAGAAAGAAACCAAGAGAGTGACAGAAAGCAGAGTGAGAAAACCAAAAAAAATAAAATCTAAGGGGAGAAAAAGTTTTGTGTGTGTGAAAAGGTAGAAAATTGGGGAAGATTATAGAGTAATTATTGTATAAAAAAGTACATTCATGGAAGACAGAGATTTTGGATGGTGCAAATCCAGCTAAGTTTATTCTCAGCTGGGTGAGTAACTATGCTCACTGCCTGTGGTTCCATTGTGATACGATAGTGAAACTAATTTATCTTAATTAAATTTAAAATTATATTCAAAATATAATATTCATAAGTAGTTGTGTAGTTTTAATATAAATAACGAAGATTAAAAAAGAATGGTAAGAAGACAGCGATACCAGTTGTAGTGAAGTGATATTTATGTAACGATATAACGCCGTATCTCATAAGTCGTAAGTGGCCCCTCCTTTCATTCGCTATTAATAAGTGTTCAAAATTAGATAGTAGTTTGATGATTTATATTTTAACGCTTTTAAATTTAAAAAGTAATAACAAGTTATTAATTGTTGATTTATATTTTAATGTTTAAAAGTGATTTAGAATTATATAAATAATAAATTGTCAATCAAAAATTAAATTCTTTAACTTTTTAATATTGGATAAAGGCAATTTATACTAAAAGCAATTCGAACTGTTGATTAAGAATGAAAGAGTGTGTATCACGCTGTAGTAAAAGTTCCACATTGATTGAGAAATGCTCGAGTGATCTCCTTAAAAATCTCCTCATAAACTAGCTTTTGGTGTTGAGTCTGTCTACGTGTCATATCTTAACACCAACACAAAATAATTTAGATTTTATAAATACTAATAAATTATCAATCAAAAATTAAATTCTTTTAACTTTTTAACATTTGACAAAGGCAATCGTATACTAAAGCAACTTGAACCTCAGCTTAACAGTGAAAAAGTATTTATCACACTGTTAGAGTGGATAAAATTTTTACATTGATTGGGGAATGGACAAGTGATCTCCTTAAAAGTTTCCTCATGAGTAAGTATCATATCTCAAACACCAACACAATTTTAATAGATTTGAATGTTTTACTCTATCAAATAAGCGGAGGTAGATCCACATTCATACGAGAGGATATACATGAACTCATTAATTTCGTTAATAATCATGCGTACATATGTATATCTATTTTGAAAAACTAGCAAAAATCAAGTATAGTTAACGAAGCATCCATAAATAGTATAGAATGGAGCACATTACCCGCGAATTTAAAGTTCAAATCCGTTTTGTTTAGAAATGAAAGTGGATGTAAAAAAAAATTGGGTTGGGGGGGTGGGGTGTACGTGAAGCACCATAAAAAGTTATTTTCTTAAATACAATAATGACATTATTAAATTGTAGATGACAATAATTTAAACTTGATTAATTTTCTTGAAAGAACAGAAAGGACAATATGATTTATTTATTTATTAATTAATAGTGGATTTTGGATGCTGCGCTGCATGGTTCATACTTACATTGCATTAATATTATTTTATTTATTATAAATAAATTGAAGTAGTAAATATATATTCCTAGAAGACACCAATAGTATACACATTTTTTTTAAAAAAAAAAAAAGAAGCAGCATAATTTGACTATACAGAAGAATGTGGCCGACAATGATTTACAAATAATATTTTTATATAACCAAAAAATATAATTTTTTAAAACTTCATAGACATTAGTATTCTCCTTATCCAAATATTTAAATCAACATAAAATCACCTCCCACGTACGTTAGGTATATAAACTAGTAATAATGCACATTATATTATGTTTCAAAATGAATCATCAAAATCAAGGTTAACAAAGAGAAAATAATCCATTTTTCTTTTATAGATTTAATTTTTTTATAGATACAAAACTTTTACAATGTTGAAAAATATAAAATTTATACGAATTTTTGTGGGAGATAAAAAGGATATTTAAAATTACTTTATACACTAATGTACTACACTTTAGTAATATCCAAACAATTCTTAATTTAAAAGTAAAAAGTTGCAAATTGTAACTTTAGAGAAGACTTTTGTGTAACAGACAAAACAAAAGTAAATAAATTAAATGTTTTCTGATGATAGGTAGATCTATTTCTTTAATGCATTTATTATCTTATATCCGTATAATATTTCTCATTTATTTAACTAATTTTTCACTTATTGAAGTTATAATACTTTTTTTTTGTAAGAAAAAAAAACTTTTAGATATTTTAGAACAAATTTATCTTTTGCTAAAAGTCCAAAAGGAGTAGTAATATTTGGGACCGAATAAAGTAATAATCTAGTACTCAATCACTTTATCAATTTTTGTTTTTGTCCAAAAGAAAATGATGCAATTTTATATTTTAAATTTTTTGTAATAAATTTTTTTTATAACCATACAAATTATCCTCAACAACAACTAGTGATTAAATTTAATAAGTGTTATCTGGAGAGGATAGAATATACGTAGATTTTATTACTATTTTGTGAAAATAAATATGTTATTTTTAAAAAATTCTCGAATTAAGTACAATAAATTCAGATATAAAAAAGAACGATATAGTGAAAGAGAATATAGCAGGTATCAATGTACACCTTACTAAAAAGGAGTTAGAAATAATATGATAATTAAGACACAAAACATCTGTTATATATTAAAATGAATCACAATTGTTTTTTTAAAAAATTAATTATCTTTATCATATTAATGATATTATATAAATTGAGACGGAGAGATTATGATAACGTAGAAACAATTATCATGTGATTTTGTAGCAGTTCATCAGATTCATAGAATTGGAAGAAGTAACCATTTTGGACACTCACAAACATGCAAAAGGCCTTTCAGAAAAATAAGAATAAACTATATAATAAAATTTTGGACAAGTTTCCCATTATTATTATATTTGTTTCTTATAATATAAAGTTTGTATATATTATCATTTGAGACCAAACTTTTTTTTTAAAAAAAATTTCTTTAGACTTTAGGACAAATACTTTTCCAATAATGTAGAGCTACATACATGGACACATATATAGGCTCCTATTTATTTACTAAACAAAATAATTGTAAGAGACACAATTAATCATTTAAGCACAATAATAATTACTATTTGTCACTAATTGTAAAGATTTATTACAAATGATAAAGTATTAAAGTAACAAAAAAGAAAAAAATGATATCTCAATGACACAAGTAAAAAAGTTAGAAGAATCTACTAGCCGTTCGATATGTAAACATCTTGGAAAAGTTTGTCCCTGAAACAATTTTTTTGAGTCGATAGTTTATCAAAAAAAAATTTACTTTATAAATATAAGAATAAAATTCGTGTATACGTGTACCTTATTCTTTTCATATTTTACTCGTAAAAATAAATTCCTATTAATCTGATTTATTTTTGAGTTCTGCATATAACGAAAGCTTAGTATATCAAACTATTTTTTACGATTGAATGCAATAATTATCAACATTATCGTTGCATAAAGTTGGAAGTCGTTTTACAATTAATATACCAAAAGATAAAGAAAAAAAAGGCCCTAAAACACCAAAAAAAACTTTAGTGGAGAATCTCTCTTTATATAATTACCTTTTTTTTTTTAATCTTTCTATCATTTTCCCCCTTTGTATGATCTAAAATTTGTCCGTACTTTAAATCATTTTTAAAAGAAAATCTTCCATCATTATTGCACCTATTCAGCATCGCACTCGATTAATAATTTAATATTAGTAGTATGTTTTATATGGAATTAATAACGATTGATTAATAATACCAAAGTGGTGAATTTAATTATTTATTTGATGAAGAGCCTCCATAGTTTTAAGACTTAATTTTTGTGTTTAACTTAAAATTAAGTGATTAAAATAGTTTTTGATTTTACTCCAACACAATGAAAGAGTTTAAAAGTTTAATTTATCATAAAAACACTTAAAGATAAATTAATTCAAGATGACTCTTACTCTTGCTTGTCATCGTGTAATATATCTGTTTTGAATCAAGTCCGCACAATTAGATGTATCATAAAGAGTATACATAACTAAAACTTCATTTTATAGATACTAATATAAGACTCATTGTCATGACTATATCTTAGTTGATTAGTTTGTCTTTTTCTTGATTTGATGTGGCTAACCGACTACAAAAAGATGATTTTTTATTAAGAACGTAGCATAAAAAGGTTTTTTCTGCAGTAAATTCACAAAAAAAAAAAGTGTTAATTATCCTAGTAATAATAATGAACAATGATGTCTAATCTCTAGAAATACTGATATGGAAAAGTGAAAACAAAAGACAAAGCAAAAAGGGGTCAAAAAAGAGTAAAATATTTTCACACAATCAGAGTCACTGTGAGATAATTACAACTCACAAGTGAATCGCTATGATAATCAATCGTTAATCACTTGGTAAAAATGAAATTTTACCTAAATTATCGATGTATATAACTTAAATTCTTTATTTTTATATGTGACATTGTGAAAGATTCCTCCATGTATGCAATGTGCCGGCAGTTGTAAACAAAAAATTGAAATCCAGATGTGACTTGTCAATACATGTTCTTCCAGCCTAATAACAGCTGCTTTTGCTTCCTACTTAAAACTGTACACATACCAAATTACATGCAATGCATCTATGGCAACAAAGACTACTGCTCCCTTCATTATTGTTCATGCAACACAACTGCTCCAATTTTTGTTCATCATCATAATCATAACTAGTTCAATTCAAAGTTTGAATTATGGACCAAGGCTCATTCTGTCGTGAGAACTCAGACTCCTCTAGCAAAGTTGAAAGGGGTAGTGTACTTTTTGAGGATCCGACACGAGTATAACATCTCGAGCAACATATACTACAGCTATCACTAGGAACCTAGCAAATACTCACTCTTTTCTCTCGAAGATCAGTAATGAACTAGAATTGACATGCTTCTTGGGTCAAACAACCGGACTAGCAAAAGAAGCAATCAAGCATGACCTTGATCAAATAACGAAACCAATATGGTCACAAGTCCATAGTAAGTGCCTAAAGTTGAGTCCAAATCATCTCCATTGCCTATTTATATAAACTTCTCATACATGCAGTAGGGCTACATTTTAGTCCATGATTTGAATAGAAAAGCCAAAAATTTACATGTTGATCACTAGGAGCATGTAACAATTAGCTTAGCCAAGTCCAACGCAGATAAAATTGGCAAACACACAAAATAGATCTTGAGTTCATCAAAAAAAGAGTTATGTATCTCATTCTATCCTAGTATATACAAGAAGAGATTCCATTCATGACCATAAAGAGACACCCTTTTAAAAAAATTCTCTGCAGATGCTTAATGCTGTTGAGAAGTTAACCTTCAAACTCAATGGAGAAGACAAATGACAGAAGAGCAGACTAACATTCATCCCAACCTTCCCATTTTACTACCCAAAGCTCCAAATGGTTAGGACTGAACCTTGAGATAAGATCCCTCAAAAGAGGGAAACATAGAATCATACAACAGCATGCAGCAACTTGCTAAACCTGAAGATGGATCAAGTTCCTCACCATCACTGCCAACTAATGGGAGCCCTTAATATATGACACAAAGGACGTTGAACTAATTCATCCTGAGGCTATTCTGCATGCAGGAAGGCAAGAAATATTAAGCTACAGAAAGTACTATAATCAGCACCTCTGCTATTAGTAAAAAACCCAAGTTGATATCAAGAACACTACATCAAGTAAACTGGCAGATGATACATGACAAAAAAGAGGGAAATAACAAAACGCCCAATACAAAAGATTATTGACACTATCCTTTTCTTATTACTACTTCAAATGCTTTGCTTGTGATGAAAATTCCACACAGTGCCAATGTTCCATTTCATTTCACTCCAAATTAGGGATTGAAAAGTTACATTGTGAAGAACATCAGGCCACAGAGACCTTAAATCCACAACAGAAGAAGTACTGAATAAAGCATAAAAAGATCAAAGCACTCGACATGTTTCTTAGTATAGAAAAACCTAATAGCTTTTCAATTCCAAATGAGGCGAAACGTGTGTTCAATGTTAAGCAGCATATGTCATGAACAAAATAAACTCTAAAATCATTAGTTGCGTAAACAGATGATCATTATAGAAACCGGTTTAAGGTGAAACTCAGAATGATGCAGTGATTGAACAGGACGCTTATTTGAATAAAAGTTCTACCTTTCAACCACTGCAAGTTGTTCTTAATTCAAATATTGCATACTCATCAAGCATGTCCTTTTTAGCCTTTCTACACACACACACATATAAACCTTACAATTTCTCTTTCTTATATTTCCACCAGCTATTCAGTAATTTTTTCCACCATTATTCTAATAGCAAAGTCGATGAAACATGGGGGGGACGGGGAACTTGTTACGACTTCCTTTCTGTGCATGAGACTTGCACATAAATCCATTTTAAAGTAGCCAAATTTCCAAGTTCCAACTCATATTCATCATCAAAGTTGGAGAGGATCCTCCTTCAATAGATACTCAGTTACTTGCAAAAAAGATATGGTTGCTCAGTTGGTCCAGTTCATTTACTTGTTTACTGACACATCTTAATCAGGGGATCAATTTTCAACAACACACAACTGAAAATGTTTAGTACTAATATGCACACACATACATATGTAGACTGGAGACAAAAAAATCATCCCAAAAGAAATATACATAATTATTGATTGATTCCAATGAGCCACAATAATAATAAATAAATAGAAGATACAAAAATACCTTAAGTTAGGCATATCATTTGATAACTTCTGTTGCTTTTCTTTATTGATGTAAGCAGTACTCAAGTATGGTTTAGAAACTTTCATCCTTTTCCAACTAGCCTTGACCAGTTTCACCTTATATCCCCACCAGCACATTCAGGACAGCATAGACAAAAGTTTACATCTTTTATGCTCAAGGATAGTGCATCTCAGACACTTCCATGATCACATATCCACCTTACCATAATGAGTTTGAGGCTGCACCAATAACATATTTTTCCGCCGTCTTTTTGCAAGATGAAAATGAATCTCTAACAGCAAACCTTTTCATGAATGTTTAAAATTTTCCAAGATATGCTTTCTTGTTTCTATTGTGAACTTCTTTATCCAAAAAAATTGTTCTAAAATATTTATCATTTCAGAAATCAAGAAAGGGTTAATTTCTTTTTCCAGTTCCAGCTTTACTACTCTAAGAGGGTGGATATAGTCAATAGCTAATCATTTGGGAAACAGCTACAGGTAACTTAGTCAAATACCCCTTATCATTCTGCTAATGATAGCAAATAGTTTTCTCAATGCATGTGCCAAAACTTTAAACGATAGATAAAAAAGGATAAAGGAGTATAAGATAGTTCCACCTGACTTCCATGAGAAGAAAATTTTGATCTGATATCCGAAACAGGCAGGAAAACATTTTGTCAGACATGCAGATGCCTCCTTTCACACTGTCGAGGCCAGACTAGATGCATGCCTACTTTTTCATGGTGGTTATTTAGAAGAGGGGGGAAAATTGAACTATATAAATCAAAACCGCCAGATTGCAATCATGAATACGCAAAAAAGTTCGATGCATCTGACCAGTAATGTCTTCCAAGGAACAGTCTCACTCAAATAAAGATACAGATGTCAACACCAGCGCATGCCATAAAGTTCTTCAATAAATGAATTGATCACGACATGAACTTCTGATATTTCACAATTCTAAATAAAGGAACCCTCCAAATTCTCAACTACAAAATCTGGGACAACATAAATTATACAACCACACGCACAATTCAGCCAGCTACCTTTATTGAACCAATCTCATCTATCTTTGAGCTCCTGTGCTGCAACGTTTTATCATGTAAGATGTAGGGAAAATTAGTAAAAGGTGAATGTATATTAAGTGTAAGATTTAGATTGTGTACATGAATTTATATCACGAACTAACGTTTGCAAATTTATAATTTTCCTCAAAAAGAAAGTTCAAAATATAGTAAAGAAAAATATTATATGAATCCAACATTTTTTAGTTACCTTGCTTTTCTTGTGTTTGTGGACACCGTTAAGATCCTCCTCGTCATGCTTCCTTTTCTGAAATCAGTTTAAGAAAAAAGATCAAAATCAATGAGTTCTTTTATCCGTTTTATTACAGTGAAGTATGACTCTTTGAGTGCCAAATTCCAAGGGTGAATTTTCCACAAAGCAACTCAATAGTTAAGTACCACCCGGCAAAAACAAATTTTATAGGTCCCACCCGAAAAGAACTTAAAACAAAAAAGGAAGTATCAAACTATCAGAGAGAAAAACTATATAGTCAACACAGCATTAAGTAGATTACACACATGAGGTTATTCTTAGAGTAAAGGAGTGGATCAGAATTTTACCAAGTTAAAATATATGTATCACTAAACTAAACAGAATCGGGCCGGACTCAACAACTTGTCGCCTCAATAACTTAAAAGTCAAGTGGCAGTTCATTTCAAAGACCTCATGTTCGTGCCTAGGAAGCTGAACCTTAATTAATCTCAACATTGTTTCCACTTGATCATAGAGAGGCAACTTGTAAAAAAAAGGATAATGTACAAATGGATTAAATTATCAAGTATAAATTCAAAAAAGCAAGTGCAACAGTCAGCCCAATGGTACTGAGACCTGTTGTGAAATTTGTAGTTTCATCCACTTCAAAAGAGTTTACTTAGTTAAGATAATGTTGAACCAGTCTTCTAAACATGAACCTAAGACAATATTCAAAGTAACAACATACCATGAGAATCATCATTCTTGAAACAAAATCATTTGAGTTAAGATGACAGCATACCTTTTCATGTTTCTTTGAATGCTCAGCACCAGGATCATTGTGGCCACTTTTATCTTTCTTTTTCTCTTTGTCCTTGTCTTTACTCCGATCTTTATGACGATGTTTGTGCTTCTTATGCTCTTTGTCCTTCTCCTTGTCTTTATCCTTATGTTTTTTATGCTTCTTCTCCTTCTTCTCCTTGTCTCTCATCTCGCTCTTAGATTTTCCAGCTATAGTGGGGGTGCCTTTGTCAGACTATCAAACACCATGAAAAGACCTACTGATCAGCAACAATTATAACAGGAAAAAAACAATTTATGTTTCAGCACATCATATGAGGAAACCCAATTCAAAAGCTCCAACTTCAGAAATCATAAAGGATAAGAGTGTTGCTTAGAAGAAGGTGAACAAATGGAGTTAAATCATCCAAATTCAAAAGCAGATATCTTACAGGAGACAAATTGACTGGAGCCGTTTCACGTAGTTGAAAGGCTTCTCTAAGGACATCTAAGTCAAAGGGCCGGATACATGAACTTGTCTCTCTTGAAAAGGAAGTATCCTGCGTGAGCTGATCCAACTGCATCTTCTCACCTTTCCTAATTTCGGTGTCTCCAACCACATTATGAAGATAATGTGTATCGGAAATTGACAATGGAAGCGACCTCTTACCAAAGAACTCATAATGAGGCAACAATTTGAAGTGACTAATAAGATCACGAGCACCTGTGAGTTCTCTTGGCCCTAACAATATATTTGGACCAAATCAACAACAATTATAAACTACATATATCTTTATCAAACATGAACACATTCTAAAGAGGAGAACAAACCAACTATGTAAGATATAAAGATATTTTACAAACCAACTATATCTGTGAAGTAATATGCAACACAAAGAATGGTAAAAAACCACAGATGCAATCTGCAGTCAGTTGGTAATAAAATGGTAAGCCTGCCACAACACCTATATATTCATTTGCCACTACGAATTCCTCTGCTATCAGATTATGTTCATTTAACACCTTAAGAAACTTAACTAATGCCGAGTGTTTTCTTTTCTTTTTTTTTTTGTTTTCAGAAGCTTATCTATAAGCTCTTCCACATCCCACAGGTCTCTACAGTAACCTATGGCTTAAAATCTTAGAACTTGAAAGTGATTTCTTTCTAGATTGAACTCTGTTCTCTCTCTTCTTTTTCTTTTTTCTCTATCAGTTCATTTCATACTAAATTAAATATGATGGTGCATCCATTTTCCAAAAAAAAAAATTACTTATAGCTTGAACACCCTTCATAAAATTTCTGATCATGCCACTGGTATCATTGTAAGCAGAAGAAATCGGCATAAATGAGTTGGCAATAAAACAATAACTTTACTTCCTTCAAGTAAGAACTAGAGCAATAGGACTATAAAACAAAATTTCAGCAGCATATAAATTCGTCATCAGGAGTCTGAACAAGAATATCAATCAATGTGTCACATTCACCTTAATTCTGAGCCTATGGACGCAATAAAGAGCATTCTTCATCAATTGCATACTAGTCACATGAGTAGAGACATGCAGTAGTCAAGATGTGTAACAAGCAAGGAGACTGTATGTCCCTATTTTTAATTTTTGAGGAGAAAGGTAAACATGTAAAAGTCTTACCTCTTCCAAAATTCTTGCTATCTGGATCCATCAATCAGCACCAAGTATATAAATAGAGCATTATTTCCTGGAAAGCATCAGTAGGTAAGACAATCCAGAAATATCTAGTGCAGCAAAGGTCAATCTACTCATATGACTAGAATGCAAACAAAATGGCATTGGAGGAGGACAATTGGGAGAATGTAACCATAGTACAACCATAGTGCACAATGATAGAGCTCATAAACCTTGTCAGTATCATTTTCAAATAAATACTGCCTTAATGTCATGGATTTGGCAGGGGCTACTACCGCCTATGTTCAAACCAGAATACCAAGAGTAAAGATAAAGGGTGCTAAAAGCCACACTAACAGAAAGAAAGACAGCTTTTATCTGTTCAACTAAGGAGAACTTATATATAAGCTGGCAGAGAGATCATTTGATATGCAATTTCTATACCGCTACTCTCAAGTGGATTGGGAGGTCTTATTTGATCAAGCATAGATACAACAAAAATAAATTTGAAGTAAATAATAAGGAAAAGGGAAAAAAACAAGAACTCAGATTGGTCGTAAGAATAGTGTCTCCCGTATACAACGGCGGCTATGTTATTTAGAGTGCATAGTGTCCCAAAAATTGTCTATAGTGACTGAAAATGTTATCTACTGCACTAGGTCCAACCTCTCACTAAATTGTGTATAATTGGCCTAAAGATTAGTTTTTTTCAAACAGTTACTTCAAACATGCAACTAAAACAGTTTTTCAAGCCTATAGATTAAATTTTTTTCCAACAGTCACTTTGCAAATGCAACTCAAAACAGTTTTCCAGCCCAAAGAATGGGTTTTTCCCAACAGTTACTTCACACATGCAACTCAAACCAGTTTTTTCAGCCTAAAGATTAGTTATTTTCAATAATTCACTTGAGGAATGCAACTCAAATTAACACTTTTGATCCTTGACAAGACTGAGCAATAAAATGAAAAAAGAAGAAAAAAACTCAACTTACTGCTCCAACAGAAAGAGGAGAGAATTACACTTACCTCAACTTACCTCTTTCTGTTGGAGAAATAAGCTGAGTTGACCTGACCTCAACTTACAATAGAGAATTTTTTTTTATTAAAAGCTGATTCCATTACAATTTGAGCTTCATAATTTCAATATATCTGAATATCAATGACGAAACACATTGATCTTTGAAGTTAATGACTACGTGATCCCTTTCACAATCTAACATCAGTACATAGAGAATTCAAATCTCCAACTACGAAAAAAGAGCTTACTCGATCAAACTGATGGATATCCAATCCAATTGAAGAACGAAGCTCGTCTGTTTTCCAATTGAAGATTCTCCTGAATCAAAATAATCGAATTTCAGGGCTTAGGGTTTGCAAAAATTCACCGTAAGCTCCGTATAATTGAACCAAGAGAAAACCCTAATTTTGCAATTTCACGGAGTTGAAAAAATATTGGCACCAATTACGGCGTATTATTATTATTATTGCGACATCGTAATATTTATATTTATTTTACTGGCGATGTCTCGTGACTCTGTTTCCTCTCTGTGTCATGTTGACATTAATTGCCCCTGTCTGACCTCGTTTCTGAAGGAGTTTATAGTAATTTCGGCTCAAATTATTTTATTTTTTGCTTCAAATAAAATCCACTAATATCGAGGTACATGTGCATAATTGAAAATTGACTAATAAATTAGAACGCATTTCGCCATTTTCCCTATTAGTTCTCGAACATATACGCTGCACGTGTATCTCATGTTATTTAATATCAAATATTTTAAATGACATAATTATTTTAAAATAATTGATACATTATAAAAGGATAAAAATGATGTTTCTGATAAAACATTCAACTAAAATTGCAACTTGCAAAGATGAATGAAATCTGAAAATTTTCCTGATTGTATTGATAAAAAGTATTTCTTTTAATATTGGTAAAAAAAGATTACTACTTCAATTATATGATTTGTCAAGATTGACAAATATCTAACACTATATTTCATACAAAATGAAAGAAGTTAATTAAATAAAGCAATATATCAATAAAAAAAAGTTTGACCAATGAATAAAAGAGATGTGAAAATATAAAGTGTAATGGACTAATATTTTCTATTCAATTTATAAAGAGAAAAATTGTGTATATGAAAGGTTGTGGATGAATGTATTGCCCACGGGTCGTGAACTTCTTTTCCCGGAGTTTAATTGTAAGAAGTGAAAAATAGTAAATTGTGACATCTAATCATGTATTCTCTTCAATTAAATATTGATAGTGTATAAATCTCTCCATATGCTCTAACATATCTCTTCATATGCTCTAATGTTAAAAAAAATAATCTAAAACGGTAATTGTTTTTAGTGATCAAAATTCATCAATTAAGAAGAAAAATTGTTAATGCAACTCAATGATAGTGGCAAAAGGAATACTCATAAATGCGCTACAAATTATTACGGTAACATTTTAGTGGTATGTAAAAAAAATTCTGTTATGGAACTTAAATTACTATTTAATAATAAATAATAATAATAATAATATAATGATATTATTGTAGTAACTCAATTATATAGGATTATTTTGGTATTTCAATTTTTAACTTTTTTATTCACTTGTAATAATATATTATTTTAGATAAGTTAAGAAAAATATGAAAAATGGCAGTGAATTATTGGTAGCAACTACAATAACTAAATAATGTCATTCAATGATGTTATGTAAGCAATTTATTTAAGTGTCAACGATTATTTCATAACTTTTAGAATTTGAAATATAAAATAAATAAATAGTTGCTTCATGCAAATTTTATAAATTAACGATACTCTAAAAGTATATTGAATATTTAATTTTAGTATTTAAATTTTTAAAAGTATAAATCACGTAAAAAAAAAAATTCTCTTAATTTAGATACTTTTTCGTTTAAAAAAGATTGACATAGTTTGACTTAGAATGAAATTTTAAAAAAGAAAGGAGACTTTTTAAAATTAAAGTTATGTCAAATAAATATATCAAAATGCCCTTTAATCTTGTAGTCGTAAACATGACACGTGAAAATTAAAGTTAAAATATTATCAAAAAAGAAAATGAGTCATTTTTTTAAAACAAACTAAAAAAAATAAAAATATTCTTTTTAAAACGGAAGGAGTACTGTTTAAATAATCATTTTCCTCTCTCCTTTCTCATATATAATCCTACAAGAAAGATAAGCTTTCATTTAATTGAACGAAAATTTCTGCATTTATCAAAAACAAATAAGATCTTCAATGTACGTGTTTGGAACTAACTCAAACAACGAAGAATTTGATTTAGTTTGAAATTATATATGACATAATAAACTGCTAAGTCTGAAAATAGCATCAAGCGAAGATGTCGCTATGTCCCTTGGTTAATCAAATGGTCCTTTCACTTTTCTTTGATTCCAAAAATCAACATGAATCTCATAAAATTGTATATAACCAACCCTTAGTAAAGAATAAATAATCTATCTTGATTCAAGTATAATTCCAGCAAGTGGCTTGTAAGTCACGTAAACATAAACTTTATTACTATATAGATTTTTCATTAAAAAAAATATTTAAAAAATCACACTCAATATATTATGCAAATCATATATCTTAAGCATTAACGATTGATTCTATAATTTAAATTCATAACATAGAGAAATAAATTGTTGATCAAATTATGCAAGATTAGTAAATTAATGACATTTTAAGAGTGTTTAACTCTAACTCATCAATTACGTAAAATTACTTATTTTAATTCAATTTAAATGAATACTTTTTACTTCCTTCGTTCACTTTTATTTTATTTCTTGTCCGTTATTTTAAAAGTAATCTTTTACTTTCACTTGTCATTTTTAACGTATCAAAATTATTAATTTTTTTTACATATTTTAGCTCGATACTAATTAATCATTTTTCAAAGACTAATCTAAACGTTAATTTTATAGGAGTATAATAAAATAGTAGTGTTCAATCATTAATTTTAATAGGTGGTGCCAAATACGAGCAAAATAAGTAAAAAAGAACGAAAGGTTTATTTTACTATAAACCTGGATTAGTGTACTGTAAATATTAGTTTATTTAATTAAACAGTAATTTAGAAAGATGCTTAGTATGACGGAATCTAGAATTAACCGCGAAATTATTTTCCTCCGTCAACGATCTTAACTCCGCCGTCTTCCGCCGCTGATCTTCGAAGCGGGCAATCCCGGAGACTATATTTTCTCCGTAATAGAGAAAAGAGAGAACTTGGAAGTTTTTACAGATAATAAGTGTCCGGAGCAATGCCTTCCCTTAAAATCAAAGCGATTTTTTGTATGCAATTGCTACCTTTGCTCATCGGAGCTTTTTCCGTTATCCGAATCAACGGTAGTTGGGATGTGGAAGAAGGATTGCTACGCAGGCAAACCGGATACCAGAGAGAGTTTGATTACTTCAAGCTATCTCTCTTATGGCCTGGCACGGCTTGCCGGAATACCACCAAATGTTGCTCTTCCAATGCCTGTTGCCGGTACTTCTCTTTATTCTTCTTTCATATCTCAAATGATTTTTGGCAGAAATTAGTTATTCAGCTGATTGGCAGATTGTAAAATTAGACTAATTGTCGATTGATTTCTTCATTTTGCCTATTTATTCTCAGATTGTAAAATTATATCATGTCTAAGGAATTTTAAGCTAGTTGTGTGTTTTGTAAGGATTTCATGACATTTGAAAGCAGAGGCTTACCTTTTTTTATTTGTTTTCTTTTTTCAGCTCAAACTCACCATCAATATTCACTATTCGTAAGTTATTCCGGTTGCGAAGGATGTATTTATATTTTGTTTTCATGTTGTGCAATGTGAGAGGTAGAATTGAATAAGGTTTCTCTTGCTTCAGATGGACTTTGGGCTGATTACAATGACGGAACGTGGCCTGCATGTTGTTCTGGCCCCCAATTTGATAAGGAGCAGGTATATTGCTAACCCTTTTCCCCAACCACCTTTTTATTCCGTGAGGACCGTTTAAAGAGAAAGTTAACTGGTGGAACTGTTGTTGCTTAGATATATACCGGTTTGAAGGGAGAATTGATTGGTAGAACTGTTAATGTTTAGTTAAAGACCTGAAGCATGCTCTTTCATGGAAGATGGGTGCGTGCTTTCATTCCCAAAATATTCATATATTTTGACGGTAAAGCAGTTTATTGGCTGTGAAGGCTACAATAATTCATATCCATAATGCACCCATCTGCAAGTGTTGGTGGGATTTAATAGGGAATTATGTAACTGAAGATCTGTTTATATTGTTTGTCAAAACATGTTGACTCCAAATCCAGAAACGCTTGTCACAGAGAATAAGTTTCAAACAAATGAAGAATTTTAAGACAAATGTGAACTGTTTGGATTTGCAAACGTTGTTATCCATTCATAAGGAGGTTCCCAAAGCTTATAACTCCGGAAATTAGGATTCGGCAAAGTAACCTGATGTACTACTAGCATCATACTTGCATTTTTATGACTGATCATTCATTTCTATTTCTGGTTTTAGTTGAAGAGTCTTAGATTGCATATAAGTTTGCCTTTCATGGTGTACAATCTGTTTTGTTTGAACATTCATTTCATGCTACCGGCTATAAGTTTAAAGTGCTACTTCTTCTTTTTTCAGTCTCCTTTGATCAATCCTGAACTTTGCCTTAATATAGAAGGATGTCTTTTCTGAATTTTATTATAAAAAATTTCATGTGTATTGCATGCATTATTTGTAACACTTGATTTGCAATGTATTTTGTATTAACTTGTGATTATTCAGAGATATAAAATATAATTCAACAGAAAGATATACTTCTTCCAAACAAGTGTCTAACTTTTTGAATTGTATGAATGGGATAATCCTTAAAGTTAATGTGCTCTTGTTAGTGATTTTGGACTTCCCTTTGTTGTTAGATATAAGACAGTATTGTAAAGGCTTTTCATATTTTAAAAAAAAACAAAAAAAACCCAGTGTTGTAAAGGCGTGTTTAAGCCCTGAAGCTGAATGTATGGTTGGCGTAGGTGCTGCACCCCGCTCAATTGGTGTTCAATGCAGCACCAAAGTGCTAAGATTTGTTCCTCAAAACCGATGGGTTCTATCACAAACCAGACATCGTCAAACAATAACTATACATGCCAGTAAATCTCTATAACTGTTGCTTGCCGTTATTGTTATTTTTATTGCATTACATTTATATTATTTCTGCTCTTTCTTCACTAAAATGGGCAGTTTAATAGAGCTTTGTGCTTGACACTAGCGGGCTATGGAGCTTTTAAATGCCTTTCTCCTTTCAAGATACTGATTTAAGGTCCTTGCCTTGGATTTTTGCTGGGAAATGGTATCACAGTTCTGGCTTAAGTATGCAGATACAGTTAAAATGTTAAGCCTATCAATATCTCTGCTGGCAAGTTGCTTAGTAATATATTTAATATGAGCATCTGGAAGTTCTTTACAGAAGGATCTGTGATAATTTTGAATATTGAGAATTCAGCAGATGGGACTGAATAAAGAAGCTTCTATTTTTTCAACTCTAGGGGACATCCATTTCCTAATGCATATTTATATAAATATTCACCAGCACTGAGTCTGAAACATTGTCTTTTGAGCTTACATATCCATTCATTTTGTAGATTTCAACATTGCGTAAGCCTATGAAGAAGTACTGGCCTTCTTTTAGTTGCAAGGCCACCTCAACTTGTCATCACGAAAAGGGATCGTTTTGGGCTCATGAGGTGGTTTTTCATTGTTACTTGTACTAATGATTGATAAAGAATTCGATACAATTCAAGGAACTAACATGTCCTTCTTGCATTTCTTTTATGCTGACTCTGGAGATATTCGTTTTCAGTGGGGTAATCTCTCTTTGCCTTATTTTATATTCAGTTTATATATACATATATCTTGCAAGATGTCTTGATGGCTTTGATCAAGATCTTTGATTTAAATGAGAAGCAAGATTCTTTACTTACCAGAAGGGTGTATAAAATAGGAAGTCCCTTATTTCTCACATCTTCTAACATTATTGGTTCCTTCTTCTCCTAGATATAATTACATTAACATTTTATAGTCCTTGTGCATTCTCATTTTACATTTTTTTTACAAGTCAAAAATAAAAAAATTATCATTTGAAAGTTTGCGGATAACTAAGTTGAAGTTAAGGCCAGTCTGGAATGTTATTTTTTCTATTAAATGTGGGATAACTTTATTTGCCCTTCACCTTATCTCTTGTCTGGCAGGAAATGGAACCCTTAAAATACTTCAGATGGATAAAACTGTCATTTTACTTCTGAAGCAAGCACCTTACCGTTAATATGGAGGATACGGAGAGGATAAAATAGGGGTCTTACCTGTTGAAATGTGAACATTGTCTTGGCACTTGAAAGAGAGGAGTTTTTGATTTGTGTGATACATAAATTTAGTCAGTTCATGTACTTAGGATATTAATGTTAGGACATATGTATGTTTGAATACATGTATTTGAGAAAAATGGGAATGAATTGAATAAATGATGGTAAAAAATCTACTGAACTAGGTACATTTGACCATAAAATATGATAGTACATGCTAGGATAGTCCTACAAAAATATTCAAATATTATAGCTATTTTTGATAAGCCAAAATGAAGTCAAGTTGGTAAAAGTCCACTTGTCTTCAAAGAGCATTATTTATTGAGAAAGCAAGTAGAGTGAAGTATAGGAGAACCACTTTCTCCACTTGTCTTCAAGAGAAAATGAGTCACTGAGAGTGCTCCTCCTCCCTATTTTCCAACATTACCAACCTACCTACTGCAACCTAAAATTCAAACTTTTGTGTTTTTACACTTAAAAATATCTGATAGAGACAAAAGTCAGACTAGTAGATGTTTCTTTTGTATGTAGTGTGATCTTTCATAATTTTATGTCATCGTTCGCAGAAAAACACGGGACATGTTCTTATCCAGTTGTCCACGATGAGTATGAGTACTTCCTGATGACTTTGAATGTTTACTTCAAATATAACGTCACTGTAAGTTGATTGTTATTCTATTTATTTACTCCAATAAACTTTGCCTTGTGTATTTTCTATAAGATTTAAACTTTGAATTGGTACTTATTTGCATCCCAAACCCCACCTAGTGGGATTTCACTGGGTATGTTGTTCTTGGTTCTTATTTGCATATATTCAGTACTGGGGCAAAGAAATTGTTTTATGTGTCAGATACAACAGCAGCTTAATAGCTCATCTTGAATATCTTGGTTAATATTTTATGTCAAAACTTAAAATCACATATGTTATCGATATCTTTCCTAAGAAAATTCCCCTTGGTCAATGTTAACTTTTAAATGGATGATCGTTGACAATATGAGCTATACAAGATTGTGGTTACATTTACAACAGCCTTCTGAATTAATTTCATTGCAATAACTTACTACTCATTAGAGTATCCTTAGATGCAAAATATACCAAGAGAGTTAGCAGTTGGACTTTATTATACTGAAAAAGTGATCACTTTCCCATCATCTGTGCTGAATTTTTTTCTTAATAAACTGCATCATAACTTTCTGGATATGTTAAGCATTGGATCACTTAACATTCCTTTAGCATTCCATGTTCAGATGTTTTTTTTTTCTTTTTGAAATGTCACTACAGCTTCATTTCATTTGGTTGAAAAGTTAGATGTTGTTCCTCTTAAAAAATATAATTACATAGTGTGGTTGCCTGGTAGTTGAGTCCACTACTGATTTGCTCAAAAATTGAAATTAACCAGGGAGTTCTGTTTGAAGCCGGGTATGTACCCTCAAATTCTGAGAAATATCCACTGGGAGGCATCATTTCAGCCATTCAAAATGCCTTTCATGCAACTCCAGAGTTGATATGCTCAGGCGATGCGGTGGAGGAACTAAGAATATGCTTCTATAAGGATTTACAGGTTGGTTCTCTCTAATCCTCTAATTGAAATGGATGGCCTCATTTAAGATGTTTTTCATTATTTAGGCAACGAAATCATTATTATGTCTTTCAATAATGCACTCCTTGTTTGTTATCACTTCCTTTCTTTGTACAAATCTATCATGTAGATATCGTAAATGTGCAATTTAGAGATTGGTGATTATGTATTTACTTTCCAAGTTCATTCATCTTAATTCTTACGTTACATATTAGCAAATAAAGCGGACATCTTAATCTAAATCTCTGCTTGGTTAATCTTATGTCTAATATTCTTTTGCCTAATTTGATATCAAAACGTGTCTAGTTATATATTGTCAGATTATCATCCCCACTACTTCCATTTTGTAGATAACCTCTTTTAAGATGTCTGACATTGTGTAGTGTAGGATATAAATTAGTATGTCCTTCAATGATGCACTTGTGTCTGGTGTTAACTTCTTTCCTTGTCCAAATTTAACCAGTAGATATTACGAGTATAGAATCTAGAGGTGGATGATTCACTCCTTCATCCTGAATTCATGCGTCTTACATGTTTGCAGATAAGACAGACTTCTTAGTTCTAAATATCTGCTTGGATAATCTTATATCTAATTGTATATTGCTTAAGTTACTAACAAAAACATGTCTTATTGTAAATTGTCAGTTTTTCATCCCCAAAAATTCCCTATTTATCGCCTCATTTAAGATGTCTGTCATTGTTAGTCCATGACAAGAATTAATGTTTACTCCAATAGTGCAACCAGTATTTGCAGTTAACTTCTTTGCTTGTCCAAATCTAACTATTATATGTGATGAGTCTACAATATAGAGGTGGACGATTCAGTTCTTCCATTCCGATTTCTTTTATCTTATCGCTAGCAGATTAAAGGACTCCTTAATTCTTTTTTTTTACTCGCTGCTTGGTTAATTTTATGTCAAACTATCGTCTATCTATTGTTTAATTTAATACCAAAACATGTCTGATTGTATATCGTCAGACTATCACCC
Organism: Solanum habrochaites; assembly: GCA_027704765.1. Classification (NCBI taxonomy): domain Eukaryota; kingdom Viridiplantae; phylum Streptophyta; class Magnoliopsida; order Solanales; family Solanaceae; genus Solanum; species Solanum habrochaites. The sequence goes on along the minus strand of JAKWJA010002494.1, from coordinate 50,224,604 downwards.
CCAAAGCTCCAATTTCTATCATTAATGTGAATATGGTTCTCAATTCCTTTCTCTTTTACAGCCTCGTGATTGTGCAAGTGGTTTTATCATCAAAAGTGGTAGAGTCTCTTCTGGGTCATGTCCTCAGTATGTCAGCTTGCCAGTAGTAAATGGATCAGGGGGTAAGTTCACTTCCACACAATCTGGGTGCGCATCTTTATCTAATTAGATTAGCTCAACTGGATGAATTAAAGATTGATCAGTTTGTGATCCGATCAACTAATATGACATTTTTGGAGGTCAAATGTCATCATGTTCTGTTGTTTCGCACAATGCTCTATTTTGTAAGATGATTAGCCCACCAGTATGCAGTTCTGTAGCCTTGTACACACAAATGAGCAACAAAATGACTATTTTTGTGATCACAGTACCTTCTTGATCAAAACCGAGCGTCTAAAAGTTGTCTATGCCTGATTAGCCTAGCCTACAAATGGTCTAAGCATCATTGTTTTCTAAATCTCCTTATTTTGTATAAATATTTTACTTGGTTATGAGTTTACATGTTGACCTATCAATCAAACAAATACAAATAAAACATGAATTTGACCTGCTAGTTATATCCAAGAAAATATATTGGAAGATATTACTTTTTTATCTGTTAACAGAGTAAAGAGGAGAATATGTGTATATTTTCTTGTTTCATCCCTTGCTCTCCTAATCTCCTCTTGAACACTCCCTGGCATTGGCTATTTTTCATGAGATTTTTCATCTTTTTAAGAAGCTTACTCTTGGTTCTCTGAAGGTAACAAACAAGTGGCTGGGTTCGGTCTCAAGCTTTGCTTTGCAGTTCACTTACTATTGATTTTTGCATTTATCTGAGAAGGTAGCTGGACTCCCAACTCAAAGTTAAACCCCATGCATGAGTTATCTGTCGACCCTAGAAAGTGTAATTATCAAGATCAGATTAGGAGTATGAAAGCACATATTTACTTAAAAAAGGGGCATAAATTTTTCCCTTTTGGGTTCAGCACTTGAAAGTTTCTTGACTTTATCTTTTGGTTTCACAGGGCTTGACAACACAACGGCAGATTTTTTTATCTGAGAGATAGTCTTACAGCAGTTCCCCATGGTCTAAGTCAATTTGATCAGGTAAATTTGACAGGGTTTATAAGATCAGATCCTTATTGCTTTGCGAAGATGTTTAGCATTCAGCTTGGTATTTATAAGCTATACATTCTTCTTGTAACGATTATGAGATGATGTTGGTGTAAGTTACTGGTCTTATCGAAATAGCATCTCAACGAGAATTGTTTAATTTTTTGCTTTATTGTATGGTTCCTTTCTGTGAAAGTTAAGTATTCCACCTGCAAAATGCAAACCAACTAAACGACTGTTGTTATGTTGTTCATTGTTAGGAAAAGAGGAACATTCCCCAAAAGGGTAGAAATTACAGTATATAAAACAGATGGAACTCCAGAAAAGTATGGTAAATCACTCTATGTCGAGCATCAAAACACATCTCTTCATTAAGTCAAAATAGTTGCTTCATCCATGTTTAAGTTTTCCCAAGAATCAGGAGACTGAAATCTCTCAGATAAATAATATAAGTTGAAAGCCCAATACTACAGTCCACAGTTTCTAATTTTCTGTAAATTGTCTTTTTGAAGCAATTCTTTTTCGCGAATAAATCTGGAGGACAATTTCACCAATCATTTCATTTCCTCCTACCAGCACAAGTGCATTTTGTCAAACAGTACTGTTGTCTCTAAATATACTCGTGTTCTCCAGGGGGTGTGCATGCTGTCAAACAGTGCTGTTGCCTCTAAATATCCCCAAGCTTTTTCTTGGGTCAACGTGAAGCAAAGCTTCTTTCCCTTGCATACCTCCATCATAACCATCCTATGTTCATACTGAATTGGTCTAAAACCAATAAACTCTGCATTCGGAAAATGGATATCAGAGCTCATCTTCTGTAGCTTCACAGCTGAGTAGAAGTTCATTATCTAGTATTTGAGAAGTTCGCTTCATTTCATATATCAATGCATCAAGGTTGTCATATATCTCGTTGCATCTTGGATGGGCTTTATCACCAACAAGGAACATGTGTAGCACAGACTTGATCTCAATCCAGCTACAACCTGGCTCCTTCTTGAGCCCACCATACCTCATCACTTTCCTCATTTCAGAAACTTCTTTCCACATTCCTGCATCAGCATAAATATTTGACAAAAGTATATGAGAAGACGAGTCCTCAGGGTCTAATTCCAAGAGACACTTTGCTGCTTTTTCTGCTACTTCCACATTCCTGTGCATCTTACACATACTAAGCAGAGTTCTCCAAATCACATCATCAGCCTCAATAGGCATGTCTTGAATAAGCTTCAGTGCATCACTAATTTGCCCCGCCCTCCCTAATATGTCAACCATACATGAGTAATGTTCTAATTGAGGATCTAATCCATAGTTATTCGACATTGAATTGAAGTGTTGCAGTCCTTTTTCAACAAGTCCTATATGTGCACAAGCTCTTAAGACCGCAAGAAAAGTTGCATGATTTGGTCTTACATCCTCAAGCTGCATCTTTTCAAAGATCTGCAAAGCCTCTTCTCCAAGACCATGCTGTGCATAGCCACAAACCAGAGCATTCCATGTGACAAAATCCTTTTTTGGTGCTTTTTCAAACATCAACCTAGAATCCTGCATGTTTCCACATTTCGAGTACATGTCAACAAGAGTGCTAGTTATAAACACATCTGATTGCAATTCTTGCTTTATAATTTGAGCATGAATTTGCTTTCCGAGCCCAACAGTAGCTAGATTGGCACAGGTATCAAGAACTGTTGCAAAGGTAAAGTTATCAGGTTTTACTCCCTCTTCCAGCATTCTAGAGAAGAATTTCTGAGCTTCCTCACTTTGTTCACGCAATGAGAACCCCGATATGATTGCATTCCAAGAAACGATTGTCTGTTCCTTCATTCTCTCATGGAGTTTCTCTGCCTCTTCTACCTTTTCACATTTACAGTACATATCTATTACAGCACTCCCAATGAAGCACTCCAACCCCATCCCTGATTTTATGATCCTATTGTGGATCACCATGCCAGTGTTAAAATCTTGACGAGCTGCACAGGCCTTTAAAACGCTACCATAAGTGAATTCATCTGGTTCCATCCTTGACTTAAGCATCCGGAAAAATAGTATCAAAGTTTCATCCTCGTGTCCATTCTGCTCGTAAGCTGCAATTATAGCATTCCAAGACACTGCATCTCTTATTTCCATCTCGTCAAACAAACGTAGAGCTTCTTGTGGTGCTTCGCATTTGCCATACATGTCCATAATGGCATTTGCGACACAAACATTGGACAAAAAGGGGGTCTTACAAGCTACCCCATGTAGCTGCATTCCCTCTAAATGCCCTTTGAATACAGCACATGCACTAAATACACCAGATAAGCTTATTTCATCAAACCCAAGATAAGACTTCAGTAAAAGCCGGAATAGTATTACAGCTTCATATCCTTGATCACCTCGAGCAAACCCAACAATCAAGGCATTATAGGATTGTAAATTATGGTTTGGCAACCAGTTGAATACCTTCCTAGCATCAGACAAACTGTTACATTTGGCATACATGTCCAAAGTGGCAGTAGCTACAATGACATCGTACCCAAAATCAGTTTTCAATGCATGACCGTGCAATTGAGAACCCAATTTTAAGTCTGATAACCCGGCACAAGACCTGAAGACACTAGCATAAGTAGATTGACTCACTCCTACTCCTCCTTTTTGCATATTCTTGAAGAGGTGTAATCCATCAGTAAACTTGTTATTTTGAACGCAACCTGCTATTAGAGCACTCCAAGAAACCCAGTTCTTCTCAGGCATCTCATTGAAGAAACATATCGACTCATCCAATCTCTTGCATTTCGAATACATATCCACCATCGCACTCCCCGTCACCACATCAGTAGCAAGACCTAACTTGACGACTAACCCATGCACCTGCATCCCTAACCAAGAATCTTCAATACCCGAACAAGCTTTCAAAATAACAGCAAAAGTTGTTCTATCAAAAGCAATACCATCTCTTCCCATTTCGAGAAAAGTTTGAATAGATTTCCCATAATTACCATTTTGCATATACCCGGAAATCAAAGAATTCCATGAAATTGCATCTCTTTCAGGCGTCAAATCAAACATTAATTGTGCCTTGTCCAATTCACTTACCATGGAATACCCAAAAATCATTGCATTCCAAGAAACCGTATCTCTTAGAGGCATTTTATCAAACACTTTATCAGCATAACCCAAGTTGGAGCATTTTATGTACATCTGAATCAAACAATTGGTGACGAAAACAGTGGGTTGAAACCCAGAAGTTATCATCCTAGCATGAGCTTGCCTGCCTGGTTGCTGAGTGCAATGTTTCGCACATTCTTGGTATATATGGGAAAAAGTTCTCCTGTAGTTGTTTGGGTGCATTTGGTTTGCTGCTGCAAGTGTTGTAAATCGTCCAGGGCAATGTTCCTTCTTCCATTTATATCCAACTGTTGATGAAACAGCACGCAATACATGCCATCAACTTTTAAAATCATGCTTTGGCGGATGTTCCAGCTTCATACAACAAGGATTGTCCGTTAAAATCATTGCCTAATCACCAGAAGTCCCATTTTAAGTCTTATCTTGGGTACTTCTATTCAACAAGGATTCTCTGTACTTCTATTATTTGGACGGTGACATTATGTCAACAATACATTCATCATTTACAGCAAATTTTACAAACAAATCAGTGTATTCAGAATTTAAAATTTCTAATCACACCGTGTTTTTATATAAATTTGAACTATTACTGATGGTAAAGAGATGTATTTGACAATTCCGTAGTTAATTATTATTTGGCCTTCAGACCTGGAAGACACCATACAAGATTCAATGACAAGATCATGAACACAACTTAATTAGTGACCGTAGTACCCACCAGAAGAAAGCTAAAATATAACACATTGAAAAACAAATAAGAGACGTATTCTATAAGCAAAACATAAGATAAATGGAGGCAAATTACAAAAAAGAACTTAAATAGAAAAGGGCACACAACAAAACTAGACAAGACAACTTTCAACACATATACCAGCAGCTAGAATCAATTAGTGAAGAAATTGCCTAGACATTAACGCTACAAACTCATTGCCATTGGCGAGGCAACAATAAGTAGGCAAGGTTACCTTGCAAGTGACATAATGCAACACTCCATGCCAGATTTATAAGGCTGAGTATAAAATTTTAGGACATTCAAATTGGTAAATTATCATTCTACAGAGCATGCAAAACTGAGATCTCAATAAAGAAGAAAAAACAGAGTATAAAAAGAGCATAAGCAACAATAATATTTCAGGACTCTTGCACTGCTGTTTACTCGTCATCCTCATCATCGTCATCATCTCCAGCAGCTGAATTCAAAGCATTCAGTCTCTCAATCAACTTAGCCTTCCTTTCCTCGTATGTTAGCTTCTTCAGATTATACCTGCAAAAGTATCAAAAAATGAATATACAGAAAAAGATGCATAGACAGGGGAAAAGAGAATTAACATTTTCCTATAACCTTGAATAAGTCATATAGGGATACAGGAAAACAGGATATTAGCATACTAATTGCTGCAGGCAGAAGACAGGTCATAGTTTTTCCTACATGGCATTCTAGAAATGAAGAATCAGGATGAGCATCAAAAGCATATTTCTTATTCAATAACAAAAGGAAAATTAATCCACCACCCAACCCATTAAGTATAATGCTTGAGAACTTCAATACATCCCAATGCAAGGAATTTTTTTCTAATAAAAATGAGAACGAGATAAATCTAAAGAGAAGTTTATACCTCTTGTGTTGTTTAGGAGGTTGCTTCTCAGATTTCTTTGGGCTTGGATCAGCACGAATGGCAGCATGAACCTTCTTGTACATCTCCTCAAGGCCATCAGCCTCAAGACCCTTTTTGATGTACTCACTAAAATGTGTCTGATATTTCTCTGGTTCATCTTCAATTAGAGTCTACAGATAGAAGGAAGAGATTTAGCATAATAGACAATGGGGTATACCTAGATGAAGAAATAACATAGATAATACTCAATTATGCATTTCTATAAATTTGACGATGATAGTAAACTATAAAAGGACTCCATATAACCATTCTATTTACCTGCATATATGTAGCAACGTGGCCACCATATATGTACTTGCGGTGAACATCAGCATCAAGTTGCTTGGAATCCTTGCTGAATCCAGCGAACCTCTTCTCACTGTGAGGAATATCAAGTCCACCATCCAATGCACCCTATATCCAACCAGCGAAGAATTGCATTTGATTTAAAGACATCTAAGGTCATATGGCACAAACTATCCATTGTAAATATGAACAGTAAGACAACACGCAAGAAACCATCTCAGATCTTGAAAGATGAAAGGTTTTGGACAACAGAGCAGGCTCCTGTTAACTTAAAAAAGTCTATATTATAAAAATCAGAAAGCACACCAGACAGATTAATACCCTAGGACAATTGCAATCAGGGACTCATACCAAAATATTTTTGAGGTGTAAGCAAGTGATCACTATTCATCAAAAGGTTCACAAAAGCCATCAAAGCATTTGCTTATACATCTTTTATCCTGAGATAATATTATTCCCTCCCTTCTGTTGATATGGCAATCTTTCCTTGTTGGTTCATTCCAAAAAAATTGATATTCGGGAACTCTATAACCTAACTTTCTCATTTTACCCTTAATGGAATGATGGCATAGGAGAGATAAGGCATTTCACACACGAAAAGATTATTAAAGGTAGTTTTTTGGCATGCAATGTATCATTAGCACAAACGTCAAAAACATTTATTTCTTAGAACTCTATGCACAGTTGAGCATGCATACAATATGAGATGCAGACCTAATACCAAAAGCAGGATTATACCTTGAGAGCACCAAAAACACGATTTCCTGTAGTAGTCCTTAGAAGGCCAACATCCAAGAGAGCTCGGAAAGGCCTTCTGCTTTCAGCAGGTTCAACAGAGTAGTCCTCCCCATTGACCTACAAAGATTGGAAAAAACAGTTGGCAAATAGAAGCTACTACTACAAGAAAGGACAAAACACCTATAACAATTGAACACATCTGCAATTACCTCAAGGTTCCCTTCATACTCCTCATCCATTTCAAGCTTTTTAAGAACTCTCCTTGCCAAAAGAAGTCCAGTGCAGTAGGCTAAATTTGAATGTCAATGAGTTAATAGTTCAATAAGAACTACAGAACTTCAAATGAGATAACCAAACAATTAGAATAGCTTGTGTGAAAGTACCAGCAGCATAATTAGTCAGTCCAACTTCTAGGCCATAACGAGGCAGCTCGTTAGCATAAGCAGAGGCAAGAATCATGTCACCAGCAATACTAGCAGACACAACTTGTGCAATTATGTCCTTGTTAGTCTAGAAAAAATGTTAAGGAAGCGAAGCGAAGGACCAGTGCAGCTATTTTGCCCATATTTCGATTTTACAGATCGACCAGACCCACAAAACAGATTCGTCATGATCCTAATTGCCACTATAAATCATGTGACACAAATTTACCAAGACAATTTCATGAGCCGTCTATGTAATATTAAAAGGAACAATACATGTCAAAATCAATTAACAAAATCCCAAGAGGAAACCATCCCATGTATATAATATTTTAAAGTAAAGAAGAAGTATTAGGATACAAATCGGACAACCAAACGATATTTAGGAGTGTTGTACTTATTTTTGTCCTGATTGATCAAGCGATTCCTGGCTCTGTAATCTGTTTTCCCCTCTGCATGATAGTAAAAAATGAAAACCAATCAGATAGTGAATTGTCTATGTTGTGAACAAAAACAAAAGGAATGAAAAGAATATACACTATACCTCTCCTTCTCTTGAATTTAACCTGGAAACGCTTAAAATAAGCCCTTGTCTTCTGGACTTTGATGAAGGCCTGCAACACAATTTATTAACATCATCAAGCAGAAGAACAAGCAGAAGAACGTTTTGAGGTGCTGGTACATTCACATTAAGTACAGTTTTCCCCAATAATCATTAAGTTTGAGTATGATTTTTTGTTGATAGAAAATGCAGAAAATCTCTAATATAGTAGAAACCGTGAAAAATTAAGTGAAGCATGAATCAAATACAACTAGAGAAGTATGACAATATATCCCAGATCTCAACAAGTTTAGGATTATTGTACATTTGATGTTTTTATCAACCTGACTACTTTTTCTAGGTAAAATATAGTTGACATAATACCAAAGCATCAATATGCAACAAACCGAAAAAAAAATATTTCTAGGTAGTCAAATAAACCAAGTACGAAGAAAAAAAAGAGAGAGACTTGCTCAATATCTGAAGTCTGTATGTCAATATTATAGCCCAATCGTTACAGATTACACAAGATCCTGAGAGATATGTGCAAAGTGTATACGTAATTCATAAGAGCGAACTTAGGTAAATCTCTAGATATTTCTAGAGAACATTGATGAACCGGAGGAACAGATCTTTTAAGAACTAATGGAGCAGAATAGAAAACTCAATGTAGTTATAAACAGCAAACACTACATACACAGACTTATAATCCTCCACAAAAATCAAACAAAGCGACACAATCACTCTTAGAAACAGGTACAGGCTTCAGCATAAACATTGAAAAAATCGTATAATCAAAATGTAGCACTCTCTGCTCTTTCTTCCAAATATCGACTACTAAACAGCAACAAGAAAGCTTCGGAAAATGTTAAATGAAGCACGGAATGTATAAAGAAGCTCAAATTAGTGAATCTCACCATTGTTTCTCCTCGATTAACCTCCGCCGGCGGCCGTGAGGGGGAAGTGGGGAGTGGAAGAAACTAATGTGAGAAAAGGGACTGACGCTGCGGAGCTTAGTTTTATACTTCACTAAAACCCTAGTCGATGGCCAATACTTTCTTTTGACGTTTTTACCCTTAAGACATTTTGACTGTTTTCGTGGAAAATTTTAGGGTACTTTGGTCATAAAAATTACTCTGATTCAGTTTTTTTCATTATTAAAAAGTTTTAAACTTTAATAGTATCACAACCCAAAAAAAATGACTAACATCAACATGTTACTTTTAGTTTGATTAGTTCTTTTAAACCATCTAATATTCATTATTGTGATTTTCATTCAAAAATCAAAATGCCTAAGTACGAAGGAAGATACATAAGTAATCTTTACATCAAGATATTACTTAATGATTCCGTTTTTATTTAGTATTGGTACTTTGAAACATCATGTTAGCCAATCAATGAACCAAGTCGCAAATCTAAGTTAATTAGAATATATAAATTAATTAGAGGCGTTCAATGAATAAATTGAATAAGATTTAATTGTGATAAAAATATATTAATTCAATTAACATGCTATGATTTTAACTTTTTTCAATGTTTGCTCAAATCAAATAACGAATCAATCATTTAATATAATCCAACTTTGCTCCTTCAAATTTACATATTCCAAATCTACAAATTTGATTTTGTACATATAAAATTATGTTACATTTTGACATGTTGAGTTATATTATTTGATTCATTCGTCAAAATCAACAAATATATGAATGATTCAATTCGTATATATTTTACTGACATAATACATAAATATAATTCTTAACTTGATTTCAACGGATAATTACGTTCTCCTATTTTAAGTGTGTACAAGTAGATATATAAAATTGAATAAAGTTAAATAAGTAAACACACATGTTCTGCATGACATAATACTTGGAGGACGTCCCGTAGGATACAAAATTGCAATGTCGAGTGTCATGTAGGATGAGTGTGTTTATTTATTCAATTTTATACAAGTTCAAATATTTATTCATACATATTTAAAATTAAAAATTATAATTATCAACTAACGTCAAGTTAAAAGATGATGTTTATTGTCTTATGTTTATTTCATTATATATAACCACCATGCATTTAATCAACTAGGCCACTACTTCCCCATTACAATCATCTCTCCCACTTATTTGCCACAAAGAAACAGAGTGTGAGAGAGAGAAAAAAAGTTGAAAAGATGAAGGTATCTTTCAAATTCTCTGCCTCCTTCTTCTTCATCATCTTTCTAATAATATTTATCAGTTCCCAAATTTCGAAAGTAAATTCTCAAGGCAGCAGTACAGATTCGTGCAATACGAATCTCAAACTTAAAAGCGAAATTCTCTTCGATACAACTTCCTTCCATTGTCTTACAGTATGGAATCAACAAGACTACATCCTCAGAGTACAATTCCATTCATTATTACTATCAGAAATTGTTAATATTCGATTGTAGATTAGTGCTTTTTTTTAGTGGTGAAACCTCACTAACATTTTATTTATTTTTTGCTCTGTTTCAAGTATATGAGAACAGATACAAATGTATGGAGTTATGTTCTCTCAGCACCAAACACGAATTCATATATTGCTATGGGATTTTCAGAAAAGGGAAAAATGGTTGGCTCAACTGCAATTGTTGGATGGGTCTCTAATGACGGAACTGCCACTATGAAGAAGTATTTTCTCGGCGGTCAATCGCCGAATCAGGTATGTTTCCAGATCTCGGACTGGTTAGCGTTGTTTTTGGCTCCAATTATGTATATATAATTTTTTAAAAATTTAAATGTATACGTATAATAATATCATATTATTCTGAATCGATTTTAAACTTTAGATTTTGAATTTCCGATCAGGTGTTGCCTGATGAAGGAAACCTTCAGCTTGTCAACTTTACATCCTCCGTCGTAGCTGAAAACTCGAGAATCTATTTGGCCTTTCAGTTGAACACTGAAATGCCCAGTAATCGGCTCATTTACTCCGTCGGACCGTCGGGAATGCTGCCGTCGACTGCCGATTTCCGGTTGACGGAACACCAGGATCATATATCTACTTCCTTGGATTACAACTCAGGTTAGTGAACCGGTGGAGTTCGAATTTTATTATCTGGTTATTGTATGGACTTAATTTCATTGTCTTATATCACACAAAAATTATTTCAAATTTTGATATAATGTAAAATCACACAAATGTTTAAAAAATGCTCTCTCATGGAGTATTTCCTTTTTAAAAAAAAGTTAAATTTGTTTTTAGAAAACAAATCAAAAAGTCTTTTCCTGGACAGAGTTGCTTATACATGTTGTTGGAGGAGGTGATAAGATATTTCACGAAATTAGTTAAAATACATGAAAACTAATTAAACACCATCGTAAAAAGAAAGAGAGATCCCTTGTAAGTTGATTAGTATTAGTTGTTATCGTGAGTCTATTACTATACCAAACCATTAAAAAATAGCACTGGAATGAATATGATTCCTTTTACTTAATAGTTGTGTATTCCTTCAGATTCGAGTCATCCTTGGTTTGAAAAATCCATGTGTAAACAGAGAAGTGTTTCCTCATCTTACGCAATGTAAATTCATAATTGAAACTGATACCAAATACCTAGTAAAGGAGGAAAAGGACAAAAATACTAACTTGCCACATTGTGTACTATTTTTGGATAATAAACCGGCCAGCATCTAAGAATTCGTTGAAAAATAACATGTTTAATACAATAATATTATAACATTGCCATGAATTTCGAACTTTAGTAAGTGTGAAATCTAAGATAGAGTCATGATATTTGAAATCCATGATAGAGTTATGAATTCCAAAAATTGCCTATTTTTCATTAACTTGTGAAGTTTTGATCATTTTTCAACTACAATCCACAGAATATGACTACTTTGAATTCTACCCTAAGAAAAGAAAAAGTTTTTCTAGTAGGGAGACTAGTAGTGGTGGGTGGGTTCCACGAACAACTTCTAATGAAGGCAATCATAATTGGTCTAAAAGAGTAAGAAGATAGTTGCCCTGCACCAACAAATGTATCACTTACTTTATATTCTAGTCATAACGATAATAATTTTTCAAGTACCAACAAACATATGTAGTTTTTACGTCTTTGACTTTAGGAAGTTGGAAGCCAATTTTATTATTTTTTTCCATATAATGTTTGGTATTAGAGTATGACTAATTTGAATTTGTGTCGAGTAGGGCTTCATTAAGGGATATCAGTACTCTTTACCAATGATTTTCATATTCAAGACTTGAACTTGAGATCTATGGTTAAAGAAGGAGGAGTTTCATACACTGCATCATATCTTTGATGGTTAGAAGCCAATGTTGTTTGTTAAGTTTTATTTAAGAAAAAAAAAAGGGGGGCTTCCTAATCTCAATACGTACAATTCAATCAATCAACTATTTCTATAAGCCAAAATAGTTGGCATCCCATGACTAACAAACTAAATGTGTATTTTAATTTCTTTTAAGACAAAGCAAATCTCAGTTTGGAAAGAAGAAAATTAAAGTACTATGGTGTAGTAGTAGGTATAACATCTTTAATAGAATAATGTCTAGTTTGTTGATTGAACTGGATTCAATAATAGCATGATGCTGAATTTTATTTTAAATGGGGTAGATATAGCTTTAAGCTTATGCTTTTCCCTCCTTTTTTTTTTAGAAAAAACAAAATATGAAGTAAATTTGCTTGGTCGAATCATTTTAAGTACGCTGTTCGTCCTCGTTTATGTACCACTTTCTTTTAACTCATCCTAAAATGAGTGTCACATTTCTATATTTGGAAAATGACAATGACATGATTCGTTAGGACATACTTGGTACAAAAATTCACCTTGTTATTATGATGAAAATGAAAATGCAAAACTCTCACAATCTACAAATTACAATGCATCTTAACTTCATGGCTGCTCAATTATTGCCACATAATAATGGTACAGAAGTAGGGTGAAAGTAACTTATACGTTACGTGTTCATGTGAGCTCAATAAATTTTTGCTTAGACCATGTATATGTATCAAGAAATACACTAAATATTTGACCGTGAACTCAGTTAATGTTTTTGTGTATTGATTTCTAATGCTTGTCATGTTGTTGTTGAACAGGTCAAAGTGAGACAAAGACCCTTTATGCAAACCTGAGGAGAAGCCATGGACTTCTAAATATGTTTGGATGGGGAATTCTCATGCCAATTGGGGTCATGACAGCTAGATATTTGAGGCAATATGATCCAATCTGGTTTTACTCTCATGTAGCTATTCAATCGTTAGCGTTCATCCTTGGATTCGCGGGTGTTATCTGTGGGCTCGTTCTCAATAATCGTCTTCAGAACAATGTCAATAGACACAAAGGCCTTGGCATCTTCATTCTTCTTCTAGGTTGCTTGCAGGTTTGTTTCAACGCTCAAGTTGTTTCTAAAGTGACTCGACTTACAAAAATTACATTGATGATTATGATTTACCGATATTCATTTTGGCTTTTTTTCTTTATTGGATAGGCTATTGCAATATTGGTGAGACCAGACAAGGAATCAAAAATAAGAAAATATTGGAATTGGTACCATTACATTACAGGGAGAGTATTGATACTTTTGGCAACAATAAATGTTTTCTATGGTATCCATTTAGGAAATGCAGGAAGTTCATGGAAGGCTGGTTTTTCTGTTGTTTTGGTTATTTTATTCATCACTGCTTTAATGCTTGAGATCAGGATGTGGAAGAGAAGATAGAAATCTTTTTTTTTTGTTATGCTTCATTCATGTAATATTATTGTTTATTTTTCTTGTTTTTTTGAAGATTTTCCTTTGTATTTTCTCTATACACATTACATAATACTAACAGCCAATTCTTTTCCTAACTTAATATTTGTTCAATTGAGTACAATATTTAGTGCTGTCAGTGCTGTGGTGCCAAAGGATATGTCATACAGGGGGAAACAAGAGACCCTCAAGCACAGATCAATCGCAATAGACAACGAAAACAACAGAATAATTTCAAGGGACAAACATTGATAAAACCAATATATTTATACAACAAACTGGTAGTTCAACACGAGACAATTAGCCAACAACTAGTATGTTGAAGGTTCGAATTGTATCAAAAGGAAAATGCTGTGTTGCAGGAGATTTTCAGACGATGCAAAAACATTATCTTTTGTGACTATGCATTTGGGTCCTTGTCCGATGAGCTATCGGTCATGATTTCATCTTCTTCATCGTAATTCAGCTCCTATAAGAAAAATATAAAGTTTCCATATCAATGTCAACAAAAGAAACAAAATTTAGCTCTGTTTAGCAGTGGAGATTAGCTAGTAAATGTTCTACTTGCCTTCAGATGATCACCCTTTATCTTCTTTTCTTCTATCTTCTCCCTGAGCGTTCGAATTGGAGAAATTTTTTGCTGCAATATACATTCACCATCAATCAATTTCATCTTAATGTGATCATCGTGCCTCAATTTGAACTTAAAACATCAAGATAAATTTTGAAACCCTAAATGTCAATCCTCTTGACTAGTGTGTTCGTGCGATTTAAAATCCATATATTTACATTAAAAACAATTGTTGGTGTAAAAAAAAATACCAATATATATGTTGTAGTTTTTTTAGAGGGGTTCGGGTGAACACCTTTGTGACCCTCTAGATCCGCCCCAGACGGTAATCATGTTCATTTCATTGAGTTTCACGCAACCATAAACAAGAAAATCATTCAAAAAAAATCAACTTATAAGAGGATTTATATTTTATATTTTCTTGCATCTTCATCTAAGATAAATCTCAAATTACAATATATAATATTTTTGAGATTTCATTTTTTTTAATTAGTTGTGTTTTATTACAAAAACAGATTTTGGAATTATTTTAGTTTTCCATTTTTTATCAGACTAAAGTTCACCTAAAAGCAATCAGAATAAAATAGAGTTACCGTGCAGGATAATCTGAGCTCGTTCAATCGGAAAAGCCGATCAACTTCAAGTTCCAGCTGTTTCTGCATCTCCCCTCTGTTTAAGAGCTCTTTCATCTGCAAATCCAGCATCAAATCCCTTTCTTTCAACATCTTCTCTGTTTTCTCCTTATCGCCTTTCAGCCTCTCCAGCTTTTCACGAATGGCACTTAGCTCCTCAGCTAACGATGAATCGAAAGGTTCATCCTGAATGCGGTTGATTGGATTTGTTGCCTTTTTCGGAATCGAAATATCTGGATGAAGATTCTCCTTGTTTGAGTTTTGAGTTACTGAGATTTCGATCCATTTTTCAGGTTTATTTGAATTGGATGTAACTGGAGTTGCCGGAGTATTCTTCGGTTGAAGCGGTTTCCGGCCAGATATTGGCCGCCGGATCCGATTGTCGGGAAAAGGTGATGGGGCTGTCGATGGCATTTTGTTTTTTTGTATAGCTTTAATTTTGTTGGTTCGAATTTGAAATGGTGAAGGCGGACAACAACGGCTACTTATAAAAATGTATGTACGCAGACTGGCACCAGAATCCAATGTTTTTGTGAGGAACATAAAACGTTTAACAAATACATGATTACAATATTATTAGAATAATTTAGCACAACAAGGCCCATTAGCTCAGTTGGTTAGAGCGTCGTGCTAATAACGCGAAGGTCGCAGGTTCGAGACCTGCATGGGCCATAAATTTTTTTGTTCATTTTTCTGTCGATCAATTATCATCAATCATCACTATTATCCCCTATAATTATCAATCTTCGTTATTAGTTATGTACCATTAATATTAATTGCTCATATTATATTTTTTCAACCTAACTTTATTTCTCCTTATACTTATCATATATAGAGTTAACTTCTCTCACTTCCTTGCTAGGTTAAGAGTATACGTGCATCTTTCATTCACATATTTAAATTATTTATGTGTTGACTCTTCATCTTGTTCACCACATATATGAAGTTTAGTAAAATAAAAAAAATTAATCATTTCTTGATGGTCTATTAAAATTATTTCTCTACTTCTAAAGTAGTGATAAGGTCTATAAATACTCTTCATACTCTATTTATACGAAGTTTAATAAAATAGAATCTTTAATTGATTTTACATTATTTTTTATTCTTTTTCTTCGATCTATCAAAACTAATTTCTCTATTTCTAAACTATTGATAAAGTATGTGAACTTTTCATATTATATTTTACGAAATTATACTGAATATATAATTATTGAATCATGAATGGTAGGCACCAATTGATTCCAAACCCAAACTAAAGTAAAAGAACCAATTGATTAGACTGAACAATCTTTACCCATTACAGCTGGGCACCAATTGATCATAAGAAACAAATATTTTTTTAAAAAAATATTTCCAATCATTTTCTTTAATTTATACCAGAGAAACTGAAACTTGATGTGCCTTTGCATAAAAAAAAAGAGGAGAAAATACTTTGAATACTTATCTTATATAATTTTGTCATTATTTAATCTTGATATTATTTCACAATATAATCTTGATATAATTCGTTTGCAATCTAATTATTCAAACGATCCTTTATAGCCTTCGTTATATATTTTACATAGTATATCTGAATTTGATTTTCACTTCTCCTTTTTCTTTTTCTTTTTAAATTTGATAATAAATTAAAAAATTAAAAATTAAATAAATTGTGGTTAGGTTGGAGTTTATGTTTGATCCAGTTTTATCAAGTTCTAAGTCTCAATCAAAAAAGCGAATAAATTGACTATTGGTGGCAATTATAGACGTGTAAATGGAAAAATACATAAATCATGAAGACCTTTTCTTTGATTGCAAAGTTGTCTAAATAATCTAATAAAACATAGAAACAAATAAATTACTACAATTTAAGCATGTTGTTCTATATTAATTACAAATAAATAAATGGAAATTTATATGTTGTCATTATAATCAACAAATCAACCAAACAACTATGCTTGTGTCAATAATATATTAGTACTCATTTAAATAGATAGTGTAATTGTTTTCTCAAACTACTACAATAACATCTAATCTCAACAAAGTCAATATATAAAATATCAAATCTATTGTTAAACCCATTTATTTTACTTTAATCTCATTATTTATTGAGTTCATTTAGATCTGAGGATTTTATAAAAATAATTTATTTACGGGTCAAAGTAAAGATAATATTTAGATATTTTATAATTTTTATATTTATTTTATAAAATTTTATTAAATATATTGGTATTATTGTTTACTTGTCGAAAAATGTATAGTAAGAGCCCGTTTGGCTCAGCTTAAAAGCTGGTCAAACTGACTTAAAAGCTGATTTTTGACTTATTTAGCTATTTGACAATACTCAAAATAACTTATTTTAAGCCAAAAGTTAAAAGCTGGGGTAGAGGTGCTTTTTCTTTTTTAGCTTATAAGCTGTTTTAAGTTTGACCACATTTTTATCTTTTTGCCCTTAATATTTTTATACAATCTCCAAATTACAACATAATCCTAAAATCTCTTTCTTCCATTTTTCCCTTTTCACGTTTGGCATAACAACTTCAACACTTTTATCCAAACACATAATTGCTTATTTTAAAAATAAGTTTCAGCACTTTCAAAAGTATTTTTTTAAAGCTGCTTTTATTAAGCCCATCCAAACGGGCCCTAAGCCTCCTTTTTGGGATTTGAAATTGATATTAGGCCAAGGCAGAATGATCGGTAAAGTCTAAGAAACTTACAATAGCAAAAGAAAAACATTATTCTTAATAAGGCAAGGTATAACAATGTTACATATTTTGACATTTACTAATTTAAATTTGTGTCAAAAAATATATTTTAATAATAATATCTCTTATGAAAAACAATTAGAAATCAAACACAAAATCCATAAAATTTATAATGAGATAATATTCATTATTTTTTTGCGCTCTGAGACCTAACATATTTAAATTCGTATTTTTTATTTATTTTGAACTATAACATATACTAATAAGTAAGTCAAAACAAACTAACAACAACATCATATTTAATATAATTTCACAAATAAAATATATAATAGATGATATATATACAACATATAAAGTTAAAAATATTATTTTAATAAACTCTCAACTAAAGAAAAATATATACTCGTTGAAAATAGTAAAGAAAAGTTAAAATAACCACAATTAATATGATAAATGAAAAAGAAAAAAAGAAAATTAACGAGGATCCATTTTTTTTGTGAAAAACTAAATGACTCTCGACTACACACACATCAAAATACATAATTATTACTGTTGTGGATAGTGATGCATCACCCGTAGAAATCTCGAATTTAAATTATGAAATTAAAAAAATTCTTATTGAAATTGCTATATCAAATGAATATTGTCATACAATATTTAAATTTTGATCAAAATTCTAATATATAAAAAAATAAAATATATAATTATAATTTTAAAATAAAAAAAATACTTGCCACATTATCATTTTAATGTTTAGCCAACAATATATTAAGCTAGAATCAATATTCCACAATGAAAACAAAAGAATCAAAATTTCGCCCAAAAAGTAAAAAGGTTCTTCCATGAAATTGAACCCAATCAATAACAAGTGAGATAAAAATCGCCGATAAACGAGAAAACAAAGGCGCACGACGGAGGCGGAGGAAGAAGAAGTAGAGAGAAAAGAAGAAGAAGAAGAAGAGAGAGAAACAGTCACCGGATACTCAGTCCTCCTCCTCTTCAAACCCTAATTCACCAATTTTCTCTCTCTACCTATACGTACAGATATTCATATGTATTGATAGATAGATATTTATTCATATTGATGCAATTTCTGATCATTCACATATCTGCTTTGTGATTTCGGTTGACCGTATTGGCCTTCCAATTTCTTCTAATTTCAGATCATACCAACAGCAATTGCAGTGTTTTCAAGGTAATTCGGTTCAGATCTGAAACGGCTTTAATATATATCTTCGATGGATGACCTAGATATGTTTACTCGAGATTACGGGTTTAGACCCGGTGGAAAATCGGCTCCGATGAGATCCGACGGTGGAGATCGTCGTTCCTCTTCCGTACGATCATCGTCATCTTCACCATTGTATGATGATCCTGATGGTTTATTGTACAAAGACGTCTTCGGTGGACCTCCAAAATACACCAAGTCTAGTAATAACAACAGTAAATCTTCGTCGATGAATGATATCAATTACGATTCAATTTTCAATACTGGCAATGATTCGAATAGCTATAACAACAGTAAAACATCGTCTGTTCCGGTGTATGACAAGCCTGTGTACGACGAGGATATTTTTGATGGATTGCCAGGACTGAAGAGCAAATCGGAATCTGAAACATCTGCATCCACTATGAGATTTGACGACAACGTTTTTGCTACAATGACTTCGCCACCACCACCAAAGATGAAGGACGAACACTTTGGTGATCTGCTTGGGAATTTGAAGTCGAATGAGAAGGTAACAGGGCCTAAGAGCAGTACGAGCTCGAGTGCCAAAGAGTTTGATGATTTGTTAGCTGGTTTTGGGAGTAGCACTTCCACCAGTAATAAGAGGTAATTTCTCATATTTCTCAAAGCTCCACTTGTTTCTCTTATCATTGTGCTTTAAATAATTTAAGCTATTTCTCATTGAAATCAAAGTAATGACTAGAATGGCTACAAAATTAAGGCATTGTTGTTTATATAGCTGATCCCAACTAGTTTAGTTAGTGATGAGAAGGTTATGGACTACCAAAGAGCAGAGAACATTTTACTTCCGTACGGTCATACATACATTATTTGGATAAGGGGGTGGGGTGGTGGAACAGGAATCTGGGTACTGCAGAAGGCCATTATGCTCATTGCTCACATACATACTACTGTCTATGCTATTTGAATACAGCCTGAAAGGGCTAACATGTAACAGATTTTGCCCTCTTGCATGTCGAATAGGATAGAACGTATCACAAATTTCTTGTAGTATCTTTTAGCTTTTGGAAATTTGTATTTCTTATTATTGTTTATATATGGAATTACTTGATATATTATGTCTATATGCTCCCTATAGGTTGAAAATGCTTTAATTAGGTGAAGTAAGAACAGCGTATGAACACTACGAGATGGCACACAGAAAATGTGAACTGTTGTACTTTATCCATACTTGGAAAAAAAATGGTGGTACTTTATCCAAACAATAAAAATACAAAATATGTAACTGTTGTAGTGGAATACATATAATTCTGGTTAGAATTCTCAAAGTTTTGGTAATTGTTGGTGCTTAGTAGTGTGTCTTGTCGTAAAACAAAGCCAGTTCATTTTTCCGTTTTCCCTTTCAATTTTCATGAATTTCTTTTTAGACTGACTAGAAAACAATAGACACTTTGACATGTTAGTGCATTTTTCCTTGGCATATCAGTTGCAATTAGTGTTTTTAATTAGAATAAATTGATGTACTCATTTGTACGTCCAAATTGTCATCCTATCTTTGTTATCCTGCAATGTGATTGTCTAATGAGCGACAGGTGGTTTTGCACAGGTCATTCACAGAGTCTAGTCATTACTCCAAACCCACTGGAAATTCAAATCAAAGTACTATTGCTCTGGATGACCCTTTTGCAGGTCTAGGGCAAACCTCAATGTCACCTTTGTCTAATTCGGGGGAGTTCATGGATCCACTTGAGCAGATTGGTCAGCTAGGTAAATCTGGAAATGCACACTCTGAAGCTTCATCGGTTAGTGGAGGAGTTCTTGATGATTTAGATCCACTGAATGGTTTTAGTAAGTCTGTCCCTCCATTGTACTCTGCTAGGACTAACAGAGGGACGGGAGGGAGTCCTCAGAGGGCAGGATCTGGAAGGAGTGACACACAAGCCTCTTCTTCTAGAGAAAACATCGTAAAATCTTCTTCCAGATCTTCTGATAGCCGCTCACAGAAAAAGGTGCCTGCGGATGGTTTTCAGGACTCTCCTCTGTTTGACATACCTTCAGCTGATCCTCAGAGATCTTTTGGTCCAGCTGGCTCCCCCCCTTCATATCCAAGTGGCAATATTCATGAAACACACTTCGGATCAGATACGTCCCCAAGATCAGAGGACCAAATGCTGCCTTCTGATGATGTGTGGCTTAGTGTATCAGAGATTCCTCTTTTTACACAACCTACAAGAGCTCCACCTCCATCACGACCTCCTCCTCCAATTCCACGGCGAAATTTTAAGTCAGACTCTAGTTCCTTTGCTTCAAATGCAAGAAAAAAGGGTGACAGACATTCTTCTTCTCCAAGTTACAACCAATACTCTCAAAGTCCTAAGGTTGTTCGTCCTGCAGCCAAGAGCCCTCCAACTTCTCAATTGGATGAATTTGATGAATTTGCCATGGGTAAATCTCCTCACAGTGTGGATGGAAGTGCAGAAGTTTCTGGTGAAGATATGAATGCAAACTCAGTAGCTGCTGCATCAGCAGCTGCGATGAAGGAGGCTATGGATAGAGCTCAAGCCAAATTTAGACATGCTAAGGAAGTTCGAGAAAGAGAATCTGCAAAGGCAGCTAAGAGTAAGGAGGCTGTAAACCTGGACAGGGATGAACAGGCCATGCATGAGACACAAGAAAAAGAATTGAAAGAAAACAAGGAGAGATTAGAACGTGAACGTCAACAGAGGGAAAAAGAAGAGGAAGAGAGAGCACAATGGAAACTTGAGAGGGAGAGGGAGAGAGCCAGAGAGCTAGAAAGAGATAGGGGTAGGCAAGCTGTAGAAAGGGCTACTAGGGAAGCACGAGAAAGAGCAGCAGCAGAAGCTAGAGAAAGAGCTGCTGCTGCTGCTCGTTTAAAAACCGAAAGAGCTGCTGTGGAGAAGGCTGGAGCTGAAGCTCGAGAACGGGCTGAAAGGGCTGCAGTTCAGCGAGCACAAGCGGAAGCCCGTGAAAGAGCTGCAGCAGAAGCTAAAGAAAGAGCAGAAAAGGTAGCTGCAGAAGCAAGGGAAAAAGAAGCACGTGAAAAAGCTTCTGCTGCAAAGGCTGAGGCTGAGGTAAGACGTCGAGCAGAACGAGCTGCAGTAGAAAGAGCTGCTGCAGAGGCTCGAGAAAGGGCAGCTGCAGATGCTAGAGAAAGGGCAGCTGCTGCTGCAAGGATGAACCAACAAAAGAATGATGATGATCTTGAATCCTTTTTCAATATGGGTTCTAGAGCCAATAGTACACCAAAGACAAGAACAAGTTCTGTAAATGTAAACAAAGCAACCTAAGATATCAATTTAAGCCTCTTGCTATGCTCTATCTTTTATTATTCATTTTGGTAACTATTCCTTTTCTTCACCTGTCATTTCTAGGAGACTTCATTTGCTTCACAGTTCCAGAATAAGGCAGGTGCTGGAGGGCCTAAACCAACATTTTCATCTACCACAACCTCCTCCAACAGGACAAAGGCATCTTCAACAACAAGCTTTGCTGATGATCTCTCTTCAATATTTGGAGGTACTTACTTTTTTGCGGTTTCACTAATTCAGGGGGTTAGTCTGTACTACTAGTAAAGCCTCACAGGCTAGATTAACTACCATGGTGGCTTTTCGCATTCTTCAACTTTAGCTTCAATTGAATTAATGTCACGGCCACGCAATTAAAACTTAATTCAGCACATCAGTTAGTAGCAGTTTTTATTGAATTATTCCCTCAATTGTACCGAAGTTGTTATTTGAACTGTCTCAATTTCTTACCATTTTTTTTAATATTTTATTTATACTTCAAGAAGTCACTAAGGCAATAATATGCTTACAGACAAACTAATTGCATACAAAATGTGTCATGTTGTTGGTTTTAAGTCTGTCTCATCAATTTCATGAATACTGAATTATGTTACTTAACCAGCTGCCACTTCATCTGGAGATTTCCAAGAGGTTGAAGGGGAAACCGAAGAAAGAAGAAGAGCTAGATTGGAACGTCATCAACGAACTCAGGAGCGTGCGGTATGCCCCCTGGCACACATGTGTCTTTTATTTCATGTTTGGATTGTCGGGGCAAATTTCTATTTACAGCCTTTTAGTATGTATTGCATAGTTTTGCTTTATATATGATTTTTATGATATATATTTGCTCAGGCCAAAGCTTTGGCTGACAAGAATCAACGTGACCTTCAAGTTCAGATGGAGCAGCAGGAAAGACACGTAAGCACTATTTTAAGAAAGAACTTGCAAACGTACTAATACATTATTGCCTGCTCCGCTGCTCGTTACAATTAGTGGATTACTCAAAAAACAGTGCCTATAATTTTCTTTGTATACCACTTTTACATGCCTATATCGAATTACAGAGTTATAAAACAATCATGTTGTTGCGGTGTTTTTTTAAGATGCCCCTTGTCATTTTTAAAGCGTACTTTCGAACTTCGATTGGAAAGATTTTCTTTCTTCAAATCTAACCTGAACTTTGTGATCTTGTTTAAAGATGCAAATTTGAACTAGCCAAAGTTTAAACTCAAAGTAAAAGACTCCTCAAGGCCTTGCCTTTTGCCTTCATGATGCTATCCTATCTATAGCTGAATGAGTTGAAATTGCTTGTTCATAATTCCTGACGAAACTGTGTGCTGGCAGCGCTTAGGTGCATCAAGATTTCTAGGATGCGCTCTTTGGTCTATTGGCTTTTGTGGTGTCTTTCATCCTTTTTCTTTTTGCTCTGACTTCTGTGATATGTCCTTGCTATGATTTTTACTATTTTATCAATGTAATGTAGATGCTTGCTTTTTTTACAGAGAATATCTGAGAGCCTAGATATTGAAATCAAGCGATGGGCTGCTGGGAAAGAAGGAAATCTGCGTGCATTACTATCAACTATGCAATATGTATGTTCTGTTTTATGTTCCGTTTATATGAGGAGATTAGTAGTACCCCAGAACTGTTAGATTCCACTTAACACACACCTGGTTATTATCATGAGAGAGGAGAGAACTTAAAAGGAGTTTTTTTCGTTGAGAAGAAATTGGCAAACAAATGACACGTACTTCCTATCCATTTTGCTATCTCTGTATTTACTTGCTTGCTAATCATAGTCATTTTTTTTCTTTTGTGGTATTGGGTGTGGGTTGGGGGATTGTTGCCCTTCTACCTATTCACACCTTGAACAAAACCGGTATTAAAAGTAAAGAACTCCAAGCACACACACGTACATGGGAATTCATCATATCACATAACAGATTTTTCTTCCAACCATAGAAATTTATGCATCTAAAGATTTACACATGTATTGAACATCTGAGGGGACCAAAATAACTTGGATCTTAGAACAATCGTTACTTTTTTGATTGACATTCACAAATAAATTATTTCTACTTTCTGAAACATTTGATTGTATGCTTCTATTAGAATGGTCTTGATAAAGATATCCAATTAACTTGTGTCATAGGTGCTTTGGCCTGAATGCGGTTGGCAGCCTGTTTCTTTGACGGATTTAATTACCGGTGCTTCTGTGAAAAAGGTATATAGAAAAGCAACATTGTGTATCCATCCTGATAAAGTGCAGCAGAAAGGCGCCACCCTTCAACAGAAATATGTTGCTGAGAAGGTGTTTGACATGCTCAAGGTACTTCTATCATTGGTCAACATGATGTTCCATCAGTGCGTTACGAATTTGGTTCTTCATCAACATGCCCTTCACACTTCTTGTTAATCGGAAATTTTACTTCTTTATCATGAGACATTAATAATCAATTTGTCTGTGGTTATGGGCTAGGAGGACCCATCTAGTCCAAATTCCCAACATTCTCACTTTTTCCCCTGGTTTTTGCTTTTCAAGCCATGGGTCAAGGGTTCTGAAATTTATGAAGCCTCTTAAAAACACAGGTTTCTGTGGTTTTATAGGAGGGATTCTTATGCAGCCTAATGAAAAGTTTCATTTCTTGGCGTCTTTCCTTTTGCCTTATAAAAATTTTCATTTAAAGATCCTTTAGTTGTCACTGCTTATGTCCCGTTTTATTTATACTCAAGTCTGTTTTGCTCTTTATTAAGTTCTATATCTTGCAACAGGAAGCATGGAACAAATTCAATTCAGAGGAACTTTTCTAGATGCTGCGTACATTCATTAGCTTTGATCTACCTTCAGACTTTTTGATACAAGAGGTAGCAACAGTTCCAAAGCAATGCTCGTGCTGACTCTGCATGATAATCTTCTTTCATAATGTGGCATGCTGGACTGGTAAAATTGGCCTTTGTAGCAGTGATGGTCAAGTGCAATACATTACTCTGTTGCTGTAAATTAACGTCAGTGCCCGAAGACATTGGTGGTGCATGGCTCTTGATTTGACTGGTTTCTGGGAAAAATGTCGGGCATTTTTCATTATGTGCAGCAAGAAAGGAGCATTGTATGATTGAGTTGTGAAGTTATACAAAATGTATTTTCCCTATTCATTTATGTCTAAAGTCTTCTGTTTCTGCATGAGAAGAATATATATCTCTTGCATCATTTTTTAAACTGATGTTGTATTGAGTAAATCAGAATGATATTTTTGCACGATGTGAAAAGGTGAATTTTATTTAGTACCATGTGATGCTAGTGTTTTAATTCTGCAGTTGAGTTTTGTCACTGATTTTGGATTCTCGTAATGCCTTTTACTTAAATTCCTTTTCCATGAAATTTTGCTCAATGTTTTACAATAGTTGACGAAGACCAAATCTCTGCATTCATTCTTCTTCTCAAACAAGGATCAAACATGAATAAGTCAGTCTATTATGATTCAAATAAAAAACGATATCAAATCAAAATTTCGTTGATTTACGTAGTCATTTTGGTCAAAGTCATTTTAAAAATATAGTTCAAGTTTAAATCACATTCTTAAAATATCATTCTTAGTTAGAAAATATCTTTCAAGTATTTAAAAGTGAACAAGATTCGTCCTTCTTCATGAATTTATTAAAAAACTAACAAATCTCACAAAAATTAAGTCATCCATTCGTAATTCGTAATTTTTAAATATGCCAAAAATACTAATCGTGGACTTTTTTGGTAATCGAGTTTAGCATTATACAAATTTTTTTAATTTGACCGTTTCTTTTCAATTATTTTTCATGTAATCTGATATTAAAAATATTATTAGTTGGAATATTTTTTAATTTTATTTTTTTGTTAATTGAAATATATTTCTTCTCAACTGAATATGCTAGAATAAAACTCAAATACAAAACATAATCAATATTTTGATCACTTCAATATCAGATTGGCCAAAAAATTTATCAGACTAAATACAGTTTGACTATGGAAAAGGTAAAGATAATTAAGCTCTAACTTCTTTCTGTTAGTAAATGAGAAAAAGAGCATGTCATGCATCCTCACAGCTTCCAAACATTTTTTGTTTTGATAAGCAATAGTGTCTTAAGATTTTTAATTTTTTTTTCAGGAACTTCTTATAGCAAGTAATGAAATTATGGCGGCAAACTTTGTTGATGGTCAAGTGAATTGCTCATGTTTTTGTTGAATCCTTAATTTTTTTTGCCCTTTTTTTTTTGACGTTATCTAATAGAAGAATGAAAAATATTCACTTTCAAATATTTGAAGGATGTATTATGCTAAAAATGATACTTTAAGAATATAGTTTAATTTTAAAGTTTAATTTAAAGTTATTTTTGCCAAAAACTCGATTTACCTATTAGAAAGAACACAAGTTAAGAGTTTTAGTTCATTTGATTAAGGTCCGGCAAAGAGAAATAATAGAACTTGACGGGCTTTCCTTGGAAATTCTTGAAAAGTTGGGGGATGAAAGTTGAAATTGAAAGAGTATGTTCACTCTATCTGAAGCGCGTGACTTTCATTCTTAAAAACCAAGCAAAATATCACAATCGTTCGATCAAAACCCTCAGCATGGACTCAACGCACGTTCTCTGATGCGTAGCTGAAGAAATATCACCGGAAAGTTCACAGGAAATAAGTGGCGGCGGTGCGTGGCTCTTGTTGAATACCAAAAGCGAGCGGAGATAAGATGCCGGAACATCCTGCTGCAGACTCATCAGCCACCGACAACACCGTCACCGTCAAGCGTTATGCCCCTCCCAATCAACGGTATCAGAATGATCTTATCATACGAATCGCTCTTTCTAAATCTGGACATATTTTATTGAATTG
This sequence comes from Solanum habrochaites, assembly GCA_027704765.1. Lineage (NCBI taxonomy): Eukaryota > Viridiplantae > Streptophyta > Magnoliopsida > Solanales > Solanaceae > Solanum > Solanum habrochaites. The sequence continues at coordinate 50,197,735 of JAKWJA010002494.1, read as the reverse complement.
CCGAATTTGGATGTGTTTTATTGAATTGATTTATTGTGATATTGTCCTTTGTTTCAGGAATCGTTCACTCGGCAGGCGAAAATCTGGAGGAGGTAACTAGTTTTGATAATGATAGAATATGTTAATTAGTTGAGATTATGTTCAGCTTAATGCCTTAAATTTACATGGAATGTACTGGTATTACCAAGGCTAATCTCACTTAAAAGATAAACATAAGTAAGCTGCTAAAATCTGATTGTGTAATTAAATGGTGATCCATGATCATACATACATCGTCATAATACATTAGATCTTGCCTATGTTGATTGCGACAAGTTTGAAAGTGGGAAGTCTGGAGGCTGGGATGTAAGTTGAATTTCCGATGAGATGAGCTAACTCTAGTTGGGAATGAGAGTTGTAAAGATTGTTTTCATAAAAGCTGCCATTAAGTGGAAGCTATCCTTGTGATCTTTTAAGCTAGACTCCAAAAATGCTCTCAGGCACATTTTATAAGTTTTTCGCTAGGGACACTGTGGTGTCACGTGTATTTAGCTGTGATCAACTAGCAGAATTGACCCTTCTTTAAGGTTATACATGGTAGACATCTACAAACTAAGCCAACGTCCAACCCCTGAAAAAACACAGGGGAGGGTAAATATTTCCTAAAATCTGAGCTGACCTATTGACATAGAATAAGACCTTTGAAGTGTGTGATACTCTCAACTGGTCGACTAGTTTTATGTGATGTATGTTTCAAAGAAATAGATAACTTATGTTCTTTGCCTATGGACTTTTGGCTGGATTTAGTCTTCTATACTAGGAATCTAGATCGACCTTTCTCTAATGGTTTAGTTTACAGATCGACTTGAAAGAGCTAGCAGCTATGCTAGTGATGGAGAGAAGAACCAAATGAGCGCAGCTAAGTCTGTATCTGATGCTGGAGTCAATCGAGTGAATGATTATCCTCCAACAAAGTTAATACCGCTACAAGGATGTTGTACAAGCGAAGCTTTTCAGCTACTAAATGACCGTATGTTTTTTTTTAATCAAATCATGAGCTCCTAATGTTATCAATTCCGTCATCTATTTAATTACTTCGTTCTCGATTACATTGTCATACCTTCCATATCCTTTACAGTTCTCCCATATTATGATTAATAATTTGGTTACCAGCTTCCAGTCTTGTGCATTAACATTGTATGATGCACCTAGTTACTATGATCAAAAAGTCACAAGTGAGAATTATGATGAAGCTTCATCTTTTTTTTTATAGGCTGGGCAGCTGCTCTGAATGCTCATAATAATTTATCAGAAGATTCTCGTGGTAAGTTAGGGTGCCTCTCTACTAATCAATTGCTCTGTTTCTTCCTTGAGTTGCTATGTAAGAGAAGTTATTTGGGATACTTCTTTGCCATGTTTCACATTTCAATTTGTGTTGGAAATGTAAATTTTGTGAACATATACATTCACTGCATAATTCATCTATCTGGTTCTTCTTTTGAAGGTAACACCATATATTCTTCTGGATGGTATGTTGAACAGTTCTAAGCCTGGAATGTGTCTGCGTTTTTGTTTTGTATCATATCATCCACCTCCTGGTTATCCTGATTCCTGAGACCTAAATGCTCACACTTCTAATAAAAGTAATAAAATTGACCCTCATTCATCCCAAAAATTAAATACTTCTAAAGCATGCTTCGAGTGTCCTTTCTGGGATTGAGTTCTTATGTGTACTAACTTCATTCTGACTGGGTAGTAATGCCAAGTTTGAATGGCCTGCCTGGATTAATTTAGCTTTTATCATCTTATATGGTATTGCCAATCGTCGACGTCCTTGAGCCTAAAATAGGCTTTAGAGCAACAAAATGGAATTGTAGGAAACCTACTGATATCATTCTACCACTTCGATTTGGGTTATTTCTTTTCATCATTGAGCAAGTCAGCATATTCTTCTTCGAGTTTTAGCTTCGATTGTATAAATGAAAACTGCATTGTAGTTCTCTCTGTTAAAAAGGAGTGCAAAAAGTATTGAATTTGTTATTATCTGTTTAATGCGTCCATTGTCTTTAGCTTAGTCGTATATTACTAACTAAGCTTTGATCACTGTGCGGCTTAGGTCAGAAAGAATTTCTAGGAGACATTGAGCATAAATAAATCTCACTTCTAGTAGTAATGCACATGCTTTCAAATAAAATAACAATAGACACCTCTACATGTTTTTAATTTATTTTTTTTCCGTCATATACAATATTGGATTGTCCTACAAAGGTAGGGGTAAGGTCTGTGTATATCCTACCCTCCTCAGACCCCACTTGTGGGATCACACTGGGTATGTTGTTGTATGTGTAATATTGGATTAAGATGAGATTAAATAGAGCAAAAATGAACAGTAAGGGTTCATGTAGTTGCAACTTTCTTGTGATTGAAGTATTGTTGTACTCTTCTGATCACAACTAATTTGGCTGTCGTTCTATTTACCCAGAAAGGCCTGTAATGTACACAAAAAGATCACCTTGGGGGCATCCTTTGCTTCCACATCAAGTAAGAGGCTGTCTGCTCATTCTCTCCCCCTTCCCTTCCCCAGAGTCAACTTTCGATAAATACTGATCATTTATCTTTTGTCTCCAGTTGATGTCACAAGCAGGAGCTGAATCTTCTACTGGCCAGAAGGATTTTCTAAGCAAACTTCAGATGGCTATGCTCAATACACATGTCAATTTCGATGCCTAAATGCTACCCATCAAGTGGTCAAAAACTAAGGAGTTTCAGAATTATTTTCAATGCAATGTTAGATACCTGTTATCAGCCATCATCAATCCTGAATAACTACTACGTATTTAACCTGTTGAAAAAACTCTACTTGTGCATCATTTAAAAATTGTAATTCTGTACCTTCCCACTATCTGTCTGTTTTTATATTTTTTACACTTTAAAAAAAAAAAGAAAAGAAGTTACGGTGGTGTTGGGGCTAGCTTGTGTGAACTTTTGACAATTTCCTCACGAGGTACGTATTATCTTCCACTAGCACTAGAACACCATCGAATAACTCTGTCCATCAAGTTTAGGCAGGTGGCGAGTAACTGTCTACCCAATTTTATTTTATTTTTTCAAGTCTGATAGAATTTTGCGCTCTGGTCTTCTTCTATGGTTTTCGCTCACTTCATTGAAGTTAGATAACACTCATAGGCGTATGCTGCACTAATAACATAAAGAGGGAAGAACCCTCTTCAACTGCGAAAACAGCATTCAGAAATACAAACTAAAGTTGGCAAAGTGTAGACAAATGGTACATTTTACTTACATCAAGTAACACTTAATATATCCAGCTAATTTTACATCAAACCGTCTAGGGAACGCATATACAAAACCCCCCTTCACCTCAGCAATAGCCTAAGATAACCATGCTTCAGTCCTAAACAAGATCAACGTTCTGAATTCCACCAACCATGATTCTCCATTTCAGTTCATCTTGCACACTAAAAATCTATAGCTTTTTGGCGCTCTTATCATACATATATATATATTCAGTAACTGGTATACTGAATCATACCTAACTTTTACAAAACATTGTTCAAATGACATTGATCAAAATGTTCGCTAAACCCCATTTTGAGGGAGATGTTTGTGGTCATTTACAGACAGTGATGCTTCAAAAACAGAACCGTCATTTGAACGGGTAGAGCCGTCTCTACGATACTTATGTCCCTTCTTCTTTTTCACCTTCTCAGCCCATTCCACAAGACATGCTTGAACATGATTATCGAACATCGATTTCTTATAATGACTCCCCATCTATAATTTCATGTAAAAACAATATTAGGAGAAGGACATTCAGGTTTAAGTTTCATCGATTGGTTCGAGTAAAAACTCACCTGTGTAACTAGAGCATAAAGTGGCAGTGTACTATAGCTGCATAAAACTTGAATGATTACCCTGGAAAAAGATGAAAAACACCTTCATATATGAATGTTAAGGGTCAAGAAATTTGCAATAAGGGGGTTGGTTTATTTGAATTCCTTTTGCTGAAAAATCACACCGTATATGTACTGAATAGAGGAAGGAGTAGTGAACTCTACCCTATGACGAGCCGTGGAATCACAAAGACATATTTTCCCATAATGCAGGAGTGAAAGCCATATTGGAACTACAAAGATTTTTTTTTTTTAAAAAAAACATGAAATTAGGAAAGGAACATTGAAAAAATTGTATTGAACACTGAATTAGAATGGTGTGACTTACCAAAATCCAGAAGAAAAATGCTATTTCAAAAGCATTTTGGAAGAGAATAAAATGTATCAAGAAGAGGATGATTTGAGGGTTATCGAACCAAAAGTGATTATCAGATGGTGTTACAACCAATTCGCCTTCTATAGCTACATGTTTCTCAGCAATTTCATGAGCCAACTGTAGAATCACATGCTCCAACTTTGTTCCCACAGAGAGCAGAAGCTGAAAAAATGAAGAACGAAAAAGGCAACATAAAATCACGTTAATTCACAGATTTGGAGACTGAAAGAATGAAAACTATACAAGTGAAATTCATGACAGGGTCACTCACAATAAAAGGAAAGAAAGCAATCCAGAAATATGTATGCCAACCTGCACAAGCATAGTGATGTATCAATCTTCACATCACAATAAACGAAAGCACAAAGCACAATAGCATTGTAGTAGGCTCTAGCATGAAATCGTAGCAGTGTGGCAAGGTGAACAAGTTTGAGCTGGGATATACCGTTAATGTTTAGCAACAAGAAGAGGATTACGAATATCCAGAGATACCAACTGCAAAACAAACAAAAACAAAGAGCGACAAATTCATTTGAAGAACCAGCAGTGAGAAACTACATTCTAAGAGCTTTAGCATCATTCTATCACTTGCCTGATACCAACAACTGTCCTAAAATCGTCTTCCAGTGCACGTATCATGTACCTATGAAAATTGAATCTTGGATTTCCCTTGCAATGTGTCTACACAAGGAATATGCTTTTACTAATATTATGTATAAACCAAGTAAAAATCACTACATTGTAAAACAGTCTCTATCTAACAACTATGGCAAATGAACATACTTACCATAATGAATCCCAAACGAAGCGCTCTGTAGTCTGATTCGTTGACAGAAGCATAAAATTGCTTGAAGAAAGAACGCTGAAAATTTTCACCAAAGTTAGTTAATTAATACCAATACGAATCAGAGAAAGAAGGTGATCATATGAGTCTATCGCGAGTCATTTGAGAACATATGTCAAAACAATCACACAACAGAAGTTTTTTTGTTTTTGTTTTTGTTTTTTGGCACATATGGAAATACAAAGATTCCATATTGTCCGCGGAGAATGGGGAGGAGGAAGTGCTTACCACCCAACCCAAAATGGCTGATTGTGTACCCATACCCTGAAACCGGTTCCTGATGAAATCATGTTCAAAGACATGAGTAACTGTTGGCTTCAAATGAGCTGCAAAATGGAATACCAATATTACTAGTAGCTTTACATTTCAACCGTTTACTTAATTCCTTTCCTATTTAGTCATACCATCTTCGGATTCATAATCATCTTTTACGATTGCATCCTCCCATTGCTTCCATTGACGTATCTAGGCCATTATTAAAACATTCACAAACAATGAATCAGCCCGAAAGACAAAGTAAAAGAAACTCAAGCAGAAAAGCTTAGTAACTCTCACCTTTGCTCCTCCAAATACAATAGTCAAAACAGAGAATGTCACATGCACAATAGCTAGGACAAATATAAAAACATGAAGGTGATGCAACGCCTCAAGAGATAGTAACGGAACCTTATTCTGTAAAAACAACGAAAAGTATTATATAAGAAGTAAACACCAATGTTTGAAGTCATATTGTCAAATATAAAAGGAAAAAAGTGCAGCCAAAGTTACTGGATTCTGCCAAACTCGTAACTTGCAAACTAACAAGAAACAGATATAACAGAACATCGCCAACACAAAGTATATAGCTGGAAGTTAAGAGCAATGACTTAAGTACTTTATGACGGCAGTAACCCTCAGCTGACATTGTTTCTTCTTCAAGCAAATGCCGTTGATGGTGAGGACCAGCATGATAGTGAACCGCTTGATTGTTAACCTGAGGCTCTTCGTGAGGCGGAGGTGGAGTTGGAGGTGAAAATGAAGTATGCTCCAACGGTAACGCACAGGGAAGTAAGTGTGTTACAACATGAGGAGGCACACAGATTTCAACAATACGACTTTGAAATACTGTTAACAGCAGAGAAATAAACCCCAACAGCATCAACTCTGCACATAGTACACATTCACAAAATAGTTCATATATAAATACAACCTTAATGGATCAATGTTGTATATTTTCGAACCTTCTTTCACTTTCTGTAGGGCTTCATACAGATGCTTTTGTTTCTTCTTCTTCAGACGCTGCACCAGTAGCAGAGCCAGAGATTTCGTTAAGAATGTTCAAAGTTCAATACATATATTATATACCTAATTAATAAAGTATAATTTTCCTATGAAGTATGTTTAACGCACCACCTTTCACTCTATGTTGCTAAGCTACGTATTGGTTGCATAATGAAACTTGAACAAACCAACAACGATCAATAATAACAAGTTCAGATCCGCTATATGAATTCCTTATACCATTCCACTTGTAAACCGTTTCATAACATGGCGAAATTGAAAAGGAAAAATAAAATAATGGAATCTTAGTCAAATGTTGAAAATCAATTTTTTTTCCTCTGCTCTTGTGGTGAACACTATATATAAAAAACCGCATCAGGCTTGTCCTATGTGACAAATTCAACTCAGAAGTCATTGAGAAGGATCGATCCCAGGTGGATAAACCATCCTCCAAACCAACTAAGTCATCCAGAAATAGAGAGAAAACAAAGACATTATATTTCATAAAGACATTGATTTCTTAACAATAGACAGATTCAAACATGACAATAAAATGCATGTTAATTATTTGTTGTTTTCATAGAAATACCAATAAACTCTTTTAAGAAAAAAAAAAACTAATTGCACTAAGCTTCAGCTACGCACATTACAAGTACAAAATCTTATCCTGCATTTTCGAGAAAATCTTTTATATAACCATATTGCACATTCATATGATAAATAATTATAATATTTTTTTTAAAGAATAGAAAATAAAAAAAAAAAATATATATATATATACCTTGCCAGCGTAATGGATGAGACGTTCAACAAGAAGAGAAATAGAAACAATGACTGTGCATACAGCAGCAACCACCCATGTTGGTGTATATTCCAATGACCCTTCTTCCTCTCCACCTCCCTCCATATATTATTTTTTTTTTCTCCTGTTTAAGTTTTGGTAAATTATTTCATGGATTAGACAAATATGATAAAAATTAATTAATGAAATGAAACAGAGAAAAATGAAATCACACCCACAATAAATTGGGGGAGTGATTATGAAATGATTGATGATCAAGAAAAAAGATATGAAGAGTTTGGAAGAAAATTGCCAAAAAAAAATAATTATATTTTCCCAACGACGTGGTTTGCATGAATGATGTTAATTTCATGTGTTATATTAATTTCATTGTCATGAAATGATGTTAATGTGTGTTTCTCCTTTTATTAGGTTTATAAAGGTAGGTATAAATAATATTACATTATATAATATTTAATTTTACGTTTATTCCAAAATAAATCACAGACGAAAAACTATTTTTCAAAACTCTAGCTTTTGATAACTTTGAAAAAAAGAGGCTATGGATGTGTAGTGGCCAAATTTGAATGTGAATAATGTTTTCTATTTCCATCATTATTATTAGGGATACTAAATTTTATGGATCGCACAAAATTAAATATTATGACGTGTTTAAAACTATAAATTGCAAAAAACTTGGTTACTATATTTTAACTTGCTTAGAATCGAAGCGAATAATGTATAATAAACTTTGATGATTAGTGATTTATATCATAAATTGATAATTTTTCCAAGAATACCCAACATTATAAAATTGAAAATAGAGTGAAGGTGCAAATATCATTTTGGGATTGTGAGTTAAAATTTAAGAAATTGGATTCAATAATAAATGGTAGTGTACTAGAATACGAGATATTTATTGATGTTTGAGAAAATTATATAATATTTTATATCATATCAATTTATCATGATTCACGAAAAAAAAGTTTATCTTAAAAAAATTATTTTATGAAAAAGATATCTCCACATAATAATTGATTGAATAACAAAGAACAAAATATGATAATATGAGATTCATGTTAATCATACTACACTAAGCTGTCAATATGGATCAGGCACATGGTTCATGGTTCTGACTAGCCCATAGGCCATGCTAGTTTTGAAATGGTGGCCTCACAACTCTAGGCCCCTGTTTAAACCAAAGTTGTTGTTTTTTTTTAATTTTTTTTAATTATAATTTGTTATTTTCTTATTAGAAAAAATAAAAATCTCATTTCTATTAATTTTTTCTCCATAATATATTTAAAAAAAATAAATAAATATACTTCTTCAAGACCTTAATTTTTTTCAAAATTTTTTTTTAGTAATTTTTGTATATGCTCTAAATTTTTTAAAAAAAGTTAATAAAGATATGCCACAATAACTCTCTCTTTTTTTTAAAAAATAAATAAATAGGAAAAATTGTTAACTTAATTTTTTTTTGCTAATATGTGATAACTATTTTTCAAAGAAAAAAATCTACAAACAATTTTACTTTCAAGATTGACTCATTAGAAAAATGAAAAAAAAAAAAAAAAAACAGAGGGATGGTCGTAGCCACAGGAAAAATTTAAGTAAGGGAAATAGAGAAAAATGTGTGTAATGTATTTGTGAATAAAATAATATACTGTTATGAGTATGATATAATAATTTTTTTTTATAAAATATTAATCATCTCTTGATTTAAATAGTAGCCGTTGATTTTTTCTTATGTCATGACTCATGAGTCTTCAATTCAAGTAAAAAATTGAGGAAATGGAGAGGAGTTAGACTCCAAAAATAAATAAATAATAAAAAATTACAATATTGTTTTATTAAAAAAATTTGGCCTTGAAGAAGTTTATTGCCTTGGTTTGAATAAATAATAATAAATAATCTAATTGAGGTGGACTCTTTATATTATCCGAAGAGTGACAGATTGTTTTTTACGAATAAAAAAAACCTATAGTAGGTCAAGTGTGCTTAAAGTTAACAACAATGCCAAATAGGGACACAATGGAACTCAATATGATCGCCAAAATCAGTTTGTTAAACATGGCTTAGTTCAAAATTTAGATCAAACACCTTTTTACATTTAAAATCCAGAATCACTTTACAATGGCAGGTAACACCACATCTTGGGAATCATAATCATGAGATGATAGTTTAATTCACTGTCACTTTTTAGACTTGGAGACTTTGAATATGTGCTCCTTGAAGTATTTGAGTTCAGCTATACTCTCCTTAATGTCATCCATAGCTCTGTGCTTGTTTTGCTTTTTAGGAGCCTTCCTGTTGTCTAATTCAAAGTAGCAGCAACATATAACATGTAAAACTCCCCAACCGAACCGATATATTCTCTGGAAAGATCAGATAAACCTAAAAATGCAGTATAGTTTTACCTCTTGGATACCAACGAAAACACAGTGCCTTTACGCTGCTGACGTCAACAAGTACATGCGAAAACAAACTTGCCAAATTTGGCATGAACTTCTGTAACAAATAAATTCGAAAGAGAAGAGTAAATAACTGGTGATGTTATATATATGCCTCAACGTTGGAAGGCGTGACTATAGAAAGAAATATAGAATAATCCTGAGGTTCAGTGGAATGACCACCTAAATGATATAGTACGCACAGGCGTCTATTTGTAGAATAGTTCCTCGAAATGGTATCTATAGATTCAGACAAACACACATCATACCTTCAGAAAAAGAAGATCCGTATAGATTGAATTTCCTGCAAGCAGTGGTGTATAAGTCCTTATATTTCTCTTGACAAATTCAACAACCTGCACGATGCGAGGGAAAAAGGAATATTGATCCAAGAAGCCAACTTGTAGAATCCAGGGCTCATGAGGAATGTATATGAATAACATGCCATCTTATTAGGCAAAAGGGCGAAGAAAGGTGTGGATGTCTGTGGGTTCTTTTAAATCCAGATTGTCATGCAGCTCAATCATGGCAACTATATCAAACATATAGCTAAAGACTTGATATGTGATAACAATCTAAATCTAAATTCATTTGGATAAATCATATGATCCTCTTAGTCTGAAAGCAAAGGATACTGCCCATGACAGAAGCATATAAGAAACTCTCCGAGGATTGTCTTAAAAACTTGTCAAACAAGCTTAAAGAACATTTTTTGGGCTTATTAAAGGGAATACGATACCTGCTTCTCGGCTTCTTCTTCAGTGATGGTACTCTCGAGCACCTTCTGAGTCAAACCTAAATCACATTAAGTTTCATCTTTGAACTAACATTAGAATCAACAAAATGTACTCTATAATGAAATGCTAGTCGTATTTATCATAAGACAATTTTAGAACCTCATGCATACACATTAAGCCACTTACCACTCGCTGCATGATGGCTCTGACACCATTCTCCCATATTGTCCAGACACTCCTTGGTTTGATGTATAACTAAATCAGGACCCTATTTTTGAAAGCACAAAATGAATTCCTGTTGGTAGAAGGATGAGAAAATATTGAAGAGATGTATAGGACGCACAAGTGATCACGCACGGCAAAATTCTAATGATAGAGAAGGGTAGACAAAATTCTGTAAATTACAGAGAACAATATTACCACCCTAGAGCAAACTCAGCAAAGTGGAGAAAGAAATTTTATCAGCCAATTGGCATTATGATGATAAGTACCATATACATTACTTTAGATCTCTCCTCCTAACTTCGAATTATATTGTAATATTCAATCATTATGATGTTAACAGAGTGCAACTAGAATAGAAATATGGGATAAGTTAGAAAGGTGAGACAATTTTACCTCAATTGATTTGGTCAAGTTTCCATCAGTAATTATACAAGCAATCTCTAATATCCTTTCAACTTCAATATCCAAACCTACAAAGGAAGAAAATGTCAAAAGAAAATTATACTACAAAATTTTAATCTTCAAGAGTATTTTTGGAGATGTACAACGCTGCTATTTTTTTATGCATCAGGATGTAAGATGAGCAAGACAATGTTTTTGTCCAGCTTATGTTTGGATCAAGTTGATTGGCCCTACAATTCTCCAGCTTACGTTGAGATGTGGCCATATTCTCAATTTAATTGTATTGGCAACTCTATACTCAAGGGAATCTCATCCTTTAAGTCTATCTACTAAGCAAGTATTATGTGCCACCTAATATAATCCAAGATCCATTGTTAGTGACACAATGATAGTTTACGGATTAAGGACCTACGGATTCCTTGGTATCCAAGAAGAGAATCTAAAGAGAGGTGAATTTGGTACAATTATTGAATGAAAATTGGTAGAACCCATATACATTAGGACAACAGAAATATTATCTTTCAGGATAACCAATAGCAATATCTATATTTTATGCAAATAGTGATTAAGGATGTGCAAAATATGTTAATTGATGTGCTTCAATATGTGTCTTTAAGAACCAAACCAATTTCACGAGTCATGAACTAAGAATTACCAGTCATCTCAAGGTCAATCCATACAAGTGGCAATTCATACTCTCCTGAGTTGTCATCTTTTTCCTTGGCTTTACCTGCAGAGTTCACAAATTGTCATTTTCTCGCAGGGATAGTTAAATGTTTGAGTTTCTGGTACTAAATGAATACTGAGGACTGGGGATTAACTATTATTCCCTCCTTTTCCTATTGACCATTCAATTATTGAACTATTCTTTTTCAACAAACCTATTGATCTACAAATCTTAGTATGATGCAGACACATATTTACAAATTCTGCCACCCAACCGTTACCTCTTCCATTTACTGTCTCAGTTTCCCCAAGAGTTTCTGTGTCATCCTGGCTATCGGCGACATCCAAATTCAGACATGAGAAGCCATTAGAGAGTTGATTCATTTTGTGAAAGCCTTTGATCATTAAGCTCCTAAGGAATGAAAAATAGGTTAATGTTGAACGATGATGATTTTTACCTTAGGAACAAAAATAAATAGATCTAAGAAAAAACTTGTTTCTGCGAAGGTGAGTACTCTTAACTTCTAAGACAGATCAACTTTTAAAGAATCACTGAAAAAATCATGCTTAGTTGCACTCATCATGTCAAGTACCAACATAGAGAACCCAAGTTAGTAATAAAGCATAAAATATAACACAACTCCTCCCATTTCTTTTTGAAACTGGTAACTTTAGTCTATATATCCACAAGTATACTACAAAAAAGTGTCGTTCCCCTTCAAAAGTTTTACAACTTACTGTTAATCATGAATAGCTCTCTGGATTACTCAATGCTTCTTCTCGAGTGCACAAGAATATCCAGACAGATGGGAGAAGAATATTCACTGGCATGCTAAGAGAATTAATCGACAAAATAAACACGAAAGAAAGGAATACGAACAGCAGCAAACCCTTGGCATCACTTTTCTATGTAAAATTATGCATATATTGTTTCAATAACCATGGTGTCCGGGTCAGCTTGCACACACCTTGACTAATTCCACATAATACCTCGCAGGCTCCCACCATCAATAAGTACCAAGTAAGTCTGTCCACCAAGATTAGGACAAATGGAAAGAAATCAGCTAGGTCTTGGGATTCGGACCTGAGGGCTTAGCATGTTTTGTTTTTAAGATTTTTCTCTGCCTTTTAGAGCAGCTACATGTTACTGCTGGAACATGATTATGCTCCCTCGTAGTCACACTATTTTACCGTACACTTGTTGTTTCCTTCGACAATCTATCTGAATTGATAGAAACTAAGCATTAACGTCCAACAACCATAATCCAAAGAGCACACAAAATCCCAAATGAATGAAAGGAGCTCGCTCTGCTGTCAGGAAGAGCCCTTGATCAATTGTCATTCAGCAAATGTATCACCACAAATGAAGATCTAGTATTACCAGGCGAACAAGGGTACTATAGCAAAGCCCCCTCAGAACAAGTCCAGAGGGTTCAATACGGTATGACAAAACCTATTTTGAAGGGTTACAAAAAGTTGTCCTATAAGAGACTAAGTAGAGAACAATGCTCTCTATCTTCTACTCGTATGTACATCTACTTAGTCATCAACATCTCTTTACTAAAGTCATATCATATATGACACTTCCTCATAATCCGTATTCCCATCAGCTTTCGAGTAGGTAAAGAAGTTGAAACTTAGTTACATCAGCTATTATTGGCTATACACACACAAAAAAAAAAAAAAAAAGTAAGTAATCATATGTGTGAAGCAGCTACTGCTCAAACCCTATATTTGTTTTCAAAAATCCACTCAAGCTACATAAATAACTTATCAAAAATCCAGTAAACTACATTTTCTAGAATCCAAAACCCATAAACTCAAACTTTTAGCTCCGTCTCTACGTGCAGTGGTACTCTTTTTCTTATTTCTATTATCAGTACTCTGTATCTACTATCTACTACTACTAACTTAAAAAACAGTTCTTGATTCAAAAAAGTAGTATGTCATTTTATCAAACACATAATAATCATTCTGACATAAATACAAATAGTACACATAGAGCTGTGAGTAAGAATAAGGCCGTTAGGAGGCGGAGGAAGGGTAGTTTACCGGCAGAGTGGTCGTCGGAGGTGGCGCTCGAAAACTGTTGAGTGTTGACTGGTCAGAAAAAGACTCAAAAGTAGAATAGTATTACTATTTCTTCGTTGTTTGAAAAATGGGGAAAAAGTGGGCCGTATGTCTTTTTCGGGTCATTCCCCCAAAATGTCTCTGTCCAACTTTAATTTTTGTCCTCAGATTTGATAACTTCTATTTTTTACTATTCAATATCCATTTTAATTAATAAATAAACAAAGTACATTTGGTATCAAAATTTTATACATGAATATATATATATATAGATAGATATTAAAATAACAAGTACTATTTTATGACAGACTTATATTCATATTATAATATCATGTGAGTTATGTTACATGTCGAGAAGATATATATATCCAAAGAAAATCAATACCATACACAAATTCTCACACACACAGATATTATATTAGTTATTGGTATTTTTTCTCTAAAAAGAATAAAGAATATAACAATTTTTGAATACTATAACAAATTTTGAGAATAATATGTAAATTTTGTTTCATTACTCTTATGAAATTTATGTTTAGCCAAAAACAATATAATTTCAAAAGATAAAAAAAAGTTACACATCGATAAATAAAAGAAGTTTAGTTCACAAAAAATTATAAATAAGCATTGATAGAAAAATCAATATTTGGATATTTTTCAGTTCTTTATATTTGTTCATATTTGAGTAAACTTTTCACGTGGTACGTTTTTATATATTTTTTTTATGTTTATTCACGTTAAAACAACTTCAAACACAAAATATTTGAAGGTAGCTTGTCAAGGACAACAAATGATTGAATATAGACACGCATTATTTACAGTTCAAATAACAATAATTAAACAGTAAAATGGTCTAATGAATTCTTATACTTGTACCAGTTTGTATATTGAACTTTTCTACTTATACCTTTATCATCTGAACCCGGACACTCAATTGAAATGAGTCTTTTAAGTCTCTCATACCATGAGTGTAGCTCACTCTCCTTTATATAATTGACATGTCATATCTACGTCACATATGTTAATGACACATCATAATTATTTCATAACTATTTTAAAAAATTATTTAATAAAATATAAAATAATAATATTTTAATTTATTATTGACATTTTTAATTCTCTCTATTTCACGATAAAAAAAAAAGTCATCGCCGATGTCATCACCATTTTTGCCACGAATCACATATACTTTTTCCCTCAAGCAGTAATCTGGAGCCTCGCCATGGTCAAAGAAAGTTCCTACGGCCATTAAGCAGCAACAATAAACATCTCAGCAATAACCAAAGGCAAATTGTGGCAATTTTTTCACAATCCCAAAACCAACAGCACCATTCTTCGTTTCCTCTACCTTTCTTTCACCATTTCCTTTAAACCCTTCTTCCAATTAAACTTATCTTGGTTTTATTAGATGATTCTGTGCCACCATGGACATTAGATAGTAAACATGATTTGTGCATAAAGGGTTCTTTTTCTTAGAATTTGTGCATATTAGATCTAAAGCCTTTGAACTCCTCATCAGGACCCAAGAATGCCCCTGTTTGCGTTTTTTGTTGCTGTAAACACCAAGAATTCGAGAATTATGGATAAACGGAGGAACCTACTCGTTACACCTCCATACACGGATTGAAGCAAACCTCTCGTCTCTCTAAATTTTTATCCCCAAAAACTCCAACATAAATGGAGACTCTCATGAACCTTTATTCTCGCCATGATTGTTGCTCCTTTGAGATTACTGCTGAGATGCGAATGGAGATTGGGAAGCAATTAAATATATGTAACTTCAAAACCTTTTATAGGACTAAAATTATGTTAGGATGATCTTAAAATTAAATCTTCACACACTAATTCACTTGGAAATAATTTCATACACTATTATATCACTAATGTTTAAATGAAAATGCATACAAATAAGTAACTTCCTAATTTTATCTTTCAAATTTTATAGTGCATATAAAATATTTTTGTTATATAGTTTCATGATAATTTATTAAATATATCATATATTATTATTATACTAACGATAGTTTTCAACGTAGTCTTTTTGCGAATCCACTTTCATTTTTTACGAATCAATCTTCTCATTTTTTTTTATCATCTTATTATTGTTATGCTTTATTTAAATTATAATTAAATTTATATTTAAAAAAAACTCTTTATTCTCATAAAAGAAAAACAAAGATAAAAAATAGTATTATATACCCATCACATTCTTCGGACTCCACCGAATAAAACCGGGTCGGGTTCTGCCGAATTGATTTTAGGGGTTTTGTGAGGGTTTATTTTACTTCTTGCTGTCACTGAACTCTCTCCTTCTCCCCTATATCTCTCAGGCGAAAGAGAGGACTTTTCACATTTTCCTTTATTTACACAATGGCCACTCTAGTCCTTCCGGCAGCTACAGATTTTCCGGCAGGCTCAAAGCCGACGGTGACCGAACCGGAGAAAGTCGATTACTTCAACTTGCCTTGTCCTATTCCTTATGAAGAAATCCACCGTGAAGCTTTAAGTTAGTATTGTACTTCATCTCTTGTTTGATCATTGTGTTTATTTTTCATTCCATTATTTTTATCTGACTTGATTTGTATTGGAATTTAATTGACGCGACTAGAGTGAAATGGATTTGAAAGATTAATATCAGCGACCCTAACTAGTTTTGGATTGAGACGAAGTAGTTGTGATCTTTTGTTCCAACTTGCTGCAGATTGTTTACTGTATAGCTAGGCTGAAATGCAATTGAAGCCTTTAGTTTTAGCTACATTATTTTGTTAATCCAATTGATAATATCAGATAGGCAGTATCAACTCCAGACGATGTGTAGTTTCTTGATTTGAAGTTTTGGTGCGTGGGTTTTGGACGGCAAAAGGTAACAAAGGTCTGCCTCGTCTGAAGGAAGGTGAGGTGCGGCTATGAGCTCGCCTTTTTGAAGTGCAGTGCCAATTAATATAAAAAAATTCAAATAATTAATTCCATATATAAATAATCAAAATTTCAATCAATTGCAATAATATATTTGTAAATATTTCAATTAAAAAACTGAGAATAGATAGTATATACTAAAAAAGTCTAGAACTTGAATGAGAATAATAGAGAACAGAAGTCAAAACAATGAAAAAAAAAGAAGAGGTAGAAGTAACTTCGAAGTCGGGAGAAGAAGAAGCAAAAAGAAATAGGGGAAGAAGACTTTTGAAGAAGAAATTAGAAGTAGAAATAAGTATTGATTGGACTTTGGAGTCACTGGAAAAAATCTGGCTAGTCGCCAGAGAAGTCTAGTTGAGTCGACTGGTTGGAATCACAGTTGCAGTCTTAAAGTGCAACTGTACAAATTTGAAAAAAAACCCTAAAATACCTTTAACTTCTAAAATCCTAAATTAGTTGCCTTTTTTTAAAGATTAGATGAAAGCAACACCTTTCTCACCATTGTTGCCTGGCGTCGTCTTTTGAGAATTGCCTTGCCTCAAAGCTAATAGGCAATGAAGGGTCACCTCGCCTTTCACAACACTCGTGCAGGGGTGCTAAATTGCTTACATAGAGAAGGGTTAAATGAGTGGACAGACCAGTATAGGATTTGACGCAAAATATTTAGCTTCTATTATTTTAAAGTGTCTAGATTCTGTATCAGCTAATGTTTGGAAAAACAGAAGTGAGATCAAATTTGTCAGATTCATAGTCCACTGCAAGCTAAATTAGTATGAACTGTAAGCAGAAGTTTTAGTGCATGTAAACACTGTTAATGGTTGGTTATTATTTTTGTTCATGTTAGTGTTGTTGCTGTCATCAATATTATGTCTCTTAAGTCATGATCTAGTTATCCAGTGTCTGGCCTGCCTAGGAGCTCCCACCCTTTTTGCTCCCTTAGTGACTCAAATTCACAACTTTCGGGTTGGAAGTGGGTGCTGCTTAGCATCCGAGCAACTCCCTCTTGAATGTGTCAATTAATGCATGTCTTACCTTGGCAGTGTCTTTAAAGCCTGAGCTTTTTGAAGGGATGCGCTTTGACTTTACCAGAGGACTTAATCAGAGGTTTTCACTCAGTCACAGGTAGATTTGGCATATCTAGAGACACATATCAGATGTATTACTATGCTTTCCCCATTCTTGGATGGAGAGGGATATTTTCTCAATTATGAAAGAAATCTGCTTCTATTTATGTTAGTGTTTTCATGGGGCCCACGGAACTTCCTACTCAGTCTACAGATGTAGTCAAAATTCCAACTGCTCACTATGAGTTTGGTGCCAACTTTATAGATCCAAAGGTGTGTATTTGATACTATTCCTATCTAGTGTCTGAAACCTGCATGATTATCTGAGTGTTGGAGCAATGACTGTTTCCTGCAGATGATGCTTTTTGGGAGAGTAATGACAGACGGTAGGGTGAATGCAAGAGTGAGGTGTGAGTTGTCTGAGAATCTTGCAATGAAGGCTAATGGCCAGGTATGTGTATTTGATTGCTTACCTTTGATAGTGTTGGTAAGCAATTAATATATATCAAGAATAAGCCATATAACTCATATTTTTCTACTTATCAGCTAACGGGTGAGCCGCACATGTCGCATGGCATGGTTAATTTTGATTACAAGGTACTTTTCTTTACTCTTATGCATAAAACTCAATGCATGCAAGTCATTGGATTTAATTCATGCTTTCGGTTGGAATGTAATGTGGCATTCTATTTCTGATCAAGTCAACCCATACTATGCACAAACTACGGTATAGCCTAGATGACTTAGGAAGACTAACATTGCGTATTCTTGTCTTTTTTTTGTTTGTTAAGGGTAAAGACTACAGAACGCAGTTTCAATTGGGGAATGGTGCATTATTTGGAGCCAGCTACATCCAGGTAAACAATCAAGAGTTGCAACTCTGCAAATTAGCCAATAAAAGACGTCATTAAAGCACTAATATTTTCAAAAGTAAATGGCCTTGTCTCTGGTGATTTGCAGGAAAAACCAATTTAAAGGTTTCACACATTTATGTCCACAAGTTACATGAAATATCTTGAAGTTTCAAACAGAGTCAATTTTCATTCAAGCAGGGAATACCACAATTTCACAAAATTGGAATACAGCGTTAGAGGGTTCGTGTATCAGGGCTAGAGTAACAGTATGAATAAATATCACGCTGGCAAATGGGAGTAAGACCTAGCAAGATTGGGAGATAGAGAAAGAATAATCATCAGGGTGGTTTCGTCTAGTGTCAGCGAGAGATATATATCCTGTAGTGTCTCTATTTGATAAAAATAATTTCAGGTTGTGTGTCAAAAAATAGATCATCTGGGAAAAAGCAAAGAAGAGAAAAAAACTTGTGACTAATGCCAGTTCAAACACTACCTTCGATGCCCAACTTGAAAATAACCGAGATATCTTAGTTTAGATTTGGAATCTTTAAGATGTTCCTCACCATCCTCATGATCCTAAAAACTTTAAGTGGTAAGAAAAATATCAAACAGATCGTGCATAAATCTTAGATTTTCTGTAAAGACAGTTTCTTGATTGAGTGATGTTCATCACATGTGAATAATTCTTGTTTGAGTGATGTTCATCACATGTGAATAATACTGCATAATTTTTTGATATTTTTAGCATTAAATTAAAAGGGCTTATCTACTCAATGGCCTGGATCTCTTGAATCAAACATAAAATAACGATAATTTTGATAACTTTCATGGGACTTGTTACACACCAACAGCTGAAAACAATTTGATTTTGCAGTTTTCATTACTAATATATAAGCAGGATGATTTTTTTCTGTGCTTCCTTCGATTGTGGTTGGAGTTCATTTTACTTACTTTTTGGGTATATGTTACATACATTATATTTATTTCAACTTCTTGATCAATCAATGTATACCTTTATATCTTTTGCAGAGTATCACTCCACATTTGTCTCTAGGTGGTGAAGTATTCTGGGCTGGTCAGCATCGGAAGTCTGGCATTGGTTATGCTGCTCGTTACAACACAGATAAGATGGTAAAGTGCTTATTATTAGATACTCCTATTAGAGTAGCATGCTCTTTAAAAACATAATAATTGGAATTTGAAGGTATTATGATAACAACAAGATATATAAATTTATGAAAGAACATTTAGAACATGAAGTTGTTAATGGGTGTGAACGCAGAGGTGGACCAATGCGTTGGGGTTGAGGGTGCACCAGCACCGGGAAATCTAATATACATGTAATTACCTCCAAGAAGTAGAGATATATTAGTTGTGGCAGCTGCATGCGCAAATTACAGCGGGTGCATTGGTAGAAGGCTCCATCAGTCCCTCCATATTGAGAGGAAAATCTTATGGATTGGACTAATTTTGTTTCATCGCTTGCTTATAAATAAAAGAATTGAATCGAGTTGAAATTAACCACGAATATGCTCGCTATTATAGGTCTTTATAGTCTGGTGATAGATTTTCATTTGATGTAATAGTGCACTCGCGGCTGTCAGATCCCCGGTCTGCCTCGATATATTTGTAGTTCAATTTTTATTAGTATTAGACAGATAGTTGGGGATATCATAGTAGTGTTTTCTTCTCTTTTAGAGGCATTTGCCAGCAACTTAAATCGACCTGGCATATTTTATATCCTTGTGATTTGTTCCTGTAAATAATTGTGTTTTTATCGTGCCAATCAGGTGTTGTGGAATGTAATCATGGTCTAATGTTGACACATGCTTGTTAGGAAAATATTTGATCTATTCTTTTAAAAAGGAAACTATTTGTTGTATTTCCTTTTCTAGCCCTTCTATCCCTTTTACTCCTATTAGTTAATTTCCTGTGTTTGTTTACATAGTCATCATGCTTAAAAGTTGATGGACTTCAATTTTTACCAGTAGGTATTTTGGTCTCTTTTAAAAGGGTTCAACTAGTAAGCGCCTTTGAAAGAAATCTCTGGAAATGTTGAGGCCATTGTTGGCATCTCTCTATTATCTGTAGTATAAACTCCTTTAAATTTAAAAGGTTTTTTGGAAAGCAAATTGTTTTATATTTGCAGCTTGTCTTAATATTTTTGTGATACAGAATTTCATGGAATCGACACTGGTTCTTCTCTTCCTTTATGAAACATATTTAAGCAGTTTACAGTAGCACCTTTATTCATTGTGTTGTATTTTTGCTGATTTCGCCAGAATTTAATATTTATGGTTTTTGCTTAATGAGTGTTACAACTTGCTTGGTTGATTCAATTTTTCTGTTAAGTAGTGTATGTTTCATTCTGCCTGCAGGTTGCTACAGGGCAAGTTGCTAGCACTGGAATGGTTGCACTGGGCTATGTTCAGAAAGTTTCTGACAAGGTTTTACAAAGGCATTCCCTAGTCTAGAGATAGAGTTAATGATGAGTAGGCTTGGTAATTGACTTTCTTCCATGCAGGTGTCTCTAGCATCAGACTTTATGTACAACTATATGTCTAGGGATGTAACAGCAAGCGTTGGTTATGATTACATCCTTCGGCAGGTAATTTCTGTGGTAAACAAACTGTTAGAATGTTTGCTGCAAAGCTTTGCACTTGGTAGTTGTAGTTTACTCAGTATCTATCTGTCATCTGGTTTTGATGAGTGTATTGCACTGCTGGTCTGCTGCAATTATTTGAGCTAGTTCAAATGGTGTGCATGTTTGATTCTGGCAAAATTATCTTTTAAATTTGAACTGATTAAACGCAGACTCCAAGAGATTATTTTTGCTGATTTTTTGACACCTTGATGCCAAAACGACGTCAATGTTCTCATTCCCTTCTGTAAATTTTTACGCATAATATTAGGCATTATTCTAGTTGCTACATGTATTATGATGATCACAAGATAGTTAATACTATAAGTCTATGTTTGGACTTTCTCATGTTATTTTGGGTGCATAGCTTGAGTTGGCTCATTTATATTAAAGGTGGTCAAGATCAGTAATATTGTGTGCGTTGCAGTGTCGTCTTAGAGGAAAGATTGATTCCAACGGCTGTGTTGCCGCTTTCCTGGAAGAACGCCTGAACATGGGTCTTAATTTCATTCTTTCTGCCGAGGTAAGTGTCATATGTGCTGCAGGTCTAATTCTTTTTCTTTATATAATTTCTCTTCAACATCCACCTCTCTCATCTCGGGTGCAGTTTTTTCCTTCTTAAGGGGATGGGCATACAAATTTCAATTATGCTTTACTCTTTGAGCTTTTACTTTCAAAACAACCTTCGCGCTTTTACAAGTCTCGATCTTGTGCACTTTGGCTACTCAACTGTTATAAATCTGCTCCTGATGGTGCCTGCAGATTGATCATAAAAAGAAGGATTACAAGTTCGGATTTGGGCTGACAGTGGGAGAATAGAGGAGGCAGTCAGTTTAAACAAGGATAAACTTTTGATCGATCATATCCTTGGAACTAAAAGCATCTTAGGTGATTCTTTACCTCAATAAGAATCAACACATCAGTTTTATATTTTTTATTGAGAAAACTGCCATGGAACATCAGGTGCTTCAACTAGCCATCAGTAGTTGATTTTGCAGTGTGGTAAGGGAACATTCATGGTGAAATTTAAACGGAGGGCAAAATCGTTTTATTGTTTTAATTCCTATAGTCAAAAGATATTTTAGCCCTTTTTCCTGATAGAGAGAAATATAAATTCTGATTTAGTGTTTATGGATAGTGGCATTTGCCCAGAGGCTTATCCCTACTTGAAAATTGTTTATGTAATTCTTTTGCATTCATTTCATGTTATTTGCAAAGTAAAGAGGCGTTAAAGGTGCACCATAAGGTGAAGGTTCACCATAGATACTTGTCACATAAATTATCTTTTGATTTTCAAAATTATATCAGGCTTGTAGATTAGTAAAAATGGATGGATGAAGTAATTTTTAGCTCTTTAAACCCCACCAATCACACACATCAAGGAATTGTAGATTTCATGAGAAGTTCATCAATATGCCCTGAGTTCCCACGGCGGCGTTTCAATTTTGACATGGCTGTTCACCGCCTTGCCGAAGCCAAATACTTCTCCGGTATGAAATCGGTCATTAAAATGCACTTAACCTGTTTGACGAAATGCCACAACTAGATTGTCAGCGGACTGTCTATTCCTTCAACGTCCTTTTGAAATCATGCATCAGATCAGAGAGAGTATGATGAAATTGGCTTGCTCGCGATGAAGGCGTTTTGCAAGGCTGGTTTTGTGTATTCTGCTGTGCTTTTGATGGATAAGATTGAAAAGCATGGGGGATTAATACATTGTTAAAAGCACTTTCTGATAGTAAAAGGTTTCCTGAGGCTGAAAAGTTGTTAGTTATGATGGAAAAGAGAAATATTCTTCCTGATACTTGCAGTTATGATATTAGATTACGAGGTTTACTTTAAAGTTTCTGAGGTGTCAAAGGCGATTTAGTTGTTTGAGGAGATCGTTAAGAAGGGTTTCAATCAGCTACAATAATATGATAAAGTGTATGTTGATGAAGGGAATTTGGAGCAGGCTAATATGTGGTATGAGCAGATGGTGCAAAATGGTTGCCTTCAAAGTTTCCAGTTTTGATTGAATTCCACTAGTAAAAGTTGTTTCTAATTCATTCCCTTATGGTGCAAACCTGGTAGACCTAGGGTTCAAAGCATCATGTGATTTTTTCTCTATCTATCTAAGCGCCTAATATTCCAAAGCCAAGGAGACCACCCATCCTGTTTCATTTGATGTGAGACTCTTTAATACCCCACCTCGCATCAAGGCTGGACATTTGGAGCGTCAAAATTTAATATGGAGTTCCAACATTGGTAAATAATACTTTGGGGTGACCTAGTAATTTTGGGTTTGGAACTTCCATATTGGAGGTCTCAAGTTCGAAATCTCTTAATTTATTTTTTTTTTAGTTTGTTTCAAAAGAATGATGTATTTCCTTTTTTTTTTATAATACTTTAACTTTCTATCTGACATATTTAATGCCATAAGATTAAAAGTCATTTTGGTAAACATAATTTTAATTTAAAATCACAAGATTAAAAAATATTTTTTTTTTCTTAAACTTCATTTCAAATTAATTTAGGGTAATACTTTTTAAAATGAAGGAAGTAATCGGGATGAGATCTAACCACGTAAAAAAATGAATCTTGGATTTTCATCCAGTATTGGATTCTTCAACGAGTACCTATGTTGGTCTATGTTGGTGGTTGATGGCAATTGACATTTGACAATTTGTCTATAATACGTTACGTTTTTCTTTTCCTTTTCAGAATGCACACACATGGCTCTATTACGAAGAAACAATAACGATCGAGTACAGTTGTATCTATATCCATTGGCCTAAGGTCTTACATAATTCCATAAATCTGACTAAGCTCCACATGTCAATTTTGTTCTTTTCTTATCGATAAATACTCTATATCTTTTTTAGTATGCATAAAGTAAATTTCGTTTCAGTATAGTAATTTATACTCTTCATATAAAAAGGAAAGAACTTAACGAAAAAACATGCAAGATCTTTCAAAGTTAGAATGTTACCTGCTCAATTAACTCGATTTGTTGACATGACAAATTCGATTTTGGCTAAGACATAAAATATATAAAAACACCACCACAAAGGACGTGTCATTTTTATTTGATGGTTGAAAAAAAAAATTGTTTTTGATTTTTATTTTGACTAACATTTTTTATTTGTATTCAAATTAAAGAGAATCAAAGTCAAGAAACAATAGAACCCCAAGTCAAAGAGAGCGTGAATCAAATATAGAAAACAAAGAAAATCTGAGCCCTGTTTTTTCAAAATGTCAAACTGATCTTAAAAAAGATTACGTGAAATTTTACAAAAAAAAAAATCAACATAAAAAACAATACAAAAATAACACGAAAGCAAAATTAAATTTGTTCTTAAAAACGTTATTTACTTTTTACTTTTTTAATTGAGATAAAATGAAACTTTAAATCAAAAAAATGCTCGAAAATATCAAGATACAGTTTGGAGATGAACGGTAGCCGTGTAAGTCAAATTTGTCATGCCTTGCCAAGCATCCTTGAAGATAACGATTACAAACAAGTTGAATTTCTTTAATTTGAAAAAAAATGACATTTTTTGTTTGTTTGTAATACCGACTTTTTTGGTATTACTTGTGTCCATATTTCAAATCTAATATTAAAATAAAAGGATTTAATTTACGTGCTAAAGTAAGTACTGTAATTTTTTTTATACTATTAACTATTTTTTAAATGATAACATCAACTCTTAAACAAATAGAACACCCAAAGAGACTTTGGCCAGAATAATTTTATACTACCAAGGAAAGGTAATGCCAATAACAAGAATCTTTATTTTATTTTATTCAAAGATAAGAAACAAAAAAGTTCTATGACATTATCTTAATCCTACCACGTTTGTTGGTGGATTCTTCATAATCAAGCAATTGTTCCGTTTTATTAATATTATTATTAATTAATATAATAATAATAATCATAGTGCTTCGTCCCTTTTATCAACATACAAAATTATGGTATATATTCACCCTCATAAAATATTTCAAACACATAGAAGTGTGATAATTAAAGACCTTTCATTATATTTAAATTTCATATACTCTAATTAATTGCATTAAAGAAAAATATATGAATTCAAAATAATAAATAATCTTATTTAAGGGCCATGTAAACAGAAAAATAAATTAACATGTAAATGATTGATAATTTTTACAATTCTAATTAAATTTCTCTTAAACGAAAAATCTATCGAAAATAATTTTCTTAAGCCATTAACTAACTATGTGATAGCAACATAAGATGCAAAGCCTTTTCATTGGGGAGAATCTACCTATTATTCCTAAAATGATTTTATCCTGTTGAAAATAATTCTTGACAATCTATCTTTATCTTAGTAAAAATTTTTATTTTCTTGATTCTCATGTAATTGGATAAACTTTATAACAATATGTC
Source organism: Solanum habrochaites (assembly GCA_027704765.1). Lineage (NCBI taxonomy): Eukaryota > Viridiplantae > Streptophyta > Magnoliopsida > Solanales > Solanaceae > Solanum > Solanum habrochaites. Next base: position 50,172,166 of record JAKWJA010002494.1, on the reverse strand, counting down.
ATTGAAATTTAAAATGAATTTTTTAAAAATACTATAATTAAAATGATTTAATCTCTTAAATTTTTAAATTATATTTAAAAAAATAATCCTTAAAATATAAATTTAAATTAATCGAATCAAAATTGAATTTTAGACTATGGTCTTTAAGACATCAAATCTTTTCAATGACCCACTTTATCCAAAAATATTAGGAAGTTTAGTAAAAGAACATGTGTCGCATCACTTGAAGCGTGTGACCGTGTCAAATGCGTTGCTCGTAACCCTATTTTCTCTCTCATTTTGCCGGAGTTTCGATGGCTTTCGTGAACTCCATTTCAACAGTTACAAGACCATACCGCCATTCTCGTTTCTTATAAACACTCTATTTCTCAAACAATTTCAACTCTTATTCCCAATTTTCAACTTTAATTTGTCAAAGATGTGGAGAAATTCCTGTAATCTATTGAAACGGACAGTTACATTGGTTGCGAGGACAAATACGGTTAACAATGGGGTGAGGCCGTTTTTGGGTGTGGATTACAAGTTCGGGTGCTATTGTGGCCCGACCCGAATGGTGGGTGGGTACTATTTTAGCTCTGGGTCAAATGGGGGTGGGGAAAACAAGAATGGGGATAGTATTACTCATGAGGAAGCTAAGAGGTTGATGAGATTGGTGAATGTTGAGGAGCTGAAGTGGAAATTGGGGATGAAGAATACGGAGGTTATTGGGTATATGGATCTGTTGAAGGCGTGTAAGAATATGGGTGTGGCTAAAACCCATGATGAAGCTGTTGGTTTTGCTAGAGTTCTTGATGAGGCTGGTGTTATATTGCTATTCAGAGATAAAGTTTATCTTCATCCTGATAAGGTGATTATTTGCTTTTTCTCTTTATGTTTTTAATGTTTATGGATGTGTTTTCAATGTTTTGTGTAAAAGGTGTTTGATTGATGATTGGTATGTATAAATTTACATTGTCTAACTTTAATATATAAGGAAACCAGAAACGGCAATTAGAGTGTATGTAGATCTTACCTTACCTTGGCAGGTATGGAGGTTGTTTTCAATAGATTCTCGGCTCAGGGGAATAAAAAACAGAACATTATGAAGACATAAGTAGTGACAACATCAGGATAATAAGATCATGAAAAAGATGAGATCTTTGGGGGTATCGCTTTGGTGTTTGGTTTCATTGCCCTCTAAGATGGGGAAGGAAAATTATTCTCTTTTGGGTGTTGTGAGGAGAATCTATTACTGGCAACGTAGAAGGGGAAACAGGAAAGCATACAGTCAGTAGCATATGCAAAAATTTCCAGAGCCAAGAACGACATAGTTTCTTTAGCTTCGCTCACTTGTTCTGCTTTTTCTGTCAGCCTTTGGTATATATGCAACGTAACAAGGACGTATATTGATTAGTTTTTCCTAAGAATTAGCTGTTAACGGTTAGTAATCAATTTCATCAGAAAATTGGAATCATTAATTCGAGAAAATGGTATCAATCAATGGTGTGAGCTTGGATTAACTGATGTGTTTTGTAGTTGCATCGCAGTTTCCTTAGATCAATATAAACTAGCAGAGTCAATCAGTGTGAATGTCCTGCCTTTGATTGGAGTATTTATGAGAATCACAATGAAAGGTGTAAGGCAGTCTGGCAGGGGTTGGTGATGGTGATTGGAGATTGGTGATGTTTGATATGCTGGTTGCATGCTGAAACTTATTGAATAGGCTTTCAATAAGCAATAATATAAGAATTGTGGAGAACGAACTCTTGTTAGTTTTCTCATTCCATAACCACCTCCCTTATTGTAGACATCGTCTCATATTGCCTAAAATCTGCTAGATTCTCAGTCCATTAGCTGATAGTATAAATATGCCTTATGTTGCATGGACACACCATGCTTCTATTACTTCTTTTCTGTATTTGCATGAGAAAATGTGTAACTTCTCCCCCAAACTTCTCCACGTAATTTAGTCTAGCACTGCAACTTTACAAGCGTTTATTTACCCCCTTTATAATTTGAAGGGAAATTAATACTCCTTCCCGAAAAATCCTAGATTCATTTTCAGGAGCGCTATAACGTGCCTGACACGTGTACAACACCATTTTTTCAATTGGTTTTATTTTTACTGTCTTATTTTATTGTTCCTTTTTAGTTTTATCCTTCACTTATTTTATCAATAAACTACATACAATTTGCATAAATAAGTTATGTGGACAAGTTTAGGGGTCATATTTTGTATTTTCTCTATTTGCATAACATCGTCCAATTACTTATTTTCTAATTTAATGAGACAACGAGAATTAGGAAATCATGAAAGAGTTAGAACTATGCTTTCTTTGTTCACAAATTTATCGCTTAATAGAGAGTAAGAATGCAGTTCTAAATGCATACTTGGTTATTTCTGGATTTGAATTTGAATGACATTTCTTAATAGAACTTCCATTTCTAGCTGGCCCTCTTAAAAGTTTTAAACTACATACAATTTGCATAAATAAGTTATGTGGACAAGTTTAGGGGTCATATTTTGTATTTTCTCTATTTGCATAACATCGTCCAATTACTTATTTTCTAATTTAATGAGACAACGAGAATTAGGAAATCATGAAAGAGTTAGAACTATGCTTTCTTTGATCACAAATTTATCGCTTAATAGAGAGTAAGAATGCAGTTCTAAATGCATACTTGGTTGTTTCTGGATTTGAATTTGAGTGACATTTCTTAATAGAACGTCCATTTCTAGCTGTCCCTCTTAAAAGTTTTCTCACTATTGAAATATTCAGTTTCATGTTCTTCCTTCTTTTTTTTCAGGTAGTGGATGAAATTAGAAAGGCAGTTCCCTTAGCACTTCTACCCGAAGATGACCCCACAATAGAAGAACTAAAGATTCTGCAGGAGAAGAAGGATAAAATAGATGAGCTTGCCCATAGGCATGTGCGTCGCGTTTTGTGGGCTGGTTTAGGGGCTGGCCTTTTGCAGGTCGGGCTCTTCTTCCGTCTTACGTTCTGGGAATTCTCTTGGGATGTGATGGAGCCAATTGCTTTTTTTACAACTTCTGCTGGAATAGTAATAGGTTATGCTTACTTCCTTGTTACTTCTAGAGACCCATCATACCAAGATGTGCTGAAGAGGCTTTTCCTCTCAAGGCAGAGGAAGCTGATCAAGAAGCATGATTTTGATATTCAGAGATTTGTCGAATTACAAAAGAAAATCAAATTACCAGTGAATAGTCAATCTTCCATTAAATATCGGTTAGGAATGGAGCTGGAACCCGAGGATCTTTTACATGGTCACTAAATCATGTTGGCCTCTGATCCTCTTCTTCCCAGCTTCTCTTATAACTATATCCTTACTAAACTCATACCTTTTAGTCAATGTAAGCCCTTCATTTTGTCACGGAAGGTGAATATCTCAGTTGTTAACAATCATCCCTGATTTTACCTTGTAATTTGAAGGTTATATTTCTTAAATCTTCTTTACAAGATAGGCTTAGATAGTAGTTCTGTCCATCACAATATCCTTCAAGCCTTTTGCTCTGATGTTGTTGTCCTGTCATATATACTTGAAAGTTGTACAAGATACTGATGTTATATCAATGATTTTATGTTCGCTCTTCTGGATAACCCCAGTAAAGGATTCAAAAATAAGCAGTCGATTGCATAAGAAGAATTCCTTGTTAGTTGCTTTGTTTTCTTCATTGTGTTTTTCCTTTTCATAACTATTTTGATTTGTTGCACTTGAGCGGATTGTCCTTTGGAAATAGCTTCTCTACTTCCACGAGGTAGGAGTAAAGTCTGCTTACACTCCCACTCATGTTATTTCACTGGGTATCTTGTTTAGAATGCCCAGGCTTTTGTAGTATTGATACTAGATACTGAGTTTGAAAGTTTGTTCCCTCCACGATAACCTCGGTTAATGATACTGAAATGTATAACGATGATCATGCACACTTTTCAGTTACCTTTCTTTCATAGTTTGTATGAAATTTTCATTGATAGTTATTTGGTTTCAATTTCGTTCAGTACAGTATCTGTAGTATAATCTTACAATTTTTTACTAGATGAGCAACAATGGAAGGAGAAAACATGAGAATGTGTTTGTTAAATGAAAAGGGAATATTGACATTATATTGTCCGTGTTGGGAGAACTATATGTTCTTCTATTAAGGCAGTGGAAGAAGAACTTGATCAGTTTGTTGGAAACAATAGTCTGCTGCTTCTGGAAGTATAAGCTGCAAGTCATTATTAGAATGTGCATTTTGCTGGCTCGAGTTCTGGGAATGGTGAAACTCGTGGTTCTCGGGTGTGAATGGAGAAACTTGCATTAAGGATGTTGAAGCATCGGACAATTGTGTTCTGAGAGACATTGCTTCAGCTGAAGCTTCGTTTAACTCGGATTGTAAGTGAAATATGTGTTTCTGGAGGGCAGAAATAATGCCTACACTGCCATAAACTGGATCTCTGAATCTTGCTGTAGCTTCATAAACCATGCTGATTACTGCATCTTCTCTATTATCCATTGGTATCTCCTGCTGAAAAATTAATGTCAAACATACAAAAAAAAAAAAAACTCCCAGATATGCTATGTATACAAGGTTAAAATTATTTTATACGTAAACATAATATATGTTAAATTCATTTCATGAAAATTTTGATTCTGCTACTGATAGGCTCGTTTCTGGGTGTATTATTTAACACATTATTATAGTATCTTGTCAGCCTTATTTTTTTTTTTGAACTGATTCTACTTTATCTTATAAGGGTAGTTCTGGAGTTAACTTTTAATGACTTTTTTGTATTTCTTTTTGCACTATTATATCATAAATTTAAAAATTTAAAATGACATAATGAATAAATATGAAATTGAATGTGCTAGTTCTTTACACTTATAAGCTCTCTTTTCATTGTGTATAATATATAATATAAAGTTAAACATTATGGTTCAAATTCAAGTAGCAATTAAAAGGCTTTGGTGATTTCTTCCAATTCATTTAAGTCACGGTAGCAGAGTTATCTAATATTTATGCTAGTAGGAGATATATAATAGATAACCGCACAACCTAGTCTAGAGATGACGACATCAACATATTTATTATAAACTCACATATGAAATCTGAAAAGAGTACATGCAGATTTTATCAATACTTATTTCCAATAAATTCTCAGGTAAAGCATTTCAAAGCAATTTATAATTTGAAAACGAAAACAAAAATGATGGAAGGCGATAACAGCGAACTATAAATATAATATGGTAAAAGTTAATAGATGATTAGGAAAACACGAAATAGAAAATGAAAGAACAAGAAACTACGAGAATAATATTACGAATGATACGTACTTGTAACATTTTGGTGATGTTGCTAGCACCAAAAATACGATGAACAACAATAAATTTATGTGGTTCAGTAGGTGGAAAATAAGGCAAGAATATACAATCTTTAGTGCATCGCCTACGAAGAAGCTTACATGCTGAACATGGCATATGTTTATTTTTCTTGCTTAATCTAGAATTCATCACTCACAATATATATTATATTATATTAAAACACTTGCCTAATATGATACTATTTATTTTTAATCAACACAAATGGACTTACTTAATTGAGTATTTAAGGACATAATATAGTAAAGCATAGGGTCCACAAAATTAGGTGAAGAACAGAAAAATCTTTAAAGATCCTAACTTTAATTAATTAAGATCTTGCAAGTTGTAATAAAACCTTCATATCTCTTTCACTGTCATTTTCAAACTCACAAAATTCATTGAACAAAATGGAAACTGCTTGACATGAAGAATTTACATCAATTATTGTTTTCATCACTAGTATATTTTGAGTTTCACTTATATATATATTCGAATAGTAAAGAAAAAAAAAACTTGACATGATCTGTTATAGCATGTTATTTGTCTTATTTTATTGATCGTTGTAGTTTTTTGTTTCATGGAGGGTTACTAATAAATGTATTGTCTATTTCTTTTTAAAAACAATATATTTTAATAAATTGTATATTTTTTCTACTTATTATTGTGTGGATAATTAGGTGAATGATTAAGAGGATAGTGATATTCGAAAGTACGTACGACAAAGACAAATAAGTTTCACAAATCACACGTGAGGGTCCATAATAATTTAGGTGATATATGAATGAAACGATGATTAGTGTAGGTGACAATATTGATTTAATATTAATTGAAATACTTTTTGAGACAATATATATTTGACAATATATAAGGGAAAATGACCTTTCTGCTGCCGTTTATTTTTAAAAAAATAATAATTTGAATATATATTTTGCAAAATCAGTTTTAATTTCTACTGTAGGATGATGTGGTTATGTAAGCAGAGTTAGATCTAAAAAGGTTTTACTCACACTGTCTCAAATAGATTAGTTAAATATTATCACATTATTTTTCAAAAAAAAAACATGGAATATGGATCAATTCTACGTTATATATTTTTTCGTTTTAATTTATTTGTGATTTTTTTAGTTTGTTTTAAAAATAATTCTCTTTTTGGCAATTTTTTATTATAATATTTTACGTGACATGTTTAAAATCATAAAATTGAATAAAATATCCGTATAGAACTCGTAAGCTTTAATTATTTTCTCAATCTTATATGCAATAAGCGTATCGGTAATTTTTTAATCAAACTCATTTGTATTTTTTAAGAGATATAGGGCCCGTTTGGATGGGCTTAATAAAAACAGCTTTAAAAAAATACTTTTGAAAGTGTTGAAACTTATTTTTTAAAATAAGTAGTTATGTGTTTGGATAAGAGTGCTGAAGTTGCTACGCTAAACGTGAAAAGGAAAAAATGGAAGAAAGAGATGTTAGGGTTATGTGGGTAATTTGGAGATTGTATAAAAATATTAAGGGCAAAAATATAAAAATATGGTTAACTTAAAACAGCTTATAAGCTAAAAAAAAAAAAAACAACCCTACCCCAGCTTTTAACTTTTGGCTTAAAATAAGTTTTTCTTAACTTAAAATAAGTTATTTTGAGTATTGTCAAACAGCTAAATAAGTCAAAATCAGCTCTTAAGTCAGTTTGACCAGCTTTTAAGCTGAGCCAAATAGGCTCATAGAATACTGTAGTATACTACTAGGGACAATTTGTCCTTTTATTCTTTTGTTAAAAATAAAAAAGAGCGAATATCCGATCAGATCAATCATTTTATATATCTTTAATTTAAAATAATAAGAATAATAAAAATTATATGACAAATTAAAATTAAATAAATAAATTAAAAGTGAGGTTGTAGCTTCTTTTTTCCCTGTGAAACAGTATCAAATCAAATGACAAGAAGACATTTTTATTCTGTAAAAACAAAAACTATCTCATGCATGATATAGATCATAGACTGTAGAGCTTAATTAATTAAATACCTACCGACAGTTTTTTGCATTAAAATCTTATTTAGACTGCAAAGTAACACTTTTAATTTTATGATCGACCCAAGTTTTTTTCTAATTTTATTTCTAAAAAATAGTGTTCTCCTACAAAAAAAAATTTTAGGAAACTTTTAGTATTTTATGAAAAAAATGTGTTTTCAGTTAGTCTGATTCGACGAAAAATGTGAAAAAAAAGTCAGATTTCACATCATATATTATTCATTCAATCAGTGAAAAAAAAAATCTATTTTCAATAGTGACGGAATGCTACTGTAATGATGTTTGGACCAAGCCAGCATAATGCTTCACTACTAAAACAAAATCAGGAATTAGTGACGGATTAAATTATAGTTAAAAGAAAAATTCATCGTTAATTTTATTTTTAAATGAAGAATTATTTAAAAATTATTTTAGCTACAAGTAATTTAACGAAAAATTTAGCCATGTTTATTTATACTCTCTTATATACTTGCATTTGTCAACTTGCTAGTAAAGAGAATCTTATATCCTCTCTTAGTTTTCCGCATTAATTATTTTGGTATTGATATTAGTTATTCTGTGATAAGTTATTCTAATATGTATATGAGATAATTTATTATTTCACTACAGTATAAATGATAAGATAAGTTATTTCAAACTTGACAATTAAAATTTTATCTCATGACTATTTATTCTTGTAAAGTATGTAACATTTCCTCCTTCTTCTTCTTCTTCTTCAATTTTCACTCTTCCTCCCTACTCTAATGTATAGATATATATACACACTAATGTCAAGGTCACATGTACGTATTTAACGTTAGATATCTTGTCGTTTTATGTTTTGTTTGCTCTCTGCTATTATAGGTTGGCTGCCTAATTGCCTTTCATATTAGTGGCTTTATCTTCCGATTATATTGTACTTCAAACAGCAAAAATGTACAAACAGAAAACAAAATTCTCATAGGATCCTTTCGATCTTGAGAGGCGGAGTCAGTATTTTTAACTTTATGAGTTATGGATAAAGCATGCGATACATTTCAAATTTTTTTAACCCAATTTAAATTTTATATATATATATATAAAAGATTTTAATGTCATTCCCAAAGGATTACCACTTTCCTATCATAATCAAATCAAATTTGTCGATCAGCCACCAAAAATTTGGGATCTTATGTGTGGCCTCCACATTCATGAAACTTTCTACGCGTCTATCTTTTGGCCTTCTCAAGGGTCACGATTGGATAGATTGATGCGAGTAGAGTCAGTGAGTTCAAAATGAAACTAATTTTAAAATTTGTACAATATAGTAATAAGTTTCTTATTCTTGTAGATCACCAAAATAAGAGAGTTGCTAATTTCATGCACAAGCCAATGTGAGAATTATTTTTTTTATTTCTATTTTTCCTTTTAGTCAATTTAAGAAACAAAGTCTCTTTTTCTTAATCTGAAAACTCTTTAATCCTAATTTTTCGGAATGACATGTTTGAGATCGCAAAAGATACTTGGATACATTCTATATATTTTTAGTTCAATATCATAAGATTTAAAAGGTTTTTTTTTATGACAAGGGAAACTCACAGCTGCTATCCTTTGGGTGTGCACTGGGTAAAAATTCCGCTCCTATGCAATAACTCGCAAATTACATAGGAGAGGTAACCCGCACTAGTTAAGCCCGTTGCGACGAGCTCAACCCGGAAGGCAAACCCCTTGCTTTCGCTAGCAGGGGATTTCGAACTTGAGACCTCCAACAAGGAAGTCCAAGCCTTAATCACTGGCCACCCCGAAGGCAAACCTTTTTTAATTTTTTTTTTTTACTTTCTAAAAAGACAAATAAATCAAAACAAAGAAGTATATGTTAAAGAGGAAGCAGCCGTATCTAATCAATGAATATTCACGTAGACAACCAAATGAACTAATAAAATTCCGAACACAACCTAACTTTTGAAATTGTGGCTATTTCCAAAAAAAAAAGTTAGTGGGTTAAAAATGACAGGAAGCAGAAGTCTAGGGCCGAAGGAAAATATAGAGCAAATTTAGGGTACCAAAATTCACTTTTGTTCATTTAGATAAACCCACGAGAATTAGGAACACAAGCTTGAGGATATCAGATATGGCTTCTACAACATGGAGCATGTCTTGTTTGAAATCAGCTCTCCCTTCAATTCAACCAATTTCCAACTCTTCACTTCGATTCTCTTCTGGGTCTTCTCCTTCTCGTATCAGAATTTGCAAACCCAAGTCTAGTTCAACAATTATTCAGTCCTTCGTGGGTCTTGCTCCCCTTCATCCACTCTTGTCCCTTTTCTCTCAAGGTAAAATTTTTACGATTAATTTTGTGCAAATAGATAAATTTCAAGAGTTTAATACCATCATTGTACCTTTGCTCCAATGGGTGTTACTTTTAGTTTTAAAAAATGGGGGTGTGGGGGTTGGATAACTCATGCTGATACATTGCCCTCGGAAACAGGGGAGGAGTTACATGTATTGAAGGGGTTCAATTGAAACAGATGATTTTTTTTTTGTATAGATAAATTGTTGAAGTCCTTCTAAGATAAGGAAATTTCTAGTGTAGAGGCAAATGTGGCTGAAAATTTGCTTTTGGTTGCAAGTTAAATATTTTTGAATCCCTTTTAGAATTCCTGGTTTTTTCTTATGATTGGCAATGTCTACATTATTTTTGGTTGTATGCTGCTAGTTGAAATTGCCACATTGTGTGTTAGTTTGTTCCCCGAAGCATGTGAATGCACAAAAGTTTGCATCTTTTAGCGTAAGGGAAGCCAAGCTATATTTTGCGTGGTTGGTGCATTCTGATAAAGGAGGGACTCGAAATAGAAAGGGGTAGGAAAGATACCGTGTACCTTTGTTCAAATTGTGGATCTCCTTCATTAGATTTGAGTTCACTGTTGTTCAAGTGGGGTTTGAGAGAGACTAGCCTCATTACATCCCACTAGGCGAGAGGGTTAGCTATTTTCCTATTCTTTCTCATTATAGTTGTGGGATGTTAAGGTAGGGAGGTGTGAAGATGCAATTGATAGCGGCTACAGATTTCTATTGCGATATGGTAATCGAGGTACTTCTAGCCTCTAGGAAAGGGGGTGTCTAACTGGAGAAGTCACAATGTTTCTATTGGGTTGTCAAGAATGAAATAATTCAAATGTGGAAAACATGTATAATATTTGTGTACTAGGTACTGTAACACACGTACAAACTTACATAGAGTCTGATGTATAGATGTTGTATCACTACAAACACGCTACTAGTTATCTAAATAGCAGATCTCATTATAATTGTAGCATTAACAGAAAAAGACTTGAGCGAACTGATTAGCTGATGATGTTGAGACATCATGTTGAAGATGTTGATGTCTGAGATTTGGTACTGTCTCAAAAACGTGAATTCCTGGGGAGATATCTGGTGTACTCTTGAACGTTGAGGCGTACTTATTTAGTCAATTTTACTCTTGACTTTATAAAAAGAAGTTCATTTTATTAATGCAGCTTTTGCATGTTAAGTTGTGCTGCTCTACCATTATTACACCTTTAATTTGTAATGCAGATTCAACAAGTTTCGAGAACTCATTCATCATAATTGATAATGGTGGCCGGGTTTTTGCAATGAGGCATGGCAGGAAGGTGCCCAAATTGAATAGACCTCCTGACCAGCGTCGGGCACTTTTGAGAGGTCTGACAACTCAGCTCCTCAAGCATGGGCGTATAAAGACCACTAAAGCAAGGGCCAGGGCGGTTAGAAAATATGTTGACAAAATGGTGACGATGGCAAAGGATGGCTCTCTTCACAAGCGAAGGCAAGCTCTTGGATTCATTTACGAGAAGCAAATAGTGCATGCATTGTTTGCTGAAGTCCCGGAAAGATATGGAGAGAGGAACGGAGGATACACTAGGATAATAAGAACTCTACCTAGGCGAGGGGACAATGCACCAATGGCATACATTGAGCTTGTATAGCAACTGAATATTCATTTTGAAGGATGTTTTTGGTTGGTTCTTAATTCTGATGAGAACTAAGAGATTTTGTTAGTTCCACCAATTATTCCATTCAATTTTAATTTGCAGTTACTGTTTATTTGGTTGGTCACCTTTGATGTTTCAAGCATTTAGTTGTTGACCTCTGCATATTGTATCAAATATAGTTGTTTTCATGGAAATTGCTGCAATCGAACTTGACATTGCAAAGCTTATTTTACACCGATCAGTATATAGAAGTGAAACTCAAATGTCAAATACGTAAAATCTACGTGATATAACATTTTGTAACCTCAGCCTCTTTGTTAACACACTTTTAACCAGTAACACATAAGAATAACTACTACACACATTTTAACTTACTTTTTTTGCTTTAAGTCGAAAAGGAAGGTCGAAGAAAACAGGGTAGAAGAAGTATAGTTATAGATGAAAAAAATTTCTTATACTGAGGGAGGGTCTATCGGAAACAACATATTTACCTCCTCGATAGGAAAAAACTATGACAGGTTGCTTAAAAAGAAATAGCTAAGCAAGTCGAAATGACAGAAACAAAAGTTAGAGGGCCAAAGGAAAAATATAGAGTAGAGTTGGGGTACTAAAAGTTCACTTATCCATTCAGATAAACCCACAGCTCATTCGGAACAGAAGCAACAAATCAAAGTTAGGAAGATATGGCTTCTGCAACTTGGAGCATGTCTTGCTTGAAATCGGCTCTCCCTACAGTTCAACCAATTTCAAACTCATCACTTAGATTCTCTTCTGGGTCTTCTCCATCTCGTCTCAGGATTTGCAAACCCAAGTCCAGTTCAACAATTATTCAGTCCTTCGTGGGTCTTGCTCCCCTGCATCCACTTTTGTCCCTTTCTTCTCAAGGTAGCATTTTTTCTGATTAAAATTCGTGCAAAAAATATGTTTTTTTCAAGATTTTAAACCACCATTTTACGTTTTACTTCAATTGGTGTTACTTAGTATATGTAATTTCTTTGATGTTGCATTGTCTGTGTTTGAACAAAAGTTTGCATCTTTTAGTGTAAGGAAACCCAATTTTCCTTTTTTTATTTTAAGCCCCTTCTTGTTAATTGTGGTGAATAGGGGTGGGAAGTTAGGCGGAGCTAGGATATTCAGTTTATGGATTCTAGTTTCTTAAAAGGCAGGTTTTTTTTCTGTACATACTAACTCTTGACTGAATTTTTAACCACAAATGCAAGCACGAGTACGAATGGTAGACTGGTGTAACTGGTAAAGTTTTGATGTGTGACCTGGAAGTCACGGGTTCAAGCTGTGGAAATAGCTTCCTGCAGAAATGCAGAGTAAGGCAGCGTATAATAGACCCTTGTGATTCAGAGCCCTTCCTTGTACCCCGCACATTGCGAGCTTAGTGCACTAGACTGTTGACAGGCTTGTAGCTCTACCCTTGGTGGGAGTTGTGGAATCCTATGTATTGGTTGCTATCACTCTATAATAGAGATTCTTGATTAGCTCCTATACATAGTTCAGCGGGTATTGCATTTCTACTGCTAGAGTTTAGTCTGTGAACATCTTTCCCTGTCAGTCTGCAGCATATGATTGAGCTCTTGATTTATGACTCTCCTAATAGTGTTGTTTTATACCAAATTTGTTGTTTTATTATCTTTGATCAAATTTGCCTATAATTTTGAGTTCACATTACTCAATGATCAAACTTGTGTGTGAAATTATATTGCTCTACCATAAGTATACCTTTAATTTATATTGCAGACTCAAAAAGTTTTGAGGACTCATTCACCATTATTGATAGTGGTGGCCGAGTTTTTGCCATGAGACATGGAAGGAAGGTGCCCAAACTGAATAGACCTCCTGATCAGCGCCGGGCACTTCTGAGAGGTCTCACAACTCAGCTCCTCAAGCATGGGCGTATAAAGACCACTAAAGCGAGGGCCAGGGCGGTGAGAAAATATGTAGACAAAATGGTCACAATGGCGAAGGATGGCTCTCTTCATAAGAGAAGGCAAGCTCTTGGGTTCATCTATGAGAAGCAGATAGTGCATGCATTGTTTGCTGAAGTTCCCGAAAGATATGGAGAGAGGAATGGAGGATACACTAGAATAATAAGAACTCTACCAAGGCGAGGGGACAATGCACCAATGGCATATATCGAGCTTGTTTAGCAACTGAATATTCATTTTCCAGGTTCTTTTGTGTTGGTTCTGAATTCTGATGTGATCTAAGAGATTTTTTTGGTTCACCAATTATTCCATCCCAAATTCCTGTATGTGGTTCAATTTTAATTTGCAATACTACTCTGTTTATTTGGTTGGTCACCTTTGATCTGTTTCGAGCATTTAGTTTTTGACCACTCCATGTTATATCAAATATGGTTATTTTGATGGAAATTGCCAGAACATGATAGTGTAACAATTTTTCTACATCAACCAATAAATGCATGAACGGAGATTAGGATGGGGGACAACCACTAAAGCAACCCGTCTCAGCAGGATTGGATAAATTAGCCAATATTGCAGGATGAAACCGAGTGTTGTAACGTTTAGTACGGCTTATGAAACAAAAATAAGTAGAAGACTGCATCTACTGTTGAAGTGAAGCAATATCTGTCTGAGAGAAGAGTTGCATCATTCCTGCTTACTGTCTTTAATGAAAGGAATTGGTAGTTTTTGAAGAACTTTCTCATCCACTTGACTATACTGTTTCCTGAGTTCTTTTATAGCCATTTCTCCATAGGTATCTACTTGATCTCCATACTTCTCATAGAGAAATGGTACTGTCAACAGCATGACAGTTACTGTCCAAAAAATGAAAATTTTGGTTATCTTAATAAATCACTATGAACACAGAAAACAGGTCACACATCAACCAAACTACTGAATTTCCACATACCAGTGAGCAAATTTCATAATTTAGGCTTGTGCAGCCAACAGATACAAAATGGAAGTGTATAGAGAACTTACTGAGGTATACAAGGGTCAGAAAACTGAACCATCTGCCAACAATGGAAACAATCCACAAGCTAAAAATTGCCTGCAGATGAGAATTTAATCACATGAACTTGTTGCAGTTGAAATGGACTTTACTAGTAATAACAAAGTTCAAGGAGTGGAAAATTTTACATATAGAAACTTCTTCAAATCATTTCCGGATGCTACTTCCCGAAAGATACCAACTGCACAGGTGCATTGATTCCTCAGTAAGAGGACCAATCGCATCCACAACTCTTCTGGCAATTCAATCTTTGGTAACTGTACAAAACTCCTGCCCAGTGAATACTAGATGATCAATTTAGTACAAAAATTACCCTTATCTCAAAAAAGATGATCAATTTAGTACAATGCTCGAGCAGGAGGCACAACTAGCAAAAAGCATGAATGCAGATCAGAAGGAGAGTTAGATGGTTGGAACCAACTCATAAATATCAACATTTAACTCCTTCATCCATAACCCGAGGTCTCAGGTTTAAGTCAGGTATGGAGTCGCCTTTGTTAGTGAGCACTTATCCCCCGCCCAAATGTGGGGCTTCCTCTAATGCAGGTATTATATACCAGATGGAAAACTAAAAAAATACTTCACTACTAAAACATTGGCCAAGGAAAAGGAAGTGAACTCACTTGTTGATAAAGAGGGAGAGATTGGACCAAAAGAACAAGATGGCCAATGAGACTATGAGAGAGTGGCAAATAAGAGTGAGCAAGTGATAACCAATACATTCAAAAAGAAACCATATGACTGTGGCACCAGCAAGCAGTCCTCCTGAAATCTTCTTCTTCCTCCATAGTAGAATATCAGCCACTGATCCATTCATTTTCAGAACAAACCAATAATTACCACTTACTTCAAGAATGATTATTAGTGTAGAGCTTTTAACGCAAATTTCAGTTGAGTTTCGTCCTTTTTATAGTACTCGCAACACTTATGACTCTTTAAGTTTGTCAAAAACTTAAAATTGAGCACTTTAAGTCCAACTGACGAAACTTCCAAATGAATCATCTTAAATTAATGGAAATATCATACGTCTTCCACATTCCCATTTTTGTTTTCTATGAGGCTTTATTTTTCGTTACTGATAGACGTTTTTTTTCAGTGATTCTCTTTATTTGAACTTCTCTGTTCTCACTATGATCAGTGCGAATTGAGGAAGAAGATCTCTATCAGGTTCATCTAACTCAAAACTGTAACTCTTTGCACATCAATGATCAATCATTAGTATGTCTAGATGTTCGTCAGTTGGACAAAAAGTGCTCAATTTTTTGGCAAAATTAAGAGATCATATGCATTCAAGAGACCATTTTTAAATCAAAAACTCAAAAAATGGATATGAAGAATTTGAGAAAAACATACATTTGCCACCACCTAAAATAGAGTGGACAGGTTTGTGACGATTGAAGAGATGACACTTCTTCTTATCGATTGGACGTCTAGAATCATCTGTTGTTGATGTTGAAGAAGAATCATTGTGATTTAAGGCTTTTTGCTTATTCTCCATTGTAGATTCACCAACAATTTCCTCCACCGGATTGGACATTTTGATCAATTCCCCTGCAAATATCAAACTCATCAAATAAACAAATCAACAAGTCCAATGGACTTACAGATATACTGTCAGATCACCTAAAAGATAAACGTGTACAAGATCTAATGAGTAAGAATTGAGTACAGAATCGTGCTCGATTTTCTCCTTAATTTTGATATATCTAGCTTCTTGTTTGTTGTGTTTGAAGAAGTGACTCATAGAGCTATTCAACTCTTCTTGTTTTAAGACTGTTACTGAATTATTCAAAGAGTCCAACGAACTGAGAGCCAAAGGTGTGACCAAAATTGCACCATTACCATATGTTACCCATTTTTTCCGCATAATTCCAGGATTTATATTATATATGCAAAAATACATACACAAAATATTTTTTACACTGTCAGGTCATCCAGGATATATGTTATTTTTAAGATTACAAATCTCACTGTGTTAAGAAGCATTCTTATATATATATATATATACTAGTTTTCGTGCACGCGCTTTGAGCGTGTAATCCATGAGTGTATTATTTCTTAAAAGATAATACTACTAAATAATAAAATATGTTTAATTGAGATTTTTTTTCTTTGTTTTACTACTAATTGTGATACTCCAATTTTCTGACCTCCAAGTGAATGCATCGAGATAATAATATGAGAAATTAATAAAATAAACTTTGTTTGTAATTCAAAAAATAAGTTTGCAAAGCTAAAAGGAAAAATAACAACTATCTACATTAAATTTCTTGATAGTTCCGTTTTATTGGTAGAATAATGTTAGATCGTGTAAGATTAACTTTGAGTGAAGGAAAACAAAACCTTTTAACTTTTTTAATGAATGTGTTTTAAGTATTGTATTAAATTTTTATCCACAAACATTTTAAACTAATTAGTTAACTATAAATATTTAAAACTAAGATGTAAAAAATTATCCATTTTTTCCGCATAATTCCAGAATTTATATTATATATGAAAAATACATATACTAAATATTTTTTACACCGTCAGGTCATCCAAGGATATATATTATTTTTAAGATTACAAATCTCACTGTGTTAAGAAGTATTATATATTTGATTACTTTTTCTTCAGTAATGCTGCGATAAAATGAATATTGTGATTTGCGACTTGCATCTATTTATTGTGAACACGTAAAAAAATATGGAGAGCTGGGTATACATAAGACTAAATAAAACTCTTAACTTTTTTTTTTTTTTTTTTGCATCAAAAGTTATAGTTACTTTACCTCATTATCAAGGGAGGGGCTATAGGGGCAGAAAAGATTCATCTGAACTCTTTTCGACATAAAACTACACTGTATACATAACTTTTTTTTCTTTTCTATATATATATAATATAAACTTTGACTCTGCTACTGTTGTCTGCTCATTACATATAAATAAAAATAAATGGAAAAGTAGCATCCAAAATCGACTCTTTATTTGATCACAACTTCCTCAAAGATAGATACACACCATGTCCAGGCTCAATGACCAAATTTAGAGCTGGAGAATGAACATACTTTGGTGAAATTGATAAACAAAATTTGGTCAAAATTAAAGAAATGAGTATCTTAAGTTCCACAATAGCCAAATTTTGTCCCAAACACACCCTTGGTCCAACCCCAAAAGGCATATACACATGTGGAAATTCACATGCACCTCTAATTCCATTTGCAAATCTTTCTGGATTAAACTTGTATGAATCATTTCCCCATATTTTTGGATCAGTGTGTAATGTTGTCACAATTGTCCAAAGATTAACACCTTTAGGAACACTAATTTCTCCAAACTTCATTTCTTTTAATGCTTCTCTTGATATCACTGCTACTGGTGGATAAAGACGCAATGATTCGTTAATCACCATTGTTAGCTGCAAATCAAGACATCATAGTAGTAATAATTTTTGTTAGCTTAATGAATTTTTCGGAGGATGATCATATGTGAAATTAACTCGTACCTGTTTCATCTGTCGAATCATGTCAGCATCAGGAATTCGACTCTTACAGATTTGTACAACTTCATCGCGAACACGTTGTTGCCAAATTGGATTTGCAGCCAAAAGCATGAGGCACCATGTTGCAGCAACAGCAGTGGTTTCATAACCAGCCAAGTAAATGTTTTTGCAGTTATCAACTATGAAATTATCAATTGCATTTTGAGTATTCATGTTTATTGTAGCTCCTTCAAGAACCATTTGCAGTAAATCCTTTTGATTACTTGGAGCTGCTTCTGATCTTCTTTTTTCTTTTACTATTTTCAAGATCAATGCTTTGATTTCCTTCTCTAATGCCCATGTCTCCCTGTTGTTCTTGCTAGGAATATATCTGTTCCATCCAACAACAACAAAAAATAAAAAATTGGGTCGAGATATTTAGTTTATGGATTTTGAACAAGTAGAGACACACGTCTTATGCGTGGCACATCGCAAATCAGCTCGAGTGTGTCTCACGCGAATTGCTTTAGCTGAGGCCAAGTTAAAGAACATATTTATCTATTTTGCTTTTAAGTAATAACTAGATATAGATTTGATATCATCAAACTAAAATGGGATTTTCGGGTTATAATACAAAACAAGCATTAGATAGACTTTCATTTTCGATCTGAGATAAGTACTGAAAACACCCTATATTCGGCATAAATTATTAGTTTCATCAAAACACCCTGTACTTAAATACACCCCTGATCTTGCAACATGAATGAAATTTACTCCTAAATTATCATTAAGTTTAGAGTGTTTTCAATGCTTCTCTCGGTTTTTTTATAATTAAGAGTCACATGCTCCTACAAGAGTTTGAAACCACTTGCTATGTCACGTGACAGATTGAGGGTGTATCTAAGTTTAGATAGTCGAGTAGAAGGGTGTTTTTAAGACTGTCAATAGTTGAGATACAAAAAACTAATAATTTGCGTCAAATTCAGGAGTGTTTTCAATTTTAACCCGTAGTTTCTTAAGACTTTGGAAGAAAAACTCTCTGCTTTTGATAAGGGCATGTAAATGTGTCATTTCTAGTACGTTTATCGTGTGATTCTCATCGCACAAAGAGTTATTATTATCTCTCGAGATAACTTATATCAGAATCAAACGTTAAACTAAACGTGGGATAAAGTAATTTCACATTTTCTTTCCGGGATATTGTACCTGATTCCGGGGATTCCGGTAGACATGACCCTTTTGGAAGAAGCCTCTTGGAGGGCTCTAAGCTTATAGAAGATTTCTTCTCCTTTTGAAAAATTGCTTCCAAAACATGCTTTAGAAATTACATCTCCTGAGAATCTTCTCAAGTCTGGATCAATTTTAATGTCAGCAATCCCACCTTGAGATTCAATTTCATTATTCCATGAATTCAACAATGTTAATGCAGAATCCTGCACTAAATTTATCATACCCTACATGAAAGCCACAAATATATAGAAGTTGAGATAGCCGATTGAGGCGGAGCTACATTTGGTCTTCAGTAAAATTCAGATAGCTAGCTTTGAGACAGATCATGTATCTTTCTGGTAAAAAAAATTCACTTGATATGTATAAATAATTAATCTAGAATCGAGAACCCATAAAGTCCAAATTTTTACCTTAACTTTATCCATATACAACTCAGGAGCAAGAATTTTCCTTTGATGTGCCCAAAAAGGTCCATTTGAAGTTAGGATCCCATTGCCTAACAAAGAGCCTCTCTCTTTTACTTGATATGTTGGCTTTCCCAAATCCAATGATGTGCAAGTAGTGATCTCTCTTACAATTTCTGGTTGTGTCACATGTACAATTTGTGTGTTCCCAAGAGAAAACATGAATACTTCACCTGTTAAATACGTAAAGCGACTTTTAAATGAAATAGTCGCATAATTCAATATAGAATCATGAGCATAAACAAAAGTCTTTGTATTTAAGTTTCGCTATCATCAACTATCAAAAATTAATTTTTACATGATTGACTTGTGAAAATGAATTAAATCATATAACAACAATAACAACTACAACATATTTACTATAGACACGCGAAATGAAATCTGAGGAAGGTAAAGCATACGCAACCCTTACTCATACCTCAAGAGACAAAGTTAGACATAAGGTCGATAAATAACAAAATTTTAAACATACCATATTGTCTGTGCCATTGATCAAAGAAGGGAAGGATAGTTGCTCCACAATTATGTGAGTCCACTACATCTCCATTTGAGACAATTTTTTTAGCAGCCTCATATGATTTTTTCATCTCCAAGATGTTTCCAAGAAGAAATTTTGGTTGTGGCCCAACTATTCCCTGCTTTTTAAGAGCTAATTGGAGCTTTCTTGGCTTTGTTATAAGTAAATTGTAAAGATGAAACAATAGACCAAATACACATAGTAGTGTTATTGCTAGCAACTCCATTTCTGGATATGGCTCAATGAGTTTTCTTGTTTTTGTTGTGTTATGGAGGATTTAAAGTGGAGTGGTTATTTTATATTTATATAGAAATTAATGGTTGGAAAGAGAAAATATATATGATATGTTAGTTGCCAAACCCCATAGACTAGGAAAAAATATTGGATGGTGCTTCTAGTAACCATAGCTAAGTCAAAATAGAAAATCAAAACACAAATAGTGATGATTTTGAAAGGTGAATTAGAAAGAAAGGAAGAGACAATGAAGTGACCCCGGGAGTGTTCGAGTCAGAATTTTGATTTTATGAATTTTGAATTTTAAAACACGATCAAGTTATTCAAGTGCCAATATCTAAATTTAAATTTAATATGTAGATATATATTTAGTGAATTTTGTAACATAAATATATTGTTTAAGCAAAAATTATTGAATGGTAGGTATTTGGGTTTCTATCCTTAAAGGTGTGCTTGGTCGAAAGGAAAACATTCACCAAAAGATTGATTTTTAAAGGAAAACATACATACCATATTGTCTCTTCAAATATATGGTCGAATGCATGTGTAGTATTGAATCCTTAAAAATAGTGCACTTTTTAAAAATTTATACGAATACGATAACATTTTTGAAGCCGATCGAACACTTTAACCTTCATCATTTTGAATCGGAAATAAATGGTATTTAACCCGTCTGTAACTTATTGTGCCAAAAATCCGGCATAGTCATTAGATAAAATGACTTTTGTCTTACATTTTTAGGTGAAATTAATATAATTTTTTTTAAAAAAAATTGGGCCTTCCCCACTTAGCAAGTCAATTTTGAATAAAGTTAATTTTCCACTTAATTAACTAGCATTGCATAGACTAATAAGGGTTGTGCTAGGAGGGATAATGATCCTTATTCCATCCATTAATAGAGGTTTCGCATTTACGTCTAAATATAAAAAAAGAAAGTCTTGATTAAGAAGTGTTTTCTTTTAATTAGGTTAAATATAATAAATTTGAATTAGATGGATTGAATAATGTGAAAATAAGAAAAACTTCCACTGCATAGTAGTACCCGAAGAATTATGCCGAGTTATCGAAAAATAGTTTTTAGCGCCCATAAATATACACAATAGTAAAGAGTATTAAATCGACATTAATTAATTATTATTGAATTCAATATCATTAGAGACTTAAAAGATATTTACACAAAGTGCTAATTATCGAGCCAAATATATATATATATATAATAATTTAATATATAATAATTAAATTATTATTAATTAATTATTATTAAAAATTATTTTTATACAGTGCTTAGCTTGCTCAAGTAGCAGATTTCATCAGTAATCAGTCATTAAGTTGAACTAATCAATGACCTTTTACCTTTTGGTATAATTAATGAGAAAAAGTTGAAGTGGTGAAGTTGGTATAATAATTTATATAATATGGTGGGGTATTACCTGAAGTGGAGAAGAAAAATTAAAAGAAGTTTCTTAATATAATAATTTTAAAAAATGCGTTAATCATTAAAAAAACAAAAACAAATTAGTGCCACCTTTAATAATTTTGTAGTCTATTTAGTCGAACATCATAAATAATTTTGGAGAGTAATAATTTATATTTGAATTAATAATTTTAGAAATACTTTTATCAATATTAGAATAGCCGTAGGTTTTAAAAGAACTTCTATAAAAAATTACATATTTTTTTAGCTTATAAAAAACAGTTTATGTTATCGTACAAAAATACTTTTTTTTTCTTCTAAAATCATAATCAAACTCCTTACCTTTTTAAAATAAATATTTTTGGGACCAAATCAGATACTTCTTTTTGAATGGTGAAAGCTTTTAAGTATGAATTTTGAAACAAATGACGATATCATATGATAAGTATAAATTTAAATTTTATGAATTCAATTTCTAAAGCTTTAATATCAAATTTATTAAATTTTTTACGGTATAAATAGGACTCAATTACCTAATTGTGTACAAACAGAGCACAAAATTTAACTCACAAAATATTATATTAGTAGCCTAATATTTAAGCCGAAAAAATTCAAAATAATTAGTTTCAACTTAAAGCTATTTCCCCAATATATAAACTTTACCTCAACAATTCAATTTTCTTCATAAATCAACGCAGAAATCGTATCTCTCTCTTGAATATGGATCTATCAAACCAACAAATTGTTGATTGTTCAAGCTTCAAGCTCGTAATCGGAGGCGACGGCGGTACTGGTAAAACTACTTTTTCTCAAAAGGCATCTGAATGGCGAATTCGATAGAAATTACGAACCTACTATTAGTGTGGAGGTTCATCCATTAGATTTCTTCACAAATTACGGAAAAATTCGATTTAATTGTTGGGATAAAGTTGGGCAAGAGAATTTGGGATGTCTTCGTGATAGTTACTACATTGATGGCCAATGTGCAATGATCATGTTCGATTTTACAGTCCGCCTGAGTTACCTGAATGTACCTACATGGCATCGCGATCTGTTTAAGTTTTGTGAAATTGTTCCTTTTGTTCTTTGCGGAAACAAAATTGATTGATATTAAGCACAAACAGGTTAAGGCGAGGGAAATTAACTTCTACCGGAGGAAGAAAAATTGGCAGTATTATGAGATCTCAGCGAAGAGTAATTATAATTTAGAGTTGCCTTTTTTATTCTTAGCTAGGAAGCTTGTCAACGACGATAATCTTCATTTTGAGGAGTCGCCTGCAATTGCTCCGCCGGAAGTGAAGTTTGATTTAGATACAGAGAAATGGCGGGAAACAGAGTTTTTGAATTGCATACGCAAACTGCCACTTCCGGATGAGGATGATGATATAGCCGATGATTGTACAAGGCTTCATGAATTGACAGATTAGAATTTTTAATTTTTATATTGCATAATTTTTAATATTAGTAGGTGTTGGTTTTGGGGTTTATTTTAAGGAAAAATTGTATATAATAGCAAACTAATAACTTAAAATAAATGGAGTAGCTAGAGTTTGATTTAATTATGCTCCATAGCAAATGTTTGCAAAAAATTGTCAGACGCCTCTCTCCCAAATATCTCGCTCGCCACTCTCCTCCAATCTCTCGCTTCTTCACTTTTTATACAAACACAAGCGTATAAAAATTGTCTCTAATTGTATAAAGCAGAGAAAATTTTATAAATACATATATTTTTGCTCCTCTCTCTCCCCTCTTCCGGATCTCGCTCGCCACTGTCTCAAATCTCCCTCGCCACCCTTGCATTTCTCACTTATACAAACATAACCAAAATGTATAAATTGCGTTTTTTTTTGTATAAAGCGTGAGAAAATTGTATATACACATGCAAGTACATATATTTTCGTCCTATACACTTATAATTATACAATAAAAATACTCCCCTGTCTAGTTTCTTTTGTTTTTCTCTCTTTCTCGTTTTATACAATTTTCAAATTGTATCTAATTTCTCTCTTTCTCGTTTTATACAATTCGATTCAATTGTATATTCCTTGTCAAGTCTCTTTTGTCTTTCTCTCTTTCTCATTTTATACAAATTCAAATTATATATAATTGTAATATACACTTATAATAATACAATTCGTTTTATACACTTCGTTTTTATATAGTTCTCTGGCCAAATGTCTTTCTCTTCTTGTTTTATACACTTCGTTTTATACAATTTGCTTCAACTGTATATGTATAGCGAATTGTACAGTTTCTATGTTTGCTATGGAGCACAATTATGCAAACTTTTCTATAGCATACAAATATGAATTTTTTTTGCTACATGTGAAAGTTGTCCTTATTTTAATGCTTTCTAGTATTATTGTAAGGTTGTGCATGGTTTATAAAGTTAGATGAAGTATGTTCCATCTGTTGTTTAATATATATTTTGGAGTTTTAGTTGTTATGTATATGTTTTTTACTTTTTATGTTCTTTTTTAGTTGTCATGTTATCTTTTCAAAAATTAATTTAACTAATTTTTAAAGCTATGATATTTTAAAATAAAATTTCAGATAATCATAACTATATAGAATGTACTATGAATTACTAACATATTTTCTGTATTATGATGATAAAATACAATTTAAAATATTTGTCAAAAGTCATACCGTTCTCCAAAAGAAACTATGGCAACTAAAAAGTGATGGCGAGAGTATTAAATAGCAAACTTAGAGAGGTGAATTGTATATGTATATCGGTAAGATAATTGTATATATGTAATCATATGTATATGCATCGACTATTGTATTTGTATAGATGTATAAAAAAAAAATTATACAATTGAATCAAGTTAAAGTATTTGTATTTGTCTATTTAATTTCTCTCTCGCTTTATACAAGCAGAAATTATATACATTATATTTGTATTATTTGTGTTTGTACAAAGAGAGAGACAAAAGAGAAATAGGAAGGAGAAGATTTGTAATTATATAGTTATAAGTGAATAATACTGAAAGATATGTATTTATATTTGTATATCTCATCTCTCTCATTTTATACAAACACAAGAACAATCTATACATGTGTGTTTGTATAAAGTGGGAGAGAGATTGACATCACAGAAGTGAGATAGAGACTGGGCAGGGAGAGGAGAGAAGTGAGGGAGAGATGACTAGAAAAGGATAGAGTCACGAACTGGCGACCGAGATTCCAAAGATAGGGAGAGGAAGGGAGAAGAGAGGCGAGAGAGAATAAAATTATAGCTAGAAATAAATTCTGAATTGTAATTAATGCAAACGATAGGTATGTTAGCTAATATATTTGCTTTATTGCGTAATTTTTCCTATTAAATATCGATGTGGATGGGCGATTTGAATTTAGAACAATATAGTTTGAAAGCCCAAGTCCTATAAATCCATCGACCAAGAAGCCCGCAACAAATATGGATTATCTATGATTAATATGGCTCATAAACAAGTGTATATTATATGTATATTGTGTGCATGTCATTATATGTATATTGTGTGCATGTCATTCTATGTGTGGCGTTTTGGATTAATGATTATAAAGTGTATTGAAGTGTACTAGAAGTGATAAAATAATTCATACAGAGTACAAACAATATTTTTTTTTACTTGCCTGTGAATACAATATATATATAACAAAATTATGTGTTGAACGAACATTTACAATATATTCAAATTGTATGTATTAATACAAGAATAAGCAAACTGATAACGTGGATCCAAACTATAAATGTTTATGCAAACGAAAAAGGATCATGTTTAAAGTTTTGTGCAGTTTTTAATATCAAGTGATAGTGCAACCTTTTCCAATTCTTGGCTAGCTAAAAATGCAACTAAAATGTACCTATAAATATGTCATTTTGAGGCTCAAATTTCAAAAAGAAAAATCATTTTTTTACAATTTTGTGGTTACGGGAGAAGTGGCATTAGAAATGAGTTTAATGGATTAGTTGGGTCGGGTATAATTTATATTAAAGAAAAATTATAGGATAAAAATATTATCCTAGGTGACACATTAGTATAATTTATATTAAAGAAAAATTATAGGATAAAAATATTATCCTAGGTGACACATTAGAATAATAAGGGTGGAGACATAGGAATTAATAACCCAGAGGATAAATATATCAAAATAATATAACGAGAGATAAATATAATTCCCTTTTAGAAGTACAAAGACAAATATGATCATTTTACGTTATAAAATTTTCTCTAAAGATAAATCCTTGAATTCTATTTTAATTTTATTGAAAAAAACTTATTTATACTCAAACACAACACCGAGTGAATGTCGTCATCAAGGAAGTTGTCGCCCGGAATTTCCTCTTTCCCTTTAGAGTTAGTAAAGTTCATCTTAAATTGAGTTGTGATTTGATCTTATATGTGCTGACGGTATATAAATATAAAGTCAATACGATCAAATTACCTAAAAGTGATTGATCGTAAATATCCATTATTAGTTGTGTTACTAATTTAGAAAAAATATATTTAAAACATGATATATATATATTGTTGTTTATCTTGTATTCCAAACATACTTAGAACAAAACTTTGAACATCTTTGTATGACAACAAAATTTAAGAACATTTTCACAACTAGAAAATTAAAACTAGTAGCGAAACTAGAATGAAAAACAAATTTAAAACAAATATACTAAATATTTTTCTTAAAGAAGAATAGTTGTTAATATGTGTCTAAAGAATCTTACTGATTCCAACAAACTTTGCAGAAACACGAAGTTACCAAGTTTAATGAACCAGTGAAGAACAAAAGAATAGAAAAATTGAAATTACTTCACAAATCTAAAATTTGTAAAACACGTACCAGAATCTGGAAAAATTTTAACAGGTAAAAGATCAAGTCCACTGAACTCACAGTGTCCCCTTAAGGAAATTATTCTCCTCTAGTATCTGAGGTTTGATTTGGAATATGACCTCCCAGGGTAAAATGATCTCAATCACCAGATTATAGATACCAAAAACTCCGGTGTCAGCGAACCACTCAACGGCAATAAAGTACACTTAGAATACTAGATTTAGTAGTTGAAGAAGAAGCCTATGAATTCTATTTTAAAATGAGAGAAAATCCCCCAATTTATAGAAAACAAATGGTAGTGCGAAAAGGTTCTTATTGTGCCTTACCGGAAAGGTCACAAACCTTTGAAAAAGTCACAATCTTTCAGAAAGGTCGTCACCTTTCATAAAAGTCACAACTTCATAAAAGTTACAACTTTTCATAAAAATCGCAACATTTTATAAAAGTCACAACTCTTCGTAAAAATTACAACTCTTCATTTTCCATTCATAGCTTTTTAAAATCCAACATATATATGTTAGAATACTTTAATAGTTTTAAAATGATTTCAATTATTATTAAATAAGCTAATTCCATTCAACAATATATATTTGAACGGCAAAACTAGTAAGACATGAAAATTAAAAGTCTTAAATTAAAATAAATGATGAATAATTTTTTAAAGTGATATAAAATGCACGACTAAACGGCTCAGTAATTAATAAAATAAATAAATATTATAAAAGATTTAAATTCAAATTTCAAAAAAACGTGAAGTCATTCCTAGATATGTATGTTATATTATATTAACCTTAAAGAGGTAAAGTTGTCTAATACGTGGTAATTATGCTTATGGAAAATAGTAGTAATTAGTACAATATCAATTAATTAATAGCTCGTGTGAACAGATTTACTTGCACAATTAACAACACAAATATTAAAATCAAGAATGTATTGTCTAAGCTCACCTCACTACCAAAATGTAGGCATCAGCATAGAAGGGAAAAGTCCTCTCAATGCTCTTAAAGCTCATATTGAATATGGATCGAGTTGTTTTATAATGATCTGAACGTAACTCATTCATCGTTATAATAGGTAACTAGTCTAATCCCGAAATATACTATACCTCCAGGTGGTGAAGAGCATCAAATTAAATCACATGCTTCACCGCTTATGCGGGGCCCATCAACTCAATCTTTTTACTTAAACAATCAGATTCATTGCTAATTTTGTGAATAATTTAGTCAGAGTAACGATAAAATTTATATTTTTCTAAGTAGAGATTGTATAATATATATATAACATTAATAAGAGTTCAACTAATATTCACGCATGATATAAAGAATCGTAATGTCTCATGTCACGCCTTTTATATGTAATAACAACATATAGTCATTTGTTTTATTTTTAGAAATTATTCGTAGATATTTTAGGTGATCTCGTATATATATATTTTACACTATGGTTTGTATATAAAGTTAAAAGAGAATTAATAATTTATGAAGGTGGGAGGCTTTATTGCGATCCACACATTGTTGTCTCTGTCCAACATGCATGGTCATATTATTTTCATTCAAGTACACTGTTCCCCTTCTATGGAATCCTATGCTACCTACGCTTATACAAATATTCCATCACTTTGGAAACAAAAACAAAAACTTATTTACATTCGATATTATTAAATTAAAATCGACAGAGTAAAAAACTTACTTATATATGATATTTACTTACAATCTCAAAGTCTTATGTTTATTAGATTAGCTATTAGTAAGTATAACAGTAGACTGCGAATAATTTTTTGTTAATTGATTTGATAAATATATATATAAAGATTGAACGTCACGATAGCTAATAGTGTTTTTATATAACGATATTGTATATCTAAGTAAGTGTTTAGACATGATTTAATTATATTTATTTTAAAATAAAAATATTGGCTATAATTAGTACTAGTACTTTTAATTAATTAATTTAATAGAAAAAGACAATGGCGCCTATTAAGAGAAGTCATGAGACTCGTTTGTTCAGGAATTTCGTCAGTCATTAAAAATTTATTGCAAAAAAACAATTTATGACAAGTAAGTATCTATCACTTTACTAGTCAAGCATTCTGAATATTCATCTATATTGAGTATTTAAATTCAGTTAATTATTATAATTATAGTTAACTTAAAGCTAATTGATAATGTATACTATTAAATTATAATTTAATAATAAATTTATATATGGTATTTATTGATTTAATATAAATATCAGATTGGATTAAAAAAATTCAAGCTATATTTGTAATGAAAGAATTAAATTTTTGACAGATGCTTTTTGGAATTTGCCACTTGTGCTGATTACAGTTCGATTATCTCGAGTTCTCGTTGCCTAGTTATTCAGTGGGAAGCATTTTCTACTGAAATTATTTTATACCATGTTCGAATTTGAAATCGCATGTTTTAATTTGAAACCGCTTATTAAGGAAAGAGTAGTCTATTCATTATAGTTGGTGGTGATATCAATTTACTTAAAATATAATATTCTAGTTTTTATTTGTACAACTACTTATATAAAATTAATATATTGAATAAGTATTTTTTTTGCATGGAATGTTTATATTAAATTAATATAATTTTATTATAATTAAGTGATTAACAAAATAAAAATATATATTTACTAATCATAATTAAATGATGAGTGTGGATATTGAAAAAAGCAAAAATAAATAGTACATTGAATCTTTTAAATTACTTCTTTATAGTGATATTTAGGGGGGGGGGGGGGCACCTGTGGCAAATTAAATTATTCTTTTAGAGATTTGATTTTGTAATCTATTATAAATGTATTAAATTTTTCCCCACAAAAGATCAACAAAAATAACAAATAAAAATGTGTAATTATAAAATCATTTGCTTCTATTCAAAATTGCAAAATAGACATAGAAAAAAAATCATGCAGTTCATTTATTTATTTATTTTTCAAGTAATAACCATAAAGTCATGATTTGTCACTTGTAGTTACTAAGTGAGTTAATAGTATTAAAAACTCTTTAAAAATATCCATAAAAGTTAAATATTAATTTATGATTTTAACGACTTAATAATCAATAAAGTGAATATTAATTTTAAAAAATTTCAAATTTCACTAAATTAAAAAGGAAAAACACATTAGTGACTTAGTGGATAATAAAGTAAATACATGTCTTGAAGAGGTTTAGATTTCGGAAAATAAGAGAACATTAACACGGTATTTGGATGGTGGTTATTCATTGCATTGCATTGTTAGTTTGAATACATTGCTCGTTTTTAATTGTATTATATCGTTCAAAATTATCTTGAAATAACGACAAAGAATATATTTTTTTATAACAATCGATTTGGTATGATCGTGTCGTTACCTCAAGGTTTTCTTCTCATTTTATCTTTACCTATCATTTATCAATCATAATCTATCTTTTACCCCATCTTTTCATAGTCGCTCTATCTCGTACCTATTTTTCTTATAGTTTTATCATTTAAATTATTGATATGTGACATTAACAAACACTATATTCTTCAAAACAATACAATATAATACAATACAATACATTATGAAACAATACATAACAATCATCTAAACAGAGTATACGTGATTGATTTTATATTCTACTCAGCATTAGATACTCGTATTTGAAGTTTTGTACACCAATTAATCTAAATTCTCATTATTATGTATTGAGCATCGATTAATCTAAATTTTCGCCATGTATATATCGAATAAAGGTTAACTTAGACTCTTGTTTCTATGAAATCCACTTTCTTTCCACAAAAATACAAAAATTATATTTATCTCGCCACAATCACGTGAAGCTTGATTCTTCTAAATCTCTATGGGAATAGAAAAAACAGCATTTATCTCATCAGAATTACATAGAACTTAACTCTACTAAACCTCTAAAAAAAATTGTATTTATCCCACCACAATTACGCAGAGGTTTTCAATAGATAGATAGAGAAAAACAAGAACAAAAAGGAAGTGTTGGTGCTAACGTGGGCTAGTACATGCCCCACACCTATTTAAGTCTACAAAAATACAGTTCACTATTTATTTCTCCCCTGTTTTCCAGGGTTTCACTGATTCAAAGCTTTCTCCTCCTCCTCCTTTCTTTATAAACCAAAAAAAAAAAAAAGTTTTACTCTTTTGCTTGTCTCTTCACTCATTTGATTTCTTCCCTTTTCTGTTGCTGTCCAAAAAAATTGTTTACAGACCCTTTTGCTGAACTCAAGTTCATGTCTAATCTGTATAATCACAACTTGAATTTCTCACCTGCAAGAGCTGTCTCTCCTCATATAAGAACCAACCAAGATGTTGATAGGTAAGGGATAAAAATCCTTTTTTCTTTCCTCTTGAATTTGTGGGGTTTGAAATTTGATAGCTTTTGTGCAAGATTGATACTTTAACAAGTTTTGTTGTTTTTGTTTTTGGGTGTTTCTTGAAATTTTTTGTAGTCAGTACTTGACAGAGCTGTTAGCAGAAAGGCAGAAGCTTGGACCCTTTACACAAGTTCTTCCAATCTGCAGCCGACTCTTGAATCAAGGTTGGATTAAATCTTGAATTTTTATTTGCTGCTATTGGAGTATCTATGAGTTGTTTGTGCATATCTCTGATAAACTTTTTGTATGCTCTGTTTTTTTTAATCTATAAACTAATCCTCTGCTGTTGTTTTGAGAAAGTTGTAGCTGTTGGTGCAAGTTGATCAAATCTACTGGTTTGCTGTATGTTTTTAGCTGAACAGATTTTAGTAGTAAAGACTGGATTGAAATGAGATTTTGACAAGTTTCAGAACGAGCGATATGTGTTGTTTAGATTTTGTTTGTTTAAACAGTATTCTTGCAGGAATAGATTACCAGGATCAAGTATTGGCTGTTAGGTGATGTTAAGGTTAGCATGTCGGTTGCGAAGTGTGTATTCTGTCCCACATAAACTTTAGTCGAATGGTGTTTTCATAGAGGCAGATTACAGATTGGTTTGTGACCTAATTATTCTTTGAAAAAATGTTTGTAGAAGATGAACACTTTTATAGCAAGTTGTAAGAGGTTATCTTATTTTCCTTGTGTGGGCACATATGCCGGTGAAACGGTTTAATTTGATGTACGCTATTCTTAATAGCTTTAATTATTCTCCGAATGGAAATTCTGAATTTTAGTTTCAATTCTTTGACAGAAATACTTAGACTTTCTGGAATGATTCCCAATCAAGTACTCAGTGACTATGACCGACTACAACGTGGAAGCCCTAGTCCTGTGGGTTCAATTGACATGATGCAACATGTTGGAGGAAAAGGTTTAGGTGGCTGGAATGGGAATGGATGGAACGCCTTTCAAGAGGTCAGCTTATGCTTATCTCATCTTTAGGCACAATATTTAAATTCTCTTTCCACTAATTATGTAATGCTCCTTAATAGATATCTTATGTGTCTGCCAATAGGGGCTAGCTCATGGTTTCTATGCTTATTGAAACACAAACATTGTGTATGGTAATCGTAGTAAGTTAACATAGAGTGGAGACTTAAGGAGAGCAGAATAACATTTACACAAAGATCGTCTGAGCCATTACTGTTATGGACTTATGGTGAATTCATCTTCAGAATCACATTGACTAATAAGACTGATTGTGTCTTCTCCTTGTATAGCAATGAGAAATTAATTCAGTTCTTGAAAAGCACCTCCAAACGAAGAAGTAGGACTTAACTTCAGTCTAAATTTTGTGGCAAGCTTAGAATTTGTAGGATAACAACTAGTCATCAAGTGCCTTAGAAACTTACTATTCATTGGAAGAATATAGGACAAACAACTTTCAAAGAAGATGAAATTAGATAGTGCTAAATGCCAATGCCAGATAGTGCCAAAATTTTGGCACTTCCAATGCTGAAGCTCCAAGACTCTTCAAAGGAAAAGGATGAACTAAAGAATTGAAGCAAAATCATTAAATGGAAAAAGAAGATGAAACGCGGAGAGGAACAGCTAGATGTTCCTCTTTCTGCTTGAGTTAGAAATTTAAACACTTCTTGTTTCCTTTCTTCTTTAATTATGCTAACTCTTCATACCATCAAGAAGCCTGTCTGTTTATTTCTATATCAGGGGTTTGGTGGCATTCTAGAAGTTATACAGCCAGCTTAAATCCATCTCCAGAAAACTGACATTGCAAATGCTCTCTTTCTAAGTTGAACTAAATAATTGTTTTTTCTATTAATCTTATTCTTCACTGAAGCTGAGGACTAGAAAAGTTCTTTGCTTTTCCAGAAAGATATGTGAGCTAACTGAGACCCTCCCCATGGTCTTTCTTTCTGTCATGTGGCATTGCTTATTGTACTCCTAATGCTTTTCTGGTTGGATTGATATCCCTGAAATTCATTTTGCAGCAAAGATTAGGCGGACCACAGGGAAGGCCCATCGACTGGCAAGCTTCACCAGGGAGTCCAAGTTCATTTGTTGTGAAGCGGGTGTTGCGCTTGGATATACCTGTGGACAGATATCCGAATGTAAGCTGACTTTGTTGACAGTAGATAATGTTTAATGATCCCATCTATTTCTTTATGGATCTAGGTTGGATTTACCTTTGAATTGTCAGGTTGTATTATCTGGTGTAAATATAATGATGATGTACATGTTGCATTAAACTCTGCATTTCAACTCCCAGAGGTGCCAATTTGTACAAAAAATTATGTGAACTCCTCATAATTAGTGACTCACTTAAATCAAAAGAAGGGAGTAGACTGTAGAGGGATTTGTTTGAAGACATTTTGATATTTCATCAAATTATTTGAGCAGTAGAAATCAGTTGCACTGAATCGTACATTTCATATGGCACAGTTCAACTTTGTTGGACGGCTTTTAGGTCCTCGAGGTAATTCTCTGAAGCGAGTGGAAGCATCTACTGGATGTCGCGTATTTATCAGAGGAAAGGGTTCAATAAAAGATGCTGAAAAAGTAAGTTCTTTTGACATTTTTCTGCTAACTCTCCTGCTTTTCGTCCAATATTCTTGTAAAAGGCTTTGCTTTTTCTATGATGCACTCCGTACATTTCTGTCCTCCATTTTATATCTGCGCTGCACTGGGTGTTTTACTTTTACTTGTGTTCATCTTATATTTCTTATGCTTGTGTTTTGTCTAATATTATTGTAGGAAGAGAGTCTGAGAGGTCTTCCAGGTTATGAGCACCTCAATGAGCCACTGCATGTTCTACTTGAGGCAGAATTACCCATCAATATAGTGGATGTACGAATGAAACAAGCTAGCCAAATTATTGAAGAGTTGCTCAGACCTGTGGTAAGCACATTTTGATTCCGACATATACAACTGTAAGCAATTGCACACAAAGCACTCATAATGTTGTACTTGTGTAGTTCTTAATCATGAATTGAAATGGATGGACTAAAAGAGTTGACATATGCAAAGATCTGATATGATGCTGTGATAAATATTTGCACTTCATGAATAAACCGAGATTATTTCTTAATTATGCATCTATCAAGAGTTATTTTATCCCCCTAGAAAGGACATGCTGAATGAAAAAAAAAAAAAAAAGACATCTCTTATGATCTGTTTGTTAGTTTCATACTTCTTTTTGTTTCATACCTAAGATGGTGACTAATAACTCTTAGAACTAAATCCCCATAGGAGAGAGGTCTAATGTAACAGATCCCTCAACGTTATACTGATTATCTTAGTTTGACTTGACCTGGTACCTAGAGAGTTGTGAATATTAGTAGTTTGAAAGGTAAGTAAGAAATTAGTGTTAGAAGATAATTATTTTGTGATTTCCTAGGATCATATTGCTAATTTCATGTTCATTTGCCTTGAATTGCAGGATGAGTCGCAGGACTTATATAAAAGGCAACAGCTTAGAGAGCTTGCTTTGCTGAACAACAATTTTAGAGAAGAGAGCCCCCAACCAAGGGGTAGTCTATCTCCTTTTAGTTCAAGCGGGATGAAACGCGCAAAAACTGGTTGGTGATGAGTGCTATGGTATGCACAGCTGCTTCGCATCTCCAGACAGGAGGATGCTAATCTGCACCTAAATACAGCGCGCTTTTGTGGCCTTAACGTTGTGAAAATAGTATGTGACAAAGGAAACATAGCAGATCAAAGAAAACCTCAAAACTGATTTTGTTGACTGTAGTTGTTTGTTGTTGAAGTAGAATAATTAATTTGATTTATTTGTTCTTGACAGCTAAGTTAACAAGGGTGATTTCCTTTCCTTTTTGGGATTTGTAACTTATAATTTACTTCATCCTTCGTTAAATATAGATTGCTATATGTAAATCCCATGATATGGATTTAAGACCATGTTATCTCTATAACTGCTGGAGCTATCGTCCACTCCATGATTGCTTCGGGGCTGTTCTTTTTTTTTTTGGTGATTGTGTGTTTGGTTTGTCTGCGTACACCTTGATAAATTTCACAAGATACTTGTCTACTTGATAAACTCAAACTCTTGAGTTGAATTGTGTAAGAGAAGGAACGTGAGAAGTAACAATAGCGCAAAAGCAAGTAGTGAAGATCTACAAAGGTAGCCGGAGTTGGGGCTCGGGCTGTCACTCATCTCTTTATCCCTAGATGACACTTTCTCTTCGCTCTAAATAATATCGATCGAGCTTCTCCTTATTGCTAGATGACATTTTCCTCGCTATACTTAGTAGGCGTTTGACCATGCAATATCATATCATGATATGAAATTAGTGTTTTTACATGTGATTTCACGCTGATTCCATACCATGAGATAGAATACCATATTTTTCGAAAATCATGGTTTGGAATTATATGAAAATTTCATATCATGATTTGAGATTTTTTAAATATAAAAATTGATCCACAAGTTTATATTTTGTTAAATGAATTTCACGGACTTTTGAAGCTTGGAAAAATAGATTCAAAATACTGAAACAAGGCATGAACCATTATGATATTGGCACACAAGTGAAAACTGTTACATGATAATTTGCGAGGAGTGATGAAATATTTATGGTCTATGAGCATAAAAATATAGTTGTGGATGAATTTGACCAACAAATGGCTCAAAATAACAATGTTGGTTTGTCTTCTCGGTCACATGATTGAGATATGCAAGTTCGACGTGAGGAGATTGTCTGTATTATATGGGGTTATATAAAAGACTAGTTTACTACAATTTATGTTCAATTTCTTTTGTTGAATTAAAGTTTGATGAAACAGTTACTATGTGAGGGAAGAAATAGCTTCGTGATAATTTATTATGTGATTTTATAAATTTTTGTTTATTGGTAAAGATTGAATAAACAATTAGGGTTATTTTAATAGTTTTACAACTTATGTGATTCTTCTGTTTATAAGAAAATATACAACACAAAAATTTCATATCGCATGTCCGAATAAAACTCCAATTTCATCATATGATTCCATATTATAATACCATACCATAATCATATATAATTTCATATCGCATGGCCAAACGGGCAGTTAATGTCGATCGAGTTGTTGGTCGTTTCCTCTGCTCTAATTAGTGTTGATCGAGTTGTTTGTCATTTCTTTCACTCTAATTAATGTTGTTCGAGCCTCTCTTTATTGCTAGACGATATTTTCCATTTTCTCTTCGCTATTAATGTGGGTCGAGTTGTTTGTCGTTTCCTTCAATTAATCTAATTCGAGTTGTTTGCGTTTTCTTCGCTCTAATTACTTTCGGTCGAATTGTTTATCGCTAATTTGCTGTCACTCATCTCTTTATTGCGTTTCCTTCACTCAAATGCTAACTTGTTGTCACCGATCTCTTTATTGCATTTCTTTCACTCTTATTACTTTCGGTAAAGTTGTTTGTTGCTAACTTGCTGTCACTCATCATTTTATTGCGTTTCCTTCACTCAAATTACTTTCGATCGAGTTCTTTTGTCGCTAATTTGCTGTCACTCATCTCTTTATTGCGTTTTCTTCACTCAATTACTTTCGGTCGAGTTCTTTGTCGGTAACTTGCTGTCACTCATCTTTTTATTGCGAATCCTTCACTCAAATTACTTTCCATCTAGTTTTTTGTCGCTAACTTGCTGTCACTCATCTTTTTATTGCGTTTCCTTCACTCAAATTACTTTCCATCTAGTTTTTTGTCGCTAACTTGCTGTCACTCATCTCTTTATTGCGTTTCCTTCACTCAAATTACTTTTGATCGAGTTTTTTGTCGTTAACTTGTTGTCACTCATCTCTTTATTGCGTTTCCTTCACTCTAATTACTTTCGGTAAAGTTGTTTGTCGCTAACAATTGTGGTCACTATCTCTTTATTGCTAGACGACACTTTACCATCGATCACTCTTCCGTTGTCGGTAACCTTGCTTATGGTGACTCATCTCTTTGTTGTTAGACGACATTTTTCCTTTGATCATCTTACCGTTACACTTTCAAGTTCAATCAGAAGCTTATAAAAAAAAGATCATACCAACCAATGCTAGCTAGTTGTTTGTCCTTTCTCTCTCTCTCTCTAATTAATATAGATCGAGTTGATTGTTGCTCATACTTAGGTGGTTGCTAACTACACTTTTCCTTCGATCATCTTGCCAATACTTTAAAGTTCAATCAAAAGCTTAGAAAAAAAATCACACTGTACCAATGCTAGACTACACTTTTCCTTCACTCATCTTATTATTACTTTAAAGTTTAATCAAAACCTTACAAAAATTATAAGTAGAAATCAAACCAATAAGCAAATAGAGTTAGAAGATTAGAGAAGACTAGAATGAGAAAATTAACCATTAAAAATTAAAAATTTACACCTACAGAGCTCATCAGTCTGGGGTAGGCCCCAAAGCCTCAAACTAGTACAATTTTTGCTTGATCTAGATCATAAGGGAACCAAAACAACTGATAAATTATCAGTGCTGCCTTCTAAAAATGCTTTTTGAACAATTTGTTGAGACAATGCTGTTAAATCTGAATGGTCCTCTGCTTCATATAAAAGCTCACAAACTTTTTTGGTACTTAAGCTTTCAAATATTCCATCAGATGCCACAACCAAAAACTCATCTTTTGATGTTAAATTAAGCCAATCAGTCACTTCTGGAGTAGCTATGATTCCAACACTTTTCAAAGTAACATCACCAATAGCTCGAGTCATCGGAAAATGGCCATAGAGAAGAGGAACATAATTGGTGTAAAATGTGAATTTACCTCCAGAAGCTTCAACCCTAGCTCTCTCGTCCAATCTGTCTGCATTATGATCTTCGCCAATTTCCCAGAGCAAATAAACGCCTTCGAATCCCCAACATTTGCAACTAATACCTGTTTTTTATTGTATATGAGAGCAACGACTGCAGTAGATCCGGAATCAAGTTGGGATTCCAGAGCGAGTTTGCTGAATTCTGCATCAATTTCTTCAATCGTTTAACTAACGACGATTTCAGAAATTCCTTAGGGTTAGAATTTTGGTACCCGTAGTTCTTCTGGAGAAACTTATTTTAAAAAAACCCTAGACGCCGTCTCACTAGCCTCCGATCCAATATGCCCGTCAAAAACTGCTACAACACCAATTTTGACCTCTTCAACGCCATCATTAAGTCCAAATTGAGGAATTTTAAGATCAACGTTGCACGTCACGCGATCCTCTTGGTATGATCTTCTTCCTTGGATCGATGCAAAGTGACAATTTTGAGCTGAAATTGACGACATTGTTGTATTTGTAACAACAATTTGTTCTCCAGGTTCAGGCTTATTGTTCATCAAAAATCCAACAATGCAAGCGAAGAAAAATCCATATATGATGAAACGCTTCATGATTCAAGCTTAAAGAAAGACGTAACGTTAGAATTGTTTAGGGTTTATGGTTAGAAGAAGGCTTAATAAGAGTATGTTAATATAGTATTATAGTTTACCATAAAAAGAGTACGTTAATAATATATATATATGGCAGATAACGTAAAAACAACCTAAATTTGACGTAACTAAGTATGGTGTATATTTTTTTCACGCAGATTCTAATATAATTTGGACTCTTTTTCCTAAAAAATAACCTAAATTTGACGTAACTAAGTATGGTGTATATTTTTTTCACGCAGATTCTAATATAATTCGGACTCTTTTTCCTAAAAAATAAAGATTTCTTGGTCACTCTGAATACAATTTTAAAAATTAATCTTTCATAAAAGAAATAAATATTTTTTAATTGTAATTTGTAAGTGGCCTACAAAATCATTTTTTTCATTTTTGACTGGAAAAAACCCATCCAAAAGTATCATACTTTTATGAATTTCGTATATTAACTAATCTAATATTTCCAATTCATATCTAAATTATCATGTGTATTAAACACGGAAAAATTAGTAAAGTAATCATAATTTCTAACTTAATTAGTAAAAATATCTACACTTTAAATATTTAGTCAAAATGTTAATATTTTAAAAATAATTTATAAATACTATTATTTGTCTTTCCTTTTATTTCTCAAAACAGTCCAACATTAAATATATTCACTATCCATTTAGACTTCTTCTAAACTTTAATACTATTAAAGTTATTTCCATCTTTAAGATTTAAAAAAAAAATCTTTTTTACACTTTAAATTTCTTCCTCAACAAATTTATTATTTCCACCAAGTATATTATTTTCCCCCAAAAATCTTGTACCCTTTCATAAATCATATTCATACATATTGAGATACGTGTATATATATATATATATATATATATATATATATATATATATATATATATATATATATATGGTAATCAAGTAATACAATTTTGATCACCGGAATACAATTTGTAGTTTGAAAGAAAAAAATTAATTTTAACTTGAATGATAAAGTGAGCAATAAAATGTAAAAAATATTGGTATACAATTAAAATGAAAACATAACAAAAGAAAGTTGATCTAATAAAATGAAAAAAGAGTTTGTTTTTTTTAAATTGTTAATGATGATATATTCCTTCTCTAAAAACTATTATCTCACTTTTTCATCATACTACTTTTTGTATTTTATATATTATTATACAATATTCTAAATAAAAATTAGAATAAATAGAAATACAAATAAAATACATATTGAATTAAGTACGAAATACAAAATTTTCGAAGAAACAAATAAATACACATGAAAAAAGTATATGAATACAAATATGTTTATTAAATAACTATAAATTCATTTGACATACCTATTGGAATGACTAATAAAAAAAAGATTAAGATTATGGAGAGAAAAAAAAAGTTTGAGTTTTATTTAAAATTGTAACTGATGAGAAAATTAAGTTATCGTTACCTTTTTTGAAATATTCACTCTGTTGATTTTCTCCTTTTTGTTATTAAATAATTCTATTCTTTAAATAAAAATAAATAATAAAAATATAAATAAGATACATAACAAATTAAAATTTTGATATTTTTTTACTAAATATTAAAAGGAAAAATTATATATAATAGCAAACTAATAAACCTAAAATAAATGGAATAGTTAGGGTTTGATTTAATTGTGCTCCATAGCAAACGTTAGCTAAATTTTGCCAGCGTCTCTCTCCCAGAAATCTCGCTCGCCACTCTCCATTCTCGCTCGCATCTCTCGCTTTATACACAGAAGTGTATAATTATAATTCTGTTTTGTATAAAGCGAGAGAAAATTATATATACACATGCAAAAATATATATCTTCGTGTTATACACTTAATTATACAATTTACAAACATTTTACTTCAAATATTGCAGAGAAAAAGGTCAACGAATTATACAATTGCAGTAAAATACAATTTTCTCTAGCTTTATACAACAGAAGTGTATATATTGTGTTTCTGTTTTTGTATAAAGCGAGAAAAAAATATATATCTTCTTGCTATACACTTAATATTGCAGCGAAATAGGCAGTGAATTATACAATTGTGCATTATATAATTGCAGTGAAATAGGATAGCGAATTATACAATTACAGCGAAATAGGCCAGCGAATTATACAATTTAGGCCAGCGAATTATACACTTGTATATGTATAGCGAATTATACAATTTTATGTTTGCTATGGAGCGCAATTATGCAAAATTTGTTATAGCATACAAATAGAAATTTTTTATTTGCTATATGTGAAAGTTACCCTTTAAAAAATTCCCAAAAAACACACCTCGAAGCGAAGCCACTAGTTCGTCTAAAGCCAAGCGGGCCCTTCATGTGGCTAATTTTTTATCGGCCCAAATTGGCTGGGCTACAGTTCTTAGGCCCAAACGAATTTACCGGAAGGAGAAGCTGCCTCCTCCATCCACCAAATGTCAATTATCATTCTTCTCAATCTCGAACCCTAGCTTGTTCATCGATCGGAGAAATCACCGTTAAAATTCAGCTAAGATGGGGAAACAACCAGTTAAGCTGAAAGCAGTTGTTTACGCTATATCGCCATTCCAACAGAAGATTATGCCAGGTCTATGGAAGGACCTTCCTGGTAAAATCCATCACAAAGTCTCTGAAAATTGGATCAGCGCTACTCTCTTGCTCGGTCCTCTGATTGGCACCTACTCGTAAGTAGTTCCATCAAGTAAATTCAATCTCAATCCCTAACTTTGTTGAGATCGGCTGTGTTAATTAATCATCTATACTTGGAAGCACTTCGTGATATTGTACCTGTAAATATTTGTCATTTCTGTCTTCTTTGCTTTGTCGTTTTCACAGTTCTTCTCTCAGGCTCTGATTCCCGCATCCAAAGTACTTGTTAACAAATTGGTTCCACTTTTGACTGCATAGATTTAAGCTCTCCCGTATAATTTCGTTGTTTTTAATTGGAATAGAATGAAGTTGCTTATATATCCAATGTATGACAGCTTATTCGATTCTTACCAAATCAATCAATTAATTAACTATGAATCAATTCAAAATTATGTATTCCAATTTAGTGAGCGCCTAGATGAAGCACACTCCTGTTAATTTTGTATCAAAGGATACCTCACAGTTATGACTGTTAGGACGTTTTCATTGACCTATGTCACACCTCTGAATTTGAAGCTGTGTGTGCTTTGAGACGGCTCAAATTGACGGGTCCATTTCATACTTGTTTTTGGATATGCTTACAATAAAAGGACCGAAATTTATAGCCAGCTTAGAAGGGGAACTTAGTTGGTCAGGCTTTTGTTGGAATATAACATATGGGAGTGGAGAGCTGTTAGAATATGCTTACGAGCATGAATACCAAACATTCATGTTTGGCATATCAGAGCTTTTGGAGGTACCTACTAAGACGACCCATGAGATACGTGAAGCCTTCACACATTGTGAATCTTCCTTCATTTGTTTTGATGAAATACAATTACACAATGCCAATAGAAATTGTTGAAGACATTGGCTTCTATAAGTATGAAACTGGTCGGTTTTCTTTCAAGCCTGCTTACTGATCGTGATAAAACCAGCATATAGGCTGGGAAAATCTCATTCCTCCATTAATGGAGGTTGAGCCAACAGCAGCAAACGAAGAGGAAGAAGAAGAACTTTTAGAATCTGCTTTCTTATCTTTGATCAATGCAATGTGTGTGTATATATACACAACAATGAACAACAAACTAACAGAATTAACAAACTATCAAAAATGTAGAAAATGTGACTTCTAACTAACTTTAACTAACTACAACTAACTTTTAACTAACTAGCTAATTAGTAACTAACTAATTACTTAAGCTAATTAACTAACTAGGCAAGTTTTATCACCCCTCCTCAAGTTGGAAGTAAGCTGCTTACAGACAACTTGCTCAACAAACCAGTATGTTTGACCCCAGTTAAAGCTTTAGTAAAGACATCAGCTAGCTGCGAATCTGTTGGAATGTATTGTAGTATAATCAATCCTTCTTGTAGTTTTGTCCTGACGAAATGGCAATCAACTTCTATGTGCTTGGTTCGTTCATGAAACACTGGATTTCTAGCAATGTGTACTGCTGCTTGGCTGTCACAAAATACATGTATTGGTAAGGACACTGTCATTGAGAGTTCACCAAGTAACCTTTCCAGCCATACAACTTCTCCTACCACTTGTCGTATAGCTCTGTATTCTGCTTCTGCTGATGATAGTGACACTGTGGGTTGCTTCTTAGATTTCCAGCTGATAGGACTATCTCCCATGAGAACCAAATAACCACTTACAGACTTCCTTGAATCAGGACAAGAGGCCCAATCTGAATCACAA
This sequence comes from Solanum habrochaites, assembly GCA_027704765.1. NCBI lineage: Eukaryota > Viridiplantae > Streptophyta > Magnoliopsida > Solanales > Solanaceae > Solanum > Solanum habrochaites. Next base: position 50,129,616 of record JAKWJA010002494.1, on the reverse strand, counting down.
TAAGCACTAATGGTAACATCAGGCTTATTATTGATAAAAACTCCCAAAGTAGGATCATGTTGTAGATACCTGAGAACATGATAAGCTGCCTTTAGATGAGGCTCTCTAGGAGATTGCATGAATTGGCTAAGATGCTGGACACTGTATGCTATATCCATCCTTGTATTAGCAAGAAAATTAAGCTTTCCCACTAGCTTTCTGTAGTGAGTGGGATCTGATAGTAGTTTACCTTCTGTGAGCCTCAGTTTTTCAGTAGGATCCAAAGGTGAAGTGGTAGACTTGTAATGCATAGAATCAAATTCTTTCAAAAGATCAAGAGTGAACTTTCTTTGTGAAATGAGAACACCACCCTGCTTGTACAATATCTCTAATCCAAGAAAATAATGTAATCTGCCTAAGTCCTTTATTTTGAATTTCTCATGTAAAAAGAACTTCAAGGACTCAATCTCCCTTATATCAGTGCCAGTTAAGATGATATCATCAACATATACAGCCACAAACACCAAAGATTTGCCATCTTTCTTGTAAAACAGTGAGTAATCACTGTCTGAATGAATGTAACCTTTTGAACAAAGACTGGTGGCCAGCTTCTCATACCATTGTCGACTAGCCTGTTTTAAGCCATATAAAGACTTCTTTAACTTGCAAACCATGTCATTGCTATCCACTACTAGTCCTGGGGGTAAAGCCATATACACCTCTTCATTTAAGTCACCATGTAGGAAGGCATTATTAACATCCAACTGATACAAGTTCCAACCCTTCTTAACTGCCAATGAAATAAGTGTTCTGACTGTAGTCATTTTTACCACAGGTGAGAAAGTTTCATTATAGTCTATCCCAGCTTGTTGGGTGTATCCCTTCACCACTAATCTTGCCTTGTACCTCTCTATGCTCCCATCTGCCTTATGCTTGATCTTATACACCCATTTACATCCAATAGCATTCTTTTCCTTTGGCATCTTAACTAGTTCCCAAGTGTTATTAGCATGCAATGCATCAAATTCTTGTTTCATTGCTGCTTGCCAGGCTGGATTCAGGATTGCCTCCTCATAAGATGTGGGTTCAATATCATGTGAAACATTATGAATTAACTGCTGACTCTCAGAACAAAGTGTGGAGAAACAGACATGATTAGGGTGATTTGTGAATGAGGTTAGTGACTGCTGAGAATCAGTAGTATTATTTATAGGTGAAGAGGATTGTAGCTTAGGTAATGAATAAGTGTAGTCTTTTAAATATCTTGGAGGATGACAAGATCTTGTTGTTCTTCTAGGTGTAAGGGATGCACTATCAGGGACAGGCACATTTGATTCTATAGGAGATGCTGTGTATTCATTTGTAGGTGGAAGAACAGGTAGATTTGGATCAATAGAAGATATTGTAGGCTCAGTTGTAGGTGTATTTTCAGATGTAAAATCTTGATCAAAAATGACTTCATCCAGTGTGTGGCAATTCAACATTTCATCATTAATAGAAGTAGTTGTTTTACTAGACATGCAAGGCAACTTATCAGAATAATGAGTAACTAGATGCAATACTGAATTAAAACTGGAACCAGTAGGAGCAATAACAAAAGGAAGAACAGTTTCATAGAAAAGAACATCCCTAGACACATGAATTCTCTTGGTAGCCAAATTTAGAACCTTGTACCCTTTTGTATTAAAAGGATACCAATGAAAATGTGGGGCACAGCCCTTGGTTCAAATTTGTCCTTATGAGTCTTTAAAGTAGTTGGAAAACAAAGGCATCCAAAGTTTCTAAGATGTGAATAGACTGGTTTCTTTTGATATAACATTTCATATGGAGATTTTCCTTGAAGTAGTTTAGTAGGCAATCTATTAATCAAATAAGTGGCAGTCAATACACATTCTCCCCAATATCTCATAGGCATTTTTGATTGAAATAATAGTGCCCTTGCTGTCTCAAGAAGGTATTTGTGTTTTCTTTCTACTACTCCATTTTGTTGTGGTGTGTAAGGACATGTTTTCTGGTGTATTATGCCTTTCTCTTGGAAGAAGCATGTTGCTTCAGAACTTGAGAATTCTAAACCATTATCAGACCTGATGGTTTTCAATCTAGTATGAAATTGATTTTCTATTAAGGATATGAAAGCTTTTATAGTATGTAGAGCATTACTTTTACACCTAAGAAGCTGTGTCCAAGTAGCTCTACTGTAGTCATCTACCATAGTTAAAAAATAGTGATATCCATCATGTGTTTGTACATTATAAGGTCCCCATAAATCAACATGTAATAGTTCAAATATTGAACTAGTAGCAGTTACACTTTCTGGAAATGGCATTCTAGTTTGTCTAGCCATTGGACAAATTGTGCATGTGAAAGGCTGCTTGTTGGAAAATTTTAATGGGATAGTGGATATATTCTTCATCTTTACAAAGGGTACATGTCCTAATCTAGCATGCCACAAGAATTCATTGTCTTGACTGACAGAAAGATTAGCAGCTGAACTTGAGAAATGATCAATAGAACAGGCTTCTTTATTGATAGTATGAGTAGGTTTTATACATGGCAATGAAGACCTTTTACAGTAGTTAAGAAGAGAAACAGATTGACACCTTTGATGAGAAGCAGAATCATCATTTGCAGATACAATGTGACACTTTGGACAAAAGAAATACAAACCATTCTTTGCCTTACCAATTGCCAGAGGGCTCTTCAGAGAAGGGCCCTGCAGTAAGCAAGAACCATTGTTAAAACTAACTACTCCTTTGAGCTGATTAGCCAAACAATAAACTGATATTAAGTTGAACTTGAAGCTAGGTATGTACAACACTTTATACAGAATTAATGTTGAATTCAAACACACATCACCAATTTCAGTCACTTTAACTTTGTATCCATTTGGTAAGGTGATTAGGAAAGGATAGGGTAGAGTCTTAAGGTTTGTGAGATTGTCTTTTGTGAAGGTCATATGATGAGATGCCCCTGAATCAATGATCCAAGAGCCAGCAGTCAATTTATTACACTTACATGACAAATCACCTATCTTACTTAATGAGGAGTGGCAAGCAAGTATACCTGCTAGGCTTGCAGCTCCACTTGACACATTGTTTGAGTAATCAGATTCATTCCCAACATGCAAGGTTCCAAGTAGATTAAGTAATTGTTCATATTGACCCTTTGACAGATTCACTGGTACTTGTTTTCCCTGCTCAAAATTCTCTTCACATTGGCCACTATCACCTTCAGAAGTGTGTACATTTGCTGCAGATCCTTTGCCTCTTCCTCTTGGATTTCTTGTGTTAGTTGGATAGCCATGGAGTTTGTAGCACCTGTCTTTGACATGTCCAGATCGTTTGCAATATTCACAAAACATGTTTGATCTATTTCCAGTATTAGGACTCCCTCTAAAAGCATTATTGTTGTTGTAAGCAGTGCTGTTACAGTTCCCATTTCCTCGACCTGTATTCCCTCTGTAAGAACTAGAATTAGTTGCATTATTAGTTGTATTATTCTGAGATGACACAGAGGCATTTAGTGAGGTAGACTCCAAAACCATATGGTTCATAGGCTTCATTTCCCTTTGCCTTTCTTCCTGTGACAGAATAGCAAATGCTTGTGCCATTGTAGGCAAAATGGACATCATAAGAATATTCCCTCGCACAGCAGTATACATTTCATTTAATCCCATTAGAAAGTGTATGAGCCTTCTATCTTGCTCAGCCTTATACATTTTCACCTTTCCTCCACAAGTACACACACAGCTACATTGTGAGTTCACATCAATTGTGTTCATCTCCTCCCATAGTTTCTTCATTTTCGTATAGTAACCAGTGACATCCAAAGTACCTTGTACCAAATCATTTATTTCCTTCTGCAATTGATACAATTTGCATCCATTAGTCTGATCATATCGATCCTCTAATTCTTCCCACAATTCCTTAGCATTATTCACATACTGTAGGCTATCTCGCAACTCTGGGGAGAGGGAATTTAGGATCCAAGATGTCACCATATCATCACATCTTTCCCACTGCATGAATGAGGCATCTGTAAAGCTTGGCTTCACTATCTTGCCGTTAATGAATCCAGTTTTGTTCTTGACAGACAAGGCTCTAAGAACTGCTCGTCTCCATGATCTATAGCTAGATCCATCAAACACCACAGGAAGTAAAGTAGAAGCAGCATTCTCAGATGGATGTAGATAGAAAGGACTATTGAAATCTGGTCGTTTCAAAGAGTTGTTGTTGTTCGCATCAGTTGAAGTGTCACCCATGGAAGCTGTACAGAGACAGAATGTACCAAATGGAAGCTGATGAATTAACAGAAGCAAGCAAAGAAAAACAGAGATCTAACCGAAAAATCGACTTGAACAAGAGATATCAATGATTTGATTAACAACTAGATCAAGAGATCTAGTGTGAGCATCCAGGCTCTGATACCATGATAAAACCAGCATATAGGCTGGGAAAATCTCATTCCTCCATTAATGGAGGTTGAGCCAACAGCAGCAAACGAAGAGGAAGAAGAAGAACTTTTAGAATCTGCTTTCTTATCTTTGATCAATGCAATGTGTGTGTATATATACACAACAATGAACAACAAACTAACAGAATTAACAAACTATCAAAAATGTAGAAAATGTGACTTCTAACTAACTTTAACTAACTACAACTAACTTTTAACTAACTAGCTAATTAGTAACTAACTAATTACTTAAGCTAATTAACTAACTAGGCAAGTTTTATCAGATCGGAAAGGCAAGGTCAATAAAAGATCTTCCTTTGTTATGTATTGTTCATGTGGTGTGGACTGTGGAGTCTTATTTAATTCCTGTTTCTTTGAGGGTTGGGGTTGCAAAGGACGTGGTGTATGTTAGTTATTTTGAGTAGAAAAAGCTTTCTTGGTAAAGCATGCGAGCTTAAACCTCAAATTGATCTCAGTTTATATTTTTGTTGGAAAAAAGTTGATATGCAGCTATATAATCCTTTTCGATAAGTAAAATGTGTCGATATAAAATTATTTCACCACTAGTAACTAGATGTAGTTTGATTTTCTAGGATATATAATTTGAGACATTGTTTAGCACTAGTTTAGATTATCATGTACTTTCACATATTGTGTATATTAGTAACTTGTTCAAGAACATATTCTTTAACAGAATCTTAACTTAAGTGTTCTTGTTTTTTCTCATTTTTCTTATATGGTCAAAATAAATCCGATTAACTTCTTTCTCCTCTATTTTCTTTTTTCTGTTCATTTTTGTCTCCAAGCAAGTAAAAGTGACTGCTGCAAAAGTCTTAGTTATTTTGAGTTGTAATTTTTCTCAAGTATGAGATATTACTCTGGATCATCATAGTATTTGAGCTGCATTCAGGCGTAGAGGAAATTTACTTGTATAGACTAGACTGTGGAAGGTTATTGGCAAGATTATGGTCATCGTTTTCATCTTCTGTTGGCTTGAGCTTTCTGAGTCAGTTATCCCTCCCCTCTTTTCCCCTTGTAATAATAGATAACCAAGATGTAAGGATTTTCTTTTGACTTATTGTCACCTGGAGCAATTCTTTGCTAAGTTAGGTTCTAGAAATTCCTATGTTATTGGTTGAGAATCTCCAACAAATATATATATGTGGTTCTAGTGGTTGCTCCATTCATAGCCAAGGTATTTCTTTATGCATGCAGGTACGTGCAGCATTTCCTGGAGAAGGAGAAGTTAGAACACAGATACTAAGTTCTTTTCGTCATTTGTCCGGTGACCAACGTATAAATGAAGTTCTGTTTGTCACTTGTCTGGGGACGACTGCTATTTCTATTTCTGTTTGAATAGGAAATAAGTCATGCTTTGGAACTGCTACCATCATTTTGAGGATTTTTACTTTTATGGTTAATTAAATGCAACTAGTTGTTTTATGGTCTGTTGAAACTTTTATGCATCCTGAATCTTGTGCTGAATTGGAGTCCGCCAAATAGTTCATCCTACACCTCATTTATTTGCTATTTCATCAAATGTTGCGTTCACTCTGAAATAAAATATGGTGTATATAGCAAAACTAACTATTCATGAAAGAATCCCAAACTTGCACAGTGCCTATGGAGATCCAAATACACGTCTAATATTTGGATAATCTATCTAATCCCATTTGTTAAGGTGTATTCATGTATGTGAGCATATTAATTTGATCAGCAAGATCATAGATTTAAGGAAATAGTAGACTTCTGTAATCTGTACGACTTCACTGAAAAAGTGTCATGAAAATCTCGGAGTCTCATCAGTAATGGCAACAAGTTCACACTGTTGTCAAGAGACAGTACGAGCACAACAAACTTGGCCAAAACTCAAAGAGTGATGCACTCTACCCATAAAAAACTTTCTTTCATTCTGAACAAATAAATGACAATACTTAAAAAAGAACAGAGGAAGAACTATTTTTTAAAAAATATAAGTTGATAATAAAGAGCCCTTCTCCGTACCAACTGTACCAACTAGATTTATGGGAATATACGTCTTCACCACAAGCAGACCTGTTTCAATTTATGCGCCTCAGAAATAATTAGGCGCATCAAATCATCGTACAAGAAGTTTCAAATACAGAACATTATAATTTCAAAAATGTTCAATTGGATACTAATTAGGTTCATGCAAAGACAAAAATTCAAGCAACAAAGTTCCATTCAACAGACTAGAAAACTAAATGTGCTATTTGTGAGATTATGCCACTTCAATTCCCTAAGCAGATGTAAGGAAGGCCCTTCCAGGTTGACGTGCAGCAAGTCGACCATGGTTGCCAAGAAGCTGCAAAAAGCAAAAGAAAACAAAATAAGTTGTCACAACCAAAAAGTGCAAATCGCTACTGGCGACCAGATACATGAATGAGCAAAGCAAAAATATTAGTTTAAAATAAAGGATATGAACAGACAAACCTTTGCATTCACACCATCTGGGAGAATACGGTTCTCTGACTTGTATCTCAGATAATCAGTTCGGCTGAACTTGGTGAATCCCCTGAATCAAAGTAGCACATGTGAGATTCAAGGACAAGTATCTAAATGTCTAAAAAACCAAAATTATACATGATCAACCATCGCCTCAATGGTTAGGCTAAATGGCTTAATGAGACAATAATAACAAAGATATCATGAAACTTTACAAGTCTCAGATGGAAAACAAGCCCACAGAGTTCATACTTCTGTAGTGGAATAAGACGACTTTTGGCATTGAAAGGAAGAAAATTGTGTGATTAACTGTAGGGTGTTCTTTTAGAATAGAAGAATCTCCACAAACAAAATAACTAATTAAATGAAAAAAACCCTTTTTACACAGCAGGATAAACCTTTAATAGAAAAAGTACAAAGTTCTCAAACAAATCAGTAGCATAAAATACAAAGTGAAACTTCTGATAGAATACATACCACTTTCTGCTGACAATGATCTTTTGACGTCCAGGAAACTTGAATTTGGCACGGCGGAGAGCCTCTTGAGCATGGTTACTGTTTCCATCTTTGCAGCGAACAGATAGAAGAACCTGACCAATTGCAACACGAGCACAAACACCCTGGGGCTTACCAAAAGCTCCCCTCATACCAGTTTGGAGTCTATCAGCTCCAGCACACGACAACATCTTGTTAATTCGCAAAACATGGAATGGATGAACCCTGACCCTTAGGTGAAAAGCATCTTTCCCGGCAGACTTGGTCATGTACTTGTTGCAAGCAATACGGGCAGCTTCAAGTGCCTCACTTGAGACATTCTCTTTCTCCCAACTGACCAAATGCACACAGAAAGGGAACTCATCAACTCCCTTTTTCTTCATGCCTACATCATAAATCCTGATCTTTGGATCAGGGACACCACGGCAAAACCTTGATTTTGGGTAAGGCTTGTTCTTAATCTGACGATAACATCTTGCAGGTCCTGTCAAAAATAATTCAAACCATTACATCAACGCCCAAAGATGGAAATGTGCCAAGGACTCATAGTGCACTATAAAAAATCATTACAATACAACATATGCTGAAATTAGCTATGTCATGACTGGAACTTAAGCAGGATACAACTAGTGGTGCAAGAACTCGAATATGTTTTTCTATACACATTAACAATTAACAACAAAATAGTAATGATCAAGGCTAGTCAAACAACTATCCTAGATAAATCATTTGCAACTTATGTAGTCATTATTCATCACGTAGTTCATATGTAATTTTATTAAATACTTCCATTCTCTCACACATGAAGAAAGGATTTCTTTGACACAAAATGATTAAATATTCCTTCCATTTTCCAAGCAAGTAATATTCTTACAAAGACAGCATTCATCCTTTCCGTGATTTATATGTCTTTCAGGGTTTCGAAAAAACTAGCTTCGCAAGTAAATCTGCCAAAAGGACTACGGAAAATGCTGCATACTTCAATCTTAAAGCTAACCATTTTACCATGATAGGTCTCATTTTTAATGTATTAGTTCAAATCCATTAGCTTAACATAGAACGGCAAATTCCAAACCTTTAAGCTAGAAAACCCCAACAAAATTAATTCAATAATCCAAATTTTAAACAAACTAGTTTTACAATCAAATACACAAACAGACAAACATATAACGAAATTACTCTATATCAAATAAACACCCCATTCACATAACAAATATACAGGCCTTCACGCAACAAACTCTTTTTTAAAAAAAAAAACAATACACATTAATGATTCATATATATCAACCATGGCACACAAATCCAATCACATAAATACCAGAAATGCTAAACTCAATGAATCCGTCAATGGAGATATACGTAAAAGACCAAAATTTTTTCCAGATCTGAGGAACAATACATTATAATAATACAAATTAAATTTGATAAATAAGGATTTAAGCGAAGCAACTTACTTCTCCCCATGGCTATTCAAATGGGGCGTCACTGCAATTGATCTGCGGCTTAACAATTGTCTGTACAGAAACAAGGAAGAGAAATGCCCTAAACCTTAGCTTAGAAATTGTTTGGGCTTACGTCACAACAAATAGATGGGCTTGGGCCGACATTGTCAACAAACTAAGGCCGGGTTTTGGCATAAGTTACTTGACCCGTCGTGTCTTGTATTATATTTTGTATTATACATTATTAATAATATTGTTTACTAAAGATAAATTTTTTTTAAAAAAAAACAATACACATTAATGATTCATATATATCAACCATGGCACACAAATCCAATCACATAATACCAGAAATGCTAAACTCAATGAATCCGTCAATGGAGATATACGTAAAAGACCAAAATTTTTTCCAGATCTGAGGAACAATACATTATAATAATACAAATTAAATTTGATAAATAAGGATTTAAGCGAAGCAACTTACTTCTCCCCATGGCTATTCAAATGGGGCGTCACTGCAATTGATCTGCGGCTTAACAATTGTCTGTACAGAAACAAGGAAGAGAAATGCCCTAAACCTTAGCTTAGAAATTGTTTGGGCTTACGTCACAACAAATAGATGGGCTTGGGCCGACATTGTCAACAAACTAAGGCCGGGTTTTGGCATAAGTTACTTGACCCGTCGTGTCTTGTATTATATTTTGTATTATACATTATTAATAATATTGTTTACTAAAGATAAATTTTTTTTAAAAAAAACATGTAAATTATATAATATTCTTGGTTGGAAAAGCAAACATGACGTTTAAATTCTGTTTTCGAAATCTCTTATTGCACCATTATGTGTTCTGAGAAGGAGGTTTCTTTGTCACTGGTAGGGCGACTCAACAAGATTGGAGGCCTAAAGTAAAATTTAAGAGAAAGGCTCTAATATTTTATATTTTTTTAATTACATATACTTTTATTTGAAAAAAAATATTTCTTTAGATGTGAAGTCATTGGTTATTATTTTATTTAATTGATTTGTTTTAATAATTCCTTTTCAATTGGATAATATAGCTAATTCATTAAATCTCTTGAGACATTATTGATCTTAAATAAAATTTGATCATTTCTAATTTCAAAAAACTTTTTTCGTTGAGGCAACAGTTACACGAACTATTAACATTATTATACAGATAATATGAGTATTTATAAAATAATTAAGTCTTTTTATTTGACTTAATATCTTCATTAGATAGTTATCTTCTGCTTGTATTATTATTTCTCGTGACACTTTTAATTTAAAAAAATAAATCTAAACACTCAATATCATAATAACTATAATGTGTTAAATAAAGTTTAAGGTTAAAGACAGTGTCTTTTTAAATTTTCATCATCTAGTGATTTTAATTTGCCATTTAATATGGTCGATTTCAAGGGACTTTATAATTTTGTTATCAATATTTTCATCAAAATGTTATTTACAAAATTCAGATTCTATATTCATCTTATATGAAATTTCTATAATAAAAATCCTAACACTCATGGTATATATACTTTTTTTAAAAAAAAAAACATTTATAAGTATTTTTTTAAAAGAATAATAGGCCCTAAAAATATGAAGCCCTAATCAGTGATTTTAGTGGCTAGGAATTTAGACAGTCTTGATAGCTAGTATATAGAAGAAAAAATAATAGTATCAAAGAAAACATGCTAAACTAGTATAAACTATCAATGCTCAACCTAAACACAGGTTTATCTTGTGGTTAAATGAACAAAAAAGATTATTGGTAAAGGAAAAGTCAGTTATATGCATATTCCAGTTGAAACTAGAAAGCATTTATTTGCTAAGTGTTACTGATTCAAGCTATATGTTGAAAAAATTTAAAGCATACAAATGCACAGACATACATAGTGATAGTCCAGATCAAGAAGGAAATTGTAGAAAGATTACACATTATTAAGTTGAAAGCTCAAAGGTGTCGAGGATACATACAAAAGTTGACTTGTAATTAGTTTACTTTGATGTTGTTATGGCCACTAACCCTTCCTAGAAGATAGTATTAATTGTTAGGTGCTCTTTAGTGTGTATTGTTGCTTTATTGGTTATGGTAAGCTTTTCATATTTTACCCAAAAAAAACAAAAAAAAACATCATATATCATATTATGTTTAGTGAGTGGACATTATATTTTTGCCTCATTACTCTCATTAATTCTGTAAGAATGTGATTATTAGTTATTATAATGCTTGTAATCATCAACTTTTCATTTCACCGATTATTTTATATGTGGTCTTGTAATCTATTTAACTTATAAGTCATTCATTTATATAATTTACTACTCGTTATCTCCTTATTTATCACAAAAAAAAATTATCACCAATAAATAGTGGTCTTTCTTTGTATTGTAAATCACAAAAGACATGTGAAAGAGTGTAAGAAGAGATGAGAAGAGTTGTGTTTTGTATAAATTGAGCCAGTAAAGTGAAAGCGAGAGTTGAGACAAAGAATATTATTTTAAGTCTTCAACTATACTCACTATTCAAAAGATAGCAATTATATGTTGAAGGAATATATATTTTTTGTGAAGTTTTGGACTCTTCGACTAATCTAAAGTTGTTTGAGTTATACGATGCTGCTGGGTTGTTATATTCCGGAGGGACAACTCAAGAATGTTACTGCTAAATCATTGTAAATCATGCCGTAGTGAATTTAAATATTCTTAAAGAAGACAAGAAATCCTCGTCTCAATCTAAAAAAATTATTTATTCATTTTATTTCTACTATAATTTATTATATTTATGATATATTACACCAATATTATAAAAAGAGAGATACAATTGTTTGATATGTGGTGTTATTGTGAAATTTCCTACTATTTCTTAAATAACTAGTGAAAAATTAAAAAATAAACTAAGAATATGGACAAGAAAATATTTTACCTAGAAACAACAAAGAGGGAAAAAATTTCTAACAAAGACATCAATATTCTTTAGAACTTATCTGTAATCTTTAATCAAGGTTAAAAGAAACAATAATGAGGGAAAAAATTTCTAACAAAGACATCAATATTCTTTAGAACTTATCAGTATTCTTTAATCAAAGTTAAAAGAATAGTTATCACTCTATTACAAATTTTATTGATACAATTTTTAAAAAAAAAGTTAATTTATCATAAAAATATCAAAGAGCATGGTTCAATAGATGAAAATGCTTTTTAAGAAATAGTGAATTTAAGCACTATATATATAAAAAAAAAAAGGTAAAAAAACAAATATACTTCTGAATTATCGTAAATGGTATGCAGATATCACCCCTCATACTTTAGGGATATTGGTGTCCATGTCGTCCAAAAATTAAAGCATATATATCTTTTATGCTAACGGTCATACACGTGTCATAATCTTATTCACCGACCCGACATCGGATCGATAGATAAGATTGCGCCCCATGTCCCTATTTAGTCTTCCATTAGAATGAATGGCATATACACTTTAGTTTTTGGATTGCATGAATACCAATGTCCCTAAAGTATGACGAATTGTATCTGCATACCATTTACGATAGTTGAGGGATATATTTATTTATTTTCCCCAAAAGAATAACAAAGGACATAAATCACATACATAAATCTCTCAAACTGATACAATAGTATAAACGCTGATAAATTAATATGATGCGCGAGATACATTCATCGTTAAATAAGATACATTACTTTTTATACATGATATACTAATATGATGTACATTTTATACCTGATACACTAATCTAATCGCGAAAAACATTAATATGATACGCGAGATACACTAATTTGATGCACTGATACATTAATCTGATGTGCGAAAAATGAGGGATTTTGAAAATTTGTAAAACTAACAGGGGATAATGATAATAAGAGAACTTAAAGATGGGATTTCTATCATTTTTTCAAAAAAAATAATGCTTCCATTCGAATGAATCCCGCAACATATATTTAAAATAATCGAGCTTTAATATGAATACGCCTAGAGTCGTCAAAATGGGCTTGGCCCGCGAGGTCGGCACAACTCAACCCTTGAAATAAGTGAGGTTGGACTTAATATTTTTGGCTCATTAATGAACGAGACTTTTTAGCGCGCCCCATTTGGCCCATTGGCCTCGTAGGCCCAACCCTTTGCCTAGAGGCCAGCTCGTGGCATATTAATTTTTTAAAATATTTTTATATATATTTTTAATAGTGATTTATTTGTAAAGATTTTATGAATAAATGTTTTAAAAATAAAAAATTAAATATTTTGTAATATCATCTTTCGTGGTGAAATGTAGATGAAGATGAAATTCTTAAGAAAATAATATCACATGTTGATTCAAATGTGATCGATGGTGAAAGTAGAAATGGAGTTGTAAAACGTTAATTAATGAGTCATGTAATATTTAGAAATCTAGATTTATTAAGTATTTAGGCTGTCTTGTGTTGATGGAAATTTTTTAAACCAGCTAGCTTTTTGTGGGAGAAATGATGGAATGATCAACATTTATCCGCTAAATCTTACGTTGGCTATTATGTATTTTTGTAAGTATTCACCAAAGTGTGATTCATAAATGTATTTTTGCAAGTATTCACCGAAGTGTGTAATTTACAAATGAATTTTTGTATGAATTAATGTCGTGCTCATAGACGTCAACATTCGATACTCTTTCTAAGAGAGTAATATTGAGGAAAGAATCAAAATAGTCTATCTTTTTTGGGCTAAGGCTCAAAGTGATCCTTGAGTTTTCACATAGAGTACTAGTAGTCCCTCTTGTTTGCAATATTGCTACATTTTTTGTCCTCCTCCAAAATTTTACCTATTTTTTTGCATTGATTTTATCCATAAACTATGTATGGGATGTTCAATTGTCATTTTGTATATTTAGTAGAAATAATAACTCCATATCAAATAATGTGAGAAGAAAAACACTTTGTTTTGTTTAGTAGAAATCATATTACAGGTAAAGTCGAGAGGTTCATCACGATAATTTCACGTGCAATAGTATAATTTTTTCTTTTCCTACAAATTCATATGTTAAAATGTTCTTGATTTAGCTGCAGTAATATTTTCCGTGAACAGAATAAGGTGTTTTTCTTATCATTTTTCTCTGATAAAGTTATTCTATTAAATATATTAAAAAACGATTGGACATACCTCATATAAAATTTTGGACAAAATTAATGTTAAAAAACAAGCAAAATTTTAGGAAGGACCAAAAGTGCACCAATATTGCAAACATGTGGGACTATTAATGCTCTCTATGAAAATTCAAGGATGAATTTGAATCTTAACCCAAAGATGAGCGACTATTTTAAGCTTTTCCTCAGTAATATTATTTATTTTTGGGCTGAAGGGTCAAACCTTGGCCCGCATAGGACTTGGTTAGACCGCTATTTTATTGGCTCTTTAATTAAAAAGGGGAAAATTTCATATATGGCAAATTTAATTTATGAAATGACATTATATGGATATAGTTTACATAATTACATTCTACAAGGTATAGTTAGTTTGTTATCTAGCTTTTAATTTATGTAAAATGTTTTTTTAAAAAATTTGTACTATATTTTACTTTTCTAGTAAATAGTCACTGTAGCCCTAAATGTTGTAACAAACATTAAAATAATTCCATGATTTAAGCTAAACATTTAAAATAACATATTTTCTCAAAAAAAAAAAATTCTACAGCGATAGAAAGACTATACAAACTTGTTTTCGAAAAACTAAACTCTTTAATGTGTATAAAGTTTATATACGAATGTAAATAAATTGTATATATATTGTTTAATTTCTACCAAATTGTAAAGTAATTATTATATACATATACAAGTAATTATATATGTAAAAAATAAAATTATAATCACTGAGAATAAATAAATTAAGATATACCCTTATTAATTAATTACTTAGTGTAATTACCATTTCACATAATTTTCCATTAAAAAATCAACCTATCTAACCAATTTAACTTTCTAAACCATTAAAGTTTGAATTGAATTGAATTGGGCCAGCCCATTATGACACCTCAAAATACATTTAACATGACATGAGTCTCCTTTACAAAAAACTTGACCCGAGTCATCCAACGATTACAAACTGGTAGCTCTATACCCGATTCGTTTTCTGCTTTCGTCGGGTTTGTCAAGCTTTCTTCTTTTGCACGCCATTCTCACCTTCTCCTTTGTGTGTATCAACTGCCGTAACTTTTTTCCTCTTCCAACAATGGCATCAGCCATGGTTCTCGATCCAAAACCCTCACCGGAGCTACCTGCAACTCGACCTGACTTATCGTCACACGACGTTCCTTCCGAAAACGGCGAAGACGACCTCTACGCTCGCCTGAAATCTCTACAACGGCAGCTGGAGTTCATCGAGATCCAAGAGGAATACGTGAAGGACGAACTGAAGAATCTCCGCCGTGAACATTTACGGGCACAGGAAGAGGTAAAACGGATCCAATCGGTGCCGTTAGTAATTGGCCAGTTCATGGAGATGATTGACCAGAATAACGCCATAGTTGGTTCAACTACGGGATCTAATTACTACGTGAGGATACTCAGCACGATTAATCGGGAGCTACTTAAGCCTTCGGCTTCTGTGGCTTTACATCGTCACTCGAATGCTCTAGTTGATGTTTTGCCTCCTGAGGCTGACTCGAGTATTTCGCTGCTAAGCCAATCAGAGAAGCCTGATGTTACCTACAACGTAAGTCTATTGTTTCTGAATTGTGTTAGTTATTGGTTGAATACACTGATTAGGGTTTATATGTTACTGCTTATTAGGGTTATAATATTTCTGTCTGCTATGTTTCTTATTTCTTAGCGTTTATTGGTTAATTTTGCCATTTGGTTTCCTTAATTTGTTCATTAGTGTTTGTAGTGTGAGCTAATGACTTGTGGAACTCTTGCATCAGGTTTTACTTTATAGTGATTATGAGTTCTAGATTCTGATTTTGCTATCAGCTAGTGTAGACTTCATTAGATGAATGCAAGGTTTCCCGTTACTCCTAAAGTTCATTGCCTTTATTAATTAATGAATCCCAAGAATTGATTTTTATGATAGGCTCAGTAAGAGCTTGAACAACCTTAGTAGAATGAAGATTAATTAGTCAAGGTGTCACCACCAAGAACTTAGTAGATTAGGCAGCAAAGTGCTTGTATATAATCCTAATTATTTAGCCTGTTAAATTAGAAGGTGAATGCTGCTTTCAAGTTTCAATGTAATGTTAGAATGCCTCATTTCTTCTTATATGGTTATCCTAGATGTGTAAACACATTTTGTGACAGAATGAAAATATTTTCAATAATAATTTTGAAACCAAGAGAAGAAGCTCCTTTTTAAAAATCATATGAACTCATTGGGAGATTATTTCTCTCTAATCAATCAATTCACTGGTCGCATACTCATACAATCACATTGCGCTATATATTTTTGTTTAACCTCTGTTCATATCAGCCTCTCTGTGAAAAATAAGTACACCTGCAGCCGTGACTTTCCCCTGGCCTTATTCAAAATCCTATTATTGGCTTCTAAAAGGCAGCTAAATGGCAATTAGTACCTTTACTCTAGTCCTTAGAGTAGTTGTTATGTGTGCAGCACTTCTATCAACCATATCAAGTGAGAAGGAAATTGGAAAATCTTGTTCACTGGTTGCAGAAGGAAGCATATGGTGCCTTAAAATTGTGGCTAGAAAAAAGGGTGATACAGGAAGCATGACATGATCTCAGAAGAATCAGGATAACAAAGTGTGGTTATTGGTATCTTTGGATATCCGGTGCTCCATAAATGTCGTATCATGGATGAATATGGATATTGTGGTTTACTTTTGGTATGCAGCCCTTGTTGTATTGTGGGGAAGTAGGAAATAGGTTTGCAAATGATTGAACTGATTTTGTAATTAACTGACGAATCACAATTTGGTGATCTGAATCCACTTATCTATTCATACAAGGAACATGGGTGTGGAGTGCACAACTCGTAGACTACTCTCCATTATTTTTCTTCAAAATCGTGAAACATTAGTGAGGTACTGGGTATTAGAAAAGAATGCATCTAATTCTATAATCAAAAGTCAGAACACTAATGAGGAAAAGACATTATGTTCTTATCCTAATATAAATGCACGTTATATAAGCATGTATATGCGTCACATTACAGCTACAGGCAAGCAAGTGGACGTCTGATATATATAGGGCTGTTAATGTGCCTTCCTTTATATTCTTACTTTATCTTAATCTTGTTTTTTCCTCACACCAGGATATTGGAGGATGTGACATTCAAAAGCAGGAAATTCGTGAGGCTGTTGAGTTACCTTTGACTCATCATGAGTTGTACAAGCAGATTGGTATAGACCCTCCCCGTGGTGTCTTGCTTTATGGTCCACCAGGTACCGGGAAAACTATGCTTGCAAAGGCTGTTGCTCATCACACTACTGCCGCCTTCATAAGGGTGGTTGGCTCAGAATTCGTTCAGAAGTACTTGGGTGAGGTATGCATTGAAGTAATGAAATACCATGAGCATTTTTTGTTATGCATCAATGTGTTGTTACTACGTACAAATCACCTATTGTTGATGATTCAGACTATTTGCACTGCGTTGTTTGAAATACAATTTCTTTTTTTGAGGTTTTCCTTTCTATTGTATAGAAAGAAATTTGGAAGATAAAAGGAATTGGTGTATTATCTCAGTTTCTTTTATTTTTTAATTTCATCATAAGTAGCTATTGTTTGTGCAATAATAAGGTAATTATTAATTAATGAATATTACTTCTACCCCAAACTGTATGATATAATTCTATTTGCTGGAATTAGCTTTTCTTTTTTATCGACATCAAAGATTAGGTTATTAATTTGTGTAAAAAAATGATTAATGATTACATTTTACCTTATTAAAAGAAAATTACTGATTTAGAAGCTAAAAAGCACCATTAGAAAATATACCCTCTCCCGCTACATCAAATGTCTTTGTTTAAATTTGCATTGCCATGAAAGTATAATTTAACGCTGAATTCTTTATCTTTGTTGGGTGAACATGTGGAGCCAATTGTTGGAAATTTGATAGTTGTAAATGGAATGGAAACATTGCTAGAAGGCACCATGAAAACTAAAAATAACACACTCTCACTGCTATCTGCATTCTCTTGTTTAGAGGCTGGAATTTTAGCCTACTATAGTTCCAGAGGGTTTGACCCGAGACCTCTTGTGAATCGTGATAAAGATTGATCAACATCTCAAAACCTTTTCAATTTCTTTAATTTCCTCGTTGGCTTATTGCCTCTGTTTGCGTCTCACTATGTTAGGCTACTCCCACAGTTCCAACTTGTCACCGTAATAATACTTTGTAGCAAGGGGCAACTGAAAGTACCAAAAAGATGGATAACCCTGAGTAATACCATGAATACTGCGTATAGCATTGCATTCTTCTGCAGGAACTCCAAACTTTTATTCACACATTTGGCACCGAGCTGGATACTTTTTTAAACTCCTCTTGCATCTTATAGACATTGTCAAAGAAGACCCTACTAATATAGATCAGAAAATATCTCGACAAAAAAGATATTGATCAGTAAAGATACAGAACACAGAATCTCCTATTTCCGTTGTGTTGACTGGTAAACATTATGTGTACGATCCATCCATAAAATTAGAAAGCCATATAGGAGAACTACTCGTCGATACTTAGTAGTTAACTGAGAAGCCATTAAGCCTTTTTTTCTTTTTGAGAATTTTAAGACAGACCATCTTTCTTTGGCCAATCGAGTAGAGCATTTCAATCCTGTCAACATGCAGCTTGGAATGTACATTTTGTTGCTGCATGTTCTCCACAACTCTTTTATCTAAGATGCAACTTCAGTTCAAATTGCAATTCTCTGAGCCAAATTTGTTTGTCTGGAGATATCTTTTATTTCTTAGTTAGGACTGGTCAAGTTTGTCCAAAAATGATGACAATACTGCATTTGTTTCTATTGCTCAAACTTAACTTTCACCACTTATTATCTGACTGTTCAGGGTCCGCGAATGGTCCGTGATGTGTTCCGTCTTGCCAAAGAAAATGCTCCTGCCATTATATTTATTGATGAGGTAGACGCAATTGCCACTGCTAGGTTTGATGCTCAAACAGGAGCTGATAGGGAGGTCCAGCGTATCTTGATGGAGTTGCTTAATCAGGTAGGCTTCTACAAATTCCTGAAGTAATCCCATAAGAATTTTCAGTTTTTGCATTGTTTATGAGGTTTCCTTTTGGTATATCTTCTGCAGATGGACGGATTTGACCAGACAGTGAATGTGAAGGTTATCATGGCAACTAACAGAGCTGATACTTTGGACCCTGCACTTCTGCGTCCTGGAAGGCTTGATCGGAAGATTGAATTTCCTTTGCCTGATAGGCGTCAAAAGAGGCTTGTTTTTCAGGTAGAATTTGGAAGATTTTGCGCTCAGGACCTTCTTCAACCCTATTTCCCATTAGCAAACATAAAGAAATTAAGATTGGAAAAATATTGAGGAAGTTATGATAGATTGGCTTCTGAATTCATCCTCTCACTCATTATCTTATATTGTCCCGGTATTTCCATTTTTTTCGCAATGAACCTCAAATCTGAAAGTTGGATGATTTTGGTCAGGTCTGTACTGCTAAGATGAACTTAGGTGACGAGGTTGACTTGGAAGATTATGTTTCTCGCCCTGATAAAATTAGTGCTGCTGAGGTTTGTCTCTTTATACTTCATCTATTTTTTCGACTGATAACAGGATGCTTCACTATTGATTCAAAATGTTGATGTCTACTGTTACAACTAGGAGTAGTTCTTTATTTTGCTGCATCTGCTTTGGTCCTATTTTGAAAATGTGAATGATCTTTATAATTGAAGAGTCAATTTGACCAACACGACTGTGATGCATGTTGCAATGTCTACAGATTGCAGCTATATGTCAGGAAGCAGGTATGCATGCAGTGCGAAAGAATCGATATGTCATACTCCCCAAGGACTTTGAAAAGGGTTACAGGACCAATGTGAAGAAGCCGGACACTGACTTCGAGTTCTATAAGTGATCTGTAAAAGTAGATGAGCTAAAATTTTTAGAGGTTGACCTTGTACACTTAATATGAAAATTCTTTTTAATATGTTTTTAATGGTACTGCTGGTTTGTCAAACGTCTGATGGTTTGTACTGTTCTAGCTTCCATTATTTGTTCGTTCAGAAAGTGCAGCATGAGCAGTCTAACTATCCATTTAAGCTGCTGAAGTATCCGATTGTGAGGGGTGTCTGTAGACTATCAGTTATTTTAATGCCGCATTCTGTGGGATGGCTTATTTCTTCATATATAAGCTTTGCAATAGTACATTTTCATTTGGTTTTTGACTTACTGTTCATCACTCTTTTTCATTTACCAATGTCTATTACATTCACCAGCAGGTGCAAGAAGCACTACTGAGATAAAATAAGATAAAGTCTGTTTTTAGATAGCCTTGTTATGTTTTGCGTCGATTTTGCAAAAGATGAGGTAGATTTATGATGTCAAAAGGATGGGCTATAAATTAAAGTTGGAACATTTGATAAGTTCATATAATCTTACAAGTAACATATTTTATAATTTAAAATAATGGTCAAAGTAAAATGTCTTTGGTACCTCAAATTTAGTGTTTAAAACCTTAATCCAAAGTTTTACTGTGCGTTTGACAATAATCTAATGTTTTATAAATCTTGAGGATTAGAATTGTACAACTTATAAAATAGGGATAAATAAAAGGGCAAAGGACAATAATCACATATTCGTTCTTAAGTTTATAATTACAAAATTGCAACTGGAGGTGCTTGCCAAGAGGTAGTAGGAGCACAACAAACTCAGCAAAAACTTGATGAGTGTCTTTATCTTACCCATTTTGCTGTTTAAATCGGATGCACTCTCTCCATAATAAACATTCATTCTCAAAAAGTAAACGAGGACAATAAAAAGGAATCAGGGAGTAATATTTCTAAAAATATCAGTTAAAATAAGCAACTCTTCTCCGTACTAATTTTACCAAACTAAATCTTTAGGAGTAGACGTCTTCAACACAAATAGGTTTGGTTCCATTTATACTAGCCAAATACTTAAAAATAATTAGTTGCAGGCAGGGGGCACTAAAGAATGTTATAACAACCTGTCACTATGTATCAATTCATCAAAACACACGAGCTCTTAACCATACAAGAAATTTCAAATACAGAACATTATAATTTCAAAATTGTTCAATTGGATACTGATTAAGTTCATGCAAAGACATAAATTCAAGTAACAAAGTTCCATTCAACAGACTAGAAAACTAAATGTGCTATTTGTGAGATTACGACACTTCAATTTCCTAAGCAGATGTAAGGAAGGCCCTTCCAGGTTGACGTGCAGCAAGTCGACCATGGTTGCCAAGAAGCTGCAAAAGCAAAAGAACACACAAGAAGTTGTCACAACCAAAAATTACAAATAGCTACTGGCAACCAGATACATAAATGAGCAAAGCAAAAACATTAGTTTAAAAAGAAGGATATAAATAGACAAACCTTTGCATTCACACCATCTGGTAGAATACGGTTCTCTGACTTGTATTTCAGATAATCAGTTCGGCTGAACTTGGTGAATCCCCTGAATCGAAGTAGCACACGTGAGACTCAAGGACAAGTTTCTAACTATCTAAAACAACGAAAATAATGCATGACCAAACATAGCCTCAATGGTAGGCTAGATTGCTGAATGAGACGACAAAAAAAACAAGATATCATGAAACTTTAGGAGTCTCGGATGGAAAACAAGCCCAGAGTTCATATTTCCATAGTGAAATAAGACAACTTCTGGCATTGAAAGGACGAAACTTGTGTAATTTACTGTAGGGTGTTCTTTTAGAATAAAAGAACACCCACAAACAAAATAACTAATTAAATGAAAAAAGCCATTTTTACACAGCAGGATAATCCTTTAATAGAAAAGGTACAAAGTTCTCAAACAAATCAGTAGCATAAAATACAAAGTGAAACTTCTGATAGAATACATACCACTTTCTGCTGACAATGATCTTTTGACGTCCAGGAAACTTGAATTTGGCACGGCGGAGAGCCTCTTGAGCATGGTTACTGTTTCCATCTTTGCAGCGAACAGATAGAAGAACCTGACCAATTGCAACACGAGCACAAACACCCTGGGGCTTACCAAAAGCTCCCCTCATACCAGTTTGGAGTCTATCAGCTCCAGCACACGACAACATCTTGTTAATTCGCAAAACATGGAATGGATGAACCCTGACCCTTAGGTGAAAAGCATCTTTCCCGGCAGACTTGGTCATGTACTTGTTGCAAGCAATACGGGCAGCTTCAAGTGCCTCACTTGAGACATTCTCCTTCTCCCAACTGACCAAATGCACACAGAAAGGGAACTCATCAACTCCCTTTTTCTTCATGCCCACATCATAAATCCTGATCTTTGGATCAGGGACACCACGGCAAAACCTTGATTTTGGGTAAGGCTTGTTCTTAATCTGACGATAACATCTTGCAGGTCCTGTCAAAAATAATTCAAACCATTACAGCAAAGGCATAAAGATGAAAATGAGCTAGGAAAGACAAACACAAGGACTCAGAGCGCAATATAAAAAATCATTACAATACAACATATGCTGAGACTAGCTATGTCATGACTGGAACTTAAGCAGGATACCACTAGTTGTGCCAGAACTCCGAATATGCTTTTCCATACACATAAACAATTCTAGTCAGACACCTATCTTAGATAAACCATAAACAACTTATCAAGTCATAGTTCATACGTAATTTTAGTATGTACTTCCATTCTCACAACAATAAAGAAAAGATGTTTCGCTGACACAAAACGAGAAACCATTACTTCCATTTTCCAAGCAAATAATATTCTTACAAAGACAATGTTTATCCTTGGTATCTTGGTTGGTAAAAAAAAACTAGATTCGCGAGCAAATGTGCCTAAAAGACTACAGAAAATGCCACATACTTCAATCTAGAAGCTACCCGTTTTACCAGGACAGTTATCATTTTTAATGTATTAGCTCAAATCCATTAGCTTAACATAGAACGGCAAATTCCTAACATTTAAGAGCTAGAAAAATCTAACAGAATCAATTCAATAATCCAAATTCCAAACAAACTAGTTTTACAATCTAATACACAAACAAACAAACAAACATATAACAAAACCACTCTATGTCAAGTAAACACCACATTCGCATAATAATTATACAGGACTTCACGCAGCAAACTCTTTTTTTTTAAATAAAAAACAATATTCACATAAATCATGGTACAAAAATCCAATCATATAAATACCAGCAATGCTAGACTCAATGAATCCGTCAATGGCGTAAAAAGCTCAAATTTTTTTTTCCAGATCTGAGGAACAATACATTATAATAATACGAATTAAATTTGATAAATAAGGATTTAAGCAAAGCAACTTACTTCTCCCCATAGCTATTCAATTGGGGCGTCACTGCAATTGATCTGCGGCTTAACAATTGTCTATATAGAAACAAGGAAGAGAAATGCCCTAAACCTTAAATAGGAGTTGTATTAGGCTTAGAAATTGTTTGGGCTTACATCACAACAAATAGATGGGCTTGGGCCGACATGGTCAACAAACTAAGGCCGGGTTTTCGCATAAGTTACTTGACCCGTCATTGTCTTGTAAGATTAAGTATATATTAAATTTTGTATTACATTGAGTAGTTCATTAATAATATTGCTTACTAAAAAGCATATACTTTTTTTTTTATATAAAGGTTGATGAAATATCTCAGCACATTAAGCGGATAGACCGACTCAATTTGTGGGCCTGAAGCGATATTTAAGAGAAAGGTTTTAATATTTTTATATTTAAAAAATGTTTTTTTAGATGTGAAATTATTGGTTAGTGTTTTATTTAATTGATTTGTTTTACTAATTCGTTTTCAATTGAATAATATAGCTAATTCACTCTATCTCTCTTGAGAAATTGTTGATCTTAAATAAGATTTAATCAATTTAAGTTTTGAAAGACCTTTTTTTGGTTGAGCCAACAGTTACACGGACTATTAACATTATTATATAGACAATATGTGTATTTGAAAAAAAATCAAGTACTTTTATTTGATTTAATATTTTCATTCGATAATTATCTTCTACTTCTATTATTATTTCTTTTAGCACTTTTAATTTTAAAAATAATAAATTTAAACGCTCAAATCATAATAACTATAATGTGTTAAATTAAATTTAAAATTCAAGACAACGTCTTTTTAATTTTTTATCATCTAGTGATCTCAATATAGTGAAAAAAATTTAAGCATAAAAATATACATACACATATAGTAATAGTCCAGATCAAGAAGGAAATTGTAGAGACATTAATTAAACATTATCAAGTTGTTCAGAAAAATTCATACGTATCGATAATACATACAAAAATTGACGTAATTATTTTACTTGATTTTGTTGAGGCCTCTCTATCCTTTACACCCTTCCGAGAAGGTGGTATTGATTGTAAGGTGCTTTTTAGTGCTATTGTTGCTTTGTTGGTTATGCTAAGCTCTTTATAGTTTACCAAAAATAAAAAATATCATATATCACATTATGTATCATATTATATATACGAGTGGACATTATCATATTATATATACGAGTGGACATTATATTTTTAACTTATTACTTTTATCAATTGTGTAAGAATATGATCATTAATTGTTATAACTTTCGTAACTTTATTTCATCAATTATTCTACCTCTTTAGTCTTGTAACCTATGTAACATATAGGTTATTCACTTATCTAATTTTGCTACTCATTATATCCTTATTCATTCTAAAGAAAAATTATCATATATAAATAGTGGTCTTCCTTTGCGTCGTAAATAATAAGATATATGTGAAAGAGTGTAAGAAGAGGTGAGAAGAGTTGTATTGTGCATATATTGAGTTAGTGAAGTGAACGAGAGAATTGAGACAGAATAATGATTAAGTCTTTGACTATACTCACTATTCAAAAAAGAATAATTATATGTTGAAGGAACATGTTTTTTTTTAGTTTTGAATTCTTCGACTAATTCGAAGTTGCTTATATTTTATGATGTTGCTGAATTATTGTATTTTGGAGGGACAAGTCAAGAGTGATACTGCTAGATCAATGTAAATTATACCGCAATGAACTTGAATATCCTTTAAGAGGGCGAGATATCTACGTCTTAATCTAAAAAAATTGTTTATCCATCTTATTTCAAATGTAATTTATTATATTTATGATATATTACACCAACATTATAAAAAGAGAAATACAATTGTTTGATTGTAGAGTTATTGTAAAATTTCCAATTGTTTCTTAAATAATTAGTGAGAAAATTAAAAAAATAAACCAAGAATATGGCAAGAAAAAATTTACATAGAAACAACAATGAGGAAAATATTTTCTTCTGTAACTTAGATATGTGACCTTTATTGAAAGTTAAAAGAATAGTTATTACTTTATCATAAAATTTGTTGATTTAATGTTTTAAAAAAATAAATTTATCGCAATAATTAAAAATAATAAATGTAATGAATAAAATTGATTCTTAAGAAATCTTGGATTCAGATATTATATATGAAAAAGGGGAAATTTTCACACATAGTCACTTAAATATAGTATAATTACTCTTTATAGCTATAGTTTGATAATTACATTTCGTAACTACATGTTATATAGGTGAGAGAGAGGCGAGAAAGAGTGGAGAAAGGTATTGTATATGTATATCGATTAAATAATTGTATATTATACATATATATTTGTATACATGGCAACGAGATTGTGAGAGAGAGGAGAGAGTCGAGCGAGACTGGGAGAGGAAGGAGAAATGCGAGCGAGATTGGCAAAGGCAAGGGAGAGGTGAGCGAAAAAGGACAGAAGTTGGAGAAAGGTGAATTGTATGTGTATATAATTGTATATTATACATATGCATTTGTACTGAAAGAGAGAGGAGAGAAGCGAGTGAAATTGAGAAAGGGAGGAGAGAGGTGAATTATATATATCTATATGTATATCTATATATATATATAGATATATATATATATATGTACGCGCTAAATAATTGTATATTCATGTATTTGTATATTTTGAGAAATTATACATATATAAACATGACTAATTATACAAATTCACAGTCAATCACAATAATTAATGTATAATATTAATCGCAATTAATTATTATATCAAACTATAATTATAATAAATAATTTTAACAATAAAAATTTAATTAATCGCATATTTTCACAAAAAATAATGCTTATCCTAAAATAGAGCCCGCAATATAAATTCAAAATAATAGAGTTTTAATACAAAGACACCTAATATGAAACTCACATTAGTACCATTTACCAAAATACTCGACCCGAGTCATCCGACGATTAGAACCCGAGCTCCACACCCGATTCGTTCTCTGCTTACGTCGGGTTTACCGGTTTATCAAGCTTTCTTCTTTTGCACTCCATTCTCACTTTCTCCTTTGTGTGTATCAATTGCCGTAACTTTTTTCCACTTCCAACAATGGCATCAGCCATGATTCTCGATCCAAAACCCTCACCGGAGCTACCTGCAACTCGACCTGACTTATTGTCACACGACGTTCCTTCCGAAAACGGCGAAGACGACCTCTACGCTCGCCTGAAATCTCTACAGCGGCAGCTGGAGTTCATCGAGATCCAAGAGGAATACGTGAAGGACGAACTGAAGAATCTCCGCCGTGAACATTTACGGGCACAGGAAGAGGTAAAACGGATCCAATCTGTGCCGTTAGTAATTGGACAGTTCATGGAGATGATTGACCAGAATAACGCCATAGTTGGTTCAACTACGGGATCTAATTACTACGTGAGGATACTCAGCACGATTAATCGAGAGCTACTTAAGCCTTCGGCTTCTGTGGCTTTACATCGTCACTCGAATGCTCTAGTTGATGTTTTGCCTCCTGAGGCTGACTCGAGTATTTCGCTGCTAAGCCAATCAGAGAAGCCTGATGTTACCTACAACGTAAGTCTATTGTTTCTGAATTGTGTTAGTTATTGGTTGAATACACTGATTAGGGTTTATATGTTACTGCTTATTAGGGTTATAATATTTCTGTCTGCTATGTTTCTTATTTCTTAGGGACTAGGGTTTATTGGTTAATTTTGCCATTTGTTTTCCTTAATTGGTTCATTAGAGTTTGTAGTGTGAGCTAATGACTTGTGGAACTCTTGCATTAGGTTTTACTTTATAGTGATTATGAGTTCTAGATTCTGATTTTGCTATCAGCTAGTGTAGACTTCATTAGATGAATGCAGGGTTTCCTGTTACTCCTAAAGTTCATTGCCTATATTAATTAATGAATCCCAAGAATTGATTTTTATGATAGGCTCACTAAGAGCTTGAACAACCTTAGTAGAATGAAGATTAATTAGTCAAGGTGTCACCACCAAGAACTTACGTAGATTAGCGAGTTAAATTAGAAGGTGAATGCTGCTTTCAAGTATCAATATAATGTTAGAATGCGTCATTTCTTCTATATGGTTATCCTAGATTTGTTAACACATATTGTGACAGAATGACAATATTTCAATAATAATTTTAAAACCAAGAGAAAAAACTCCTTTTTAAAAATCATATGAACTCATTGGGGAGATTATTTCTCTCTAATCAATCAATTCACTGGTCGCATACTCATACAATCACATTGCGCCATATATTCTTATTTAACCTCAGTTCCTATCAGCCTCTCTGTGAAAAATAAGTACACCTGCAGCCATGACTTTCCCCTGGCCTTATTCAAAATCCTACTATTGTCTTCTAAAAGGCAGCTAAGTGGCAATTAGTACCTATACTCTAGTCCTTAGAGTAGTTGTTATGTGTGCAGCACTTCTATCAACAATATCAAGTGAGAAGGAAATTGGAAAATATTGTTCACTGGTTGCAGAAGGAAGCATATGTTGCCTTAAAATTGCAGCTAGAAAAACGGGTGATACAAGAAGCATGACATGTTCTCAGAAGAATCAGGATAACAAAGTGTGGTTATTGGTGTCTTTGGATATCCGGTGCTCCATAAATGTCGTATCCTGGATGAATATGGATATTGTGGTTTTCTTTTGGTATGAAGCCCTTGTTGTATTGTGGGGAAGTAGGAGGTTTGCAAATGATTGAACTGATTTTGTAATTAACTGACGAATCACAATTTGGTGATCTGAATTCACTTATCTATTCATACAAGGAACATGGGTGTGGAGTGCACAACTAGTAGACTACTCCCCATTAGTTTTCTTCAAAATCGTGAAACACTAGTGAGATACTGGGTATTAGTAAAGAATGCATCTAATTCTATAATCAGAAGTCAGAACACTAATGAGGAAAAGGCATTATGTTCTTATCCTAATATAAATGCCCATTATATAAGCATGTATATGTGTCACATTACAGCTACAGGCAAGAAAGTGGACGTCTGATATATATAGGGCTGTTAATGTGCCTTCCTTTATATTCTTACTTTATCTTAATCTTGTTTTTTCCTCACACCAGGATATTGGAGGATGTGACATTCAAAAGCAGGAAATTCGTGAGGCTGTTGAGTTACCTTTGACTCATCATGAGTTGTACAAGCAGATTGGTATCGACCCTCCCCGTGGTGTCTTGCTTTATGGTCCACCAGGTACTGGGAAAACTATGCTTGCAAAGGCTGTTGCTCATCACACTACTGCCGCCTTCATAAGGGTGGTTGGCTCAGAATTCGTTCAGAAGTACTTGGGTGAGGTATGCATTGAAGTAATGAAATACCATGAGCATTTTTTGTTATGCATCAATGTGTTGTTACTACGTACTAATCATCTATTGTTGATGATTCAGACTATTTGCACTGCGTTGTTTGAAATACAATTTCTTTTTTTGAGGTTTTCCTTTCTATTGTATAGAAAGAAATTTGGAAGATAAAAGGAATTGGTGTATTATCTCAGTTTCTTTTATTTTTTAATTTCATCATTAGTAGCTATTGTTTGTGCAATAATAAGGTAATTATTAATTAATGAATATTACTTCTACCGCAAACTGTATGATATAATTCTATTTGCTGTAATAAGCTTTTCTTTTTTATCGACATCAAAGATTAGGTTATTAATTTGTGTAAAGAAATAATTATAGATTACACTTTACCTTATTAAAAGAAAATTACTGATTTAGAAGCTAAAAAGCACCATTAGAAAATATACCCTCTCCCGCTACATTGAATGTCTTTGTTTAAATTTGCATTGCCATGAAAGTATAATTGAACGCTGAATTCTTTATCTTTGTTGGGTGAACATGTGGAGCCAATTGTTGGAAATTGGTAGTTGTAAACGGAATGGAAACATTGCTAGAAGGCGCCATGAAAACTAAAAATAACACACTCTCACTGCTATCTGCATTCTCTTGTTTAGAGGCTGGAATTTTAGTTTACTATAGTTTCAGAGGGTTTGACTCGAGACCTCTCGTGAATCGTGATAAAGATTGCCCAATATCTCAAAACCTTTTCAATTTCTTTAATTTCATCGTTTGGCTTATTGCCTCTGTTTGTGTCTCACTATGTTAGGCTACTTCCACAGTTCCTGCATTCTTCTGCAGGAACTCCAAACTTTTATTCACAAATTTGGCACCGAGCTGGATACTCTTTTAAACTCCTCTTGCATCTTATAGACATCGTCAAAGAAGACCCTACTAATATAGATCAGAAAATATCTCGACAAAAAAGATATTGATCAGTAAAGATATAGAACACAGAATCTCCTATATCCATTGTGTTGACTGGTAAACATCATGTGCACAACCCATCCTTAAAATTAGAAAGCCATATAGGAGAACTACTCGTCGATTTTTAGTAGTCAGCTGAGAAGCCACTAAGCTTTTTTTTTCTTTTTGAGAAGTTTAAGACAGACCATCTTTCTGTGGCCAATCGAGTAGAGCATTTCAATCCTGTCAACATGCAGCTTGGAATGTACATTTTGTTGCTGCATTTCTCCACAACTCTTCTATATAAGATGCAACTTCAGTTCAAATTGCAATTTTCTGAGCCAAATTTGTTTGGAGATATCTTTTATTTCTTAGTTAGGACTGGTCAAGTTTGTCCAAAAATGATGACAAGACTGCATTTGTTTCTATTGCTCAAACTTAACTTCACCACTTATTATCTGACTGTTCAGGGTCCGCGAATGGTCCGTGATGTGTTCCGTCTTGCCAAAGAAAATGCTCCTGCCATTATATTTATTGATGAGGTAGATGCAATTGCCACTGCTAGGTTTGATGCTCAAACTGGAGCTGATAGGGAGGTCCAGCGTATCTTGATGGAGTTGCTTAATCAGGTAGGCTTCTACAAATTCCTGAAGTAATCCCATAAGAATTTTCAGTTTTTGCATTGTTTATGAGGTTTTCTTTTGTTATGTTATCTTCAGATGGACGGATTTGACCAGACTGTGAATGTGAAAGTTATCATGGCAACTAACAGAGCTGATACTTTGGACCCTGCACTTCTGCGTCCTGGAAGGCTTGATCGGAAGATTGAATTTCCTTTGCCTGATAGGCGTCAAAAGAGGCTTGTTTTTCAGGTAGAATTTGGAAGATTTTGCGCTCAGGACCTTCTTCAACCCTATTTCCCGTTAGCTAACAAATAGAAATTAAGATTGGAAAAATGTTGAAGGAAGTTATGATAGATTTGGCTTCTGATTGTGCCTCTCACTCCTTATGTTATATTGTCCCGGTATTTCCATTTTTTTTTTGCAATGAACCTCAAATCTGAAAGTTGGATGATTTTGGCCAGGTCTGTACTGCTAAGATGAACTTAGGTGACGAGGTTGACTTGGAAGATTATGTTTCTCGCCCTGATAAAATTAGTGCTGCTGAGGTTTGTCTCTTTACCCTTCATCTATTTTTCGACTGATAACAGGATGATTCACTACTGATTCAAAATGTTGATGTCTAGTGTTAAGACTAAGTAGTTCTTTATTTTGCTGCGTCTATTTTGATCCTTATATTTTGAAAATGTTAATGACCTTTATAATTGAAGTGTCAATTTGACCAACGCGACTGTGATGCATATCTGCAGATTTCAGCTATATGTCAGGAAGCAGGTATGCATGCAGTGCGAAAGAATCGATATGTCATACTCCCCAAGGACTTTGAAAAGGGTTACAGGACCAATGTGAAGAAGCCGGACACTGATTTCGAGTTCTATAAGTGATCTGTAAAAGTAGATGAGCAAATATTTTAGAGGTCGACCTTGTACACTACCTCTGAAGATTCTTTTTAATATGTTTTTAATGGTACTGCTGGTTTGTCAAACATCAAATGGTTTGTACCATTCTAGGTTCCATTACTTGTTCGTTCAGAAAGTGCAGCATAAGCAGTTACTATCCATTTAAGCTGCTTAAGTATCTCATCGTGAGGAGTGTTTCTGTAGACTCTCGGTCATATTAATGCCTCATTCTGTGGGATGGCTTATTTCCTCATATATTGGCTTTGATTTTCGACTTGCTGTTTCATTACTCTTTTTCATTTACCGATGTCTATGCCTTAACTACATTCACCAGAAGGTGCAAGTAGCAATATTGAAATAAAATAAGTTGTGTCTGTTTTTCGATAGCTTGGATCATTGTTACCTATTGTTTCATAATGTATTATGTTGTATTATATTTTATTATACTGTATTGTATGGTAGATACAATGTTTGGCTATAGTGTATTGTTTGTTGTTAATAACATTTTAATTGTTTCGTTTGATTTTAACGTATTGTAACTTATCAATTAACTAAAATATACTTAATTATTTTTGGGTAGGAGAAATTTACTAAAATATACTTGATTATTTTAAAATATGAGGTTTGACTAGATTTAAACAATTAAGGTAAAAGATAAAATAACATTTTGAAATGTTATTTGAAGATATAGTTGAAAAAAGAAATCAAGCAAGAATGGAAACACAACAAATTGGTTGTTTCATAAAATAGGGGTTTTCATTGTTACATAACAACGAAATTTAATAATACCGTACAATATATTTTAAAGTAACAATCAAAACAAATATAATAGGTATAGTAACGATATAATACAATACGATGGATAAAATGACCCAAACGTAGTGATAATCTTATGGATAACATAGTTTATAATTTAAAATCTAAAATCTAAGTCTTGTGGATTAGAATTGTACAACTTAAATTAGGGATAAAATTTAAATGGTGAACTAAGGAACGGTCGTTTGAGTAAATCAGCCACTGAAGTAATGAACATGGGCCTTTCCACTATCCAGAACTAAACTTGGGTCCGAAAATTCGGCCCATGTAGTACTCCATATATATAGTAGATTTGTATCTTCACAAAACCCCTCTTTGAAACCCTATTCTCCAGCCCCTCCTTCTCTTCCCTGGTTCTATAGCCATGGATATTGACAATCCGAGGGCTGAGCAACCGCCGGCAACCTTACCGGCGAAACCCAACTTTCAACCTCTAAAGGCCCACGAAATCTCAGATGGCCATGTCCAGTTTCGCAAAGTTACAGTCCCACAGCATCGGTACACTCCACTGAAGAAAGTATGGATGGAAATCTACAATCCAATCTTCGAGCAGATGAAGATTGACATCCGAATGAATCTCAAGAAGCGTCGGGTTGAGCTGAAAACCCGAACCGATACTCCCGACATCAGCAACCTACAGAAGTGCGCTGATTTCGTTCATGCTTTCATGCTAGGGTTTGATGTCTGTGATGCTGTTGCTTTGCTCCGTTTGGATGAGTTATATGTGGATTCCTTCGAGATCAAGGATGTGAAGACACTAAGAGGTGAGCATTTGTCTAGGGCTATTGGTAGATTGTCTGGGAAAGGAGGAAAGACGAAATTTGCTATAGAGAATGCGACGAAGACTAGGATAGTAATTGCAGATAGCAAAATACATATATTGGGATCGTTTTTGAACATTAAGATTGCTAGAGATTCACTTTGTAGTCTCATTATGGGGTCTCCTGCTGGTAAGGTTTACTCCAAGCTCAGAGCTGTTACTGCTCGGGCCGAGATGCTTTAATTTTGATTTATAGGATGTTTTAATTATCAAATTTTGATTTTGTTTGAAATTATTGGTTCATATAAGTATTGTACTGATATGTATGTGGCTTGGAGAATCCTGAGACTTTACCAAGTTCTGTTTTTTTTTTCAATAGATGAATACTTTCAGTATGGGGTTATTATATGTATACGGATACGAACCGTGTTAGTATTTGTTTTTTGTTATAGCAGTGTTATCTAATTATACATTCTTATCTTGTATGATTATTTGCAATTCTTATGTGCTTTGTCAGATTATAAATATGATTATTGCAATAAGATTAGTTAGGTTACCAGTTCATATTTTCATTTTTATGTTAGTTAAGTTTCCAGTGCATGCATACTCCACTTGAGGGATTACATTGTGTTTGAGGGATTACATTGTGTATGTTGTTCTATGTTGAAGTACACATAATATTCACACACTCTAAACCTTACTCGTGGGTTACTCCAGTTTTTTGTTGTTGTAGTAGTACACAGAGTGGAATGTTTTGATGACTTAGTTGTCCGAGTTGAAGTTTTTGATCTTATATCGGAGCAGAGTAGAATAGTTTGAGGGCAATTCTTTGGCGGCTATAATTTTCAGAATTATTGCGATGCTTTTTCAATTACTTATCACTGGTCTGTGTTTCTTCCCCACTGTACATGCCAGATATGCTCTGCACGGCTGCATAAACATATTATCTGATTGTATTGAAAAGTATATCCTCTCTGATTTCATTGTTCTTGACATTAGTTGCCTTTTGCCTTTCTATAACTCTGCTATTCATCATCAAACACACTAATTTTTCCTACCGTGTTTATAATTATTGGGGATGTGTTTCATATTCTAGCTTTTATACTTAATAAGTGGGGAAGTTTCATCCTCCAGCCCAACCCATACTTGTTTCCAGTGTAGGTAAGTCTGTCTCCACTTTTACTTTAGCCATACCAGGTCTGGTTGTGCTTCATCTAATACTAAAGGTGATCACTTCTCACATGATTATCAATTGTCCATTAAACTTGATAATCTTTAAATTGTGATAATTGTCCTTTTTTGTTGCGTCTTTATGTCTTCTTTTTCTGTGCTCCACGGTCACAATCTGGATCTTTATAGATCTTGATAGCATGAGAATAGATTACCCTTTTGGTTCGTCAGAATGAGAATTTTATGTTTAAGCCATACACCTCTTCCTCTTCATGTTTTGCTTGCTGTGCTGTGTGTGATCTTCTCCAGACTTGTTAATGGCTGATGATGATGTGAAGTCCTTAAAATCAGTGTGAACCCTTGTGTTCAAATGACTAGCCGGTTTTTGCCGCAATATATGGTTTATTTGTCTTGCGGTTCCATCTTATATCTAGCCGATTGCCCTTTGCATCTCTTGGTTGTGTTAGTTGCTTTGATCGACTTGCTTGTGAATGGAGCTATGAAAAAGGGTCGGCCCAATCCCACTAGGCCCAAGCCTCGTGGGCCTGTGAATTTGAAGGGTTAGGGTGGGCCGACTGGGTCGAAAAGGCTCAAACTTATAATTTTATAGCATTAAAAAATGAAAAGATCATCAAATCAAGTATGACAAACAGTAGTTTTGTTTCAAACACTAGTAAAAAATTTAGTGTAATTAGCATGTATTTCGTATAATATATACACCGAGGGCGTGAAATTTGTTCATGTATCTTAGATACGTGCATCTTAGATACGTGCGAATCTATTTGGATAGACTGTATCAAGAACAATTTAATTTAATTTTGAGATACAATGTAACTGTGCATCAAAATCTAATAAAATTAATAATATTACAACATAATGTGTACTTAAATGATTAAATGTGAAATTATCATAAATTATTTTTAAATAAAAAGTTTTGACCTACAGGCCGACCTTGACCCGCCTTTGGTCAAGTCTCAAGGACCGGGCTTATAAGTCCCACTT
The DNA here is from genome assembly GCA_027704765.1 of Solanum habrochaites. NCBI lineage: Eukaryota > Viridiplantae > Streptophyta > Magnoliopsida > Solanales > Solanaceae > Solanum > Solanum habrochaites. The sequence continues at coordinate 50,094,804 of JAKWJA010002494.1, read as the reverse complement.
TAAATGAGCTTGAAAAATGCTATTTCAGTCCTGTCCAATTAATGTACTGAGTTAAATTGACTCGATGGACTAAACTCATATTAACGACTTTACTTGTGAAGTTGAGATTTCATACTGAATTTTTTTCTTTGCTTATAAGTACAAGAATACTTTTTTTTTATTTTTATGTTAGTTCATCCTTTTTCAATTTATCAGGAAATGGATTCTCCATAGTGTTAATGTGGCTATGGCTAGATTGTTTAGCCGTACTAGGATTAAAAACTATTCAAACTACGAAACGTGAGACATCTTATGGGTCAATTTATTTATCTATATCAATTCAAATTATAGATATGCTGAATAGGAAAGATTAAAATAAATTGAAACATGTCTATTTTATACCCCTACTAATAGCACACAACTTATTCCAAATAATAACATATTGTATTTTCCGATTAATAATAAATATGTCATGTGAATTTAAATTTTTCATAAAAATTACTATGGGCAAGATAACCATATTGTTGTCAATCAATTCTTCAATTTTAAAGTTGCCGATAATACACTCTCAAAAAATTACTCTGATATTAACGAGCAAATAATCATGTCTGCACACTTATATCAATTCTAACAATAGAAATAACCTTTTTAGATATTTTACGTGTAAAATTAAAAATCTTTCAGGTGTGACCATGAATATTTCTTATAAAATAGACAGTAGTGAAACAAATTTGTAAAGGCTATAAAATTAAATCTTCCTATATTAAACTCTTCTATCAATTTAATAATTAATATATCATGTCAATTTCATATGCTTTATTGGGCACCATGTGCATTTTTTTCCTTTCACTTTTTGTATCTTTCTTATTGACCTGTTCTTTTCTTATTCTTTTTGGGCACTTTCTTTCTTCAAGAATGACTAGCAAAAATAGTTTAGTTTGTCTACATAATCCTTGTAAGTATTAACCAATTTACAAGCATATTAGGTCAAAATGAATTTTCTTTTATGTGTATTTGATATTTATGTTAGCGTTTAATTAAATTCAAATTCGTACATATCAGATTTATTTTTAAATTCAATATTTTCATTTTAGTTGAGAAACTATCAGAAATAATTTCTCTATCTGACATGTGTGAGGAGAAGTTAAAGAGTACTATATTTATCTTATTCTTCTAGAACTTTCGATTATGAAATTATATGAGATATATTATTTTTATTGATATGAAATTATTGAAAGAAGAATAACTTTTATGCTATGTACATTAAATATACACCAACCAAGTCTTAAACCAACCACCTACACCTCCACTCTAAAAGGGGTAGTAATTGCCAACCTATCCTTCCTGTGATCCAACTGTCATTCACAAGTGCAAACTTCACTTCACAGTACATTATTATTATTATTATTATTAAAATTATTACCATTATTATTAATAATATTTATTTATTTACTTTGTGTATTAATTTTCAGGTAGCTTTGTTTTTGGTAATTCAAATGGAGAAAATTATTATATGGATTGCATTGTTTCAACATTAAAGATATGATTCATTATTCAAAAGAAGAGTACAAAATTAATTTCTTAATAATATATATTAAAATTATTACTCACACACACAAAAAAAATTAATAAAAGAGAAAGAGCTCAACATTTGCACTGTATTTTATAGTTTATTTAGTTTTCGACTTATATTTTTTTAATTTCATTAAATATCGTGAAAATAATAAAATTATTTTTTTATTTAACGTATTATATTCTTTTGATTGCTTCAAGTCATTAAAAATGTGATCACATAAGAAATGTGAGAGTAAAAACTATAAATAACAAATCAATTAATTTTTTTTAAAAAGGATGTTCACTTTGCTATGTATTATATTCTAATATTTTATTTTAGTAGAGACAATTATTCTCTTATTATATCAGCAACATAAAATAGAATTTTAAAAAAATCGATAAAATAAATACGATGTATATTCAGTTAGCTGTTATTATAAGAAAAGAAAAAAAAACAGATTCATTACAAAAAAGCTGAAATTCCTTTTACCATTTCTCCACCTCTCACTCTTCACTTTGTACTTTGCACTAAACACTCCTTCTTCTTCTCCATTAACACAGATCCAAATCTCTTACTACTTCAGCTCAAGCTAAACGGGTCGGGTCTTATTCAGCGCAAAATGTGGTTACTGCAACTCGATGAATTTGATTTGATGTTCATCTTTACTGTTAATTTCACCTCAGAACCTCACTATTACTCCTAATACTTGAAGGGCTTTCTCGATTTTATAGGTAATTTTACTGAGATTACGTAATGTTTGTTGAATTTTATAATTTTGTATTTATTTTCTGCTAATTTTGGTAGCAGATCTGTTTGCTTATTTGATTCCTATTTGTTTGGCATTGTTAGATTGAACGGTCAAGTTTTATTTATTTTGAAATATTATTTTTGAAGGTTTTCTGATAGTATTTTTTTTTAATTTTTTTTTTGAGTAGCTTTAAATTTGATTTTTAGAAATTAATTAGGAAATCTATGATGAATTTATGCAGAAAATTAGATTTATTGGAATGAGGAGTATTAAGTAGGGTGGAGTTAGGCTTTTCAATAAAGTGATTGAATATATAAAAAAAGAAATATAATGATAAACTATGTATGATTTTTTTTTTTGAAATATACTATGTTATATGATTTATTTGTTTATTTATTTTTAACTTGTATATATGGTATGATTTTCCGGCTTGCAACCCTGGCTCCGGCGTGGATTAAGTAGCAAGACCTGTATGTCGTTCAGTCTTCAGTGTCTGCTTCTTTGATAATGTGGAAGTATATAGAATTGAGAAATTGAAAATGTTGTTGGTCCTTATGAACCATCATTGGATTATATTTGTGTAATGGAAGCTTAGGATTCCCTATTACTGGGACCTCATATGAGTTGGGGTTGTTCAATAGTCTTAATTAACCCAACTCTCTTTGACATTTACTTGAGAGAAGAATTATGAATGTGGTAATAGGTAAACCCAACCCCCCAAAATAATTATAATATAAATTTCATGATTTGGTAGATTTTTTTGATGTAGTTCTTCTTCATGAACTGTTTCAAGCTCCGACCTTGAATAAGCATTATCATGACATGAAGGTTGAAAAACTTGTGATTAAATGGGTTAGTTCAGTCCCGGGTTGACTTGGAGTGGTTATTTTCCTTCCAGTTGCTTATTAGATACTATCATGTTAGAGTACTTAAGTGCTAGCTATTTGTATGTATTTTTTTTTTTCTCAAAACATCTCTTGTTTATTAATAATATAATTACAAAAAGAGGGTGGCATAAGGCCTAACACCTCTTCTCACACGTAACACCAAAAAAAAAAAAAAGAGTTTCCATCCCGGAAGGCTTCTTCTTCAGTTGGAGTTTTTACCAAAACTGAGGGTGGCTCATAATGCCAACCAGAATGGTTTTTCTGTTTTTGAACCTAAAGGAGGCAAGGTTAAGTTTATCCATCCTCAAAAGGCTTATTTGTATGTATTAGCTCTTGCTCTTCTTCTTCAAGACTCTTTTGTTCATGAAACTGAAAAGGGAATATTTGGGATACAAAGTTTTTTCTGTTAATGTTTCTTCTTCAACTATATTATTTTCTAATCATGCTTATACTTCTGTTTTGAGCTGTTTAATATATTCGACATGGTTTGGTATCTCTTAGCATCTTTCATTTTATTTTGGTGTAATCATTCATACATCTGTAACATTTTTCGCCCACTTCCTTGTTAAGGTTTTCTTTATTTTTGGCTTAGAAAGTGATATGGCAAGTTCCCTGGTTTTGCTTTCCGAACATCTCTTTTGCATTTTGTTTTGTTTATTTCTTGGTATCAGCATCTATGAGATTGGAGAGCTTTTGAAGTAATTATAAGTTGTTAGTTTGATGGATAAGATTTGCTTTCACCATACAATGTTATTTGACTGACTTTTTTTCTTTTTCTTTTTTAATTCTTCTTTTTATGGTTCCATGAGAACATGTTTAGTTTTATTAATCTTCTTCTCCAGATGGTGAAAAATTAGTTCAATGTAGAACAATTACTAATTCTTTGCTAAGTGCTTTTGGAACGTATGTGCAAATAGAAACATTAGATGGACGCATAGTAATTGTCAATTGGAATCCATAAAAAAAGTCATACAGTTATAGTTCATGAAAATTTAGTGCAGATTCCAGACATATTTCTTGAGGATTTGTGTACAACTTTGACTGCATAGATGCTTGCTATGTCAAAATGTCTTTTCTTATCCTTCCTCTCTCACCTTTGGTGTTTGTTTGGTTCCCAAAATGTTCATCTACTGAATTATTCCAGGACGACCACAATACTGGCAGCATAGTGGCTTTCAATCCATTGAAGGTTTCCTCATGAGAATGTACTACACCAATCAACTGCTACATTCTCTTTTTGTTGTAGCAACTCTTCTTTCGCTGTGCCGCGGTGATCTAAACTTAGACAAACAAGCCCTTCTTGACTTTGCTGCAGCAGTCCCACATGGCTGGAAGATCAACTGGGATCCCGCCACTCCTATCTGCTCATCTTGGGTTGGCGTTACTTGTAGTAATGATGGAGCCCATGTGGCGGAAGTACGACTTCCAGGAGTTGGACTCATTGGTTCACTTCCAAAAAATACTTTTGAGAAGATGGATAGCTTAAGGATTATCAGCCTTCGATCCAATCGTCTCAGTGGAAACCTTCCTTCCTCTATCACTTCACTTCCTTCTCTCCATTACCTGTTCTTACAGCAAAATAACTTATCTGGACCTATTCCTTCTTCTCTTTCAAATAAACTGAATATTTTGGACCTATCTCATAATTTCTTCACTGGAAAGATACCTGAAACAATTCAGAATCTGTCCCAGCTAACAGGTTTAAGCCTCCAGAATAACTTGCTTTCTGGACCCATACCCAATATTACTCTTCCAAGGCTAAAACATATTAATATAAGCCACAACAATCTCAATGGTTCTATTCCATTATCCCTCCAAAAGTTTCCAAATTCCTCATTTGTGGGGAACTCACTCTTGTGTGGACTACCCTTAAATCCTTGTTCACCTGTTCTACCACCATCCCCTCCTTCCCCTTCCCCACCTGCACCCTCCCCAAACACTCAAGAAAAAAGTTCAAAAAAGAAACTTAAACTAGGAGTTATTCTTGCTATTGCTGCTGGAGGGGTTGTGCTGGTCTTGCTGCTAGTTGTGATCCTGGTTTTGTGCTGCCTGAGAAGAAAAAGGGGTGATGGCAGAGGTGTGCGGAAAGGGAAATCTCCGGGCGGAGGAAGGAGTGAAAAACCGAGGGAAGAGTTCGGTAGTGGGGTGCAAGAACCTGACAAAAATAAGCTTGTTTTCTTTGAAGGCAGCTCTTACAATTTCGATCTCGAGGACCTATTGAGGGCCTCAGCTGAAGTGCTAGGAAAGGGGAGTTTTGGAACTGCTTATAAGGCTATTTTGGAGGAGTCATCAACAGTGGTGGTTAAAAGACTTAAAGAAGTCATTGTGGGGAAGAAGGACTTTGAACAGCAGATGGAAATTATTGGTAGAGTTGGACAGCATCCAAATGTGGTTCCTTTGCGTGCTTATTATTACTCCAAGGATGAGAAGCTACTGGTGTATGGTTATTTCTCAATGGGCAACTTGTCAATGCTCTTGCATGGTAAGGCATTATATGCTCTCATCATCATTCCCTTTTTCTATTTCTAGTGTTTGGTGGAGTAACTTGATTCCTTTGTGATTATTCCTAATAGTAAGTTTCTAACACAATACAAAATGCACTCAAGTAATGTCCTAAACGAATCTAAACAATGTGAATTTGAACTTTTAAACTTGTGAACTGGTCTGAAAAGAAGCATTCTTTCTTGTAGCTATTGTAAAGTTAGAGAAGAAAAAGTCTTTTCTTTAGAATATATGCATCAGTTTGATCTTTCTAGGTCTATTATATGAGTATAAACAGCTCTTATGTTATTCTGTATCTATTGTTTCTGTAGCAACATATTGACACTTGCTGGCTTTCTTTAACCTATCATTGGTAGTTTATCACTCGCACAATCTTTCTGTTTTTCTATCTGGAAAGCTGCTAGTGCTGAAAATTCCATGCATGATATACCTAATATCTATCCTGGAAGACTACATCAGAATAGAACTCATCCTCATTCACTAACCTGCATAAACTTATCAATGTCAAGTATACTGCCAATGATGTTATGTACTGCTGATATTTCTGTTCTCTAATTCCCTATCAAATCCCCACTATCATTTAGGAAACAGGACTCCGGGAAGAACTCCGCTGGACTGGGAGTCGAGAGTTAAAATATCTCTTGCAGCAGCTAAGGGGATCGCCCACATCCATTCAATGGGTGGTCCAAAATTTACTCATGGAAATATAAAGTCCTCAAACATCCTACTCAAGCAAGATATGGAAGCTTGCATCTCAGATTTTGGTTTAGCCCCTATAATGAACTTCCCTGCAGCCCCATCCCGATATCCAGGGTACCGGGCTCCTGAGGTGATAGAAAGCCGAAAGCATAGTCATAAATCAGATGTCTACAGCTTCGGTGTGTTACTACTCGAGATGCTTACTGGTAAGCAGCCAATGCAATCACCAGGGCGTGATGACATGGTTGACCTTCCTAGGTGGGTCCAATCAGTTGTCAGGGAGGAATGGACATCAGAGGTTTTTGACGTCGATTTGATGAGATTTCAAAACATTGAAGAAGAGATGGTACAAATGCTGCAAATTGCTATGGCATGTGTTGTAAAGGTCCCAGACATGCGACCCAACATGGAGGAAGTGGTTAGAATGATTGAAGACGTCAGGCAATCTAACTCCGAAAACAGGCATTCTTCAGAAAGAGAATAGATCCTATGATTCAAATGTGCATATCCCTTGATTCCTTGGATTTCTGACTTACAATTTGCAAGTGCTGAGAAGTTCATTCGATTTCGATTACCCAGTGCAACAACATACATGTTTTCTTTCCCTAAATTTTCTGATTCAATCCTATTGACAAGTGTATCTAGTGAAAGTGTGGATTTGTTTTCCTTAGGAGATATAGTAGACAAGTTAATCATCTTCCTTTTTCTTTTCGTTTAAGAACTCTAGTCATTTGTTGTAAGATTCAATCTGCACTGCACTTATTCAACATCTCATTTATGCAACATGTCGAAGCAATTCATTTGCTGTGTGTTCGGATTTTGGTGTGAAATCATTTTTCTGGCATTCAAACACCAAGTAATTTATAAATTCTAGTGAGTATTGGATAGTGATATCGTTTATTTATACTGCTATGTGTTTTTATTTGTAAATAGAATATGTTACACATTTCTATCACTCAAAATTATAGTATGCATTGGTGTTCTTCTTTTTGTTCGCGTGACATAAAGTTGGAACCACATCACGAACATGGAATTTGAACTACGCAATTCGAACTTCATGGCACCATACTTGTCAAAGTTCAAACTATAAATCGAACTTCATAGCACTATCATAAAGTTTGTATCGCAAAACTTAACAACGCTTGGCTAAACATTAAATAATCTATAAACACCGGCTAAAATTCAAATATTGGTCCTAAAAGTGGTTACTTAGTGTCGCACATTATGACTTCAGTAGACTATTCTAGAACCCTGCTTCTGGGCCCCGCTATAAAATATGGTTAGGAATAGCATTTCGTATACGTTATGTAGAAATAATATTTATTTACTCATAAAGTAGCAGATTGTTTGCATATATTTTTGAGATTTATAAATTTTATAAATATTTATTCAGCTATAAAATGGAGTAGATATTTTAAAATTAAATACTTAAATATCTCTTCTTCTTTTTTTTTTTTTTTGTTGAAATGGACTAAAAATGAGTGTGTTGTATAAATGGTAACAGAGTGAATATTGTTTTCTATTTCTTACATAGGATTGGCTCAAAACCTAATCCGAGCTCTGCAATTTTCCATTCAATTAATTGGCTTCCACATCTTCCTCTTCTTAATTCAGGTATTTTTCTGCATATCACTGTAAATGAAGAAGATCTAGATTTTTCCGCATGAACAATCCATTAGATCTCTTAGCTTTTCCTGTTTGAGTTATTATAAGCTTCAGTTTTGTAATTCTGTGACCTTAATTTGTGTGTGTAACTGTTTTCTACTTTACTTGAATATGGAGATCTGTGGAGTTTGATGAAGAAACTGTTATTATAATTGCTTAGGACTTGGATTAGAAGGTATACGGACTGAATTATGGCGTCGAAGCGCATATTGAAGGAGCTTAAGGATTTGCAGAAGGATCCTCCCACCTCATGCAGCGCTGGTATATCGGCTGTACTTTTTATTTTTGCCTTACACTTCTCATTGCTGAGCTTATGTGCTAGTTTTGTTAGCTGAAGTCCAATAATTAGGTCAGTGTGGTTGAATTTCTGATGTTTTCTGCGGTTTTTGTTTTGCTAATGTTGCTAGTTTAGAACAAGTCTGATTTAGTAGTTCGCTGAACCTATTTTTGCTTTCTGTACTGGCAGAGTTGCATAATTTTAAATGTTTGTTTCTGTAAAACTTAGTGGCATTAGCCCCCGGTGGTAGCCTAGTTGTCCAAGATCTGAGTTAGAGTAAGTATGTTAGCATCCAAGATTAAAGTCTCAGTAAAGGTGAACTAGGTGAATCATTCCCATTTGCCTATGCTTTGGTGGAAAAGGTCATAAGATACATGTCCTAGTTGTAGGTAGCTGGTATAGTAGGTGTACTAAAAGTGTCTGTTAAAAGCTTGGACACTAATGTTATGGAAAAAACTTATTGGCATCATTAGTAAGTTGATCCGTTACGTGTTAACAGCAGCTGAATGCAGATTCGGCTCTCTTTTATTTTGTTTTTGCTTAAAGTTTTGTTATATGATAGTGGTGTCCAACCAAGTTGTGCACAACCCAGGTTGTATTGCATCTTATATTGGTTTTTCTTTCTCACTTCTGAGATTTAGCATTCAATATATTGCACTTGAAGATTGTAGTTACTTATAATTGTCTATCATTTTTGCATCATTCTTTGTTGTACTTCTCCTAATGCATATTTTGTCATTTTTCTGATGAGGAACTGTTTTTCCACTTAGATTTAGGTGCTGAGTGTGATTATACATTTGTTATAGTGGGTCTTTTAATCACATGGACTTTTATGTCGACATTAACTAGCATATTTTGTAAAATACAGGTCCAGTGGCTGAGGATATGTTCCATTGGCAAGCAACAATCATGGGGCCTACAGATAGCCCTTATGCGGGAGGTGTATTTTTGGTCTCAATCCATTTCCCTCCTGATTATCCTTTCAAGCCTCCAAAGGTATGCCTATGCTCTACAACATCCTTATCATTTTCTTCATTTCTTGAAATCAGCTGGAACTTTCATGAATGACACCTCACCTGTCTAGTTGTGTCCATATAGAATTGAATGATAGTAAAGTTCAAATTACTGCCTACTTCGCCATCATCTCTTGTTTTTATTTATAGTAGAATGTAAAGATCACATTGACATTCTTCCATCAGCGCTGATAAGACAAAATTGAACGAGAAGAAATCTAAGACAAGGCTGGTGATGTGCCACTGTGAGGAAGGGTCACAGAGTGCGCTAGCATTAAAAATCCTGACATTTGTTTGTCAGTGTGGTTTTCTTACCACATAGATAAGACCACGGAATTACATGGTGGAATACAATACACTCAAAATTGATAGATAGTTTCATATTTCTTTGGAAAATGTCAGGAAGCCTTGGATACTAGTTACTAACTGCCTGGAACTTCCTTATGATCATTCCCCACTACTTGAGATGACATTTGAAGTCTTTTGTTGAGAAGCTTATCTAGTCTCTGCTCTTATGTTCTGGTGCTAGAGTGAGCTGGTACTTCAGGGTGCTGTTCATGCATATAATGCTAGTTTTTACACCACAGTGTCCACATAACATGATGTAGAAGATGACTACATAATGTAGAAGATGGCTGTCGTTTGTTTGCTGCTAGATTAGTTTTACCTTCATGGTGGTTCTGTAGGTTCTAGGAATTTTGTTTGTTTCAGGCACTGTTTGAAATTTGCAGAATGAGTTCTTCTCTTTCAATTCTGAGAACGTGTTCGATTAATAGTTTGACTGGTTTTGTGGTGATGAGTCAAGGGTCTGATCTTTTAATTGTTTTTTTGTTTCAGGTGGCATTTAGAACTAAGGTTTTCCATCCTAACATCAATAGCAATGGAAGTATATGTTTGGATATCCTTAAAGAGCAATGGAGTCCGGCTTTGACCATATCTAAGGTTTGTATCTTGGTCTTTGTTTGTGTCCCAATTAAATGTTGCTATGTTTTTTTTCTGGTCTTAGATTTCTTGATGAATGTGAGTCCAAGCCAGAGTCTGGATTTAACAAAATAATGATGATGGTGGTGGTGTATGATTTGATTTGGTGGAGAATGCTAGACTTTTGTTATGTTTTGTTGTCCAGACTTGTTGAGTTTTGATCTCCTCTCTCTTCATAATGGAGGACTTTGAGGCATTGGAATCATGGCTCAGTAGGCCAAATAATCTGGCCTGGGAGTATACTTAGTAAAAAAAGCCTTATGTCAATATAAATGAATGTGAGAACTGTGATTGGCAAGTTATACTATGGCTTTACTAATGTGATAGTGCTTTGGAAATAGGATGATTTAGACTAGCATGTTTGTATTTGAAGAGAGAATGCGAGCAATAATGCCAATCAGAAGGAAGGATAGAGTAGAAAAGGAAAGAATAGTAACTAAAAATTATCATGACTTGTTTAAACTAAAAACAGTAACTATACAACAACATACCCAGTATAATCAGACCTTACTTCTACCTCAGAGGTAGAGAGGTTGTTTTGACCTACGACGCAAGGAAAAGTAGTCCAGAAAAAAGTAACAGAAGTCAAAAAGATATTTATTAATAAACAAATATCTATGCCCTTCAAAACATGCTTACCTTCAATAACATATTTGTTCTGTCAGATGTCAAGCAGCACCTTAGCAAGTATGATTCCATTTAGAATAAAAGAAAGGAAAGTGAGGGGAAGTATCATGTTCATTTCTTTATTAAAGAAAGTCGAGTGTGATATCTTTTGACATTTAGGCTCCTATTATAAAAGTACTTACTTTATTATTGTCTGCTGTAATGACTAGTCGTTCTGACTTGCTTCTGCTAAATCTTTGGGTTGAAATTAGGTGAACTACTTATGGCAATTTTGTCTCTTTCTGTCTTCCCTTTTCCCTCTAGTTGATGTTGATGCAGATGATTTATTTTCTAACTTTTGTCGTACGCGTTTGTTGTATTGAGTTGCTGAGTTGAGGTTTGGGTGTTCAGATTTTTATTTAAATGAGAGATAATTTAGTGGTAATATTGAGCTGTTACTGCAGTAAAATCTTTTGAGCAATACCTGCCACTTTAGATTGCTCTTTTTGCTCCAGAAATGGTTTTCCTACAACTCTCATATAATCAACTAATTCGATTCTTCTATTTTATGTTCTTTTTTTTTCAATAAAAATTTATGTTAGTTGCTTTTCTTGATGTCCTCTTCTTAGCATGTTTCTATTAAACTATCCAAAATGTGATGAAAATCAGTTTATGTACCAAGTCACAACTAAATCTTCTGGAAAAAAGGCGAGGGAAGAGTGTCTCTGGTTTATATGTCTTATTATTTTTCAATTGTCATTTGGATTTTGTCTCACACTGCTATTTTATGTTTTAGGTCCTGTTGTCCATTTGCTCTTTATTGACAGATCCAAACCCAGACGACCCACTTGTACCAGAAATTGCTCATATGTACAAGACTGACAGGGCCAAATACGAGACCACTGCTCGTAGCTGGACTCAAAAATATGCGATGGGATAACGGCAAAATTGTCCTCGGGTGTGTCTGAGACACTTTCAATTTCAATTACTTCATTTTGCTTTCACTCCTAGATGCAATGTCTTCATTGTGCTTTGGATGAAAGAACAAAATGTTGGTAAGGAAATCAGTTTACGTAGACTCCGATCATGTCAAGGTTGTCAAAAGACCGAGATCTTTCAATATGTGAATATCAATTTGTTGAATTTTAGTGAGGGGAGAACCTGAAATGTAATTTTATTTTTGCTCCTTCCTGACGTTTCTTGTATGGGTGCTATCTTTTGAGTGGTAAAAATTCCAGTGATTAAACAGCAACTTTTTTCTCTGTATGAGACCATTTTCCTGTGATCTGTTATATTATTAGTTGTGTGCAAAGCAGGTTCTTGAAAATCTGTGTAGCTAGCTAATCATGGCTCGCTGCCGTCTTCCATGAGATAAGTTCTCCCTTGTATTTTGGTCTATAAAAATTTGACTATTTCCTTCATGTGCCTGGAGATATCGGTGACTCTGGATTCAAGGCTTTTGGTCATGTCGTTTTAGGACAGCTGCAAGAGGTGCTGACGATTCGGCTGAGGCTAGTTAATGTGATGGCTTGAGCAGATGATTCTAGAAAAGTGGGAACCACAGTCTGCAGGACGTAAGGGCGACTGACTCTAATGCACACTGAGGTCATTATCTAAAGCCTTGGGAATCGTTTACTTATGAAGTTATTTTAACGCATCCCCTCAATTTCGTGAAGAGGTAAGCAGTGTGTCAATAAACCAATAGTAGTTATTTTTTGGAAGAGTTGTTTGTTCTGTATAAAAGTTTAGCTTGTGTATGGATCACTATCAAGAAAGGTCAAAAGTATGGTGGTGCAATTAGGAAGCTCCAGATTGCATTATTTTGAGGTGAAATTTGTCTGTTAGTATAATTGAGTTGAAATTAGAAGGGGTTAGGATGATTATGCAAGAGTGGGTTAATAAAGAAAACTATATGTGCGAATGATTATCACTTGGTTTACAAGCAAACAAGTCTTTTCAGCCTATAGATTAGATTCACGTGCCATGCTATCAGCCCTTTTTTCTTTTTGCTTCTTATTCAAGTTAAACGTTTCGATATATCTTGGATCGCCTTTCTTGTGATGCTTCGTTTAACTCGTGTCAGTTGTGTGAAACACTCATTTGTATTATATGCTAGGTAAAAAGTTGTTATCTAAAGAGAAAAACTTCTTTTTAGCTTTCTCATGGATTTGCAGTTAAAGACAAGGTGCGTCAACTTCGCAATAGTTTCCTCCTAATTTCTTTTATACTTTTGTGGACTGATATGAATCCTTTAAGCCTTTTCCCGTTTGAAAAGATGATTTAACTAATGGCATGGTTGAATCATAATTGATTGATTACGTGTAAAAAATTATTTTGCAAAATTAATACTATTGCAATTAATTAGTAAGTCTTTCTCATTTGAAATAACAGAAATGAATCAAATTTTTAAGATAATATAGACGAGGCTTTTTTCATAGTTCAATGTAGCTTTTTCCCACTGTTAAAAAGGTAGGACCTTGGCTCATTATAGAAACCTCAAGAGAGTCGTTGAGCACCAATGGAGGCTTCCTTGAAATTTCGTATTCCAAAATCAAGAGAACATTGTGCAAAGTTAGGTAAAAAGCAAAATGCAAGACCAGAGACTTTCTGCTGTGTATAAATACAAAGAAAAGAAAGTCGGGGCTGCCGGGTGTGGGGCTGGGGATGTTTGACATGTCTAAAATCACCAGCTGTAAAGAAGATCCTCTTGTTTTTAGTCAAGTATTAAAACTAATATTTTTACTTCTTCCGTTTTAAATTTATTTACCACTATTCAATGACACATAACTTAAAAAATAAAGACTTTTAGAATGTACTGTTTGAAATAAGACTTAATGAGAATTATGTCAATAAACATAAATTATTTTTAAAACATTCTTTAAATACGTGTCAAACTAATTAGGACTAGAAGATCCTATACCCATTTGGTCCCACATTCTGCATTTTTAGTCCACTTGCACAACACTTCTCTACTAGTTGCGAACTTTCTCTTGAAAATATTGAAGTTGTCTATATAATATAGAACATATCATGTTAAAGTAAACATAACACGAAAATTCATATAGATAACCGACTGAGTTATTAAAATTTCTCGAAAAACCTCTTTTGACTTAAGACTCTAACTGGCTGACAGGGAAGGTTGTTTCTTTTTTTTACTCTTCTCTAGAAACTTCCATATTTTTTACTTTTTTTTAATGACTCAAACATGTATACTTCCTCGAGATTAAAGGTAAAAGGTGCTTATCTACATTTTCGAAGGAAGCTTGACGTGGTAATAAACAAAAACATAAAACAAAAGCATATATGTATTGTATACTTTAAGTTATATTTATTACATCCAAATTTAAAATTTTGTTGTGCTTCACATTGTATATGTCCCGGTGTGGAATCGGATCCAAATTGGGGCCCCAACCTGTTTTGTCTGCGTGGTATCTGTGGCCTTTCAGAGCTGTATATTATTGTCCCATGCACTATATAATCTTGAGTGGAGAGTGAAACCCCTACCTTCTCTGTTTATACTTGCTCTCTTTTCTTCGCTATTTTTGGCTTTAGACCTCTAATTATATCGTAGAAAGATCTATTTCCCGCCAAAAACAACAAAGAAACTATTCTCTTTTTCTTTGTTCACTCATCAACTTGTTTCTCAAATCATTTGTATCACTGCAACTTTTTCCACACTTTAAAAACTTTTTATACAATAATAGTGGTCACTATTCACTCACTTCAACCAGTTCTTGATTGTTTTACTACTCTTTTTTGAGCTTATGATGATGTTTTTTCGTGCTCTTTGAAAAAAAATTCTTTTAAATCGAACTGTAACTTTAAGTTTTTGGTATACCATGACGGAAAATTCAGTTCCGGTGATTAAATTCACTCAACACATAGTAACTACAAATAAGCATGTTTTTTCTGAGCATGCCGAAAAATCCAATTCGGAGTTACAAAGAGTTGTGAGGATTATACTTACAGATGCCGATGCTACAGATTCTTCCGATGATGAAGGCCGGAATACTGTACGGAGAGTGAAGAGGCACGTGACGGAGATCAACCTTATGCCGTCAACCAAATCGATCGGCGACAGAAAACGAAGATCGGTGTCTCCGGATTCTGACGTCACTCGTCGGAAAAAGTTTAGAGGTGTTCGTCAAAGACCGTGGGGTCGTTGGGCTGCAGAGATTCGGGACCCGACCCGCGGAAAACGGGTGTGGTTGGGTACTTATGACACCCCAGAAGAAGCAGCTATCGTTTACGATAAAGCTGCAGTTAAGCTCAAAGGTCCTGACGCCGTTACCAATTTTCCGGTATCAACAGCGGCGGAGGTAACGGTGACGGTTACGGAAACCGAAACCGAGTCTGTTGCCGACGGTGGAGATAAAAGCGAAAACGATGTCGCTTTGTCACCCACCTCAGTTCTCTGTAACAATGATTTTGCGCCGTTTGACAATCTAGGGTTCTGCGAAGTGGATGCTTTTGGTTTCGACGTTGATTCACTTTTCCGGCTGCCGGATTTTTCTATGACGGAGAAATACTACGGCGATGAATTCGGCGAGTTTGACTTTGACGATTTTGCCCTTGAAGCTCGATAGTGTACGAGGGGCTATTTCGTCCATTTTTGCAAATGGGTTCACTGGTTAGTTGACAAGTGACGTGGCATTTTTGGCGGGAATATATATATAGTGATTAGCAGTCTCTATTCATACGAAGACTTTGTGAGAGATTTTTGTTTTTATTTTTCTGTTAATTGTGGGTGAATATTGTAATATGAAAATTTTTGTATGGTGAAATTGAATTAATTAACGATGAAGATAAGGAGAGTGAAGGGGGATGGGTGTAATTTACGATCGAAGTGTGTTTTGTGATTCTGAAAAAATTAATTTATTATTTTTACGTTGGAAATATAAAGTTGAAATTCTATTAAAAATATAAATTTTATTCGTAAAGAAAAAAAAACAATTGTTTATCATGATGCTTCTTGAGCTTTAATGTTATAATTATGTGCACTTATTTTCTTTTGAAAGTGTAAAAACTTTGAATCGAAAATAAATTGTTTCTAAATCTATTATATAGAAATTATAAATAGCTAACAAAGCTACTATATTAAATAATTTATTGTGAGAGCAATGTGCTAATCTAAAAAGACGTGCTCAATGAAATGAGAAAGATTTTTGAAAATTTAAAAATTAAATTTATTTTGTTTGAGATCTAAAACATAATCATTATTATTATTATTATTACAATATTTAATCTTTCTAGCGACTAAAGAATTTTAAAAACTTGCTACTTTGTCAGTGTATGTGGAAAAAAGTTGATCATAAGATACACTCTTTAAAATTAAGAATTTGCTGTCTTTTATTTAATATAAATAGAAGAAATTAATGATATTACTCATTGCAATCAATTCTAACTCCTTCAATATATGTTGATATTAAATTTTTTAAAAATATTTTTATTTACTAAAATATATTTAAAATATCTTTTTATTGGATGTCCCCTTCGAAACGACATCAATATTATTCAATGTTACATTTTATTTAAATATTTCATTTTTCAAGCTATATATGTGTGACACGTTGCTACTAACAAATAGATGTTGAATTTTCAATGTTATAGCACAACCACAAAGCCAGGGCGGCTAAGGAGTGATAGAAATTCCACAAATAAAAAAATTTAACATTTCCATTTTAAAATAAATTATATTTTTTACTTGAATAATAGATATATTTAGTAAGAAAATTACTCTATTCTAAAAATAAGTTAAAGTAATTTTTTATGATGTCAAACGTTTGTATCAAACAATAGTAATTTTATTAATAAAAAAAACACCACGTATTTTGAAATTGAGAATATATGAAAGAAAAAAAATAATTGAATAAACTAAAAAAGCTGGAAAAAGAAGATAAATACGAAGAAATAGGATTTAGTAGGGTCTATTGGTTGGTGACCAAATTGATCCGAAAGCAACTATATATATAGCCGCCTTCCACTTAAGTTTTCCACTTATTACAATTGAATTTAATTTTAATTTATATAAATGGATAATATAATTTTTTTTTAATAATATAATTTATTGTAGCATGTTGTCGACTTTATTTCTAAAATCCACGACTCTACGTTAATGTCCTGATTAAATTTGAATTACTTACCGTAAAATCTATATAAAAAATGACGCTTTCATTAGAATTTTCTTCATACTCGAGATTCAAATTCAAAATTTCTAAGTAAGTGTGAAAGTGGAACTAATATTTTAAAATCGTGGCGTGAGGCGAAATATTTTATACCGTACAGGACGAGTCGTAAGCTCCGAGATGCGAAACGTAGTCTCATCTCTCACGTATATTCAGTTTTACAGTTTTATTACTAATACAATAAGCAAAACTAAATCTTTTAATGATTTTTAATTTTTATTTTAAATAAATATTTAATAATTAATAATGAAGAAAAACGGTATTATAATTGATATTTGAAAAACATCATTAGATCAATAATAAAAATAAGATTTATAGCAAAAAAAAATATTTAAAAATTAAAAATTTCCGGTCATATATTTTTACGTTGAAAATTTGCATTTTTATATTTGAGACTTATGCCTCAAATTTTAAAATCTACATTTTATAAATATACATTTCTATAGTTTACACTCTAAAGCATTTTTAATATGCTCTACCTTAATGTATTTGACAACACCGGGTGAAACACTTATTATTTAACTTATCGCAAAAATTGTGAAAGTGAAATTTATTATAATAGAATTGAGACTATGACTTTTTAGTATGGCGCAACAAATTATAGGGACCTATAATAATGATAATAGACCGGCAATATAATAATTTATCAAATAAGTATAGTCGGTTTCTTAGTTGACTGATCAATTGATATTTTTAATTTTAAATTTTTTATCAATATAATATAATATAATCAGAAATTAAGGAAATTGTCACTTTTAGATGTGTCCCTTCTTTTGGCAAATCCACTTCATATTAACTGTACATTCCTTTATTTTAGAAAATTAAAGTTTCTATTATATTATTGTGGAGTGGATTTTATTTAATCAAATAATTGTCATAAGAAAAACATGAGGATATATATATACTAAAACCAATAATGC
Source organism: Solanum habrochaites (assembly GCA_027704765.1). Lineage (NCBI taxonomy): Eukaryota > Viridiplantae > Streptophyta > Magnoliopsida > Solanales > Solanaceae > Solanum > Solanum habrochaites. Next base: position 50,076,787 of record JAKWJA010002494.1, on the reverse strand, counting down.
AATCATTATTTTTTCTTACTTTTGTTTAAGCACTTCTTTGACCAGATATTATTTCGTTTGATACGACGTTTTTGATAAATTTTAAAGTGATGAAAATTGAATACAATTACAATTAAAATATATATTTTAGTGATGATTATTTGTGATTATTATAAGCTTGTTTATTCATTTTTTTTTATTTTGAAATTTGTTAGTATTTTGAGGATTGTTATTGTATGAAGATTTGGACTCAATTTCTTCCGATATATTTAATTTTTATGAATATTTACTAATATTTTTAAGAAAGACAATATTTGATATCTTGATCGCTTTGAAAATGTCCTTAATGTTAATGACTTGCGAGATTCCAAAATGATCACTTCAAATTTAAGAAAGATGATATTTGATTTCTTAATCTCTTTACGAATAATTAATAATGAGATATTTAAAATATCTTATTAGAAAAAAAAAATTATTTTTTCAACGCAGACTAGGATTCCGGATAAAGTGAATTCTAGAAATTCTAATGAACGCTTAAATATTGAAGCAGTCAAAGTAATTATGAGACAATATAGAAATAGATTGAAACCATCAAAAGTAATTATGAGACAAGTAAAAAAATAGATTAAAGAAGTTAACATTTGTGGTAAAGTATTTAGATTAAGTTAAACATGCATGGATCAAAGTACTTGAAGTTAAAATTGTGGGGGATCAATTTCTATCATAAAAAGTTACGAGTAGACTAATTATTTAAATATTCTAACTTCAAATCTTAAATTTACTTTAAATCATTTAAAATATAATACATGATGCATATGACCCATTCATATAGACACCAACAGACAATAATTATGTGCCCTATTGAGCCACCTTCAACAAAAGTTACTAAAAAAGATTCAAAACAGGAAAAATCAATTGGATCCAGTCACCAAATCAATACAATCATTCTAGAACCCAATAGGCTTTACAAGATTAGTGCTTTGGGTGGTTCTATCTTTGGCCCATTTTATTGTATCTGATGTGATCGAAGTTCAATATTTATATTTTTTTTTAAAAAAAATTACTTTTTTAAAGTAAAAGTGAATTAAATTGATATATTATGAATAATAGTAAAAAAATTAGTTTCTGATAAATTGATATATTATGAATAATAGTAAAAAATTAGTTTCTGACTTATTTATGTCATCTCATTGTTAACCTTTCCAAAAATGACTAATGACGGAAAAGAAAGAAGAGAAGTTGTCATAAATTTTATGGGGTATATCATTATTTATAACGTTCCAAACTTCATATGATTAAAGTTTAATTATTTATATTTGAATTTCAGGTAAAAGTGATTGAATTTAGCTATACATTAATAAAGTTAAGGGCCCGTTTGGATGAACTTAATAAAAGCAACTTTAAAAAAGTATTTTTGAAAGTGCTGAAACTTATTTTTAAAATAAACAGTTATGTGTTTGGATAAAAGTGTTGAAGTTGCTATGCCAAACGTGAAAAGGGAAAAATGGAAGAAAGAAATGTTAGGGTTATGTTGTAATTTGGAGATTGTATAAAAAATATTAAGGGCAAAAAGATAAAAATGTGGTCAACTTAAAATAACTTATAAGCTAAAAAAAAAAACACCTCTACCCAGCTTTTAACTTTTGGCTTAAAATAAGTTTTTTTTTAACTTAAAATAAATTATTTTGAGTATTGCTAAACAACTAAATAAGTCAAAAATCAGTTTTTAAGTCAGTTTGATCAGCTTTTAAGCTGAGTCAAACAGACTCTAAAGCTATTGCTTGTCTGTAGATTTTGAAATTGAAACATAAAAATTTGAATTTCTCTTTTCATGAATTTCTAGTTTTTGAAATGTGATGTTATGCTTAGACATGCATTTTACTCGGAAGAAATTTTTTTTAAAGTTTTATATGATTCACAAAATTCAACTAGCATGGTGTGTATATTGATGATTAGATTCAAGACAAATTACAACTCCATAAAGACTTTGTAGTTTCCTACAAGAGTCTTCTCTATGTCTTTTTCAAGTAAAACAATTCAAACTTTTCCACAAAGCAAAGCACGTTAAGTTTAAGGAAGCCATATTTGTATGACTTTTTTCTAGTCATAATGCCGTCTTCTATATCTTCAACTGATATAGACATGAAAACATGCCATTACCTAGTATACACGCAAAGACTGGTTTAATATTTACTCGCACTCAATATATACACGAGATCAAATTTAGTTTATTATGACAATTATATAATTTAATATAAATATCTGATATTGTGAATTTTTTCTAAATCAACAACTAAGGCATCTTATACACATTTCACTTGCAATTAGCTTTTTAACAAAAATAATGAGTGACGAGTAAAACAAAAAGAGTTGATTAAAGATTTTTGTGAAGTTAATAATATGCACCTGAAGTGTGTGCAATAGAATTACAATCTATAATTTTTATGTTTAAGTAAACTATTTTATATTTATACGATAATAAATCAATAGATTACAAATTTAATTTTCTAATATACTTATACGTTAAATTTTGATTAAGTTTCATACCCTTTAAATTCTTGTACACACGCAATTACTTAAAAGCTAAATAGAAATAAGTGTTTATAGCAAACACAAATTAATACTAATATAATTTTAAAAGCTAAAGTAGAAATAAGTGTCTATAGCAAACACAAATTAATACTAATATAATTTTAAAAGTAACTTTGTTATTTCTTTTTTCTACTAATAAAATAGTGATAGCATAAAATTATTATTTTCAACTTATATATTTTTAGGGAAAATTGTATATAATAGCAAACTAATAACCTAAAATAAATGGAATAGTTAGGGTTTGTTAATTGTGCTCCATAGCAAACGTTAACTAAAATTTGCCAGCGTCTCTCTCCCATAAATCTCGCTCGCCACTCACTATTCTCGCTCGCCTCTCTCGCTTTATACACAGAAGTGTATAATTCTGTTTCTGTTTTGTATAAAGCGAGAGAAAATTGTATACACACATACAAAAATATATATCTTCGTGTTATACACTTAAGTATACAATTTACAAACCTTTTACTTCAAATATTGCAGAGAAAAAGGTCAACGAATTATACAATTGCAGTGAAATACAATTTTCTCTAGCTTTATACAACAGAAGTGTATATATTGTGTTTCTGTTTTTGTATAAAGCGAGAGAAAAACATATATCTTCTTGCTAAACACTTGATATTGCAGCGAAATAGGCAGTGAATTATATAATTGTGCATTATACAATTGCAGTGAAATAGGATAGCGAATTATACAATTGCAGCGAAATAGGCCAGCGAATTATACAATTTAGGCCAACGAATTATACACTTGTAAATGTATAGCGAATTATACAGTTTTATGTTTGCTATGGAGCCTAATTATGCAAAGTTTGCTATAACATACAAATATGAATTTTTTGTTTGCTATATGTGAAAGTTGTCCATATTTATCCTTTTTTATTTCAATTCGAACAGCTTTGCGGCCCAAGTGGTATCGAACACCCTTGCGGCCCAAGTAAGTAAGCCCAAAACTGAGATACTTATAAGGGCAATAGAAACACTACTCTCCCAATAGTATCCACAGAGAGAAAGCGTTGCATTTCCATCGGCCGCGAAGATAAACGAATCATCCGATTGAAAGGTTAGCTTCTCATCTCTTATCTGAAACAAGGTGAATTTCTGGAGATTGTTATGATTTTCTCTATTTTTGTTGATTGTGATAGTTTGGATTAACTTTTATGTATTTTTGAGCATCTAGAATAGCTAATTAGAACGATTTAGGGTTTATGTGCGAGTTATAATACATATTACATTCATGTTCCCTTTTTATGTATGCTTGAATTTATGTGAAGCAATGTGAATTTCTGGAGCTATTTTACGATTTTTCTCTATTTTTAGAGTATTGTGATAGTTTGCGTTAGTTTTTATGTTATTTTTAGCATCTAGATAAGTTACTATGAGGAATTAGAGTTTAGTGCGATTAATAATACACATTACAATCATGTTTTGTCTTTCGCCTGAGTGAATTTATTCGATACAAGGCAAATCTGGAGCTATTGTTACAATTTATTCTATTTTTGAGTATTGCGATAGTTTGAATTAGTTTGTATGTATTTTCCAGCATCTATAGAAGTTACTTACAAGGAATTAGGGTTTATGTGCGATAAAACAATACTCATTATATTCATTGTTTTTGCCTGTGAGGATTTATCTGAAAAAAGGTGAATTTCTGGAGCTATTTTTTGATGTTATATATTTTTGGATGATTGTGATAGTCTGCATTAGTTTTTAAGGTTTTTGCGCATCTGAAAAAGTTACAAGGATTTAGGGTTTAGGTGGCTGATATTACTCCATATTATTGTTTTGTGTGTTAACTGATTTGTTGGTTCGTATTGGTGTAGATCTTAGTGCAATCATGGCTGAAGAAGAGAATCAAAACGAGTTGGTAGCTGATGTAAGTTCGGCTTTTCCTCTGCCTGTGTTCCTCTTTAGAGTATTGTTGTTTGAAGTTTCGGTATTTGCTGTATCAGTTTTCATGATCTCTTGGTAATTTCTTTTTGTTTGTGCATGACTATGAGAATAATAATTCCTGGCTTTAAGTGCCGTGCAGTGTGTATACTTCTTGAAGAATGCTTAGACAATTTAAAAAGCCAACCAATAAGTAATGGACTAATGGTTTATAATAGACATAGATTTGTTACCTGAAAAGATAGTAAGAAACCTTATACAAATGATTGAAGTTTATAGACAGTATTAAACTTTACAATGTCGGCATTTTATAACTTAAGTCCTTGAGAATTTTTATATTTTAGTTGTCAGGACAAAGTGCTTAGGTTTTCTGATGTCCGTTGTACACATCATCTCTTCAAACAGTGTCTGCTTCGGCTTCCAACATTCTGATATCTTGGATATTTGTTAATAGGATCACTGAACTACACAATTTAATGTTAACAGTAATGCCACAGGATTCACTTGCAACCTAAGTTGTGTTGGTTGGTTTAATTGCAAAAATATCTAAAAACTAATAGTTGTGCTTCTATTGAGCTCCTCGTGTGGCCCCATTAGCATGGAGTCTCTTGTGTTTTTTCTAGGGGTGTATTTGCAGGGGAGGGATTATTTGGTACCCCTTAGGTTGTAGCCATTGTTGTCATCTCAAACTGTAGATAGAAATGGTGTTGGTCGCTTACCTCTTCAGTTACATTCAATTGGACAACACAGAACAGTTGATTAGTTTTACCTCGATTTTCAAATTGATTGTTGTTGATATCACACTGAGCCTATTTTGTGTGGTTGCTACATTGGTTTCATTATCTTTTCCTTCTTTTTCTATACATTTGCAGATAGCACCTTTTGATCCTACAAAAAAGAAGAAAAAGAAGAAGGTCGTAATTCAAGATCCGGCAGATGACTCTGTTGATAGCTTGGCGGAAAAAACTGAGAATTTATCTGGTATTTAGTTGTAAAACCTGGTTTCACCTAATTTTCTCCATAACCTAAGAGAGATGGTAGTGTATAATTGCATAGTCAATCTCTTGCCCCCTCCCCAAAATCCCCAAAAAGATGCATTCTCTCACATGCACACACCATCTGAAGAGAAAGACTACTGAAGAATATCTGAAACTTGAATGTGATTTCTCTCAATTGTTTTCTTTGCAGTTTCTGAGGGCCTTGAGGCTACGTTTTCTGGTAAAAAGAAGAAGAAGAAGCCGGTTAGTTTTGTTCAATTCCACATGAATTTGTTTTGATTGAATTATCCATGAATACCTTGCCCCCTCATCTATTTTCTGGCTCCAACCTCTCCTGGAAGAGGACACTGGTGGAGGACTAAATGGTGCAATAGGAACATGAATGTTTACACGTAGAGGGTACAGAAAAAGAGGGTGGGAGTGAAGAGATGATTAAGGGAAGCTTGTTTTTTTTGCTTTCTTATGTATCTGAGTATCTCAAGAAACCCATTTCTTTGAACTCCCCTGACACATAATACAGTCAGTTTTATCAGTATAAGATTTCGCGAGGGTTAAAATGCCACAGAAATAGTCAAAGGCTTAAACTTATGACCTCATTATGTTTTAGTGTGATTCACTCAATAATACAAGACATTAGGAGTATTTTCTTGAGATCCATTGTCATGACCCATCACAAACCATTTTAAAACTGTGCAGGCACACTCTGATCTCCTGAGTGATGAAAAAGAAAGTGTCGGCGAGGATGTAGATGGTGAGTTCATCAATTTTCAGCTTTCTTGAGTTTAATAGTGGCAATTTTTGAGATTTAACCTGCTCTCTTCTTCTAGATCAACCCGGGGATGATGAAAAAGCTGGAGAAATTGTCCTACAACAGTTACCTTGGGAGGGAACAGATCGAGATTATGAATATGAGGAGGTATTTTCTTAATTCTTTGTATTTTCTGCATATACCTGATAAGAGACTTTTAGAATGCACTCGATTGTCCAAGATAATATGTAGCTACCCTCACATGGACTTGAGCTGAGTAATAATGCATCATTACAACCTCACAGAACCAGTCCAGGCATACAATTAAAAACCTTGTGTAGTTTGTGTAACCAAGTCACCATAAGTTTCAAAAAGTTGTCAAATGTTTGGTATTTCGATGGTTATCTTATGCTTATGTAAACTCTTTGATGGATAACTAAATAACCCTATCATTTGTATACAGTTCTAATGTAAGGAATCTGTGCTAAGTCTAGACTCTAGGACTATATTGCCAAAGTGGTGTCCATTGTACTTCTTCGTGCATAGGTTGCCTGCTTTGTTTGCTATATGGAACTAGTAGCGTAATTCTGATTGTTGTTTCCTGATGCACACTATTTGTTTGATTTTAGGCTTTTTTTTTAAATGACAATTGAATTTTGCTTTTTGATTCTGCAGCTTCTGGGCAGAGTATTCAATATTCTCCGTGAGAACAATCCCGAGCTTGCTGGAGATAGGCGAAGGACTGTTATGAGGCCCCCTCAAGTTCTTCGTGAAGGCACAAAGAAAACTGTGTTTGTGAATTTCATGGATCTTTGCAAGACGTAAGTTCTTTTCACTTGGTTTTCTTTCCTTGTAGCCTTTGCATCAATTACTGTTATCGACTTGTTTTTGATTGAATGTTATATGTTCAGCATCATGTATGTGTGTAGTTTTTATTGTTTTGATGACAGGGATAATATGCTAATTGCTTAGTAAGTAATAATGTGTAGATGGTCTTTGCACCATTGCCAATTTCCTCACAACTTAGAATTGCTAGTGATGAGTAGTGACTACCATATTCACCCATCTCAATATAAAAAGTCTTGTTTTACATAGCTCTGCCTTACTTGGCTAAGAATTGACATTAGTTGTTATAACTTAGTTAAAATATGAAATTTCCGTAGAAACCTGCATATTTATTTGCCAAAATGATTTCACTAACTCAGAAAACCCTGCTACTGTGTTCCCGAGACAGGTATTAACTCAATAGTGCCAATTAGTTTTCGGACCAGCGCTGTAACATCTTCTTATCTATAGAGAGTGGAAACTTAAAACTTGGAACACCACTATGTGACGCTACAGAAATATGTGCATAATTAGTTTGGCTTTCAATCTAATAAACGCAACTAAGAATTATAAATTACTGTGGAAAACCAAGCAATGCATTATAATAACCCAAGTTGGCTCAAACACCAAATATATATGGAATCTTGTGTACTCTGAATTATCAATTTCTGTGGGAAACTACTCCCTGCATCATAAATACTCGAGCTGGCTCAAACATCAAACTGTTTATATGATGGAATATTGCTGCACTGAAGCAGCTTGTGTGTACCTCTAGCTACTGGCTCTTTCTCTATCTGAAATTTGTTTCACACAATTGTATTTGGTGTGAATATCAAGGTGTGAATTTGAAGAATATAGTTAGTTTATTATAATTGATTGAGCTTTTAGGTGCTTACTTTGATTTTACATAACTGATCATGGCTTAAAATCTAATTTTTGATTGAAGTTGGTCTCCGAAACTGTCATGCTGTATAATGTCACATGATCGATAGTAATGTGTTATAGTGGTATCACTAATGAAAGGTTATCATTGGATTCCCTGTGAGTTTTGGTCAGTTTATCATTCTGTATGTTAATACCTGATTGCACTGCTTGATTAATTGTTTCCTATTCACAGGATGCATAGGCAGCCTGAGCATGTTATGACTTTCTTGCTGGCTGAAATGGGGACTAGTGGATCACTTGATGGGCAGCAAAGATTGGTCATCAAGGGAAGATTTGCTCCTAAGAATTTTGAAGGAATCCTCCGCCGATATGTCAGTAAGTTCCTGTTATCATTCCCTGATCTATATATGCAGGCTGCAGCTATTTGGAGATGGCATTCTTTCTGTTTTTATATATTTGTAAATAGTGCTTTGTATTCGCTTCTGCATCCTACGATCTAACAGCCTTTTCTCGGCAATGATCTTTTTCTTTCAGATGAGTATGTCATTTGCAATGGCTGTAAAAGTCCAGATACTATCCTTTCAAAAGAGAACCGTCTTTTCTTCCTCCGATGCGAGAAGGTATTTATTCAAATAGATGCACGATATCCATTAATTATCTGCATTGAACTTTCACTTTGTGAATGTAAAAGCATATCTTTGTAACTTGTGCTCCAATTTTTCTTCCATCAGACAAATAGAGAATAAGACTTTGTGGCAGGTCACTGTCTAGGTACTTTTAGGTTGTTTCCTTTGAATCCATGCGGTGCAGGGTGAGTGGGGTGTATAGAGTTCTCTCATTGGGCTTTTGTTGAGCAAGTGCTGGTGCTTCTAGATTCTAGGCTCTACTTCTGGGACATCCTCTGACAAAATGTGAAGTTTCAATTGCCAGATCATATATCTTAGTAATATGAGATCTCAGGCCTTCCCTTTATATTCATTTATTTATACTGGGTTGCTATTTTTTTTTTTGATGAAGTTATACTGGGTTGCTTTTCGTGAATGAGTTGTTTATGCTTTTTGATCATGTGCTATCTGTTCTACCCTCGAGAATGCTTTAGTATTCCCATCTCTTAACCAATCAAAAAACAAGAAGGCTTTAGTATTCCGTATCTCTTTCAATCCTGCCTGCTATTTACCTCAAAGAAAAGAGGAAAATAGCTGCTTTCTTATTTAGTGGATCACTTTTAAGAATTGTTTGGATTTTTCCTTCTCTCTTGTTTCTTTCTTCCAATTTGAAGACGGTACTAGGAAAATATTGAATAATGGAAAACAAGTTAGCTTTAAATTGTTTATTTCTCATGTTAACTAGTTTTTGTTTTGTTTATTTTCTTGCAGTGTGGCTCTGGAAGATCAGTTGCTCCTATCAAGGCTGGTTTCGTTGCTCGTGTTGGACGTCGGAAAGCTGGGACCTGATACATACGGCTTGGGGATTGAATATCTTGTCATAATAGAGTACGTTGGAGTTTTGTATGTTTTGCTTTGTGTTTAACCTGAGGAGACATATTGAAGTTTGGTGCGACTTTGCTTATGAAGAAAGTTGGTTTAGATTTACTTTGTTGGGATATGTTATCTTGTTTATTTCTATAAAATGTGGCTTATACTTGTTTTCCTCTTATATTTAACTGCTAATCTTGTTGCACATGCAATGGCCGAAGATAATGTTAGTCTCTCTTTCTGCAATGGAGCAGATGGCCACAAATATTAGCCTTTTGTGTGCAGTAGATGATCACGTAATCTTTGTAGTGATTTGCATCCTGAGGTCACTTTGGTTATGAAACTATGAAATGTAACTTTTGATAAGCATTAATAAAACATCCATAATTTTAAGATAGAAAGTTGATTTCTTCTTTCACTTGTTCCTGTGAAGAATGTTTAGACAAATTAACGAATTATGAGCCTGTTTGTGGCCTAAATGTTTTCCTTGGTGAAAATCCTCTTCTTTTTTTTTCCTCTCAAAGTTGAGGATGGTTGATAAAGCTTTTAGTTTAAGAAAAAACATTTTAAAATAGAAATTGAAAATAAAAATTAACTTGATAATAGAGTTTGAGTCTATAATTTATTGAAAATAATTTTTCTACTATGTCCATAGAATTGTGAAGATGAAAACCAATGAAACGTACCAATTCAATCATAATTTTTCTACTATCTTCTTCAAATTGACTCGTGGGATCACACTAACCATGTTATAGCTGATGGCTTGATAATAGAGTTGTGAAGAATTGTCAGAAGATGAAACATCAATGAAACCTACCAATTCAACCACCGACGTACGATAAACGTTTCACATTTACTGCTCCGCGTCCCATCTGTCTAATTATTGCAAACGCATATACCCTTATCAGTAAAAAATGACACATATATTCAAGTCCAAGAGAAAGTCTTAACACGTTGCTGTTTCGACTAGTTGAAAGATATTTTTGACCCTTTCTTAATACTTAACGACAGATTGATTTAATCAAGTCCAATAGAGTTTTTATAAATCTGTTTGTGAGACTCAGAATTATCCAAACTATGATTCATACTTTAAAATGACTTTATAATAGTGTTTATTTGACGATTTGAGTTAAGAGTCAGCGGAAAATAACTTCTCTACCTTCATCACACTGATAATCTGTTGTTATTGACTTAAGGAAAAATTAGTAAACTAGTCAAAATAAATAACATATTTAGTAAAAATATCCATACTTTATAAATATTAGCAATAATGTCAAAAATGTCATTATTTTAAAAAATTTATGTGTCCCAATTTTCTTCCTATTTTATCTCTCTTTTTCAATTAATTATATATATCCTTTTTTAAAAAAATAAAAAATCATTCTCTCTCATATTTATCTTTTCAAATTGTTAATTCTCTCTCCCATTTAATTTTTTTTTCTCTCTCGTGGTTATCTTTTCTGATTTTCCTCCAACATTCAAGTTGCAAATATTTTTTTTGCCATATATTTTGGTTGTATTTTTAATCCAAAATTGAATCAACAAGAATCCCTTTGATTAAGGTATCTCTAATTTTTATCCTATTGTCAGATTTCTTTTCTAATTTTATTTTTGTTTAAATCTTAAAAAAATGTTGTTTGTATTTTTCAATTTCCGTTATGATTTACTCTTCAATGGCTGAATCCAAGAGGCTTACTAGTGGTATTCATCTTAATCAACCAATTTCTGGTGATTTTTCATCCTTTAATTTATTTATTACTTAATAAATAGTGTATAATGTATGATCCGCTGCTAAAATGAGGGAAGAAAGAGGGTAAGAACATTTACAAGACCTATTGGTGTGCAAAACCTTCCTCAAATTCAGAACGCAAATGTAGAATCTTTGTCTACTCGTAGGATCTTGAAAAAGACGATGAAGATCGGATAGTTGTCGAACAATTTTCTATTAGTTTGTTTTGTATTTATAGTTCTTTTTTAGAATTTGGTATGCTTTCTTAATTTGTATTCAAATCACTATGTATACTATCAATATTTGTATTTATTAAAAATTTCATGTTGCATGGTTTATGAATCTTGTATTTGTCTCTAATTTGTATTCATCCAAATGTATGTCAACTAGTTATGTATTTTATTTATAAAAAGAACAACTTTCTATTAGTTTATTTGTATTCGAATACAAATACAAATAATAGACATATTGGAATGAATACGACTTAGAAAAGGAAACAAGATTTTGAAAAGAAAAATAAATACACAGTGAAAAATATATACGAATACAAATGTATTTCTTAAATAGCTACATTTTATTTGACATACATATTGGAATGAATACAAACTAATAAAGGTATGTCAACTGAATTTGACATTTTTTTCTAATTTGTATTTATTCTAAAGGTATGTCAACTAGTTATGTATTTTATTTAAGAATGAGTACACCAAATATTCAATTATTTCTTTTCAATTTTATATTTCATTCACTTTTCATCATACTAATTTTTTGTTTTTTATATATTATTATACAAAATTCTAAATAAAAAACTAGAATAAATAGAAATACAAATAAAATACATATTGAAATAAATACATACAGGATTTTTGAAGTAAAAAATAACTATATAGGGAAAAAATATATGAAAATACAAATATTTTTCTTAAATGACTATATAGATAAATTCGGCATACCTATTGGAATGAATACAAACTAATAAAAAACTATAATAAATATAAATAGAATATATTGTGGAATGAATATAATTTTAAAAAGGTAAAAATTCTGGAGAAAAAAAAAATTTAAATTTTATCTGAAAATGTAACTGATGAGAAAATTAAAGATGTTTGTCTTTTTCTGAAATATTCCCCTCCCTTAATTTTCTCCTTTTTTGTTATTAAATAATTATATTATTTAAATAAAAATAAATAATCAAAACATAAATAAGATACATAACAAACTAAAATGACATCTTTACTAAATATTGAAATTGTTGCTAATAAGTCCTCTTAAATGCTAAAATATTGACATTTTGAAAAATATCCCTTGACTTAATAATGGAGTTCTGAAGAAAAGTCATGTTGGATAATCAATGATAATGTGCCAATTCAACAACCATCATATGCATGCATTCATATTTGTAAAAAGTAAAATTTTATGCCTCCCATCTGATTTCGTACGTCTAGTTAATGCCATCGCATGTACCCTCGTAAATAAATTTTACAAACCAAGTCCAATAGAAAAGTCTTTAACACGTTGTTGGAGAGAGCTATTTCGAATAGTTGACGAATAATTTTGATCTCAGTCACTGGTCAAGGTTCAAGACAAACTTAAAGGTAGCAGCATCTTTCAAAATTTTCAATAATGTTTCTTTAGAATAATAGAGTTGTGAAGTATAGTCATGTTGAAAAATCAACAAAAACGTACCAATTAAACAACCCACATGCATGCATTCATATTTTTGACATGGCTTAAGTCATATACAGCCCCTTAAAGTTGTCCGCATATTTCATTTGAACACCTTAACTATAACATGTACCTATTAAACACCTTTACCGAGTCGAATTACAACCATTTGAGCATTTTTTTGACAATCAGCAAAAAATATAAAATGAGTGTAGCACACTCGCGCTGACATGGAAATTTGTCAAATAAATGGTGCATATGTTTTTGAGTTATTTCTTGAGTCAAAGTAACAACTAAAAAGTTATAACAAAACTAAAGGAAAAACTCTTCAATTTTATATTTTAAAAATGTCCTTGTACATCTATCTTCACCATCACAGCTCGTTTTCTCATAATTCAACAATGGAAAAAGTCAGGAAAGTCAACAATTAATTGTGAAATTGAGTTATTATATTAGTGAAATAATTTTCTAACACTTGACAAAGAAAAAGCCAAGAAATAAACTTTTCTTCTTCATTTGTATGAATCAACAATGACAAGCATTAAATTCAAAAAAATAAATAAAAATGAAGATGTGTAATGTTGCCCATTGAACCACTTCTTTCTTTTCTTTTTCTTCCTCTTCTTGACCATAACTCAATAATGGCAGATTTAGACTTGAAAAAAAATAATTTAAAAAATCTAACAGTAAAATAATATTCTAAGATCTGGAAGAAAGAAAAGAACAGAGTCAAACATTAATGGTAGAAGTGGTGGAATTGTTTAAATTGCAATCTATAACTTTGCTTACTTTCATAAATCGACAAATATTCAATTCTAGATCTTAGAAAAAAGGTTCAAGCGATTCTAGATCTTAAGAAATAAAACGACCATATGATAGCTTAATGGTAGAGATGTTGGTGGTTGCTCAAAAGAGGAGTATGTGATGGCAGCGATAATGCTAAATTTGAAGAAAAAAAATGATGAAGAAGAAGAAATTGTTGATTGCAAAGAAGCACAAAGAAGAAGAAGAAAGCTGACTGTTTTTTTTATTTAAAAAATAATTTAACTAAATAAATTTTTTCACGCGCTCATGAGCGGTGAATCACACTCACAATGCCAGGTAAGCAAAAAGTGCTCAAGTGGTATAAATTAAAGTTCTATAAGTGTTTAATAGGTACAAGTTTTAGTTAAGGTGTCTAAGTGAAATATGCGGACAACTTTAAGGGGCTGCGTATGACTTAAGCCTTTTGACATTTATTGCTCCCATATGTCGTCATCGTATGTGACATACGGTATGAGTAATTAATGCAAATCTCATATGCATTAAATAATTTTTTTTTAAAAAAGACATATATTCAAGTCCAAGAGGAAGTCTTTAACATTTGCTGGAGACTCAGAATTTAAGAGCTCCTTTTAATAGTTTAAGGCCAATTTTGATGCTTTTCCAAATATATATATAATAAATTGAATAGTTTTCAGTTAGTTTCCTTCAATATTAAAAGCTTCAAGACAAACTTGAAGGTAACATCTTTCAAAAGCTTCAATCTTTTCTCATTAAATTAGATAGTCGAAAATAAATTAATTTTATGTATTTACTTATGCATATATATATATAACTTTGTAATGGATCGACTGTGACAATTATTATCATATATATCTAAACACATAATTAATCGTATATATTCTGATAAGTGGATGAATGGAAGTGTAGTACTAAACAACATTACAGAGAGAGTTAAGTAGAAGTGCTTTATGATAAAGATGGAATCAAAGAAATCACAGCGTCTCAGTTGGTTGGATTGCTTCTTAAGACCCAAAAACAGCAACTCCAAGTGGCTTCAACAGAATCTTGATGGTAAGTTAATTTTTATCGATTTTTTACTACTCCTTATTTATCTATTAATTGCCACTGCTAATATCTTCTGTTGTGATAGATCCATACATGAGTTAATATCTTTCGGATCACTCAACTAAGGAGTTTTATCATAAAAATTTACTCAACTATCATTTTTACTTCAAAAGTCATTTCACTATAAGAACTCGAGGCAGTATAAAATTAAAATTAGGGGTGTCAAAAATGAATTCAAACATACGTAATTCGCTCAATTCAATCTCCAATTTCAATCTGTTTTAAATTTTTTTTATTAAGATATGTTCTTATATTGAAAGTATGAATTATTATCTGTTTAACATCTTTTAGGATTTATCTATCAATTTGTTACTTATTTTTAACAAAAAATTCTTGAGCGAAAATTTAAATTGTGATTACAAAAGTTAAATATGTTAAATTATTGAAATTAATCACACTGGGCGGGTCAAGACCCAACCATTTTTAGTCCATTTAAGCCCAAAGTGAACATGAACGGGTCAAGACCCAACCCCATTTCTATTCAATCCATTGTAATATTTTCAAGTGAAAATTGTATATAATAGCAAACTAATAACCTAAAATAAATGGAGTAGCTATGGTTTGATTTAATTGTGCTCCATAGCAAACGTTTGCAAAAACTTGCCAGGCGTCTCTCTCCCAAATATCTCGCTCGCCACTCTCCTCCAATCTCTCTCTCGCTTCCTCTTTTTTAATACAAACAGAAGTGTATAAAAATTGTTTCTAATTGTATAAAGCAGAGAAAATTGTATAAATACATATATTTTTGTTCCCCTCTGTCCCCTCTTCCAGATCTCGCTCGTCACCCTCGCCTTTCTCACTTATACAAACAGAAGCAAAATGTATAAATTGTGTTTCTGTTTGTATAAAGCGTGAGAAAATTGTATATACACATGCAAGTACATAAATTTCGTCCTATACACTTATAATTATACAATAAAAATACTCCTCTGTCCACTTTCTTTTGTCTTTCTCTCTTTCTCGTTTTATACAATTTTCAAATTGTATCTAATTTCTCTCTTTCTCGTTTTATACAATTCGATTCAATTGTATATTCCTTGTCAAGTCACTTTTGTCTTTCTCTCTTTCTCATTTTGTACAAATTCAAATTGTATATAATCGTTCTATACACTTATAATAATACAATTCATTTTATACACTTCGTTTTCCAAGTTTCTTTCTCTTTCTTGTTTTATACACTTCGTTTTATACAATTTGCTTCAACTGTATATGTATAGCGAATTATACAGTTTCTATGTTTACTATGGAGCGCAATTATGCAAACTTTGCTATAACATACAAATATGAATTTTTTTATTTGCTATATGTAAAAGTTGCTCTTTTTCGATTTCAACTCAACCCGCCCATTTGACACCCCTAATTAGAATAATCTCATGATTAAATTAAATCCATTCAGTGTAATTTCATGATTTCACGAACTAACATTTTTTTTCTCCATGTATGGTTTGTTATATTGAGTTGATTTTTGTCTTTTTGGTTTCTTTTTCTTTTTAAATGCAGTTAGATGATTGACCACTTGAACTATTTATTTATTTATTTTTTTAAAAATAAGCTTCAAGTATTTGAACAATTTAAGTAGGCTTAAATATATTTAAAGTTTAAGGTAATCTTTTGCCTAACAAAAAAATTAGAAATACGCCGTGCTATCTAGAACCTTCGTAGTGGCACGTCACCTCAAAATTAAGAACAATTCTTTATATATATTTTAATATTTAACTTGACTTATCAAATAAAATAAAAAAATCCTACAAAAATTTAAAGTGTAATTGTAAAGAAGATTTTTGTAGAGTTTTATTCTCAAATAATTTAAGTGAGAAAATAGCAAAAATGATGACAAAATTATTCTTCTCCTAATTAGTTTGAAGGCCACAAAAATATAATATTGTCCCCATGTTATCATCAACCCTTGACCCAATTACACGAAATAAAATATTCCATAAAAACTTGAGGGTATAATAGGAAAAAGAATTTTTTATGTAGAGTTCTAAACCTAATACAAGATTAGGTTGGAAACAATGAATCAAACACTTAATGAAACATGTACATTATAAATGTCTGCATTATTAGTCTTTATACCAAACAATCCCTAAGTGTTTTACTTAAAAGTGACTTAATTTTGATTTTACTTCAAAAGCCACTTAACTATAAATATTAGTGAAATTTCAAAATCATCATTTTTGAAGAATTTGTTAAGATTTTGCCATGATTTTTTACCATATTTGAGTTATAACTTTTTATAAAAGAAAAATATAATTCTCTTCCAATTATATCTTCCATAGTATTAGTCATTTACAAGCAAAAACGAACACACAGACATATAATTTTTTCAAACTCTTCAATCCACTACCGTCTATTTTCACTGTTCGGGAGTTGTGGGAATACTTATTTACTTTCATTGTATTTCCTTTGCTTCTATAAACATCTGACATTTAGAAAACTCTTCTGTTTTTATCATAAGAATTAATTTTATTTTTCTAAGTCTTTTAATAGAAGAAATATTAACATGACCTAATCTACCACCCTACAAATTTATAGACTCAACAATATAAACATTATTTAAAATACTTACACTATTGATAATCTCTTGAACAATGTTTAATATAAATAATCCTCCACTAAGAAGATATTTCTTCCCAACAAAGTCTTCTCCACGAGAAATAATTATTTTATTAGTTTCAAAAACAAGTTTAAGGCCTACTTTGTTGAAAGCGCTCTGGAAACTAAGTATCTATGGAGGGAAGGAACATACAAAACATTGTTCAAGAATAGTGTCTTTTCAGAAGTTAATTTAAGTAAAACTTTTCCTTTACCCATAACTTCATAATAGTGGAGTTATCCATGTAAACACACTCTTCATCAGTGGACTCCTTAAAGTCATAAAATAAATTTTTATTGGCACAAAAATGCCTTGAAGCGCCTGTATCTAGTACCCAGTAAATTTTGTTAGCCACCAGATTTGCCTCAATGACTACAGCAGCAATCACTTCATTACCATCAACAAGATTAGCTTGGACATCACTTTGTCCTTCCTGCTTTGAGTCCTGAGTCCTGTCCTTTTCTTTGAAAGCACTTCGCAGCCTTATGACCAGCTTTTTCACAAACAAAGCAAGAACCTTTAAATTTTTGAATTTGACTCCACTACTTGTTGAATTTGATTTTTCTTTTTCATAAATTTTTTTTTCGTGACTTTCTTCTGTTTTCATAACAGTACCAGAACATTCAAGATAGTTCTCCTCTTCAGCCCTCATATAACTAATAAGAGTTAAAAAAAGTTCATATATTTTAACTAATTTCTATAATCACTCCAAAAGATGGTGAATATTTTTCAAGCAGAACATTAATTTTTCAAAGGGATTGTGAAGGTTAAAGTCATTAAAGGCCATTACATGACTTTTACAGAAACCCCTTGTTTGTCTTTTGAATGTTATATCTTTGCAATTAGCATTAGACTTGGTTAGAATTGTAGGGTGAATATAGAAAATGACTTTGATATTTCAGAGATGAACCGGAATGTTTCAAGGATGCTGAAAATGATTGAAGATTCAAATGCGGAGTCATTTGATATCAAGTATTCTGAGAGTAAAAAAGAATTAATGAACCTTGTTGTAAAATGCTACAAGATATACTGTTCATTGGCTGAGCGCCATAATGACGGGGCAACAGAGCTTCTGAACTACATTCCTAATTCAGATCTTATTCCATCACAATCCAATGTTACTTCATTCAAAACCTCTGCGCTTCCTTTATCTAGATTCCCTAGCTCTAAGCAGCCAAATCATCATGAGTACAAAGGCTCTAAGCAACTAAAACGAGGTGTTTCTGGTAAAGGGATTAATCATCACATCAAAGGAAAAATTAGTATTATTCCATGTAGTTCGGAGTTCGTAAAAGAATCAGATACACAGAGTTACCATGATTATGAAGGGACTGATGATGAGTTGGAGGCTGAACTACGCGATATGATAGAGAAGCTTTACAAAGAGCAGGAAGGTGATCGAGTTGTTTCAAATTTGCAGGGTGAAATTTTGAGGTATGGGGAATTTAGTAATGTGAAAAAAGAATCAGTATCATCAAACTTGGAGATTCAGCCTGAAACTAGCAGAGGATTATATACAAATGAACCGTGCGAATCATTAGAGGAGGCTCTTATTCAAGCTAGAGCAGAGAAAATAGAAGCAGAGACTGAAGTTGAGCGACTAAAGGCAAGCATTGTCAAGAAGAACAATCATGTCCAAGAGTTGAACAAAATCCTTGAAGCAGTAATGGCAGAGAGAGATCAGTTGAAAGCCAGAGTTGCAATGCATCATGATGACCCTAAGTCACCAAAATGAGTAACCATGAGTAATGTGTTGATTTACTTTTGTTTTTCCAACTTCAACTTTCCACTTGTTTTTCTTAATGAATGTCGTGAAGGTAGAGAAATTGTATCCCATAAATGAACATTGTGAATCATATATAAGAGGCAGTTGTCTATTAGAACAGAGAGAATAGAAGTAGAGACTTCATTTGCATTATTGGAGTAAAGAGAGATATCGTAGTAGAGAGGTTATTTTTAAATAAATAAACCTAAGAATCATTAGTTAAGCTAGAGCCGATATAATAGACACAGAATTTTCTTGCATCGGAGAGCATAGAAGTTTGTTTACATAAACACTCGTTCAAATATAGCATATATTCCAAAAATTCTAAAAAAATGCATCATATAAATTATTTTTTAAAAAAAGAACACAGCACATATTCCATTTTTTTTAATTATAAAATAAATAATAAAACAACGCGCCAGGTAGGGGTCGAACCTACGACTTTCTGCTTAGGAAACAGACGCTCTATCCACTGAGCTACAGGCGCTTTTGTTTTTACCCTCTGCATTAAACTTTAGTTGTTCAAGAGAGTTATTGTAAGATGCACGATCCTGTAAGATGCGCTATACCGATAAAGCAAGGAGAAATCAGAGTTTTTTTCGATCTCGTGAACCCATTATTGAAACGGTATAGTAAAAAATAAATAATACAATTTTCTATTTAGACATTTTCAAGTTACATGAGCAAAATCAACAGAATTTGTGAAGATACATTCACTTCTTAATTGGAGATTTTAAACATAAGTAACAAAGTCATATATATTCAAGTTTCATGGTGTTATTCAACCTGTCCCTCTTTCATCATCTCTATTTGTTCAATCCTTCAGTGCTTGAGCAGCAGCATTCACAAGCCCTCCATTATTCTCCATGCACCCTATAAGTTAGATCTTTGTCGCCACGTCTGGCATCTATATACACGGTGGAATTCTCATTAATTTCCTCCTTGACAAGCATCTTTGATAACTCTGTTACAACTTTCTTCTCCAACCACCTCCTAATAGGCCTTGCACCATACACCGGATCATAGCTTTGTGCAAGTACGACATCTAATGCGGCCTCAGTAACGCCCAATGCAATACCCCTCTCAGCTAAACGGCCTGCCACATCTTTCAGTTGGTGACGGCAGACTTGCCTCAACTGATCGTGTGATAAAGGATCAAACACTAGAATCTCATCGAGCCTGTTCAGTAACTCAGGCTTAAATTGCTTCCTCACATCCTGCATGACCATTTCGCGGGTACCTGACAAGAGATACTCCGCTCCCAAATTTGAGGTCATAATGATCACAGTGTTGGTGAAATCAACAGTACGACCTTGACCATCAGTTAGTCTACCATCATCCAACACTTGAAGCAAGGCATTGAACACAGTTGGATGAGCTTTTTCAACTTCGTCGAAAAGCACAACACTGTAAGGTCGCCTCCTTACAGCTTTGGTAAGTTGTCCTCCTTCCTCATGTCCAACATAACCTGGTGGAGCACCAATCAACCTGGCAACAGAATGTTGCTCCATGTATTCGGACATGTCGATTCTGACCATCAATTTGTCATCATCAAAGAGCTGCTCAGCAAGAGCTTTAGCAAGTTCTGTCTTTCCAACACCAGTTGGCCCCAAGAAAAGGAATGAACCAGTTGGTTGTTGTGGCCTTCCTAATCCAGCTCTAGACCTCAACACAGCCTCAGTAACAGCTTTAACAGCTTCGTCTTGCCCCACAACTCTTTGGTGCAATCTATCAGCAAGACCAATCAATTTCTCCTTCTCATTCTGCCCAAGCCTAGAGACAGGAATTCCAGTCCAGCGACTAACTACTTCCGCAATCTGATCGGGTCCAACAGTCTCTGTTAACATTCTACTCTCATCTGTGCTACTCTCAAGATTTGCTATTGCAGCTTCCACATCTTGGATGGCACCATATCTAAGATCTGCTGCTCTGGCAAGATCATATCTCCTTTCAGCGTCTTGTAAAGCATAGGTCAGTGCATCGCGCTTTTGCTTAAGCCTTCGAAGCTCATCAATCCGTTCCTTCTCCTTGTTATACCTCATCATCAAAGGCTGGAGTTTGTCCCTCGAATCATCAAGCTCTTTCCTCACTTCAACAAGTCGAGCTTTGCTAGCCTTATCTTTTTCCTTTTCAAGAGCATGGTGTTCAACTTGTAGCTGAATCCTCTTCCTTTCAAGATTATCTATTTCTTCTGGCTGACTATCAAGCTGAACCCTCACATTTGCACTAGCCTCATCAACTAAGTCAATAGCCTTATCAGGCAAATGTCGACCTGTAATGTATCGAGATGAAAGCTGAGCTGCAATAACAAGAGCCCTATCCTGAATTTTGACACCATGATGGCCTTCATACTTCTCCTTCAACCCTCTAAGGATACTTATAGTATCGGGAATGCTAGGCTCAGCGACATATACCTGCTGGAAACGCCTTTCAAATGCAGCATCCTTCTCCACATACTTGCTATACTCTTCCAGAGTTGTTGCACCAATGCACCTTAATTGGCCCCTAGCAAGCATTGGCTTGAACAAATTAGCAGCATCCATTGACCCTTCAATCCTACCAGCACCTAAAACCAAGTGTATCTCATCAATGAAGAGAGTTACTTTCCCTTGTGCATCTTCCACTTCCTTGAGAACATCCTTCAACCTCTCTTCAAATTCACCTCTGTACTTTGTTCCAGCAATGAGTGCTCCCATATCCAATGCGATCACCCTAACATCAGCCAAATTACTTGGAACATCGCCTCGAACAATCCTTTGTGCTAGCCCTTCAACTACAGCTGTTTTACCAACACCAGGCTCACCAATAAGCACCGGATTGTTCTTTGTCCTCCTCGATAGAATCCGAATCACTCTTCGAATTTCTTCATCCCTACCAATCACAGGATCAAGTTTTCCAGCTTGTTCCACGAGATCACGACCATAGGTGTTAAGAGCTTGGAATGTGGTCGCACTTTCCACATCCTTTCCATCTTTTCCTCTAAGTTTCTCAACTTCTGATTTCACTCCTGCTGCACTAAGACCAGAGTCGTTCAAAAGATGAACAATTTGTGAATCTTCCAGAAGGCCTAAAATCAACAGATCAACTGCCAAATGGCTATCACCACGAGACTTCTGCAACGATTGTGCTCGTAGCAGTACCTTATTAAGTGTAGTACTTGGTGGAACTTGATCAGGTGGTGGTAACTGAGAAGGGATTTTCTTCTTAGCTTGATTAAACACCCTTTGAACACCATTAGCTGTATCTTCTATGCCAGCAGCATTGACAATTGCTTGCCAGAAAATACCACTGTGATCAGATAATAAAACCAAAGCAATATGCAGAGGTGTCAACTGAGCATTCCCTGCTGATACAGCCAGTTCATGTGCCTCACCAACAGCCTCATTTGTTCTGTCAGTAAAATTTTCAGGATTATTCATCATCAATTACTCTGTCTTTCAATACAAGAGACTTCCTATTGATTTGTTCTTCTAAGAGAAAGAATCAAATGTGTGTAAATAGTGTTACACCACCAATTCACACTTTTTAAATGTAACATTTTTGCAATATTATTTTTTAGATATGAAGTTTAGTGTAATAAACATATTTGTGTTATACTAAATGTCTACGTGGAGTGCTTTTATCCAAGCGGTTGTGTGATAACTTTTTCTTCTCCCTCATTCAAGATATTATGTAAATTAATATATTACTGAATCTAATGAGTTAAACTTAAATTAAAGTCAAAAGAAAAAGTTTTATAAGGTAACTGTTCGCTTTAAAATCGAAAATGGATTCGATACAATTCACCAGAATCTAAGAAATGATCAAATTAGAAAATCATTTCTATATTTCTATTTTGATTCTATAAAAATGCAGATATGGTTAGAAATTCTAGTTGGTACCAAGTTAGGTTTTCCTTATAAATAAATGATTTTTCTTTATAACATTCATGAAACATTGAATATACTTCAAGATGAATAAGAACTCTTTTCTGGTCTCTCTACTTTATTCTTCTTCTAAATATATATAGTTTCGTAACATTTAGCTTTTTATAAATTAATTTTTTTATATATAACCTTTTTAAATAAATTAATATATGTTAATTCTACTATAAATTATTATTGGATATAAACTAAAATTAATCTTCACGAAAATTAAAAATACAAACATATAAATTTTTAAACAAATAATACAATATACTTAAAAATAATCGAAAATAATAAACATTCAATAAAGTAGTAATTGACATACATTAAAAATGAAATATAAAATACATAATAATTTTAAAAAGTACAACAAAATATAATAATTTTATATTAAATGATTATGAAAGGAAATAATATGAATTATATATGGTGAATGTTTTAGAAATAATTTATTTTATGAAATAAAAAAATATAAATGAAATAAGAAATAATAATATATTAATAAAGAGAAAGGAAAAGATATTTTTTATGCATATAGTATGGTACAGTAGGTTAGAATTAATTATATCAAAATTAGTGTTGATTTCAAATTTAACGTAAAATTGGATGTTTGAATTGAAAATGCCTTAGTCACATTGGGCCTCTGTGCTTTCTAGTGTGCACATCAGGATGGTAGGTGTAGTTGAAGACTTGTTATTAATTTCCTTACCAGATTTAGTGGATAAATTTATTTTATCAAAAATTTAGGTCAAGGGGGAGATTTGTTGGGTTTTATTTGCCCTAAATTTCTTATCATAAATAGGTTTTCCTTTTAGGAAAAGGTTTTGGATTGACTAATCTTTTTTCTGGTAAGAAAATGTTTAGGACTTTATAAATAGAGGAATGTTCCTTCTAACTTAATCATCATTCACAATGTAGTCTTAAAGGCTTTGATAGTTTTGGTTAGATGGAGAATTTGTGGGTCACAAGCTTGATACGTTGTCACTTGTGTGAACCTCCCATGTATTTCGAGTGAATTGGTTGAGGTTGTTTCTCTATGTATTTTGTACTCTCATATTTATAGTGGATTGTTCATTTCCTTTGTGGACGTAGGTTAATTGACCGAACCACGTTAAATCTTTCTGTCTTTCGGTGTATTTCTCGTTTATCTTCTTACTCAGGTTTGCTTTGCTAACTTCCGCATTTACACCTGCTTCTTTTCGATCCTAACACTTACCACATATAACCTTACATTCGTGTCCTCTTTAGTAACTTTTCTTAATTTTATGATATAGAAATATGGTTTGAAAAATTCTAGCCATTCAACGAGGGAAGTTAATAAATATATACTCTTTTCTAGGTCTTAATTTTAAAATTTGTGATTTAAAATAAATTTCAGGTGTTTATATTGCTGTATATAATTTCATTAAAACTATAATTGACATTTTAAAATTAAACTGTTATTAAATAAAAAATATATTTTTTTATTTAATTGACATAAAAAATATATATCATATAAATCAAAACAAAAAAAAGCTAATAATGTAATTGGTGATATGGTTTAATAATTCCTTTCCCATATTTAATTAGTTGGTGGATGGTTTTCAAATGGGGACACATTTACAGTAGAAAATAACTTATTTTATATGGTTATTATTTTCTTTGTTTTCAAAAAAATTGAGAGAAGAAGATAACATTTAAAACACTATAATTGCGAAAAGTAACCAAATAGAAAAGTGGAGTCCATTAATCCTACCATCAACTAGTAAAATTTTCACCTAATAACAAAAGCAAGACCATTAACCCTTAAATCAATATAATAATAGAGTCTATGAAATGATGCTAACGTATTAATTATTTTTATGATAGATAATCGGTATAATAAAGCATATTAATATCGATAAAACACTTATAATAATAAAGAAATTATATAAAAATAACCAAGAAAAAAATAATAACAACAATACAAAAAATAATGTACATAGTAATAAATTGAAAATAAAAAAATATTCTCTCTGTTCAAATTTATGTGATATATTTTTTAGTCATTTTAATAGAGAGTAATATCTTTCTATATTTAGTAATGATTAAATTTAAAGTATCTATTTTAGTTCTAATAAAATAATTTACACTTAAATAGATTTAATTTTTTAATTATGACAAATCAAATAACATTGTATAAATTAAAACGGAAGCGACAAATAAGTTAAAGAAGAAGTCCATTGACCCCTAAATCAATAGTAATTATAAAGATACTTTTTATTTGCTGGTTTATTTATGATATATGATATAACATGTGACAGATCTCTAAAAAGGTGGCAGCCACATAATAGCTTTGACATTGATGCCCAATTGCAGTAATATAATATAATACAATATAATATAATATAATATAATATAATATAATATAAAATCCACCAACTCTCCATAATGTAATGAGAAAATTCATCCGTCAAACTTAACGGCCGTTATCTATATGTTCAAGTTGACCTTTCAAGTTGTGCTAAAAAAAATTGTTTCCTTTTGTTTATTAATTTTAAGACATTTTTTATTTGAAAGTGATGAAGCACCAAACTTTGACTTCAAAAAGAAAAAAAACTAAATAAGAAGAATTAAAATTTTAATTACACTTGAGAAATTGAAGAAAATAGAAAAGTACAATCACACATGCATGGAGAAATTAAAATATTAGTTTGTTCATAGTTTTATCAAACACCACCAACCACGACTTACATAACATGCATAAAAATTTGTTTATCATTATCAAAGTTTTCTAGTCTCAAATACAAATTCAAAAATTATACGTAATATAATATTGAATAATCAAACTTAGTAATATTCCAAATAAAACTTAGTAATATTCTAAACACGAAAATAATAGTATGCTTTGTCCACAAAGTTATTTCTCTAGACAATAATATTCTCATCATCTTATTATATATTTGACCAATTCTGTAGATCTAATGAAGTTAAATGTAGAAGCATGTATATAGTCTTTTATGACAAAATCAACATCATACATTTTTGTGTTTGAACACTTTGAATTTAAATTTATTTTTGCAAGAAAAATATACATCAATGACTATTAAAGATGGCAAAAACCTCTACAAGTCAAATACTGAAATTAATAGAGTATATATATATATATATTAGAAAAGTAGAATATTATAAATGTAAATTAATGATGGAACTTTCAAACTTTAAAACTCAAATTTATATAACCTCTAATAATATTCACTTCTTGAGCTAAATTTTAAAATAGAGTTAAAGCATATGTTACCTCATGTGATCATTTTATTATAAATTCTTTTTTGTCACCTATACGGTAACTTCTTCGGTCTAAAAAATTTAAGAGTAACTTATTTTTATTTTTAATTTATTTTTTAATTTTTTTTTTTATAACACTTTATTTTAGTTCTTCATAGGTCAAAATTACAGGATATTTTCATATATTTGACATGACTTTAATTTAAAATTTCATGATTGAAAAATCTTTTTCATTTTCTAAATTTCATATTAAATCGAGCGTTATTTTTTAAATCGTGTACATATATGTAATATATTGAACTCATATATGAGACCATTAATGATAGCTATTGTGACGAATAGGAGAAAATTTGTGGTTGATAAACGAATACGATACATTAAAATAAAGGACGGAGATGAACCCAAATATATTGTTAGTTGTACTTTGTGTATTTGGAAATTTCCACGTCACTATAATATATAATACGAGTAATAAAATGCATGAATTTAATGAGTGTACCCAAAGTTATGTGGACAAACAGAAGCAGTGTTGTTCTCGAAACCTAAGCAATTTAATGACACTATTTTATAGGTATAAGGTATTTTTTAAAAAATAAAAAAAACTATCTTATTAAATATACATTCACGAGTATTATATATATATATATTAAATGATTATCAAGTAAGAATTTTTGTATCATATATTGAGGAAGATACATTTACATATATATGTTTTTACTATTAGATATATTAAAAGAAGAAGAGAGGTGAGCGAGATCATAAAAAAATATTTATTTATCCCAAATTCATAAGATCACACTAGATTAATGTATATGTATATATGTATGTTGTGTGATTTATATTTATCTGGTATTACTAGACACATAGGAGAGTGGCGAACGAGATGAGTGAGAAACAAGAAAGGCAAGAGATATTTGTCTATATATCTCAGATAAATGCGACTCCAATTAGATGCAATGTATCTTGAACAATTACACCTAATTTTGGCATCATGCATCTGAAATACATGTATCCAAATTATGGATGTATCTTAATGCACCAAGATCTTGTAACATTCATAATAAATTAAAATGTCTCTAATTATTTAACACCTAAACTAGCGGGATTTCAAGGTAGCAGACTTAATTTGTCTATATATCCTTAAGACATGTATATCTACTCGGATGTTATGTATCTATAACAAATCACACCTAATTTAATCCATATATTTTAAGATATATGTATCTAAATGCATTAAAATTAAATAAAATTTATAATACTAAATATTAAAAATTTAATATATATTTAAATAATTAGCGTCTAAACTGGCAAAATTTTTTGTTAAGTTAAAAATTTAATATGTACATATAATTTTGAACCCATAACTAGGGGTTTGCCAATAGGTTAAGAAGGTTCAAAATTCAAGAGATTTCGAATTCAAATAGTTAATTATCACTATGATTATTCATGGTATATTTTACATGATTTTTATATACTAATATATGTTATTATTTATTGTAATTTATAATGCATTTTAACTATATTCACATAATATATATTATTTTTTAATCCTAATTTATGTGAGTCAAAAGTCAACTTTTTTTAATAAATTTTTTAAATATTTAAATTGTTAATTATTGTGATTTACTGTAATATATTTTATGTAATTTTACATAATATATATTACTCCCTTCATTCCACTTTATATTGTATAGATAAAATTTCAAAAGTCAAATAATTTATTTTTATATTTTATATATTTTAAATTATAAATTATTGTAATATCTAGCATTTTCTACCTATATAAAGAAGTCAAATACAAAAATCTTTATTGAATAAAATATAAAAATATATACCAAAACTCTATTTGGCATAGAAAATATGCTGACGAAGAATACTCCTAATCCTTAATTCATTAATTAAAAATAATAAATAAGTAGATAACCTCTTTCAAGCATTATTTTTCTAATGTTTTTTCGAGCAAAAAAAAATAGCCAAATATATGGGCAGATTTTTTGGAGTATGAGAATCTGAAATAATTCAATGGATTTGTTCTAAACATGTTTAGCACAATTATTTGATTAAATTTTGTAATTTTAGATAAATAATACTTACGTGCTTGGCATAGACTTCTAAAAATAAGTTATTTGTTGATTACAATTACTTGTTTGAAATGTTCAAGTCATAGTCACTTGAAAAAAAAAAAATGAAAAACCTAAACATGATTAATTATTTTACTAATCAATTATTGGAGTTACAGCCTCACCAACTAAGTTACAGATAGCAACTTTATTAGTATTTTAAGTAATTAATTAGTTGGTAAATTATAATATCAGATCATTAAAATTTTAAATCTACTGTGACTGATTAAAGTACAGTAATTAGACTACTTCAAAAGAATAAAGAAATTGCAAATTGTAAACATGATTAAATTATTTGTTTCAGATTATTTCATCAAAATTTGACTTTTTGGCTCCTTTGATGGTATTAATAATAATCTCAATTTTCTTTATTTGTTTGTGTATATTTAATTCCTTCTTTTCTGGAAATTCGAAAGTTATTTTTGTGGCAATAATATCAAAATATTAAGTTGACCAAGTCATTTTATTTTTATTCTAACACACTTGATTTTCATAACAGTTCATCAATATTACACTGTCTCATTATATTTGAAATTATGTATTCATTCATCGTATTATTATTCTTATTTGATAATTTATAGTGATTGTTTCAAATATTTTCTAAATATAAAAAGATTATTATATAATAATCACAACGTGCATTACAATTATTTTGTCGAATAATGAAGTGGCTTCCATTTGCTGGAAGATTTAAATTCATTTTATCGAACGACTAAAGGGATCATGAATGATATCATATGACCTCGTACCATCATATTACCATTATCTCTCTTTTATACTACTCTATATACATTTTAAAAAAAGAGTAATTTTGAAATATTATAAATATTACTATTATCCAAAAATATTAAAATCAACACTTGCAAAATGATGTTACGAAATTAAATTTGAAAAAAATTTAGTTCTTACAAATATATTTTATTTATTTATATTTTTTGAAAATTTCATAATCATTATTTTTTTAAATATATATAGTAAACTCGTTTCTGTGCAATAACTTGGAAATCAACGATTGTGGCCAAAGTTGAACGAAGAGCCAAGTCAGTCGTCTCTAGATTATTAATTCGATTTTAGAGATTCTTCGCGGCAAATCAAACATAGAAAAAGAGGGACTCAAAATCGAACACATATACGAATTGATGGAAATCCGCACAAGCGATAGAGCATGTGGATAGATTCAATGATAAGTAAATAACCTTATCTTGAAAGAGAGGGGTGTCATTGGGAGTTGCCGGTATAGTTGGTGCATGAGTATCGTCAATTCGTGTCGTAAGGTGTTGGGTTAAAGCCTAGCAACGAGGGCACCAAACGACTATTCGATAACCCAAGGTGATTTAACCCCTCCGACATTTTTTTTTCCGTTTTATACCCCTCCTTTATCATTCGGATAGTAAGTTTTCCTTCGTCATGAACCAGATATCTTAAATTTAAATCTTTTTAGATACAAAGTCATCTTTGTTCAACGTTTTACCTCCTAATTATGTGAAATTTTCTAGCACGAATCGAGTGACAAAAAAATCTAGCAAACCAAACAAGATGTAAAGTGAATTAGATAAATCATGTGTGGTTAGCACTACTAAAAGGTTATAAAAGGAGAGTCAAACCCCAATTGCTTTCACGAAATATCACCTACCGCATCAATTCAGTTATTTTTTGAGTTATATATTATTTTAATAACATAAAAATGACTATATTATATGATAAAAAGCCGCCATAATTCAATCTCACCCAAAAATAAATAAAAAAAGTTTAACCAATATTAATGTTATATGGATCTAGTGAATTCTTCTTCTTCACCAAACACACGCCCTCATTCATCTCTCTTTCCTCTACCTAACCCCATCCACCATCCATTTTCTCACGCCGTTAACTCTCTTCACCTAACTCCTCTGTTTCGCTCCTATAAATCCTCACATTTAACATTCATGATGCCTCAGCAGTACAAAAATACCCATTTTTCATCAAAAGAACTCAAAAAAAATGGATCTTCTCTTACTGGAGAAGACCTTAATAGGTCTTTTCTTTGCCATTTTAGTCGCTATTATTATCTCTAAACTTCGTTCCAAGCGATTCAAACTACCCCCAGGTCCAATTCCAGTTCCAATTTTTGGGAATTGGCTTCAAGTTGGTGATGATTTGAACCATAGAAACCTTACTGAGTATGCTAAAAAATTTGGTGATGTGTTCTTGCTTAGAATGGGGCAAAGGAACTTAGCTGTTGTGTCATCCCCTGAATTAGCTAAAGAAGTTTTACACACACAAGGGGTTGAATTTGGTTCAAGAACAAGAAATGTTGTTTTTGATATTTTTACAGGGAAGGGTCAAGATATGGTTTTTACAGTGTATGGTGAGCACTGGAGGAAAATGAGAAGGATTATGACTGTACCCTTTTTCACTAACAAGGTGGTGCAGCAGTATAGAGGGGGGTGGGAGTCTGAGGCTGCCAGTGTAGTTGAGGATGTGAAGAAAAACCCTGAATCTGCTACAAATGGGATTGTTTTGAGGAAAAGATTGCAGCTTATGATGTATAATAACATGTTTAGGATTATGTTTGACAGGAGATTTGAGAGTGAAGATGATCCCCTTTTTGTTAAGCTTAGGGCTTTGAATGGTGAGAGGAGTAGATTGGCTCAGAGCTTTGAGTACAACTATGGTGATTTTATCCCAATTTTGAGGCCTTTCTTGAGGGGTTACTTAAAGATTTGTAAGGAGGTTAAGGAGAAGAGGTTGAAGCTATTCAAAGACTACTTTGTTGATGAAAGAAAGTAAGTTCACTTTTTTTTTCTTGTTAATCCCTTTATGCTCAATTTGATCATATCAGTTTTAATTATTAGTTTAATTTAGTTGTAAGGGTGTTTGACTAAATCTTGGAACAGTATGGATCAAATTGGAAAAGAAAAGGAAGTACTAGTTGACATTGCATTTCAGAATAGTAGGTCCATTTGACCCGATGGTTAAATTTTAATTAAGGTAGTTTTTGTTTTCTGTTTTCGAAGTGATAATTGATATTTCAAAATTGGCTGTTTGCAATTCTCCTGTGGCAATTAGAGGTTTGTCGTAACGGTGGCCTAGATTCTTTGTGCCCTAGCTTGCAGTGGCAAGAATAGTGAGTGATTTGGAGTAAAAAAGTTGATAACTTTTTGATGTTTATCAAATTTTTGGTTGAATTCCAGAATTGGCCACTAAGAATCTTGTATGATTGAGTGATAGTTAAAGTGCTTTGAGGTACTATTAGGTAGCTTTTGATGGTGGACCTTGTGTTTTAGTTTGTAACATTTTTATTGCTTTACACAGGAAGCTTGCAAATACCAAGAGTATGGACAGCAATGCTCTAAAATGTGCAATTGATCACATTCTTGAAGCTCAACAGAAGGGAGAGATCAACGAGGATAACGTTCTTTACATCGTTGAGAACATCAATGTTGCTGGTATGTTTCGAAATAACATATATTTGATTCTCTAGAGTATAATTTGTTCTAGTTTGGTTTAAGTGATTGCATCCTGGTCAGTATAAGGTAATTTATAAGTGAATGAAAATCCAATTCCAATTTTATATATTTTTTCTCAAAAGTAGTAGTTGAGAGTTACCAAATAAGGGCCCCAAGATTTAACTGCTTTAATGATGACAAGGACTGGTTGGTGCCTGGGGGCTACCACATACCAATTTCTTGTGGTGAATAAGATGTTATGTTTACATACAAGTAGAACATGTAGTTTCCAAGATTGAAGGGGAAATAAGTACCACAAATCTTATACTACTATAAGAGTTAAAGTCCCAAACAAAGTTGGATACAATCGGGTTATGTGGGTTTTACTGAATTCATTACTTTTGGTTCAAAGTGTGCATACATATGAAAAATGAGTTCATTATATATACATTTGCAATGAGATCATACACATTCTGAACTCACTAGTGGTAGATCTTGGAAATGCCTCGTCCTAAAGTTGTTTTATTGATTGTATCGCCTTGTAGTAAGTAATACGTGAGCTTTGATGAGGTCTTAAACTTAAAAAGTCACACGACCTACCATCGAGAACCATTGAAGCATGTCTTGTTTGTTCATATAAACTTCTTGGTTAGTTGATTGTTCAGCTGATATGCTTAATTCTTGTCTTGAACAGCAATCGAAACAACATTGTGGTCAATTGAGTGGGGTATCGCGGAACTAGTCAACCACCCTCACATCCAAAAGAAACTCCGTGACGAGATTGATTCAGTTCTTGGACCAGGAGTGCAAGTGAGTGAGCCAGACATGCTTAAGCTTCCGTACCTTCAGGCTGTGATCAAGGAGACTCTTAGACTCCGGATGGCAATTCCTCTTTTAGTCCCACACATGAACCTTCATGATGCAAAGCTTGCTGGATACGATATTCCAGCTGAGAGCAAAATCTTAGTTAACGCTTGGTGGTTAGCTAACAACCCCGCCCACTGGAAGAAACCTGAAGAGTTCAGACCTGAGAGGTTCTTGGAAGAGGAGAAACACGTTGAGGCCAATGGCAACGACTTCAGATTTCTTCCTTTCGGAGTTGGTAGGAGGAGTTGCCCCGGAATTATCCTTGCATTGCCAATTCTTGGCATCACCATTGGACGTTTGGTGCAGAACTTTGAGATGTTGCCTCCTCCAGGGCAGTCGAAGCTCGACACCTCGGAGAAAGGTGGACAGTTCAGTCTCCACATTTTGAAGCATTCCACCATTGTGATGAAACCAAGATCTTTCTAAAC
Organism: Solanum habrochaites; assembly: GCA_027704765.1. NCBI lineage: Eukaryota > Viridiplantae > Streptophyta > Magnoliopsida > Solanales > Solanaceae > Solanum > Solanum habrochaites. The sequence continues at coordinate 50,043,760 of JAKWJA010002494.1, read as the reverse complement.
TTTGTAATACTCTCAGTTAATTATGACTGTTGTTTGTTTGTTTGTTCAGAAAATTTTCTTCTCTTTTATGTTTTGATAAAAGTCTTATTAGACTAGATTCATTATAAGTTTTACCTTTATGATGTATCTTCTTGATGTACAATGGTAATTTGGCTTTCTGACAATTGCATTATTTTGACGAAAATTACTTGAGTTAATTTCTCATAATGTCACTTTTCTATCACCTACTAATTTCTTTGCTTACATTGAGGAAGGGGTAGGGAGGCTGAAGCCTGAAGTTACTGTATTTACACAATTATATTTATTTATTGGCAAAAATTTTATATAATAACAAACTAATAATATAAAATAAATAGAGTAGCTAGGGTTTGATTTAGTTGTGATCCATAGCAAACGTTTGCAAAAAAAAATTGTAAGGTGTCTCTCTCCCAAATATCTCGCTCGCCACTCTCCTCTAATCTCTCGCTCGTTTCCTCACTTTTTATACAAACACAACTGTATGAAAATTGTTTCTAATTGTGTAAAGCAGAGAAAATTGTATAAATACATATATTTTGTTTCCCTCTTTCCCTTCTTTCAGATCTCGCTCGCCACTGTCCCAAATCTAGCTCGCCACCCTCGCCTTTCTCACTTATACAAACAGAAGCAAAATGTATAAATTGTGTTTCTGTTTGTATAAAGCGTGAGAAAATTGTATATACACATGCAAGTACATATATTTTCGTCGTATACACTTACAATTATACAATAAAAATACTCCCCTGCCCAGTTTCTTTTGTCTTTCTCTCTTTCTCGTTTTATACAATTTTCAAATTGTATTTAGTTTCTCTCTTTCTCGTTTTATACAATTCGATTCAATTGTATATTTCTTGTCAAGTCTCTTTTGTCTTTCTCTCTTTCTCATTTTATACAAATTCAAATTGTATATAAACGTTCTATACACTTATAATAATACAATTTGTTTTATACACTTCGTTTTTATACGTTTCTCTGCCCAAGTGTCTTTCTCTTTCTTGTTTTATACATTTCGTTTTATACAATTTGCTTCAACTGTATATGTGTAGCGAATTATATAGTTTCTATGTTTGCTATGGAGCGCAATTATGCAAACTTTACTATAACATACAAATATAAATTTTTTATTTGCTATATGTGAAAGTTGTCCTTTATTTATTATTCATCAAATAATCGATTTAGTATGTAAATACATGCTACTTAATCGTATGATTAAATGTGTTATAATATGAGTTCACTTAACTTAAATGTAATGCAACATTGAATATGTGAAAGTAGTTGGTGTCTCTTGGTCCACAGTCGATTTGATCTGGTCTATGATATCAAATGTGTGCATTTAAATCTTATTTATTCTTTACCTAATTTTTAATTGAACATTATTAAATTAAACTAATCTTGTTAGGTATTACATTGTTGTGGTACTTTTTAAAAGAACGACATTGATGTCTCAACGTCTCCTATTACCATTGGTTAAATTACATAATTATTCATCTAACCATGGTTCTCTAGTGGAGACTAATCACCATCAATGTATCGATAACTTTCTAAATTTGGAAGTAAAAATTTATTTAAATACTTAAATTATAATTTATTTCAAATTTTTAATTAAGCATTTAAACACATAATAACATATTTTTATAAAACATTTTCGATAATCAAATTTTGAAAGGGAGAAGGCAAAATAGACGCTAATATTTCTGGTTCCTAAGCGCAGGATCAAGTCTTCACCCCTAGTACTACAATTATTATTATTTAATTAATAAAATAATTTATCTTTTCTGACCAAAAAATATATAAAAAAACTCAAAGATTGCTTTCAATTGAGTTGCAATGTGGAATTAAAAATGACATGTGATAAATTCAAGTATTCAATAGACGTTTGTGAATATTGATAAATATTTTTGAATCGAAAGTAATTAATACAAATATTTTATTGTGTGTTTAATAATGAAAATAAGTCATAGTTAAGCATCTAAATAGAGAAAATATATAAATATCCTTTAAGATTTGTTCGTTAAATTTTCTTTAGTACTTTAACTTTACAAATAATTACTTACTCCCTAATCTCATTTCAAGTGAATTAACATTCACCCAAAAAGCTTATGTGGTAAATAAAAAATTAAAAAGTAAGTGAAAATATAAAAATAAAAAATAAATAGGGCCTTTTTTTTTCTTTCCCCCCATCCGCACCCCTCTTTCTCCTATTTCGAATCTCACCCCCACCCATAACCTTCTTTCGTACTTTCACGAGAAAGCAAGTTATCGACCTTGTCTCCGTGTTTGACCCCTTTCTTCTTCTTCAAGCTTCCCTCTCCGCCACTGTCTTTCTTCTTCTTCGAAATACCGTACCTGTTACTTCATTTCAAATTAGTCTTGCTTATTCTTAGAAGTGATGAATAAGAAAAAATGAAAAAAACTAACAACTAATTGTTGCTTCAAGATCTTACCTATGGAAGGGTTTATTGATTACGATGAACTTGAAACTTTTTTTTAATTTAAAAAATTTATAATTTTTTCATCTTAAATTACTTATTTAATTTGTATTATTTATTTATTTTGATAATGTGTTTTAAAATTGAATGTGTTTTCTAGTTTTGAATCTGTTAGAGCTTGACTTTATTTTTATAATCTTGAATCAATCCTCAATTTTTTACTATTTTTATATCTCTAAAATTGTCTAAATAAATAGAAATAAAAAAACTCAAAATTTTAGTAGTTTTCGATGTGGCAATGAGGTGATGCTGATATGACGATGAAATGGTGCGTGTATAACACACTTGCCATAGTTTTACTTGTAATGTTAGAGTTGAAAAACAATCACTTCAAAAATGTTAAGGATTTTTAATTTATCTAAAAAGAATGTGAATATACTATAATTGAAAACAATTGAATTTTAAAATTTTATTTTTATCCTTGATGAAATGTTGGATTGCCAAGAAATAATCATAAATTATTTTGGATCATAAACATCAAATAAATAATTTAAGTTTTATATCAATTAAATAATATTACGTAAATTATATAGCTTAAAAAAAAACTCAATTAAAAGGTTTTTTGAATGTCGATGACAAATCCTTTTTAAGTTTTGGATGGTGACAATTTGGTCTCTTTTGATACACTTGAATGAGAATTTCAATTGATTCACTCAATTTAAAAATAATTGAAAATTGAATATGTATCTTTTAAATTTTAGATGGTGAAACTTGTGTGTTTATTTCCGTATAAACTTATCAAAAGAACGGCTAATTTTTTCACTCAATTTAAAGATAATTGAATGTCAATCACGAATTCGTTAGATTTTGGATGAGCTTTCTCCCTTGTTTTGGTCAAGATATTTTCTATCGTTTATTTTACTTGTCATTTTTATTAAAAAAATAAAAATAAAATAATTTATAATACTTATTGTTTTTTAAATAATCAAGTTATTTCCTACTCCCATGATTTTTGAAGGCTTAACGTAGATAGACAATAATAAAAGAATCATTTACATTTTTTAAACACCCTAAGTTTTTTTTTGTAAAATTATGTATATTTAAGAGTTTGAAATATCATATAATAAAAAATATTGTCATAAAAATAGATAGATAGGTTATTTATTATCTAAACTATTATTAGGAATTTTCTCTGATCAATTAAATCTTAACCGATAAATTTAATCTGTGTCATGTGTCAAATCCAACGCAAGAACTTGAGAAGATAGTGAGAAATTGAAAGAAGAAATATCGCATATTCAAATAAAATTTCAATTTCAAATCATGTTCAAACAAAATTAAAATAATAATAAATTGAATTTATAAATTAATTATATAAAATCGTAGTGAGATTATTTTCCTTTAATACAAATTATAATTTATTTATACACATAATAATTAGATAATTCCTAAATTCAATCTTATCTTGATAATTAAATTAATCAAACATTAAATGATGTATGCACTTAGCAAAAGTCTGTATGACCTCCACCAACCCACCCCACCCCCCCCCCCGCACCCTCTCTCTTTCCTCTACCTAACCCCATCTACCACCCGTTAAACTTAACGCCGTTAACTCTTCACCTAACCCCCATCTTTCTCCTCTATAAATACTCTGTTTTTTCCTCATTCAGTAAATATCAAAACATTTCTTTTCTTTTAACTTCGCTCAAAAACAACACACATTTGTTGTCCAAAAATGGATCTTCTCTTACTGGAGAAGACCTTAATAGGTCTTTTCTTTGCCATTTTAATCGCTATTATCATCTCTAAACTCCGTTCCAAGCGATTTAAACTACCCCCAGGTCCAATTCCAGTTCCAATTTTTGGAAATTGGCTTCAAGTTGGTGATGATTTGAACCATAGAAACCTTACTGAGTATGCTAAAAAATTTGGTGATGTGTTCTTGCTTAGAATGGGGCAAAGGAACTTAGCTGTTGTGTCATCCCCTGAATTAGCTAAAGAAGTTTTACACACACAAGGGGTTGAATTTGGTTCAAGAACAAGAAATGTTGTTTTTGATATTTTTACAGGAAAGGGTCAAGATATGGTTTTTACAGTGTATGGTGAGCACTGGAGGAAAATGAGGAGGATTATGACTGTACCCTTTTTTACTAATAAGGTGGTGCAGCAGTATAGAGGGGGGTGGGAGTCTGAGGCTGCCAGTGTAGTTGAGGATGTGAAGAAAAACCCTGAATCTGCTACAAATGGGATTGTTTTGAGGAAAAGATTGCAGCTTATGATGTATAATAACATGTTTAGGATTATGTTTGATAGGAGATTTGAGAGTGAAGATGATCCCCTTTTTGTAAAGCTTAGGGCTTTGAATGGTGAGAGGAGTAGATTGGCTCAGAGCTTTGAGTACAACTATGGTGATTTTATCCCAATTTTGAGGCCTTTCTTGAGGGGTTACTTGAAGATTTGTAAGGAGGTTAAGGAGAAGAGGTTGAAACTATTTAAAGACTACTTTGTTGATGAAAGAAAGTAAGTTCACTTCACTTTATGTCCTTTATGCTCAATTATTGATTTTCCCTAGTTTTATTCTCTTGATGTAAATGTGTAGGACATAGGATCAATCTAAAGAACCAATCATTACTCAGTCTCATTTATAAAGTAGGTGTTTTGTTGGTAAAGATCTTTGAATGTGGGGATCACATCACAAAGTGTTGTTTTTATTGTCTAGGATATAGGATCAATGTAAAGAACCAAACTTTACTCAGTCCTGCATCAATGAGGGATGGTGTGACTGGACTTCTATATGGCTTAGGACAATTCTATATGAGGGGTGATGAGATAACTTTCGGGTTTAGTTAGGCTATATATCTTATACTCTCTTATCATGGTATTTGAGCCAAGCTATTCTAATTCTTTGTTTACCCAATGTTGAGTCCTATATGTGTTGTCTATGCTCTAGATGGTAGGCCTGTGCGTGCAGGGTGTTGGAAGTCCCATTTGGTTTTGGATGGTGTGATTGAACTCTTCATATGATCTTGAGCAATTGAGCTAGCTTTTGAGCTTGAGTTAAGCTTACAGACCATTTTCTTACTAGATTTTGACTAGAATAATTAGAGCTTTTGAAAGGATATGCAGAAACCAAACGCCCCCTTTACCACATGGTGAAGTGTTGGAAATTCCTAATGCTGTAAGGTCTGGCTAGATGAAGTGCTTTGAGTTATGATTAGTTTGTAACATTTTTATTGCTTTGTGCAGGAAACTTGCCAATACCAAGAGCATGGACAGCAATGCTCTAAAATGTGCCATTGATCACATTCTTGATGCTCAACAGAAAGGAGAGATCAACGAGGATAACGTTCTTTACATTGTTGAGAACATTAATGTTGCTGGTATGTTTCAAAATACTCTCGATATACTTTGTTCTAGTTTGGTTTAAAGTATGGGATTCTCCTTGTGAAAATGTTGAAAAATAACTTTTTGACGATACTTTGTTTGGTATCTATCCTTTTGAGTTCCTTTTGGATAAGAGTAACAGAATGGTGTGTTTGGCTGGTAAACCAAGAATGACAATGTCAACCTCCACATATTTTTTTTGTACGGCATTTGGATTTGCACCAAAGTTTAAGTAACTTATTATCAGTTGTTACATGATTTTTAATCATCCTAGTCAGAAACTAAGTAATTTATAAGTGAATGCATTTGAGTGGGGAACAGCAACTGAAACAATTGCTAAAGAAAAGGAAGAATCCACCCCAGGGGCTCGCGTGTGGTTAGCTAGTTAGTGAGACAATCACTTTGCACAGGGATGATGAATAGCTGGTCTTAGAGGATGATTAACTGCACTAGGACTGATACATGGCCCAGATTCCTTTGAGGGGCAGCAGTGGGGAACTTTCCGGAATGCCGAAAGCCTGATGGATCCCTTTTCCGATTTATTCTGTTATTTAATCAGAGGTAGTAGGTGAGAAGTTCCAAATAAGTGGATAGGTAACAGTTTGATATGGTTGGTGTACTTGCCAATTTCTTGGTGAGAGTTAGGTAGAGCAGGGTTGTTGGTGCACATTTCAAGGCATCTAACTTTCCTTGAGTAATGACTTGTGACAATTCATGTTAATTATGATCATGATAGTGGATCAATGTACTAAAAGATCAACAAAAATGGATTTACGCAGGTTTCTGAGTTTTACTGAACTCACTGCTTTTGATCTGTAGTGCATGCATATCAAAGAAGGATCTCTTATATATATATATATATGATGAAATCATACTCATTTTGAACTCACTAATTGTCGATCTTGGAATTACCTCTGAGCTTTGATGAGGATGATCTCGAATAAAACTAGCATTTAGGATCGTTGAAGTATGTTTAGTTGTTTATATCTGTTCATAAACTTCTTGGTTTGTTGATTATTCAGCTGATATGCTTAATTCTTGTCATGAACAGCAATCGAAACAACATTGTGGTCAATTGAGTGGGGTATCGCGGAACTAGTCAACCACCCTCACATCCAAAAGAAACTCCGTGACGAGATTGATACAGTTCTTGGACCAGGAGTGCAAGTGACTGAGCCAGACATGCCTAAGCTTCCGTACCTTCAGGCTGTGATCAAGGAGACTCTTAGACTCCGGATGGCAATTCCTCTTTTAGTCCCACACATGAACCTTCATGATGCGAAGCTTGCTGGATACGATATTCCAGCTGAGAGCAAAATCTTAGTTAACGCTTGGTGGTTAGCTAACAACCCCGCCCACTGGAAGAAACCTGAAGAGTTCAGACCTGAGAGGTTCTTGGAAGAGGAGAAACACGTTGAGGCCAATGGCAACGACTTCAGATTTCTTCCTTTCGGTGTTGGTAGGAGGAGTTGCCCCGGAATTATCCTTGCATTGCCAATTCTTGGCATCACTATTGGACGTTTGGTGCAGAACTTTGAGATGTTGCCTCCTCCAGGGCAGTCGAAGCTCGACACCTCGGAGAAAGGTGGACAGTTCAGTCTACACATTTTGAAGCATTCCACCATTGTGATGAAACCAAGATCATTCTGAACTTTATAATACTATCAGTTAAGGGGTTCTGAAGAAAACTGATAGAAGTATGGTTGTTATTTTGATTGAAAAGTGAAAACCTTGTAAGTTTTATAGAAAAAAACATTTTTCTTCTTGGACTAAAATGCATTACAAGATTTACATTTATCTGAAAATAATAATGTTCTCTTGATGTACAATTGTTGAACATGGATATTCCCATAAGAACATTATTGAAGAATTAATTGCATTGTTTGGGCTAAAATTGTCATTCCATAAGAACATTATTGAAGGATTTTCCGATCGATTTTGAAATACATGTTATTTAACAATAATTATGCTTAAAGTTTATTTAACAACGCATACGTCACAATGTTTTTTTTTTAATTTGACGTAAATATCGAATACATGTAAAACAATTGTACCAGGTGGGTCTTCAGTTCACTTAATTCTCTATTTGGTTATGAAAATAAAAGATCTGTTTGATTTGTCTTCGATTTTTTATTCTTTTCACCTAACCTAAGTTAGGTACGTTGCCCCATATCTAAATGACATTATCAAATTTAACTTACATAGTTAAGTATGTTTCTATGTCGTGATAAAGACCATTTTATGTTTAATTATTGTTTTTTATTAAATTTTGTATCAATTAAATATCATCATATAAAATAAGACGGAAGGAGTATTAGCGAAAGAGTTTGGTGGACGATGAACATGTTTGTGCCATTTGGTTAAGTTACATTATTGTTTATCTAACCATGGATCTCTATGCATCTAGTAGACAAATAATCACCATTAATGACTTGTCATTTACCTAATTTATATTAATTGAGAAAGTCATATTTTTTTAAAACAAAATAAATGACTTTCTAAAATAATCATAATAGAAATTGAGTGATCATAAAACTCAACTCAAATTTGTACATGGGTTTTTTGCATTATCATCTAGTATAGTCTAATCAACTTTAATCCCTCGAAATTTACATTGGATTTCTCATACTTTATCATAGAGATTGCACAAATCGAAAAGGGGTATAAAGAAAATCTTTTACCATACCTTGATCACAAATAAGTTAAAAAAAAATAATTTAAAATATCAATTATATAATTTTTGTATCGTGACAATTTATAATGAACAAACAAAATCTATATTAGTTATCAGTTCCTCCTTTTGTCCAAACTTGTTTGCTTTAGAATTTAGATTTAAAAAAATGCAAGGCAAATTAATACGTCTGACTTTTGACAAATAAAAATTATATAAATCTATATTTTCCCTAAAGAAAATTAAGATATACAAATATATATTCACAAGAAAAAACAAATAAATTTAACTTATTTTTTTTAAAAGAAATAAAAATAAATAAAGGATATGCTTGTTATAGTTTTGATCAATTCCTTTTTCTTTAAAAATAAAGAATATTACTCAAAAATGATGATTCATAAATTCGTGTTCGAATATTATTTTCTATTCTAAATAATATGTACATATATATGAACAAACAAATTTCACTATTTTACGGACTATATGTCCCGCTTGTCCACGTATTTCAAAGATGAGCAGATTTTAGTCTGCCTTAGGAAATATTTGAATTAATTTTGTCGCTCGATGATAATTATTCATAATATTATTTTGAAATATTTAATGATGTTTTTCGTTTTATGAAATTAATAAATAATTTTTATTTAATTTTTAATTTACTTTTATTATAATTATAGTCATATTTCTATTACATTTTTTCAATACATTGTATTTATTTTAAATTCAAAAGGTCATATGATAAATTGCCATTCGAAAAAGGGCCTAAAATATCCTTAAACTATTGGAAATGGTATAAAATTACCCTCCATCCACCTATTGGCTCCAAAATACCCTTTCCACCCATCTATTGGGTCCAAAATACCCTTGTCATCCACCTTTTGGTTCAAAATTGACCACTTATTTAACGATTTTATATTTAAACTATTTAAATATTTTTTAAAATACGTGGCTCTCAACTATTTGTTATAATTAAACTTATAAGTATAATTTATAAATCAATCCACTACCCACCCATTATTAATTAAATTCCTCTAAATTAATAAACCCTTCACATTATTAATGCAAACTACTGCCAATTGAGTGTTTTTTAAAAATTATAGAAGTAAATTATCATACATTCAAGTGGCTAAATAAAAATCACCGATAGACTTAAAAGTCTGACTATGTTCATCTTAATTATTCTTACGTCTCAATTATGTGATGTTACTTCATAGGTAATTTTTTTTCAAAATAATATATTAAGGGTTTTAAAACAAGTCATAAATATTTATAAAATTATATTTAAAAAAAGTGCATGAATTAATTCGGGATGTATTACTTCTTTACCTTTAATCATAAATTTCTAATTCAATTTTGAAAGAAAGTGTCCTCCTAAATAAGCGGCTCAACCTAAATTTAATTGGGGCTTCGATTCAGACTCAAATAATTTTGGATGTCATTTTCAGGAATCTATAATTTCATCGTGTTTTAGTAGTGTTTATGAAGATTTTGATATTATAATTGGATTATTAATTGGGTGAGGTTTAGTTAGTAATGAGTGGGTAATAGGTTGATTTATAAATTATATTAATAAATTAAAATTATAACCAATAGTTTAAGCCAAGTATTTTTAAATTTTTTTAAAAAGTTTAATTTTAAAACAATTAAAAAAGTGGTCAATTTTGAACCTAAAGGTGGATGACAAGGATATTTGGGAGGCAATAGGTGGATGAAAAGAATATTTTGGAGCCAATAGGTGGATGAAGGGTAATTTTGTACCATTTTCAATACTTCAAAAGTATTTTAAAACCTTTTTCGATTATCATTTTATTTATAATTTCTTAAAGAATATGTCAAATCAACAGTGGATAATTATTATTGAATAGGAAAATACTATTTTTGAATCAATAGATAGCATTATAAAAAGTGTCCTTTGATTGGCAATAACTAATTTTAGAGTACATGATTAACTTATTTGATCGTTATAATATAAATAGTAAGATAAATTTTAATATTTATCTAGTATCTGTAATAAAATAATTTTATATTATATCTTAAAATTATTATATTTTATACCTTATACGACGAATAACACCTGACCGGTCCTAAGGAACCAGACAGGAAGTCACATGTTAAGGAACTGAATGGAGTGGCAACAATAATTGATTTCGAGATTTACAAAAATGTGTCCAGCCATGTAGTCTTGTCCCCACCCACCCAACCCTCTTTGTCCCCTCAATTCACCTAAATCGTATTTACGTGTTATATTTGTTTTGATATGATATATTTTTAACGATAGAGAGTTATTTAAAAATAATTATATTTAAATTAATTAAGGATTATTTTAGAAAATATTTTTCTTTCTTCATAAAATAATATATATATATATACATATATTCTTTATGAAATCAACTTATGAAAATATACGAAACATATTATAATTTGAAATTATTATACAAAATATAAATTTTAATATCTGAATTTGCATCGCGTTGTTCTATAAATAGCATTTGAATTACAGTCGGTTTCCTCTATCTTCTTCTCATTTCGACTATTATTCTTTGAATTTCTCTTTTTCCCAAGGTTAGCCCCAGCTAGCATGTTTACAAAATATATTATCAACTTTTATGAAGATTGACAAAAATATAAAAAAATAAAAAAATCATGTTCTATTTCCCATGTATAGGCTCATAACTTTATATATTTTCGAGTTTTGTCCATTTCAAGTCTATTTATAAGCATGTACCAGCTAGCCTGTCTACACTAACATCTTAATTATATTTTCTTTATAAGTTTTTATAATTTATTATTTAAAGAAAAAAATATATATGAGAAACAAAGTTTGACTAAAATTAGCAAAAGTTATACTTTGAAAAGATTTTAGCTAGGATAATATGAGCTTTTGAAGGTTTAAATAAAACAAATATAAAGAATAATACGCAAAAAAAAATACGATACTCATATCAGATATATATAAGTTTCATCATACTTACACGTTTCGAACTTAAAAAAGACCTAATAAGTGCCCCTTTTGGAGACAAATTTGTTTTAGCTGCAAATTGCCTAAATTCACCAAAATGTGTAAAGACAAATAAAGTGAAGTATATTCTTATCAGAGATAAAAGTTATTCAACAAAGTTACTTTCTCTGTTTTATTTTATATGACTTTTTTATTTTTTAACTATCAAAAAACAAAAAAGATTTAAATCAGTAAATATTTGATCACGCTATAAATGCATACTCTTTTATTTAAAAAATTGATTTCTCTTAATCATAATATTTATAAAAAAAAAATTTAAATTACATCATATAAATTGAATCCGAAAAAAAAAACATATGATCAACCGAAGGCAAAGACCCAAGTGGCAAAGAAGGAAAGAAGCAATTTTATCATCCATATGATATAGACCAATTGTAAAGTCCCAAGTGGCAAATTAAAAAATGTATAGAAAAAAAAAAGTTAAAACTTTATCAGCCACTTTAAAGAATAAAAAAAAATATAAAATTCCAGTATCACCCGTTGAAGAACAACTGGAGTATATATTATTCTCTCTTATATAATAATAAAAAATTATAAGTACTACTTTTCTCCGATTTATACTACTCATTTTTTTTAAAATTAATTTTTATTTTTATATTAATTAATAATTTAATATTAAAATATTCAATCAAATAAAACTAAACTCGTATAAAATAAGACAGATCGATTTAGTTGAGTAATATATATATGTATGTCTTCATCAAGAATCAACATCTCACTTCACAATCTCTCAAAAAGAATATTTTTCTATGATGAATACTAGCTCCCATTTCCCAGGTGATCGTAGATCATCTGATGGATTTGAATTCGGTCATTGTTGTGGTGGCGGAGGTGATAATGATGTTCTCTGCTTTTCGAGCAGACGATCATCGGAGGAAGAGGTTGTTATTGGAAGTGGTAGTGATCGTACAGTAGTCCAAGGAGATTACTTCGATGGAGTTTTTAAGTATATACATCAGATGCTTATGGAAGATCAAGAAGATTTAGAAAATAGGCCATGTATGTTTCAAGATTGCATAGCTCTTCAAGCAGCTGAGAAATCGTTTTATGACGCCTTGAATCCACCTCCAATTCATCGCGATTTCGTTGATGATAGTGGTAATCAATTTCAAGACGATTACTGCGATGCTGTGAATCAGTTTGCTGAGACAACTTTCAATTCTGACTTAGATAATGACCAATGTTCGTTTTTTTATAATACTAATACTATCTGTCATGGTGTTGGTGATGGTATTAGTGTTGTCAATGGCGATACATCGAATGCTATCAATTATCATGATCTCAATGAAGGTGGGATTCCAAGTTGTGATGGAAACAAAAAGCATACTCGCGATGAAAATAGTGAGAGTTCAAAAGGGCGAAAATCGAAGCAGTTGGCTAGTAATGGAACAGAGGATGGAAAAACAGAGGAGCACTATGATAAGGCGCTTCTCTGCCCTGGTTTGAATCCTTCGTTTTACGAAAATCGATCAAAATCAGCAACAGCATGGGATAATGCAGCATGGGATAAACAAAAGAGCTCTCATATAAAGCATTCTAAACGTGGAAGGCCTCGTGGAAGCAAAAGAGGCGTTAAGACGAATGAAGTAGTAGATCTTACTAGCCTCCTAACGCGTTGCGCGGAGGCTGCAGCGAGCTACAACACCAAAACATTCATACAGGTACTCAATAAAATTAGGGAACATTCTTCTCCTTTTGGTGATGCTACTTCAAGATTGGCCTATTGCTTTGCCAATGCCCTGGAAGCTCGTTTTGCTGGCGGAGATACAACATGGATCACAAGTAAGAAAATATCAGCTGCAGATTTCTTAAAAGCTTATCAGGTCTACATCACTGCTTGCCCATTCAAGAGGATGTCAAACATATTCGCCAACAAGTCTATCGCGAAGCTAACAAGTGAATCATCGAGGGTTCATATAATAGATTTTGGTATTCTATATGGATTTCAATGGCCTTGTATAATACACGGGATTTCCCTAAGGCCCGGGGGACCTCCAAAGCTTAAGATCACAGGAATAGATTTCCCTCAGCCAGGTTTTCGACCAGCGGAGAGAGTTGAGGAGACAGGACGACGTTTGAAGGAGTATTGCAAGAGATTTGATGTTCCATTTGAGTATAAAGCAATAGCTAAGAAATGGGATGAGATCAAAGTGGAAGATTTGGATATCGATAGAGATGAAATCGTGGTGGTGAATTGCTTGTACAGGCTAAAGAATGTCCTTGATGAAACAGTAGTAGTAACACACAACAACAAAAATCCAAGAGATGCTGTTCTCAACTTGATCAAGGAGATAAATCCTCATTACTTTGTCCATGGGATCGTCAACGCTATGTACAATGCATCTTTCTTCACTACAAGATTCCGAGAGGCTTTATTCCATTTCTCGTCCCAATTTGACATGTTTGAGGCCACAATGCCACGAGAAGATGAAGGAAGGATGATGTTTGAGCAGGAAGTATTCGGAAGAGATATCATGAACGTTATAGCTAGTGAAGGGGCGGAGAGAGTGGAGAGGCCTGAAAGTTACAAGAAATGGTCAATGAGGAATCAGATAGCGGGGTTTAGACAACTTCCATTGAATCAAGACATCGTCAAGGAAGTAAAGACCAAGGTGAAAATGTTCTATCACGCCGATTTTCTAGTGGATGAAGATAGCAATTGGATGTTGCAAGGCTGGAAAGGAAGAATTATGTATGCACTCTCAGTTTGGGAGCCTATTCATAAGTAAAATCTTGCATTCATTTCTCCTAAAAACATAAATCGATTGAAATTCAATAAATATATCGTCTTATTTTACTTTCCAAATAGCAATACTGTGACCACATGGCCATTAAAACTCTGACATAAACTTGGTACGACGTAAAATATATTACAAATAAGCATAGTTGCCCATATTCTAAATTTAAAACACATCATACAGCGGAGAAATAGAGGGAAAAACTGACTTTAAAACATAAACAATGTGGCAAACATCAGATCTGAAGCAGAGAGTATACTAACATGTAAGTAACGTAACAATCGTGTCACATAAAATGAAATAGAGAAATAACGAATACATTTTTAATATATTGTAACAGTTATTCTGTCTTATTTTTTTATTAGTCGTAAGTATATTTATTTATGGACTTGGTTGACTTAGACCTTCAAAACAATCCCAACTGAAGTCCCTAACAAAACATAATGATAAAGAAAGTAAGTAGCAAAAAAAGTACCACTTACTCTGATTTTATTAATGCGTGAATCCAGATTAATCGAGGCCTCAAAACAGGAACGGAACACTAGCGGAACCTTTTTTTAAATGAAAGCAAGCCATACTTATCATGATCTATGTACTCATGAAATGTTAAGTGATTCATAAATTGGCTTGTTAGCTACATTTAATTGTATGAACTGGTCTTTAATTTTTGTCCTTAAAAATAGAACTTATGTCTAGCGGGTTATAATTTTGTAAGAGTTCAAGACATAACTTATGGAATATTATGAATTTATGATGCAAAATTATAAATTTATGTCCCGTGAAGAAGTTATTTGCTTTGAGGGACAAAAATAAAAAACCAATACAAAAATTAATCATGTATTAATAAAAGATGAGAAAATTACTCACTGATTTGGGCCTGGACTGAAATATGGGCTCATCATCAGCCCATGAGCAAATCTAAGCCCACTCTGCAGGGCCCATTATTAGATCTCATCTTAATTTCAATTTTCTATAATATCCTTTTACGATTTTTTTCACCTTATACTTCATTTTTTCGAAATTTAATCAATTAATTAATTAATTTCTGAATATTGTTTAATATAATATTATCAAAAATACAAATTATTTAATATTTTTCTTTTCTCCTAAACAACTTTCATGCTGTCGTAAACACCTTATTTCCCTAAAATATATATATATATATATATATATGAAAATGTCGGCAATTATTGCTTCATTTTCATTTTTTTTGTGAACTTTAATTTTGCAATTTTCTTCCTGGAAGTATCTCTTATTTTATCTTATTGACTTAAGGATTTTAGCTCGCGCTCATTTAGAGAGGAGATTTCGAACAAAGAAAATTATATTTGATATCTTTTAAATATTTTAAATTTCTGACTAATTTACTTACGAAAGTTTTGGATAATTAACCAACTTTTTTTTTGCCGTTTGGGAAATCTATTAACTCTTTCCTAAATCCTACCTGTTGGATATATACTATTTTAGTAAATATTGATTATGGAAAATTATACTTTTTATTTCTTTTCTTTATTAGAAAATTTAATCATATAATTAATATTGTAATAGAACTCTATTTAGTATTTTCTTTTACTAATCTCTTTATGTTGTAAATTCCCCTTATAAATACAAGAATACAGAATGAACAAGGACTCACTTTCATCTTTTATTAGGTCCAACTAAATTTGAATTCACGCATTATAGAGCCTACTTTTTTTTAGAGGGAGGTGACACTTTCAATAATTTTATTTTTTTAAATTTCAGACGTTAAATCTCACTCGAAACCTCTTGAAGGAAGAAATCTCAATCACCTCACCACATTTCACGTCAGTTCATATGCACACAAAAACGTGTTCAAGTTATCTTAACCTAGTCCTGTTGATGAATATTTCACAATGGGATAGATAGGTATTGAATGTAAGTAAAAAATATATATTATAAAGTAGGTTTAGAAGTAGGAATTAGTTATTATGCCATGCACATGAATAACTTTTGGCAGGCTATTAAATTGTCTTTTTCCCTAGACTTATTATTTTGCCAAATCTATTACCAATAAACCATACACATGCAAGCAAAACAAAAATAATAGTAATAATTCATGCATAGGAAATTCATCAAACCTCATACTTGGATTTTACTAAAAAAACAAACACATTCAATTTCGTAAATATGGAGAGCACTACTAGTTTTATTGTCCTTTTTGGCAATAAAACAGAAAATAATGGGATCAAATATTTATTTTCTTGCCCTAATTTACTACTCCAATAAGGTGAAAAATGAAACGAGGATAAACATCATTTATGGTATATAGACATATTACACGTGGGTTCCCTACATAGTAAAAATAAATATTTAGTTTTACACATTTAATTTAGCAAATCAAAAGAGTTTAAAAGACTCGCTAAAATTAAGAATTTAACATTATATGCAATATAAGCATTTGAAGTACTAAACGAAATAATTATTATTTAAATTGATAATAAGTGAATCATATTTTTATAAATTAATTTTATCGCGCTATTTATTTTTACCAAATTTAATAGAACCTATAGAAGGTAGACATGAATACATGTTGCAAACATAATGTAACAAATGAGTGATATGTCATTCTCCTAAATAATCGTATCATGCGTACCATGCATGATAAACGAAACCCTAGTAAATATAAATACAAATAAAATAAATGTTTTTCCTATATAAACCTAGAAATTAACATGCATACATACCTACTACTATTATTATTATTTTTACAATTTAGTAAGTCATTGCACCTTTCACGAAGATATATTATTATTTTATTTATATGACAACTATCAATTCTCGTTTCTTATCTTTATTCTAACCTAATGAATTCATGCAAGAAAAAAAAAATAGGTACATGTTAG
Source organism: Solanum habrochaites (assembly GCA_027704765.1). Lineage (NCBI taxonomy): Eukaryota > Viridiplantae > Streptophyta > Magnoliopsida > Solanales > Solanaceae > Solanum > Solanum habrochaites. The sequence continues at coordinate 50,026,637 of JAKWJA010002494.1, read as the reverse complement.
GTAAGTTTTAATTTAACCGTAATTCTTGATCAAATTCTTCATTATTATTATTATTCTAAATAAGTGGAATACTTATTTAAAATTTGATCAAAATTAATAGATAGATCGATTTTATCAGAAAGATTATTACTAAAATCACTTGGATTGAGGATTCAAGGTCCAAGCTCCTCAACTAGACACATTAGGTTTCTAAGGTAATAGTACCTTCAATTAGAAAAACTTAATGAATCAGGTTGAATGATATTAAGAACTAAAAAAAAAAAATTGAAGCGCCTGAATACTCTCTATCTAATATTTTGTATTTAGGGCCGAGTAACGACTCTTGGGCCTGATTCTTTTGTCTTACGTTTTTTTTTATTAGGAGCTGAATTTATATTGGGCTCGATTCTGTGATCTTTGTAACTTTGTATATAATTAGTCTAATCCAGACCAAGTCTAGTTAAAGAAAAGATCGTTGAATTTTTTTATTTTAATATTGAAAAGTGAAAATTCCATTGATGTTAAAATGTTTTTAAATATATAAAATAATAGGCAAGTTATTAAATTAAAATCGAAAGTCAATCAATATAAAAGTTTCGATTCAAATAAAGTTCAAACGAGTAAGATAATTTTATTGATATCTTCTTTCTTCTAAATAGATGAGTCAATTATTTAAAGTTTGATTGAAACTTTTATTATCTATTAGATGGGTCAAACAATCGAACCATCGAATTAGGCTGATATTTATTTCACATAGCCTTCTTTTTTTTAAAAAAAAAATCAATCTAGATCGAACAGACATGAATAATGTTGATGTAGACTTTCACATAACAATGAAATAAACTTTTAATTTATATGTTAATTAAATCCACAAAGAATACCTCACTCGTTAATATAATTGGAAATATGTACATATAAGTTTTATCCGTCAAAAACATATAAACATAAATAATATATTGTAAGCTTTTAATTGACTCAAATCAAACTTTAATTTATATGTGAATCCCTAAAGCATACCTCACTCGCTTAGTATATAATTATTGAGGTTATGTACATATATATAGGTGACAAATGACAAAATTTCTGTTCAATATATACTTTGAGATTATTTACAAATAGTTTTAAAATATAAACATTCCACTAAATTTTTCTTCATTATTTTTAATAATTGAAGTTATTTGATGATATACTAAAATTATATATGATACGATCAAGTCAAAAATAATAATATAAACAAATTAATAATTGACTAGTTAAAGATTCTTCAAAAATATTTCAATATTTTCTACGTTTGACTCGTACAAATATATCTAAATTATTACTCCTCCTACAATATAAACTAATTAAAGCTTAAATGCTCAACATAATCTCAATGATCATATATAAATTATGTAAACCAAATAAAAATATAACTTGCAAAGAGTTGACATTTAGGGTGCGTTTGGTACGGAAGAAAACCATGAAAACTTCAAGAGTATATTTTCCTTTGATGCCAAATATAGTGTTAAATTAATTAATCAGTCAAAGTTAATATAACTATTCTAACAATTTTACTATCACATTGTAATCAACATTCATACATAAATAGAAGGATTGAAATTATATAAACAATAATTAAGATACAAAAATTTCTACACTATCAATAAATTTTAATTTATTATATAATATATAAAATGTTAAATATCGTATTTTTAATTAGTACTTATTAAATTTATCTATAATCATCTTATACGTCAACAAATATGACAATCGTCAACTTTATTTTATGTCATAAATATTTTTGAAAAGATACATCTGTAGTTATCAAAATTGTTAATAATTAAATTTTATTTTGACTGACATGCACGCGACTTGACTTATTTAGCTTAATACTAATACAATTTTTAAATAAATAATTAGAAAATTAAATAAAATTCATTATATGATATTTATCCCTTTTCAATGTGTTAAACAAAGACACATTTTGATATTTAAAAATTTAACTTTTAACTTTTTAATTTTACCTTTATAATAACATGGTTGATGATCTTTTAGCAATATAAATATCATAATAGTGAAAAAAAATTCGACACAATATATTATCATCACAAAATGATCTCATATATATATGATAACCTACAAATTAGTTCAACAAAAACTCCTGCAAAAATCACAAGTATAACATACACACATACCTTAATACTATTTTTTTTTTATAAATCCTCGATTTAAAATAAACATAATCAAAAATAAAATAAAATAAAAATACTAATAAAAAAATAATACAATTTTAACGTAATTTTCCACGTATTAACATTCACAGTTAATTTACAAAACCAAACTTTTCATAATTTTATAACAATCTTTTCCACATTATATTATATCAGTAAAAATATCACTTTTTTTTTCCTAGATTCATTCATGTTGAAATTTACCTGACCTGGTAACATTTTATTCAAAGTATAAAACAGTAAATCTTGATTTCTTATAAAAAAAAAATTATATTTGACGTCATAAATAGCAAAAGGGGGACATGGGAATTCACGAAACTATAGGGGGTCAATCGTATCACTGTCCGAAAAATAAATAAAATAATTTTTTTTAATAAATAAAAAGAAGAATTAATTTATTTTAAATTTGTATGAAAAAAAGAAAAAGCAAAATTTTCTGTAAAGTATAGAAGAAGACCTTGCGGTGGGTGTCTGTCGTGCATGCATTTTGTGCATCCATTTTTCATTTTTCTTCTTCATCTTCTTTGCTATGTAGACTCTGCATGCACACATTCAACTTTCTCTCTCTAAAAATCTGTAATTTTTTTGTTTTCTCTCTCTAGAATTCTCTGCAAAATTGAATCTTTATCTGCTCTGTTTTTTTTATATCTTCATCGGAAACCACCGACCAACCACCGACCACCACCGTTAATTTTTTATTTATTTTTTCTACAGTGTGTGTTTGACCCATTTTGATTCAGTTCAAGATTTTGTGTAAGTTATGTGCTCATGCTAAGGTTGATTTCTCATCTGGGTATTCGTTACATTTGATACTGAAGGTATTTTTTTTTTTGATTATTTGATCTGGGTTTACTGTTTTCTTGCTGGGTTTTTTAGGGTTTGTGTTGATTTGAAAGATTTGTTGTTAAAGGTTTGATTTTTAGGGGGGGAAATGGGGTCAATGATTTGCATGAATGAGCTATGTCGTGCAACGACGTCGGTTGAGTGGAAGAAAGGATGGGGATTCAAATCCGGTGGATTTGCTAAGCTTTGCTACAACTGCGGGTAATGAATTTATCTTGTACTAAATTAATTTGAGCTGTTTTTGCTATATATCTGTGTTGATTTTTCTGATGTAAAGGGTAGTTTGGGGATATGGGGTTTTTGTGGATCTCCCTGAAATAGAGGGGGGCAATTTATATTTTCGTGTTGTGGAGAAATTTCTGATTGTTGCATTATGGGATTGTTCCTAAATTTTGGGTTTTTAGTCAAATATCACATTTGTGGAATATTGGTTTCTCCTTCAAGAGTGAGTATCCTCCACCTTTTGTTAGTGCATACTGTGATTACTTATTACGTGTAATAGTTTGGTCTTCTATGTGTATTTCGCAAAGTATGGAAGTGTTAATTTGGAGGAAGGAGAAGGAAGATTAGAATTCAAAGGACCTTTATGTTGTCATTTTCAAGCTTTTATCAAAAGAAAAATGAGTTTTACTTGATGAATTAGTGGTCATTGGAAATAAAGATGAGATCTTTCATTAGTTTTGGAAGAAAAATGAGTTTTACTTGATGTTTCCATGTTATATCTTAAAACACTAAGGCGTTTATAGTTAGATGCAATAACTTGCACAAAATAGCTTATCGTTTGAGGCTGTAGTAGATTCTTGCTTTGTTGTTTTTTGCTGGTCTTCCCATGTAAAATGGTATGTCAGCATCTTTGTCAACTTTTTGGTTGTTGATGACTTAATGTGGTTCTTTTTGGTTCTTGAAGTCAGAAGTATAAGTTGTTATAGTTGTAACCTTACATTATAGAAAAGAAAATCATAGTATAAGTTCTTATTGTTGGAAATTCAACTTCTTTATTAGAGCTCCCTTGTATGACACTGTTGTTGTTCCGGACTCATTGCTATCGTTAATTTTTTTCTTTGCTCTTCTTTATACAAGCGTCACAAAGTAAGAGCCTTTTCATCAGTCTTGACTTATAGTTGACTTGTAATTTATATGATATTTCTGCCTAGCTATTTATTAGTTAATCATGCAATCAGTAAACGAAAGTTTTGTGATTTCTCCTCATTTTTTGTCTGTAGATCTGCTTTGAGAATTTCGTTTTCTGTGAAACATTCCACCCGGATGAATCTGGTTGGAGGGAATGCAGAACTTGTAGAAAGGTAGGTCACTGAATCTCATGTACTTTATTTGCATGGTCAACTATACTAGACTTGCATGGTCAACTAGTTTTTTTGATTCTATCTTCATTTGATCTGGCAGCCTATACACTGTGGGTGCATTGCCTCAAAATATTTGTATGAGTACTTGGATTACGGAGGTGTTACATGTATAAAATGTGCACGTCATTTGGATGGTCATTCCATCAGGCCAATACAGGTATCCTTTATTTTTTTAAAAAAAATTGTTTATTCATTTTTGTAGTAATTGCCATGATATCTTCAAATCCGTTATTTCTTTTTTATTTGTTTTCCTTTGAGCCGAGGGTCTATCTGAAATAACCTCTCTACCAGTCTACCTCCCAAGTTAGGGATAGGGTTTGCATAGTGTATGCAGTTAGTTGTGAAGTGAACCTAAAACATCAGTATCGCTGCCTCTCTCCCTCCTGTTCTGGATCAATAAGACTAATTTATATGCTTATATAATCTCTCAGCACCATATTCATTTTCATCATTGTACTTGGATATCTAATGTTTAACAGTAACTTGGTCAAGTATATCATATATCCTTGTAAGTAGAAAAGGACAAATTAATCCGTTGGATCTTTTCATGTAAATTTGGTTGCCAGCCAGCTTTTTGTGCTGATGAGTATACTTTAACATCCTTAAAAAAGTCATTTTAACTTTAAGAGTAGTAGATCCTTGTTGTTTTAAAGGAGCATTATGTATAGGATGGACTTTATGGAAACAAAGAATATGTTTTGAAGTGGCCTTCTCTAGAAAGCCAAATGCTTCCACACTTCATAGTTTTCGCTTAAATTAGAAAATGTAAATGACTTAGAAGATTAACTTCTTTGTGCTCCCTAAAATTTTAGTATTTTAAAGCATTTTAGTGCAATTTATTTTATGAATAAAATAAATACGCTTATGGAGAAGGAGGAACAGTGAATTTCCCTACAATAGTTTTTACTGCAATAACTCAATATGAGGATGTGTGAACACGAAATATGCTGATAACCTCATTTTTAGGGAGATGAACCTAAAATAGCTTGAAGTCCTTGAGCTTTGTAAAATGGTTGTGCCTCATTCACATGTTTTGCTCTATGTATTTACTTTATCGTATTTGATTAGTTTAGGGATTAAAAAAAAGAAAAAATTGTATGAGAACTTTAGAGCATGTAAAAAATATAACTCAAATGAGTAAAATGAAGTAGTTTGTCAAAAATTCTCATACATACTTTGACTTGTATAGATATTAAGATAAAATGTTTAAGATTATTATAGCATGGTTAATAAAGAAGTGTTTATAATAATAATTTGGAATGTAACGACTAAGTAGTGGTTACAAAGACGTGAAATAATAAATAATAGTGGTATTTTACTCCTTTTAATTTAGGTGACACCATTTGGTTGGATAAGCAGTTTTAAGATATGATTAAGAGAGAAAATTCACGTCTCATAAATTTGATAGGTGAATAGATTTTGAATTCTAAGAACTTGTGAAAATTGTATAAAATAATATTTATTAGTAGAATGGCGTGAAATATTTGTGAATACACCAAAATGGAAGTTGTATAAAAATTGGCATAGGATTACTAATTTAAATTATTAAAGGAAGAATACTTTTCATCAATGGAAAAATGTCAAAACTTATTGGAATGGATCAAAAAATTAGATTGGTGATTGTTGTTGGTTAGTTGGTTTTAAGGTTCATTGCAGTAAAGAAATGATATTGAAAATCTAGAATTGTTCATTTACATATAAAAATTTTGGATGAAAAAATATTTTGTTAAAGGAAATGGTCAAGAAAATTGTAAATAGAAAGGTAGATGGGTCAAGATATTGTATAGTTATATAACATATGTACATACTTTCCTTTATTTATTTCTGTTTCTCTAATCAATCAATAAATCAACCTCTTTTTTATATAAACTTCTTTGTGTTTTATTGACGTTTAGTATCATACATATTAACTTGTCAAATTTATTCTTTGCCCTCTCTTGGCAAGCTTACTTTGTAATTGGCATATATTCTCTATTTTTAGTTGTCATGTACTTAAAAAAATTATTTTTCTCATGATCACTCGCTTCTAGTTATAATAATTAGGTTCAGTTTGTGTAGAGATGTGTATGTAGTAAGAGGTAGAGAATCTCAAGTTATTGAATTATTGGAATAATACTTGCAAATGAAGCAAAGCAAAAAGTGCGATTATATATACCACTATAGAGCGATCCAACTACCGTCGAACTTCTCTATTGCAACCATCCTTTGACCCTATACCAACATTTCACTATAACGGCCAAGATTGTTTTGGAATTGATTTTTCATGTTACATTATATTTAATTTTCTGTAACAACATTTCACTATAGCAACCAAGAGATATCGAGGCAAACAACGCCATTATAGAGAGGTTTGTAGTTGGAAATGAAGCGTTAGTAGTATTAGTAGTTGGTTATTTTAAAGATTTGTGGATGTAGTTAAAATAACAGGGTCAAAATTAGCTCTCCAATAATGGGAGAAGATTGAAGTCAAAGGCAGTTTACTTTCATGCTAATAATCATCAATGGTGAAAATTTGGACGGCCACTGCATTATATTACTTTCAAAACTTGACATAGTAATCTGCAAATTGAGACAGCTTTTGCACTTGAGTATCTTGGTTTCTAGGTCTCTTAGAATTAGCCAGTCTTGTGTCTGTATTGTGTCCATGCAAGTATCATTTCCGTGCAACACAGACACAACAGGTTGCTCTCTTTTTTCCTTTTTACATTTTTTTCTGTGCTTTGACATTTGATTATTTGATATTCAGACGTTCACTTGCCTTCTTGATATATGCTCTTCCTGGCAAGCTTACATGGCATATTTGAATACACTGTCTTATCTTTGCTTGTCATATTTTAAGAAAACTTTCTAAATAATATTTTAAAGATATGGGTTAGTATCTAAAATGCAAAACTTTCTAAATAATATTTTAAAGATATGGGTTAGTATCTAAAATGCAGGGTCAAAATAATTTCTCTCCATTATGGGAGAAGAGTAAGGTTAATCGCAGTTTAGCCCCATGCTGGAGTACTGAGTAACCATCCAGAGTGAATTGTAATTGCCACCTTAGTATATCACTTTCTACCCTTCACATAGTAATTCGGCAATTGATGCAGCTTTTTCACTTAGAGCAGACATTATGTGTTTTGGTTTTCTGGCAGTATTATAACTATATATCTGGCATCTATATTGTGCCCATGCAACATTGAAAGACGATCCCACCAGAAAGCCAAAACCTAATTCCTGAAAGAAACAAACAAATTCAAGATATTGACGAATGAATTTTGTCTCTTTCTTTTATTTCACTTATCTAATTGGAGTTCGTTTTACGTGTGCTTTGAATGTGTATGCCCATTCACGTGGTATTTTACTAATTGTTGCATTCCCCGAAAGTATTCTCTTTGACAAATTAGCTGATTGTTAGTTGACATAATTTGAGTCTTAATCATCTTATAAATGCTTTTGCAGATACCTGGTGATGATTTTCCTATTGGCAACTTGGGATCTAAGAGTGCAAAGCCACTGGGCATTGAGAATAAAATAGATGAGAATGACTTTGAACGAAGAAGGTTTATGCAGACCAATGAGCCTGGTCAACTTTTTCAAACGCAGAGGAATGACAAGAAACAAGATACAATGCTTCCTATTGGTAATGTCGGCACATGCTTTTCAAATTTGAATCAGCAGAACATTGGGGCTTCTCTCTTTGGCAAACCCGATAATGAGAGACCAAGTCAAGGTGTTAAAGATATGTATGATTCGATCAATCAGCCGTCTCTAAATTTTTGTTTAAGTACTCCAATTGGTACTTCAAGTTCAGGACAGCCTTTTCTTGGTGGAGATGTTGAAGGAAGGGAACAAAGCAAAACTTCTCCCTTCCAACAGGGCCAAAGGGCACGCCATATATTGCCCAAGCCCCCCAAACCTAGTCCCACCTCAGGTTCTGAATCAGTCAAAGGAATGGTTTCACAAGCACGGATTGCAAGGCCACCTGCTGAAGGGCGTGGTGGACGCAGTCAGTTACTGCCTCGATACTGGCCTCGGATTACAGACCAGGAGTTGGAGCAAATAGCTGGAGAGTATCCTTGATAACGTATTATTTTTGGTTGCTATTAGTTATCTTTGAGTTGTGTATCGCTCCTATTTTGTTTTACTTTAACTTGAATCTCAGCTTAAAGTCTACTATTGTACCACTGTTTGAGAAGGTCCTAAGTGCCAGTGATGCCGGACGAATAGGGCGTCTGGTGCTTCCTAAAGCATGTGCTGAAGTAATAGTTACTTCTTCAGATTTTTATCTTCTTTGTGAAGTTTAGACAATATGATATCTTGCCTGTTATTTGTATGGCCTCGAATGGTTAGCTTGCGATGCACCTTTTCTGCTTAATCAATGCCAATTCCTATGCAGGCATACTTCCCTCCAATTAACCAATCAGAGGGTCTACCTATAAGGATTCAGGATATTAAGGGTAAAGAGTGGACATTTCAATTCCGATTTTGGCCCAATAACAACAGCCGGATGTATGTTTTGGAGGGTGTTACCCCTTGTATACAGAATATGCAATTGCAAGCTGGTGATACTGGTAAATATCCATGCTTTCATCTTATAAAAAAAGATATTTTTCCATCTCTGGCAGAATGACTAGTTATCAGACTCGCTGTCTTTCCTTTAGTTTGGTCATCATTGATTCTGTATTTGATAGTGATTATGATTTTCAGATCGAAATACTAATTATGGTCTTCTGTTGTAGTGATATTCAGTCGAATAGATCCTGGAGGAAAGCTTGTTATGGGATTTCGGAAGGCAACAAACAATGTTGACATGCAGGTTATCTACAGAAACATTGTTTGCTATAGTCAGCGCTCTTTTCCTGATTAGTGAAGTGAGTTTATTTCCCTCTTTTTGTATGCAAAACAGGATCCTCAAATGCCTAACCTTCCCAGTGGCAATGGCTCTGGAGAAACTTCATTTCCTGGCATGGCTGATAACTTCCCGGTGAGTTTTTACTCTAGCCTTCTAGGTCTTTTTGCAAAGCTGGTATTGTCACATGCTTGCAGCATTTGAATTTGCTCTTTCCCGTAATGTGAATTCTTTTTGCCGTCAAACCTTGAAAAGAATGGAGGCAGGACTAGCGATGATACTATGAACCGGCAAGTGCCGATGTCAGAGAAGAAAAAGGCACGAAACATTGGGTCCAAAAATAGGAGGCTTCTTATGCATGCTGATGATGCTATGGAACTTAGAATCACTTGGGAAGAAATACAAGAATTGCTAAGGCCATCTCCAACTGCCAAGCCTAACATTGTTGTGGTTGAGGACTGTGAATTTGAGGAATATGAAGTAAGTGCAACCAAAATACGGAAGCCACAAAAATAGTCTCTTTACTTCTAATGCTATATTTTTCGCTTTTCATAGAGTCAATCAAGTTTAATCCTCTTTTTTTTCTTCCTCAATAGGAAGCACCAGTCTTTGGAAAGAGGACGATATTTACTGCTCGCTCTTCTGGGTAAGGAAAGACTAAATGTACTGAGTGAAACTTATTTGTAGTTCTCTATCATGTCAATGGATTAACTTGTGCATACCAATGTTATCAAAAGCAAAAAACGCAAAAAAGCTGTAAGATCTATTGTGATTTGGTAATATGTTTTCACCTTTGCTTTAGCTGGTCATATCAAAACTACACTTACGAGAAATGTTTGGTTGCTATCTTTCTGATATTTTGTTTTTGTTGGACTTCAATGCTGATCTGTGTTGTACCGTTGCACAGGGATCAGGAGCAATGGGCTCAATGTGACAGCTGTTCTAAATGGCGTAGATTGCCGCTGCACATTCTCCTTCCTGCAAAGTGGACTTGTTCTGACAATATTTGGGACTCAAGAAGGTGTATATCTGGTTCCTTTGATCTCCTACTTCGGATTCACGTTTGAGGCTAGACTAGTTATATCATTTTCATTTTTAAGATATCACATAGCTAAAAGAAAAAGAAAATTTGCTTTTTACCCATGTAGTGGTCTCTCTCTTGGTAGGTCAACCATAAACATGGGTGTAATTCCGCTTTACCGAATTTAGTGGCTTCCTACTGTGATATTGGTAGTCTGTACAAACTGAAGATACATTTGTGTTAGATGAATGCATCGTGTTTTCAGATGCACTTGCTTTGTTTCATGTGTGCGTGTGTGTTCTATGGGAATTGGGCTATACAAATTTTGTATATATTCATATATTAAATAGATACTCTCTGAAGAATGACCGTTTCTTATCCTTTTTCTGCAAACTTTATTACAGATGCTCTTGTGCTGCTCCTGATGAGATTAGTCCGAGGGAACTGGAAGCTCTCCTTCGAGTTGGCAAGGGTATTGGATATCTTTTCTCATTATTTAACAGAAATCTTCCCTCCTCTTCTTTTACCTGCTGATTCTTTGTTAATGACACAATCTTTACAAGGATGTATATATATATATATATGTGTGTGTGTGTGTGTGTGTGTGGACAAGAATAACAACATGTGATTTAAATGGGTTTATTGCTGGTAGAATTAAGGTATGAATGTGCTAAAAGGTCACTTTTCACAAGGAATAAATGGTTCTATGTACAAGCTTTGTTGAACCATCAAATTCTGTGCATTTTGTAAATGCAAGTTTAAGGACTCACTTTTCCGTTTACTTGCATATACAAAATACTCCTTTCTGTCAGGAATTGATGGTTCATTTTGAAGCTTTAAGGTTTTTTTTTTTTTTAAAAAAAAAAGACATTTCAAAAAGTGAAGTTAAGGAATTTCTGCTACACTTCTCTCTCCTGATTCTAGGAAATTGACTTTTCATTTATACCATGATGTTCATCTGCTTAAAGTATTACACTTTAGGAAATCTGTTTCACTATGATTGGTGGGGAAGTTTTTTTTTTTTTTTTTTGTGATATTTTAATTGCGCAATCCATATTTCACGCCTCCTAACATCCGAAAGAGCTGCCAAATAAAATGTGACACATTGATGTTCCTTCGGGATTCCAGCAAGTTTGAGAGCTTCGTTGTTGCCACCCGACTTATGAAGGGCTTTATGATGAATGTGTCTTAATTAATTTTGAAAATAGTATAGATGCATTGTAATTCTTGTATGAAAAACTTTATAACTTGAAACACATGTATTATGCTTACCTTTGTTTAGATAATCTGAGTCAACTCACTATTAGTGTCTCCTCATTCCAGATCCTAAGAGGCGAAAACTTGTAGAAAACAATGAAGATTTAGAGTCTTCTGGCCTAGATGCCTTGGCAACAGTTGCTGCAAGCGACATGGGAGATAGCATTGGCGACATGGGAGAGCCATCAGTTGGAGCCACAACAAAACATCCTCGGCATCGCGCTGGTTGCAGTTGCATTGTGTGCATTCAGCCTCCAAGTGGGAAGGGCAAGCACCATCCCACGTGTAAGTGCAATGTCTGTTTGACTGTGAAACGTCGTTTTAAAACACTCATGTTGCGTAAGAAGAAAAAACAATCAGAACGAGAAGCAGAACTTGCACAGGCAAAAGATCAGGTCCCTCCTAAAGATGAATCAGAAACAGACGGGATGACTAGTGGAGTAGAGTTGCTTCAAATGAATCATTCCGAGAATGAACACATGAATCACTCTGACAATGAAAGGAATTCAAACGGGGATCAAGTGGAGGAGTTCGTACCTGGGAAGGGTCAGTTGGACCTGAACTGCCATCCAAACCGTGATGACGACATGCTAGCTGAGGCCACTGCTGGAATGAGCATGACTTCCCTTGTTAATGCTACCAACCTACCCCTGGAGTATCTAACGCAGAATAGGCTCGAGAGCTTGGGCAACTCTTTACTGTCACAAGCTGCCAGTGAGAGTGAAGGGCACCATCCCGATAATGGATTCGGGAAAACTGCAGATGTTGAATCAGGGGGTAAAGGCGCCAAAGCGTAAATTAAGTCTCTACCTTCAGTTTGGTAATTTCTTTTGTGTTTTTTCCAGTTATATTATATGAGCCTTTTGTTAAGATATATAGTGTTGTTCACAACCTCATTGTTGAGGTGTTATACATACTCACAGTTGAAGGAGTCTGTTGTGTCTTAAATTCCTTCACTTTTTGTTGCTTCTCATACATACCTTCTGCTGGAAAATGTACTTTTGTTATTTTACCTAATGTGTACTCTATCAAGGAAAAACTACCAAAGTTCACATCATTTACTTCTTTTTAGGTTGCACTAATATTTTATCCTCTGATATGGCGGATCCAAGATTTAAAGTTTATGTGCTCTAATTATAGGGGTGTGCAAAACTTGGTTTAACCAATGAATCGGACAGAGAAAAACTCGGTTTTGGTTATTCTTTCTAAAAAAAAATTACTGGGTTATTGGTTCGGTTTTCGATTTTATGATTTTGGTTGATAAATTATATTAAAATTACTATTTCATTCCTAATTATATAAAAATGACTTTGATTTTATTATATTTGACTGTGACAAAGGCATGCAAGTTAATGTTATTATCGCAATGAGAACAAATTTGAATAATACGGTCTTAAATTTATATTCTTACTGCTATTTCTATTTTATAACTATCTTTTATACATATTGTTGCAACTATTTCTATTTTATGAATATCTTGTATACATGATTATATGAGTTGATTATCGATCAAACTATTAAGGATCAAAATCGCTTAATTGAAAATAGATATAATATTTTAGTGGTTTGATAATCAAGTCAGTGTGTTCACAAATCAAACATTGATAAATAGTATATAAAATTAGACAAAATCCGTTGATACGCACCTAGCTTCAAATAGTATTTGTTATGTTTCAATTTATGTGACATGTTTTTTTTTTTTTAAAGTCCGTGTAAAAAAGAATGTTGTGTTTTTATAATTATATTTGACTTTAAAATTTCTTATTTATCCTAATGAAACGATTTATAGTTACATTCACTCTCACACAAATGATCAAGGAATATTTTAGACCACAAATTTTAGAAGTTCTCCTTAGACTTTATGTCAAGTCAAATGATGTCACATAAATCGAGTCAGAGGAAGATTTATGCAATGAATTGCTTTGTCTTCGGTGTACCTTGGTTTCATCAATCTCACTCGCTCACTTGCTGGAGTGGCTGGGACTAGATTGATAGAGCACATGACATCTACTTCGCTAAGTTTCTGACTTGCTTTCCTCTCTTCTTGTCGTTGACAACTTCAGTCAACCTAGTTTTGAGCCTTCTCTTCTGTACTATTTGCTTATTAGTGCCTTGAATACGCAGGGAAAAGACGTTTAAAATGGAGAAAAAATCTCTCTATACCAAATTCACCATTTTAAAGGGAAAAAGTGATTGATACTTCTTTCGTCTTAAATAATTTATCATATTTCTCTTTTACACGTTCCCTTAGAAAACATTTATTTGGAAGCTTCTTTTCTGATTATTATTTATTTCTTAAGATATATCCTCTCTTCATTAAATATTTACTCAATTGATCTACTACAATAAAAAAGACATTTAGTTGTAATAGGTTTTTCTATTAGCGACCACAAAATTTTCAACAATAATTGAGTTAATGTCATCGCTAAAGCCTTTAACAACATTTATATTAAATATTGATTATAAATACTTATATTTACTATAGTTGTTAAATACAATTTAAAGGCATCTATATTATTAGTGCAAATTTCATTATTTGTTTTAGGGAGGTGTTTGTAATCTTATATAAATGAGAAAAGTTGCCTTAAACTTCTAAAATGACAATTTGAGACAAAAACTTTTAAAAATCACACAGATAAATTGAGTGAACAGCTCAACGAAATGCAATAATAACCATTTTAGGAACCCTATTTGAAAAATACTAGCTGAAATTTACAAGGTTTATGGATTTTGGCAGCTTCAAAATCAACTTCAGACAACAGTGGAAACAAATTAACATTATTGAGTAAGTTAATATCAATTATTAATATTTCAAAGATTTAATGACTAAAAATCGCATCTAAACTTTAACTTTGTTGCGAGTTTTATATCTCAAGTATCCATTATTTTCTTTATTAGCCTAAACCATCACTTCTTTTGTATTAAAACGCATCTCCGTGATGAATTGGCCAAATATTTGTTCTCAATCGACAGGAAAGCTTGTGATAGATGATAGTCACAATACATGTACAAATAATTTGAAAGAGCTAATGGTTAAAAAAAACATGAACTTTTACTTTTTCGCGGATTTCATACCTTAACTATCAATTGTTCTCATTACCCACCTAAATTATCACTCCATTAAAACACACATTGATAATAAAGCACAAAATGCATTAGGCCATTTCCGCATCAAGATGTGTATTGATACTAAGAGAGTTATAGTTGAGGTGGTATGAAACTCGCGAAAAAATGATGGTTTAGACAGGTAAATAGAACAATAGAGGGTTGAGGTATGAAACTCGCCAAAAAAGGTGACAGTTTTTGTTGTGTTTTACCATTAACTACTATCCTTTAGCTTGCAATATGTATCCACTGATTTAAATCAGTCACAAGGACCTAAAAAAGCAACTATTTCTAGAGTGAATATGTACATGCTCACAGCTTTCTCCACAAAGACATGATGTACAATAACATTCATCTGAAGTATTACGTATCTAACAAAATACACAGGAAGCTTGACATTTACATGATACAAAAAAAAATATACAAGGCCATACCTCTGCTTAAGAAAACAAAAGGCTCTCATACAAGAGCGAAATTTCTTCAAAATAAATACCTATGATATCATGTTTCTCCATTTGTCCTTCAAGTCGGTCTGCACAAAATTGTTTAGACTTCATAAGTAGGAGTAATATAAGACCAGTCTATAAATAGTAGTAGTATCAAAAACACGTACTGCTGTCCTCACTGAAAATACGTTAGGATAAGTGTTTAAGATGAACTTCCAGTTTCCAATACCATACCTACAAAAAAAAAAAGGAAAACAATTAGAGCACTAAACCTTGTGTCGTTATTTCTTTAAAATCAGAGGAAGTAAGAGATGCTTCATACTTCCGTACACCAGCTCTCAAAGTTTCTTCTTCCAACGAACTCCATTTCATAACCTTTCTCCTTGTGGTGATCTTTTTATATTCATACTTTTTCAGGGGAGAAACTCTCACCGTCTTTGGCGTAGGTAATGTAACCCTATTCGCTTTACTTGGTGATCCTTCAGTTAACTTGTCTAGGAAATCATCCAACTGTGTACAATTCAGCGTTTGTTTCCATTAGCACACATAAAATTACAAATTTGTTTCCCTCAATTTGGATATTTTTCTCAAATAAAGTTTGGGTGCCTAGGACAATTTTTTTCAAACAATAATATGCTTTAATGTTTATGCTATAATATTCCTTTGGCAAAACCAAATCTAGAGCTAATATCTGATCTAACTCCTCTAATCTCTACTATAGAAAGAATCTTTACATTACTTGACTTGGCAAAAAGTTTTGCGCATTTGGTTACAAATAATCATTTAGTGACTAGGCTAGTAAAGCTTTGATTTTGAGGATAAAATAATACTATCTTGCATTGAAGACTTCAAGTTACTATACACTCAAGAGCATACTAAAGAGCATTGTGCATCAATACATGCCAAGAAGCAGAGCATTTGACTGTGTATTTTTAAGCAGGTGGAGGCAAAAAATTTTTTTGATGCATATACCTCAATTGGATTGGCAGTAGTGTTTTGGTTCGCTTGGTCTGGCTTGGATGCAGCACTATGATGAAAATTATGCTGAGCCTCACATCTGTCCCCACTAGCTTGAACCAATCTGCTACTGGAGGCCATTGGAGGAGGGGCTCTGTCACTGCTATTCCCAGCAGGCTGATGACCCATATTATCCCTTGCCAAATGAGACAAAGTCTCAGCATAACGTAGTGCCTCAGGTAGAGGATCCTTTACCATAGCACGCAGCTCCAATGAACTCAATTTAAGTGCTTTCTCTGCTTTCTGTATTTCAGCGGAAGAGGGTAAACCATCCTGTCCACCTCCACCAGATGCCTTAAGTTCTAACTCAGTAGAATCATTGATCCTGACACCTTCTCTGGTGCGTTTGAAAGCAACATGCTTCTTCCTGCGCAATGCAGTTCCTTTGGACACTTCTGCAAGCAGAAAAACAATCATCTAAACATAAAACTCATGAGATTTATACGAGTTCAGCAAGAAAAATGTCAAGTAATCCTTTACCCCTTAATAAGGATAAACTGATAATGGTATTACTAAGAAATGTCAAAAGTAGTCCCCTTTATAATATCTAATCAAGAGTGCCCATATAAACTACAGAAAAAAAACACATAATTCAGCATTTAACACCAACATACAGAATTCGGTCATCATTCATGAACTGGAGAAATAAGCAGATAATAGGTACAAATTTATCATCCAAATTTGATCTTATCATAGAGTTTAATAACACATTACCTCTGTTATTTTCCCGGCGAGCTCCTTCTTTGTTCAACCCTCCAAAAAGTGTCTCCATTGTCTCATCAGACTGGTAAGCTTCCGCCACAACATCAAGAAAAGGAGACCCCGTTCTCTCTTTAGCTTCTCTAACAAAAAACTTAACCGACTCAACAGCAACTATGGCTTTACTCTTCCTAATCACACTGTAAGAACACTTATCATCCCATAAAGCCGCCTCTATTTCATCCCTCCAATTCCATAACTCTTCCGATACAAACCCTACATTCTCTAATTTCTCCGTTAAATTGATTTTCCTTTTCCATATCCTCCTTACTGCGTCAAAATACTTACCTTTATCACCTCCTGTCCCTTCACTATTCAGAAACTTCACCGTACACTCCACTGCCACCGCACAATACGCAGCTTTCATAACATCTGAAGCTTCAATCCCATCTTGATAATTTAGTTCCTCAATCAGTTCCAGAAAATCGAGGATTTTCTCATTAACTGAACCGTTAGAAATCTCAGATTCGATTTTTCGGATAAGCAGCGCCTTTTTTAGATTCGGCTTGTCGTTTGGAAGTGGAAGAACGTGAATGAAGCCGTTAAGAACGCTGTCGTCGAGCGGTTGCCGGAGGATGAATTCGAGAATCCAATGAGAAATATCAGTGTCGATATCCATTCGTAAAAGCATGAACTGGAACCCTAAAAACCCAAAATCCTTCGTAACTATTGCTAGGGTTCCTTAAGAAATCAATATTCGGGTCGGGCCAGGTGATCCTCGGTTTCTTCGCCGGTTGCATAAATGCTCCGAACAATTTGCTCCGGCGATGCTACGATTATATATAGGGCTCCTTCGTTTGATTCAAATTTCAAATAGAATCGTCAAGTCCTGAGTAGGCTGTTTCTTAATTTGTAACAGAACATTTTATACCTACGAACATTCAATTTTATATAAATTTTTAAGTTTATACAATTCATCTTGTAATTTGTATAATGAGATCTATATATGAATAATTATAAGCGTATATAACTAAAATATATGTATATGTGTTTATATATATATTTTTCTATCGTTTTATACATATACAAATATATTTTATGCAAAAAATATAAAATGACTAATTATATATCAAAAATGTCTAATTATTATATATCAAAAATGTCTAATTATATATCGAATCAAATGACAAAAAAAAAATTCTATAAATTACAATTGAAATAAACTATAACGATAACATTTAATTTATATAATTAAATATATTTGATTATTTTAACACCTTTTGGATGGTTGTTATTTCTAATCCTTCCGTTCGATTTTATATGTCATTTTTTACTTTACAATTGAATTTAAAAATGATGTAATTTTACCCTTTTACAATTAATCAATTATTTTTGAGACTCAAATTTTCAATAAATGAATATAAATTAATTTATTTTGATTAATTAATTTAACTAATGAACATGAACCATTTACTTAGTTTTTCTAAGTTGGTGAGATGTATATTTTCAAAGCTAATAACTCATAAGGATGAAAAAGAAAAAATTATGCATTGATTTATGAAATGACAAGTATTATCGACTAACTATTTTAATAAAAAATAACTTATAAAATAGAACGGGAGAGTATTATTAGTTTAAGTATAATTTATGTTTTGATCGTCACTTAGATTATATTTGTATTGTATAAGGTTATATCTATTGTTAAATAACAATGGAAAGACTCGTTTTATGTAGCAATCCCATTGATATGAACATTTTCTTCTCATTTGTCTTTATTTATTATTATTGATAATTATATTTTATCATTTATTTTACGTTTTTCACGTTTGTACCTTACATTTCTTACATATTTACCATTCAAATTATAAAGGAGCGACAATTGATATTTGAATGATAAAACCAAATTCAAAATGTATGACAAACTTTAATACTTATGAGAATATTTGCAAATGAATTTATAGGGGGGAAACTATGTAATGTAAATTCATAATTTCTTCATAAAGTTAAAATATTGTATGTATATAATTTCTAAAATTGACATAATATTACAATCTAACACTCATAATATAAGAAAGTTACATAATGCACTTTATTGTGTTTAGAGTTATTTACCTTTAAAATTAGAAATTAATATTTATTAATTCTTATAATTTGTTTTTTTTTTAAAGATGGACTTGTATTCTAGAAATTCTAATTTTATAAGTATTATGTTTGGAATGCATTTACATTTTAGAAGCAATGAATGTTGTAATACGTTTGGATTCATTTTCTAGATATTTTAATTAATGTAAGAGAAACCATGAATGTAGTAATATGCTTGTGTTCATTCTAGATGTTTCAATTAATGTAAGAGAATTGTCTACGTTCAATCATTAATATGAAATAAGTCTTTATTATCAAGCGTTATATTTGTTCAACTATTATTAATATTGAATAATAAGTTGTGGTGAATGTTAGACTTCAATGTTCCTTATACACCTATTAAATCTTCTTCCAATATTTTAATTCATTGAATTATATATTAACTTGAATTAAAACAATTTTAAATTTTTACATATTATTGAATGAGTTTGTAAATAAATTTATGTACGTGAATCAAATCACAGAGGTTAATCCAAATATTTCATGGATATAATCTTTCACAGACACAATCACATGATTCGCAAAAAAAAAACTAATCGAAATTCAGTTAAAAAATTTAAAAATGTAATTCTAATTAAAATAAATTTAAAAATTTATATCTTATCAAAACTAATAATAAATCGTATAAAATAATCTTATAATAAAATATGAATAATGATAATCAAATGCTATTCATATTGCAACCAATCAATTTTTCTAAATATTTTATTAGTACATATTACTCAATCGTAGGCATAATCACATGACCCGCAAGGATAAAGCTAGCAGGAATTCAGTTAAGAAGGTCACCAATTTAATTATTAAATTAAAAAAAGGTATAAATATTAGTGGTGCAATTTTCTTCGCTCTCATTCTAATAATAATAATGCTTCAACTTCTATCGAACACTTAGCGCCTTTGTCACTTTGTCCATTTTCGTGATCCGAAGCTTTACAGGTTCATCTTCTTCCTCCATTTTTCTCTCTCCTTTTTACTTGTTCGTATAATCGTATGAATACTGAAAAAATGATTCAGTTTTTCTATGAAGTATCAGATCTATGATTTTGCATTTTGGTAATCTTCTTCATATATTAACATATTCTTATTTTCTTTGCATTTTTATTGAATTTGTTGTTCGTGTTTGGATCTGTATATATCTTCGTTGAATACATCTCGTTTTTAAATATATTTGAACGTTTTGTTTTCAGCTGAGCTGGTTTTGTATGATTCATGGACGCACGATTGCGATAAGGTAAAAAAAAAAAAAAACTCGTTTGTCAAATTGTGAGATGATTTTTGTATTTAGGTTTATGTATGAAAATTTATATTGATGTGTAGATTTTGAAGTTGGAATTGGAGGAGTAGTGAAAATGACAGAAAGCCAGAAGTTTCAGCTGGGGACCATTGGAGCACTGACTTTGTCGGTGGTGTCTTCTGTGTCCATTGTAATTTGCAATAAGGCGCTTATTAGCACATTAGGTTTTACATTTGGTGAGTTCGTAATGCAAATAATGGATGGTGTTTTGTTGTTTTTCTTTTGTTCATGTTCATTAGTGTGATAACTAATCTTACAAGTGAATTACTTACATGCTTCGTGAAATTAGGCACCTGCTTTATAATTGATAGTATTTAATTTACCTTAAAAGATGATTTAGCTGATACATCGAAACAGAGGATAATCAACATAGAGGATTTCATATAGCCAATAACAAATATTTGGATTGAAGGATAGTTGATTGATTATTCATTGATTGTTTTAACCTGGTTCTATGAGATTCACTAAGAGCTTGTGCAGGAAAGTTTCTAAGTTTCTAAGATTGTCTCGTTTCTTCGATCGGGATGAGTGTGCCGACCTCAACTAGCTTGGGATTGAGGCATAGATAGTTGTTGTTTGGGTGAATGTGATTCAGTAAACGTCAATATTCTCTGTTGAAAAATGGGTTCACCTATGTAATTAGTAGGGACCAGAACAAGCTCAAATATTTGGTTTAGTTATTTCTCATGTTTGTGCTCTATTTAGTCATTATGCAATTATTTTCTCTATTCCCTTAATGTAAAACAACTCAATGTGACAGTTGTTGAATTTGGCTTATGGCATACGAGCAGTAGTAGGAGAGAACACAGAATCAAATGTACCAAAAAAGAACGAGAGAACACAAAATCATGTGCCAGTCTTTGCATATAGTTAAACAAAAGTTAGAACATAATGGAAATGAAAGATACTTCTAGATATTGCGCATTCGCATCTAAAATAAATTTGGTTGTCAGTTGACACTTTTTTTTGGTTATAAAAAAATTGATAAGGAAATCGAGAGTTGGGAAAAGGATGATCCAATTTGGATCAGGGGATTGTTAATTTGTTGACACTTCTATTTTGGTACCTGCAAAACCTCATAAAAGAAATTTTTAATTCTTATATCATTCTGCTTTGAGTTTCTAACTTCTTAAATTTTTCTCTCAGCTACGACTTTGACAAGCTGGCATCTTTTAGTTACATTTTGTTCGCTCCATGTGGCAAGATGGTTGAGATTTTTTGAGCACAAGCCTTTTGATCCAAAAGCCGTTATGGGCTTTGGAATACTGAATGGGTCCTCTATTGGACTTCTTAATCTAAGCCTGGGGTTCAATTCTGTTGGATTTTATCAGGTTTGTTCCTTTTCCTTTTTGCTGTTAATGACTATCTGGTTTGAATGTTCTTTACCTGGGATCCTGACTGCCTTAAATAGTGATTTATCTGGATAAGATCTCCCCCCCCCCCCCCTCTTCCCCCCTTCCTCCCCCTTTAATCTTTATTCTCATTTCCTGTCCCCTTTTTCTGGAGCTATATTTCAAGGTATAGCAATGTATCCACTGGGATAGCTTTTCCTTATAAATTAGTTTTCTGGTGATTACTTGTTTTGATTAGTTAAGTTTTATAAGATTTAAACTAGAAATTGCAACTTGTTCCACTGTAACCTTAAATTATTCATATCACGATGTGCTACAAAAATCTTATTATGAAATGCTTAATGATCATTATGAAATTAATTATCAACATACATAGCTAGCTGAACTGTAAGGTTCTTTTCTATTTTCATTTATTGGGGAGGGGCAGCAAACTTTTTCCCTTTTGTGGAAACTACTTTACATAATGTGATGAGATTCTCTTGTTCCCTATTGGTCTCGAACATTCATCACAAACTCAATTCTAAGTTGTCTCTACAAACCAAGCCTTTCAGTTTCTAACTGATTTTAGAATCTAAAATGCAGTTTATTTTCCTGATTTTCTTCATTTTTTTGCATTTTAGATGACAAAATTAGCAATCATCCCGTGTACAGTTCTTTTGGAGACTCTTTTCTTCAGGAAAAAATTCAGGTAAAAGTACTCAACCTTGACTTTCTCAAAATGACTTTTTTTTCTGTGATGACCGTGGTGTCCAGGCCAGCTTTCGCACACCTCGACTAATTCCATACCGGCAAAACGATGTCTTTATTTTTTCCACAAAAAGTTCTTAAAAAATCAGTTATGTTACACTAGTTAGATAGAGGATCACACTACATTAACTTAACATCTATTTTTGAGAAATTTTCTCTTCCAAGCATATCAAACATAGGAATCTTATCTCATTTTATTAAGCTTGGAACATTACAATGGAGAATAAAATTGTCAACATGTGGTTTGCTTGAACCGTCAAACCAGAAGTAATTTCTTGGAACAATTAAGAGTCTGAACCCTATGTCTTGTCCTTATCTAGAAAGTTGAATGTCAGAGGTATAACATAATTCCCATAGACAATCGTTTCTATACTAGATTTATGGCCAATCATCATCCATAGTTAAAGGTTGAGCCAACATGGTTAAATGAGATAGTGGAAGACCAAGTTTTTTGACAAGTTGTGCTTTTGATATATATATGTTCCTTTAAAATGTTACTGATCATTATGATTCTTGGTGCCAAGCCATCACTGCTTATTTTGGGTCTTTGATAATTTAAAGACCCATTCCACATTGTCTATTATTATTAGTTTTTTTTTTTTTTTTTGGTTTTATCACTCTTAGATAGTTTGTCCTATTTTTATGCAATGTTCAGAAACATCCTTGTCAACATGAATGGAACTCTTTTTCAAGTTAAGTCTTTCTTGTTTAATTCAACTGTTGACTACTTATTTAAGGATGAGCTAGACACAATTTTAAGGTTGCAAGTGACTGGTGGATTATCAGATAAATGTAATAGTAATGGAGCAGTAAGTGAGGGAACTATCTGAAAGGTGGGTGCACATGAAGAGAAATTTTTACTCAAGTGAAGTATCTCTGTGCACAAAAAGAGCTTCTTTGGCTCCACAATTTTGACCCAAGCAACCTCTATGTATCTCTTGGTCTGGAGTGATGCTATTGCCCTATAAATTGATACTTTTATCTAAATTACATTCTGCATTCATTTACTCTTTTGCTTAAGCATTTATGGAATTACCCTTTTAGTTGTACATTTTTAGTAACAATTTGATTCCTGTCTCAACTATGATTTGCAGTAGGAATATCCAGCTTGCACTTACCGTTCTTCTCTTTGGGGTTGGAATTGCAACAGTAACTGATTTGCAGCTCAATTTACTGGGTTCTGTTTTATCTATGTTTGCAATTGTCACCACTTGTATCGCGCAGATTGTATCCTTTGCTGTATGGTCAATCAATTTTTTTAAGTTCTTTCCCTTACTGGCTCTGCTTACTTCATAAATCCCCAGTTTAGCAACCTTATTTTTTGGCAAATAAGACTTCAAATTTTTATGGAAGTTGTTTTGTATGTGTTAGAAAATGATGTTGGACCTATAGTTCACAGCTATTACATTATATCTTCTCTTGTTTGGATATCTTAACCCATCTTCTTAGATGACGAATACCATCCAGAAGAAGTTCAAGGTTTCTTCAACCCAGCTCCTGTATCAGTCTTGTCCTTATCAATCAATTACTTTGTTTGTAGTAGGACCATTTTTAGATGGGCTTTTGACAAATCAGAATGTATTTGCTTTCAACTACACACAAAATGTGGTGGTAAGTTAGAAAATCATTTTCAATTTTAAGCTAGATATGAGCATTTAGCACTATTTGTTAACTTTAAGGTGTTGATGGCAGGCCTTTATTGTTCTATCCTGCCTTATATCCGTCTCTGTGAACTTCAGTACTTTTTTGGTAATTGGCAAGACTTCTCCAGTCACCTATCAGGTCCTTGGGCATCTAAAAACATGTCTTGTTTTGGCCTTTGGGTATGTTCTACTTCGTGATCCCTTCAGCTGGCGAAACATTCTGGGTATCGTCATTGCTATGCTTGGGATGATACTCTATTCATATTGTTGTTCCATTGAGAGCCAGCAGAAGTCTATAGACGCTGCATCACTTCTGTCTCAGGTATTACACCTTTGTTTTTTTGTGCCACATTGTACTAGACAAAAAAGGTTTTTCATATTATCATACACCAACTTGTGCAATATCTTGATTTACAAGATGATTGTTAACGATGTTCAATATGGCCAAGACTGCCTCCCTTCATTCCAGCTCATTACACTAGTACTAGATTTGCAATATTTCTTCTGAAATGGTTTAGTTAGTGGCATAAGTCGTTAGAGGAGCAGATCTAGAAGAAAGTTGTCATTAAATCCTTGTGCTCCCTTTACTACCTCATTGTTTGTCACCTTATTACACTGCACTTCTAGACGAAAAGAAAAGGAAACTTGCAAAATGGTTTAATTAGTTAGTGGCATGGGTCATGGGAGAGGCAGATCTGGAAGAGAAGTAAACTCTAAAACCGTATGCTCCCTTCATTTTAAACCACTACTCTTCTAGTGCTTATACCGAATGTCACAGTTCCAGAAGCTGGTGGGGTTGTGTTTTATTATCATCTTTCCTTTGTGCATTTAGAACATAGATTTACTAATTCTCTCTGTTTCTGTGGTTGAAGGTAAACGAAAGTGAAACCGATCCTCTAATAAATGTTGAAAAAGGCTCTGGCAATTTACCAGATAGTGTTGTTGCTCAGGCCCCTAGCTGGAATTCTAGCAAGGATCAGCACGTATAAAGCTTCTAACGGTTGGCTATTGGCTAGCCGTTTGATCAGAGTATAGGTAGACATTTTCAGCAATGAAGATATGTGTCTGCAAAGTTTTCCATACGTCATACAATGTGTTACAACTTACAACATTTGAAAAGAATATAGCTTTCTATTTCTAAGTTGCATTGCTGTCGCAACTTAGCATTTTTGTTATCGAGCCTTGTACTAGTTAGACACACACTTATATACTATACAAATTTACCTAGTTCAGTATTATGTTCCTCAGCAGCTATCACATTATTTCTTTCTTGGATTAGTTTATGTTCATAGGAAGCAAATGACGATGTTGAATTCGAATTGATTAGATTTTGCTGGAGTCTTTTAGTTCTCGTCCCTTCCCATATATGAGAGTTCTACATAGGAACTTTCAATATTTAATTGAGAGTGATGTAAATTTTATCTTCCCCTTTCCCCTTATTTAAGCTACATTTCTATTACTGCTTAAAAATTTCAATAATTAATTAAATATTCTTTTGTATAAATATTTTTATATGCTTTTAATATATTTTAATTATTAATTATTGTGATTTATAGTATATGATATCTAATTGGGTACCTCGGATAGAAGGAGTAATAGTCTATCTTTTAATTCTCACTCAACATTTCATATTCAGACTTTCTTTTTTGTGTACTTGAGCTTATTTAGTGATTTAAATTCATAATTTAAAGTTGAAATGAAAAATATTTACCATTTAAATAACCCTTTTAATTTTATTTAAGCATATCTAACGTGTGCACCCTACTAGAAAACAACCCAACGACAATAACAAAGAGAAAACACTCCTTTCATTTTAATTTAATTTACATGGCATTATTTATTGAAACAAAAAATTTCAGAAAATAAAGAATATTTTCTCAAATTGTATAAGGAGAATATTATACATTATATTATTTTTTAAAAAAAAATTACGACGGACTAAAAGTGTAATTTTGCATCCAGCGCCGGCGAAGTAAAGCAGTCGGATGACTTTCTCCGCCACCTCTTCTCCTTCAACAATCTCCGGCTTTTGACCCGACCCTTTTGTTATCTCTATTTTCCCCTGCACCCGCTTTTTCTCATAAACAACAATGGAGAAAAAAGGGAGCTCGAAGATGAATATTGCGATAATCCATCCCGATCTCGGAATCGGTAAATTATTATCTACACATAATTATATTTCTTTCATAGATCTGTTTATCATTGCAATTTGTTGAATCCTTGATCAAAATGAGTTATTGGTGGAAGATCATAAATTTCAAAAAAGATTGGGTATAATAATTATTTGCATCAATGAGCAGATCTATTGGTTAATTGAAGCATATTTTATCATGTTTAGGTGGAGCTGAAAGGCTAATTGTTGATGCTGCTATGGAACTTGCTTCTTTAGGGCATAAAGTTCACATTTTTACTTCACATCATGATAAAAATCGATGTTTTGAGGAGACTCTGTCTGGTTAGAAATCTTACTTTCTATGCTCTAGGCATATGGTAAACAAACATCCATTGTGCCCTTACTGATGTGAATACCACTTTACAGGTGTGTTTGATATTACAGTTTATGGTGCTTTTCTTCCTCGACATATCTTTTATCGGCTTCATGCAGTATGTGCTTACTTGCGGTGCATGTTTGTTGCTCTCTGCTTGTTGTTTATGTGGCCTTCATTTGATATAATTCTAGCAGATCAAGTCTCTGTTGTTGTTCCGATATTGAAGTTAAAGAAGTCTGCTAAGGTATTTTGATGGATTTGATGAAATCAACTGCTATGATATGATCATTGAGATATATGAAGTTTATACCTCATGCAGGTTGTATTCTATTGCCATTTTCCAGATCTTTTGCTGGCTCAACGAACAACTATTCTTAGGAGGATATATCGGAAACCTATTGACTTCATAGAAGAAATAACAACAGGTTTTTGTTGACAGTCTGCCTTCTGTCCGTGGTGTTTGTTTATCTGTTATCGTCGTTTGACTTGTTTTTTCTTATCTGTTCAAACATCTGCTTCTTCTTTGATTGCTTGGTTAAACTATAGGAATGGCAGATTTGATTCTGGTTAACAGCAGGTTTACAGCATCTACTTTTGCATCAACCTTCAAGAACCTAGATGCACGTGGGATTAAACCAGCTGTTTTGTATCCAGCTGTCAATGTTGATCAGTTTGAGAAACCTGATGCCATCAAGTAAGAGACACCTTTCCATCTCTTGGTACCTTATAGTTCGAGGTCTGATTGCAATAACACAACAGTTTTCAATATTTGTTCTTTAATTTTCAAATGCATCTGCCCTGGAGTTCCTGCCCTTCCATGTGCTCTTAAAAAAGAGTGAGGAGGGGAGGGATAGTAGGGAGGTAGAGAGAAAGTTACTCCATAGAGCTCAAAGAAACACAACTAATATATTAGATGGTAGTATCATTTCAGTTATTCCTTTGTCTCTTGGAGGGGCATCTGATAAAATTCGAGCAATACAGTGATAACTTCAGTTGTTCATTTGTTTTAGGCTGAACTTTCTATCCATCAATCGATTTGAGAGAAAAAAGAACATAGAATTGGCAATATCTGCCTTTGCCATGGTTCACGCCCATCAAGTCCATGATCATCAAGGAGTTAACATGAATGATGTTTCCTTGACTGTTGCAGGCAAGTTTCTTCAGTTCTTCAAGTTCAATGTATGCTGCATTATCCACCAACATTTTCTTGTTCTCTGCTTTGCTTCTGTCATCTCTTTTATTTGCTGTTGGTATTCATATTGTATGGTTGATTTGCATTATTTATCTTGCTGTTTTTAATGCAAAAGTTTCTGATATTCTGTTAGAGGTTTTGCAGAGTTTATCGAGAGCCAATAAGATATATGAACCTGTCTGATCTCATGTAAATGATAAGGATATTTAGTGCCCTGAAACTATATAAAAATCAGATGCTACTAGTTATTAATCAAGTTAGCTATAGGACTTTTTTCGGTGCTCGTCTCCCTTAATACCAAGATACCTATTGTCTACCATCAGTGGCTGAATATATACTCAAAAGAAATCTTCCTGCTTTTATTTCAGGAGGCTTTGATAATCGCCTTAGAGAGAATGTCGAGTATCTAGAAGAACTGAAAAAGTTGGCAGAAAGGGAAGGTGTTTCTCAGCGGGTCAGATTCATCACATCTTGCTCTACTGCTGAGAGAAATGCACTCCTTGGCCAATGCCTATGTGTTCTTTATACACCAAAGGTATGTCTGATTCTACTATCTCTTCAATGAGGAAAAGAAACATTTATTCTTGAGAGTGATTTGTTGGGGGAATGTTTGTCTTACCTTGGAGTATGCTGTTAGAAGGACCATCTCCTTCTTTTCCCATATTATTTTCACCTTGAAAGTAGGATTAGATTTTAATTCCTTTTTTGAATGAGTAGGATGAGCATTTTGGTATTGTTCCTTTGGAAGCAATGGCAGCCTATAAACCCGTTATTGCCTGCAATAGTGGGGGTCCAGTGGAGACAGTAAAGCATGGCGTGACGGGCTTCCTCTGTGACCCTAGCCCACGAGAGTTTGCTTCAGCAATGTCTAATTTTATTCAGGATCCTCACATGTCTGAAAAAATGGGGCAAAACGCTCGTCAACACGTTGCTGATTCATTCTCTACCAAGATTTTTGGTCAGCATTTGAATAGATATCTTGTTGATATTGCTCGAGGCAAGAAGGAATAAGTATCCTTTCGGACTGTTACCTTAAAAGCAAGTTGTCCTATTAGGAAGTTGTAGTTAAATTAACTCCTAATAGCGCGTAGCGGGAGTTTAGTGCACTTGGCGCTCCCTTTTTAGTTTAGACTACACTGATTGTGATACAAAAGTTGGAAATACATTCTTTTTTCTTAGTAATGGTTATCAAAAGTTACAGAATACTTGTTAAAAATAGAAGGTTATGGGTTGTGGAAGTGGTTTCCCAGCTGCTCTTTTTAGGTTGATTTCTCGGATAGTCACTCAACTAATACTTGTGTTGATTCTAATTTTCTTCAATCGAGAAAATGATATTCTAAGATAATAACTACTATTACTAGTTGAGTGATCGAGAAATCAACTCCGTTCTTTTTTCAGAATTAACATATAAATTAGTGTTTAGTTTTATATTAATGGACGTTGGGATATCAAATTAATTTTAGGGATGAAATTGCTTTCTTCCCTCTTTATCGCTTAATAATAATAAATAAAAACATTCAAAATGTCCTAGTTGATGAAAGGTGACATATAACTCATAAAATTAGTCAAGATGAATGTAAGTTAATTCAAAAAAATTAATCGAGATAAATGTAAGTTAATTCGAGAAAAGATTTATTAAACAACTTATGATATGGTCCCTTTGCAATTTTTCAAGATTCCTTTACTAATCCTTTTCATACTTAAAAAGGATTTCACTTTGTTGAATTACGTAAAAAGACATCATCTAAACAAACAGAATTATTTTGTATACCGTCATCTACACGCTTAAATCGTGACCCAATAAATTTGTGGTCTACGCTATTTAAATTTTATAAAATAATATTTTTTTACATTATCAGGTCATTTAAAAATATTCGTGGATATAATTTTATTAGAAGCATGGATATATTTTTGTGACATGTGGCTTGTTACATCGAGTAAAATTACGTTAATAGTATTTAATCAACAATGGACTCAAACCGATTCATGAACATCTATAAGGATGACGTATAATTCTTAAAACTTGCGTGACTCACTATGTAACGAAATTATGAAAAACGACGAAAATAATACTCTGTATAAGTTTGGTTTTTCCTTAAACGTGTAGGAAACTATATCTCCGCGTCACTGTATATGTGAAAAAAAAGATAAGCTTTTTTGTCACGAGACTTTTAATAACATTCAATAAGTTCTTTTAACGTGTACCGTATAAGTGATGTAATTATATTTTTTACATAAGTAAACGACAAAAAATGATTCAAAACTCATGTTTTTAGTAAAATTACTAATCTTTTTAACGTTTACCGTATAAATGATGTAAGTATATTTTTTACATTATAGATAAATAAACGACAAAATTGGCTTAAAACTCATGTTTTTAGTAAAATTAATAAATTTTTTTAACGTTTACCATATAAATGATGTAAATATACTTCTTACACTATCAATAAGTAAACGATAAAATTGACTCAAAACTCTTGTTTTTTAATAATTTTTTTTTTTTTTTTTATAATTGATGTAAATATACTTTTTAAACTATCAATAAGTAAATGACAAAATTGACTCAAAACTCTTGTTTTTTAATAAAACTATTTTTACACGTGCGTTGCGCATTAGTATCAATTCAGAATACATATGTCATAGTAAGTAGTATTGCTTATTTAAACGAAGATGTGAACAATAAGCTTTGCACAAAATAATATTGTAATTTTTTTTATAAATAGTAAATGTGGATTAATAAATTTTTTACTTTTTATTGTATAAATGATGTAAATATACTTTTTGCATTATTGATATGTAAACAACAAATTGACTCAAAACTCATGTTCTTAATAAAATTAATAATTTTTTTAACGATTTATAAATAATGTAGACATACTTTTTACACTATCGATAAAATAAACGATAACTTGACTTAAAACTCATTTTTTTAGTAAAATAATATTTTTTAACGTTTATCGTATAAAATGATGTAAATATACTTCTACATTATCAATAAGTAAACGACAAAATTGATTCAGAACTCATATTAGTAAAATTAGTAATTTTTTTAACGTTTACCGTATAAATGATGTAAATATACTTTTTACACTTTTGACAAGTAAATGACAAAACTGACTCAAAACTCATGTTTTTAATAAAATTAGTTTTTTGACACGTATAGTACACGTGATTACTAATTCAGAAAATATATGTTATAGTAAATAGTATTGCTTATTTAAGCGAAGATGTGAATAATAACCTTTGCACAAAATAATATTGCAGATACTTTTATGAATGTTAAATGTGGATCAATAATTTTTGTAAAGTTTACGTTGTATAAATGATGTAAATATACTTTTTTACATTATCAATAAGTAAACGACAAAACTAACTCAAAACTCATGTTTTTAATAAAATAATAAATTTTTTAACGTCCATCTTATGAATGATGTACATATATTTTTTACACTATCGATAAATAAACGACAAAATTGACTTAAAATTCATGTTTTTTATAAAATCAATAATTTTTTTACGTTTATTATTTAAATAATGTAAATATATTTCTTACAATATCAATAGTAAAAAGTATTGCTTATTTAAGCGAAGGTGTGAACAATAAGCTTTGCACAAAATAATATTGCAGATTTTTTTGTTAATGTTAAATGTGGATTAATAATTTTTTTAACGTTTACTATATAAATGATGTAAATATACTTTTTACACTATCGATAAGTAAACACCAAAATTGACTCAAAACTCATGTTTTTTTAATAAAATTAATAATTTTTTAAATATCTATCGTATAAATGATTTAAATATACTTTTTACACTATCGATAAGTAAATGACAAAAATTGACTCAAAAATCATATTTTTAATAAAATTAATAATTTTTTTAACATACATGATATAAATGATGTAAATATACTTTTTACACAATCGATAAGTAAACTAAAAAATTTACTCATAACTCATATTTCTAACGTTTACCGTATACATGTGTAAATATACATTTTTTACATTATTGATAAGTAAACAACAAAATTAACTTAAAATTCATATTTTTAAATAATATTAATATTTTTTAACGCTTATCGTTTAAATTATATAAATCTATATTTTTTTCACTATCGATAAATAAAAGACAAATCGACTCAAAACTTATGTTGCTACTTACGACAAGCAAGTTGGTATTCACATGGTGGCACTTGATATGTCACACATGCTTCATCTTTTTATTTGCAATGTTACACACTTAGGTAATAAATCATTTGTTTTTCTATTATTTAAGCGATAATTAATTAATTTTAATGAATTTTTTAAAAAATTATCGTTGAAATTCGTTATACTTATATTTTTGGATGTGCATGCACTAAATAAATTCACTCATTTGTAATAATTTTTATACAAAGCAAATTCAACATGATAAATTAAACTGGAAAAACGTGAGTAAAAAAAAATTATTTAGTGTCCTTTTTTATTAAATACTATCTATGTACCAACCTAATTATCCTTATAGTACGAGGATATTATATTAATGTTAAAATGAGATGCATGTGACAAATGATTAAAGTGATAAGCCATTTTATCCTCTCTCAAATTGTTGATTAAATCATAGTACACAAATATATTAATTAATGCTAAAATGAGATGCATGTGAAAAATGATTTAAGTCAATATGGTCCAAACCAAATTCTGAATTTTGAAATTCATGTTTCTTTAGTCGTATTAGAAGAAGAAAAATAATTAATGTTTAACAATGAAATTAAATTGACTCATCTCGATTTCACAAATGTGAAACACTACGAACAACATTACTAATAATTATGACTCAAATTCCTAACTCGTTGAAATCGATATTATATAAATTAAAATTATTATATAAAAATAATAGATTTTTTTTTGTATTTTATATGGACGTGTACTATAATATTTTGAAAATGATTTTTTTGATAAAAGATATTTTAAAACAATGTTTGATTATATATTGGAATGGACTTTTCGTTTTGACTCGGAGACTGTTTTTTCAAATGCACGTTCAGATACAATTTCAATTCTCAAAAATCATTTTCTAACTTAAAGAATACTTTTACTTTTACTTTTACTTTTTCAAGTATTAGTCAAATATATATTCAAACGTCTACTTAAAGTAAAATTATAAATACTAAAACATTTATTTTGTTATTTATCCTATCCAATAAAGGAAAAATAATATTCTCCTAACTAATTATTCATAGGAATAAATCGAGGAAGAAGAGTTCCAGATTCTCTTTCTTTGTATTTTAGGATTTTTCCATAAAAGGGAATTTGTTTAAAGTGGGGGTATAGTAGAGTCAAATTTATAAATTAAAGTATAATATATCAAGTATTTTAAAATTTTATGTTATCAATATTATTGACACAAAAAATAATATAATTTTCTATGAATTTTATTTGACTTGACTATAATAAATAAAAAATTTCAATTTAGAAAAAAAAAAGTAATTTATATATAATCATCCCATATTTGTAAAAAACAAATATCTCTAGTTATTTGCTCTAAAAATTCTTTTCAATTTCGAAAATTAATTTGACTAATATTTGATTAAATTAACTCGAGCCTGGAAAAAGAGGTCAGATAAATTTTAGTATTATATATGATAAAGTTTTGATCGGGATATATAAAGTCGTAAAGCAAAAATTGGATAAGTTATGAATAACGGCATTTGAACATTGCGCCACCGTAGAGTTCACCGGCGTCCGACAGAAAACAGAGTAATCTCCTCGGAGAAGAAAAAAACCCAAAAACATATATACATGTATACAAGAATTGCACGTAATTGAAGGTAGAAACGGATGTGAAGAAAAGCAGAAGAAAGTTTTTTTGGATTTTGAGGAAGAAAACAAGAACAGAGAGGGGGTGGGGGTGGTAGGGTTATGGGGGGAGGTGGGGGCAATTGAGAATTGTCTCCTTCTCCGGAAATTTTTGTTGCCTTTTTCTTCTTGACATTAAAGACGATAATCAGATTACTGATATCCAAAAAAAAAAAATATACATGACATAAATACTATATATAGCAATATTTTTTCTTCATTTTTCCCCATTTACCCATTTGCTTACTTTGTCTAGAACATTCCATGTTGTCAATGGCCTCTAAAACCC
Source organism: Solanum habrochaites (assembly GCA_027704765.1). Lineage (NCBI taxonomy): Eukaryota > Viridiplantae > Streptophyta > Magnoliopsida > Solanales > Solanaceae > Solanum > Solanum habrochaites. The sequence goes on along the minus strand of JAKWJA010002494.1, from coordinate 49,992,874 downwards.
TACAATTTTCTTGGGTATAATCAGGATTTTTTTTTTAATTTTTTTTTTTGGTTGATAAGGAAGGGGGGTTATGGGTTCTTGTGGAATCGGTAATCGGGTAGAAATGGAGCCTCGATGGGTGGAAATGTTGGGTCCTGATCCATCGGCAGTTACAGAGGATTGTTGGGCTGTTGCTGAAGAAGCTGTACAAGAGGTTGTGAATTGTGTTCATCCGACTCTTGATACTGAAGAGAAGAGGAAAGATGTTGTTGATTATGTGCAGAGACTCATCAGATGTTCTCTTGGATGCGAGGTCATTTTTTCCTGAATTTAATTCGATTTGATTAATTGGGATTTTAGTTGTTGATTCCTGAATTTGCATGTTTGTTTGTTGTTCCAATTCAATCAAAATGTTATTTTAGCTTTCAATTGATAACTCATCAGGTGTTCTCTTGGTATGTTTTTTTGTTTGGATGGTGTTGGGGGTTGGGGGATTGGTCAACTTGTTGGGGGTTAAAAAAACTGTGTGTTACCTGTTCTTGTATGATTTTTTCATATCTGCTGAACAGATAAGGGTAAACTTAATCGTTTGCGACTATCTCAACGGATACTTTACTAATCTAAGATGGTAAGGAAGAAAAGGGGGGGGGGGGGGGGGGGTTCGGAAGAGAACAAAATCGCTATTTAGTGCGACCGTTACACTACATTATTAGCGGCGCTTCTTTTTTACAACTACAACATACCTATTGTAATCCCACAGGCCACAAGTGTGGTCTGTTGAGTGTTGTTTCATGTAGACACTTGACTCAAATGACGTGTAATTAAAGCAGGATTGGAAGAGATTTTTCTTTTTTGTAGTTGGAAGAGAACAAAACCGCTATTTACTGCGACCGTTTTACCACATTATTAGCGGTGTTTCTTTTTTTACAACAGAATACCTATTGTAATCCCACAAGTGTGGTCTGTTGAGTGTTGTTTCATGTAGACACTTGACTCAAATGACGTGTAATTAAAGCAGGATTGGAAGAGATTTTTCTTTTTTGTAGTTGGAAGAGAACAAAACCGCTATTTACTGCGACCGTTTTACCACATTATTAGCGGTGTTTCTTTTTTTACAACAGAATACCTATTGTAATCCCACAAGTGAGGTCGGTTGAGTGTTGTTTTGGGTAGACCCGTGACTCAAATGACGTGTAATTAAAGCAGGATTGGAAGTGGTTTTTCTTTTTTGTAGTTGGAAGAGAACAAAATTGCTATTTACTGCGACTGTTTTACTACATTATTAGCGGCGTTTCCTTTTTACAACAACTACAACATACCTATTGCAATCCCACAAGTGAGGTCTGTCGAGTGTTGTTTCGGGTAGACCATCGACTCAAATGACGTGTAATTAAAGCAGGATTGGAAGATATTTTCTTTTTTTGTAATAACAAAATGCGGTTTGCCTACTTACAAATACCTCGACTAATCCGCCTAGTCCTTGCTGCTTCACACCAGCACATGTATCGAGTCATCAATGTTTAGGAAGATGGGAAGAATTCAATTAATGTAAGTTTCACTTTGATGAGATTAGGACCTTGGTTCTGAAGGTTGCCTCTTTAGCTCTTCAACTGCATGACTAGGCCACCCCGTCGGTGGCCAATTTTAAAAAATTTAAAGTTTTACTGCAGATTGTAGTGTTAAGCTCGCTTCTGGCAGATTTGCTTCTTACTCATTCATCTATTTTTCAGTAACCAGGATATATCATTGTAATGTTTGCCGCATACTTAAGGAGTGATATTTCATAATTTATTTCTGCTAGTAAAAGTGTAAGCTGATTCCTTATTGATGAGGCTGGCAATACTTCCATAGCTGTTTCTCTTTCATCGCATGTCAAGTAGTTTCTTGTCTCTTTAAGTGTTCTTTATACACCTTTGAGTCAATTCAAGATCAGGAAACTAATTTTGTTGTTAATTAAACATATCAGATTAAGACCGAAGTGTGTGATTCATCTTTTAATTCTACTACAGTTTTAACGTAATGCATAACTTAGTAAAAAATGAACCCCTTTGTTCCAGCCGACTAACTTGAGCAACTCTATACATTTTAAATGTTCAAATCTTCTCTAGCTTTACTTGTCCATAGAATAGTTGAATGTTTTTTTCTCTCTCTCAATCTGGGGCTGATCTAACATACATTGCATAGTAGAATTCCAAACCAAGTAGCTTTGGATTGGACCTTGTATATGTGCTAAAATCCCACTTAATAAGGACATATTATTGATGTCTTATCCAGTAAATCAAATGTTATGTGTTAGAATTTCGAACTCGAACCCATAGTGTTTAAATCCTGGATCACCCCTACTTCAAATTGCATTCTGCTTCCTTAGTTTGCATCAGCTTCAATATTGCATTGTCTGGTGTGCTTGAATTTGAAACCTAAGTTTATCATCACATATTGTGCTTGAAGTATGTCACTTCTGTTTCATGTTTTCCAACTGTTTTAAGGTATATCTTGCTACCTATTATCTTCATTGAGTTTTGCTGATTATACTTGTTTGTCATACAGGTTTTCTCATATGGATCAGTGCCACTGAAGACCTACCTTCCTGATGGTGACATTGATTTGACTGTTTTTGGCAGTCCTGTTGTTGAAGAAACATTAGCCCGTGATGTTCTCGCTGTTCTACAGGAAGAAGAGCTGAAGGGAAATACTGAGTATGATGTCAAGGATCCCCAATTTATTGATGCTGAGGTTCTTTCCTAACTCTAATGACAGAAGTATACTCAAATCTTCAAAGTCTGTAAAACGAACTGACTTGGATGAAGTATTACACAGTTCTTTCAGCTACAAATAGTTTTTATCTCGATATCCTGCCACCTATGAAAGATGGATAGTTGAGTCTAAGCATAGTGGAGCTATTAGCATGCCTATTTCTTTTTTTGGTGTGTGCGCGTGGGTTGGGGGTTGGGGGGCTTGCACTTTTAGTAGCTTGATGAACGTTATTGTAATTGAGTGTTGTTTGATAGAGGTGTACTATCTATTTAGTTCGGCTATCCATAGTCATTCAGTAGATTTATGCTTAATTGATTATTTATTATCTGTTAAAGTTTGAGAAGTTTTGAATTTCTAATGGCAGGTTAAGCTCGTGAAATGTATTGTACGAAATACTGTGATAGATATTTCCTTTAATCAGTTAGGAGGACTTAGCACACTCTGTTTCCTTGAGCAGGTAAGTTACCAGCTAACTGTCAACATTCAAATAATATTGTTCCTATAGGTGCTAGGATGTGGGTCAATGACTCTGTTAATGTGATAGAGCCTCTGTGCTTTAATTTTGTTTCAAAGACTCTGACATAAAGATGTTTTGCATTTCTTGGTTAAGCGGAACCAACTGGAACTGAAAAAGGGTTTAATGGAATTTCTAAAACAGAGAATACACCTCTTTTAGTTATAGCCTTATGCTGTTGCATAGAGTGGGATCTTTTGGTTGATTGGTTCTTGTTATTTCTTACCAGCCCAATTCCCTCTCTAATTACCAGGTGGTTGTAACCTTCTACCTGTTTAATAATATATATAGCTGAGTGTTAACATCATCATATATCTCTCCATTCTGCAGTATTTGGACCAACTTTTTTTTATGCGATTTGTGCTTAAAATGAGCTACATTTTTCTTTTTAAACAAATGTCTGATGGAGTTTAGTAGTTTATTATCTATTTCAGATTGTTGTCCTTTTGAATATCTCCCCCCTCTGATCAATTGATTTTATTCTTTTTCTTCATGTTAAATGAACACCTAATTTTATTCTTGTCTTCTCTGTTTCATGAGCGCAGGTAGATCGCCTTGTTGGTAAAAATCATCTATTCAAACGTAGCATTATTTTGATAAAGGCTTGGTGCTATTATGAAAGTCGTGTTCTTGGTGCACATCATGGTCTAATTTCTACATATGCTCTGGAAACACTGGTCTTATTTATATTCCAACTGTTCCATTCATCGCTAAATGGTCCTCTAGCGGTAATTACTTGTTTGTGCTATTTTATTTTGTGCATTGAGCTAGGTATGCAAGTAAAAGTGTATTTAATATTCCTGTTTTTGCTTGCTTTTAGGTTCTCTATAGATTTTTGGATTACTACAGCAAATTTGATTGGGACAACTATTGTATCAGTTTGAATGGTCCAGTATGCAAATCATCCCTTCCTGAGTTATTTGGTAAACAATGCTCTTCCTTTCATAATTCATTGATGTAGTTTATGATCTCCTTCAGATTTATACAACCTTCTAGGATTTTTTCTTACACTTGTGCATAAGCTTACAAAGAGATTGATGTTTCTCTTTTTGCTTTTGGGTGGTATGTGGGTTAGTTGAGTGAAAATTCTGTTTTTCTTAGTTCAGTTTTTTTCTCACTGTCACCGTTTATCTGTCTGCAGTTGAGATGCCAGATTATATAAGCAATGAGTTGTTGCTAAGTGAGGAATTTTTAAGGAACAGTGCGGAAATGTTCTCAGTTCCATCCAGGGGTCTTGAGTCGGACACACGACCATTTCAACAGAAGTATCTAAACATAATTGACCCCTTGAAGGAAAATAATAACCTTGGACGTAGTGTCAGCAAAGGTACAACTTGAATAACTTATATTTTGTGGTTTACCAGTTTGTTATCCTTTGTTTCTTTGTTTTTGTTTTTATCCTTTTCTGGTACTCTGGGTAGTCAGAAACTATGAAGAATGGCTGATCCTTATGAACTGATTCTGCTGTTTTGGCGACAATTGAGATCATTACCAAGTTTGTTTTGTCTGCTTATCCAAGTCTTCCTTTTCATCTTTGCATTCTCTTTTTTTTTTGTAGCTACCAGAAGTACATAAGCCTTGCCTTGTTACCACCACTAGTTAGATAATGAGCAATATGTTTAACGATTGCCTGCCCAGGAGTAAATAAGTTATTTGAGAGTTAGTATGCCTGTAGAAGAGAAGTTTTGGGAACTTAGAATGTGTTTGTCATGTTATTTCCAGGAAATAGCATGATTCTTGTGTTTGAGTATTTAGGTGGTCCATGTTGCTCTGTCTCACGCATAAATTATGTTATGATTCCCTTCAGGTAATCTCTATCGAATACAAAGAGCTTTTAAGTATGGGGCCCGCAAGCTTGGCGATATTCTTTTGTCACCATATGACAAAGTTGCTGATGAGATCAAGAAGTTCTTTGCAAACACTATTGAGAGGCATAGACTCAATCTTGTGGCTGAATTGCAATATTCCAACCTAATTTTTGGAGATGAAGACACATGTTCTTCATTATCCCCTGCTGAATTTTATGCCAATGCTAGAATGCTTCTGAAATCATCAGACGGTGGTTTTGAGAATGATAGCCTGAAAAAGGCATATACATCAATATCAAATGAGTTGTTGAGTAGTTTGATGAATGGAGCTTCTTCAGAAATGGTGTCAGAAACTGGCTCCTTTTCAGATGATGCACTAGTGTCAGGATTCTGTCAATACAGATATGCAAGTGATCCTTTAGCTTCTGTACCTCTAAATCTAGGTGTTTCAAATGGCTCATATGACGGTAGTTCTAATGGAAATTCCATGAGTTCTCTTTCTTGGAAGCATTATTATGCTCCTCCGTTCTATTTCAATAAATCATCTGTTGAAAATGGGAACCGTGGACCTGAGTTGTGCCAAAGTGACCTATCTGGTTCTTGTTTGGCGGTGGAAACCCCAGAGTGCCCTCAGGAGAGCATCAGCATCTACAAAGCAGGTACTGATTGTAGTGAGGACTTCTGGTCTGGTGGTTCAGAAATCTCAAGTCCAAGGACCAGTGTTTTAGAAAGTGTAACTCTCGATATAGGGGAAAGGGACTTGGCAAGCACAGCTGGAGATATTGAAGCTATAAATCCCTTAGTGGACTTAAGTGGGGACTATGACAGCCATATACGGAGTTTGCTTTATGGCCAGTGTTGCTATGGGTGTTATTTGTCAGCACCAGTACTTAATAGTCCTTCATCACCTTCTCCATCTCAAAACAAAAACTTTTGGGATACTGTCCGACAATCAATACCACTTAGAAAGAACTCATTTTGGCAAACAAATGGGAATGGTATGCTTGTCGTGGAACCAGCTGCTCATCCTTCTGGCAATGCTCTATCATCTGATGCTACTTTCCGTTCTGGCAAGAAAGAAATGGCTCAAGGAACTGGCATCTACTTTCCGAAAACGGTAGTTTTCTCTTACAATCTAGCCAGTTTATTTCCCCATATTTTGGCATCTCAGTTTGTTTAGATAAGTATCTCTCTTTTTGTAAAGCTTGAGGCGGTTTTTGTATCACCTTCTTTGTCCTTTCAGGAATATCACCAGGAGAGACGTAAAGGACGGACTAAGAGTAAGGCATTAGGAAGTCATGGTCAGTTTCATTTGCATAGTGGCACCCATAGTTACGAGTGTGTTGCATTTTCTGATGCAAATCATTCAGAGGAGATTTCAGCTGTCAAATCTTCTGTTGGAGGTCGTGAGAAGTTAGCCTCTTCTAGCCAATCTGGTGGCCTCCTCGAAGAATCTCATGCCAATGCTTTCTCGAATTCATCATGTAGAATTGAATTTGGATCTCTGGGTAATCTCTCTGAGGATGTGCTTTCACACACTTCTCGTGATGTGATTCTGATTCCAAGTGCCCCACAAAAAGTGCAACTTTCAGAACCTGCTTGTAGTAAGCAAGGAAGGTAGGAAAAGTTTCCTACTTTTTCTAATTTTAGACTGTAGAGTAGTATGATCTTTGTTACTAGATACTATCTGAAGTTCTAATTTGGTTTTCAGGGATGCAGAGCATTCGTTAAGGCTGAAGAACGAAGATGAGTTCCCTCCTCTACCATTATGGAAGGTTTAGGATTTCCTCCTTGTTTGAAGACTGAAAGGGTATTTTACAGTGAAAACTAACAAAAACAGATACTTTAGGCAGATATCAGATATAAAAAAAAAAAAAAAGAAAAAAAGAAGAAGAAGAAAACTCGAAGACGGTATTATCCTAGTATGTCTTTTTTTTTTTTTTTTGGATGCACATCTAGGTGGGAACCATTTTGGTAGCAGGAGAGTACAACAATTACAGCTTAGTTCCGATCTAGGTGAAGCCCAGCTATATGAAAGTAGTGTAACATAGTATATGCATACTGTACAGTTTCTTTGGCGGAACTTCGTTGCGCCATTGGCTGTAATGCTGTAGTTCCTGTGTTACCACCATTGCAAACTTTCTAGTGCATGTTAGCTTCTAATCGTTTTGGTGCTGCTCATCTGTTTTAATCTCTGTTTGGCAGTAGTATGTGGCTCCCTTTGGTCATCTGCATTTACATGACTTTTGGGATTCATCATTGATTGGACAACAGTTTTTGATGAATGATGTGCCACCCAACTCAAGGGTGGGTGCGACCTTGTGGTCAATGAAATGGATGAAAACCTCTGAGATATCAGGGTTTGAATTCCAGAGACAAGATATTGGGTGATCTCTTTTCACTTGTTATAGGCCTTAGGGGTGTGGGGGGTTAGAGTTACTAGATACCTATGTTGATGAAAGGTAACATCTAGGATAGTCGAGGCGTGTAAAAATGGGTGTACCACCATTACAAAGAACAGATAATTTCATAGGGATATCTATTTTGCCCATTTTGTCTAAAGATAAATTAGGCTAGTTCTATTATAGATGATCCATCTTGATGTCCAATTTTACGAAAATAAGAAATCAAAATTAATAGTTGGGTGCCCGTTCTCCAATTCTTCCTTGACCTACATATTCACGCCCTTTATAGCAAGAAACAACCATTCTAGAATGATTATAGCTTAAACCTAATTAGCTCAAATTGGACTTGGGAACCCAAAATCAACAAAAGTATATATTCCTATGTTACAAAATAATCTAGAGTCGTTTTTAGAAATAGTTACCTTTAACGGGTTATATCTTAATTAAAGATGAGATGATCGAAATTCTTGATAAATGTTTTTTAAAGAGGCGAGTAAAAAAACACGAGAACGAAAATGGATCGCAAATGATAGTTGTGATTGATTTTGATTCGAGAAATCTTACACGGCGGAGCAAACTCTTCTATCTTGTTGCATTTTCTCTGTCCATGGTGCTGGAGCGATTCGAGAAGAACGTTGTCGAAACAAGAATTTTATATGAGAGTTAAAGCCCTAAAAAGAGAAAGAGAGATTTTTCTGATAAGAGATCAAAGCGTTTTTCCTCGGCGATAGAAATTAAGAGATCAGAAGCGTTTTTTCTCGGAAATAGAAATTCATCCACCAGTGGGAATGAATACTATACTATTTTGTCTCAAGGTGGGAGTCAATGATCACGTGTATATTGTTTTTTTTATTATTATTATTATTTAATAGTAAAATAATTTGTGTTTCAATTATTACATAAGATGAGAACGAAAAGTAAAAGTGTGATACAATAATACAAATACAATCATGTGATTTGATTTTGAGAAGAATTTTGGGTGCACACAAAGAGATATGCTATTTCCATACAAAAAAAATATATTCTGTGGATAAGAATAAAAAACAATTATTAGTGGGGGTGAAATAGATAAGAAAATGAAGTGTTTTTTTTAGTCAACTCATTCTTTGATGGAAAATGAATTTAGATGAGACTTGTGACCTTCTAATCGTCGAGAGTTCTGGTGGAATGAATATAAATATTAATTTTTAATTAAAATATAATATTTAAGTTTTAAGAAAGAAAAACATTTATATTATTCAATAATTCTTATACGATATGAGTTTAAATTAATTAATTCCAAATCAAATATTTTAAATGAAAATTTTCATCATTCGAGTATTTAGTTTCTCGCATCAACATAAGTATGAACTTGTCTTTGTTAAACTTAGTTGAGAAGAAATTGTTGAGTATTTTTTTTTCAAGTTTAATTTTTTTTCTTAATTTTCATTTTACCACTAAAATATTTTTTCTTTATTTTCATTGGAAATAAACAGGATATTTCCTAACTTGTGTTATATTCATTGTATACTAACATGGTGGGTCTAAGTTAGCTACTTGTAGTCATTGTCAATGTACAAATTAAACCAAATCATAAATTTAATTCAACATAAAATCATGATGATCAATTCATGCATCAAATTTTAATTTATTATAAAATTTACCTACTTAAAAGTTATAATATCATCAGCTAAACTAACTAAAGGATCTAGAAAATATATTCTTTTGTTTCAAATATATAAGCATATCAAGTTTATAAAAGTGCTTGTTGATTTTATGTTTTTATTTGAATTGAAAATTTATCGATAATTATATAGTTGATAAATTATTAAAATAAAAGTAAAAGTTTATATTTTTAAAGCCAAGTCAGACACCAACTTCTTTTTTTTAAAAAAAAAAAAAAAATATCTCCTTTACTATTGAAGAGTTGATGAGAGTACGTGCACGGTGCACCAACTGGAGTTAATTTTATTAATTAATTTGGTCAAATAATATTGTTTAATAATTGCATTGCAAATTATATGATTAATTTATTTTTATATGATAATATAAGAGCAGTTGTTATCTTTGACATATTTTATTTCTTCCTTGCAATAGTCAAACTTGCCCCTTCAGTTTTCTTATAAATATAAATAATAATTACTGAATAAGTTTTGATGAAATCATCATTTTAATGAGTTTAAAGTAGCCACATTCAATATTTATACTTTAACTAATAATAGCATGATATGCGTCTTTTTTCATATTCTTTTATTGGAAGATTATTTAATTACATGGTTTAAGAATATAAATTTTAATTTTTTTTTGTCATTTAAATTATTTATAGAAAATTCCTTTTTCTTTTCATTTAACTCCCAAATGTATCACTTTATTTCTATCAGATACATTATAATTTTATTTACAAATTTATGTATAATGTATCCGATACAAATGTTATTGTTGATATATAACCTAAATTATTAGTATGAATCTGATTTATAGATATGTATCTGAGACATATATGTCGAGCAAAGAAACAATATATCCACGAGTTATGAAAAAATCAAAAATTATTATAATTTAAGAAACTTTTGATATAGGATGCAATTAGCATTCAATGTAGTTTTTTCACCCTGATAAATTATATTGATATTTTTGAATTGTTGATAAAATACAGATCGCATTTATATCAATAATAGTTTTCAAATATTTCTATTGATCTTTTCTCGTAGTAACAAATTTTTATCCAAAAAAATATTGTACTAGAAAAGATAAAAGTCTTTTTCATCAACTATATTCCTTCAGTATCATATTATTTGTCCATGTTATTAGGAATAAATCAAAAAATATTTATCAATTTATAAAATTAATCATTTTCCCCTTAAAATTACTTTCTTTTGGAAGTATATCTAGTATGGTAAAGTACCAAACAAGTTCCTCATTATTAATCTTGATATTAATGAATACGATACATAAATAGTGTGTATTAAAAAGGATTGAATGAAAAGTTAATAAAAAATATTTTATATTTATGATTTTTTAAGAGACATGCAAAGATTAAAAGTTACGATCTTTTCCACATAATTGTTTGTTTTATTCGTGGCCTTTTGCAATTCCATAACGACGTATATCTAATTTGACAATTAATTACTTTTATTATTAAATAAAAATAAAATGTCTTCCTCAATCTCACCTACTTATGGATTGAATTTGCATTTAATCGACAGTATCATAAATAATAAATTGTAATAATGTTTTGTCTATTCATCTTATAATATGTATGTGTATTACATATTTACATTAGTGGGACTCAAGTTGTCAAATGCAAATTCCATCGGTGGAATTTGCCTCCACTCGTGAATGGATGCTGTATTCAAATAGTGAGAGCCATAAATGAATAAAACTTTCAAGTTTAGATCGCTCGATTAATTTTATTTATCATAAAATAAATTAGAATGATACTCAAATTTTTAATTATATACTTATATTTACACTATAATGGAAAGTTTACTAGAGTGTGTGTTAAGATGAATTAAAGAAAAATAAAGAACTCGTTAGTTTTTTCATATATAGTGACATCAGATCAAAGTGTTCTTATGCTATTGAACCGACATGTACTTGTTCCAATCTAATGGGAAATTTGACAATTTAATTTCTTTGCTCGATTATATTTATCTTCTTTAACATATATTACATTTATCGTCTTGTAATTTCGAGCGATATCTACTCAATTCAATCTTTATAAGAAATTTCGATAATTTTAACTTTTTTATCTCATCAAATGTATCATTTTGAAAATGAATTATATAAATAGATAAAGTTTATGTAAAGATTTGATATACATTTTCAAAAACTATATCTATAACCTTAATACGCATAAATTTAAAATTTTGACCCCGTCTATCCCTCTGGCCCCTATTTCCTTAGCACTAAGATTTTAGTCATTTTATCACTTGATAAAAAATCTAACCTAAAGATTTTATCTTTTCCAATATTCCTTTTTGCCACCCATTTTTCTCTTTCACTACTCACCTAGCAACAGATAATAATTCCACCAAAGCAATAGCTACAGATTCTTCAGGTTCTTTAATTTGTTTTCCTAATTTACTCTTTTCACCTACAACAAAAATCCAAATCTTGGCCAAAAAATAATATAAAAAATTCTCATTTTAATTATTTTTTTTGTGTCAAATTTTTTTCAAGAAAATCCAATTTGGCCCTATTAGTCCAAATTGTGTATTAGCCATTTTCACTTATGCTATTCTTGCTGTCAAATCAAAACACACTAACCTATCACATTTGTCTCATTTCTCAATCAAATGGCTGTCAACAAGTTCTCAAGACCCTCTTGGCTTCTCTGTTGTGTTGTCTTCTCTGAATCACCTCTTTTACTGAGTCTTGAAATACAAATTTTAGCTACCCACGTAACTCTGAACATCCACAATTAAATAATTTATCTCTTTTGTTTTTTAAGATTCAACTTGTGCCCAATTTCTCAAGAATCATTTTTGATATGTATTCTGGAGGATTTTCAGATAATTGCAAAGAATCAGAGGAGGAGGATCTTGGGTATGTTGAAACTGACCCTACTGGTCGTTATGGACGTGTAAGTATTTGTTTTTTCTTGTAAAGTTTCAATCTTTTTGCCTTTTTGTTGCATTTTATTATATGGGGTTGATTAATTATGCATTTACAGTTCTTGATTTGTTGATTTGCATAAATGGAACAGATAAAGTTTCTGTTTTTGTTGATTCTTGCATGTTGTTGTAATGTTTTTTCTTATAAAGTTTCAATCTTTTTGCCTTTTTGTTGCATTTTACCATATGGGGGTTGATCATTTTTGCATTTACAGTTCTTGGTTTGTTTATTTTCATAAATGGAACAGACAAAGTTACTATTTTTGTTGATTCTTGCATGTTTTTGGTAGTAGCTCTTGTTTTTTCTTGTAAAGTTCCAATCTTTTGACTTTTTATTGCATTTTATTATATGGGGTTGATCAATTATGCATTGACAGTTCTTGATTTGTTGATTTTCATAAATGGAACAGATAAAGTTACTGTTTTTGTTGATTCTTGAATGTTGTTGTAAGTAGTTCTTGTTTTTCTAATAAAATTTCAATCATTTTGCCTTTTTGTTGCATTTTATTATATGGGGTTGATCAATTTTGCATTTACAGTTTTTGAGTTGTTGATTTACATAAATGGAACAGATAAAGTTACTGTTTTTGTTGATTCTTGCAAGTTGTTAGTAGTTCTTGTTTCTTCATATGAAGTTTCAATCTTTTTGTTGCATTTTATTATATGGGATTGATCAATTTTGCATTTACAATTCTTGATTTGTTGATTTTCATAAGTGGAACAGATTAAGTTACTGTTTTTTGTTGATTCTTAATCATGTTTGGTAACTTTGGTGTTTATGCATGTGCGGACAGTTCGAGGAAGTTTTGGGAAAAGGGGCAATGAAAACAGTTTATTGGGCAATTGATGAGTTGTTAGGTATGGAAGTGGCATGGAGCCAAGTTAGACTTAATGATTTGCTTCAGTCACCAGAGGATATAGAGAGGCTTTACTCTGAAGTTCATTTGCTTAGCACTCTGAATCATCCTTCTATCATGAAATTCTATACTTCATGGATCGATATCGAAAAGAGGACCTTTAATTTCATTACTGAGTTGTTCACTTCCGGTACTCTCCGAGGGTAATGCTCTATTCCTAGTCTATCGTTATTGTTCTCTTCGAATTGCAGTGATCTTAAGTTATGCTGTGAAGTATATGGAAAGTTATGTGCAGTGACGAATCTGTAATTTAGAGTCCAGTGGGTACTAATTGTTAAATCAACTCTGCGGAGATTGTGAGTCTCGTGTGTCTACCATTTCACCAGCAAGGCATCTTGAAGGTGAATCGTATTCCATAAATATGATATCTATCTAGTGTGGTGTATGGAATATATGACAAAAGGTGGATTTATCTATTGATTGGTCATGTCACATAGGCTTGAGTTGGATATCCAATTACTTTGATGTATCAGAAAATTCACCCACTAGTTAATGTTGCAACTTATTGCATGTGAGGCCCTGGACTTAAAGGTCCCAATTTCGATGACCAATCGTATTAGTTTATGAGACTAATTGAAATTTTTCTCCTTAGGTTGTATCTTACATGTTATATCCTATTGATCTGGCACCTTACTGCTGTAATGTCACATAAAAAATATAAGAATTTAAATTTCAGTTTTGATGCCTATTATTTCAATTAATTGGAGATTTGGAGTATCAGCCCTCAGTTAAAGTAAGTATTTGTGATGAATTTGCTGATAGTGATACATTTGATTGAATGCAGATACAGAAATAAATATCATCGAGTAAATATTCGAGCAGTAAAGATTTGGGCACGCCAAATTCTGGAAGGTCTGATTTATTTACATGAACATGATCCGCCAGTGATTCATCGAGACTTGAAGTGTGATAACATATTTGCTAATGGTCATCTTGGACAAGTAAAGATTGGGGACCTGGGATTGGCAGCAATTCTTCGTGGATCACAGAGAGCACACAGTGTTATAGGTAACTCCATCTCCCACTTCCCTTTTTCCTGGCTGGAACTTTTGTCATCACAATCTGTTATAAATCTGTGGAGAACCAAGTACCGGTGACATTTTCTGGGATCATACATTTGAATTTGAACCTAACTTGTTCCGAACTGAGGCATAGTTGTTTTTGTATACGTTTGAATTTGGTGAATCAAGCAAGGTCTGTGGTGTTCTAAATGTCCTAATAAATTTTCTAGACTGGCCTTGATATTAAAATTTTACTGCATATAAACTTCAATCAAATCTTAGGTGCACTAGTGTTTTGTCAAACAATCCGTAATTACTACTAATTGTTTATTATCTCTATTTATTGCAATAGGAACACCTGAGTTCATGGCACCAGAATTGTACGACGAGAACTATGATGAGCTTGTTGATGTTTATTCGTTTGGCATGTGCATGTTGGAGATGCTTACTGGTGAATATCCATATAGTGAATGTGTTAACCCTGCACAAATATACAAGAAAGTGATCTCTGTAAGTTGCTTTAGTTTTTAGCATCTACTTTTTCGACAGCTTTTATCAGTCAATCAGTAGTTTACTTGCATGCCCTTTCTTCGTAACTCAGGGTAAGAGGCCAAGGGCATTTTATAAAGTTCAAGACTTGGATGCACAAAGGTTTATTAGGAAATGCTTGGAACCAGCTTCAAATAGATCATCAGCTAAAGAACTAATGCTTGATCCGTTCCTCGTGATTGATGATGCTGATAGTGAGTCAGTTACAATGATGCGACTTCAGAAGCCTATCTATAATGATAAAATTGCTATCGAGGACCTTCACTTGAATGAGGATGTTCCAAGGACGAATATGACCATCACGGGGAAGTTGAACCCTGAAGATGATACCATTTTTCTTAAAGTGCAGATTGCGGATAAAGAAGGTATCTATTGTGATCTCTTTTTTGTTATTGTAGAATAAGAACTTTCTAGGAAAAGACTTTAGATTCCATAAGCAAACGAGAAGGATTATGAAAAGGAAAAAAAGGATGTTATTAGTCTTGTTTCTAGATAAGCACATGAAGCTGAAGCATTCACTAAAATTTTAACACTGTTCAATGCAGGTGGTGTTAGGCATGTGTATTTCCCATTCGACACTGTGACTGACACCCCCACGGAGGTGGCAAACGAAATGGTGAAGGAATTAGAAATTACAGATTGGAAGCCATGTGAAATCGCTAATATGATTGATGGAGAAATATCTGGCCTAATACCTCAGTGGAAGAAATGGAATCAGTTTGAATCCTCCGATTACCATGTTCTGAGCTATAAGGATGATGATAACGATCGCCATAATCCTTTCCAAGGTTTCTCGTCTTCTTCATCTTCCCAAGTGTCATTGTCAGGTTTGCTCTCCTCTCAAGTGATTGACACAAACACCAATGACCGGCGTTGGCTTCATGGTATTATTATTTATCTGAGCTAGTGTTATATTACCAATTCCACACACATTCTATCTTTTCTCCATCATCGAAAGATTGAGTATTGGTTGGTTACGTTTGAGAATGAACCACATATGTGTTAGTTGAGTTATATTAAAGGACTAGCATACTTATTTCGACCAGAAAAATGTTATCAAGACGTGAATGTTTATGTTAGTCACTGCATTTTTCTCTTGCAGGTGATATGTTTGATGACACGAGCTCTCAATGCTCGTCACACTCTGCAAACTATTCCAACTTCAATTACTTCTCTGACGATGAGAATGATCCTGCGACAACAAGCTCTACAAGACAAAGTCAACCAGCTACTGCAATTAGTCACCACACTTCGCGATTCTGCCCTGAGGAAAACTCAAACACCGGACAGTCTTTGGCAAGAACATGCTACAAGCAATGCAAAGCTATGCTAGAATCAAAAGGAACTTCTTCCAACTCTAAAGGGAAAGGTAAAGATGATGCGCGTAGACTAACAAGGAACAAGTCCTTAGTTGATATGCGGAGTCAGTTGTTGCACAAGTCATTGGTGGAAGAAGTGCACAAGAGACGATTGTTCAAGACTGTTGGTGCTGTTGAAAACATCGGGTTTCAACAGCCTTACGAGGATTTGAAGAGGAGTCCTAGATCGATGAATTGTACTAATTCGATGAGATTGTCGTGTGATGGTAAGGGACAAGGTCACAAACCAAGAAGACATTGATTTTTCTTGTCCAAAATATGTAATTTAAATAGTAAGGACGAGTATATATATATAGTAGTTTCAAGCAGATGAGAGTTTGAATTAAGCAGCTGATGTAATTGTAAATGACAATAAAAATGTTTGTTCAAATTTTGTTCATTTGTTCCTTCAAGCAATAGAAGAATAACACCCTCTTGCAATTTGTGCAAATATTACTCTTGGGACTGACAAAACATTAGAGAGTTGGTTGTTCTAAAACTTATAAACCTTTTAGATCATGGTCTAAAGATCTTTTTAGAGTGAACTTAAAATCTTACGCAAAAAATATTAGGTTTTTGATAGGGAATTAAGCCCAACAATCTTTAAAACAGATGATCTTGAACTTCTGACTTATGTCCCCAACGCCTTAATACCTACTCATGCTGAACTCAACTAACGAATCAAAATGGGTTGAGTTTTTTTAATGGGTCAAGATAGACTAAACAATAGGTGATGATCCAAACTATCCAAAGAATTGAACAGATTAAAATGGACTGAGTTAATAAATGGTCTAGTAGGTTTGCGAGTCATGTTTATATTGGTTACTTTTGTCTCCCTTATCTAGGTGTGACCATAAAATAGTTAAATTTGTGCAATAATAATATATGTGGAGGGCATTTTTGTTAATGTATATGGCATGCTATGTGAGTTATAATGTTCAATAATTGATTAAAAGGGCAAAGTAATGGTATATTTGCCCCATGCTTGTTACACTTTTGTTAACAGAATCTTCATGGTGGATCTTTAGTGAATGATGAGGCTTCACTTTTTCCCAAAGGTCATTTGAATTTCCAGGTATACAAAGGACATTATAGTTTTAACTGTAATTGGTGGATACAGCTTCTTGGTTCTTTCTTTACTTCAATTAAAAGATAAGTATAAATCGTAACGAGGTGGATAAATATAATTCTTTTATTAAAGATCCATGGTAGAAATTACTTTCCTCTTAAGTGAGTGGCTTGATTTTGAATTAATTCAATCAATAGATTTTGAATACTCGAGGCAAAAGTAACTCTCTCGAAAGTCTGGTTCCACACCTCATCATCTTAGTGGGACTAGATTATTAAAAAAAAAACAAGGATCAAAAATTAAAAAAATTGATCTTTATTTTCTTACTAATATTAATTAAGAGTGTTTAAAACTAAGTTGTTTAAAATTTAAGAATATCACTTTCCCTTGAGCAGCAAAAACGACTCAGGCATAAAAAAGGATAGCTTTCACATATAGCAAACACAAAATTTAAATTTATATGCTATGACAAAATTTGCATTACGCTCCATAGCAAACATACATATATATATATATATATATATATATATATATATATAGTATAATTCACTATACATATACAACTGAAAGTTATGTCTATTTCGCTATACATATATACGAAGAAGCAATTGTATAATTCGTTGGTTCCTCTTCATATTTGTATAGTTTCGCTGACAGGCCATTTGTATAAATTGTTGTTAGCCTCTCATTTGTATAAATCATTGTTAGTCTCTCTATTCAATTGTATGTTTTTGT
The DNA here is from genome assembly GCA_027704765.1 of Solanum habrochaites. Lineage (NCBI taxonomy): Eukaryota > Viridiplantae > Streptophyta > Magnoliopsida > Solanales > Solanaceae > Solanum > Solanum habrochaites. Next base: position 49,975,190 of record JAKWJA010002494.1, on the reverse strand, counting down.
ATATCTGTATAAAATTTGTATTTGTATACAATTGAATCGAATTGTATAAAACGAGAAAGAGAGAAATTATATACAATTTGAATATGTATAAAATGAGAAACAGAGAAAGGCAAAAGAGACTTGGAAAGAAAATATACAATTCAATCAAATTGTATAAAACGAGAAAGAGAGAAATTATATACAATTTGAATTTGTATAAAACGAGAGAGAGAAATTATATACAATTTGAATTTGTATAAAACGAGAAAGAGAAAAAGGCAAAAGAGACTTGGGCAGGGAAATATTTGTATTTTATAATTATAAGTGTATAGGACAGAGATATATGTATTTGCATGTGTATATACAATTTTCTCTCGGTCTATACAAACAGAAACACAATTTATACAATTCTATTGTATAAAGCGAGAGAGGCGAACGAGAGAGGGAGAGTGGCGAGCGAGAATATGAGGGAGAGAGATGACTAGCAAATAGTTTGCTATGAAATACAAATAAATCAAACGGTACCTACTGTATTTATTTTACATTATTAATTTGTCATTCTATACAATTATACCTAAAAACAAAAGAGTACATTAATAACAAAACTGCTGATGATTCAAAGAACTAGCTCTAATATTTTTTTTTGTAATCTTCGTTTAATAAATTGTACTCAGTAAGTCTCATAAGTAGCATTTCAAGCTCATTATATTGTCTCCTCCCAAACCTCCAACTAACACCAGAACTACATATACTAAGAGGTCGGAAATTTACAGTGTGTAGCTAAATAAAAATATTTTTTTATATATACATCACATATTGACATTCCTTGAGTACATCTAGCAATTTTACTTTTTTATTTTAAAAATTTCTTAATTAAAATTCTGACTCCGCTACTAAGCACACTCCTCGACCATACTATTTTTAAAGATTTTACAATATTTCTTTGCTTACTTACGCAATAATGAAAGAGTGAGTAATTAAAAAACACTTATTTCTGGATTGTGCTCTCGTGACTAGATAGAGTTTGGTACTAAAATTTCCCTAACAACCATGTTTTTCCATCAACGACAAAAACATTACATTCAACGCACAAAATTCGGGTCGGGTGTTAGTGTTAACGTTGTCAATTTCTCTCTTTATTTCTAGTTACATGTTGGTGCAACTTATGTAACTAACCGTGCAGTCGCAAAGTCAAAAATTTTATTAAAAATATTTAAGATTAAATACGTATACATAAAAATTATATTTTGACATGTATATATAATTAATTTTTCGACGAAAGATGTTCGAATCATTACCCGTAGCTACGATACTGAGTGCATGCATGAAGCCCGGAATGAATACACATCTCAAATTTGTTCCTTTCTTTTTAATGTATACACTAAGACTCGTACATATTAAACACTCGACTTGTTTATTCATTTCATCGTATAGTAAACCTAAGGTTTGAATTAATCTCACAACAACAAAAATAACTTTTTAGCGGTAATAAATATTGACATTAATAAAGAATACTAAAGTTTTTACCGACATTAATTAAGTGTCATTAAAACCAATGTCGCTAATGGTTTTAGGGGCATATACAAAGAATGCTAAAAATATATATATTTAGCGGCAATTAAATTAGTTACTGCTAATGATCATTTTTTATGTAGTGTCTCGTAGCAGTGGGAGTTAAGAGGGTGTAGTGGGATAGAGGTTTTAAATCTAAGTACGATATTTCATTATCATTATTTTTAGTTTGAGATGTATATATCAACTATACAATGAATATATACATACATCATCACGTCATCTTTACCTGTTATAAGCGATCCTCAATAATAAATTAGACATATCCCCTAACAAAGTTTCTACAAGAATAGGCAATAGCAACTCACAAGATTCTAATTGTCCAACACAATTGAAACATAACGTACATCTTTAATTTGGCCTATATATTTACATCTTTGTGGTCCTTTTCATTAATCTCCATAATTACCATGTAGAATTAGACTTTACATTATTAACTCTCAAACTTTTTTTTTTTTTTAATAGGAAACATCTTTTTTATATGACAATCAATACTGTTGTCAAAAAAGGAAACTTGACGATCAATAAACAGCTAAAAAATTTGCATTATTAATTTGTGTAAAGGGCAGCCAATAATTATCTAGGTGTTTGTTCACTCATTTTGAGAATTATGTAATAGAGAAGGCCACCTTTTACTTTATGACAACAGTGCAAACTTTAAAAAATAACACTAACTTTATTTATAATTTGCAATATATTTTCTTCACATTCTGTATTTGCACTAACTTAATTCTAATGTGGACCTCTTCTGTCTACACTAGAAAGTAAATAATCAACTAAATAATTTTGGTCGACAAAATAATGTGAAATAAAGTGCATGTTTATCTCACATAAAAGTTTATAACTTAATCTTGTTATCAGAGTAGACTTTTGTTAAAAAAATGAAGGTGAATTTGAAAATTAAGAAGATAATTTTTTAAAAAAAAAATTATTTTAAAGAACTTGTAAGGCTGAAAATAAGCTCGTAGACGTGAAAAATAAAAATAGAGGCAAAAAGGTGGATTTGACGCTTCCCTTCTCTTTTCTAAAGCTCCCGAATGTAAAAAAATAATTATTTTTAATACTTCTGGATTCTAACTTTATTACAACAACCCCGAAATTTAAATAGGACAGGATAAGACAAGACGGGCAAGGTTAAACCTTTGACAAGTTAAGGCTTGCCTTGCCCTGTCCTGCCCTGCCCTGCCCTGCCCCATTTACATTATTTATCAGAAAATAAAGGGTTTTCCAACAGAACATTCATATATACGTAACAATAAAATAACTTTTAGTGATAATGAATAGACGCATTAATAAAGAGTGTTAAAGTCTCTACAGACAATAACTAAGTGCATTACATCCAATGTCACTAAAGCTTTTAAATACATATACAAAGAGTACGTGTCGCTAAAAATACATATTTAACGGCAATTGATAATTAACTGTCGATGAAATTCATTTTCGATGTAGTGATATACTCATCAGAAAAGGGGAAAAAAGATTGAAATTTTGTAGCTATGAACAAGTTTGTTAGCTAAAAAAATCTTCAAAATAGTACTTTTTAAACATTTTTAGAAGAAATGAGAATACAAGTAACTTTTTTTTTTTACAAGTGAAGATCAGACAAGTCGAACCATATTTGTTCAAATGCCTTAACAATAAGATCATGATATTCATTTGAATTCAACGAAAGATAACAAGCAAGAAGATTTTCCAACTCTTTCGATGCCCTGATATTGTTCTCAACAACCATTTCAATCATAGATTCTCTAAAATCCTTCTCAGGATCAATGGAAGCCTTCACTATAGCAAAACTAGTCCCTGTTGAAGTTGAACAACTCTCTTTTTTCTCCTTCGAACGCCTTTTTGATGATGACACACTATTTCTCTTGTTTGCTACTTTAGTAGAATTTGTTCTTAGTTTTACACCAGAAGAGCTTGAGTAATGTTTTGTCGAAACAGGGGAACCTACTCTGTTTTTAGGTTCCTTTTCTCGTTGAGCCTTCACATTTTCGTCCTGTTTTATGTTCTTGATGGAATTCGATGCTTTTGTAATGATCGGAGGGAGTTGATCAATATCTGAAAATTCCGCGTACTCTGTATTTAGATTGTGGAATTCATTCGAGAGAGCTTTGTCATTCACGTCTATGATTATATCGGTAGCTGAAGAAGTGAAGTGACAATTACAAGAATTTGGCCAAGTTGAGGGGAGTTCGTTGAAAGATTGAGAATCAACAGAGTCGAATTCGGAGGATGGAGAGTTGAGGAAATCTAATTCAGGGAATTTATCCTCTTCTGTTGAGTAAACAGAAGAAGAGGTATTCAACTTGTTTGAGACTGAGACGTAGTTGATAACAGAAGAAGGAACGTGTTTAGGCGAAGGCTTGTAAATAGTTTTTCTCTTTGATTTTTTCTTAGATGAAGACGATGATGATCTTCTTGGTTGATCAAGAAAATTATAAGAATGAGAATTGTAAATCTTGTCAACTCTAATGGACCTTCTAGTATAAGAAAATGATGATCTTGGTTGAGAATATTGTGACTTATTTGTAGAAGAAGATGAAAATGGGGATTTATGGTTTTTGGTTTTGCTCATATCTTTAAGCTTGTAAAACCAAGTGTTTGGCATCATATCTGAAAACTTGAATTTGTGATTTCCCATTGAAGGAACAAATTTGCTTCAATCTAAGCAAAATAATGAAAGTTTTGTTGGGAAAAACGCGGACAAACACAAAAATATATATGGTAAAAGTAATGGAAATAAAATGGGAAAATAATGACACCAAGAGTTTTACGTGGAAACCCTTCTGAATAAGGGAAAAAACCACGGACTAAGAGGAGCAATTGATATTACTATAGTAAGGAATTTTACACTGTGTAGTCACGAATACAATACTCAAAGTGACTACTACACACTCAAAAGGAACAACACTCTTTTGGTTTCCGTCTTACTAAAATATCGCTCATACTCTATTTTTCTTCACAGACTATTTTCTTGTATAGTCTATGGAATACCTCACTTTGCTCTCAAAATGGTTTTTCTCTCTAACTTGGTGTCATTATTTTCCCATTTTATTTCCATTACTTTTACCATATATATTTTTGTGTTTGTCCGCGTTTTCCCAACAAACTGGTATCAAAGCCCAGGTTGTCAACAAGTCTCAGCCCACCGGGAGGAACTGGGTTGTCGTTCTCTCCATCCCAAGGCCCGATGTGTGAAGGGGGAGATTGTTGGGTTATCCCACATCGGAAGTGGAAGGGGCTGGTGGTCAATTTATAAGTGTGAGGGAAAGCCTCAACCTTTGAGCTAGCTTTTGGGTTGAGAAGGCCCAAGACCACCCAACAAGTAAGCCAGCTATTCTGTTACTCTTTCTATCTCAATTTATGTGGCATTTTTATTTTTCGAGGATTAAATTATTTAAGTTTGATTTAAAAATTTGCGCATGAAATCTTCAGTTTTTTCTGATTTTATTTTTTTAAAATGAAATTTATATATTTATAAAATAATTGATAATTCAACATATTTATAAGATATATATAAAAAAAATTTAATAAAAATAAGCATATTTGAATCTCAAAATTTAAAAAGTACCGTATAAATTGTGACGAATGCTTATTATGATTTTGGTCTTACATATATTATGCAGGTTATGGGGAAGTTTAGTTTTTTCATACTTCAGACAGTAATAAAAAGTCAAAAGACAAACTGTCACACCAATTTTAAAATAATGATTTTGGTCCATACTCTGATTGAATAAATTAGCATCCGACGGTGAGGAAAACAAATTTTTTACCAACAGGTTCATTATTTTGTATGTTCTATATATATATATATTGAACGTCTTTAATAAAAATTCTGATTATGCAAGTGGTCCATCCCATAGGCAAAAAGAATAGAAAAAGGAAGTCAGGAGGAGAAAGGAACCAAAATACTTTAGAAGAGCAACATACAAGCTATCTTTTAGAATTTTACTAGAGATAAAATGAAGAATTTGTGTCTTTTCTTTTTCTTTTTCTGACATTTGAGGAATTATCAGTTGTCCATTAATTTGTTTATTGGAGATGAATATCTTACGTGGGACTTTATGAAGTCTGACTTGGCCCCTTCATAAAAAATGAAATGGCAAAATGATGATGATTTATCATTAGTAACAACACATGCCCATAGTGATATGTCTATGGAAAGGTTGTGGTCATCAAACAAGAAAATTGCAAGTTGTCACATTTTATTTTTTTTTACTATTAAAAGGTATAATATATAGTCCATAATTTTACTAGCATGCGTTAAAATAGAGACATATTATATACATTGCATGCAAATTACTTGTTTTGATATCATCTCATATAAATTGCTTTTCATTAAAGTTATAATCATACAAATTTGATTTTCCTTGGACTTGATGGGGGTAAGTAATTTACTCGACTTTTTTTTTAACGCCTAAGTTAATGTGAATTTAGGTCTGTAACAGACTAATGGTATTATATTTTGTTATGATGCGTAATAGGCCCATAATTATGGAAGGTATGGGCTAATAGGCCCATGATTATATGGACTGTTGGACTCAAAACATGCCTCCAGGAAAATTATTTTTGGCCCAATAGTCTGAACTTTTCTTGCTAGTAGAAATTCTTCTTCATTACAAAGAAGATGAAAGGATAAAAAAGGTGTGAGACTACTTATGATTTATGGGTAGGGAAAGAATAAAGTTCAACCAATCCAATTGAAGTCGAAAGATCAATTAGGTGTTTAATTAAATACTTTATAGTTTACGCGCACCTAATATAGTTGAGAGACTAACGATTTTTGAAATCATCTTGTTTATCTTTTTATTTTTGTAAAATCATTTGGTATCTAATAATTTTTACCAACTCGACTAATTCAGATTTGTATCGCCAGCCCAAGAAAAGTGTTCTTTCATTCCCGAGCTCGAATATGATACATCAAATTATGATTGGAAGGATCTCATATCATCCCGCCACATTCTTGGTGGTATATATTATCCTTTAATTGTTTATCTTTGGTCTTTCTTATCTTAACAAACGTCTAAAATGTAGATCAAAACAATATTGTATTAGTAATATATAATTACAACTAGCTAGCAAGAGTTGGTGACATTTCTTTCATGGTATACCACCTTTAATTTCTTCTTCTAAATCAAACGTGCAACCAACAACATATTATTCTCCAAAATACACCAAACTCAACAATTTTAATCTCATATAACACCACACAACTCTCTTGTCAAATACCAAATTAAAACCATCATTCACTTTTTATACTTCATCCGCACTCTTTTCTCAACCGTTTGAGGTACAAAAAAAAAATATGAAAATGAACACTTCATGTTGCTTGAAATTCAATAATCCATGCAAGAAAATAGTAAAGTTGTTCAAGTTCAAACTAAGAAAGCCTCTCTTCATAAGAAGGCTTCGAATTTTTCGTCCTTCAACAAGATGTGAAAGCAATACAAGCACCCGTAGAAAGCAAGCTTCACAAGTTCTTTCGGTGTTTCGTTGCATAAGGAGATCAAAACCAAGAGAGGAGGACCAAGTCATGGCACTCAAGAGTTTCTCAGGTAAAGGGTGGCAAATGGGCGGATATACATAGTAAAACTCGAACATGTTAAATGAGTCAAATCAATAAACAGTCATGATCAATTTGACCAAAATTTCTTTGGGTCAAATAACGGGGCATGAATCAATTTGCCAAAAAAAAGTCAAATAGCCAAACATGACATAATACAGGTTTCAGTCTGGAACCAACCACTATTAATGCTTGCATTATGATTGACTATCTGCATCGTCCTCCCTTAAGGTGCAAACCTTCTCGGGCTTTGGACCTTAAGTGAACGCTAAATATACTCTGCATTTTAATTAAATTATCAGCTAAATATTTTGGGTACCAAATTTCATTTTGTATGTGTCAAATCAACGAATAAATTATAACTCAACCTGTATAAACTTAAACGGGTTGAACGAATTAATAAAAATGTATGGATATTTTGCAATGCAGGGCATATTAAAGCACCAGTTCCTTCACCAATTACTCCAGCCTATGCAAGATTAAGTGGAGCTACTAAAAAAGAAGTAGTAATATTTCAGGATGATGTTGAAGATGCATGTAGAAGCTTCGAGAATTATCTGGCTGAAATGATTGTTGAAGAAGGGAAAATGAGGGATATAATGGATGTAGAAGAATTGTTATACTGTTGGAAAAATTTAAAAAGCCCTGTTTTTATTGACTTAGTCTGCAGATTCTACGGTGAATTATGCAAGGATTTGTTTTCCAACACCTATAAGGATGATATCAATAGTCCACAGAAAATCATGCAATAATCGAGCAGCCTGGTACACTAAAGCTCCTGTTATATACACAGGGTTCGAAAAAGAGCACCAACCACAAGGACCTGTTATATACCGTCTTACCTGATCACACGGAAACAACTTTACCTCATTTACTCTGTTGTAAGACATTGAAATTTATCAAGCAATAACAGATCAGTTATGTTGCTCGATTTTTTTTTAAAATCTTGTCGCAATCTATATCCATTCATTTAATGTAGAGAATATGTGATTAGCCCTAATGGATGGAGGAAGGAACAATTTATAGAGGTTATGATTTAATCTGGTACGTCCATCAAGTAATCAATGTACGAACGAGATATATTTCTTATTAAATATTATTTATGGTATTACTTGAATTACAAGTAAACTTTTGTCATAAGTAAGAAATAATTAATAAGAATGATTCTTACACTCCTCATTGTACATAAGCTGATTACAGTTGATAACATAAATGTTCTTACCGAAGGCAAACACAAAAGGACTGAACCAGCGAAGATTCCTTTTAGGTAATATGAGTTCCCAAGTAGAATTAGAATTAGGAATTGCGTTTTTACTAAATTTATTCAAGATAATCGAGAAATGCAAGTTTAACGTGAGAAAATTTTTATTATTATGTGAGAGGATTATATTAAAGACTAGTTCACTATAATTTATGTTCAATTTTTTATAATTTTGATAAAACAATTACTTAACTAGGAAATAAATAGCTTTGTAAGAATTTATTATGCGATTTTATATTTTTTTGTTTATTGGTAAGATTGAATAAACAATTTAAATTATTTTAATAGTTTTACAACTTCTGAGATTCTTATGTTTATAAGAAAATATATATCACAAAATTACATATTGCATGTCGAAACAAAACTTCAATCACATTTCATGATTTCATATTCTGAGAGTATATCATAATTCTATATCACTATATCATATTGTATGATCAAATGTACAGTAGGTCTATGCACCATTGGAATAGGGATGAAATTGCACGAATTATCCTTTAAAATGGCTGGGTTTTATTTATTTTATCCTTCCAAATATATTCATCTTTAACGGTTGAATTTATGCATAGAAAAACATAAAAAAGCAAAAGTACATCGGACATAAGTTTATATAATATTATAATGTGAATATATATTCATGCTCAAAAAAAAATATATAATGTAAAAATACATCTCCTCTAACAAAATGACACATTCGTCTTTTAATTAATACCCTACTATTACATGGGATGGTAAACATCCTCAAGTAATTATATAATAAGAGTATAATTTATTTATTTTTTATAATTATAATTTTTTTTTGCTATAATTAATGGAGTTCACCATCTATTTCTAAATCGTATAAAAACCTTTTTTTTAATTTTATATATAATTTTATACAATTCAATATTATCTCTCCTATTCATATTCCACCTTTTTTTCCTATAATCAATACTTCTATCCGATTTTGAATTTCAAATTGGCAAAACTTCAATTTCTCCCTCCCGAAATTGAATTCAACTTTCGCAGGTACTCCAAAAATTTAGTCGTTTTTTATTATTTTTTTCCTTATTCAACAATTGTATATGTATTGTATTTCTTATTTTTTTTCATATTTTTTGGTGAAATAATCGATTGTTCTTATTAGATCACAAATTCTTCAAAATCAGAATGAATGAATCATCTTCATCTATGAGGATTACCAGAGGTATTCCATTGCATGTCAATTTTGTTGACAATTTACCCTCGTTTTCAATGGGTTTAACTCAAGATTTTGGAGTTGATGTAGGGTTTATGGTAAAATCAAAACAAGTTCAACATGAACAAACAGTGGAAGAATTGAGGTCAAAGAAAAAATATGACCCTACGGCAATTCAAAAAGTTCTTAACAATGTCAAAGCTAGAGGCATTAAAATTGTACAAGGAGGAAGAAAGAGAAAAGCAGTAACAGTGATTCAGAGGAGAGTGCATCTGAAATTGACGGATCTGAAGAACATCGCAATCATGAGGTAGTGGCTTAAACACAACTTTAGGTACAATTTTTTTGTTACTTGGGTGTCAATATACAAAAAATTATTTGTTTAAGTAAATTTTGTATTCACGTAATTATCTATAGTATATTGCATGTTTAGTACACACATGTTTTAGTTATTTCTGTATATCTTTCATTATTTATTTGTATATTTCTTTAGTTATTGTATGTGTCTGTAGATTTGATTAGTTTATACATACTTTAAGCTATGTATAATGAATAATATACTAAGTTTTAATAGTGGTAGTAGTGGATTGTATATTAAAGGCTCCATATTATTTTTGTTTTTGTATACATATACAAAAAGTAATTGTATTTAGTTATAGAGATGGGAAAATTTCATATATGATTATAATTTGTATATTGTAGTAGTTATATACAAATTATTGAAGTTAGTATATATTAAGTTTATATATTATTGGAGTATATACAAAGTCATTTAGACAGTTGTATATAGTGACATGTTTAAGTACCATATTCATGTACACATACTAATATACAAAAAAGGTAAATTTGTATATATATATATACAAAAGAAACGCCATTACAAATGCATATTTTATTTATACTTTTTTTTGTTATGTATACAAAAATGTATTCAGTAGCTTTTTACCGTAGTCGTAACATGGTTTTTATTTAGTTGACAGTTTAAGTATTTGGTTTAAATTAACAATTTTACGCTACCTTTTGTTTTAACTAACTCGTAATATCATTTTGCTTGTTTTGAACTATCATCTTAGTGTTATACAAATATATGACACTATCTTTTTCTTTTTAATTGCACATATACATAAGACATTACATATAAAAACAGATCTAACAATTTCTATCTTAGTGTTATTTTGTATATCGTATTATATAAATAAATGTATACATATGCAATTTATTTGAATAAAAATTCGTTTTAAAACTCACTGTTTTTTATTCTTACGTATATATATGCACTGTTTTGTATACAAATTAATGCGATTACTACATTTTAAGCATATAAGGTTTTATTTGTATAAGATCTTGTTGTTTATCTAATATTTTTTCATGTTGAGTATATATATACAAATTGAATGTACGAATTTGTATAATAAAGTTATATATTGTTCAAATTATTCATTGTATATTGTTTATATCACACTTATTGTTAAAATCAATGTTGGCCTTTTTAAGCATTACGTACACCCTGACACCCTTGTCATTGTGTATAACTATTCGTTTATTGGTTTCTTCAACCTTGTACTCAATGTTCAAAATCTTATTATTCATATCAACACCAATCTGTGTGGCAATAGTAGTATAAAACTCAAGAAATGTTGATTGTTCCTCAAAAACTACTACCTTTATAGTATAATCAATGTACCTATTTGTATCGTCTCATTTTCTAGAATGCATAAGCAAAATAGCCAATGAGGCCATTATCTGACGAATTTTCAAACAAAATTTTATTTCAAATCATTCACAGAAATCATATATACAATTAATACAACACTTTTATACAATCAGATTAATGACAAACTTATGTTACAGTGATCTTCTTTCTAATAAACAAATACTAAATAAAAAAAAGTATATAATTGTATCCTATGAATTTTCTTGTTAAAAAAATTATTTATTTTTGAAACCAGTTTTCAAAAGAAAAACGCTTACGTTATGGCTATATACAAGTATCACCACACTAACGAACGCACATACATTCAAATTTGTAAATCCAATAGAACATTATATAATTATTGCATTAATAAACATGAATTTTCATCCAATGAACGATTACCTGTATTCGATTATACAGAAAAACAAAAAAAATGGATGAACTGCTGTTTCATCAAACCGCAGAAACAAGTTTATCTTGTCTTTCAATTGTTGTATACTTCTTTTTTTTTTTGAAAAAAAATTGAATTTGAACGTTTACCTTAAATTATGGCATCATCTAAATTTATTGTTACCTTATTTAACGCTTCAATTACAAACACTTTTTCTAAAATAAAATTGTATAAATAAAAAAACAAAAAAAAACGTTATATACAAAATTAAAGATACCTAAATAAATAAACTATATTCATAAAATATAATTAGATAAACTATACCCATATAATATTATTTAATCAATTAAATTCGCCATATATTAAAATTTCCCTTACTAAATTTGATGTGTATGAGTAATAATTGTCCTATTACTAGATATGGTTTTGTCAAAAAGTGTTAAATGCATGTGGGCAATCCTTGGGTTAATTAATTTACGAAGTGTACGCGTTATTAGTCAATTAAACCGTGGACACTTGTCATTCTCCCCTAAACATATTTACTTTATCTTAATTATTTAATTAAAATTATAGTAATAATAGTCTTCCCTACTCTAATACTCTCTGTTGTTACCTTTCCCATTTCTCAACTGCACCAACAATAAGGAACCTAAAAGCTTTGACACCTTACATAACTCATTAATTACTATATTTAATTAAACCGGCATGATATTTTTATGCATTACGTGTTGGACTAATACCGACCATTATTATTTATTAAAAATAGTTTTATTAAGTCACATGTACTCAGTCTTCTTATTCAATTTAAAAATAAATAATATTGTTACTTTCAAGTTGATTTTGTTATAACGCTGCTGAAATTTGTATAGTATATAGTTAGAATAAATATATTCATATTAAACTAGTATGTACATAATATAGTGGCCAAGCAACCCTTTATATCAATAATTTTTTGTATTATAAATCACAGATCATAATTATGAGTGTATTAGTGAAACGATTGCATTCTACATACATGAAAATTCAAATATTTATTAGCGATAAAAGAAATCTAAAAACATTATTAAAGTGTGTGGTGCGCGATGTTATTCTTAATTTTTATTAATTCTCGTAAATATAACTGGACAGAATTTTTTTTTCTTGGATGATATATCATATATATAATCAAAGCAATAATCTGTTTAAGCAAAAAGAAATAATAATTAAAAAACCAAACTTAATTCAGATTCATTGGATGACTAAAACGTGTAAACCACAGCCAAAACCGACCTTTTTATTCTATTGACTAGAAATATTGATTTTTTAAAAAATAAAAATTGATGGCTAGCCATTTATAGTAGACAAGTTAAGAGAATTTAAAACTAGAGCTTAGACAAGAAGTTTCTTCTTTTGAACTATTCCAATATATTTATATATACCAATTCATATAGAAAAACAAAATAATTATACTTATACCAATCTTTCAGCTTCTTCGTATTTAATATACCAAATAATTCGATCCCGGCATCCATTTACCGATGCCGGAGAAGCCTATATTCGGAAAATATGAGCTAGGAAAGCTACTCGGTTGTGGCGCATTTGCCAAAGTGTACCACGCTAGAGAAATCAGCAACGGAAAGAGCGTCGCAATCAAAATAATTAATAAGAGTAATATTTTGAATAAAGATGGTCTTCTCAACAATAGAATCGAGCGGGAGGTCTGCATTATGCGGCAGCTACAGCATCCATACATTGTTAGACTCTATGAAGTGCTTGCTACGAAGACGAAGATCTATTTCGTTATGGAATACGTCAAAGGAGGCGAATTATTCAACCAGATCTCCAGTAAAGGCCGATTCACTGAGGATCTCAGCCGGAAATGCTTTCAGCAATTGATTTCCGCGGTTAATTACTGTCATTCACGTGGAATTTACCATCGCGATTTGAAACCTGAGAATGTTCTAATCGACGAAAATGGAGATCTGAAAGTTTCCGATTTCGGGCTTAGTGCTACAACGGATCAAATTCAATCATTCGACGGGCTTCTACATACGGTTTGCGGATCTCCGGCGTATGTAGCACCGGAGGTTTTGACGATCAAAGGATACGACGGAGCTAAAACAGATATCTGGTCATGTGGAATTATGCTATTCGTGATGATCGCCGGTTACTTCCCGTTCTACGATCAGAATCTGATGTTAATGTACAAAAAAATCTACAAAGGCGAATTCCGGTGCCCGAAATGGATCTCTCCGGACGGTAAGCGGATTCTATCTCGTCTTCTGGATGTAAATCCGGCGACCAGAATTACGATCGAAGAAATCATCAGAGATCCATGGTTCAGAAAGGGATTGAAATTTATCAAATTCTCAGAAGAGGAAGAAAATAGTAAGATAAATTCGTTAACAAATTGTCTGAATGCGTTTGATATAATTTCGTTCTCCCAGGGATTAGACATTTCTGGATTGTTCAAATCGAACATTCCGGTGGATGATTTGGAGAGGATAGTGGTGGAAGAGTCGCCGGAGAGTGTAATTGAGAGAATTGAAGAGGTAGGGAAGAAGGAGAATTTCAGGATGAAGAAGAAAAAAGATTGGGGAATCGATATGAAAGTACAAAACGGTAAATTAACCATGAGTTTGAGCTTGCTCGTATATCGATTAACCGGACGATTAATAGTCATCGAAATTCAAAAAATCGATGGTAATGATGATATGTATAAAGATGTATGGAGGAATAAATTGAAGCCCGTAATTTTGAGCCAACGGGGAACAGAGCTTCACATTTCCGACAGCTAAATTTCATTGGGTGATTTTTTATTTTTTTTTACCAAGTTACAAAAAAGAAAAAAGACATGTTTTTGTTTTTTTTATTCAAATAATTAGTTCATGTAAAGTTATAAAAAAAATAAAAAAAAAATAGTGAGTGGAAGTTCATATTGTAGATACATACCATTTTCTTGTCTTCTATTTGTGTGTAATATATCGTTGCTTATATTTATGTATTTATTTTGGATTTAATTGATATATGTTTATAATATTATAATTAGTAAGGATCCATATAAGTGAAGATTGATGTAGGGATACCAATTTTAATTGAGATGTTGATATTAATGTATTTGTTTGTCAAAATACAAGTTACTTATCAATCAATAACAAGTTGATTTTGAAGTATATCCCAGATTTCTATATATACTTGTATAAATGATCTTTTTTTTTCTTCTGTAAAATCAATTAATCTATAATTTATTCGTGGTAAAAAACTTAAGGCCCGTAAAATTAAGTGCTTAAGGCCAATGTCTTATTCAACTAAGCATAGAGCTGACCCCATATAGACGTTAAATAAACGTTCCATCACGTCTTGATTTTGATTATACCAGCTTCTTTTTCTTCTAGAGAATTAAAGAAAATCAAAATAGAACTAGGGCCAAAGAGTATATATATGGGCCATTTTAATCAAAATTAAAAGCTTATAGTTTCATTATCATTATTTGTACGTTAAAACAATAATTTAGAATGTGCTGGAGCTAGCAAATTGTTTGGAGTCATGAACATGGCCTGGTCGGACCAATAATTATGACCCCTTGCCATAGCACATAATATAATCATCATTTTCTATGGAAAATGTTTTAGTTTTTTGCAATAAAAAGGAAAATGATTAGTTTTTTTTTTTTTTTCGTGTTACTTGTTATAAAAGAATTTATATATAATCTAAATAAATATCAAGATAGCTAGATAGTGGAGTGGTAAGGATGCATGGGAGTTATCGGTGTGTTTGTGTGGTTGAGATGTGTTGGAGGAAGCGTATAGGATATTAATACATTTGCATACCATTCAATCTTATAAATAATGAAATGGAATTAAGATTATGTTTCATATCTACTTCACTTATACTGGTTCGTACGAAGCTTGCTCATGTACACCATGGTTCAAATTCGATCATAGAAAAGATTCTCTTTTAGCAAATCAACCAAGAACGTACACGACGATCGAACAAAGACCGACATATTCAGTGTGGAATGTATATGAAACATTAAGCCCAATCTTAATCACGGCCCAAGTTAATAAATGGACTCTTCTAAACATGCGGCCCAAGTTTTGTCTAGCCATCCTAAACTAAATAAATTAGGCCCAATTAAACTTGCATAGCACTTTGAACTAATTTGATACATAGATTATCTTTGTATACATAAATTAAATATATAGCCACTAGTTTTCATTGAATACACACACAGTATTTTGATTTATTAATTTTATTATCTATAATAAATGACGTTAGAATATGGCAAATCACATGCATGGCAACAGATTCCCAGCTACTTTGAATAATAAATATGAACAAATTAACAATGTGAATATCAACTCGAATTTAATTAATGAGGCATGTGAAGGAGAGGAAATAAAGTAACAAAAGAAATAAGTTATTCACTATCGAGAATTTAATTAAAAAAATAGTTTTTTAAATACACATTTATAATTAAAAACAATTACTCATTATTCTTTAAAATTCTTAAAGCGATAATTATCTGAGAGCAACTTTTATTTACTAAAGCCATATGAGTTTCATTGACCTTTCATCCTTGAAACGATTCTTTATTATTATTCATAAGTAGTATTTTAGATGCTCATGATTAAGTTAAGTAAAAATAAATAAATTACCCTTATGCATTAATTAAACTCTAGTTATGTAATTGGTGAAGATTAATTATTGATGAGTAAATAATTGGTGTAAACAAGAGGGCGATTTTATAGGCTAAAAATACGGGTCAAACTAAACTTAGATCTATGCATTTTCCTTCCATTTAAAGCAAGCCATTCATTCAATCTATTTTCCTAAAATAATTACTATATCTATTTTATCCTCCCAATGCTTTTCCATGTTCCCACATCTTAATTTGTATAAATATCATATCATATTTTATAATAATATTTCAATATATTCAACAAGTTTTCTTTGAAATAGATTTTGTATGAGGAAAATTAAGCGACTATCATAAAAGTCTTTTAGAGTATATTATATAATATAGATTATTTTTATCATGTGATGATAATTTCGCGAATTTTTGCTATTTGATCCTAATGTATAAATTCAGAATTCATATAATGATGTATAAATTCAGAATTTGTATAATTCGATTCCTAATTGTATAATTTATCCTAGCTGCTTGTCTACGGTTTATAAAAAAAACATAGTAAATAATCGTGTTTGTATATTGGCTAGTGAGATGTACAAACAGACAAGTGAAATATACAAACCACAACCTCCATATATAGCAAATGGAACTATAATTATGAAGCACAACTACTGAAAGTATAGTATAAAACCTTAATATGTTTATTATATTTGCTATTTCTGAATATACTCCCTTATATTATGTTAGATTATAAAATATATTTTTTATAATTATATTTTTGTTTTCGTAGCTGAGAGATATCCGAAATGATGTACTTACAAGTTTGAATCATATATTGGCAACCATTTATTAGTATTGTTTTCCAATTTTTTCACACGGATAATTAAGATGAAAATGTTTAAGTATAGAATTATTTCTAATTATGTAAATGTGATATTATATATATATATAACTTGGCTATTATCATGTGTTATTGTCTTAGCTTTTAAGTGTTTGAAATAAGAATCCAAGACGACATGTAAATATTTTCAACGGGTAAACGAGTTTGGTTAATGACGGTGACACTAAATAGCAAGAAATTGGACTTTTCTTCATGCTTTCCCATTTATTTTACAATCAATATTTATTTCGAAGATATAATTTTAAATTATTTCTTTTATTTTTAAGAGCTCTCGATACATTAAATTAAAAGTATAAATATCTCAATCACTTAATAAAATTTTTATGTATTATAAAATATATATTATTTAATAATAACTGATTTTGATTGCGTAAATATTTTTTTATAGGGTACTATGCAAAATTTCACTTTTTTTGGTAAACATAAGTTTGGTAGTGATGAAAAGTCAATAGATGCAATTAGTCACACGTGAGCAAGCTTTGACTCAGCTGGCAATCAATACTATTTTTTTAGTTTCTTGTGAAAGTACATTAATTATTTCTTCTAATTAATTAACCTTTGTCTTGCCTTTTTAAGAATCCCTTTTCTCATTTTTCCTTCTCCCTTTGAGAACTCAATTATCTTCATCTTAATTTCAATTTATCTTCCATCAAACTCAAGTCATATCTAGAATGTCGAGAGAAAGGTACGTAACACTAATTAATTTACATCTTCAAATCATTATATTTTAATTGTTGTTGTTAAATTTCTTTTAAGAACTATAGATTAATTAGGTCAAATGAACAAAGGCGCGGAGCTAGGGTCTCAAGGAGTTCATTCGCCAAAAAATAATTATATTGTATAATTTTCTATTGTGTTTCATTACTACTTCATAACTTGAATTTCCTTATTGAAAAATTCTTGTTCGATCGCATGGGAGTTAGTTCATTAGCTTCGGTCAAAACCCTACATATTTATTGAGAATTTCAACAAATACATATTATAACCAACAAATTAAACTTCAAATTATATTTGACTTTTTGTTGCGATGAATAGGGAGAGATTAGATGAGATGGGAAAGAAGTTAAAGACAGAGATAGATATTTCACAGCTACAAATGCAACAACAAATGGGAAGAAGACACGTGTTGGGACCTGTTGGGGGAGGAACAACATTGAACAATGTTACACCTTGTGCTGCTTGTAAACTTTTAAGAAGAAGATGTGCTGAGGAATGCCCTTTTTCTCCATATTTTTCCCCACATGAACCTCACAAATTTGCTGCTGTTCATAAAGTATTTGGGGCAAGCAATGTCTCCAAATTGCTCATGGTATATATCTACAACTTGTATTTGAGTTTAACTTCTATGCAGTGCACCAACCGTACTATACTGTCAGATCGCTTGAATGATTCTAATGTCTTGGGATAAACCGTGGCTAAAAGGGGTTGTTCATATCCTTTCGCAAGAAAATCACACTATATATATGTATACATGGTCGATTTTTATTTTAATTCTTTTTGTGTGTATATATGATAGATGAAATCATCCCTCCATCATTGACTATGTTTCTATGATCAAAGACAGATCTAGGACTTGAAACTAATTAGCAATAAGTTATAACATCTTTTCTATTAAAAATATATAATTGTTGACATTATATGATTTAAATTTTAAAATTTGTTGAAATTTTAGTGATGTATATAAATGTGTTAGGTATGTTCCAACATCAAAATGTTTAGGTTATTTTGAACCCCCTCCATTTTTTCCCATGAACTATAATAGGCTAAAGTATGTTACTACTTTGTATATTTTTTTCATTTACACTGTCAGTATATATAAATTAGAACGTAACATTTATCTTGTTATGTCTTTCTTTTTTTTTAATTAGGAGGTGCCTGTGGGACAAAGGGCAGATGCAGCAAATAGTTTGGTATATGAAGCAAATGTGAGGCTAAGAGATCCAGTGTATGGATGCATGGGTGCAATTTCAACTCTACAACAACAAATTCAAAATTTACAAGTTGAGCTTAATACAATTAGGGCTGAAATATTGAGATACAAATATAGAGAAGCTGCTAATAGTCTTATTGCTTCTATTTCCACCTCTGTGCCACCTGAGCTACCACAAGCTCCTCCTACTCCGCCACCACCACCACCACCACCCTCCGTGGTGGTGGTTTCGTCATCATCTTCTTCTGCTTCATCAACTTCTTCTAATTTATACACACCAGCCTCGTCTAGTGTGGCAAACTTTGGTGCCATTACTAATAATAACATATCGTATTTTGATCAGCAATAGTCATACGTCACATAAAATGAAACAGATCAGACTATTGAAGGAAAAATATTTGGAGGATTTTTAGTTCACTTTTTTCTTTTAATTTTCAAAATTGTCATTGCTAAGAGAATTTTATTATATATACATACTATATTGTATCTCCAATTATGATAATTACAGCTAGCTAGAGAGATATTTGATGATGATTAATTGTCTTTTTAATTTTCATTGATTTTGTGATGCTCAGTTTGTGCTTTTTAATTTGTTATCTGGATGAGATTTTTCTTTTAGTTTTTTTTAGACATGCAAGCATAGCCTTTTTTTTAATTAAAAATGAAGTAATTTGCGGTAAATTATTAATTCTCATCTCGAATTCAAATTCTGATAGATGGCGTCAAAAAATTTCTTTTACTAGTTCATGTATGTTATATCGGTACTTTATACCATATCGTGTAACATTTATAGTGCGTAGTGATAAAATTATTTATATTTTAGCCTTTTTAAATTTTATTTATGTAATTATTCTTGATATGTTGTTATTGTTATTGATATAATTGTAATCTTAAAAAAATAGATATGTTCTACTATAACTAATAAAATTGCATTTTTTGAGTAAAAAATCTTTACCCTTAAAATATAATATAA
This sequence comes from Solanum habrochaites, assembly GCA_027704765.1. Classification (NCBI taxonomy): domain Eukaryota; kingdom Viridiplantae; phylum Streptophyta; class Magnoliopsida; order Solanales; family Solanaceae; genus Solanum; species Solanum habrochaites. The sequence goes on along the minus strand of JAKWJA010002494.1, from coordinate 49,955,138 downwards.
CTAATTAAAACCCCTAAAATTGTACCAGACTTAATTAGGTCTTCTCTATTCTTAGACTTAACAAATTAACTACTTTATTTGTTGTTGCTAATTTTAAAAATGATTTTTACAAATATCGAGAGATTCCTTAAGCCAACTGAAAATCATTTTTGATGTCAAGACAAATTAGTGACCATTAATAAACTATGTAGGCTGCTAAATTAATTAGACCCCTATTGCTATAACTTATAAAGTTAATAAGGTTTTTCATGTTTGAATTATCTTTTCAGATAAAGTGTCAAAAACACATTTAAATTATTCACTTTTTTGAGTTTTATACCTAAATTATTAAAAGTATGAGTTTCATACTTAACCTATCACTTTTTAGTTTGAGAAACACACCTCAATAGTGTGTGTAGTTCACTCTCTTTTATATGAAAAATTTTAACACATGACATTTCATATAGATAAAATATTTTATCTAGATAAAAATTAAATAAGAAAAAAATTAATATTTATTAATTAAAAATTAAAGTAGAACTCAAAAACTTACTATTGAATCATTCGAGCAATTTTCTCCGTGGAAATTTTAATTTGACGTAAACGATGAAAAGAATCTCATTTTTCCTAAGCTTGGAAATTTACAATTGTGTTAGTTATATATATGGTGTCAATTTATTAATTAAAATTTCAACAAGGAATGTATCTTTTATATAATATTACGTATGTGGTTTGTGTTTTCTTGGCGTGTGGAGTTCATCAAAAGAGTAGGATTAGTTATATCATAGCCTAGCTAGCCACTCTATTATAAATTATAATTTCTAAATTGGCAAGTAATAATATAAAAGAAATAAGTTATAGTAACAAAGAAAAAAAAGTACAATGGAATATTATTTTTTTCTTGGTACTGACATACGTGTATTGACAAAGACAGATCTAAAATATAATACAAGGTTCATAGATAGAAACAAGTTGACAGAAACAGATCTAAAATATAATATAAGGTTTATATATAAAAATAATCGCCAAAAACTATATATGTATATTAAGATATCCTCTAAATACTTATAAGTATTTTACAGTAACTCGATAAACTACACTTAATATATTATCGTTATTATTTTTAACGTTTATCTAAGTTGAGAGGGTTTGGATCAGTCAAAGAATGCTATGCCTATATTTTCTAAAAATGATTTTAGTATATACCTGGCTGTTTACATCAAAATAATATTGGAATATTATAAAATTAGGCAGACACTATTCATATTACTAAGTCATGATCACATGGGTTATTAATTAGTTTCAATGCAATTGCAGCCATTAATTCGTATATGGTTCCCATTTTCTCTTGAAAAATATGTAGATTTTATAAAGTATTAAAATATTTTCAATTCATGTAAGTCAACTTAGATGAATGAATAATAACATAATTAGACGTAGATATTATATATGTGCTAATTATTTAGGCGGCAGAATCATCTTTATTTTATTTTTTCTTTCTTTCTCAAGATTATTCTTATTAAAAAAAAATAGTTCTTCAATCTCAAGATGTTGGTGGTTTAACTAAAAAATAATTCGAATTTTTTTATATAGGTTATGAAATATGAAACTCAATTATGTGTCATTTAATTAATCTGTTAAATTAGTGTTAGATTATATTTCAATAGACTCGCCTCAACCTGAATAATTATTTATTCATTTTTTGACATTTAGATAATTTATTTTATTTGTAATATGCTATACCAACAATATATATTTAAGGTCATTTCATGTAAAAAAAAAAGTGTATTCTATTTTTTTTATTAATCAGTCAATATTAGTGTCAAATATGGTGTAACAACACAAACTCAACATAACATTTAAGTAATTAAAAAGTGGAATAATTAATAATTATGATGAATTTGTTAATATTCACAAGCTAATATATTAAAATTACATAATCAATTAATTGAAACTTTAACTCCCTTCTTGGACATTCAATAAAATTGGAATAATATAAATAAAACTAGTAAAAAGGGTCTAAACTTTTTTTTTTTTGTTAAATGAAAGCTTTAATGTACCATTTAAACAGACCATAAGAATGAAATTAAAATTTATCAATAATGGAGGGATCAAAAATATTATTAACCCTTAAAATAATAATAATAATAATAAATAAATAAATAATACTATTGACCCATGGTGATGACCAATAATGTGAAAGTACAATATACAATAATCACAACCGAAAATTAAAGTCTTTATTCACGCAAACATTTGTTTCTTCTTAAAACAAAAAAATACAAACACATTATAAATTAAAAGTTGAGAATTTTTTTTCGCAACACAAACTTAAAATTAACTCACACATAATCAAACATACTATAAAAATTTATAGGTTCAAGCTAAATTACTTAATTAATTGATTTTCCTGCAATTAGTACGAATCTGGCCATTAGTTCCAGTAAGTGGGCTTAAATTCCCCAATTTAACCATAGCTTTTGCAAAATCCGCATCGAACACTATAGGATTAGTACTATAACTTTTCACTTGAGAATCCGTAGAACCGCCACTATATAATTGTTGATCAGAATGAAGTATTCCTTTATTGTTAACCAAGTTTTTGTAGAAATGGTTATCGAATAATACAGGGGTCGTTGCATCAAGTGATGAAAGGGTATCATCTCCACCAGTACTAGGACAGTTGGATTTCAACGATGTAGCTAAAGATGAATCGATGTTTGTTTCATTGTATACACGTGCTCGGAATGTTGTACATTGTGCTTTGCCTATTGTGTGACCACCTATATACATGAAAATATACATATCCATTAGTAAACTAAACTTAGTTTTTTTTTTCGGTTTTAACTTCTATAAACCGACAATATAAACTTAGTTAAATACTTTGCAAAATAATTGGAGTCAAACAAATTTGAATTATATACAATGACATTGTATGTATGATCATTGTCGTACACATAGATAACAACATGAATTAAGTGGTTTTCTACGTCATGTTATATCGCAGTGATTTGTGTGTGTATATATATATAGATATGGTTATTCGGGCCTAAATACTTATTTCGAACTATTATTTTCAATTTAGAAAATGCTACTACCATCTCTAAGATAGGGGTAATGTATACGTATATATGTTATCCTCTCCAGACCTTACTTTGTGGGATTAAGCTGGATATGTTATCGTTATAAATTTAATTTAATTTTACACAAAATCATCTTAATAAGAAAAAACTAAAAAGTTTGTTACCTGAAAGAGCAACCATTTCTTTAGCAGTGAAGCCTTTATTGGCAAAATTAGTAATAAGGTCATTAAGATCCATTGAAGGGGAAGGTATATCACTATTTGCTGTATCCAAACTTGCTGTTGTTGAATCTCTTCTTCCTAATTCCACTGTCCATGAAGGCCCACCTAACTGAGTCCAACAAATTTAATGAGTTGTAATCATAATTATGGCCCAAATTATTATGGAACTTGAAATTGTAAAAGTTGTATGAAATAGCCTGATTTTTGAAAGATAGCCAGTGTTTGGAAATTTGTGTAAGATATAGCCACTTTTGATGTAGAAATACCACAAGTCACAACAATATCTTGATTTTGAACTTTAATAACAAGGGACAAATTGATAACATAAATGTCATGATTTCTGAAATGTATGATAATATCGTGAATTTCAAACTTAAAGAAGAGTGAAATTCCATAACATTTTCGGGTATTCGTCCAATATGATTAAATTTTACTTTTATAAGTTCAAGCTTATTACTTAAATTGAATATTTTTCAATGATTTTTAAATATCTGGCTATTTAAGTATGTTTTTACGAAATGGCTATTTTTTTAAATTTGTTGATGGATAGGGAGAGTATTTGGATTGGCTGAAATTGTTTTGACTTAAAACAAGATAATCAAACGAGTTCCACTTAAAATACTTACGAGCACAACAGAATCTCGTGCAGCAACAGCTACAATATCAGCACAAGAAACAATTCCAGGACATAATTTTTCTATTTGAGATTTGATTTTATCAATCACATCAAAACCTCTTATTGAATTTGAATTTGGTTTTGCTGATTTCTCTCCAGTAAAATCAGAAGTATCATCCAATAATACAGATGCATCACATCCCTGTCAAAAAAATAAAAAAAAATAAACATTTTGAAATAAATAAAAAAACGAAAATTTTAACATTATTAGTCCACAACTTAATATGTTGTCGCTCTTTTGTCTCGGAAAGAATCTAAAAATAAAAGCACTGTAAATGTCAGTGTGTGAGATACAAAAATAAAAGCGTTAAGGTGTGAACGTACATTAACAAAGCAATCATGAAAATGAAGACGAAGCAACGAGGCCCCCATGCGTCGCTCGTTCGTTACAGCATTTGCGACAGCGTTTTTAATTGTATACATAGCTTTTGGACATGATTTTTCGTAGTAATCCGAAGATAAATCGGCTGAACAAATTCCAATTAATGAAAACATAATTATAAACATAGACAAGTAAAATGCCATCTTAACTAAGAAGATTATTGAAATGAAAAATGTATGATGAGATAAACAGCAAGTTAATTATTTTCTGCTGGTAATGATGAAAGAGATTAACATTTTTGTTGCCTTTTATAGATGATAATTATAGTTGAATCTTTGACTTTCATTTCCATTTATGTATAAATTAGGTCAAAGTTCACTCCAGTAGCTTGTTGATAATCTACCTGTTTTATATATATATATTTCATCCGTCCCGTTTTATATAAATTAGTTTGACTCGACACGAAATTTAAGAAAAATGGGCTTTGAAAAATTTGTGGTCTAAAATAAGTGAAAGATATTTGTGTAGCTATAAATCATTTAATCAAGGGGTAGAATAGATATTTGAAAATTAAACTGTTACTTGATATAGAAATATATTACTTTTTTGAACTGATTAAAAAGAAAAGCAAATCATATAAACTCGGACACCGAAAGTAGTAAAATATTGTGATGGGGATCAAATAGTCAAGATTCCCTAAAAGGAAAAGATAGCATATTCTTGCTTAATTTGTTAACTTAACCATGGTAAATTAAATTGAGTTGGTGTAACATCGATCTGATTTCAAATTTTCAGCTATTAATATGAAAGATATCAACTTTAGGTCTTGTTTAATTAGAAAAATTTTAAATAAAAAACAACTCTGCCTTAAAGGGACGAGCCATACTAGAACGTACAAATTTAAATTAATCAGATAAATAAATTTTGAATATTATCATATTATATTCCATCCTGCACCATAATGGTGTGATATGTTTCTTCAATCAATTTAATTCCTGTTTTACTTAGCCACTATCACTACGTATTCACAAAAAGTAGCTTTTAAAAGATAATAATTATAAACAAATAATAAAAAGTCTAAAGCTATATGATAATGGGGTGTTCGTATTTCACATTTGATATACATAATTAAAAAATTAATTGGTTGGGTTTGTTCAATTTCCATATAAATAAAGGACTATTGGATTAATAATTTGGTGATTAGTGTGAACAGGCTAATTTTTGAAGAATCTGATAATTAAGTCCAATGTTTTTTCTCTATGCAGGCATACAAGTCAAAAGATTCATAATATAAAAATAAAAAATACATCTAGATATAACCGAGTGAGTAAAACTTCCACTAAAAAAAAGGAGCAAAACTGAAATTTTCTATTTATTTTCAACGTCCTATCTTCACCTTGGTGGTTACTTTAGAAGATTAAAAATATTTATATTTTATGACCTACGATATTATACTATATCAAGCCATTTTTTTTCGTAACATGTTAGGAATGTTAAATAAGCGAGTGAATTTAAGATAAGTTGCGTAATGATGAGTTTTCATTTCCAAATTTAAGATAATTTGAACAATATATAGGTGATAGCTGAACTTTCCCAAATACTCTAACCAAGCTTTATTTTATAATTCTTTTTCCATTTTTTCTTATAATAATATGTCTAATTATCAGACAAAACTATAAATTTTTTTTACATATAAACATATTTTTAAAAATAGAGTTTCTTATTATTGTTAAACGTTTTCTTATGGAACAATATACATTATATATAGTTAAAACTTTCTGCAATAACATCGTTCGTCTGAATATTTTCTTCACTCTTTAGAAAACAAATAATATAAAAATACAACATGAAAAATGATTTCAAAGAAAAATTTTTGTAAAGATGTCTCAATCATATTTTTATGAATTAATTTTACCATATGTTGATCATCTACTACAACCTTTTCACCTCAAATGACATGATTAATTTTATTAGTCTTTAACAATTATAATCCTCATATGAAGCACAATCTTGGTGCCTGGTCTTTGTCCTTCTATAAGGCTTTGAAATAGGGGAAATAACATATATTATATGGAATAAAGCAAAGAACTTGTTAGAGGACAGTATCATGTGATAGTTTGCCTATACAAAGTAAATTAACATAAATGCCTAACTCTTAACAAACTTTGTTGCCTACCCTAGGACAATGTTTTGTTGGAAAATAAAAGTGAAAAAATTAATTATTTTTTTAGTATTCGGTACTAAGTAAAAAATATTATTCGTGTATCTTTATAAAATACTATGTGGATGAGATGGGATATACTACAATTAAATTGTGAATTACATAGATTTTTTTAGGTATTAATATGAAAATTAGCAGAAAAATAAGTTTGCAACAAATTTTTATGTTAATCCCCCAAGAAAATCGAGAGTGGGGTTTTAGGGTGGGATGGTCAAGGGGCATGGATTAGGATGTCGTGCGGGTCCGGAAATGAGACAATGAACTTGAAATGTTATTTTCAAAATTTATTTTCTCTACTTTTATTAGAGAAATCATTTTTTTCATTTTTAAGATATTTGTTTTCCCAAAAATATTATTTTTCGAAATATTTTAACCAATCAAATATGAATAATATTTTCCTCCATACCAAAAACACTTTTATCTGTCAACCTTTTCTTTAAATGGTCCTCCATCAAGAATTTCTCCCAAAATTTATTATTTGCAGGACTGTTATAGACTATCAGATGAGAACAAATTATGGTTTTTGTTGTTGTACCAATTAATTGTGGTTGAAATTTCATTACTACTCTCTCCGTCCCAATTATGATAGTATTCGAATTTTGAGATTCAAATAAGTTATTTTTTAAAAAAATGGAAGATTATACTATGTGCAAATTTCTGATTAAATTTAAATTGTTTGATTCTCGAAAATGAAAAGTGTCACCTAAATTGTGACAAAAAAAATACTAATAGAACGATTATATACAATTTGAATTTGTATAAAATGAGAAAGAGAGAAAGACAAAAGAGACTTGACAAGGAATATACAATTGCATCGAATTGTATAAAACAAGAAAGAGAGAAATTACATACAATTTGAAAATTGTATAAAACGAGAAAGAGAGAAAGGCAAAAGAAACTGGGCAAGAGAGTATTTTTATTATATAATTATAAGCGTATAGGACGAAAATATATGTATTTGCATGTATATATACAATTTTCTCACGCTTTATACAAACAGAAACACAATTTGTACATTTTTCTTCTGTTTGTATAAGTGAGAAAGGCGAGGATGGTGAGCGAGATTTGGGAGAGTGGCGAGCGAGATCTGGAAGATGGGAGAGAGGGGAACAAAAATATATATATTTATACAATTTTTTCTGCTTTATACAATTAGAAACAATTTTTATACACTTGTGTTTGTATAAAAAGTGAGGAAGCGAGTGCGAGATTGGAAGAGAGTGACGAGTGAGATATTTGGGAGAGAGGCGCCTAACAATTTTTTTGCATTCATTTGCTATGGAGCACAATTAAATCAAACCATAGTTACTCCATTTATTTTAGATTATTGGTTTGCTATTATATACAATTTTCCCTATTAAAAATTGTATAAAATATATAGATCAATTTTTTTTCATATATATTAAATCTTGAATATTCTCAATGAAGTTTTTAATTTTCACACTGAATATAATATGAATAGTATGTTTATTTTTTATTTTTGAGTTATATATTTCTGCTTTATATTATACTTATAAACATAGGAATTACTACTATATAAGAGAGAGAAAAAAGGTCACATAATTACTTTGCTTTTGAAAGATGATATATGGCCATGATCTACGAAGTTATTATTTACATATGTGAACACAAAATGCGCTGTTCATGAATAACTCTCATATCTGAATTATATTATAAATATTAGCACAAGTATTTAGTTCAGTTTCGAGCTTCAAAAAATCTTAGGTCCAATTCTACTTAATTAATCGAAACTTTAGTATTAAATTCGAACTGTCCAAACACGCACTACTAAATGTAATGGCCAAACGGACAACGATTTTCTTATCTATAGTGACCATATATAAAGGTGTGATACTGTGATACGCCTCCCACGTACCCTCTATTTTTGAAACCATGGACAATAAATTTCAATATGGTCATATTATTAGGGTCCCAAAAATTGTTTTCATTGAAATTGCAGTTGGCATTGATAAAATTGGTACATTTTTATTTAAGGATCACACCTACCTCATATATTCTAATACATCAAAAATTTAATCCTCTAATTAATTATTTTGCATCAATATCATGACTTCGTGTCTTTGAGTTCAACAGGAGAAAATTGACATATATTTGGATTTTCCCAACAATATTTTATACATCCTTCAGTAGATATTTTATTCTCGCTTTCACATATAGCCAAATAAGAATCAGTTTGCCCATGGCATAACCACGAAGGCGGGAAGACGGTCAGTTGAGTATTCTTTATTGCGCTAAAATATATCGTGTATATAAAATAATACTGCATATATAAGTTTAATAAAAGAGAATAGATTAACGAATGATCAGTTTAACAGTTTTTGTCAAAAAATTATATGTATATATAATAAATAATATTATATTTACATTTAAATAATTCGTAGTAAATTCCTGATTTCGCCGTTAGAATGCACATAATGTGAATCAACAACTATAATTCATTCGGCTAAAAATGCCATTTATATATAACACGGTACATAATCGTTTACCAAAACCTTTAATTTTTATTATATAATAATATATACTATACATTAACATTACGTGTTACCACTAAACAATACTATTACATAAATATAGCTATTAATATCCTCCACGTAAATGTGCATAAAATTTTTGTGTTCTTCTATGAAGAATAAAAGCAAGACATGTTCCTAGTGAACAAAGACAACCCCATATAATAAAAGTTTCTTGAAAACATTTAATTCCCAAACAACTACCTAGTGAATTTTCTTTTTTTCTATAAAGCATAGCTGCCAAATCACCAAATATAAATGAACCAATTGGTATATTTGCTACCACAATATTGTGATTAACACCAAAATTTTTGGTCCCAAATAGTTCAGTGGTTTGTGAAACTGAAATTGAAGTAATTGCTCCAGTGCAAATTCCAATTATAGCTGTGCTAATATAAAGTGAAATGTGACTATTGTTGAGTAGTAAAAAGAAAGCTCCTGTCATTGGTGCTAGTGTTAAACCTATCGTAGCTGGTCTTGATATTGCATATTTACTCCTGAAATAAATAATACATCGACGAGTTTTAGTTCTGAGCACCGATAATACATACATTTTTTGAATCATCTTATTAAAATTGACGTATAATAATATGTAACTTTTCATAGTGGGCCTACATCTCAGGTAAAATCAAGATTAGGAATTTGGGGATTCTAAATTAATTTGTTTTGGTGGTTGAAAACTTAATACTATATATAATTTTTTTTAAAATTTTTTTTAATACAAATATAGAATCTATGAAAAAACTAGTGAATTCGTCTAAATCCATAAGCCTCCACCTAACTCCGCCACTGATCTATATTATCTACGATGATCACTCATCGTTATCAATTAATTTTAGTATATGACCTAATGGAGTGACCATGTAAAAAGAATATTTACACTATCAAGTGAAGTAAAGGACAATAACATGTAACTATATACGTCAAAATTATTTTTGGGCTAAGACATGCTTTGAGTATATATATATATATATATTTTAGACTAACTAAATATAAAAATGTGTTACTAAATTAAAACATAGAAAATAGATAAAAATAAACTGAGGTCACCTGCAATTCCTTAAAGTTGTTTGCAGATTTCACATAGACACCTCAATTATGACTATTACATATTGAGCACTTTTATTTGTTCATATTAATTTCTGTTAGACATTTTTCGATAATAAATAAAAAAACAAAGTGTGTGTAATGCACTTGCTGTGATTTGACAAAATGAGGTGTCTAATCTACGAATTTTGATACCTAAAAGAATAGTTGGCAAGTATATGTATAATATCGTATAACTTGCGCTTTCATTTGTGTGTCCTAATAAACTAAATTAAAAATCTGTTTGGGTTGACTTAAAATAATAATTTTTAAGTCAAAAATAAAAAATCAAACTGAAATAACTTTCAAGTCAAAAAATAAAAAGTAGGGAGAGACTTACTTTTGATTTCTGATTTATTTTAAGTCATTTTTTATCTTATCAAACGCTTTGTAACTTATTTTAACTCATCTTTGATTTATTTTTAGTTATTTTCATATTATCCAAATATTTTTAAAAATAAAAAATTAATTTAAAAGTAAATTTGATTGATTTTTAAACCAATCTATACAAGCTCTAAATTTCATGTCAAGTATAATTTGATTTGACATTTGTGTTGCTTAAAGCCAGGCAATTTCAAATTAATATTTGTGTTTAATATATACTTTGATTTGACATTTGTGTTGCTTAAAGCCAGGCAATTTCAAATTAATATTTGTGTTTAATATAAGAACACGAAGTATATGTACCATATAAAACTAGCTAATATATACTTAAGCTGATTTTTATATAGTGAATTATATGCATGAAAATACTTGGTCTAAAAAATTCAGAAGAAAAAATAAAATGAATGGTGATGATTATAGTTGGGTTTTCTGATATTAATTATCACACACAAATTAATGTCACCATAACAAGCGGCTCCATAAATTTTACTACAACCAACTAATAACATTCTTTCAAGAATTGCTTTTGCATTAAAAGCATTAAAACAACTGACAACAAGTATGGTGTAATAGTGCCCATCATTTTTCTATTCTTCGATAAAATGTTTTCAGATTTTATCTTTCAAAATTAATGGAACTTTAGGTATGGAACGTTTATGTTTACCAATGACTTGTTCATATACACCGGGATGTATGTATTTTTTCAGCTACGACTAAAGATAAAATAATTCGTAGATAGACTAAATGCACTAAATCGACCTCTATACTTATCTTATCAAATTATTGATTCAGATATCCTTTGTTGGATTAAAACAACTCAAGGATACTCTAAACCTAATATGATATTATTTACTTTAACCCAAAAACACATAATTTTCCTCATTAGACCTGACGCCATTTATAATATCCAACACTTTTTAAATAGCATACTTTTTTTTTCTTATCTATCAATATGAGATTTTATTTACACACTTATATTAAACTTCTTTGTTAAATTTATTTTAGTTTATTACCTAAGGCCTCAAAAATATAAAATTAATTGAATAAATATATAAAGAGAAATTTGCACCTGGAAAAGAGATAGTCGAAGAGTGAAGGAAGAAGACGACCAAAGAAGCCAAATGAAGCTGATAATGAAACCAATGAAGAAGTTTCAGTAAATCCACGAGTGTCAGCAATTTGTCCCAAATTATTCAAATAAACCAAACCCAATGTTCCACCAAACAAATAAGCAAAAAAATATAACCAAAAATCCAATTTGATCAACATTCTCTTAGCTCCAATTTCCTCCATTACTTCAAATCCAACATCACTATCCTCTTTAATCACCTCTTCTGGTGTTTTAACATCTTCCTCCAATTTACTCAAATCACAAATCCTTGGATCTCTTCTTATCCAACATTTTCCATGCCATTGTTCTTTCACATTCTCAACCAACGGGACGACGATTGGTAACAACAAAAAAATCACCATTCCAATTAAACTCAATAAACTTGGCAATAGCTTCGAAATTGCAGGTTTTACGCTGGTGAACACAGCATAAATCCCCGTTGCGATAGTAATAACAAACATAACTCGGAATCCATCTGATAACTTCCTCGATTTATCAATTTTCATCTCCCGAATTACTGGAGCAACAACAATGGCGAAAAACAGGGGTAAAACAGAGTTCATCAATAGATAAGTTTCAGCCCTTTTACTCGGGGCGTAAACGTTAACAACATCAACTATATCAGTAACAATCTTAGCGCTTAAACTTATATAACTAGTTGATATTCCAACTGCAATTTGTCTATCTAAAGGGAAATTCTGAATCGATACCATATACGATACAGTATTGATCCAACAAATACTGTTTCCAGCTAAAAAAGTGAGTGCAAATACATGCCAATACGATAATGAATTTATATGATTTGTGAGGAAAAGATATTGTACTCCATAACCAATCAATCCAAGTATTGAACCAATTAACAGAACTAACCAAAGAGGTAAATAATTAGCTGCAATTCCAGCAAACCAACCAAGTAACTTTCCAGCATCCGAAGCGAATGCTAAGTTGTTGAGTTGAATTTGAGAAATTGATAATAGTTTTTTAATTTGCGAAGAATATGCTGGAAAATTTGTGTTTGTTCCAGCCATTGATTGTAACCATAATGCTCCAACTAAGCTCATCCATTGTTTAGACATTTCAGTTCTTTTTTTAGATTGGAAAAAAAAAACTAGAGATGTTTAAAGTTTGATGAGTAATAATAAATAATAAAAGAAGAAGACTGTGTGTAGTTTTATAGATGGGAAATATCTTAAACAGGAGATGTTTACGTGAATATGTGTTTGGCAGGAGGCAGGGCCTGAGTTACATGTACGGGTGTGTTTAGCGTGACTTAGAAATTATTTTCCGAAAAATATTTTCTTGAATATAAGTAAGTATGGAAATGATAGTTTTAGTGGCGGTGGTGGGGTGAAATGGTTAAAAATAGTGACGGATTTAGAATTTTCACCACGAGAGTTAAAAAAAAAGTATATACTGAAATATTTGAGACTAAAAATGAGAGAGTGAAAATATTCTATAACTAAAATAAATTATAGACTGGAAGGAATAGTAAATACTACTTTATTAGAATATTTTCAGACTAAAAAAAGAGAAAGGGGAAATATTCTATTTTAATAATAGATTATAAAGTAGAAGAATAATAGATTATAAAGTAGAAGAAAAGTAAATTTCGACACAAACACGAAAAAGTTAAAAATATATTTTTTGGTTCGTAGTATTAAGGTCTTTTCAATGGAATTCCCTTTATTCATGGGGTAAGACATTTTTATTCATTTTACATATTGTATATACGACAAATTGAAAGGAGCAATATTTTTGTAGTTGATTAATTAGGAGGTTATGAATTTAAGCGATTAAAATATTTTTTCATAAAATGAAAAATAAAATTACATACACTAGACTATTATGATCCGATCTTTTCCTAAACTGCACACATAACTGTGAGAATCAGTGTGTGTCAAATAAATTATTGAATTCTTTTATATTAAGAAATTTTCTTTTTATAGTGGAAAAAAATGACTCATAATTGCTTTCGACTCTACATTTGTATCACAACAGTCGGATTATCACTTATGTTATCGTCAATATAGGTCGTGATACACTGGTGAGAGTGTTTCACCACTAACCAAGAAAATTATATATTTTCTTTTATTTATCTAAGCATTTTGATGGTAAGAATGAAAATATACATGTCTTTACAGTTAGAGCTAGAGCTTCGATTAGGTGCTGAATCAAATCCAATAATTTCGATACGTTTTTTTCCAATTTCGAAAATTCATCAAATATGTACATGTTATTAACTTAAAATAACTTTGACTTCACGTATCCTAATAAAAAATAATAAATACCTGATGAAACAATTTGGTTTTGTACTATATACCTAAGTTAATACGAACACACCTATTATATAGGAAAGAAAATTGTGGTAAAATGAAAAATCGAAGATATGTATAGTTAAGAACCACCACTTAAGGTCTAGAAGGCATTAAAAGCTCATTATAATAGCGTGTATTTCACAAGTAAGAAAATTAAAAAATTTCAAATAATATTTGCGGCTGTAAAATATGCTAAAACAGAATATTATGATTTGTTGTAAACGTAACATCAAATAGGGCAAAATCTGGTTTGCAGTTTGGTTAAGTAACTAAGTGACTTAAGAGTGTTGGACTCTTTAACTTCATTATTAGGCTCATATAATTATATTTTTATTTCTAGTACTAATAAAAATAATTGTGTTCATATCTATATATGGCACTTTGGCATGATATTTGTTTCGTATTAAATATAGTTTTTGTAGTTTTCGATACTTATAGATATATTCCAATACCCCTTTTTCTATTTCATGTTTGTTTGACATAATCTTTCTTGTTTAGAAATTTACAAGGATGTTTACAACAACATGGCAAGTTGTATTTGTTGCTTGTGTAAAAAAGGTGGCACCAACATAAATAGTAATTGATCTCATTGTAACATGTTCGTTCAATAATAATATATTCAATCGTAATTTTTTAAGCTAAGTAAAATCTAAAGAAGTAAGGGTGTACACAATTTTACACCTACTTTGTAAAAATAAAAATGTTATTTAATTTCTTATATAGGCACTAAACTCAAAAAGGAAATACAATTATATCGAAGAAACAATAGAAATTAATGGAGAGAAAAAAGATAAATACTTTCTCTGTTCGAATTTATATGAGTTATGATACATTTTATATTTTGAGAGTCAAACAGTTTCAGTTTGATCGAAAATTTTCGCATAAAATGTTTAATTTTTTAAAATGAAATTTATATATTTATAAACTATGTAAAAAGTAATATGAGTCAAAAATAATTTAAAATATTTAAAAATTTATAATAAAAAATAAACTCGTTTGACTCTTAAAATTTGAAAATGTGACATGTCCAATATCTATCTTTAACTCAATCAATTTATGTCTCTTCTGTCAGGCTGACCTAATTATTTCATAATGTTTTTGTACCTTTTCTTTTTTCTCCCTTGTTGTTATCATGTAATTATGTTTATCAAGATTGAAACGAGAAATTTGTATTTTTTTTTTGTCTCAGCTGAGATATGAATCGAAAACATCTCATGAATTCTCTAACTTATTTTATTGTTCACTATTATCATAACCTTGGTTGCATATCCTTTTTCTTGTAGTAGTACAAATTTACTACACATTAATATTTTTTAATGAGGTCATTTTATCATATATAAACGTTTTAAATTAAACTTTAATCTTAGCTGGTTATGACTCGTGAATATGACCAAGCGAAACCAACTAAGTAGAGTTTTTAATATGGGTTAGACCATCCCTTTGGGCTAATCTATACAGGCTCCGACATTTTATGGATCATATTGGGCTAGTCCATTTTTTGTGTGGGCCAGAAAACGGTCGGCCCAACCCACAAGTACATGGGCTACATGCTTGCCGGGCCAGTCCATTTTTTAAAAAATTATATATTTTTTAAATTTTAAATTAAATTATAAATCATAATTTAAAAATATTATCATAAACATCGACAAAAAATATTACATGATGTTAATGTTACTATCTTTTAATCATACACAAATAAAATTATTTTTATAATGTTTATTAATTTTTTTAAAAAATAAAAGTATAAATATCTAAATAGAAATATTAACCTAATTGTTTTGAGTTTGGACTCTCTTTAATTTAAATTTTATAATATATTATAATTTTTTAATTAATTTTTTATTGGCCACAGGCCGACCCTATTGATATTTCTCAAGCCACACAAATCAACAGTCTTATTCAGGCCAGGTTAAAAAATTATTTTCTTAAATAAACTCTAAAAATTAACCCTATTAAATCTCGAATTAGATCAGACCAGCCCAATAGAGCCCATATTAACAACTCTACAACTAAGAACTTATCTTGTTAAAGAACCTAAGTTAGCTTTGTCAGTACTGATTTTATTGGTTATATATGGTGGAGTCATCAAATTATAATTACTCCCAAAGTAAATGGTCCTTCAATTGTTAAACCTAATGTATAGTATATGTGAAAAAATATTTCTAGACTTGTCCAGCATTTAATCAAACCTAATTTCCTCCAAGTTTAAAATACCTGCGAAGTGTAATCTCATCCTAGACTTTTTGGGACTCCTAATTTTTATTTTTTTTGAATTACTTATAACTTTAATTTAACGGTAAGATAAAAGAACTTATCACTACTTGTAACAAATTTTAAAGTGACAGAAAATAAATTTTAATTACAATAAAATAAGAAGAAAAATAACTTTATTCATCAAAATTGTGGTACAATTTTGTTGATCTCTTGATTCTACTCTCCTAAAATTTATTCATGATTTAAGAGTCGTTAGTGGCATATTCCTCGAACTAGAATGAATGATTTAATTTGACCTCTATATTAATATTCTATCAATTTATAGAATATTCGTGATCTTGATCTTCAAAAACACCTAATAGTTTATGGAATATTTTGAGATGTCTTTTAAGGAAATTTTATATCCTATATATAGTGGTGAACTAGAATTTAGAATTGAGTAGCCTCCAAAAATACTAGTTTGAATTGAACACAATTTAGAGAGTTTCAACTCAAATAAAACACATTTTGGAGAGTCCCATAAAATTTCAATACGTACACGTGTTTACATCAAATAAACAGACTAAGATCCCTTACTTGTGGCCATAGTCTATATTTCCTTATCACTAATTGGCTACTAAATACTAACTCCCTCAGTCCATCATTGTTTGTTATAGTTTCTATTTTTAAAGTCAAATTATAAGAATTTTAATTAACATTTTAAGATGTATCTTTTCATTATATTGATTTGCAAAAAATTGCAATTTATAGTACTTTTCATATGGTTTTTGAACATCTAAATTTCTTGTTTAAAATATCAAATTAATGTAATCAAATTTAACTTTAAAAATTTGTCAAATTGACTTGTAAAAAGCGCAACATGACAAATAAAAGTAGACGGAGAAAAAATTAGTAATTACATGTATCACCCTTTGCATTAATTGAACTTTAACTTAATGGTAAGATAAAAACTTATCAGTGTCAAATATTTACGTTAAATAAATCGAGATAGATCCCTCACCTGTGGCCATAGTTTTAATTTTTACTATTAGCTAGTAGCCATAGTTTATAATTTTCATTGAATATGCACATATTTTAAACTTAAAAAGACTTAACTTCACATATCCTAATAAAAATAACAAATACTCGATGAAACAATCAATGTATGTACTATATACCTAAGTTAATACGAACACACCTATACTATATAGAAAAGAAAATGTGGTGAAATGAAAAATCAAAGAGGTGTACAGTTAGGAACCACTACTTAAGGTCTAGAAGACATTAAAAGCTCATTATAATTGTCTTTTAAGAAAATTTTGTACTCTATATATAAGCGTAACTAAGGTTTAGGATTGAGTAGCCTATAAGATTTCCTAGTTTGAATTAAACAAATTTTATAGAATCTCAATTCAAATTGAACGGAAATTTTATACTCTGTATATAAGCGTGAACTAAGATTTAGAATTAAATAGCCTCTAAGTATCCTAGTTTGAATTGAACACATTTTATAGAATCTCAATTCAAATTGAACGCATTTTATAGAGTCTAATAAAATTTCAAAATTTATCCATATGTTTACATCAAATAAACAGACTAAGATCCCTCACTTGTGGCCATAAAATTTCGATGTTTACCCATGTGTTTACTACTTAATACTTACTCTCTCCGTCCACTATTGTTATCGCGATTTTTTTTTTAAAGTCAAATTATAAGAATTTTAATTAACATTTTAAGATGTATCTTTTCATTATATTGATTTGCAAAAAATTGCAATTTATAGTACTTTTCATATGGTTTTTGAACATCTAAATTTCTTGTTTAAAATATCAAATTAATGTAATCAAATTTAACTTTAAAAATTTGTCAAATTGACTTGTAAAAAGCGCAACATGACAAATAAAAGTAGACGGAGAAAAAATTAGTAATTACATGTATCACCCTTTGCATTAATTGAACTTTAACTTAATGGTAAGATAAAAACTTATCAGTGTCAAATATTTACGTTAAATAAATCGAGATAGATCCCTCACCTGTGGCCATAGTTTTAATTTTTACTATTAGCTAGTAGCCATAGTTTATAATTTTCATTGAATATGCACATATTTTAAACTTAAAAAGACTTAACTTCACATATCCTAATAAAAATAACAAATACTCGATGAAACAATCAATGTATGTACTATATACCTAAGTTAATACGAACACACCTATACTATATAGAAAAGAAAATTGTGGTGAAATGAAAAATCAAAGAGGTGTACAGTTAGGAACCACTACTTAAGGTCTAGAAGACATTAAAAGCTCATTATAATTGTCTTTTAAGAAAATTTTGTACTCTATATATAAGCGTAAACTAAGGTTTAGGATTGAGTAGCCTATAAGATTTC
Organism: Solanum habrochaites; assembly: GCA_027704765.1. Lineage (NCBI taxonomy): Eukaryota > Viridiplantae > Streptophyta > Magnoliopsida > Solanales > Solanaceae > Solanum > Solanum habrochaites. The sequence goes on along the minus strand of JAKWJA010002494.1, from coordinate 49,936,626 downwards.
CTAGTTTGAATTAAACAAATTTTATAGAATCTCAATTCAAATTGAACGGAAATTTTATACTCTGTATATAAGCGTGAACTAAGATTTAGAATTAAATAGCCTCTAAGTATCCTAGTTTGAATTGAACACATTTTATAGAATCTCAATTCAAATTGAACGCATTTTATAGAGTCTAATAAAATTTCAAAATTTATCCATATGTTTACATCAAATAAACAGACTAAGATCCCTCACTTGTGGCCATAAAATTTCGATGTTTACCCATGTGTTTACTACTTAATACTTACTCTCTCCGTCCACTATTGTTATCGCGATTTTTATTTTTAAAGTCAAACTATAAGAACTTTGACTAACATTTTAAGATGTATTTTTTCATCATATTGATATGCAAAAAATTACAATTTATAATACTTTTCATATAGTTATTTTTTTTGTTTAAAATATGAAATTAATTTAATCTGATTTAACTTTAAAATTAATCAAATTGATTTTTAAAAATCACAACGTGACAAATAAAAGTAGATTCAAAGAATACGTATCATCCTCTGCATTAATTGAACTTTAACTTAATGGTAAAATAAAAACTTATCAGTATCAAATATTTCCGTCAAATTAATCGATATAGATCCCTCACTTGTGGCCATAGTTTTAATTTCCATTATTAGCTATTACCTGCTACTTATTAACTATATAATGTATAGGTATCGATTGCATGGTTAGATAATTTCCAGCACTAACTAATTAATCTTTTCTATAGAGGACAAATCTGCGGCTCCCAGTAGTTATTGATGTAATGTTTGCAAATTGCAAAAAAGAAATTTATATATAATTTAATTTTGTTTTTTATTGTGGTCAAAGGTTAATCAGTCGTTTGATAAAGAGCATTAAGAGAAATAATTCATATATTATGTGTAGTATTTTTTAATTAATATTATATTTGATAGAAATTTTGAGTCTGATAATTATATACCATATGTGGTATTATGAAATGTCAAACTAATACTTTTGATTTGGTGATATTAATAATCATAAAATTTGTTGTCATGGTATTAATCTACGTAAACACAAAATACCTATGGTGGTATTAGTAATACGTGAAATTTGATGTCATGGTATTGATCTTAGTAAATACAACATACCTCTCAAATCTTTTTATCATTTTATTTATTTTCTTGATTTTATATTTTATATTTATGCTTAGGGGTGTCAAATAGGCGGGTTGTGTTGAAATTGAAAATATTATAATGGATCGAATAAAAATCGATTGGATCTTGACCTGTTCAATTTTACTTTGAGCTCAAATAGGTTGAACTCAAATGGGCTAAAAAATGGGTTGGGTCTTGACTCGCCCAATTTGACCCGATTAATTTCAATAATTTAACATATTGATAAATAAATTTTATAATCACAATTTGAATTTTCGCTCAAGATTTTTTTGTTAAAAAAAAACAAATGGATAGATAAATCCTAAAAGATGTTAAATAGATAATAATTCATACCTTCAATATAGGAACATACCTTAAAAAAGAAAATTTTAAAACGAGTTGAAATTGAATATTGAATTGGGCTCGATTGAGAATTCTCTTCAAATGAGTTAACCTTGAATGAGTTGAGATTTAACTCAATTTAAATTATCTTGAGCCCAACCCTTAAAATTATGGACGGGTTGGGCGGGTTACATATGTTTGAGTTCATTTTTGACACCCCTATTTATGCAGGTAAATTTATTTAAATAAATCAGCTAACAAATTTTATTATTTAGAGAGAATTGTTTGCTGCTAAATAAATTTAATACGAGTCAATGTAATATTTGAAATGTGACTTGTTTAACCTTTACTAATTGAAAAGATATATATCACTACATGACGTTTTTAATCTTAATTAAGTTTATTATTTGTTGATATATGCGATTTTCTAATTAGTTGTATTTTGAACAATTTATAAAATTGCATACATATTAGAACTGCAACTTGATATTTTTATATGTAAACGTAGATGATTTATTCGATTTTATTATTGTTCATTGTCTTTTTGATTTTAATAGTAAATGGTCTATCTTAAAAATTGAAATTGATATATTGTGAGTTATTAATTTATTAAGATGACAATAATTTAACCCTCAAATAATTCAATTGAGAAAATACCAAACATGACGACAAAATTATTCTTCTCCCAGCTAGTTAAAAGGCCACAAAAAGATGATCCGATAATTATATATCTTGGCTCAATTACATAAAATAGAAAATTTCTTAATTATCCGAGGATATAATTAGAAAAAATGTTTTGTAGAATTTAATTAAAATACAAGATTAGATAGAAACGCTACACGTGGCATGAAATGCAGCCCCCGAGGAACGGGGGTCAGTACGGACAATGTACTGAGTATGTAAAACATAAAGTAAAGATGACATGATACCAACATGATAAGTCGAAACAAGATATCGCTACACGTGTACCTTTTAAGTGAAAATCATGCATATCTTTAACATATAAGGTGTCCAACTTCCCTAGTAAGGGACTCGGCAAAATAATCATCATATATATATACATCATACGTACCCGGCCCTCTAGTGAGGGACTCGGTGAAATAGTCATCACATCATCTCCGTCATCATCATCATCATAACCATCCTCATCACCAATCATATATATAATATACATACCCGGCCCTCTAGTGAGAGACTCGGTGACATATGCAAGAAACTCCGCACGAACATTACTCGGCCCGGGACTCGGTGAAATGATAAATGACTCTATGCACGAGCAGAATATTATGAGCAACCATATGCAATTAAAATCATTTCTTATAACTCAATAGAACAATCAACGTGAACCAGCAAGGAGTATTACCAAAGATTAACGTTTTATCAAGATTATGAACATTTAATACGATATGGAATCGTAAAATCTCTATGACTCTAAGAAGCACTACCATAGATATGAGAAATCATCATAGCCTTAGACATAGGTGATATATAGAGGATAGTTGTGGAAGCAAGAATATACGTCACCTAAACGATCTAGAGGTAAGTATCAAACGTGTCCGTTATTCGCTCATTTTTAAAGGTCATGCCAAACAAAGAAAGAAGGGATAGCGTTACATATCGTATAGTCGAGTCGCATGTCCAATATTTACTGCTCAAGCTATTAATCTATAACAAGCAACAATCGTGCTGCAATTAGATAAACTTCGCGCTTTACTATTTATTGTAAGCTAGCTAATAATCTAACGAAAATCCGACAGCACTTCCCCTATTTTCCTTACTTCGTCCCAATCCGACAACAAACCAAATTATCCACAGCAATACCAATAACACATATAACCCAACGAATCATATTAAACAGCCCCCTTCCCCCCAAAATAGTTTCGTCTCGGCAACTATAGCAGCGAAGCAACGACACACCGAGCGATAACTCGTTTTATAATTCGCAACACATCTACCTTATCGTATTCATCCTTTGGAGTATATACCCATAATCACATTAACATATACATGACGCCAAAACAGAATTTCCCGCAGTTTGCTTTAATCAAAACAACCCAAACACTAACACGACACCACTAATAATCTGATTATGGTTTCCGTTCATACTTAGCACATTCAATAACTAAAACAAACTTCCTAAGCTACTGGTCACGCCCCCTTCTTAACATTAATGGCTAATTAACAAAGGTATTCTAAAGAATTAACACACCAAGCAAAGAGATTACTAACCAAATTCTTTGCAGCTGCTGGCCAAGAGTTGCATGGTTGGTTTTCTCCATTTCCATGGCTGCCTAAGCCAAGTGGTGAAGAAGATGATATGTTGCAATGCATTTCACCACCTCATTTATAGTATGGAGTGGATTTCACCACCTCATTTATAGTATGGAGTGGAGGCAGCCCCCCTCTACACGTGTCCCACTAAGGCCAGCTCCCAATCTGATTCCTTTTATTTTGCCTTGAGTGGTATCAGAGCGGTTCTTCCTCGGAAGTGTCTACAGACCGTGTCCATGCTAGTATAATAATAAGACATTTGATCTTTACCGTGTCTATGCTAATATAATAATAAGACATTTGATCTTTATATTCGTTCGCTCAATCTTGTTCAGTTCCATCCAAACTCGATTTGGTCTCAATAACACTTCTTCATATTTCTTTCTCTATGAAATCCGTTTATCTAGTGACACCAGAGGTACTATCTTATGCTGTGTACCAAATGATACATGAGATATAATCACAAAAAACTTTGAAGAAATTTTATCCCATGTTTGATCAGAGGTACTATCTCATGCTGTGTACCAAATGATCCCGAAGAGAGATTTAATGAGCCCAAACACTATTCAACTGGACCTCAAGCTGGACAACAATGGAAAACGACATATTCATAAATCATTAAACTAGGCAACTACAATTGAGAGGTAGGCAGACCCGGCTGAGATTTACAATACTGGCAAGATAAGTTTTAAAAACGCAAAAGCTCGGGAAAAGATCTTTGCCCAATGACATAACAAACATGCCATTCACCACAACATCAGATATCAGAATTAGCAAGTTCAAAGCACATAACTACATGTCATCCCACAAAGTAAGGTTAACGACGATCTGCAAAGACATATACAGGTATGCACGACATAGGTACTGATGAGAAATTTTAAACATGGTGTTGTAGTGATGATCACCATATATCCTCATCATCATCGGAAGCTTCAACATCGGACTCACCATACATATCATCTTCAAGGATTGGATCTGCATAATCTGTACAGTCTTCACGGTCCACATCCTCATTTTTAAAAGAAATTACACCAACAGTTTCAGATCCATATTGTTCCTCAGAAGTGCTGCTTGAAGCATCTGATTCGTCATTTGATGTCTGGGTTTCATCCTCGTCTTCAGATTCCTCTTCATCCGGGTAATCATTCCAGGGATTATGTTCAGCTGAAAAAGAACTTGAATATCAAAACATTTCTAACAAAAAAGTACCTTAAATAACAAATGATACTGAAACGGGGTGGAAAAGGCAAGAGAGATGACCATTGGAATCATCAGATTCGTAGTCTGAATGATCAGGGCCGTCATAGTAATCATCATCTTCATCAACTTGTACCCTAAAACAACCACATCAACTATTTAAGTTAGAGCTGAAAAGTTAAGATATCATATGAAGAAAGTTATTTGTTGTGCGAATCCTTACAATGGAAAAGGGCTATCAATATCCTCATCAGGGTTGTTATCATTCTTAACAGTATAATAGTCATAAACATAACCATCTGAAGATGCTGCACAGGAATTAGCATAACCTTCAATAAACTCACATAGAAATGACAACAGACAGCAAGCTCCAGTGCCCATTTGGCCAAATTCACAATACTAATTCTTCCATAGACTCAGGAAGGGAAAGCATTCAAAATTCTATTGATTAGGAATGAATGCAGAACTCTAGCTGGAGTAGCTTCCCTAGAAGCATGGCTGAAGTGGCCAGTGATGATAAGCTAGAATTTTTACCATTTCATCTTGTTTCAGAACATAAATAAGTTGATGAAATTTGTCAAGTTGATAAAACTTCACAGAGCAATCTATAGCTTATAGGGATTCCCTTGCGCTGGGGGGGGCGGGGGCAGCAAATCATGTGATTGAATTTGAAAACAAATCCCTGGAAAAGGGAAGAAGCAATATAGAAACCTTGTTTCACTACGTAATTATGAATCTCTGACTCAATTTCTTCAGCAGCACTTGGCATGACTTCTCGTAAAAGAGGCAAATATTGGGACATCATCTTGTGATCTTCCAGCTCAGTAGTCCTGCATCAATGTCATAAAACCATCTCTTTTTCATTTGTGAAGGAAAAAGATAAAACATGCGACAGTAACTTATGAAGCTAGCATGTAATTACAAGAACACTTACTCTTCTTGCACTTCTCGGCCTTTTTCTTCAGTATCAACACGAATAACATCATATAGTTTACACATCTCATTCAGCTCTTCATTGTGCATTAGTTTTCTCTTCTCTTTTCTGCTTTTCCATATTTGCTCAAACCGGGCATTTTTCGACAAATCCTGAAGGAGGGAAGAGTAAGATAAGCTAAATCTTAAAAAGCCTAGCCCGTTTGGATGGGCTTAATAAAAGCAGCTTTAAAAAAGTACTTTTGAAAGTGCTGAAACTTATTTTTAAAATAAGCAGTTATGTGTTTGGATTAAAGTGCTGAAGTTGCTATGTCAAACGTGAAAAGGAAAAAATGGAAGAAAGAGATGTTAGGGTTATGTTGTAATTGGAGATTGTATAAAAATATTAAGGGCAAACACATAAAAATTTGGTCAAACTTAAAACAGCTTATAAGCTAAAAAAGAAAAAGCACCTCTACTCCAGCTTTTAACTTTTGGCTTAAAATAAGTTTTGTTTAACTTAAAATAAACTATTTTGAGTATTGCCAAACAGCTAAATAAGTCAAAAATCAGCTTTTAAGTCAGTTTGACCAGCTTTTAAGCTGAGCCAAACAGGCTCTTAATTAGGAGAAAAGATGAGTGAATCTACAAGACAAGAAACAACTATTAAGGTTATTCAAAACCCACTTAAGACCATAAGGTTTAAATGAATCAAGTTTGATAATATTGTAATAACGAAAAGAGCAAAGAGTGCCACAGTTGGCACAAACTTCAAAACCCAATACATGTATGAATTCAATCACATGCCCAAACCTCTAGAATACAATATAATAATAGCAAATCAGATGTGGAATTCGCTAAACTAGCAACACAGTTTCATAAGCTAGATTTAGCAACAAGCACCTACAGATGCAGAGTTAAAAAAGTTTAAAAGATATCTTGTAGAATAGGCAACAAAGTTTACGACCGCACTATCATATACTAAAAAAAAATGTTCAGATCATTTTCCACAAAGGTGATTAACAGAAAAAAAATTCTTCATCAATTTTCCCCACGCAACATTCTTTATTTTTTTTCCTTGGTAAATCCAAATATCTCAGCTAAAACTGAATAATATATTCCACTTGCTTATTTTTTTCAGACATATATGCATATGTCATGTAAACTGTTCCTATAGATAGTTTTGTTTCTTTATATCAATATCAGAACTGTTCAAGGATAGTCATCCTTCCTTTGGTATTCAATTTTTTTCTGATTGTTAGAATTAAACAGCATTCAAGAATGTCATTTGGGTATTAACAAGCAAATTACATCCTTAACCACTACTTGATTGTAACATTCAAAAACAAATGGTACCATTGCTGGTGGGAAGTGGCATGTATCCCATGGGATTAGTTGAAGTGCACACAGTCTAGACACCATATTATGAGAAAAAAGAACGTAAACTTGTATTATCTCTCTTTTACTTTTTTATCATTTATCTCCAATTAGAACACCAAACCACTTCAAGCAATTCTGTTTCGTTCAGACATAAATGTTTGCCCATCAACATAATGACTAACCACACTAGAAATAATTACATTTTACAAAAAGGAAAACAAGAGTTCCACAAATAAAAAAATAGAACAGCAAATTACATGCTGTGTGGCTAAATTGCTATTAACTAGTACAAGAGGAAAGATCCATCCATGAAATAGTAAGAGTGAAAAAACAAAATTGAATTACTACACAAGTAGATCTGAAGGTATAGAACTCTGGTAATACCTCTTGCGTTTGCTTTGCCTTGGCAAGTAGTTGATCTTGTTTCTGCAGATATCAATTAAGTGCATGCATTTATCATTATAATTAAGCTGAAGCTCTGGTAGATGCAAAATTCTTGGGTAAATCAAGAAAGAGCTTACCTTTTCTGTCCTAAAACTTCGCCTAATTTCAGATTTCTCTTCGACTTCTGAAGAAACTGCTGGAGCCGACTGATAAAATGCAGCTATTAGAAAACTCATTGTAGCTTCTATCAGGGTGAGAAGTAAGCTAGTTAAATAATTGCACAAACAACTCAGAAATCCTTTTAAAAGTATGGCTTGATAATACAAGTGCTACAAAATTCTCACACTTCAAGGGTACAAGTACAACAACAACATACCCAATAAGGTCCCATAAGTGGGTCTCAGGAGTGTAGGATGTATGCAGACCTTACCCCTACCTTTGAGAGATAGAGAGTTATTTCCGATAGACCCTTGTCTCAAAGAAGTGAAATCAAAGGAGGATTTGAAAGAAAATAACAACAGCAAAATAGCAAGATGAACAATGCAAAAGAAGCAACTAGTAGCAGTAAAATAGGATGTGTATATGAGAAAGTTAAAATGTAGATTATACTACAACTAACCACAAAAGACTTCACGATATCAACAGTGACTTCTGAGCTAGTTACTGTCTCCACATGTTGCACAAGTACCTTTCTGCTCTTCAATTCCTCAACTGAAAATAATTATTAGTACATAACGATATAGAAATCATAAAATAGAAAGACCTGGCATGTTACAATCTTAGAACTGCATTTGTTGCTCTTGTACTACAATAGAAATTAGGAATCCACAAAATAACCAATTACTCATTTGAGCATATATGTAAATAACATTCAACAGACTATACCTCTGTCAACCAGCTTTCTTTTTCTACAACTTCTATCAAACATTTTCCCAATACTTCTTAGAGTTAATGGTCAAAGCACAACTAAAGTTCCCGTTTTGTCTGAATTTCATATCTTAATTATAAGGTGTACGAGTTCCCTACCTGAAACATCACCAACTATTATTTATCAAAACACACTTCAACTATCCGTTGTTCTGTTGCCCGATCTGAAATGCTAACATCATTCAGGTAGGAAAAGGATACAATTGATAGTTGAGGTGTCTTCTTATAAATCGTTGGTGATAGTAACTCAAACCTATTTGATACTGCACCTAAGAAACTCGAAAAACTGAGACATTGGAAATACTTCAACCTACTTTTTAACTACAAAAGTAATTTTAGATACTATATAAATTCAAAAAATGTCCGAATTCTCATGTTGAACTTTAAAGTGTTAACCATCAAAATTTTACAAACCTCTGCTAGAAGATTCATCAATTGAAAGCTTTGCAAAGTCGAGCAACGGTCGTTTGGCTGGCCTCTCATTGATTTCAAGCCCTGGCGGTGCACAACAATTGGAATAATCAAAAAGTTAAGCTTCGAATAAACCGAAAATAACAAAAGATTGACAGCGAAAAACCCTAGAACTTACAGAAAGCGTCAAGTCGAGACTGGAAAGCTTTTCTCTTAACCCTAACAACGACGAGCTTGTCTTCCTTCGCCGGAACAGAAGAACTCTCCCCGACTGCAGCCATTGATGCCGGAAAGAATGTCAGCGGCGGTGTTTCCTGAGCTACTTCGACTTACATAATGGGACTTCACAGTATATTATATGAAGCTGGTGGCAAATTTTACAGAAAATAAAAATATAAATGTTTTTTTTTTGTCTAATAATATACTCCCAATTATTGAATTTTTTATCTTTTTTATTATTATTATTAGGAAAACTCCCTTTTTAATTTATTTTTTACGCAGCATTTTATAGATAGATAAAAAAAATTACTATTATGTATAATTATTTATTTATTGAATTCTTTTTGTCTTCAAGCTAAGAAAAAACTGGAGAAAGTTCTCGTATGTTCATGTTTATTGTTTATATATATTTTATTTTTTTTAGTGAAAAATTTGGCTCGTTTATTGTATATTATCATTAACATACCTTTGTATGAAGAATCAGAGATTGAAAGCTTAGCAAAATCAAGCAATGGTCATTTAAGTGGCCTCTCACTGATTTCACTCCCTGTCGATGCATAAGAACTGGATCGATTGAAAAATTATGATTCCAAACAAACTGAAAAATAGCAAAATATGGACGGTGAAAAAGCCCTAAAACTCACGTAATGCGTCACGGCAAGATCGGAATCTTTTCCGATCAGAACTACTGGTGGCGGGCGGGTCATCTTTAGACGAACTTCCGATAATTGCAGACATTGCTGGGAAGAAACTTTACGGCAAAGTTTCACGCGTTCCGTCAGTATAATTATTGAGATTGTCAGTACTTATTTTTTCACAGAAATTTGACATTTATCAAGTCACAAAAAATAATAATAAAAAGATGATCTGTCAAAATATAAATTATTTGATTTATTTAAGTTAAAACATTGTTTTAGAAAATCAAGTATACATAAAACATTGGAGTATAATTCTTTCACACTGATGTACTTACATCAAGTATACATTTTTTTAAATTTAGGATAGATCTTATTTTACAAAATATAAATTTATGTATTATTGAAATCATATTTTTAATGTAAAATTTTATTTTTGAATTGGAGATTTAAATCAGTGTTTAAATGGAAATATTATAAACATACATTGATTTTATAAAACTTTAAAGTAAAATTTTAAATTTTATAATCAAACACATATGAAGATGTAGATCTTCTGTCATTGTTACATGAGAAAGAAATTATCAAAGAAAGTTCAAAATAACAATAAAATTATCTTTATATTATTTATAAGCGATGAATTTAATTCATCAAATAATCCATATAATTATATAAAACTTGATATAGAAAAGATGATGTGGCACATTTCTATGACCAGCATTTGAATTTATCTTTATTTTTACTTTTTTATTTTAATTGCATTTTTATTTCATTTTTACTACTAATAAAATGACAACTAGCAAAAATTTCATAAAACTCAATTAAACATTAAATTGCAGTAAAGACTCGATTAAATCTGATTGTAGCCCACATTGTGTCATTCCTTCATTTAACCTTGAAAGATTTATGAAAATAAATAGACAACAATAAAGATGAGATCATGAGAATAAAATAAAATATAACGTAAAAGAGGAATCAAAAAAAGCTTTAGAAATGGGTTAAATAGTATCAACAAATATTATTTAAAATAATTTAACATTCAATTAGGTACAATTAATGCATACAATACTCATTTATTTGTAATTTATACACTCAAATCCGTTTAATTTTTTTTATCACTATAAATATCAATGAAAATCTTTTTCACTTCAGAACATTCTTCCTTTTTTATTCAATATTTTTCTTCTCAAATCTTCATTATAATTACTAATTTACTCCTTCATATGGAACTCTATTTAAAAAAAAAAAAACATTTTTGCAAGTGTGTACATAGTTTTAATGTAGATGTAAATGTAATAATTTTAATTTTTTATGGGATAAATCATGTTTTATGATAAAGTCTTAACATAATTGTATTGATTTCTTAATGAATTTTGATAATTCACATAAACTTGAAGTAAACGTTATTATTAGCTACGTATCAAAATTTGTTACTCTTTTTAAAATTAAATTGTTGCAAGTTTATATATAGTTATAGTGTAATTGAAATAAGACTTGAAGAATATTTAATATTAACTATAAATACAATTTTGTTTCTTTTAAAATTAATTTGTTGCAAGTAAGTACATAGTTATAATGTGAACTGAAATACAATAATTTTATTTTCTAGGTTAAATTTCCTATTATAATTTTAGAAATAATTATATTAATTTCATATTGAATTTTGAATTATTTTGTACATGTTTCTGAAATAAATGACATTATATATAATTAAAATTAGGCAAATAAGAGTGGTGTGAAATTTTTCTTTGCGCGGCAATTTTATTATTCTTTTTATTTATTTTTCATAATTATTTTATTTTAAAGATTCATCATGATCTCTACAATCTTTTTTATTATACTGTAGCTTTGTTATCTGAGAGAGAATTATAACAAACTTGAAAAGCTCGTTAAGAATTTTAAAAAAGTATAACATACGAAGTCTTGCTGGATAAATCTTTATCATTCACAAATCACAAGTATTTTAATATATTTGAATCATCATTTATTTAATAATAATTTTTTCGCCTTCCAAGTAGAATTATAATATTATAGCAAACCACACTTAAAAATTGACATGTTATAAAATAACTATATATATAACATTTAAAGAATTTTCAAAACGATCAACATAATAATTTATAATAAATTAAAGTAGTAAATTGATTTCTAATTAATAATATATTAATTTAAATGAATAATCATACCGTGCGAAGCGCGATTAAATTTATTAATTATTAATATATAATATAATAAAGTAATTATTTTCATCATATTCCTTAAAATAGACCTATTTAGGAACGCAAAGTATTTTGTACATTAAACTTCTTCGCATGCAAAGGAATTTTTTAGGGAAATGAAATATATGTCAAATTATCACATTTCTTTAATATTAAATTCTTCAAATCGAAATATTTTCCAACTCATCTCCTTTATTCGATTATAATTACAATAAAAAATATTCCTTGTTGCCAAAAGTAATTTATAAAGTAAATTCGTCCGACTTTTAATTTGATTCTTATCGAAGCAAAACGCCGGCGAACTCCGGTCATTGCCACCATCATCTTCAAAATTTTCCGTCTCTGTTGGCGGAGTTATCCTAACGGAGTTCGTCAATTTTAAGCTGGTTGATGGAAACCACTGCTACGCCGGAGGAGTGGCCGCCGGACGGGCAATTTCCATTTGATCTTTTTGTATCGAAGAAGTATAAGTCCTTCTGGGATGCTGGAAACATCCAATTTACCGATGCTGTTGGTAATTTGTTCTTCCGCGTTGACCGTCGTCAACCTCAGAATTCGGCAGCCCAGACCCACCCTCAAAAACTAATTCTCGATGCATCGGACAATACCTTGATTCGCTTAGTTCGATTAATTGTAAGTTTTCTTAATTGGTAAAAAAAAAACCAAGTTTATAGTCAGAAACTGCTTATTAATGCATCTGATAGTACTGTCATTTGAATAGTTCCATTATCTTTCTCTGTTGTTGATTCTAATTTGTTGAGGCAATGTTTAGCTGTTTACATTAGGAAGGAAGAACAATTACTAAAAGGAAGCTCATTTCTATGTGCAAATGATTCTTTTGTGATAACAATGTTGAATGTAGATGTTAAACACACAAGGTTGAGTTCATAGGGAGGGGTAGAAAAAATGTTGAATGTATACTAAAATAATTTGAATGCATTGATATCATCTCTTAAAATGTTGAAGGAGAAGCGTTTGTTTGTATGGTTGTTTATCTTCTTAAGACGTCGTGTGATGTTATCTCTGTCCTGTCTTGTAGAAAGGATCATGGCAAGGCTTTATGGCAAGTGATAATGAAGAAAAGGAGTTGATGTTCAGTGTGAATAAGACGCTAAATACATTTACTAAACTAGAGTTTGACATATTCCTTGGTGATGGACATGTTGAAGGCGCAGAGGCTGATCTTAAGATGAAAGGTTCCGCCTTCAAGAGATCATGCACCATCTACAAAGGCAATTCCATAGTAGCTGAGGTATTAATATACTAGTATATAGCAAGTTAAATAGTTAACGTACAGTTATCCAAGACCTATGCTAGTGGAAGGTGGTCGAGACTCAATAGAAAAAAAGAAAAGAGCAGCTAATGGAGGAAAATCACTATGATTCCCTGCTTTGAATGAACTTTACGCCTCTTGTGCTGACCCAGGCTAACAAAGGCTCTGAGCTGTATCTTTCCCCTCCTATTGAACGCTGCTCCTTCCCTTGAACATTGTTCCTGTGTCCTACAGAAACATCTATCTTATCAAGGAAAAGCTCAAATGTATCATACCTTATATCCTAGACTGTCAAAGAAACAATCAAAGTTGAGCCTATAGAAACATAGCATGATAAAATAGACTTCCTACCCTAACTTGACACTGGATCCGGAACTAACTATTTCCTACAGATAGCAGTATAATATCTCGTCATTGATCATTGTAACATTTTCTCATGTATTCATATTGTTCCCTGGTAGGAAACTATGTTTATGGTCGTGTTGGAAGGTGTAGATTTTGACTGAATTCTTTAGATCTACACAGATCCTTAATGTGTTCTTATTTCATGTTTGTCACATGTTTAGTTTTAACCTGCTTCATTGTGCTTGAATGCAGACTAGCCTTATGTACACACTTGGGTTCAGGAAGCATTTCATTCCAAGGAACAGATTTCGAGTAACCATATTTCCCGGTTTTACTGAGCTTAGCCTTGTTGTGGCTTTGGTTGTAGTATTTTTTGACAAACAGAAATTTTGGCTATAAAAAGGTTGAGCCTCTCAGTGTAACAAAGATAATTAAATCCTCATTCCTTTTTATTTCATATGACAATGTTTCAGTGTAATCTTCTCCTACATAAAATTTCAAAAGATGAGCAAACAAATTGTCACATATCAAGAGACATTATTGTGGGAACCATGATCGAAGAACTGTCATCTTTACAGCGGTAAATCTAAAAGCATCCATCTTGCTAAGGATAAGGCCTAAAAATTCGAAAGGTTTAATGTATTGCGCAATTACAACATTATTGAATAAATACACCAGGTCAGAAAAACAAGCAAGAGAAATGGGAAAGAACAATAGCCCAGTGTAATGATGTATATATGAATCTGCGGTTATGTTCTGGATATCAAAGCATACAAACACAGGCAGTATACGCCTAAACTAGCCTAGAGTACAGAGCAAAATTTCAAGAAGTAAACCTCACTTGGAGAGTTGGTCAAGAAAGCAGCCAGATTATTTGTTGCTGAGAATGACCAGATTCACAGAGCACTAACAGATGCAATACAGGTTAAAATCTCAAAGTTATCTGTTGAAGATCGATTCTTTGTGGTTCATCTCATGAAAGGAACCAGCCATCTCATTTCTGCGCCATTTCCATTTGAAAGATAATAGATTTTCTTCCAGCTTTGTTCTGTAAATGCCTCACGCTGAATGAGTCGTTGTCTGTCAAATGAGAAAATTACACAAGGAGAGTTAGTATTAAACAGTATTGTTCTGTGGCAACATAACATAAGATAGCTTTATGAAGCAGACCTTCAACTAAGTTATAAATCCTAAAAAATAACTCTATGTTCCTTCTCTGGGCATTCCATAGTTATTTGTTTTTTCTTTTGTCGTTTTCGAAGAAATGGTTCAAACTTTTTTACATGGTTTTTCTTCTTCCATTGTTTATTTGCTTGTGTTTCCTTTTGATAAATCAATTGTTCATTCCTTTTCCTTCTTTTGGGGGGATAATTCAATTGTTCACTTCCTTTTCCTTATTTAATAATTCAAATGTTCTTTTGTTCCTTTTCTTGTTCAATCGTAAGTTCTATTTTCTTCAGTAATTATGTAGTGAGTGAATGGTAACAACAGAATCCTCGCTATTCACTCTTTCTTAAGTATTATGAGGTATGTGCATACCTCAGGTAGTAATGACAAACTGATGCAGCTTCATCCACACTATAACGTGGGAAATTGACGCGAGCATCTGCAGGAACATCTGGCAAGTCTTTACGCAGCTTCCCTACAGCAGTTGAATGCGAGAAAGCACCCACCATCATATTGTCATGAATCATGGACCTAAATGCATTCACCTGCATATGATGGGACTATGTCAGTGACCACACTTAAACAGGCAAGCTACAGTAATAAGATAATTTTAACAAAATGTAACGATTTATCAAAAAAATTTACAGCCATGCCAAAAAAAAATAAGATGCATACTTAGTTGCTTATCAATGATCAGATCTCTTGCAGTTAAGTGAAAAGGTGCTACTTGTCAAGTGTATCAAATAATTGGAACAAGGCATTCCACAAATTGACTTGTAAGCATTTATGGCACTGACAGAAGAAAGACAGCTAATATGCACACCAAAGAATTGATGTATGCCACTGTCAGGCTAACAAAGGCTCCGAGCTCCAAAAACTCAACCACAACCATCTATGCATTGTGGTGTAGCCTCTTCGCAGCAAAGTCAAGTTCTGAGTCCATGTCAGCGAAACAGACCTGTAATGACTCTCGAGAGCTCTATGCTTTACTCCTTTACGAGTCAATACCATGAGGCAAGAAGGGGACTTTTCATATTAATTTTTTGACTTTGCTCAGCCATCCATCTCCTTTCTAAACATAAACTACACTAGAAACATATCCTAATAATTCAGAATAAGAACACATAATAATCACACTAAGAGAGAATTTTCCATATGTTACAGCAATAAGGATGGCACTACAGGCAGTATCACGAAAATTTTGGTTGACATTTCGTGTAAACACTACATTTTCATTGGTTACAAAACGGCATAGGTCACTAGTTTTGTCCACCTAATGCATCTAAGTAAAGTCTATTGAGTCTGTCCTAGTTTCAAATTGGGAGCCAGCACAGTTACCAATTCCTGATGAATCCTCAAAACTTCCCAAGATATTCCGTCAAACTTACTTCATAACAGTTAGCGTTTATATTCTCGGTGTTCCCAACCACAATGCTCGTGAAATGTGGAATCAGAAAGAGGATGCGTACACGGTATAATTTGCTCCAAGGAAATCCTCCTAGATCCAATTTAGCAGACTAACATAATTATATTAAACGCAATGTCTTGTTGTTTAAAATCAAATAAACTTGATAGCCAAGAAAACAAAGGCAGGAGAACTGTGTGAATAATTAACAAAGCAACATTGTTGAACACTTAATAGAACAGCTTACAGTTGCAAGTTCTCTAGCATGAATAGGTCGGCAAGAACGAACAGTTACTGGCTCCTCATACTCGCTGAATGTGAACCAACTGTTGTACTGTCCATGACCAAAAGAAAAATCAGGAAAAGGGATGCATGATCAATATCAATAGAAAAAGGAAATTAACCCTAACCCAGGAATGATTCAAGGGATAGAAACAAGAGACAAAGTCACAGCGAAGAGTTTTTTTCTCACTTGATCAACGGCAATAAGAACAGGCACGTCCTTGACAAGGGATAATTCTTCCCTCAAACGAACTAGCACCCCAACAGCTGCGTGAGTCGAATTAAGCCCGACCTGAACCAGGTCAAGAAGAGTATAATCTTCTGGTATTTGTACCACATCAGCACCCTTCATCCATCCAACACCAGCTCCCTCTCCCAATGGAATAGGTTCAAAAATTTTGCAGGGTATTTTTTGGAGGTGATCCTTATTATACTTCAAGAAATCCTGAAATGAGAGAAAAATTAGATCCTGATGTTTAATTCTTAGACTTGTAAGCAAATACTTCTCCAGAAACAACTAGCACAAGATACTATATGAAAAAAGCAGATAAATATATGGATAATATCAGGAATTTGGTATCAATCTTATTTGTTTGAATATAGAAGTTAGGCTAGACCTGCACATGTATATACCTTACAAAAAATTCACTTTCATGTTTATGGAATAGGATTAAAATGAAAGAGATCCTTAACACAAAGTCAAGCACTAGATGGAGGAGATAGAGTAATAGTGAAGTCACGGGGAAAACATGCAGAAATGGTGATCCATATTTGCTAAATGACATTGAGGAACAGTTTCAGATTCTTTTTTTCTAAAGCAGTGTATGAAGATCCACTAGGTATACATAGCAGAGCCAAGTTAGACGATTTCCGAGTATATACTACTAGCAGATATTTTTCTCACATCCTGGTGGGCTAAACTGTTTCTGCATAAATTATGTAATATTTGAAACAATAAGTAAAGAGAAGCTGGGTTCATTCAGTTACAGAAGACGAAAATGTATTACAGTATCAATTAACAACAACATACCCAAGGTAATCCCACAAGTAGTGTCTGGGGAGATAAGATGTACGTAAATCTAAGGTCCACCCTACCTTTGCTGACAATATCAATTACCAAATGAAATTTAACTAGTCAAACTATGTTTCATATATTAGAAAAAGTACAATTTCTTGCCTGGAGAACATTTGCTGCTTGCACAGGAGTATCCCATAATCCTGTTTTAGGATTTTTATAGAAAAAGCCTCCATGAGTCCATTCTCGGCCTTTAGGAACATAAAGAACTAGCCAACCTTCATCACGTGCCCAATTAACAAGCATTGCAAGGGCAATACTCTTACCAGAACTCACAGGCCCATCTAATACAACTTGCTTTCGAGCTTTGAGACCTGCAAGTTGAGGAACATCGTCAATCATTCTCCTAAACACGAGTTCAGTAAAATCAGCTCATAAACAACAGACTTTCTTCGGATATCAAATGAAGTGGAACACATAGCATAGAAGGGTACAATTTAAATCTTCTTCCTTAAGATAAATTAATTGATCTTCTTCAAATTATTGCACAACTATAAGTTGAGATATAAAAACTTCTTTCGGTGTCACTAGGCCACTGCATACTCTTGACATCATTATAGAGGATTTCATCCAAGGAAAGGAAAAATAATTTCCAAGGACTAGGTAAAAGAGAAATAACAAAAGAAGAAAATTCATGAGGTCTCCGTTCGAATCCAAGTGAAGAAAAAAAACACTACGTGATTTATCCTCATATGCCCAAACATTAGTGCACAGAGTTTTACACAGTGCCTGTTAGCTGGTGGAGGTAGCGGTACACGGTGGAATTAGTTGAGGTGCGCAAGCTAGCCCAAACACCACCATCATTTAAAAAAAGTGAAGCTACTTAATTTATTTTTTTTAAAAAAAAAGTGAAGCTACTGAGTGTAGTTTATTAAGAAACAGTAGAATCTGGTAATGCAAGGGCAGTTTTATTTTCAAAATGATCCATGAGTCCTGGGCAGAGACTCAGCTTTAGCTCTGAGATGATGAATCAATTAAGTTTTGATACTTCTGCAAGCAGCAAAAGAAGGGACATCATGGCAGCTTTACTTGTAAACCAATGCAGATATTAGGAGGAGAGAAAGCGCAGGTGATAAATGTAATGTGAATCATCGAACTGTCTTTCTCCTTCCTTCCGTGGGAAAATATACTCTAGGGTTTAGCTTGAATGTATTTCCTACTCAACGTGTACTCTTTTCCAAATTTGAGGACATTGACCTCTCCCCTCATACTTCAAGAAAAGGAAAATCATTTTAATTTTAAAAATGAGAAAAACAATGTGGAATGATGAGTTCTCTTTGTAGATGAGCAACGCATAATTTGTAGGTTTAAGGCACGTCACAGGTTCAAACTCTACTGCCAACAAAAGAATGGTATATTAAGTGGAGAAGGGGAGCGGCAGGTCCATTATCCACTGAGTGTTGAACCGTACGCCACTGATCTTCAGCTTCAGGGACTTCTCGGTTAAAAAAAAAAATACTTCTTTGGTAGATCAAGTCTTTAAACAACCTTCCACACTGATGGCAAACCATCTAAAACTTTTTAAAGTGAATTTCTCCGTCCTATAAAACCACGTTCTGCAACCATCTTAATATGATTTCTTGAAGAGTTCATATTGCTGAATGTATTCTCATACCTCCAAATTACTCTCTTCAGTCAGTTCCAGCAAACTAGTTCAATCTAACCTTCTGCTGAAGGCTTAATTACTGATTATAAATCAACAAACTTGAAGAAACCAAATTCGCTTTAGTCAATCAATTATGCTGGAAGCCAAGTAAGTTGGGGCCAGCTACATGAATCATATGTAACCATCTAGTCCATTATTCAATACTAAGTATTCAAGGCAGACTAAGGGTTCTATAAAAGTAGATATTGATACTCCACTTAACCACATTTCACATGAGTACTCCTGAAAAATACAACTCTTTTCAATCAAAATTCATTATATCTGGTAAGACAGAAAATGGACCTTTAAACATATTCAGCACAAAAGACAAAGAACACACCTTTAGTATTAGATTGCAAAGTAGGATCAACAACCATTCTAAAATTATCTCGAAGATCCAGAAAACTCTGGCGTATAAGCAATGCATCTCTCATAGAGTCACCGAATTCCTTAAGCATCCCCACTGGTAATCCCTCCGGCAAAACTCTATCCAGCTCTTCCCTCCTATAACAAACATTTCATGAGTACAGAAACAAACCACCTTAGCAAGTAAATCCAAAACTTTAATTCCACGTGTAAGAGCCAAAACTACACCCACTAAAGCTTTGTTACAATTCGCACAGTTAAGTATAAGCATATTTTTCACTCCAATATATAGTTTGAGCCGATCAAAAACATTTTTTCTAAGATACAGTTCAAGCTAAAGGCAATTGGTGCAGAACATTTTTTCTAAAATACAGTTCAAGCTAAAGGCAATTGGTGCATTCACTACTCGAAAAAACACATCTTCACTCGTCAATGCAGGCCTAATAATGTCTGAACAGAGAAAGATGTACCTGAATTTCATGTAAGTACATGTATCTTTTTTGGTAAGCTCAGAAATAGAAGCTGCGGAAGTGAATAGTGGACGACCATCTGGACCTATATCCAGTGATTTATCCTTCTCGTCTTCTTTGAGAGCGCGTGCACGAAGATCCTTGTTGAGCGTTTCAGCAGCTTTGGCACCTGCTGCAGCATTTTCGTGTTTTATATCCGGTCTGAAGTTGGGTTTCTTCGGGTGTGTGCTTGTCGCGAAGGTTCTGAAAGAAGAGACCTTAGAAGATGCTGAGATTGCTGCCGGTATACGGATGTCTCCGGTGGTGGGATGGGATTTCGCCGCCGTAGCGGCTGATCGGAGTATTGACCGGAGCATTTCTTCAGGGTTTTGGAACTCAAGGGTTTTAGCCGGCGAATGCTTCAGTAGTGTTTTTGCATTTGATGAGATTGGGAAATTTGAAAAAACATTGAGGGTATTTTTGTCCAAACAAAAAAGTATGGGTTAAGGCCTAATGGTGAGGTCCATTTAGATACTGAGTGACTATTTGCACTGTATAGCCATTTTTAGGCCACTATTTAAATTAGGTCCCTATTAGCTTAGTGGCTAAATCGAAAAGTGATAAACTCCAAAATTTGAATAATTATTTTTCAAATGAATTTAGTTCACTAATCAAACCAGGGAGATAATTCATAATTCGATATAAATTATTTTATCAAAATATATAATAATGTAGAATCGAATTTAGAATGGTAACTCGTCCATTATAATAAGCTAAATTATACCAATACAATTTTAAAAAATAATATTATTATATAGTATAACTTCAACACAGTTAAATTAACCAAAAACATTTTATATGTAAAAAAATGTGATTGGACCACTCATTGAGCACATGAATGAATCTACAATGTAGACTTTATCATATCTATCTAGACCAATAATGTTAAAACTAAAAGATAAAGTGATATAATATATTAAAATGTGTTAAATGTTAATTAATGTCAAATATTATAAAAGTTCTTTATAATGTCAATAAATAGATTAAAATTTATTTAATTAATAGAAAACATATTATGTGAGACAAAATTTTATTAAATATTCCATTAATCATTTGAATCAATCTTTACATCGTCTCACATCTTCATATTTTTCTATACTCTACTTGATCTTTTAGTAAGCCAATAGTGTTTAAATTGAATAGCATATTAATTTATTATAACAAGTTAAAAACTACATTAATCATTACTTATAATACAAATACTATATAAGACCTAATTTGTTTGCACTTAATAGATGCATGAATCTTAATAATTCAGATTCAACACATTAAATATGTGTGGTTTTTAGATCTGAATCATTCAGATTAAAACCATTAAGTATATTTATTTTATTTTTTAAAAAAACCTCTTAATGGGTCTGAAGTGGTCTGAACAAATTAAAATTGTAGATAGCTCTTAGCAACATTCAGACTTATTTAATAAGTTATCAAATAATAAATTGATCGCTTATCTGCTCATAACTAAAAACTTTATTTCTCTCCCTTTTTAATCAAAAACCATTTTTTCTCTCGTAAACTGATAAGTTTTCATTAATCCTTTTAAGTATTTTTTTTATTAATAATTTTCTTGTATTGACGTGTGTCAAGAACACCAATTGCAATAATGCTTTTGGTGTATTGTTGTTTATCAAAGTTTTTAAATGAAAAAAATAGTACTCAAGTCATGATTATTAAAACTTTTTTTTTTATCAAAGTGATATTTTGTTGAAATGAAATTTCTATAATATTTTTATTAATATAATGTCAATTTCACATGCATATTAAGATATTGAAAACAAACAACATTAATTATTTAGTGTTCAGTTTTAGAAACAAGTGGTCTTAATATTCAAATTAAAATACATAGATTATAATATAAATTTTAATATTTAAGATTTGTATTCAAATTCAAACATCTTAATTTTAATAGAAACAAATAGAAACAAATAGACCTAAATGTATTGCAAGTTTGCAACATGGGTTGAAGCACCCTCTTGGGCCTTGATCACATCTTTTTATGGGCCGGTTGTCAATTTAAGCCCACCGACCAATAAACCCATACCCCACTTTGTGTTCGTCATTCTTGTAGCTCCAAACTCTTCGAATTTTGTGGCGCAGATTCAGAAATCACAGTGAATATACAGAGAGTGAAAAGTTGCTCTGCTCTTCTCGGCAATGATGCTTACGGGAGACATACCACCGAATCAAACTATTTACATTAAGAACTTAAACGAGAAGGTCAAGAAAGAAGGTAACTTTTTTTTTTTTGAAGATTTAAGCTAGGGTTTTAGCATAAATTCGAATCAGGAATTGTTAAGGCTGCAGAATTTCATTTGTTTATGATATTTTTATACATTTTCGTGTTGTTGAATAGCTGTAAATGAAAGGAAAATACCATATAAAGCCATGGTGTATGAGTACTATATGGGGTTGTAAGTTGGCGAGGAGGAATTAGAGAAGTCATAATAGAAGGGTATCTAGAATATGTATGTTTACACGGGGTAAAGTAAAGGATAGAGTTTCAAGTGACTTGTAAGCACAGATTGTTTTCCGTGAATGTTGAATGTTGGGTCAAATTCTGTAAGCCATGTACCTGAGAGGAGCTTAGTAAAAAAGAAGGGGTTTCTGTTGTTGGCGCCCTATTTTAGTTTAGTGGAGCTGTTGTCTCTGTCTAAAGAATACATGCCCTTTTGGGTGAATTGAATTCTGCAAAGTTAGGGGGTGTGATAAGTGTGAGTTTTTTAGAACCCCTATTCTCTATAAGAGATAAACTATATGCAGTATTGGAATAGAATGTTTCCGAATGGTGTTGGACTTCATTAGCGGACACCAACTAATTTGGGGATTGAACAGGGAAAATACCCTTCGATTTGATCAAGTTTTCTGGTGATCATTTCCTTCTTCTTTTTGTGCATTGTTGCCTCAATATCTATATTATTATCTTTGCGTTGAGTGTTAAACTTGGCATGAAAAGAAATGTAGTTATCAAGGAGAAATCTTCAAGATTGCTTTGTTATTGTTCTATCAAGTACCAAAATTTATGACTCTTATGCAAACACTGACTTGAGAAAAGGTATTCTTATTACAACAGAGTTTTGCAATAGGACCCAATTATTGGATTGTCTATTTTCTTTTGCTCGTTTGTGATTTCATATGCTTTTTTTCTGTTTGCTTATGGTGCTCATGGAGTTTTATTTTTATGTATACTAGCAATGATGCCATTTTGAATTGTTGCTGTTATCTAATTCTGAAAAATGCCAAGCATACTCTTGCTTGTCTTTTGTATATGAGAAATAAATGTTGAATATAGTTATTAACTCTTATGGTTTTTAATGGGTTTGGCAACAGCTGTTTGCAGGAGGATTAGTGTATGCCCTTTGCTATATGCTAATGGTTTTTTTCTTGTTTTGCAGAGCTAAAGAGGTCTCTGTATTGCTTGTTCTCACAGTATGGGAGGATTGTCGATATAGTAGCTCTTAAGACTCCCAAACTTAGAGGACAATCATGGGTTGTGTTTAGTGAAGTAACATCTGCCAGTAATGCTGTGAGGCAAATGCAAAACTTCCCGTTTTACGACAAACCAATGGTGAGCATAATGACAGTTGGAATTGTGATCTGTTTCTCTTGTTCATTATTTATGTACTAACATGGCTGTTCTAGCTTAATTGTTCAAAACATGCTGCTTCATTGTCCTTATTTTCTCGATCCATTTCCTGAAGTATGTGATGATCCTTTATCAACTTGTTTTGTTTATGTGATATCCTTTGTCCTATCATAAAAAGCTCTTACTATGTCTACTGTACAATAGTTCTCTACATGTATCTTTTTAGCTTGGCCTACCCTGATTTCTGGTTTTATAGTCTGTCCATAAATCATGTAGTCCTTCAAGATGTGGAAACATATTGCTGACTCCACACTTTGCTTAAAACCATTTTATAATTT
Source organism: Solanum habrochaites (assembly GCA_027704765.1). Taxonomy (NCBI): domain Eukaryota; kingdom Viridiplantae; phylum Streptophyta; class Magnoliopsida; order Solanales; family Solanaceae; genus Solanum; species Solanum habrochaites. The sequence continues at coordinate 49,912,596 of JAKWJA010002494.1, read as the reverse complement.
TTGATAAATACCTGGACTTCATTAAAAATTATACCAAGTTATATTACTAAAACTAATACTAATACAGTATTTGTCAAAAAGGTATGCCAAACTTTTTTTTACAGAATGTGGTAATCCTCACCCTAACCACCCTGCTCAGGAGCCAAATAGTGCCTTTTCCTACTTTGCTTCAATGGTGACTCGTACTCGCGATTGCATGGTTGGAGGTGGAGGCCCTTCTCACTAGGCTATCCATCCCTTGTCTGCCTTAGTTAAGAATTTTTTGTTCGATCTTCTAATTATTATTTTTTTCCTGATTATGCTTGTGGTGGTATAAAATTGAAATATAGCTGCCTGCCTGAACATTGATAGACTATGACCTTAAGTCAAGCCATGAATTATTATTCTTATAAGGACCACGGAAACATCACACAAACTAACATGATACCATCTGGGCCCATAGGGTTCAGTATAGTGGTAAAAATGCTTCATGTTGTATGTAGGTTATGGGCACGTCACATTCGAACACTTGTTGAGGCAAAAGCCTAGTATTTAAGTGGTGAAGAGGAGACGGGATGTCCCATTATCCCTCAGAGTATCAAATCATGCACCACTGGACCTCGGGGTTCAGTTATAAATAAAATAACACCATTATAAGACATTAGATTGGATACATGTATGCTTGTGCTTTGTGTGAATTGCCTTTCTGTATCAGTAGGAATGTGCAAGTTCGATCTTCTCTGGAGTCGGGACATCTACAAGCTCTACATAGCTAGCCAATGAAGATATGGTCTAAAGCCCACAACAATCTGCTTAACCTTTACAAGCAAAAGAACACGTTGGAACTGTGTAATAGGGTAAAAAGAGTATCAGATTAATTCGATATGACCTGAAGTTTATCAACAATTAAATGGGAAGGGTGAGATGGAGGTTGCTGAAATAATCATGCAGAGTAAAGCTCTGTATCTGTTACTCATTTTTGTCTAAATCCTTATCACCATATGCTTTTAGGAAGAAACTCCTCAGCTTTGTAGAATATAGAGTCACAAATATGCACCCATCTCGAGTAATTATATATGGAAAGCCGTCTCATCTTGTTGCTAGGATTTAATATTCAATTTTTGGAGCATATCCTAGCTATCTTTGTGCTTTGCACATGTCAGGCCCAAAGTGTGTCCTCTAGAGTTGCTTCTCAATACTTTGTATACAAGTGCACAGTAGACACTATAGACTTTTATCTTTCTAACAGTGGGACTTCTATAGTTTAATTTTCTCTGGGGCTAAATGTTTGTATTGATTGCTTAAATTGGCTTGCTGTCCCAAAAATGGATTGGGTCGCTGTTGTTCATTTTACATGGTGTAGAATAGTAGAAAGGTCAGTGACTAAGCTTTTGATATAATGCAGCGGATACAATATGCGAAATCAAAGTCAGATTGTATTGCTAAGGCAGAGGGGACCTATGACAAGAAAAAGAAACAAGATGAAAAAGGTGACTTCATTCTGTTGTATATTATTCACCTGCTCCATTTCCTCTTAAGCTTCTTACTGGTTCCAAAGTGCATGTCGTGGATAATCATCTATGGAAATGTTAAAAAGTGAATCTTATAGTCCAAGAGGAGCACTCCTTACTGAAGCTAAGAGCATTCGAACAAACTAAAAAAACATTAATTGCTATTATAATTTCTGTTTACCTTAAAGATTTTCCTTCTGGCGAACTTCTTTTGTTACAGCTCAGCTAAACGGAATATTTTATAGTTCAACGGAAGTGTCTTAAAAGAATAGTTCTAGATGCGTAATCCTTGAGTAGCACCTGTCATATTGATTGTGATCTTGTCTACTACATCCACTTACAATTTTCTCATCATTGTGGGTGCCTAATGTATATGATAGTAGAGAAAGGCTTAAAACTACAATCATGGACTAGTGATGGAAAATTTTGTTAGGAGTATTGTAATCATCCGCATGCATGCATGCATTTCATTTTGTCACAATCCTCGCAGTATCCAAAGCATGATAGTGTTGCAGTTTTGATGAACCACGTGTATATTTGCGTTGCATGCATAACTTTTAAAATCCATTTGTCAGTTATTTTGTTGACTTCTAGTGATTTGGACTAACTTGACTTACTAATATGTAGTGGAGAAAAGGAAACGTACTGAAGAAACTCCTCCGCAAACTGGTGCAGCTAATGGCTCAAGAGCTGACAGTAACGGTGGAGGTCCAGCTGTAAGTTTGTTGCAACTTCATTATTTTTTTCAAGTATTGCTTCTTTTATTTGTACAAAAACTTGCCTCTCCTTTGTCCATAATTGTGTGATTGATTGTCCATAAATATAGTATGACTGCCTTTGTAATGACACCAAAGTAATGTGCTCACAGCCTGGTCATACTTACACCCATAGCTCCGAATGACTAGCAGCTTGACTTCATGACAACTTCTTATATGTTACCGTTGATCTCTTTTTGTGAATATTATTATCTGAAATATATTCATCTATTATCTTCATTAATTTCATATTGTTGAACAACTTTTGCAGGCTGCATCTCGACAAGGAAAGCCAAGTGCTCAAGATGTTGCGGAACCAAATAATATTCTCTTTATACAGAATCTGCCCTACGAGACAACAAGTATGATGCTTGAAGTGCTCTTCAAACAGTATCCTGGCTTTAGAGAAGTTCGAATGATTGAAGCAAAGCCAGGCATTGCGTTTGTGGAATTTGACGATGATGTCCAGTCTTCAGTCGCCATGCAGGCCCTTCAAGGCTTCAAAATCACACCCCAGAATCCCATGGCAATTACCTATGCCAAGAAATGAGCATTCTTAATTCCAGTACATGCTGGGTATTGTATGTTCACCCCATAGGTCAATGTAGAAGGCACATGTATTATACACTTGAGCAGGCTTCTTTTGGGTCTTTGTGGCCAGTAAAAATGTTTTAAACAATTTGATTTTATGTACTAATCCTAAGAAAATATGTGTTTGGTTGTCGTTTTTCTTTCGTCACAATGTGAGTTGAATCAAATATTTGTTTTCATACATTAAGTATTTTTGCTAAGATAATGGATGATCGACAAAGCAAAACGCAAAAGGTGAAAGAGTGAATGCATTATAACTAGGTTCTCTGGTTTCACAATATGAGCTGCTAAATATTTTGCAAATTTTCATATTCTTCATTTTTCAATAGTGACTGCCAGAAGCTTTTTATATTATTAAATTATATATGAATATAACCTATATCTAATTGACGGACTAATGCACGTTCTATAAGTTGATTATTCAATAATTATAAAATGATTAATAATGAGTTATGTGTGTAACTAAGTTGAATAATGTTTCATTTTTTTTAAACATTTGTTCATTATTAGAGAAAGGATAGAGACGAAGACGGAAACAGTGATGTTCATTTTTCTAATACACAATATTGCATAGTCTCTTGTAGTACTACTAGTTATATTAAATTTAACTTTTTCCTAACAAACAGTATTTGGGCGAATAAGGTTTAAAAGTTAAATAAAACAAACTAAAAGGATTTTGGTGTAAATATTATTATAAAACATACAGAGGGGTACAAACTCTGCATGTTAATACTTGATATATATATATAGAAACTTGGGAAGGTCTTGCTTTAGTTGGAGAAGTAGCCATTTCCCCTTGAGCATTCTCTTTCTCGTCTGGTAAGTTCAAATCCTTTTTCTTTCTCATTTCTTAGCTAAATAATCGACGTTTTTTTGTTAAAAAGATGAAGAGTAGTTTCTGGGTTAGCTAAAAATTTGATGTTTTTGCATTAGAAAATGAAGAGTAGGTTCTGGGTTACCTAAAAATTTGATGTTTTTGTGTTAAAAAAGCTAGTAGGTTCTGGGTTAGCTAAAAATTTGATGTTTTTGTGTTACAAGATGACTTGTAGGTTCTGGGTTAGCTAAAAATTTGATGTTTTTGTGTTAAAAAAGATGATAGGTTCTGGGTTAGCTGAAAAATTGATGGTTTTGTGTTAGAAGATGAAGAGTAGGTTCTGGGTTAGCTAAAAATTTGATGTTTTTGTGTTTAAAAGATGAAGAGTACTGGGTTAGCTAAAAATTTGATGTTTTTGTGTTCGTTAATGAAGGAAGCTTCATGACGTTAGGAAGAAGAAGAAAAATCAGTTAAGAAATAGCTAAGAAGAAGAAGAAGAAGAAGCAGTTAAGAAGAAGAAGGAAGAGTAGTATATTCTTGTATATGGTGTGTTTTTCATGTACAGAGAATGAGCTGTATATATAGCTCTTTAACATGCCCAACTATTAACAACTTTGTAACTAACTAATTGAAAAGTAGTTATAACTAACTTTCAGTAAAAAGACTATTCTACCCTTTCCATATTCAACAACTTTTCTATATTACAACACTCCCCTTCAAGCTAGGAGGTGCAAAAATATTCAAAACCCCTAGCTTGGATAACAAGTGTTCATGTTGTAGTCTAGATAACCCTTTTGTCAATACATCAGCTGGTTGTTCTTTGGTATGAATGTACTCTACTTTAATCAGTCCCTTTTGTAATTTTTCTCTTATGAAATGGCAATCGATTTCAATATGTTTGGTCCTTTCATGGTATACTGGATTAGCAGCTATCTGAATAGCAGCCTTGCTATCACTGTAAACTTGGACTGGTACTTGAACCTTAGTACCTACTTCCTTCAACAATCCCAGCAGCCACACCAATTCTGAAACAGTTGAAGCCAAGCTTCTATACTCAGCTTCAGCTGAGCTTCTTGACACTGTTGTTTGCTTCTTTGCCTTCCATGATATTAATGATCTACCAATCTTAATCATATACCCTGTCACAGACTTCCTAGTGAGTGGACAAGATGCCCAATCAGCATCACAGAATGCAGTAACTTGTCCATCTGAATCACTTGCCAATAACAGTCCTTGACCAGGTTGATTCTTTAGGTATCTGATCACCCTTAATGCAGTATCCAGATGAGACCTTTTTGGTTGCTGTAAAAATTGACTCAATGTTTGAGTACTGAATGATATATCTGGTCTTGTCATATTCAAATACAACAACTTGCCTATTATCTTCTGATATGCTGTTTGATCAATCAAAGGATCATCTGATTCTGCTTGCTTCACATGCTCATCATATAGTTTAGATGTTAGTTTGACATTGATGTCAATAGGTGTTCCTGCAGGCTTAGATGCTGTTAGACCAACTTCAGCTATAAGTTCTAGTGCATACTTCCTTTGATGCATTAATATACCAGCTGCTGATCTGGTAAATTCAATGCCTAGAAAGTATTTTAACTCTCCTAAATCTTTCATCTTGAATGCTTGTTGTAGTGCCTTTTTTGTGTCTTCTATTAGTTTAAGACTACTGCCAGTAATTAGCATGTCATCAACATAAACCAATACTAATATAGTTCCCTCTTCTGACTGATTAATAAACAAGGAATAATCATGTTGGCTTTGTTTGAACTTGAGATTGCTAAGAGCTTCAGTCAACTTTTGATTCCATTGCCTAGGAGCTTGTTTCAGACCATATAGGGACTTTGTTAGTCTACATACTTTCTCCCCCTGACCAACAAATCCCTGAGGTAGTTGCATATAAATCTCATCATCCAAATCACCTTGAAGAAAAGCATTGAATACATCCATCTGATGAATATGCCAATGCCTAGCTGCTGCAAGAGAAACAATGGTTCTGACTGTCACCATCTTAACAACAGGTGAGAAGGTCTCCTTTTAATCTATTCCTTTTTGTTGAGAATAACCTTTAGCCACTAGCCTTGCTTTGAGTCTCTATATCTCTCCTGATGATTTGTATTTAACCTTATAAATCCATCTACACCCAATAGCCTTCTTCCCCTATGGCAGATCAGTAAGCTCCCAAGTATGATTACTTTCTAGTGCTTGAATTTCATGTTGCATGGCCTCTATCCATCTTTTATCTTGAACAGCTTCTAGATAGGACTCAGGTTCCTTAACAACAGAAGTGGCTGCAATATAGCTTTGATATGTAGGGGAAAGATGATCATAACTCATGTACTTTCCTAAAGAGTACATGACATCTTTGTTAACAGTCAAGGACACAAAATCTTTCATCCAAGTTGGTTTGAGTTTCTGTCTAGTAGATCTTCTATTAGTAGTAAGACTTGCAGACTCTTGATTCATCTCATTGTCTACCATACCATCAGTTGGAACTTTTTCTACCTTATCAACAGAAGACAAAGTATGAGTCTCATGAGACACATTATCTTCATGAGACACAGTAGTAGAAGGACACCTGGGAATCACATGATTTATACACTGTACATCACTACTTAGCATGTCTGAAATTTGCATAGGATCCACAAACACTCTTTCTTGTAATGAAGGCTCTATCTTTGTAAAAGGAAACACATCTTCTCTAAACACCATATCCCTACTTGTGAAGAATGATTCATCAGTTAGATCAAGAAGTAGATACCCCTTTTGTAACTCTGAATAACCCATAAGAACTGCTGGTCTTGATCTTGGCATCAACTTATCATGTTGTGTTAGAAGTATAACAAAACACAAATATCCTAGAGTTTTGACATGAGATATTGATGGTTTACTACCATACAACCTTTCATAAGGAGTATTAAAATGTAGAACACTACTTGGTAACCTATTAATGATATATGCAGCAGCCAACATACACTGACCCCAATATCTGATAGGAATATGAGCTTGAAGTCTCAAAGCTCTGGTAACTTCAAGTAAGTGTCTATGCTTTCTCTCAGCAATCCCATTTTGCCGAGGAGTGTATGGACATGATCTTTGATGTAAGATTCCCAATTCTGTAAATAGCTTATGACATTCTGAGTTTACAAACTCAGTACCATTATCAGTCCAACACTTTAACCCTCTTTCCAAACTGAGTTTGAACATATTGCAGAAACATTCGAATGGAAACACACACAGCAGATTTATGTGATAGTAAAAACAGCCAAGTTACTCTTGAAAAATCATCCACAATTGTAAGAAAATACTTCTTGCCATCAACAGTAAGTGTATTATAAGGACCCCAAAGATCAATATGAAGTAGCTCAAAACAAGCAGTACTTTTAATGCTACTATTAGGAAACACATTCCTTGTTTGTTTAGTAAATGGACATACAAGGCACTTAGAAATGCTACATGCACTTTGCTTATTCAATGAAAACATCCTTGCAAGCACTGTTGATGATACATGACCCAATCTTCTATACCATAACACCATGTCTGTCTCCTTGACATCATTAGCAGCAAATGCAGCCTCAACTTCCTTTTCTTGATCATTATACTGAGTAGTCAAATGCTTTATTAGCAAGTACAATCCTCCTTCCTCTTTACCAACTTCTTTCACCTTCCCACTGTAGAGTTCCTGGAAGACACAAAAATGAGGAAAAAAGGTAACAGAACACCCTAGTTCCTTAGTGATCTGACTTACTGATAACAAGTTATACTTGAAATCAGGTATGTGAAGCACATTTGATATAACACTCCTTGTTGATAGACTACAAGACCCAATGTGAGACACCTGAGTAGTAGTACCATTTGGTAGATAAACAGGCTTAGAGACTTCATGCACAGTGTTTTTAGTCAACATATTCAAACTAGACACCATATGGTTTGTTGCACCAGTATCTATAATCCACATATTACTATGTGCAGAAACAAAAGATGTTTTACCTGTATTGTTTGCAGTATTACACATAGAAGTTGTAGGCTCAGACTTTTGTTGAATCATTTTTAGAATGTGATCATATTGATCCTTAGTAAATGTACGTCCTTGAAGCAACTGTTGAACCTCTTTCTCTGCTGGACTCACTGTTCTGTTAACACTGGGAGTGGTAATCTCTGATGAAGATTGATACTGCTCAGATATATTTCCCCATCCCGGTGGAGGAACATTGGTGTTCATTCCATAAGTGAGATTTGCATGTGTTAATTGTGTCTGACTGTAGTTGTTACTACCAGTATTACCATATGCAGGAGAAGTTCCTTGCACTTTTCTTTTGGACTTAAAATCAGGAGGATAGCCTACAATCTTGTAACAAAATTCTTTGCTGTGACCCTTACATTTGCAAAAATCACATATCAACAATGTGTTTCTTTTCAATTTCTGACTTACATTGGAGCTGCTACTTGCTTTAGAATATAGAGCAACTGACTCCAATGCAGCTGAAATACTATTAACACCACTTACTACAGCCTTTTGACTCTCATCACCAACTATCATAGCATAGGCATAATTAATTGATGGTAATGGATCCATCATCAAGATTTGACTCCTTGCTTGATGATAGGAGTCATTTAAACCCATTAGAAACTGGTATAACTTCTGCCTATTCATATGAGCAACAAAGCCTTTGGATATTTCACAGTTACAACAAGGAGATGGCACCAATACCTCAAACTCATCCCACAAGCTTTTCAGCTTTGTATAATACACAGAAACAGAAACAGTACCCTGCTGTAGTGAAGTTATATCTTTGTGTAGACTATAAGTTCTAGAGCCATCTATTCTATCAAATCTTTCTTTTAGATCAGTCCAAACATCAAAAGCAGTAGAAGCAAATGCAATGCCACTTAGTTAACTCTTGGATACAAAATTCATTAACCATGACAAAACAATAGCATTCACTCTTTCCCATTGCCCCCATATTTCCTTACCAAACATCTCCTTTCTAGCAGTTCTATCAATCAAACCCATCTTATTTCTTCCTAGTAAAGCTATCTTAATAGATCGACTCCACAAAGTGTAATTCTCAACACCAAGCAACTGAAACGAGATAATACTCATTCCACTAACATCAGTAGGATTAAGAAACAAAGAATGGTTATAATCGATACCTTGACTCTGCCCAGAAATGACTTGTGAAGATCTGTTTTGGACTGAATCTTCATTTTCACCTTCAATTGCCATTTGAGATTTGAAAAACAATGATTCAGCAGTAATTCAACAAACTTGAACTTAAAGATCTTTTCAACAACACTTGAGAAACTTGTGAATCTGTGAATCAGTAATTGATTCTTTGATCTTGTGATTTCTCTAAAAAACAAAACTATGAATCTATGAATCAACTGTGATTCTTTGATTCTGTGGATTCTCTAGCTTCATCAGTGTTTACTGAGAAGCAACCTGGCTCTGATACCATGTTCGTTAATGAAGGAAGCTTCATGACGTTAGGAAGAAGAAGAAAAATCAGTTAAGAAATAGCTAAGAAGAAGAAGAAGAAGAAGTTAAGAAGAAGAAGGAAGAGTAGTATATTCTTGTATATGGTGTGTTTTTCATGTACGAAGAATGAGCTGTATATATAGCTCTTTAACATGCCCAACTATTAACAACTTTGTAACTAACTAATTGAAAAGTAGTTATAACTAACTTTCAGTAAAAAGACTATTCTACCCTTTCTATATTCTACAACTTTTCTATATTACAACATTTTGTGTTAAAAAAGATGAAGAGTAGGTTCTGGGTTAACTAAAAATTTGATGTTTTTGTGTTAAAAGATGATAGGTTCTATGTTAGCTGAAAAATTGATGTATTTGTGTCAGAAATGAAGAGTAGGTTCTCGGTTAGCTAAAAATTTGATGTTCTTGTGTTAAAAAGATGAAGAGTACTGTGTTTGCTAAAAAATGATTTTTTTGTGTTAGAAGATGAAGAGTAGGTTTTGGATATATATGCTTCAAATCCATTGTGTAAACCAAATGTTTAGAAGATGATCAGTAGCTAGCTTCTAGTTTCACAAATGAAGTCATTGTGTATTTCTTGTTATTTTGTTATGGTTGAACTAAGAAATATGAAATGTTAGACTTCATGATAATTGCTTTATTGTCATTTGTGTTCTGAAATCTATGTCTAATTCCATGACAATGCATTTACTTTTTTCCTTGTTACGATCGTATTAGGTTTTTCTGTTTTTGTTTTCCTGCTGATTGTATTTGTGTTCTTAAGATTGTATTGGTCTAATGTCATATGTAAACTGATTTGAATTTGGTTTTCTGCTGAGTGTATTTATATGGTAGGTAGATGTTTAGCCATTGCAAGAAACAACTGGAAATAAAGAACCCCCTAATGTGGATTCCTTTGTCTAAGAATAATAACATGATCTTATTCGATTTTTTTCGTGCTGATTGTATTTATATTCTGAAGATTGTGTTATTCTAATGCCGTGGCACACATGAAAATTATCTAATTTGAATTGATTTTCTGCTAATTGTTTTCCTCTAAATGATGTATAAACTGATATATGGTTAGGTAGATATTTAGTCAAGTTACACTTGCATGAAATCCATTCAAGAGATAATTGTTTGATGTTTATTTGGGATAATAACGAAACTTCTGTCCAGGGATGGATATGAAATCTATTAAAGATTTGTTGGAGCAGATGTTGAACCAAGTTCAACATCAACATACTGGGGATTCCAAAGATGTATATGAAATGATAGGGAAGCTAGAGCAGATTAAATCATATCTTTTAACCGAAGGTAGTAATCAAATTATGTTTATAATTTAATATTTTTTTTGTCTGGTACTTTTTTTTGCTGATCAAATTTTAATGTATTTCTTTGATAAAGCAATGCATAGCAATGTATTTTCTGGATTTCCTTCCCTTCATTCACCTACACCTCAACAACCTTCTCCTCCAATAGCTGACCAGCAATCATTAGTATCAAATCAACAAACTACTCCTCTGATAGCTGGCCAGCAAGTAATGACACAGGCAGTAGACACTGTTTCTCCCATGAACTTGGGACAACCAACACCAATTGTGGTTCAAAATCCACAGCCAGCTGGCCCCTTTTTCAGGTATCCAGTACATTGGCAAGTAGTTGATGAGAATCTGTTTGATGCCGTCGACAAACCTGTTCTATGGTTCAGCAAGCCGGTCACAGAAAATATGCAAGAGGTGCTTACTGTTCCACCTAAGAAAATATCGTACTTGGTGAAAGGAAGCCCTCTTTCATCATATGCGCATTCTCCTCTGTTTCCGGGCATGAGCCTACCTGTTGCACTGCACTGTAGTAAACTAGAAAGCATGATTGGTGGTGCTCCAGGATTGCTGTATAACAAAAACAATACTACAATGCATATATACTGGCCCTCCGTTAGCAGCTATTTTAAGATACCAACCATGATTGATGTTTCGTTTCAATGGAAAAAACATGGTCCGAGACATATGCTAATAGTCAAAGTTGAAGAGCAAGGTAATTAGTTAGGACTTCATGATTTTTGTCTTCCTTTATGATTCTTCTATAGTTTTTTTGTTTAACTAGGTTATTTTCTTGCTCACCCATTTGGAACAGGAGCAGGAGCAGGACCATCTGAAGCTGGAGCTGGAGCAGAGCCATCTGAAGTTGGAGCAGAGCCATCTGGAGCTGGAGCAGAGCCATCTGGAGCTGGAGCATCAAAACGTTCTAAAGTAGGTGGCGGCGTTTGAAGAGACTACGAATTTCTGCATCACAGATGTAATTTTCATTTTGTCCATCTATTATATGGTAAGTACTGAAGTGTTTAGTCTTCCAATCTTCTTTTTAAAAAAAAAGGCCGCCTTGGCCAGAGACTACTGTTAGTAATACAGAATCAGAGGTGCCAGAACAAAACCTCGTTGCCCAAGAAAAGGATCCATATGGACTAAACTTAATCATCATATCATAAAAAATTTCTTTTGTTAGAACTAAAAGTACATCCTTTACTAATTTGTTCATAACAAAACCAAGTAGAAAGGCAGTACAACTAAAATAATATTATTATTATGTTTCTAAAAAAAGATTGGTTGTCAAGAAAATAAGTTCAATGAAGAAAGGAAATAAGATATTCAAAGTTCACACACATTCTCCCATATATAACTACAACTACATGAATTCAGATCAGTATATAGTATCGTATATTGGGTTTTAGCAAACTGTGAATGAGAAATAAGAAATGAATCAGAAATTAGAAAATGTGAGAGACCAATCCTGAGGAAAAATGAAAAGTAATTTTAAATGAAAAAGTCATATCTCCTGTATTGGAAGAAGAAATGACAAATGTTGTCCTCATATTAGGAAACACGTCATTTAGCGAGCTAACTAGAAGGTACCCTTACGCCACTGTCGCAAATTATTGAAGTTTGAGGTATTGCTATTATTCTTTGATAGTTAATCCATTTTTGCTATTTTTTGAAGTTTGAGATATCGCTAGTTAATCCGTTTTATTTTGGGATTAAATTTTTTAAGGATACACTGTGAATTTCGTGAATTTAGATTATTTATTTTCTATCTATTTGGTCTTTTCTGTTTCTGTTTTTACTAACTTGAATACCTAAGATAACTTTCAAAGAAAACTTAGTGCTTAATTGTGTTTGAACAACCATTGAAGGAGAAACTTAACTATTGATGAGGTTCGTTAGTCTTTCATGTGTAATATTACATATTACGTACCTTTTACGCATAGAAAAAATTAAAATGCAGTGAAAGTTCATTAGCATCTGATAAAGAGTCCATGTTATAAATAAAAACTATGTGTTGTAACGGTTCTAATTCTATTAAAATTATATATCTGAAGTTTATTAATTGTGTTTTATGTTTTATGTAATGAAAATTTTTAAGGATGTTTAACTCAAATAAGAAAATATAAATAATAATTTTTTTTTAAAAAAAAATTGATTTCAATACAAATGACATCAACTCGGATTTAGAGCCTGTTTGAACATAGGTGGGTGGCTCAAAACACTCATTTAGAAAAAGAACCCTTTTTGTTGAAAAATTAAGTGTTTGATAAATCAGCAAGCTTGCTTTTAAACGAAAGCAGAAGCAATTTTTCGCTGTTGGAAAAAAAGCTATGTACAAAAAGCAGAAACAAAAAATTATTTAAGAATAAATATCTTTATCATATGTAATATTTAACGATATATTTCTTATTAATTAATTAACATATTTCATAAATTTGGTTAAATTTCATTTAAGAATTTAGTTTTTATTTTATGTAATAAATTTTATAATTTATTTTATAATTATATATTATATATTATTTTACGCATTATTTTTGTAGACAGAAAAACAAAAAAAAATATTTTTTCAAGATTAGAAAAAAGAAGAATAAATTACAATTAAAGATTTCAGTTTCCCAAAAGAGTACTCCTATAATATTGATTGAAAATTTAAACATATAAAGTTTTAATTTTTAAAAAATAAAAATTAATTATCTTTTCTAATAATAAATTTAATAATTTCTCGCTAAAAAGTTATTTTAATATTAGAAGTACATTAATAGTTGTCTTTTTTTTTTATATATAGTTTACTCTTTAAAGTACTTTTTAAAAAAATTAATTAAACTCAATTTACTTATGAAAAGTACTTGTTAAATCAATTATCAAAACACAAATTATTTTTTCAAAGCACTTTTCTAAAAAGTTAGTTTAATAAAAATACTTACAAAAATAAGTTATTGTTAGTGGCAATGCAAAACAAGGGCATCTCCAATTTCACATCAAATTTGGCGTCATAATCAAATTTGGTGTAACCAACTCTAACCATTACACCAAATTTTACATCAAAAATGATTTTTTTCTCTTTCTTCATTATTATATTATTATTTTTTACTTTATATTATTTTCTTACATAAGATAATTTTCTTTCTAAAACAATCATTATATATAATTTATATATTTTCTTTTATAATCGTTTAATATAAAATTATTTGCAGCATAGTTTTTTAAATAATATAAATTGCTAGCAAATATTATAATGAAATGAAATCATTGATGGAATTAAATAAACATTACATAATTGAAAAAATTGTTTTAAATTCTATCTAAATATTCAACTTTCAAGATCACTATGTTGCTCCCACAAGTGCTATTAATGAATTAATGTTCATGAATTTGTTCGACAAGAACAAAGTCGAAGAATGAAAAAAGGAAGTCAACAATTTCAACAACCGTAATCACAACCATAACAATTTTTTATCCCATACAATTCATATTTTAATAGTATTGATGAATCTGGAAAGAATCTATCAGATTATTAAGTTATTATTATAATTTTTTAAAATTATTATGTTTTGTTGTATTTTTTAGAATTACAATGTATTTTATATTTCAATTTTAATGTATGTAAATTACTACTTTATTGAATGTTTATTATTATTGGTTATTTTTAAGTACATTCTATTATTTGTTTAAAAAACCATATGTTTGCATTTTTAATTTTTGTGAAGATTAATTGTAGGAAACATAAGATGGTCAAGTCCACTCAAGATGAAAAGTGCAAGGCAGCTAGTAGCAAATACAGGGGCAGATTTACATGGATACGAGGAGGTTCGGATAAATTCCCTTTGTTGAATAAATTATACGGTATATATAGGATCAATTTTTTGATTTATACGTATATACTTAGTGCGTAAGCCGATGGCTTGATTCAGTGGTAAAGGGGGTTCAAAAATTCGCTAAATAAGTGCTAGGTTTGCAGGTATGATTTCATATAACAACGTTTTCCCCCCATAGTTTCAAGAGATTTTCATGTTATTTCTAAAAAAATGAAAAATCTGTTTGTTTGAAAATCTATTGGAATTTAAAATATTTTATTAGATATTAAAAAATAAATTTCTTTTCTATTTTCATAAAATTAAGTAAAACTTAAAAGCTTTTTAATTTTTCAATAATTAAAGTTAATAAATACATGCTCTCATACTCAATTTAAGTCAAACATTTAATTTATATTTGATTAAGGAATAATATAATTTATAAGTAAGATTAAATAAATAAGAGTAATTATTTAAAATTTACAAGTAGAAACGATTGTCTCAATATAATTATTTTCTCGACGCGAATTTTGTTGCTACAATATGATCAAATTCAGAAGTATTCTTTAGTTTCAAAAATTGAATAACGTTTATATACAACAATGACACAGATAAGACCCTTAATTATAATTTTAAAAAATACGTTCTCTCGTACTTATTTTAATGTTATTCTAAATATATACTTACTCGATTTTATTGTTTTAGTTGAGATAAAATTGATTTTTTTAGTTTCTGATCCGACCTATTTATATTTGACCCGTCCCACCCTTTCCACTCATATAGATACTATTAATGTGCTTACTTATTTTTTTAAACCCCTGAAAATTCTGCCTCCGCCACTGAGAAAATATGGGTGGCGAACAGTTTGCACATTTTGCTCATCTAGTTCAACTTGCACAATATGAGAATTAAGGCAAATGTAGTGCATCTTTCACAATCCTATGGCCTATCTGGCACAAGCTAACACCAGTTCTTGGATATTAGATTCAGTAGCGTCACATTACATTAGGCGTGACAATTTCAGTTCATAATAATAAATGAGTCCATTTTGTTTATATTTTTGGATCACTCATATTTTAATTGGTTAAATTTGAGCTTCAAACTATTTTAAGAGTTTTTATAAATATGATCAAAATGAATTAAATATGGGTATTCATTTGATCCATATTAGATCACTTATTTTCACTTTCACTCAATATTAATATTAATATTTCAGAAATACATTAATATTTGACCAGGGGGTTGGGGTATGTGGAGAGAGGTACATTTATGTTTTTGAAAAACAAATTTATTTAAATGGGTTAGAATCAATTTACCCAAACATATATGACCAAATCCATATTTGCCCATATTATATTTGGATGGATTGTAATTCAAATCATTTTTTTCTTAAACTATATTCAGCCCATACAAATCCGATCAAATCCAATGTACAAGCATAGCACAGGAAATAGGCGTATGACCCAATCTCCTGTGCTATGCTTGTACATTGGATTTGATCGGATTTGCATGGGCGTATGACCCATTCTTCCTTTAGAATGTGTATCAAATGCTCTTAAAGGAAGACCTAGTCTTTTGCTTTGCTAAGATCACATCAAATTATTCACTTCCATCAAAGTAGGAATAGAAGTGGTTGCAATCTTTTTCTGTTACTGCATTTTATTGAAATGTGATCTGTCTTTGGGTTTTTCTTGTTCTTAGCAAGTGTAAAAGGAGCGCAAACATTTGTTCTTAATTTTTCGTTATTGCTGCACTTGAATACTCTACTCTCACCAGACCTCAGTAGGTTGTTATCGTTGTTTAGTTAAACAAATTGTCCAATTATTTAAATAATCAAACCTTTTTCTTCTGGATTAGTAGGCATCTTCATGGAAAATAAAAAACAAGATGTCATTTCTGTACCCAAAGAAGTTGTTATTGAGATATTACGAAGAGTACCTGGCCATGATTTGGCTGAAAAGTTAAAGATGGTATGTATGCAATGGTGTTCGATTATACATACTGGGAGCTTTGCCTACTTACATATTGAACAGAGAATAAAATCCTCGTCGTTCTCTCAAATGGAAGCAGTTATTGTTGCTTTTGACGGAAATGAAAATCGTTCAGTTAAAATTTCTTCCTTGGAATGGCACACTAATGATAATGAAAATGATCATCTATTTGAAGATTGGAAGACTAAACACTTATGCACTGCAAAAGATGCACTATTAGGCCAGAACTTTAATCGTTTGCAGAACATGGTATGGGCCAATTCTGTGAATGGTTTCGTCTGTTTTTGGTCTTATTTTGATAAACCTCGTTTGCATATCTTCAATCCTGTCACTAAAGAATACCTCATAACTCCACCGAATACATATCTAGGTATTTCTCTTGGTGAATAACATATCTCTTCAAAATGACACGATCCTTATTTTATCGCCTGTTTTAATTCTTTGTGCTACTTATATAACAGGGGTACGAAATTTTGATTTGGATACTACTGTGGGCTGTGGATTTTGCCCAGTTTCATATGAATACAAGGTTGTTGTTCTTGATGGAAATTCGGAAGTGATTAAGCCTTCGATTTTCACTATTGGAACTGACCATTCATGGAGGGCTTTGAGAGTAATTCCTCATCACAATATTATAAATGTTGTTACAATTGTATATTTGAAGGGGATGTTATATTGGTACGTAACTTCTACAATTGAATATTCTTTTCATACAACAAGTTCAAAAAGTACTCTCCTTTGTTTTGATGTAAGTAAGGAAGAATTTGATACGATTGTGGTACCAATTGAAATTCCTGAACGTTCTGTATCAAATGTAGTAGAAAAGGGCGAAAAGCTTTGTTTGGTAACATTAAGTTATGCTCCTATTTGCTCCCTCTTGATCAACGTATACGTTAACATTGATGATGATGATCTGAGTAACTTAAATTCTTGGAAGAAAGAGTTCACTGTGACTGCTCCGAGTATTGCATATAAATTGGATCTAGATGATAATGTGTACATCATCATTGTTACTGATGAGATCGTGGTGATTCAACTTGGTGGCAGCAGTGACCGTGGTTTTTTTCATGTTGCAACTGGAAAGCTGTTGGGATTACTTTCGACTAGGCACGGTACTTTGATCCCTTACAAGTCAAGTTTGGTTGCTTTTTGCCATCGACCACTACTTCCTTCCTTGTCTTGAACTATTCTTTTTTATGCACCGCAAAATCACACAAGGAGAGGTAACTCACGCTCTACCAACCTAAGACCCTTATTCGAAATCACCTTTTATGTCACGCTTTAAATGGTTTTTTTTACATTCACTTACATAATTTTTTATGGCTCGTAATTACTGTGGGGTCCATCCCCATGTACCAAACTTTGAATAACTTTGTGTCAATTTCAAAGTTTGGTAGAATTGGTAATCTATGAAAAAGAAAAAATTGTTTTCTGTCAATTTCAAAGTTTGGGAGAGTAGGTAAGCTATGAAGAAAGAAAAAATATTTTTCTTCTATAGCACATTTGGAGGGTGGAGGGCAATTCTTCATTCTAACTACACCAAAAAGAATTACAAAAGAGAGAAAAGAAGAGTCAGACATCACAGAGGAAGATATTCTGTGATAAAAATTAGAGAGTGTGAGCGATATTGTAGTGAGGTGGAAAAATCAAAAGAGTGTTATTTCTTTTGAAAGTGTAGTGATCTTTGGAGTATTACTCAGCCATACAAGTGTAAAATCCTTACTATAGTGATATTCTTTGCTCCACTCGGGTCGTGGTTTTTCCCTTATTTAGGAAGGTTTCCACGTAAAATCTTGGTGTCATTATTCCTCTTTTATTCTCGTTGATTAACCGCATTGTTGTGTTCCGCATTTATTGCCTTTATTACCGCAAATATTATTTCTGTTACGGATTTATTCCCAACAATTACAACACAAAAAGAAAAGTTCAAAAATATATACATTAATTAACTTTGTTAGACCAACATTTTCGTAATCGTCATGTTACTTGTAATCTTAAGAGTCTGGGTTTGAGTCATCAAACAAATAAAAAGGATGAAAATTCCTAAAGAGGATCAAAGTAGAATAAAAAATAACAACTGAGTCTATCTATGGTGAATAGGAGGAGGAAGCAAGTAGTGGGCGGTGGCGCAGAGCAACCAAACTTGGCACATATGGGATTGCTGCAGTTACAAAATAAGGCAACGGAATTAAACCCAACAACTTGCCATTTGTTACGTGAAATAAACCCCAGTTTTTTTTATCAAGTTGAATCAACAATATCTCATCAGTAATCTTTACGAGATACACATCCCCAAGTCCGTCCATTCTGTATGCAATACTCGGAAGAGTCACACAAAACTTTATCTTCCATGAATTTAAATTACTCAGATCATCATCAATTCTATCTGCAACATAACCCTTGATCATGAGGGAGCAAATAGGAACATTATATATGTTTACCAGATAAAGCCTTCCTCTGTTTTCCGCTACAGTTAACGGTCCTTCTGGAATTTCAATTGGAGCTACAACTATTTCGAATTCTTCCTTCGAAACATCAAAGCAAATAAGAGTGTTAACTATTTCTTCCCCAATAACATTTTCTCCAGACCAGTATAATTTTCCCTTCAAATATACAACTGCCTGAACTTCATTAGCAAAATTTTTATGGGGAATATCTTTCAAAGCTCTCCATGATTTGTCTCTTCCTATAGTGAACACTAAAGGTTTAATGTTATTCGAATTTGTATCATAAAGAACAACCACCTTATATTCATAAGTAACTGGACAGAATCCAAAGCCCATTGCAACATATCCATTCTGTAAACCTGTTATATGGTAAGCATGCACTTAATATTTGAAAATTAATAAAGAATTTCAGTATTTAATCGAGCAAAGATTGAACTTTGGCGTATAAAGACTATATATAGATATACCTTTATGTGTATAGGTTGGAGTGATGACATGTTCTTTACTGACGGGATTGAAGATATGGAAACAAGCATCATGCCTAGACCAAAAACAGATGAAACCATTCATAGAATTCGCCGTCTTCATTATCTGCCACTGCCACAGATGCAACATAGGTCTTGGTTGGGCAGATACGATTTTTGTTGTATATAAGTCTTTAGTCTCCCAATGTTCGAATTCATCACGATTTTGATTGCAATAATTGTGCCATTCCAAAGAAGAAACTGTTATTGACTGTTGATCATTTGCCTCCTTAATTATAACTGCTTCAAGTTGCGAGAACGATGATGACTTTATTATCTGCTTAATGTGTGAGTAGGCAAAGCTTCCACTATAGATAATCGAACACCATTGCATACACACCATCTTTAACTTTTCAGCCAAATCTTTTCCTGGTACTCTTTGTAATATCTCCATAACAACTTCTTTGGGTATAGACATCACATGTTTTTTCTGTCTCTTGCATATCTTTGTGATTTCCATTCTTTGATTTCTGTAAAATCAAATATTTATAATATGATTCATAATTTGTACTTCCATAATATATAACAAAGCTGTTGAAAATATATTTAATGTTGAAAATGTCAAAAGACATACATAATTGCACAAAGTAGTCTAGGTAAAAGTATGATAAAGAACCAAACATGGGTTGCGGTGCAATGATGGGAGTGTTTCACCGTTAATCAGAAGTCTCGAGTTCGAATGTTGGGTATTGAAAAATTTTTGTTGGGAGCACCACACTCGGATGCAGCGCGCGATTCAAATTTAGTTGGAGCTCCAATGTCAAGATACCGGTGCGCGATTCAAATTTAGTCGGAGCTTCAATGTCGAGATACCGGGTGGGAAAAAAAAGTATGATAAGAAGGTTATCCCAATTACTCCCTCCGTCCGGAATTGTTTGTCATGTTGCGCTTATCGGAAGTCAATTTGACTAACTTTCAACGGTAAATTGAATCACATTAATTCGATATTTTAAACAAAAAAAATTGGATATTTTAAAACTATATGAAAAGTACTATAAATTACAATTTTTTGCATAATATGATGAAAAAATATATCTTAAAATGTTAGTCAAAGTTTTTTTATAGTTTGACTCTAAAAATAGAAATCATGACAAACAATATCCGACGGAGGGAGTAACAATGTTAAAAGAGTGCATTGGAAATAGGGGGCGACCGACATGGGGTCTAAGGGGTTCATCCGAACTCCCTTGATAAAGAATTACACAGTATATATAAGGTAAATATTGTGTATTTATGTGAATATGTATATATTTTGAACCCCTTTAATGATAAAAATAAATTAATAGCCCCGCGGCAAATTTCCTTGAAATTAAGCTCCATGTTGAGGGTTCAAATCCCTTCCATGCTAATTCTTAGGAAAGACCCTCAAATTAATCCCAAGGCAATATATAGCTAAAAAAAATTAATATTATGAACCATAAAAGATGGGTTATCAAGAAAACAAATCCAATGAGCTAAAAAAATTAATTTTATGAACGATAAAAAACGGGTTGTCAAGAAGACAAATCCAACGAATTTACATAATAAAGCAAATAAGATCTTCAAAAAAGTTTGCATACATTCTCTCAACTTTTTTGTAGTTGGATCATTTAAATAAGTAGAATTATATAAATTCATAATATATAGTATAATGTACCTGCGATCACTTATTTGAGAAAATTTAGTGCCTAAATTGTGTTGAACAACGAGAAAATCAACTGTTGATGAAGTTCGTTAGTTTTTCTTGTGTAATAAATTGCCCCTTTTATAGATAGAAAAAAATTAAGAGGAAATTCTGTTTTGTAATAGTTCTAATTCTATTAAAATTATATGTCTGAAGTTTATTTGTGATTTATTTAATGCATAATTTTAGTGATATTAAGCCATAATATTAAATCAAATTAAGTAAAAAATTTAATAGTGAATGACATCAACTCGGATTATGCAAGGGAAAGAGGAGGCATTGTGTTAAAACCATAAAGTTGACGCAAGTTATGCATAACTTCATAAATCACTGGGAGGAAAGTGTAGTTTATTTAACAACAAGGATCTCTTTTAAATTTACCCAAAATTTAACTTAATAATTATAAAAATTGGTAACTATTCCAATTTGCAATTGTCTTTCATACGTGTATCTCACGTGGATTCTAGGAGATCTATTAATATGATACCTTCAGTTTTGGTTATTTCTTGTAGATTGATACGTGATTGGTAATAATGGGACGGGTCTTTCGGAAATTATTTTTCTGTTTCACAATATAGAAATAAGGTTTAATAACATTTTTTACAATTTTATGACGTATTTGATACATGCTAACACCAGCATTATATCACATGTTTAATGATCACGTTTACTTTACCACTCTCATCCCATTTATCTCCTCCTTTACTTATTAGATTGCCTTATTCTTTTTAAATTTTCATTTATTAGAACTCCTTTTAGGCCTTATTGTTTATTTTATTTTGTTTTTCCCTAGTTGACACATTATATTCTAAAGGAAGACCTAGTCTTTTGCTTTGCTAAGATCACATCAAATTATTCACTTCCACCGAATATGAATAGAAGCTTTTTGCCATCGACCACTACTTCCTTCCTTCTCTTGAACTATTCTTTTTTTTTATTACCGCAAAATCACACAAAGAAAGGTAAACATACCAAGGCAAGTCACCTGTGACGAGCTCTACCAACCTAAGATCCCTATTGGGAAAATTCCTTTGACTTGACAACTTTGTGGGTCATAACTATTCTGTAGGAATTATTTTATTTAAAGTAAGAAATCAACATTTATTACATGTTTAAATTATTTTTATCATTTCAATTTCATTGTAATTTACATTATTTTTAATGACTCGTAATTTCAACGCAAAGTTAAAAAAGAATATTAATATTAATTTACTTTGTTAGACCAATACTTTATAATCATAACGTTACTGATGATGTTGAAGTCATCAACATCGCAGGGAGGAAAGTGTAGTTTTTATGTAACAAGAAGGAGCTCTTTGAAATTAACCCAAAATAAAATTAAAAAGGGAACGCGGAAAATACAAAATTCGAACAGACTATAAATTAGGGCAGTTTGAAACCTGCAGCTCCTCATTTCCTTCTCGTGAAGATGTCAACTGCAGTTTCGCACCAAATCTCCCTTTTCAGATTCCAAGTCGAGAGCCGTAGGTTTGTTTTCGATTAATCAAAACTTCAATTCTGATTCAATAAAATGCACTTGTGAGCATGATTTTTGTGCAGACTGGATGAAGGAACTCTTCGAATTCTCGAGTCCGTTTTAGCTTGGGACGATTACAAATCTCTGGACGGAGTGGTATGTATTTTGAAACAGTTCATGAGACACGAATCTCTCCGCATTATTGAGGAAATCGCTGGAAAAGCTGCAGAGCATAAGCTTCTGATCGTAGATTTTCTAGTTCGCGTTTTTGCTCTCATCGGAGATACTGAGGTATACAGCTTTGACTCTATCGATTTCAAATTGGTACATTTGACTTTGATTTGATTATTTGGAAACACATAGTTACTAGAAGACAGAGATAATCGGAAAGAACAGTAGTTTTCAGTAGGATGATGTTGAAGACACTGATGAATTAAACCATGTATTTTTGTGGAATTTGTGATAAGTTGAAGAGCTGCTTGAAATTTTGTAGCCTGTTGTGTTCGGTATTTGTTTTATCTTCGAAAGATAATCTCATGCTAATATTGTTTTGCTAAGGAAGTTATATCCGTAGTTTTAAACTTTTAGTGTTCGAATGCACTTCAAATAAGTATTAGTAGTAGACACAGATAACTTATATTCCTGTACAAGTGGCTGTGATTTTGGTGGTGGAGGCAGGTGGTAATGTGAGTAGTAAAAGATGTAAACAATGACTGCTGTATGCAGAGAAAATTGTATCTGTAAAGGAAATATATCCTTCCTTATGTATATACAAAAACTCTTTTCGGTTAGAGTTTGTGAAAATGAAGTAATCAGTAGAAGTGACATTAAGGAACACGAGACCTGTCTATCCAATAAGTGTAATGATTGGATAGCTTTCATGGTATATTAAAAACAATTTGACAGAGCATGAGGTTAAGAGTTAGCTGTAGTCTTCAACAGAATGTTGATGTAGTTGACGAGAATTCATCTGATTTTAAACATCACATCATGCTTTAAATTGTCTTTTTGAAATTTGTGAAAGCTGCATACAAAATTTATCAGAGTTAGTGTGTCGAACATTTTGGGACATCCAAAGTGTAGACATATCCTATGTTGTGAAAGCTTTAAGAAACCACAACTATTGATGATTTTATTCTTCTATTATAGAAATTCTGGTTTTGCCTTTTTATTTTCGGTTCCAAACACGTGACTTTTAACCATTGGGTATACACAGAGTTGCTTGGCGTTGAGATATGAAGCATTGCTTATGAGAGAGCAGAAAGCAATCTGTGATCAGAGGCTTCTTGTTTCATATAGTGAGTGGCTCACTTTTGCTGAGCATTCACTTGAAAGTGGCTTTTGTTCCATCGCAAAGAAGGTAAATTTCTGTCAAAATTTTGGGCACTTGTAAGTATTTTACACGTGCAAATGATCAAGGAACAAAACTAGTATATGCTGTCCATTGAAAATTTATGCTCAGGTCAGAGTTAATGCTAAATGCTACTTCTTGTACTGTTATGTTTCTATACTTCTGTGATCATAGCTTGAAGGGTCTTATCATGTCATATTGTTTTCCATTTTGGATGTGTTTGTAGGTTCTATCTCTGTTAATTTACCTGAATAATTTGATCTGACATTCAGATGCTATTGTGGAAATCACTAAACTTTGTTATCTTTATGCCTCTTGTTGGAAATTTGTTAGATGCAAATTAAGTACGGTTCTTTTGCATTCTGAATTAGGAATTAGACTCACTGCTGAAAACATCTTGTTCTAATTAGCCTCCTCCACCTCAGCAATTAGTCCTCCTTTGTCTACTTCAGAAATACAATATGGACAGTTTGTCATGGCCTTATGTGTAGTGAAAGTTATGATAGGAATTAGATCAATCTAGCTGTGCAACTATTGCATGTTTAACATCTTGCCGACACTAAGAGCATATGTTTTTGACTTGATGCTATCTATTTTGTACGTTTATTTTGAGCCTGGTACCTTATGGCTTCATAAATATTGTGAAGTTACAACATCCTACTGCTTATAGTAAGTGTATTCCAATATCTACCTCTGACCTTTACTTTTCAGGCATGTGAAAAGGCGCTCTTATGTTTTGACGTGAACATCGTAGATGATCCTGAAAACTATTTCGTAATTGAAAAAATTAAGAATCTTAAAGATGTTGCTGTGATCTCAGCGTCTTCAAAATCTGGTATGTTCAAGTATTTCATTAGATCCCTCCTTTGTTTCATAGTTAATGCTTTGCCGTTATATGTTCCTAACATGAAAGTGAAATGAATTTGGTGGAATGACATCAAAGTCTTCCATTAGATCATATGTAACTGGAAGGGTGGTGAAGGGAAAGCTAATTATTAACTATTCATTACTGCTAAAGCTTTCTTGTGGCACATTAGTTCAGGCTCAGGCAGCAACGTACTTCAAGAACAAGAATATTCAGCAGAACTCACAAGGATCCTACGTTCCTGTGGAAGCTAAAAGTTCAGGAAGCACTCTGTTTAGAGATGGAATCAAAAGAAGGCACAGACGCCAATTGGATGAATACCGACATCTGAAACTGAGTGGAATAACTGATGGAAACATGCAAAATATTTTGGTAGGTCAATATGCTAAGTAAAAAAGATCTTATTTAATTTCGTCAATTGATTACAATTGATAGTGCAGGAATGATTTTTCTCTGAAGTAATACTATTACGGAGTCACCAATATGATCAAAGATTAACTTCTCTTCTTATTGGTTAGTATCTTGGAAGGTAATTACTCTGATAAATATACCACAACACCATTGCTATGATATGTTTAATACTTATTAAAAATATGGTCTTATAACAAAAATATTGTGCTGTGGTAAGAACCTCTAGTTTCATCTATTGACTCTTTTGTTTCTTGTCTAACTGAAAGAGAATTTGTTTCATCAATTGAAAACTCTTCAAAATTTATTTTTGTACCATAATAAGCAATTTTTTGCATTTTTAAATTACTGATAATGAGACAAGGTCAGACTGCTTGCCTTGTCTCTTCTCGACCTTGGTCCTGCAATAGGAACCTAGCATGCTGGTGATAAGCCTTCAATAAAATATATTTCTTAGGGAATCTGTAATTAAGTCTAAGCAACAAACAAAGAGTACATTTGCAGCAAGATATTAGCTTCAGCCCCTCTCCATGCAATCACGTGCCTATGCAGTTGATTGTTTTGTCAATTTTTAGACCTTCGCCAAATTGGATAGGTGTAACTTACTAGTCAAAATCAGAGAGTTGGATTAGTAAGAAATTTTGACTCTAACAATTAGGAATTTGTATACCTTTTTAGAAATCCAAATCTTCTTTCTTTATATAATTGTATCACTTAAAGAATCAAATATCATGCACCGTTTTGAACAGGAAGAATTAGGTGCGGATATACGATACAGGGTAATACATAGATAACAGGTTGATCGAATACAGTTGCTTAGCGTAAATCTTGTATGCGTTAAAACTCTCACTAAATTGCTACTTCCTTCGTCCTGATTTGTGTATTTTCTATATTCAATAACAAATTTAATTTTAAAATGCTTAATTTATTTTTAATGATATGATTTACAATCGCATAAATATTTATAATTATGTTTTTTTGCTTTTTTAATTAAATATTATCATATAAATTGATACAAAGTCAATACAAATAATAGATTTAAAACAATAAATTATTGACTATAATAAAATATAGAGTTTGAATAGATGAAGTTCAAATCTAAATTCGCACTCGGGAGAGAATGATGTGATGAACCCTCCATCGACTGTGACTGATTTCAGGCTCTGACGTACTCTCTTTCGATAAACCTCATTGAAAATTTTAGGATTTCAGGGAATTGATTTTCACAAAAATATTTGCCACCCTTTTTTTTCTCTTCAATATTTTATTGTTCAACAAAACCCGAAGCCTTGAATTTCCACCACTTTAGAGACGGAACAAAAGAAAAGAAAAAGATAATTTTTAAATTTAAATAAATAATAAAACATCCATTTTCCCAATAATCGAATCTTCCATATCACCAAGTGCAATTAATGGATGCATTGAAGCTCGCATGTTTTTTATTTTCTCTAAGACGGTACTGAAGATGTCTGTTTTTCACTCTTATTTTATTCATCACCTTATAGAATTAATTATTCCATCAAATCAATAAACAATATTTACAAGGTTCTCATCCTGTCGACCACGTCTCTTCTTCTTAGCTATTAGAAGTTACTGGGTTTGAAAAATTCTAAATTGGAAACTGAAACAGAAGATAATCTTTTTTTTATTTTATTTTATGAGGTTAGGTGGGGGACCCATAACTTTTTATTTTTGTCTTAGAAGGAAAAGTGATTTGGTCATTTAGACTAGTTGAACATAGAAAATTGGATATGATGAATTATATAATTCAATAGAGTTTTTAGTAGCTGGGAAAGAGAGCTGTTTTCCTCGGAATAGAAGATAAAAAGTTTGGAATCATGTGGAAAGCATTAAATGCTAAAGAGTGGGAATCGAAGCTTGGGGTTCTTCAACTCTTATTGTTTATGGTGTATCATTTCAGAAACCTCGTGATACATTTGCTCTAATAAGCTCATGAATATTTTTTTAATTATATGTCTAGCTTAGCCATACTGCTCAAGAATCTTTTCATTTTCATTCCAAATTAATTAATGGTCAATCAGATGTGTAAGCTGTAACTGCTTAAATTACTTCATTTTGTGCATGTTACCACTGTGTTCTCCATCTTAAATTATCTATCGTGTTTCTCTTTTACGTATTTTTTTAAGATTAATTTCTCCTCATTAAATATATTAAGTAGTAGAACTAAGATAAAAATGAGAAAAAATAATGAACTTTGTCTTGTATTTCTAAATGAGAAATTAATCTCTCCATTCTTTTTTAATTGTCATATTATAATATTTGAGAGTCGATTTAACTAAAATAACGAAAAGTATTATGAGTTATAACTTTTTTCATATATATCATTAAATATTGGTCAAAATTCAGATTGTTGACTCTTACAAAAGAGACTATAAAAATTAAAAGAAACTAAAGAAGTATAATTGAAAATAACTATTTAGAAATCACAATAATAATCTGAGACGAATGGAGTACTGCTTTTGTTTTCATCTGGGTCTTCTCATTATATGCAACAGTTATTTCAGCTTTACGTGGACTAATTCAGTGGTTTTCATTAATATCTTGGTTGCTGGTTGTTTGTTACTTTCATTTTATTTTCCTCCCCAAATTCAAGAACTTTTCATTATTTTTTTCCAATTTATATTTTATCGGGGGATGTTATGGAAAATATTAGAATTTGCTGCTACAAGTATTGGATTATTCAGTTGTCTTGAGGGTAGTATCGGCTACGGTCGAAGAGTAAAACTGAAGGAAATATCCAACTTTTAGAACTCTTGGAATGTGTAATAGAAGGTGCTAAATTGGACGTAATGCATAATTAATTATTCTGCCAAAATGTATCTAAACCATCCCATTCTTGTCCTTGAAAAAGGGTAAATACGTAATATGCCCTCATCAAATTAATTCAAATTACTATGATTAAAGTGATTGAATGAAATTTTTGATAAATTGAGAAATTAATTAACTAACCACGTTTAAATGACGGAAGCCTATATACAAACACACAATATGCATTTATTAGTTCAAAATGTAAGTAACTATGATGTGGTAAGTTTGCATTAAATCAAGGGATAATACCCAATTACCCCCCTAGCCTATACCCAAAATCCCTACGACACACCTTATTTTTGATGAGGTCCTATTACCCCCTCCAACTTTTTTTTTAAGTAATATATTACCCCTTGCGTGCCTACGTGGTAAAAATAATCTGTAAGGTCGATTTGTTTGCTGAACACGCGCCGGGACCCACTTTTTCAATTTTCGATAAAGTGACTTTAATGAAATATACTCCTCCTCTCTCACGTCCCACCCCACTCCCTATGCCCCATAATAATAAATCTATATGAATAAGATAATGAGTTTTGTTTCAAATTGTTAATATTGATCTTTTATTATTTTATCATTTGGTTTAATATAATTATCAAGTTCAGAATTAATAATCGACATAAAATAAGAATTAATAATCGACATAAAAAGATGTAAAGAATATATTAAATTTTACTTTACCTTTTCAAATCAAGGAGCTTGAATGATAATGGATGGAGCTTCTTCAAAAATGAAGAACCATAAACATGGAGTTATTTTTTGAAAAGAGGAAGAAGATGCTTTGAAAGAAACAATAAAATTTATTTTTGATTTTTTTTTTCAAATTGCTTTGACACGTGGCTCATTTTTATTGGCCATTGTTAGCCAATAGCTGCACTCACTCCGCACTCACGCGCCCTAGATGGGTGAAATCACGATTTTTGCCACGTAGGCACGCAAGGGGTAATATATTACTTAAAAAAAAAGTTAGAGGGGGTAATAGGACCTCATCAAAGATAAGGTGTGTCGTAGGGATTTTGGGTATAGGCTAGGGGGGTAATTGAGTATTATCCCTTAAATCAATAGACAATGTGTTTTCGCATAAACCGTTTGTGCTTAATGATTGTTATTTCCGTTCATATTTGACTTGACATATTCCTTAAGAAACAATAAATAAAATAATAATTTTAATACTTCTTTCATTTCTAATTAATTGAATTGTTGAGACGTTTTTCAAATTAACTTAATTGTTTAATTTTCAAAACTATTTTTAGAATATTTTTTCAATTTTATCCTTCATTATTCAGTACTATAATTATTTATTAATTTGACGATTATTAATAAGGATAAAAATAAAAAATTATGTTTAATTCATATTTTAATCTTCTTTTCTTAAAGGATGTGAAACACCTCAACAATTCAATTAATTTGAAACGAAGAAAGTATATATCGCCCACTTATTCATCTAAATGTTGGAATAGTATATAGTAAATGGTAATTTATCTCTGTGTTTTTAACTATAATGAAGCAATTGATATGCATCCTCACTTTATTGGATAGTTACTTTAACTCTAGTAAGTTGACATGATTTGAATATAAACCTATGTGTTTAAAGAAGAAGAGCACCCATAAACACTCTTTCAAGTTGGTTTAGCTCAATTTTACAGTTCTACTAATTAATTATGCCCAAAAATAACATTTCGTACATGAAGAAGTAAGCCATTAGAGTGCATGAGTAGAAATTAAATGGTGGACGTGTATATGAGTATAATGTGATTATTAAACTTGGAACCTGTGTTAAGCACGTCGTATTTTATAGATTAAACAGCTTAAACACATGGTTTACAGCCTAAACAATTTCCATTTTAATAAGAGTCGCTAATTAATGTCAACTAAAATAATGTTCGTCCGGAGGAGTACAAGTCAATTGGCAAAAATTAAACCTTAAATTGTAAAAAATGTGGAAAAATTAAAAATAAAAAGGTTTCCCGACTTGATTTGTGTCAATATATAATTAAAAATTTCAATTTTCAATGCAATAGTAATTCTCTTACTTAAGCTTCTTTTGCCTACAATGACTCATGTTTTATGGTAACATCAATTCGTCTTTTTCATTTTTTATTTTTCTCCTTTTTTAATAATTTAGCATATACATATTATATGTAATAAAATGTTTTTTACTGATGGTAACAGGTCATTACTAACTATATATTGCAGGGTTCATGTAATTTGAAATTCAAGTGACCTATTAAATTGAAACCATTCAGATTAGTTGAATAACCAAAACAAGTTGATAAGTATCAAGTTTTAGAAAAATATTTTTAGATGCTGAAATTGATTTTATTAATACTCACTCCGTCCATAATTGTTTGTCATCGTTTCTATTTTTAGAATCAAACTATAATAATTTTGACTAATATTTTAAAATATATTTTTCATCACATTGATATGCAAAAAATTGCAATTTATAGTACTTTTCATATAGTTTTTAAATATCCAATTTTTGTTTAAAATATCACTTAAATATAATCTAATTTAATTTTAAAAATTAGTCAAATTAATTTTTAAAAAATGTAACATGAGCAAATAAAAGTGGACGGATGGAATAATCAGTAAGATGTATAGATAGAATGTTGAATTAATAATAAATACGCCATTAGTCTGTTTGGTAAAATGATATTGATATGTAATTTTTTTTAGTTTAAATGACAAAAATGTCCATAGAGCTCTTTACAATAAAATTTTAGAAGTATTTTAAGATTAATTAAAAAGAAAAAGGACGGAATAACCAAAGTAAAATATAAAAGATAATAGCGATAAATCACAAAATATTAAATCAAGCAATATATATATATATATAAATCTTATCTTAGGAAACAACTTATGACCTATAATTGATTTTAATGCGTATTAACTCTTTAGATATTTATCAAATACATAAATAAATCAAGAAGATATTCCAATTAGTGATTTTCATCAATTAATAGCTTGTTTATATGTAAAAATTGTAAAACTTATAACAAATAATACTCCTTCCTATTCATAATAAATGAATTTCTACCATTCTTTTAATGATTTAAAATAAATAAAATTTTTAAAGTCCAAAAACCTATTACTCAAAATACCTTCTCTTTGATGAGTTTTCCAACCCAATCTCTAGCTATAGAAAGATTATTTTTTAAAAAATAACATGTATAGAATTAACTTTTTTTAAATATATCATTACATCTTAAAAATTTATATTTTTTTTTATCAAGGATCACACGAGGTAATTTTTACGATGATTTATAAGAAAGACATATTAAAAAAAATATAGACGTTTCCATGTGAATGTCCGCCAACAAACATTCACGTCGAGCTCATCTTTTGGTCTTGCTCGGGTCTAGGGTTTTTGCATCGTTACTCACTATTTTGTTAAACCCTAACCCTAGTTGTTCTCCCATGAATTTATTGCCCCTTGTCTTATCTACTACTATATACTATACTTTAAAATAAAATATTTCATTTGCAAAATTGTATTATTTATTAGCTACCTATAAGTATAGATCTCTAATATATATATATATTAGTCAAACAATAACGTGAAAATTCATCAAACTGAATTATTAGTTGCCAACCTTTAACGCTTCTTGGCGGTGTCACCATTAATTCTTTATCCTGTTTTTTTTAATTATTATTATTGTACTTAATTATTAAAACTAACTGTATCTCAAAGATTAATAAATTAATGAAACTTGAAATAATTTTCTACTAATTAGTCCTTGAAGATCCAGCTTTATAATGTCATTTTTATATGATAAATATTTAATGAACCTCATATTTTCTGATTGGAAGTGTCCACAATTCTTTTTTTAATAATTGTGATTTTCGGTTCACATTCATCGGTAGATTACGGCCATTTGAACCCATTAATTTTATCACTTAGAAATTTCCTAAATACCTTTAAATATTTGACAATGAACTCGATTATTAATATTATTATATTTATTAGTCTGAAGTCGTATGATAATTATAAAGTTAAAATCTTTAATCCGTCTATCACTACGGCAAAAGAGACCTCTAGTAACTATAGATTTTCTAATATTGTAGCAAAAATATTTATTGTTGATTGATTTAATGTCATTACATTCAAAATCGTTATATAAAGATGCAAGATTCTTCATTAATTGTAGCGTATGTGCTACTTGTTAATAATATAGATATCAGATTACTCTGTCCATGATATTTTATTTGTGAATACTAGAGTAACTCTTTTTAAAGTGTTATAAATAGGTTCCCAGCTGATTCTCTTCCAAACTACACTTTGTCCTAAGCTTGCTACTACAATATCTCTCTCTCTCTTCCTTAATTCTCATTCTCTTTGTTGAAGTTATCTTTCTGGCACAAAAATGGGGACAGGAAGTTCTCCTTGTGCTTCTTGCAAATTGTTAAGGCGTCGTTGCGCCAAAGACTGCATCTTTGCCCCTTACTTTCCTCCTGATGATCCCCACAAGTTTGCCATTGTTCACAAGGTTTTTGGTGCTAGCAATATTAGCAAGATGTTGCAGGTACTTCTATAAATCCTTCTTATTTGAAACCAAGTCCTCTTGTAACTTTCTTTCTGATGAAAATTTTATAAAAAAAAAAAAAAAGATAAACACCAACCCTAAAGAAAACCTTAATTTTGAGTATGTATCCTTTTTGTTAAAAAAAATGAAACTTTAGAATTAATTCAAAAATATTGTTTGAGTAGTTAGAAAAATTCTAACTTGTAGTAGTCATATTTTTGAGAAAATATATATGGGTTAGGGTCATGCCTAAACCCACACCAATCATTAATTGGTGGTTTTAGTAGAAAAAAAAAACATTGGTCTCATCAGGCTTTAACCCGAGTTAGGTCTAGGGTTTCAAGTCCGTAGATTGAATAACAAAACTCATAGTACAAAGTACTTCCCTCTTTTATCGTTGGCCTTACACGGCGCGAATCTAAATTTTATTGGTTAGGCGGTTTCAAATATTGAATGCATAAAATCAAAAGATAAACTTGAAATGACCAAAAAGTAAATGTTAAATGAGTTGTTTCTTCATGTTATATTAATTTGGAAACTGAACCCCTTCGTCAAAAAATTACAATTTATATTCAGTCAAAATTATTTCACGTTTTGGTTGTTTACTTCTTTTTTTTAATATTTGAAGTGAAAATCCTGGCTCCGTGCCACTAGTCATATATATATGTATGATATATTTTTTTCTTGGTTTACATTTGTATATTTTTAGGAACTTCCAATACAGCAAAGAGCAGATGCAGTAAGCAGTTTGGTGTATGAAGCAAATGCAAGAGTACGAGATCCTGTTTATGGATGTGTGGGTGCCATTTCATTTCTACAGAATCAAGTTTCTCAGTTACAAATGCAGTTGGCTGTAGCTCAAGCAGAAATATTATGCATCCAAATGCAACAAGAACCTGTTCCTTGCAGTTTACCAACAACTTTAATGGAAGAAGAATTAGATAAATCACCCTATGGAATAAGTAATAATAATAACAATAACTTCAATAATAATCTTCAGCAATATCTCAGCTTTGCTTCCTCTAGCAGTTCTATAATGCAAGATCCTGTAAAGAGAGAGTCTCTCTGGACATAAAAACTAAATTAGCCAGCTTGTTTAATTACTTAATTTGGTTGTCTTGTTAATGTAGCTAGTGGTATTAGATGTTTTGAAGTACTACTTGTTAAGTAATGAAATGCTTTGGTCACTTTCATTTTATATAACACTCTTTTATTTTATGTTTTTCTGAAAATTATAACTGACGTGTACAATTTTATATTTGAGAACTTTTTATTTTTATCATGACATTTTTAAATCACAAATTCTAATGTTACGTACAAAAAATCTTCTTTTAAGTAAAAAATTTAAAAATTTAAACAGAGTTGAATTTGAACGTCGATAATCTTGAATAAAAAAAAGAAAGCATATAGCAATTATTATTTAATTTGTATATATGTGTTCGGACCTAGGTCCCTATAGCATGTGAAATTTGTTGAGTAAGAGTTAAGTGAGGCTAAACATTTTCATGGAATTTGGTCGGTGCTTTAGTTTATAAATTATTATATACTCTAAAATCACTTTGATTTTATTTATTTATTTATTTAAATCAGTTTGATTGAATAGCATCACCATATGATAAGGTTTTGTTTAGTTATTATGCTTGGATGTTGAATCACTAATTAATAAAAGTTAGTGTAAAATAAACGTTCGAAAAGAAGTATTTAAATTGTTTAATTTATCAAGCGGTGTATATGGTCTAATCAGGTAGCTAGTAGGGGTGAATTTTAATTTTAATTTTTATTTGCACGAATAGCCATATGATTATACTCTTTAACTTTTAGGCAAATATTAAGTACTTACTTCTTTTTTTGTTTTTTCTATTTTCACTTCTAGGTTAGATATGTTGTTATTTTGACAAATTAAGTATAATGGTTAGAACTTGTGGATATTAAAATATTTGATCTTATTTGGAATAGATAATTTGTGATTGAATTGTTGGAATCTGAAGAACCAAAAAACTTCTTTGGCAAACAAATTCAGCCATACGTGCATGCATGGGATTTTTGCCAATTTTTACACACAAATTTTCAACCTTACATATGGTTGATTATTCCCAAAAAGGAGAAAACTTGTTAAAAAAAATTATACGACGAGGATTAGTAAAATTGCAACTCCAAAAATGGATGTTTATGTACTTTACATGTTCAACTTTTACTAAATTTTCACTTCTTTACTTTTCTTCTTTCTATAATTGGTTAAGGTACCAAACAAAATTTATTAGTACAAAATTATGCTACAATAATATAAATATATATGTATATAATATTATAATATCATATAGTGATGGATGACTCATTTTGTAACTTTTATATGGCATTGTCAACATTTACAGGCCCACAAAACTTGTTTGGGTCTTTAGCCCAATTTTGAGTCAAAGCCCAAAGAAAAATTGGTTTTGCCCCAAAGGAGTTGAGGGGAGGGGAAGTGTCGGTTATGAATTCAGCCAAATTCAATACCTTTAGTTTAAATTTGAATTTGTCTTAAATATTCATTGAATGTTTATAGATTATTAATGACATTATACATAAATGTGTCCTTTATCTAATTGACCTTATTTTACATTTATGTTGTCTAATTTCGAGTATGCAAGTAAACATTTAAACTTACATAAAGTTGAACAAGTAAACAAACACTAACACATAGGGCACCACATAAGATTCAAATTTTCATGTAGGATATCACTTACGATGTATGTGTCTATTGCAACTTTATATAAATTTAAGTGTGCACTTATGCACACCAAAATTAAAGATATAACTATGAAATAAAGATAGTTAAACAATATATTTATATATTATTTCGGGCAACATTATCACTCCCTTTTTTTCCTGTCCATTCATCAACAACCCTGTTGTATAATAAGCTCAATGCACAAAACTAACCATTTTATCCAAACATCTCAACTTTATCACCAAAAATATGGAAATTCCTTCACAAATCAATTGTCATATTGTGGCAATGCCTTATCCAGGAAGAGGCCATATAAATCCTATGATGAATTTCTGTAAAATCATAATCACTAAATATCCCAACATATTCATTACTTTCATTGTTACTGAAGAGTGGCATAGCTTAATCACTTCAGAAAATTTACCAGAAAACATAAAATATGCTACGATCCCTAACGTCATTCCTTCGGAATTTGGCCGGGCTAATGATTTTACTGCATTTGTCAAAGCTACTTTAACTAAAATGGAAAATCCCGTTGAGAAATTGATTGATGAACTGATGATGAAACCGAAAGTTATAGTGTACGATACGTATTTAAGTTGGGTTATCGGATTGGGAAATCGAAGGAATATTCCGGTGGCTTCTTTTTTTACTATGTCGGCGACTATGTTCTCCATTTGTTATCACGTGGATCTTCTTGCTCAGAATGAGCATCTTAGAGCCAATTTATCAGGTATTGCCTTTTCAGTCTTTGAATATTTTAGCAACGACTACGAAATCAGTGAGTGGATCTGGGGAATATAGAATTTACTCAGACCTTACCCAATAATGACATTAATTGCAATGTGTTCTCCGCAAGCAAGCTATTGATTAGCAATTTCTATTTACTTACATGTTTTCATTTTTACATGATTGTGATTATTCATGACAGGAAAAATGCACGAACAAGTTGATTATATTCCTGGAATTCCTTCTATTCGCGTTTTAGATCTTCCTACACCATTTTATGGAAAGGGGCAAGAATTATTGGATGTTGTTATGGAGATCTTCTCTACAGTTTCTAAAGCAGATTATCTTTTGTTCACTTCAGTCTACGAGCTCGAATCTATTGTTATCGATGTTCTGAATCAGATACTCCCCATCCCTGTCTACACAATTGGTCCAGCAATACCTTACTTTACTAGCGAAAAAAATCCCTCATCGACTACTTCAATCGATGAACCAGCGTACATTAAGTGGTTAAATGCACAACCAAATGGTTCTGTTTTGTACATTTCACAAGGGAGCTTTCTCTCTGTCTCGTGTGATGAACTGGATGAGATCATAGCTGGTGTACACGATAGTAGTGTTCGATTCTTTTGGGTAGCACGTGATGAAACTGTTCGATTTCAGAAAAATGTAGGGCTTGTTGTGCCCTGGTGTGACCAATTGAAGGTGTTGTCACATCCTTCGATTGGTGGATTTTGGTCACATTGTGGATGGAATTCGACTAAAGAAGCAGCATTTTCAGGCCTTCCAATGCTGACTTTTCCTATATTTTGGGATCAGAAAACTAACAGTAAGCAAATTGTTGAAGATTGGAAAATTGGTTACAGGGTGAAAAAACACGACCAAGGTTCGATATCGAGGGAAGAGATCTCTAGCTTGTTGAAATGGTTTCTGGATTCTGGAAATGAAGAAGTAATGGAAACGAGGCGAAGAGCTAAAGAAATACAGAAAATCTGCGAGTTTTCCACTGCAAATGGAGGATCCTCTGAAATTAACATTGAAGCTTTCATTGAGAATGTTATGTGCCATAAGTGCTAGTTGATGTGCTTTTATGTTCATGAGATTATCCTAGGAAGTTGTCAAATAATGTAGTGTTCAAATTATATCATTAGAGAAGTTGTTGCTTGAACTGATTTTAATATCCTACTATTATATCTTCGACTTAGCGATTTAGAACAGATATACTCTCAGTGAAACAGATTTAAAATTCGAAACTTGTGAGCACCACGTGTTTAAATCGGAGGTTGGTTCCTTCTTTTTACCTATATTTATAAATAACTTGATCAAATATGCATATTTAGTAATTTTTTCCATTAGATATTTCTAATATTATAGTTTAATTTTTTTAAGAGATCGCATTCTCTTTAACTTTGAGAAAATTAGAGATTCTCCACCTTAAAAGTTCAAACTTGAATAAATCATCTATTATCATTACATTATTATATTCATATATAATTAAAGTCTAAAGAAAGTCAAGATTGTTCTTGCGGAGAAAAGCCTACTTACTTGCTCTTGCTGCTTTTAATTTAAGAGCAAGTCGGTCTAGCTTCTTACTCTTTCACCTTTCAAAGAAGTCGAAATGTGTTATTGCAGATATATAGTAGAGAGAAAATATAAAAAATTATATCTTCAATCCAATTCTCTTCGCTTAAGATATATAATTGAAAGAAAATATATATATAAATAAATTATGACTTCAACCCACTTAGCATGACGTAAAAAATTTAAAAATCTAACATAATAATATCCATCATTTTTAAAATTTTATTTATTTATTTTTAATTAAAATATATTTTTATTAATATTTATACGAAATTCAAAATTTGATACTCATTAATTATTAATATAGAATATTCACGCAATACTAATAATAAGAGATAAATACTTAGCGAAAGAGAAAATATTTTAAATATTAAGAATTATTAAAGCTAAAAATAATCAATTTGATTAATAAATAATAATAGCAAATAAGGAAGAACTATAGGGGGGGGAAACTGAAGCCTTGTGCACAGTAATGGAGAAAAAAAACCAAAATATAGGGTTGAAAGGGGTTTCAAATCAATGTGGTGGACTCAATCTTTTACCAACCGCATCATTAAGGATTTTGATTCATGGGTGACAAATTTAATATATGATCAACTTATTTTATATATGAGCACCTATAATAACTTTCGTTATAAAATTAATTATTTTCACGAAAATTTTAATTGAATCAATATGAAAAATGAAAATATAATATTATTTTTACATGAAAAAATTATAAACATTTTCGAAATTTCAATAAAAATTCATTTTTCACGATGTATTTTTTTAATAAATTAATTTGCAAAATAAACTCATCTTTTATTATACTTCCTACACGTTAGGTGAAAACAACATTGGTAGTACATTAAATAATGTAAAAACTTTTTGAAAATGCCATTAATTATTACTATTTTAAAGTGAGTTCTGATAAAGGGAGACAGGGGCGGCTCAAGCTTACGGAAAAAAAAGGCAATTGCCTCACGCCTCTAATTTGAGTTGCTTCATTTTCCTTAACATCAATAATTGGTTGTAATTGTTTTTTTTAAAAAAAACTAAACAATATTTTTAAAATAAATAAACTTTTCATATAAAAGTAGAATTCGACATAAAATATTAAAAATCGAACTAGCGAATTCAATAGAAATTTTTGGTATTCCAGGGTAAAAATTTTGAATTATAGTATTCATCTTTGGTACGAGGCACTAGTACAATTTGGTATATTTCGAAATACTGAATTATTTACTTAAAGAAGATCATGTATTAATATTTTCATACTCATAGAACAAGTTCAAAACATAAAAATTCAAATATTCGTTTTTTAGTTGTATCTATTTATTTTTCTTGATGTCATCTTTATTCTATTATATTGTGCTTTACATTAAAAAAAAATAAAAATAGTTGAAAAATAATATTAACTTCGTAATATAATTAGCTAAAACTTCGATACGATATTATTGAATACCTACAAAATCATAATTTAATTATCAATTACCAAATCAAAATATAAAATTTTAATATTTGATATGTTTTACTATCAATTACCAAAACCCAAAATTTAATAATCTCAGATTAAATACCAAACCCCCTGTACGAAACATTATTAGAAAGTTTGTTAAATTTTAAATATTGTATCCCAAAAAAATTAATTTAGAATAAACTATAGTTGGAATTTACTTTAGGCTATAGATATATATTGAGCCGCCCTAAAATGAGGGACCACAATTCGATCATCACTCCCAATATTTTCCTTGTGCACTCATCTTCAACACTGTCATATAACGAGGTAAATGCACAAAAACAAGAGTAACTCATCATTTTATTCAAAAATTTAATTTCATTTACCAAAATATGAAAAATTCTTCACAAATCAATTGCCATATTGTAGCAATGCCTTATCCAGGAAGAGGACATATAAATCCTATGATGAATTTCTGTAAATTCATAATCACTAAATATCCCAACATATTCATCACTTTCATTGTTACTGAAGAGTGGCATAGCTTAATCACTTCAGAAAATTTACCAGAAAACATAAAATATGCTACGATCCCCAACGTCATTCCTTCGGAGTTTGGCCGGGCTAAAGATTTCGTTGGATTTGTCAAAGCTACTTTAACTAAAATGGAAGGTCCAGTTGAGAAATTGATTGATAATCTGATGATGAAACCGAGTGCTATAGTGTACGATACGTATTTAAGTTGGATCATCGGATTAGGGAATCGGAGGAATATTCCGGTGGCTTCTTTTTTTACTATGTCGGCCACTATGTTCTCCATTTGTTATCACATGGATCTTCTTGCTCAGAATACGCATCTTAGAGGCAATTTATCAGGTATTGCCTTTTCAATTTTTTGAGTTTTATTTGAAGATTTAAGTTATATATACTGATACTGGAAATGGCGTACATACTTGCATGTTTTTATTTCTACATGATTGTGATTATTTATGACAGAAAAAATGCACGAAGAAATTGACTATATACCTGGAATTCCTTCGATTCGTATTTTAGATCTTCCTACATCATCTTATGATGGAAAGGGGCAAGAATTATTGGATATTGTTATAGATACCTTCTCTAAAGTTTCTAAAGCACAATATCTTTTGTTCACTTCAGTCTACGAGCTCGAATCTATTGTTATCGATGTTCTGAAGCAAAAATTCCCCATCCCTGTCTACACAATTGGTCCAGCAATACCTTACTTTACTAGCGAAAAAAATCTCTCATCGACTACTTCAATCGATGAACCAGAGTATATTGAGTGGTTAAATGCTCAACCAAATGGTTCTGTTTTGTACATTTCACAAGGGAGCTTTCTCTCTGTCTCGCGTGATGAACTGGATGAGATCATAGCTGGTGTGCACGATAGTGGTGTTCGATTCTTTTGGGTGGCACGTGATGAAACTGTTCGATTTCAGAAAAATGGATGTAGCGTAGGGCTTGTTGTGCCCTGGTGTGACCAATTGAAGGTGTTGTCACATCCTTCTATTGGTGGATTTTGGTCACACTGCGGATGGAATTCGACTAAAGAAGCAGCATTTTCAGGCCTTCCAATGCTGACTTTTCCTATATTTTGGGATCAGAAAACTAACAGTAAGCAAATTGTTGAAGATTGGAAAATTGGTAACAGGGTGAAAAAACATGACCAAGGTTCGATATCGAGGGAAGAGATCTCTAGCTTGTTGAAATGGTTTATGGATTCTGGAAATGAGAAAGTAATGGAAACAAGGCGAAGAGCGAAAGAAATACAGAAAATCTGCCAGTTTTCCACTGCAAATGGAGGATCCTCTGAAATTAACATTGATGCTTTCATTAGGGATGTTTTGTTCCATAAGTATACTTGATGGCATGATGCTCACACTCTTCAAAAAATTCAAACGGGTGCGTGTTGAATTCGTCAAAAATAGTATATTTTTGAAGAAGAGTCTAAGCAACTAAGGTTGATGCTATATTGAACTTGTAATGGATTTATGTTCATGAGATTATTGTAGGAAATTACTGCAGCATTATGAAATAATGTAGTCTTTCACTTGTCATTTATCTCAGCTCTTTGGGTAATTAATTTACTGATGCTGTTTATTTTCTCTGTTTTATGTAGAAATTCTCTCTTTGCTTTATGTCTTTTTATAGAATGAAATATATTTGTGAGTTACTCTTGTCGTCAATTGTCAAGCTTTATGGTTCTTGCTCCAAGCCAAAGCTTAGATATCCAACCAAATTAAGAGAATCAACAAGGTTTTCACTTTTCTTTTATATGATTAAAATCTGTGATCTATATCGGTTGGTGGTATAGACTATAGAATAGAGGTGTCAATTTTATCATAAAACATTTGATTTTGAATATTGGAGAAGTTCAAATTTCATATAGAGAGGCAAGATGCATTTTGTCTTGTTTGGTCAAAAGTGTTTTTTCTTTTTGTATTTGGAATAAAATGCTCTTTAACAGAATTAATTTTGTATATAGAGAAACTCAAAATGCAAGAAATATGTTTAAATGACTACTTACTATTTCACTGTAACTTTAATCAAGTATCCTTCAAATGAAAAGAAAGAAAAAAAAGTTCGATACACTTACAATTTTTAACATGTAATAAATATTTGCACTTAAATTATTTAAGAAGTATATAAATAACTTTATATAATTAATAAGTAGTTTATGGTAAGTTGATAACCTATTATAAATAGTAAATAATATTTTTTTATTAATTTAGTTATACTAATTACTAGAGGAGAAGAGTCATGCTAATGCTAATGAAAAATCAACCACGTCGGCTCCATGTTGAATGATCTTAATAGAAAAGTCAAAAGGGTTCTAGAAAAAGGAATTATTTAGTATCAAGTATTTTACACCTAATTAAATAATTATTTTTCAAAATTAATAAATTAAGTGACGCATATTACTTAATTATTGTATAATTGACTCATTAATTGATACGCTAATTTGAAGCTATTCTGAATTAAGTAACTTTTATTTTTATTTTTATAGATAGTTGTATTTATTGAATATTATACTATATAATTAGTTCAAGTATATCAATTGTTTTAATTGTCACTTAAATTTTATTATATTATATCGTTTAAATTTATTGTTAGGTAAGGATAAAAAGATTTATTATGTAATCACATTGTTATTTTAATTTTTTCTACTTATCTTATCTTCATTTTTACTATTATTCGATACATATATGACATTACATAATAACGATATAATCTGTCTAAATAAGACATTCATTAAAATAATATTATATAATATAATTATACAACACATACATTATGAAACAATACGTATAAATTATCCAAACAAAGCATAAGATAGTAAATTAATTACTCCCTGCTTTCGCTTTATTTTTCAACTCTACTAAAATAGACATTCGATTTGAAAAGTTTAAAAATAACTTATCACTTAATTCTTCATTATTATTTTTATTACACATAGACATTTTCAAAACAATAATTAATAACATTTTAAAAATAAAAAATAAAATTATTATTTTATTCAATTGGATCGTAGTACTAATAAATATTCAGTGAAAAAGTTAAGGTTTAATAATTTAGTTGAGGCGTGTGACTATGAACAAATTGATTTGGACACACAATTGAAATATAATTATTACATATAAACAAAAGAAAAAGAAAATAATTACTGTTCTTTTTTCTTTTCCCAATTAGATTAGGAAAGTCGACAGTTTTTAGCAAAATTCCCAATTTTTTGGAACCCTAAACCTAACCGCAACTCTTCTTCCTCCTCAAACCCTCCACAAAATTCCTCAAAGAAAAAGCTTAAAGCTTTCTCTTTTCTTGATCTTACGGTTCTCTGAGTTATTGAGGAGCTAATTCTGGTACAGAAAAGGAACTAAATTGACCACAACCCGTACCCAAACCCGACCCGAACCGGAAGGTACTGGAACCCTAGTTTTCCCATCCATGGCCACCGATGCTTCGCCGAAGTTTCAACAACGGGACCTATTACCGGTGCCGCAACCACCCGATTACCATCCGGTGGTTGCCGTTTCGCCGGCACATGACGGACTCCATTTTTGGCAGTTTATGGTCGCCGGGTCAATTGCCGGTACGGTTGAACACATGGCGATGTTCCCTGTAGATACAATCAAGACCCAAATGCAAGCCCTAGGTACTTGTCCCTTAAGATCTGCCAGTATCCGTACGGCGCTTGGGGGAATTCTTAAATCCGAAGGTGTTGCTGGACTTTACCGTGGCATTGGTGCTATGGGACTCGGTGCTGGTCCAGCCCATGCTGTTTATTTCTCTGTTTATGAGAGTTGTAAGAAGAAATTTTCCGGTGGGAATCCGAATAATTCAGTTGCACATGCTATTTCGGGTGTTTGCGCTACAGTTGCAAGTGATGCAGTTTTTACACCGATGGATACGGTGAAGCAGAGGTTGCAGCTGAGTGAAAGCCCGTATAAGGGTGTATTAGATTGTGTAAAAAGGGTTTTGAAGGAAGAGGGGTTTAAGGCTTTTTATGCTTCGTATAAAACTACTGTCTTGATGAATGCCCCATATACAGCTGTGCATTTTGCTACGTATGAGGCAACGAAACTGGGGCTGTCCGGTGTTTCGCCAGATAGTGCAAGTGATGAAAGTATAATAGTTCATGCCACTGCTGGGGCGGCAGCTGGAGCATTAGCGGCGTTAGTTACAACGCCCCTTGATGTTGTCAAGACACAATTACAATGCCAGGTATGCTCTTTGGCTTTATGGGAGTTATTTGTTTTATTGATTTGGGCTGGTTATCTGGGAATCTAGTTGTTAACATTGTCACTCATAGTGGTATATATTGGTCTGGAATTAAAACACTTACTTTGAAATTTTATCTATTAAGAACGGGGCTGGAAAAGGTCAGCAAAGTTCTATCTTGGGACTGGAGTTTTTGAAGATAAGGTTACATAACTTAAAAGCACGGAACTAGAGAAAAACAAAGAAGGAAGAAACCTACAAAATTTTACTCGGCTTCTTGGATATCCCGAGCTCTTGAGGCTGGCTTGTCCTGACTATTGAGGGTTGGCTCAAAGTTAGATTAACCTCAACCATAGGAGCAGCTGCTGAGTAGAAATTAGACACAAAACCTCTTTCTACTGCATATTTTCGTGTAACCTTCTTTGTAAAAGTTTG
Source organism: Solanum habrochaites (assembly GCA_027704765.1). Classification (NCBI taxonomy): domain Eukaryota; kingdom Viridiplantae; phylum Streptophyta; class Magnoliopsida; order Solanales; family Solanaceae; genus Solanum; species Solanum habrochaites. The sequence continues at coordinate 49,868,638 of JAKWJA010002494.1, read as the reverse complement.
GATAACAAGAAGGCTTATTCAATTATTGGTGCTTACTCAATTAGGCAACGGGACCAGTAGCATTCACGTCCTTTAAGGTCTTGTACACTTTATGGATGTTAATAAGTGATTAAGGACTTCACTTTGATGGAAGAGAAATATTGCCTAATTGAGTTTTTAGTTGAATACTATAGTGTTTGTTCAGTTAGGTTCTTTTATTTTCTGAAACAGTTTTTCTACCTTCACGAGGTAGTGGGAAGGTCGGGGTACATTCTCATCTATATCCAAGCCTTGGCGGCAGAGTTAGTAAAAAAAACCCGACCTGAATGTATGAAGTAAGGAATAAATTAAACCTACTGTCTCTCCGTTGGATTTTGAACCTAAGACTTCATTATTCTCAACCCACTTAATTGACCCCTAGGTCACACATTGTTTTCAAAACATCTCCATTTTCTTTCTCTCCTAATATCTAAAAAACATAACCCGGAACAAACCTCCTAATCTATTTCAACTCGTTGCTGCCCCTGCAGAACAACCAGCTATTATGAAACTCCTTAACACTTAACAATCAATACCCCTCAACAGTTGAAGTTCAAATATTGAAATTCATCGTTCCAAATACTCAAGGCCAAACTACTATTTGCAAATATTGAGATAGTATTTATGGCAAGACATGAATAGTTTCATTTGTTCCTTACTTCATACATTTAGGTCAAATGAGAATACTTATGCATGTTATCCTGTTTTACAGAAACTATTTATTTCACATAATCAATGATGTATTATTCAAAACTTTGAAACTTAAATTAAGGAGAATCTGGGGAACATTCTAGCTTTGTTAACGAAATCACATGTGGTCTAACTCAATGAGGAAATAGAAGAAAACTTTATCTGATCTTTAGTTGCTCTTTTCTAGACCTGTATTTGCTGCAAGGCCTATTGGCTGTGATTTTGATTTTTGCTTCCATTATGTTGGAAGTCTTCATGTAGCTCCTAATGGTGGGTCCTGTGCAGATGTGTTTAAAATCTTGGAAATAGTCCAATTTTGTACCCCTTACGACAACTACGCCTCAATACCAAATAAGTTGGGTTCAGCTATACAAGTCCTCGTCATTTAAGAATCTTTAAAAAGAATATGTCCGATGTTGTTATGTATTTTACTCTTAGATTGCTGAGTTCCGCATAGTATTCCACAAAGGGTAGGTTGTCCTTAATCTAAAGTGAGGCATTTGCTAAATTACGTTACTCATTTAATCTTTAATGTGTTGATGCAGGGTATCTGTGGCTGTGATAGATTTAAATCTGGGTCAATTGGGGATGTCTTTCAGATAATTGTGAAGAAGGACGGATATAGAGGTCTCATGAGGGGATGGATGCCAAGGATGCTCTTCCATGCTCCTGCTGCTGCAATTTGCTGGTCTACATATGAAGCTTCCAAGGCTTTCTTCCAGGAGCACAACACTGTTAACAACACTGCAACGGCCTGAATATATAGTACGAAAGGGAATATTATCACTTATCTCCACGCCAAAAAAAAAGACAAGAGAAAGAGAGAATTCTCTCTATTGTTGTATGCATATGATAATTTATGGTTGAGACAGAAATTCCACCTGATGTGGGTTTGAGGACGGAGAAACAAGAAGAGAGATTGTGTACTTAATTTGCATCTACCATCACAAAGTTATATTTTCATTTTTATTTAGGGTTTTGTATAAAATTATAATAAGTTGGTGAGATTGAGTCCTTCGTTTTGATGATTTTTTTTCTTCTTCATATCATGAAGAAATAGGATGAATTGGTTTAGAAAATTTTGGGTATTTAATTCATCACATGAGAATTGGTTATTGTTATCATTCTCTTTTCAAATGTTAGTTGGAAGTTGGAACACCATCTTGATTCATCAACATTGCTTTTACTAGTCTTGATCTTTATATTATTTCTCTCACCCCTATGACTTTTTGATAGCCAAGGAGAGTTTAATCATCAAATAATTATCACATTACGATGAATGATGATTCTGTGTTCAAATATTTCCCACCCAAGTGTGAAACAATAAGTTTTAGCATTTTTTTCTAGTTTTCTTTTCAGCGTGCAAGCAATGAAAAGAATTTTTAATATATTTGACGGTTAAATAATGGTTTATAGACAACAAGCACCAGTGGTCTAGTGGTAGAATAGTACCCTGCCACGGTACAGACCCGGGTTCGATTCCCGGCTGGTGCATTTTTTTTGGCACAGGTATAGATTTCTGTGCAAACATCTAATGTTTATGAGAATGGCTAAAATGTACGCATAACAAATGATTGTTAACTACCAGTCTACCAGTACCTTGGATTTGCTATATACTGACGAACACAATGTATTTTCTGACTAGTATTTAAGTTACAGCGGATCGCTATACAGTATTTATACAAATAGAATACAAGGAGCCAGCTTTCAATTTACAGTTCCCTGTTATCTGCAATGGTTGAAATCACTCTCATTCACCAATTCATATTTGCCACGGTACAGACCCGAAAGCCCCGTGTTGTTTTATTCTCACTTGACAAAAACAGGAACGGAACCATGGCTATGGTGAAAATAGAAAGATAGAGCCTGGAGACACACAAAAAGATGAAATGATGTATCACAATTCATAAATATCACAAAATGATCCTATGATGAGTAAATTTTTGGGTTCGCAGATAACGTGCTAACAATTTATATTGTATGATTTCCTATAAGGTTATAAATTCTTAAAGAAAATGTTTTGGGCTTGAGAAAAGAGGATCTCAGAAATCCTACATGTTTATTGCTCTCGGCGAACACTTGCCAAACAAACCCAAGAACAAAAGGGTAAATTATAACAAGTTCATTTACTGAGAAGGAAACTCAAGGATTTTATGAAATTCTTGACGTTTCTCTTTTAAATAAAAACATACTCATCGCACCTATCCCATCGAAAAGTATATGCAAATCAGAGTAACCATTCAAAATCATGAAATGCAAACAAAAATAAAGTGAAAGTAAGTAGATGTCCATTTTTTACTATTATTCTTCGTTTAGGTATAATATTTGCAAGGAGGGAGCGGGTCTTGAGCTTCCATCAGCCCTTATAACGATACAAAATGAAACCTCATACCAAATGAAGTATGGAAGTTCTTCTCAGCATACCTTGGGGTTTCTATGATATCTACGTGTAATCAGCGACCTGAAGTTCACTGGACCAATCCCTGGTGCTCCTTATGGCCCTAGCTTTATTATCTCTTATTTCTAGTACCTGATAAAAGACAATCGAAGACTCCAAGCATAAGAGGGTGCATGAGCCGTACAAGTAGGCTAGCAATCATGACCATAAGTTGAAAATAAATCAAGAAAAGAGTCGCCTCTTAACAGAGTGAGTTGTACATATTATTATATTGGAATTATAATAGTACATGAGCCAGAAAGCAAATCACCTCAGGTCTTGAGTCAAGTACTCCTCTAGACATTCCTACGTCAATTCGCCATATGCTACAGTTGTATTTACTGCAGGGAAAACCAAAATTAATCAAGAAACGAGTAGTAATCATTGGTTTTAGTAATTAGTTATGTCTAATACGAAGTGTCTATCTGAGTATTGCTTTTGGAAAAATAACAGCTCATATCAAGATCCTCTACCAATTTACTCCCATCGGTTGAGGAGTATGTCCTACAATCATAGCTTTGGCGCCCACACTTTGTAGTGTCTCTTCAAGAAGATATTGTACCTGATAGTTAAGGAGAAAATCATTAAGTTACAGATTAGCATCACTTGATATAACCATGTTACATTAAGATAAGAAACTAAACATAACTGATTTAAACATAGGAAAGAACAATAGGCAATAAACTAGAAAATGCAACTCTGGAAAGAGCTGAGTGAGAAACAATTGCCATCGATTCAGGATGAAAATGAGATAAGTTCACATGATATGAGAGGACAGCTTGCTGTATGTGCACAGAAGGAACTACATATAACCTGCTCAAGCTGGTAGCTTTCCAGCTCCGGGCCATCTCTGGAGTACAAACGGTTCCACACAATACTGTCATAGCCCCTGGTGGCTATGAAAGGGATCTGTGGAGAATCGTCTTCTTCACTTGGACCTTTCATCCATCGAGAAACTTCTCTATTGAGCCTCTCTAAGCCATAGGCAACTGCAATAACATTAATAATAATCATATAAGAAAATCATTTTACGTGTATCCTAGAAACCAGAAAACCGGCAGCTGATTAGCTAATTACCATGATGAGGAAGAAGGCCACCATGACAGAAAAGCCAATCCTCAACCTTAAGAACTACACCGTGTCGTGCCAACTCACATGCCAATGGACCCCCGGGTCTCATCAGGATTGATCTTGCAATTACACCCTTTTGCCGCTGTCCTAATATTTGGACGACTTAATAAGCATAGAAAATATCAAGCACATGGAAAAAACAGCAAATGTTTCTTAAGAGTGGAAAGTTAAAAAAGGAAACTATCTCAAGTATCTGCTTAAAAATTATACAGTTCACTTTAAAGCCTTTTTTTTCGTCAACCCACTGATTGCAATTGGACTGCTCGCTAAATTCAATAATTGTGTAAATGGTTATGTCTTGGTAACAAGGTAATTTGCTGTTTAACTATACTAAACTGTTTTTTTTTTTTATAAATCAACACTAAAATGCTTTTTATGCCAATATATTTGTTTGTCCAGCCATTCAAAGTAACTCCAAAACCTCCCATCAGCAAATGAGATAAAGACTAGGTTTGAAAGGAACACACCTTCACCAAATTCCACTGAGCCCAATAATTTTGAGACACCTTCCGGTCCTGTTTCCATCTGGCAGACACAGCACTCCAACTGACAAAAGCCTCTTCCCAGTTGCGTTCACATTTATCCAAGTATTCCAAAAAGTCTATACACTCGTCAAGTGCCCCGTTATCAACATATCTGTAGTCTCCTTCGACATTCATAGTTTCATGATTTCCATTGACCTATGATAAATAATAATCATTCATGACATGAAGCACACATAAGGTTAACAGCAAATCATCATTCAAGTCTCCGAAATATCCTTAAATTGCACAGTATAAAAGCTACATTTACCCAGCTGTAACAATAAAGATAAGAGAGATTAGTTGTCAGCATATTGCCAAGATACTTGTAGAATATGGCTCACAGACCTGGAAAACTGCCCCACCATGGGCTTTTGCCTGGATATCTAATGACTTCAACAAAGATAAAATTGCAAGTTCGTCTTCACCTCTATCAAGTATATCTCCGAGCTGAACCAAAACCTGGTGAAGAGAACAATGTAATGTATCTATACGCAAATCAATGAGTTGATAAATCTCAACTACAGTAAAATGCCATTTATAACCTTCAAGCTAGAATGTGATCGCAAATTTAAAAGCTCACCGTCTCACCACCAATCCACAAACTTTGACCATCAGAACTCAGCACACCAGCCGTCTCAAGTGCACATCTTGCCTTATCAAGATCTCCATGCAAATCTCCAACTAACACAAAAATCAGAGCAATCAAATATGCAAAAGGTTAGGGAGAAGAGCAGTCCCCAATCATAACCTGAGTAGCCTAACATGAGTAGGAAATCCTATCTTTTTTTCTCCCCTATTCAATTGTGTATTTTCAATTCATCATTTCACTCATATCTCTCTCTCACGCGCACACACAACTCGTTTAGGACTGAGGCATGGTTTAGTTAGTTAGGAGATACTATAGGCAATTAATAAACCTTCCTGTCACATTCATGAGCTTAAAAAATAAAAATTGCTATGATACAACTGACAAAGAAATTCTCCAAATATCTCCAACAAAAGTTCTAGCATGTTATGTCAACTTTTTGGCTTCATTTACGTAAACGTCGTCAAAAACACACCTAAACTGTTCCAATTTTCTTAGTTTCATACTTGAACAATTGAGACTTGAGAGTGTGAGCTTACAGCGAATCACACCTCGAGTAATTTCTAATGATGTGTGTACTCTACCCTCTCTCTTTTATTAAAAAATTCTGCGTAGAAAAACAATTCCATCTTGTAAAATTAAAATAAATTAATACTTAGTCATAAGGTTAAAAGCTAAAACTATCACCATATAAATTAATTTATTTCGATCGTGACATCCACATCTTCTTCTCCACCTTGATTAGGTAGCTCATGTGGTTCAATTTTTGCAACAACCCAGAATTCCCCAATTGGAACTATTTCTAAATATTGTGAAACATTAAAACATGCAGTCTACCCAGATAATACTCTTGAAAACCCAGAAAGCAAAAGTGAAACGAACCTGCTACAATTCTGCGACCGGGAGCAGAGACGAAAGTGGGCGGATCCCCATCAACTACAATGGGCTTTAAGCTACCATTACTAGATGTGGTGCTGCTACTGCTATACTGAAATGGAGTTGAAACAATCGAATCAATCAATTTGCGTGACTGTGATTGTGAAGAAGAAGAAGAAGGTGGTTGAAGGGGCAAAGAACAAGTTAACGAAAGAGTAGCCATGATTTTAGGAATAATACTTTTTTCTCTTTCTCACTATTTTCTAAGATTCTCAAACCAAAAAAGTGGAGCTGTTTTAGCCACATGTTTGCTGTATCAATTCCCTTTTTTAACAAAAAAGAAAAATAGGGTTGTTATATATTTTTGAATAATAATAATAATTTGATGAAAGGTATAAATAGTAAATTACTTCAAAACTTTTTTAAAAAAATTAAATTTGAATCAATTAATTGAAATTTATTATTGATATTGTTTTTTATTCGAGGAGATAATAAAACTCAAGGCCAGAAAGACCAATTACTTATCTATTTCCCTTTTTTTTTCTTTTTCTGAAAAGTAATAATAAAATCAAAGAAATAAAAAATAATTGTATATAAAGCAGCCCAAAACCTAAAAAGTTGGTCGTTCTCTTCTTCAGCAAGTTCTTGTTTTCTCTCTAACTGTATCGCAGGTAATTAAAATCTATGCAACTCTACTTTACACTGCTATATATTTATATGTATGATTTCTAGGGTTTCTAGGTGTCTTGGGTTTATTTTGGTTTCAAAACTATTGTACTTGTTCGTGGATGCACTTAATTCTTTGTTTATAACGTTGACCTGCTTGGTAATTCGATAGATTGTTGGTTAATTTTTGATGGGTCACTGTTTTCTTGAGATGTTTTTGCTTAATTTTTGATGGGTCACTGCTTTTTTTGAGATGTTTTTGCTTTCTGTGTAATTGCTATTGCATTTTGTGTTAATCTTCTAATTCTCATGTCGACTGTTATGATTTTGGGAGTTATTGAAGTGTTTGGGGTGGTTTAGCTAGGGTTTAAGCCCTTTTTGATTTTGGGATTTTATGGCAGTGATTATAACTCTTTTTCAATCAGTGTTGTTTTGCGTTAGTGCTCTAATTCCCATTGTTACCGGGCTTACATTTGGTAATATCTGAACTAGCTCGTTTCTATGGTCTACATGTATGAAATCTGTGATTGGTTTTGTTGAGTCAATGTTGATGTTCTATCTGGTTTGAATTACTGTTCCTTTTTGAAAAATGATTTCTAGTTGTCATTTATGCTCAGTTCTATTTTATGGTATTGATGAAACTGGGTCATGGTACCTGTACTCTAAGGGGTCATTTGGTATGAGGGATAAGGATTCATTTTATCCTGCATTTGGTTAGGGTATTAATTAGTCCAGGGATAATTTAGCCCACCATTTATACTACAATGATGGGATAATAAACTCCATATATACGGTGGAACAACTAAGCCCATGGGATAACTTCTTTTGGATGAAGAAAATCCCATGAGATAACTTTGTCTATCCACTGCTCATACCAAACAACTCTAAGTTCCTAGTCTATATGGTTTCTGAATTCTTTGGTAGTTTGGTGAAAGGACACTAGAGAAAGTGGAGTAAAGAGAGAAACAATGATTAGTTAATCTCTTTGAGCAGGGTCAAGGTGTGCAAGGTGTTATCACCAAAATGTCATTGTTTCAAGTTTCAAAAAACATATTGATTATTATGTTAGTTTATCAATGTTTATAGCTTGGGCTTTTTAGTTTGCTCAAATATTTGATGCTGTTAACATATCTGTCCTAAGAGTGATTTGATGCTAAGTTGTCCGGTCCAAATATTATTAAAAAAAACTATAGATTAATCCAAACTTTGCTTCCATAAGAAACGGGCAAGTTGTAAGTAGCTGAGAGGAAGTTATTGAACTCCTTCCATGATTAAAAAAATAGTTACTTTATATATAACCTGAGTTTACTTTGATACTTGAGCTGGGTTTTATTCTAAGAGCTGTAGGGAAAAAGTAGTTCTTTGTTTTCAGTGTTGAATGCAAAGTTTGTGTTCATGTTAGTGGTTTTGCTGTTTTCAATGTCAATTGTAATTTTCACTTTACAGCCCCTTGATGGTACAGTTTGATGAGACTGTTTTGATGCAGGTGAATTCATTAAATTAAACCAATCAGTTCCTTGGAAAGTAAAAGCACGTCTGCTTGGTTGGTGTCATCCCCTTTTAGCCCTTTTCCCTCCTAGATAGTGCTTGTCCCCTGTTACAATGGGAACACCGGAGACCTCTCGTGAACCGTGCCCTGACCGTATACTTGATGATGTTGGCGGAGCATTTGGTATGGGTGCTGTTGGAGGTTCAGCCTTCCACTTCTTAAAAGGCATTTACAACTCACCAAAAGGTGAGCGCTTGATTGGTGGTACACAGGCAGTGCGCATGAATGCTCCTCGTATTGGTGGTAGTTTTGCTGTGTGGGGTGGCCTGTTTTCCACCTTTGATTGTACAATGGTTTATCTCCGGCAGAAAGAAGATCCTTGGAACTCAATTATTGCTGGTGCAGCAACTGGTGGCTTTCTACAGATGCGGCAGGGACTAGGTGCTGCTTCTAGATCAGCTTTGTTTGGTGGAGTTTTACTTGCGTTGATAGAGGGAGCTGGAATCATGTTAAATAAAGTCATGAGTGCACCCCAGAATTTCCCACCCATGGATGACCCACTACCAAATGTCCCTGGGGTGCCTGGATATCCACCTGGGCAGCTGCCTGGTCAACCAATGAGGCAGCTTCCTGGTCAAGCTCCAGTAAGTATTGATGGTATGATGACAGAATCTTCAGCGCCAGCCTCTTCTTCCTCGACATCCTGGTTTGGAGGGCTTTTTGGAGGTGGAAAGAAAGAGGAGACTGCGCCAAGCGGTGGTAGCAAGACACAGGTTTTAGAGAGCTTTGATGCTCCTAACCCACCTACCTTTGAATATAAATGAGTTTAAGAAATAGATTTAATTTTCAGGTTAGTTAGTGTTATTTTCTTTATTATTTGGAATCTTTATGTATTGTGAACAAGTATTGACTTCTAATCAGTGTGGCCAAGCTCTTGTTATGTTTCATGGAAAAAGTAGTTTTCTGAATAAATGTCTTCCTTTGAAAACAATTATGTGCTCTATAGAAACTGCGCAAGAAAAGGGAATACACTCTTTTTATTGACTATTTTGTACAGCTGTTGTGTCCTGTTGTTAATTAGATGTGTTGTGATTTTGGTGTATTTGAATCTTTTAGGTTTTGAAATTCTTGAACTTGTAATATTTCTTTGAAATAAACTTCTGTACCTACTGAAAACTCTATTAATCTCCCAGATACGTCTCACTAACTATTACATCTTTTAGCTTATTGCTATTTTATGTGGGTGTAATATAAGGAATTGTTATATGTGATATGGGTTTGTCTTTCCTAAAGATGGAGAAGAAGTTAGATAGCTAATTATACATTTCTTAATGCAGTCCCTCTTGCTAGCATACTCTTGGGATGAAATGCTGGACCTCTTATCTGATGTGATGTGGTTTCTTTCTGCTAGCTGTTGTGTGGAACGTGAACCTCAAGTTCTCTCTAGTGACATAACATATTCATTGATGTCTTAATACATAACCCTTGGCATCAAACTCATTCACTAATGTCTTAATACATAATGTCTGCTTTCTTTCATTTGGAAGGAAGTGAAAACAATGTTTTGAGTATGAAAACGTTAAATGTTCAATAATACTATCCGATGCTGACAGAATCCAAGATTGTGATTAGTAAGGTGAAGTAAAGTTCATTTCTTGGTTGGTACTTGAACATTAATCATAGACAAGTGAAATCCTGATGGCTCACACTTAAGAAAACAACAAACAGAAACACTAAGAACTGCTTAATTTCAAGACAATTTACTACAATATAAATATTTTAGCATTGTGGTAGATCTGGTGGAGGTGGTTCCATTGTCTGTTTCTCTCCTATTCCATTTTCGACGATGAATGCCATAGCTAGGCCCCAAGACAAATGAGAATCAATGTGGCAGTGTAACAACCAAACCCCTGCAAAAAAATCAATCCAATTATTAAAACAGGTACACAATTTTGAAAACTTGAACATTGTTAATGATGAAATCAGGTTATTTACCTGGATTATCAGCAACGAAACGGATGACTGCCCATCCACCAACAGGAACATCGATTGTGTTCCTGACAGGCGGATCGATCAAGTTAAAGTTAGCAGTATCAGTTTGAGGATTGAAGTTACCAAAACCTTGTCCAACGACCCAAAAATGGTATCCGTGAAGATGTATAGGGTGATCCTCCGTTGAGAAGATAGCAGTATCTTGCAACACAATTTGTACATTAGAACCAAATTTGAGCTTGTACAACTTGGTTCCAAATCTTGGTTGCCAAAGTCCTCGTGAAACATTGCCCGTGTAATCAAATTGCACCGGTGGAACAGGTGGGAAGTCCAATGTATAAATCCCTGGAATGTTTTGGTAATAGGCCTGGAGCAATGAAGTTCTTCTAGGAATAACAAATGAAATGTTGTTCACGCTAGCAGCAAATCGCGTATTGTTAGGCCCTTGACATCTAGGGCCAGGAGTGCAATTCACTAAGCCTAGTCCAACAGTGAAAAACAAGTTGTCATCAATCTGATTGGGAACTCTATTATTGCTAGGGATGCTCCTCAATTGGTTAGCGAAAGCAGTGGCTGTGGCTGTATCATTGAAGGCAGGAAGTTGAGGCAATAAAGGCCTTGAATTCGCCCCCGAGTTGACATTTGTGTACTCAAGTATGGCAGTGGTAGTAGTGTTATCAAACTGCCCATTTCTAACTGTGGCATAGGCACGAGCGGCCATGTAGTATCGGCCAGGGGACTGATTAGCAGTTAGAATTACATTAGTTGTTTGTCCAGGTCCAACCATAATGACATTAGTTGTAAATGGCTTGTTGTAAGTAGCATCAATACCCACAACAGTGAGCATGTGGTTTGCAACTGAGAAGAAAAGTTGTTGATTGAGTGCAGCGTTGATCACCCTCAGGAGAACTGATTCTCCCGGATTCACAGAGTATTTCACAGTACCTGCATTAAAATTCTGAATTAGTCATTTCACGGGTAGTGTATATGAGTTAAATCGTTTATGTTTTATGTAGTAAGGACCTTGTGTAGAGCATCTGTAGAGGTCACCAGGTTGACCATTAATAGTATATGCATCAGAATTATTAGGAGCTGCTCCAGTAAATTGTGCTTGTCTTTGTACTGCAATAATGTCTCTGTTCCACCATTCCCCTATACAAAATGAAAAACATATAATCATATCGAATTTGGAGTGTAATAAAAATAGTGCAAAAAGTGTTTTTTCACTGTCAATCGAAAAGATAAAGAGAAAGAAGCATCACCAAGAATAACAGGAAAATCTTTCTGGGGCAGTGAAAAAGGGAAATTAGAACCCTGTTTAGGTAAAATAACTAATGCTCCATAAACAGTAGCTCTAAGCCATTTGCTGTGAGCATGCCACCACAATGTACCCTCTTGATTTTCAATAGTAAATCTGTATGTGTAAAATCCTCCTGGTCTAATTGGGCATTGTGTAACATACTCAGGCCCATCAGCCCATGGTGTTCGCATTAGACGAACCCCATGCCTGCACGGAAATTCACAAGAGTCTAAGTTTTATACAATGATGATATAAAAAAATATATTTTTCACTTATAAGGTAATACCAATGAATGGTAACGTTGTAACGAGCTCTATTAACAACAGTAACAAACAATGTATCTCCATTTCGAACTGTCAAGGTTGGCCCTGGGAATTGTCCATTCACTGTAATTATATTCTTGGTTCTGCATAGCCTAGTTACACTAGTTTCTTGAACCTGTTAAAAAAAAAAAAAAAAAAAGGGTTTCAGGACAATGTTGGAATTTTTTTCTTCTTAATTATAAGAAGAAAAGGTGAATGAATACTTACAATAAATTCATGGTAATGAAATTCTGCATTAGCAAAAGTAGAGAGTAGTGATAGTATAACCACAATGAGACAACTTATACAAGTATCCATTTCTCTCAAAGCTTAAAAGATGTATGTTATGATTAGAGGAATTAATGAAGTGTTAATGCAATGATTATCTATTTATAATGTTAATTACAAGGATTACGGTAGATTAGTTTGAAGTCAAACAGGGATTTTGGAATGTTTTAGGCAACTTAGTCCAACTAAATGGTGGATTTGGTACAACTACTTGCAATTATAATGTAACTTTGTTGTGTCTCTCTTGTAAATCAGTAAATTTAGTTATTAAAACGGTTTCTTTTTTCTATTATATGTTTCTTCAGTATTTCTTATTTAATTTCATCTTCTTTTTCTAGGTAAAATCATATTTTTATATTTGAAATGTAAAGATGGTAGTACCTAATCGAGTGATTTGATAGAGTTTAACTTGTATATACATTGACGATATAACTTCCTCACTCTATAAGGTTTACTAAAAGATAACTACATGTACATTTAGCAACCTTAAAAAATTGGTTACATCCTATAATTGAATCTCAAAAAGGGACACTGGTGTGTTTTGATAAATAGTTTGTGATAGTTCAAGTGAAAAAATCACACAATTGATAAATCAGGTAAGAAACTCGATAAACCGGGGTAATTATGTTTGCTTTGTACCATTAAATCAGAAGGTGGTAGGCTATGTAGTTGGATCACCTGTCTTGGAAAACGTTTAGGTTTAGATAGATGCCATGTTCGACTAAACCTAGTCATCCAGACCACAAGTAACAAAGAGGCGGCTTCTCAAATAGTACATGGCTATTTTAACAAACAAATCAAACATCAAACAAATGAAGATCACTAATGAATTCAAGTATAACATGCATCAGTGCTAGATGTTGGATTAGATAGACCTCTTTCTATGATATCAAGCTCGTCCAGCTCAACTTTTAGTTCCTTCACGCTATTTCGAGAACTTGCAATAGCAACACATTACTTTCACTTGGTTGTGTATTTGGACTTAAAAGACGATTAACAACATCACGTGTAGGGTGAAAAAAAGGGAGTAGGGTTTATCAGTCGGAAAAAATAATGTTATCCCCAAATCAATATCGTATTTTCCAACGAATTCACTAACTTTTTTATATAATGTTGATCGACGCTTTGAAAATGTTGTGTATCGAGTATCTTCATTTTCTATTTTGATCATTGAAATCTTTTAACGGCCTTAAGTCTTTTTTTCTGCCATGACTCAAATTTTGAGGATAAATAAATTTTTTAAAAAAATTTATTGATAATAAGCTCAAGAAAATGTGGTGCCTATAAAAAAAATGAAATAAGGTGATTGTTTATACAAAAAATTCTTCATAGTTATGATAAATTTCTAGTCAAATAGTACAATAAAAAGTAAAATCCTTGCATTGTGTTAAAAATTATAGTAACAAAATAAATTTATATGATAAGGAAATCAGACTTCTAGTTAAATAATGTATATTTCAATATGGTTAATATATTTTGTGAAATTTTGGTAAGCTAATGAGGATATATTTCCTGAAATAAAAGAGTAAAGCTCATTTCCCCCTTTAAGATTTTGAATTTGAGAAATGAGACTCCTTGACTTTTTGAATAAGATGATAAATGAAGTAAAAGATGATAAATAAAGTAAATTATACTAAGAGTCTGTTTGGCTCAGCTTAAAAGCTGGTCATACTGACTTAAAAGTTGATTTTTGACTTATTTAGCTGTTTGACAATACTTTAAATAACTTAGTTTAAGTTAAAAAAAACTTATTTTAAGCCAAAAGTTAAAAACTGGGGTAGAGCTACTTTTTTTTTTAGCTTATAAGTTTTTTTAAGTTGACCACATTTTTATCATTTTGCCCTTAATATTTTTATACAATCTCCAAATTACAACATAAACCTAACATTTCTTTCTTCCATTTTTCCCTTTTCACGTTTGACATAGCAACTTCAGCACTTTTATCCAAACACATAACTGCTTATTTTAAAAATAAGTTTCAGCACTTTTAAAAATACTTTTTTAAAGCTGCTTTTATTAAGCCCATCCAAACGAGCCCTAAATAACATAAAAAGTTAAATATTACACGCACATTCCCCATTTCATAATAATTTTGAACATACACAGTCGGAACAAAAAAATTTTACCGCATAGCCTCCCACATAATTAATATAATATTCAACTTAATAATTAAGTTGTCCGCTTAATTTTCTTATATGATTTATTATTTTTAATTTATTTGTACTTTAAATTTCTTCATTTTCACACTAATTTAATTCTACAAATAAAATATACAAAATAAGAATAATCCATAAAATTTATGCTCCAAAAAACGATAATGAAGAAAATAAATATGAAGTAAATAATGATCAAAGACTTAATTATTTTGATTTCTTTCTTCTATCTTTAAGATATATATAATATATATATATATATATATATATATAATATATATATATATATATATATATATATATATATATATATATATATATATAAAGCTAATTCCAATTTATATTTATAATAATTATTTGAGGGTAAGCATGTTAAATTTAACAAAATATTTTCACAACTAGATACGTAAAAGCGTAAGTCTTTGATAAAGATTTATAGTTATGTAATGTCAATTAGGGGACAAACGTGCAATACACGTTTCAGGGACTTATATATATATATATATATATTACTAGGTGCATCAATCGTAATTATTCAGGGGAATCAATGTAAAGGGTATATATTTGTAATTAATTTATATTTATGAGATATTTGCTAAGTTTTTCTATTAATTTATTTCAAAAGATTTGTTTTGACCAAAGTAAAGTCGATATTGCATTTACAATTCAATCTAGATTGTGCATTGTTTGAAACTTTTAACATGATTTTCTTTATATTCAGGTTTTGAAACTGTTGTTAAATGTGGGATATTATATTCAAATTTAACTGTGTCACATAAATTGAGATAAAGATAGTATTTTCACAGAACTGTATGCTTATTTTTCAAAAAATACAGCTAGTTGAACAAGTTACCTAATTGTATTGTTGCGGTTTGTGTAAAGTTCCGTTAGTTAGTATTCATGTACGATCAAATTCCTACTTCACCATGCCTCAAAAAACAGCTAAAAGTGACTACTCTCAGGGAAATTAGAGTGAAAAACACACACAACATATGTCAGTTTTCAAATTTCATACCTAAACTATCATGTGTCTGAGTTTCCTATCTGAACGATATGGTAATATTCCATTGAGGAAAAGGGAACAATGGATAGTTCAATTGAAAAACTCACACAACTGATAGTTCAAGTAAGAAACTCGATAAACTAAAATTGTGATTACTATATAATATATGAAGTCAAAATGACTCTTTCTTGATAGGTACTTGAACACATATCATAGACTAATGAATTTCAAACTCAATAAAGCCAAGGCTAAATCCTGATGGCTCACACATAGGGGAAATATCAAATACACACACTAATAACTGCTTAATTTTAGGACAAAAACATAACAAGGACAATTTGCAATAATTGCAAAACATATGATTCTTCTGAATCTAACATTGACGATATATTTTTAGCATTGTGGTAGATCTGGTGGAGGTGGTTCCATTGTCTGTTTCTCTCCTATTCCATTTTCGACGATGAATGCCATAGCTAGTCCCCAAGACAAATGAGAATCAATGTGGCAGTGTAACAACCAAACCCCTGCAAACAAATCAATCAAATCCTCAAAACAGGTACAAAATTTGAAAACTTGAACATTTTTAATGATGAAATCAGGTTATTTACCTGGATTATCAGCAACGAAACGGATGACTGCCCATCCACCAACAGGAACATCGATTGTGTTCCTTACAGGTGGATCATTCAAGTTAAAGTTGGCAGTATCAGTTTGAGCATTAAAGTTACCAAAACCTTGTCCAACGACCCAAAAATGGTATCCGTGAAGATGTATAGGGTGATCCTCCGTTGAGAAGATAGCAGTATCTTGCAACACAATTTGTACATTAGAACCAAATTTGAGCTTGTACAACTTGGTTCCAAATCTTGGTTGCCAAAGTCCTCGTGAAACATTGCCCGTGTAATCAAATTGCACAGGTGGAACGCGTGGAAAGTCCAATGTGTAAATCCCTGGAGTTTTTTGGTAATAGGCCTGGAGCAATGAAGTTCTTCTAGGAATAACAAATGAAATGTTGTTCACGCTAGCAGCAAATCGCGTATTGTTAGGCCCTTGACATCTAGGGCCAGGAGTGCAATTCACTAAGCCTAGTCCAACAGTGAAAAACAAGTTTTCATCAATCTGATTGGGAACTCTATTACTGTTAGGAGTTCCCCTCAATTTGTTTGCGAAAGCAGTGGCTGTGGCTGTATCATTGAAGGCAGGAAGTTGAGGCAATAAAGGCCTTGAATTCGCGCCTGATTTCAGATTTTTGTACTCAAGGATTGCAGTGGTAGTTGTGTTATCAAATTGCCCATTTCTGACTGTGGCATAGGCACGAGCGGCCATGTAGTATCGGCCAGGGGACTGATTAGCAGTTAGAATTACATTAGTTGTTTGTCCAGGTCCAACCATAATGACATTAGTTGTAAAAGGCTTGTTGTAAGTAGCATCAATACCCACAACTGTGAGCATGTGGTTTGCAACTGAGAAGAAAAGTTGTTGATTGAGTGCAGCGTTGATCACCCTCAGGAGAACTGATTCTCCCGGATTCACAGAGTATTTCACAGTACCTGCATTAAAATTCTGAATTAGTCATTTCACGGATAGTGTATATGAGTTAAATCGTCTATGTTTTATGTAGTAAGGACCTTGTGTAGAGCATCTGTAGAGGTCACCAGGTTGACCATTAATAGTATATGCATCAGAATTATTAGGAGCTGCTCCAGTAAATTGTGCTTGTCTTTGTACTGCAATAATGTCTCTGTTCCACCATTCCCCTATACAAAATGAGAAACATATAATCATATCGAATTCGGAGTGTAATAAAAATAGTGCAAAAAGTATTTTTTCACTGTCAATGTATATAAGTTGAATCGAAAAGATAAAGAGAAAGAAGCATTACCAAGAATAACAGGAAAATCTTTCTGGGGCAGTGAAAAGGGGAAATTAGAACCCTGTTTAGGTAAAATAACTAATGCTCCATAAACAGTAGCTCTAAGCCATTTGCTGTGAGCATGCCACCACAATGTACCCTCTTGATTTTCAATAGTAAATCTATATGTGTAAGATCCTCCTGGTCTAATTGGGCATTGTGTTACATACTCAGGCCCATCAGCCCATGGTGTTCGCATTTGACGAATTCCATGCCTGCATGAAAACTTACAACAGTTTAAGTTTTATACACTAACATATAAAAATAAAAAAAATTGTCACTTATAAGGTAATTTACCAATGGATAGTAACGTTGTAACGTGCTCTATTAACAACATTAACAACCACTGTATCTCCGTTTCGAACTGTCAAAGTTGGCCCTGGAAATTGTCCATTTACTGTAATTATTTTCTTGGTTCTGCATAGCCTAGTTACACTAGTTTCTTGAACCTGTCCCAAAAGAAAATATTTCATGATAATGTTGAATAATTTACTAAATTATATTTTAAAAGGTGAATGTATACTCACAGTAAAATCATGTTTGTGATATTCTGCATTAGCAAAAGAAGATAGTAGTGATAATATAACCACAATGAGACAACTTATATAATTCTTCATTTCTATGTTTTTGTGCATTTGCTTTAGGAAAAAGCTTTAGAAGTTGTAATGTTTTATTAGAAGACTTAATAAAGTTGCCTATTTATAATGTTAATTACAAGGAGGGAACCATAAATTTTGTTTGTTCTTTTTAAAAAAAAGAAATTAGTTTAAAGTAAAAAAAAAAAAAACTTTTAGGCAAATTAGTCCAACTATATGGTGGATTTGGTGCAACCACTTGCAATTTAATTCTTAATCTAATTAAAATATAAGACTATGGTGTTTGAAATCAGTAAGTAATTTTTGACTATTCAGTTAATAACGGTTTCCCCTTCCCTTTTTTTCTTTTGAATTGTCAAAATTTTCTCACAATATCTTCTTTAATTTCTATCTTGCTGTTATTTAATATGTCAACATGGTTGAAACTAAGATTTAATAACTTTAATTTCTAATATGGCTGTTATTTAATATGTCAACATGGTTGAAACTAAGATTTAATAAGAAGAAAATGGTCGATGAAATTGAAATAGAATTGGTGTATTTGTGTATTTTAACAAGTTTTACGTCCCGAAAAAATATTACGTCACTTTTAACAGACGATTATAATTTTTATATAGTTATGTATAAGTTATTTGATAGCATAACAATTATAATATAGAAGTTAAACTCATTAGAAATCAACCGAGGAACTTTATTTAAGACTAGATTAATCTTTTCTATATACATCTAGTTGAATTATTTCATTAATTAGCATGATAAAGACAATTGAAACATCTAATTTTAAGTATGAATGGACTGTTTGTTGGCCAAACGTTGAAGAAGGTAAAACCAATTAAATGCGAGCAGATGGCCCCCAAATGTGCTATTTAGATCTCGTTTTTAAAATTATACGGAATATGTTATTCTCGTTGCTTCTCATAGAAAGTGTTGACATTCAAATTCATACAAGTTCTTGAAATGCGTTGTCCAAGCTGGTGGATGTAAAAAAGTTGATGGTACGAGACTACGAGTTCAACAAAAGTAATAGTTTTGAATCAAATTTTATATTATTTTTAAAAATATTTAATAGAAATTTAAAACTGCAGTTTATTAATTTTCAAGTAGTTGAAGTAAAACAAAGTAAATTAAGGTTGAATTTTGGGGTTGGTTTTGGTTGATTAAAAGTGATACTTACCTAACAAATAAAGACGAGACATGTATTTTAACTTTAAAAATTATAAATTGCTAGGATAATCTAATTATTAATTGCTATATGCTATAACTTGGACCTATAGTATGACATGTGTGCAACTAAATAAATACTTAATTGTCATCATTTAAGCTAAAAAAAGTGAAATTTTGTCAAGTAATTGTACCATTGCTAACCCAACCTTCACACTAAGGTTAAGTACGATCAAGGAAGTGGTTAACAAGCTTTATTAGATTCAGCTAATCCCAATTATTAAAATATGCAACTTCACTTTCATTATATGGGGTTAGGCAGCCTGCCAACTAACTTACCAAAGTAATTAGGGAAAATATTACATCTGTTAATCGTACTCACATTTTCAGCATTTGTTTTACCGGGTATTATGGAATGATTGGGATTCCTCAATTCATAATCACAGGTCTTGAATTCAAGCCTTGAGAACAGAACGGTGTATAAGACAGATATACTTAAAACGTCTTGAGACTCTTTTAGAATTGTGAATTTCTAGTCATCACACGCACTATCAGATAACATAAGGTAAGTAGTAACCTTTTGCAACAAGTTGAATAGTGACTACTTCCATTGTACATAAAAAGTAAAACTGAACTTTGTACTTGCTAATTTCTACATACAATTTTTGACAAAATTTACAATTTAGTAACCTTTAACCTATTTTCTACATTCTTGGCATTGATCAAAGAGGAAAACAACTTGAGTTGCTACCCAAAAGGGCCATAACCAGAATGCTGACTATATTTACCTGAAGCAGAATGCTGACTATATTTATCTGAACCAGAATAAAAACTGCTAGCAACAGGCTGCAGTGGCTGGGTGGTTATAAACTCGGTCCCTGGTGGTGTTTGTTGCACAACGAGCAATGAAAAACTATAATCCGAAGTAGCTAACATGTCTCCGATAAATCCTAGTTCTGGACATTCGATCCATTCATTAATCCCTAGTGTTAACTCGGACTGTTTGTGGTCTCTACCAACTATACAAAGATCACAACTGTCCTCGAGTGAACGAAGAACCTGAGTTGTCCCAACTGCATCATTCACCACTTCTTCTTGGTAACTCACTCTCCCTGCATCCACATTATTAGCCTTGAACCATTGTATCATATGTGACTCCATACTCTTCTCGATATTGTCACTAGAATGTTTGAGCCAGACAAGACTCATGCTGATGTGGGGATGCCCTAGCATCCTGCAGCAATAGGCGAGTGCTTCATCATCATCAGGACCACCTAGGTAAAGCATTGTGATGCGGAAAAGAGAATGGCCAAACAAGATCTGTGTGTTACCGGCTAATTGCCCCCGATCAACTATGATCCCAACTGAGCAAGGTGCTTTATGGAGTACCTGTTGGTTCACCATCCTAATTGCAGGGAAATTGGCTCCTACTGTTCCGTCAATAGCCCACTGCTTGTGGAATGGGATGATCACAATATTGACACCTTTGTCCACCGCAATTGTACATATGTCATCGTGCATAGTGGCATACGGAACAATGGAGGTGAAGTGTTGAGCCATCATAGAACCTTGATTTCTATGCGCGAGAATGTTGAATGCATTAGATATATGTTCAGTTCTGCTAGGCAGAGACTTGAGTTTAGGTTTGCCTTTTCTATTATGAGTTGGCACCAGTAAAGCAGCTGCGCTGCCTTTGAGCTCCATTAGATTAAGAACAAACACTGCAATTGGCCTCCTTCTAGATGGGTTGGACACATCAAGAAGATTGACTAAGCTCGGGACATTATCTTCGTTGTGAATACACACTTGCACCCGAAGCTCACTAGTGGGATCCAAATGTTGTATACTATTTGTTCTGTAGCCTAAGTACCTTCTTGATGGATCATAGAGGTACCAAATTAAAGGTCTCACAATTCCTGTTATGACCAACATTGTGATTAACAAAAGCGCATATGCTTCACTCGTTATTGCCTGTAGATAAACCAAATACGAGACATGTAAATAACTTGTTTACCATAAGTGAATAGCAGTGACAGTATAACAGTGGGACTACTAACAAGTACATGCTGTAGCAGAAAAAATACAGAGTTTATATAAAGCCATAGAAAAGAGAAGAGATAGGTAGCTTACTCCAGTATCCTTTAAGGCGATATAAAAGGATGCCTCGATAATTCCTTTACAACACATGATGAGAGCAAGAGGTACTGCATCTTGGAAGGAAACAGAGAAGTGAACAGCTGAAACAAGAGTGCCAGCAAACTTACCTAAATAACCCAATAGGATCAGTGCTTCGACGCCTAAAAGAGACTTCCCTCTTCCTAGGGAGAATATGTCCAATGTCAACCCACTGATAGCAAACTTAGCAGGAAGCAGCAATCCAGTACAAAAAGAATCAATCTTGTAGACCATCGATGAGCCCAAAGGCGGTCCCTCTGGCACCACTACTCCCAAGATAAAAGTACCAACAGCAGGAGGCTGTCCAAGAGACTGGGCCACAAATCCACAGAGGAGAGCTAACACCGCTATCATTAGAAAATGGCTTTCCTTCATAGCCCCTCTTTCCGGTATAGTCCTAGCGATATGTTTCACTAATGGCCTCACAGCAAACACGATTACTATCAGGAATGTGCCTATCCATGCAATGGCCAATACTCCATTCCACTTGGAATAATTTGATGATGCATCTATTGTTGTTAAAAGTATGGAAGAAGCATATATACAACCGTCATTAACCAAGGAGGCTAATGTAGCTATTCGACCAATTTCTGAATTTAGAATCTTAAGGTCACTAAGAAGGCTAGTGATCACAGGAAAGAATGAAGCAGAGTTAATTATAGATAACAAAGGCAAGAAATGCGCTGTCGCGTCATCTATGACAGTCAAATGAGGTAATACATAACAGGCTAATCCTCCAAGTGCAAAAGGCATAAGAAAAGAGGAAACACCTATTAGAACCGCGTTTCGACCTGCTCTTCTCAGCATTGTTGGATCTACTTGAACTCCAAGAACAAACACATGAAACATGAAACCAACATCTGAAATTGTCTGTAGTACCATTCTGCCTTCTGGTGGAAATATTAAGGCCGAATACGCATCGAACCTACCAAAGCCTGATCGCCCCAAGATAATGCCAGCCTGTTCTAGATCAACAATAATCATACTATAAAATTTTGTAACACATGTGAACAACAGCTTCAACTGAAACCAACATTTCTAGATATATTTAGTTGTTGAACTCGTAAAATAAAATTGTGAGAAAAAAAAAAAAGAAGCTTACAATAAGTTGTGCACTGACCATACTTTGTTTAAGAGGTTGAATGAGGGCAAAAGTAATTCTTGTAACAAAGAAAATTAAAATCAATTGGGCCAACACAAGTGGTAAACTAAAAGCAAAAGGGTTACCACCAGACCAAATACATCCCTTTGAATTTGTCATATCTGAAAATTGACATATTAATAATTCTTCACGATGACTCCCTTGTACAAATCCAGCCCAAGCTGAAACTTTTCTTCTTACCATTTTTGTTGATTAAATTTTGGTGAAACAATTAGTCATACTATTTGTTTAGAATGTTACAAAATTAAAGTAAGTTGAATTTGCTAGATAGAAATGTGGATAATTGAACATATATCCGCAATATCAGCCTGCTTTTTTGGATTACATTCCTATAAAACACACTCCTAATTTTCAATGGTTCTGTTCCTCTCTCTTTTTTTATTTTTATTTTTAACTTGTTTAGGGCATGGAGAGAGCCAAGGTGGCTGGGTACACACCCTCCTTAGAAAACTATGTGGGTATACAATTATAAAATATTCACCATTATATTTGATTTTACATATTCTTATTACAAGTGAGAAAAGTTTGTCCACCAAATTTCTAACTCAACGTCACCATCAGACTTTGAAAGTTCAGTGCGGAAAATAGAAATCCTTTCACCTTAGAAGATGTCACTTGGTACGATGAAAATACTCAAATTTTAAATTTATAAATTCTAAATATATTTGTGGAGACCTTTTATAAAACTCTCAAGTTACATGTGTAGAATTTTATTTTTTGTATCTATAATAAGCTTTACATTCGTTTGTTTTCTTTTCTAAAATACGAGCTTGGGTGCATAACATAGCCGTTTTGAGCCCAACGTGGGATCGCAACATGTAAGCTTTCAAACATTACGTCCACCTTATTTCATTTGTATGACTATTTAATATATAGTATTTTGTTATAGATTAGAATTCCTTTTTAGTAAATTTGTTTTGCCTTTTTAACTTGCATTGCTTTCTTTTTAATACTACTACTTCTAGTCGAGATTTTATCAAAAACAATTTCTCCACCTTGAACTATATCCACACTATACTTCACAAACCCACTACTTTTATCAAGGTCTCGACAGCGAGAAATTTCAACTGCACTTTGAACGAAACATCTGATGCACCATATGGGCTATAATCACGAATTGCACTACATTGTCCACCGCCTTCCTTCAGGAATTGGTAAAATCAGCAGTGTCTTATTTGGATGGTAACTTGAGAGATATCACAAGACCTTTCTTCACACCTGACATCCAATCCCCAACTCCCCAATAAACATAATATTTAGATCCAACACTTCTGAGTCGTAACAATACGATAGCAGAACAGTGCCTCCAGGTTGTAGGAAAACAATCTCTTACAACCGTTTAGCCTATGAACCATTATTCAGTACAACATAAATGTTCTAAAGACCTTAAGGATTATTAAAGGTTAAAAACATTGTCTAAATGCTAATGGACTGAATAGTATGAAGAATAGAATAAGCCAAGGTCATACAACTAGAATGTCCTACCACCCACTAAAAAGTACTAATTTGCAAGTACCAAATTTGAAAATGATAAAAACAGACACATGGCTAAAAATGGGGTACAAAAAACCTGCAGAAGTACCAAAATGAAAATTCAAGCTACTTCCAATGTAAGCTCCAAACAAAGATAAACCTATTGCCACTCGCAATTTTATTTAGAACGACGAAAAAAATTGAACACTGGTCCTATTTCCTGTGAATAGATTGAGAACCAACATGCAAGCGCTCAGACCAAACAATCAATTTACTGTCTTGTTTTCTCAAATTGTAACTAACACATCATCATTATTTGTATAGCTGTGTGGTCGGTTGTCTTTTTTCTGATCCAAACATTAATCCCTACAAATAAATTAGCAAGTACTTCACCATTGTACTCCGCCATTCGTGCTGAAAAAAATGTGTTTAGTACATGAGACTTGTCCTCCATATTCTTCCATGGAAGAGAAACTGAACTAGCAGATACACAGTAAAAGAAAACAGTACAAGTAATTAACAGCAACATCATATAGGAAACAAATTCATTATACAAGGGGTCTAGTGCAGAGATGCTAGCATTTCCAAAATGCAAGCAAAATCACTTAAAGAGACCAAACATCATTCAGCTTAAATTACCAGAGTAATCGGTTTTCCACAGTAGTAACACTCACCTGAATATTTCACCTACCTTAGCAGCAATTTGCAGAATATCCAATCGCCTCTATCAAAACATTCAACAAATCAAAAAAGGTTCTGAACTAGAAAACCCCACCCCTTCCGCAACCCCAAGTAGCAGAAAGAAAGAAGAGAAGGTGGATATTGCTCAAATGGAAGTGAGTTAACAGCCTACCTCTTTTAAGTCACAGAGAGTATATCTTGAAATGGAACTAACTAAAAAACCCTCCCACCACAAATTTTAGTACATAAAATGCTTGACTGGAACTCAATAAGGACGTGAACGGTTTCCACCATGAAACTGTCTATCTGGGCCGGAACCTCCACCGTCTCTGTAGTTATCCCTGCGCCCGCCGCCGCCACCACCATAACCTCCTCGACCGCCACGGCTGTCAAAGTATAGAGAGACATGAGCATAAGAGATATATTTACTATACAGGTTAGCACAGGTACTCGTAAGTTCAGCATACACAAAAGGTCCCCCATCCCATTTATAAATTTAACCTAACAAATAACAACATAACCAGTGCAATCCCACAAGTGGGTCTGGGAGGGTAGTAGACTACGCAGACCTTACCCCTCTCTCGTAGAAATAGAGGGGTGGTTTCCGATATACCCTCAGCTTAAATAAAGCCAGCCAAATATATCATTAACCCGATGGAACTATAAAATATAAAAGAAACAACATATTCTTCATTCAATCCAATAGATTAAACAATTTTCTATACCTTGAGCCAATAAAATATATAAACAGTTCTAAATGGCAATAGAAAGAACATAGGGCAGGAAGAATGCATAGGGTGTCAATCAGCAAGTGGATTTTCAAGTGGTCCCAATGCACCTCATAAAGGACAAATGTAGTACCAAGTTATAGAGATGAAATTTGATTGCTTAATTCGCTTTTCTCTGGGAACAAATCAATGTATCAATGATGTTAACAATTTACTGAAAATAATTATTGAAATTAAACTTCAATACACACACCCTATGCGATCAAGTATGAATTTTAGGCATGCAACTTTAGTATGAACTTTGGCACAACAATTAGAGTCAACATCAGATGCAAGAACAACTCTGATCATCTACTTGATAAAGAACCAATACTCTGGAGATTTCATAAAAATAACCATACATCCACTATCTAGTTAAACACACTTGCTAACTCTGTATAGATTCCACAGCATAACCACTAAGACATGTTATGAGTTGACATAAACTGTGAATTGTAGCACAACTGGAGGTAAAATGCAATGGAGTAGAAAGAGTATGCAGTAATTTAATAAGGCTCACCCAGAACCAAATGCCGGAGGCGGCTTTGGTGCAGACTTTTCAGCCATCGCTACAGTGATTTTGTAACCTCTGAAGTCGTGATCTGATGATGATTATATTTTATGGTCAGCATGTAAATAATATACTGCGTAAACTCAATTGAATAAATTTGGGTCTAGTTTTTACTATTGAAAAAGCCACCGGCAGAGTGAGCTGCAGAAGGATCTTCGTATGACAGAACTGCATCTCCTTTGTTATTTCCTTGATCGTCTGTGTATAGCTTTATGCTCCAAGGCCACTGGTCTTTGTAGCCTCGTTTTTGCTTGATTCTTGCAACCTACACGTTAAAAAGAAACTTAAGCACTTACCCTGGTATATATGCTAAGAGAAAGTCATTAAAAGTAAGCTTCTTCATTGTCACAATTCAATGGCAATTGGTCTACAAAATCAAGTAGACCAAAATAGCAAGTATTGGGTTGTCCTTCTGTCTAAGCTCAGGCATCAATACCACGTTAACACAGCAAGGGTTCAGGTGAAGTTAAGAGAAGAACAACGTAAATGCTACAATACAGAATGAATCTGATACTGAGAATCATAACCGAAAGAAATCTGCATATTACTTGTCCAATGCTCCCAAAAAGTTCTCTAAGTTCTTCGACGGTCACATCAGGAGGCAAATTTGAAATATATATTCTTGCGTTGTCACAGAGATCTCCACAACTCTCATCGCATTGCTTGACCTTTACCGGAGCCTCAGCTGGAGAACTACCATAACCACCTCCTGTATTCCGGGCACCACCGCCATATCCCCCATCATATCCACCTGGCAGACCACCCCGTCCACCCCCACGAGCATCAGCTGGTGTATCCCCACCATAGCCACCAGGGGCACCATACGAAGGGGGATAAGATGCAGGTCCACCAACATAACTCGCAGGCGGGGGAACTGCATCCGGGTTTCCACCGTAAGTATTAGAAGGTGGTGGATAGTTGCTATCAGCAGCCCCATAAGATGGAGGAGCATGAGGAGGACCTTGGGCATAACCACCACCATCTCTTCCCTGACTACCACCATAAGAACCAGTTCTACCACCTCCAGCATTTCTGCTTTCATAGTTGTCACCTCTTCCCCCTCGACTATTTCCATAGCCGCCATCACTTCCACCTCTGTTATAACTGCTACCACCTCTGCCACCACGATCATCAGAACCAGCAGGTGAAGGTGCACCACATTTGTTACATTCAACTCTTCTAGCAAAGTTCAAATTTCCACAACTACACCCAGACATGCCAGAATTAATAACAATTGACATGAAATGGTAACAAACACAATAACATATGTTAAATGAAATATTAGCAAATGAAACCCAGAAAACATAACCTTGAACAACCACCGCACGGAACTGACATCTTGTCAAATTAATAGGATAGAAGCATTATTAAAATTAGAATGACAAAGACAAGGAGAATCAAAATAAATTTCTTTTTTTATGAAAAAAGAAGAGTACTAATAAAATAACTAAGCATCTAGGGATGCAAGATGTACAGAAGTAGGAAGAGCAAGCTTTAGAAAGAGCAGAAATAGAACCTTACATAATACAAGAGAGTTGACAAAAATCCAAGAATTGTTCAGGGTTATACAGAGGTGTAAGATTAACCCAACTAAAAAGTAAAACTAAGCATAAATTCTCAGTGAACCTGCATAAGGAAACACTGGTTATATTGAGCAAAGTGGCTAGACAATTCAGTAGTAGGATTTCATACAAGTAATGAAATAGGACATCATATATTTCTAGTGACAGGATATGATGATTTTCCAAAAATTAACCTCTGTTTTATCTGAAAGAGTTTGCACAAACTATCGCTGCCTCACTATCAATTGGATTAGGTTCAAGAGTAAAAGCAAATATAATCCTTTTTTGCTCATATGGAATTAAGTAGGAGTCTCACAAATTTTAAGGGAATAAGGGGGAGAAATGAGTAAAGGATAATTTAACATGACCTGAATATCCACGAGAAGGATGCGAGAATATTACCTTGGGTTAGGGCAACGCCAATCACCTTCCTTACCACTTCCTCCACCACGACCGCCGCCGCCGCGACCTCCACGATCTCCTCCTTGGTATCCACCACTACCTCCACGATCTCCTCCTTGGTATCCACCGCTACCGCCACGATCTCCTCCTTGGTATCCACTGCCACGATCTCCTCCTTGGTATCCACCGCCACCTCCACGATCTCCTCCTTGGTATCCACCGCTACCTCCACGATCTCCTCCATGGTATCCACCTCCACCTCCTGTAAATAGAGCCACATGTGAATTAAAACTCATTCAAAGTACAGGCATAGTGTAATAATTCAAATAGATACCTCGATTATGGGAGCCACCACCATAGCCTCCACCTCCACCTCCTCGACCTCCGCCACCTCTACCGCCGCCACCGTATGATCCGCCACTGCCTCCGTAACCACCACCTGAACCACCATATCCTCCGCCACCCGATCCATACCCGCCGCCTCCTCCGCCACTTGGTGGCGGAGCAGATCCGCCGCCTTCGTAACCGTACGTACCGGCCATCGACTGCACTAGCTAGGGTTTATGAATGAGAGAAGCAAAGATAAAGTAAAATACTATATGGGGATAGAAGGGTCAACTTTTATATGCCGATTACACAAGATATTTTTCCTTATTAATCTTTGTCCACTTCTCCAGCAAATAATCACCTACCTTGATTTGGAGCCAAGTTATTATTAAATATAAATAAATTATGCTTTATTAATAATTTTATATAAGTTGTATCATGTTTGGTAATTGAGAAGGAGGTGAGATGTCATGTATAAGAATTAGAAAAATTTATATATAATATCAAACTATTAATTTAAATGTTATAAAGATAATTTGATTTAATTATATTATATAATAAACTATCGCCACTCTCGTTTGGTGGCGATCTCGCTCTCCTCTCTCATTTTTTATATAAACATAAATGTATAAAATGTGTTTGTATTTGTATAAGGCGAGAGGAAATTGTATAAATATATATATTTTCGTTCTCTTTTTTCCTCTTTCCCAGATCTCGGTCGCCACTCTCCCAAATCCACTCACCTCTATCGCTTATACAAACATAAACGAAATGTATATAAATTGTGATTCTGTTTGTATAAAGCGAGAGAAAATTATATATAAACATGTAAAAACATATATTTTCGTTCTATACACTTATAGTTATACAATACAAATATCCTTCTGCCTAATTTTCTTTTGCTTTTTTCTCTTTCTCGTTTTATACATACACAAATTATACAAATCTTTTGTATACAACTATTTTATTTTATATATGTATGACGAATTGGACAACTGCTTTTTTTTTGATATATATAGCTAATTATACAACTGTTATATATATATATATTATATATATATATATATATATATATATATAAAGCGTAATTCTACAAACTTTGTTATAACATACAAATATGAATTTTGTGATTGTTATATGTGAAAGTTGCTCATAAGAATAATATAAATTTTAATTAAAATTTATAAATTCATATAATTAATATATTTATGCATAACTAAACACTTATATTTCTTATAACTATCATCTGCCTAATTTTAATTAATTAAAAAACAAACCTTACATCTTTCTTTTAATTAAAATAAAGTAGATTATAAAAGGGGATAAAAATTGCAAGAAATTAAGTTAATTTGCTAGGCAAAAATACTTTAAACCACTACCGCAAAACTTGTTCCATTAACACTCCCTTGATATGTAAATTGTAATTGAAGGGAGTAATCGATGAGATAATCAATTCTATTAAGAAAAATGACAAAAAATGCTCTCTTAAATTCATTTATTATCGCTATCCCCTATTAGTTTTAAATTTTTTTTAATTTTTCATTTTTAAATTAAATAAGACGATATATATATATATATATATATATATATATATATCATAAGTGTTCGATTGGGCATAATTTGTTTCTTCTTGAAAATCCAGCCCACAACTAATATAACTACTATATATTATTTATATTATTATTGTATGATCATCAAATGTTTTTATTTTAATTGGTTGGGTGAATTAGAGATTAATACATAATTTGATTCATTTAAATTTTTAGTGTCGAACTCACAGTATTTTTAAAGTTATGCGTCAAAACCTACTTACTATCTATTACAATTTCAATATTTTTAATAAATAAATTTATGTTTCACAACAAAAAATACTAAATCAAGTGTTTACATGTTGCATTCACCATTGCGATGGAATTATTTAAGTAGGTGTTAATATTTTTCACTTAATTTGAAAATTTTAAAATAGAAATCGAAAATAAAGTTATGTTTGTTTATATAATTTTTTAAAAGTATATTTAGAACGTTATTCATGTTTGAATGTACTTAAGTACAATTCAAAAAGTAAAAAAAAAGAAGTTGAAATGTGTATTATATTTAAATAGGTGTTTGAACATATAAATTTCAAATATATTTCATTTTTTTAGGAAAAGAAAAAAGAAGAGGTTAATCAAATTAAACATGTAAAAATGTGTATTACTCTAAACAAAAGTGAGATCAATTCATCTTGAATCAACTTGGATTAGATAACACTGATATGGATGGGACAAGTGGAGAATCATATAGAAAAAATTACAAAAATAAATAAATAAATGTTAGAATATTCCATTAGAAAAGTTCTCAAGAAACCAACAAAAATATGACAGTAATTTTATTTTATTATATAATAAATAATTTTTAGCAACAGCATTATTTAGTCAGTATTAATCAATTAATGAAGAGAAAAACAAACAAGTGGGAAAGTGAATTTGAATAGACCTTGCTCAAGTGAAGCAATGACTAACTCCACAAAAACCTCCAACTCATAATAAATATTCCCCCTTCTCATCTTTTACTATATACTTCTTTCTTTCTTTTCTTCATTCGTTTCGATATTCAATATTCAGATGGTATGAGAGTTCAATTAAAATTAATTATATATTATTATAGGACTTATTTTCAGACGATATTTTTAATAAGCTTGAATTTAAAATCTAATTAAAAAAAAGAAACAGAATCATCCCACTCAATCCGTGTTAGATTCTACTAGTTATTTGACTAATGATTTTTCATCACACGAACCTCATGTGATTTAATTTTTTCCATCAACATGATTGTTATGCTTAATTGAGTTTTATGGAAGTACTAATTATAATTTATAAGCACATAATTATATTGTGTGAAAAGTCTTACATCTATTTGTTTACGGGATGTGTGATCTCTTTAATAAAATTTGAGCGATTTCATCTCTTAAACTATTTTTTTTGTTGAGTTAGACTTATCGAAATATTTGCCCTTGCTATTTGCAGAACATGGCAAATTTGAATGTCTGTTGAACACTGTACACTAGTGTACATGCTTGTGCGATAGATGCATGTGAGGCCAAATTTGGTAAGTTATGCATTTAGTTCTATAACTTTTCTTATTGTGGTTTTGTTGATTGTTTAAATATGAAAATTTTAAATTTTGTGATGTAGAACGAATACTCATGAAGTCAGTTAATTTGTTCTATATTTCATATTTTTTGCACTTCCAAGTTTCATATGTACATATAGTTAAGACTTTTTGTTAGGTGTGCGAATAAAGTTTCATACTGATAAGTGTTGAATTTAAGCATTTTAATATTATTTTAAAATGCTTAATTCTCATGTGTGAAATGCCAAATGAATTGCACGTTTGTGGTGCTTGTCGTGGAGCATTTGATTTGCTCCTTAACGGCATTATATGTCTCGTTATTCTTATCAATTGTGAAAGAAAAAGGGTTTTGACCCTCATTTTAAGACCCCCAATCTCAAAATATGATAATAAGTGCACTAGTTCAAAATTGGAAACTATGAGCATTTATTACTTTAAATTACTAGACTCGTAAAATTAGTGAAATTGTCATAGTACTTAGTAGAGAATTGTTACTTCATTTAGGATTTGTAAGGTGAAATCTAATTTTCCTTGTTTGTACTTATTCATGTTGAAGATTTTATTTTATTATTAAATAAAAAAAATCATTAGACATAAGTGCTTTGTCGAATGATATAAATTCATCAGAAAACAAAAAAGAGTTTGTCACAAAAGGTTAATATGGATAATCCAATTTTTGTAAATTAAATTAATATTTTTAATCAGAAAATTAACGCGATTACGTCGATATGTCCGAGTGGTTAAGGAGACCGACTCGAAATCTGTTGGGCTTTGCCTGCGCAGGTTCGAATCCTGCTGTCGACGAATTTTTTTGCCAAGCCAATTGCTTAAATGGGCCTGTCATCTCATCTGGCCCAAAGGCCCAATATTTTGGGCCTGTCATCTCGTCTGGCCCAATATTTTCCAGAGCTTGGGCCTTTCTGTTCATACGTCCGTTACATTCCCATAGGAAAATATGTGTTCTTTTCATGAAAAAAAAAAAAAGAACTTCGAAATTTCTTTCTTTTTTTTTTTTTTAATTTTTAGCTATACATAAAGGGGAATGAAAGGGAAATCTCTATGGAGATTATACGGTATAAATCAAATCTTCACCAATAAAACAAAAACACAAGCAACCAATCTACTGAATTATCAAATATAAAAAATTTCAAATATTTAATTATCTCAAATATATTACGTAAGCATTTATTCGAGATCTCACGTATCAAATTCGATGGTGGTGCCAACTCAAATTTGATAGGACAAAATAGGAACAACAAAGTAGACTCTTCATGTTAAATGCAAATGAATAAAAATACGGTGCACATATATTGTCGGCGACCTTTCATACACTTGGTCAAATTTTTCACTCTTTAGTCTTTTTCCCCATCCCTCAAATCTCCCTCCCCCAACTCTTTTCTTTTTTTCGCGGGACCTATAAATTTATTCATACTGGATATTTATATATTCACATTAAATATATGTAAAAATGTACTTTCTTCATCCATAAATGTTTGAAAGATATATTAAAAATAGATATTCAAGATTAATTATAATTTGTTATTTTTTTCAGTTTTAATAATTATTTTATTTTGTTTAATTGAAAAATTGTGTAGACTTTTGTTATTCTGACTATAGTAGGGTTATAATAATCAAATTACACCTTGAATCAAATTTTTTCATTGAAGAGAGTGCATGATCTTACTCTGACAAATAATTATAGACAAAGGGAATATATATTACTCCCTATGTCCCTATTTATTTGTTCATATTTCCTCTTTTTATTGTCCCTATTTACTTGTTTTTTTTTTTTGACAAATCAAGAAAAGATAATTTTTTTCCTAATATGCCCTCATTTAAACTTTTTAAAAAATTTCAAATTTTAATTCATTATTTTTGAAACCATAATTAATAAGTATAAAATTATAACTTTCATGTGCTAATTATTATTATCTTGTGTGTTATTTTTAAGGTGAATAACTAAATAGAGATATCATTATATTTATTGATATGGTACAAGTGACTGGTGTGTGTGAGTAGATATTTTCCCCAACCTAGTAAAAGTAGCTAGTATGATAAGTTGCTTTCTTCTAGAAAGCAAAAATAATCAAAGATTTAATCAAATTATGTAATCAATTAGATAACCTTTCATTTAGAAGATTCATCACGTACCCTACACTCATAAATATATCAATATAAATATTACCTACTCTTTTATTTATTTGTCTTGCTTAAGCGTTGAGTCAAATTATATTAGGAGAAAACAAAAGTTCATTATTAATAAATGTTTCCTAGGACAATTATTTTTAATTTGTTTGGTGTGATTATCCTAATTTATCATATTAACAGAGTCTGATGTACGCGAATTTCTTTTATTAAAATCATATTACAAAAATAAGATATGATAAGAATTTAAAGTTTAGGAGTTCAATTACGATATTCTTTTGATCCAAATTTTGTACATATATATTTCAAATCCTAAACAACGTGCTCTTGTTGTTTTATGATGTGTTGTCAATATTTTTTCAAAAGAGTACTTCGTATATAGACCATGCTTTTCTATAGTTATAATATATGCATGTATTGCGCACCATGCTCAATAAATATTGTTCACGAGTGCCATGAACTTTTGGACAAAGACAAATAATTGCTCAGTTGTTTTTATTTTTAAAAGTGACGGATCTAGGATTTTAAGGTGCTCGTGAAACTATAAAAAATATGTGTTAACAATGAGATTCGAACCTTCGTACAACAACATTAAAAGAGTCTTAAGTACCCATTCTAGAACCATTAGGCCAACTATATGATTTATTCATTAGGTGCTTTATGTTAATTTTATACAAATACCTATCAATTTCTACATAGATATATATATTTCGTAACGAAGTTAATAGGTGCTCGAGCACCCGGCGGATACCATGTGGGTCCGCCCCTGACCTTTAACAAATACTATTACTTATCTTTAGTGTTTAATGTACATTATCATGTGATCCTGTTTTATTTTTTAATTTAGATCTCATATTTGAGCGTTGAATGCATATAATCTTATTAAACAAGTTGCAAGCATTTAGTGAATTTTATTTGTTGTGAATATATGAATATTAATATGAATATTGAACATCAGATATCAAAAATTATTTTTAAAAAACAGTAATATTCCTTTAAAACATTTTGACAACCCATTTTAATTGAATAAATAAACTTTGGACACTTATTATTTAGGTTAGACGAGAATAAGTTGACAAATGGAGTCGTAAATTAAGAATAAGAAAAATAAAGTTGGGCAATTCTCTTAATACAATCACTTTTTTTTTCTTTCTAGATATTATTCTAAAGTCTGATAAGACGTTTCTGTTGTAGAAGGTTGGCCTGAAAATTCATTATTTTGGGGAATGGACCAAATAATTGTATTAAAATGATAATTCATTCCGATTAATATAAGAGGCGAAGTTGAAATTAAGATTTACGAATTTGGTAATTTTAAATTCTAGTATAAAAGAAAAAAATATTATAAAACATGGTTTTTTTTAAAAAAGAATCTTTTATTGATATAGTGGGGTTTGAATTCACAACACCAAGGTGCAAGCATTTTCATTCATCATTCCTTACCACCGAGCTATCAAACAATTTTTTTTAAGGAGATTCACAAGTTATATATATATATATTTATATTCTAATATAAATACAAGATCTATAGAAAAACTATTAAATTTATTTGAGACAGCAAACACTCGCTTCGTCCTGCCTCTCACTAAACTCAGATGAAAATGATTTAACTTCATATATATGTTGAATTTCAAGTAAAAATGATTGATTCAGTCATTTACACGTGAACAACATAATGAACTCTTTAATCATATTTTAAAAATGTTATTTAAAAACTTAAATTGCGTATTCAAATAACCTAATATTTTAAATAAAATGATCAACCACTTCAATAAATAATTTTCAACCAAATACAGTCCTATTCGAATTCCTATCGAAGGACGAACTATTAGCTGCAGGCATAAAAGAAATTTCCAAGAAATGAGGGATAGTTTTATTTCAACATTAAATAAAAAAGAAAAAGCCAGTAAATAATAAGTTGTTGATTATTTAATAAAGGGATAATGCACAAGTATTTTCTTAGCATATGTCTGAAATCTCATAGACACACTAATACTATACTAAGGTTCTATTACCCCTGAACTTATTTTATTAATAATTTTTACCCCTTTTGGCCTAGGTGACACTATCTTGTGGGCTCAATGCTGGTTGACTTTTTTTTCAAGCTAATGGCACGTAGATCGAAAAAGGTAAAAAATTACTTATAAAATAAATTTAGAGAGTAATATGACCTTAGTATAGTATAAGTGTTTCTCTAAAATTTCAAGCATATATTAAAGAGATATTTATGCATTTTCCAAAAAAAAAAAAAGTC
Source organism: Solanum habrochaites (assembly GCA_027704765.1). Classification (NCBI taxonomy): domain Eukaryota; kingdom Viridiplantae; phylum Streptophyta; class Magnoliopsida; order Solanales; family Solanaceae; genus Solanum; species Solanum habrochaites. The sequence continues at coordinate 49,832,884 of JAKWJA010002494.1, read as the reverse complement.
AGCTGAAAAAGGGAAAATAGAAAAATGATAAAATGGTGATCATTGGATTACATCAATCAGATTTGGATACATAAAATAATAAGGCATAATAATTGTAATAATTTATAATTTATATATTAGAAATAAATAGTCAAGAATATTATTGCGTACGTAGCCTTGCACAGGAGGAGGAGGAAACTTTTGTTTGTTAGTACAATTAAATGTTATTTTCTAAACAAAGATATGATAATTAATAACCAATGAATAGATTTCAACAATAAAATAATTAATGGATTTGAACAATAATTACTTCAATAATAAAATTAAAATAATGAATAGAATGGAAGCATCATCAGTTGGCCAAGGGTCCTTTTCGCACTAAAGAAGGTAGTGCCTTCTCCTGTTTTTTTTTCTTTTTAATTATTATTATTAAATAAAAGTATACAATATATTATATTGTACTTTTATTATTATTATATAGTAGCTAATTATTCAAGGATGCCCTTATATTGTTCTTTTATAATTTCTGTTGATATCACCCCCCAATAAAACCTTTTTAACATCTCATTCTTAACCAGGAAGACCTCAAGAACAGAAAATTGATTTTGAAATATGTTTTTTATATTGTACTTCTTTATTGACTCGGGGTAATACCATATATATCTTAACATTGAAATCGAAATAACAATTAAAATTTGAAATAAGACACTATTTTTGAAATTCTTGAAACTGGTATGAATGGTTCAAGTAGTACTAAAACTTGCAAAAACAATAACATACGTACCCCGAACTCTGTAATATTTGAATTGTGACAACAGATCGATAACAATATATTTTCAAATCACTTGAAATATAATTATATAAATCTCTAAAATAACTATATAATATCTCATTGTTAACTTGATAAAAATTGGAGTACGTATTACTTATCATACATTACTATATTCACGAATAAATGTTAAAAAGAAAAATAATTCATCTATCAGTAATCAATATACACATAAAAGTTTTCAAAAAATCCACATAGGGTAACAAAATCTTTGGGGGTAAAAAGAAGGCACCTGAAACTGCAAAAAGTCTGACATTATATTTGTATACTGCATTTTAAAGATACACACGTGAGGATATACAGTATATATTTTTTCCATTTTCATACAAGGTAAAATAGGGGACCATATATGTATATATTCATATGGAATACTTTTTTATTTGATAATCATCATATTCGATTCAATTTTCATGAATTTTGATTAATTTTATCAAATATATATCATCTTCTATGAACAACATATATCAAATAACTCTGACTATCAAAGTTATAGAACAGAAAGTAAGAATACCTAAAAAATCTCATTTGCAATATATGGGGAGAAATATTCTTACCATGATGAATGATAATTCAATTGTTACTATATATATTTTAGTAAAATAAATGTGATCAGAACTAAATTTGAATTCGCGTCATATAAGATTCGGATAATTCACAATTACTAACTAAACTTAAAATTGAAAATGAATAGTATTATACTATACTGTTGTATTAGGAGCAGTAGGTGGTTGTTGACCAATAACACCGTCTCCGCCGCTGCCATCACCACCACCACCACTACTACCTCCTATTTCTGCCGCGACAGCACTTCCAGCTGTCGCGACCGAACTGGATGTACTGGGCCGTTTACGTTTCTTCTTTTCATAAGGAATTCCTCTAGCCTTTGCTTGACTTTCTCTAACTTCCCTTAAATAAATTCGAACAGCTTTCGCACCAAATGGATTTGATTCAGGTTTTCCCCCATTTTCTTCATAAGCAGCTCTTAGCCTTCCAATTAGTGCATCAAGGCTACCCCAAGCCTGTTTTAACGGACACGCACAAGGTGCTGGTGGATTTGGGTGCCCGAAATACGGGCACACGGTCACGTGCACTTTTGTTTTCCCAAATTGATCAAGGTACTTAAGGAACTCGATCACGTGAGCTCCGCTGCAACGGGCTAGGGTTAATGGCGGTTTGTGATTCCTTAAGTACTGTAAAAAAGTATTCCAATCTCGACGTTTCTGTGACTCGTATCGACTTGGCGGTGCTGCAGACACCGTTGTTGACTGTCCCCCCTCCGTCACAGCGCTTGCTGGTGATGTACCTATACCTCCTACGCCTTCGCTGCTACCGACAATGTTTGGGTCGGGTTGTTCAACTCTAGATGTTGAATCCATAAAATGCTAGAATTTATGAGGATAAAATATTATTGATAATTCCAATTACTAATTCCCAAATGAAGCTTTTACATAGCTAAGAGAAAAACTCTGATGAAGATCGCCTTGCAATTATATTGCATCTATTTTACTAGTACTGAATACTAGATAGACAGACCGGTACTCTTTTTGCTTTGTCTAACTCAAACCCAGATAGTCACAATCACTCAAAATTGTTATATATGAGGAAGTGGAACACATTCAAATTCAAATTCAAAATCAAATCAAATCAAAGCGAAAAGAAAACCTTACTCAACAAGGCGAAAATTGATTCCAATTTACCCTCTTTTGTTTCTACAGTTTGAAGCAACTCTTTGAGAAAACAATATAGTGAAATAATGGATTAATTTGAATTCTTTCAAAGTTAGATAGATGATGATGCGGCTTAAGAATACACTGAATGTGTGATGATGAGAGTTTTTTTTTTATTTTTGATGAATTCAGAAAAATTAAAGAGAGAGAAAAACTATACAGTATACTGGTATATAATAATAGAAGAAGAAAGAGTGAAGAAAAAGAAAATTGAAAATAGGGAGAGTAATTGAGAGGGTGGTGGGGCCTAGCGGGGTTTACTATTCACACCACCGGAGGCCCCGCCACTCTCATATGCATTTGCACTGTTTCATTATCTTGTCTTCTATTAGTATTATCAAATGTATTATGCCCCACTCACTTTGACTTAGGGTACGTACCCTTCTTCCAAACCACATGATTTTACCATCTTCAATTTACTATTTTCTTCGTTTTAATTTGTTTAAAGGATATTTAATCACGAGAGGAGCTTTTAAATAATTGATAAAATTATTTTCATGAATATCATAAAATTTAAATCTTAAAGATAGAGTTTTTGATAAAAATGCAGATGATCCACATCTCAGGGTCAGGCACCGATAAGCACATTGAACTATCCATGTGGCTGAGAGCCCTCACAGCCCAGGCACAACGACGCAATTATCTCTTTGTCGGGCATGGAGAAAGCTCCAAGGATTACCCTGGGTTAGTAATGAAAAAGGGGGTGGAGGGGATCCGTATATATTGTTCAGGTCGATTAGAAGATGCAAAAATAGCTAGAACTGAATGCGGAAAGTATGGATTTCCTCTTCTTTCTTATGCTCGTAGGTCAATCTATTCGACTTTTTCTTACAAATCCTCTCTTTTCCGCTTTTAACTATGATTGGCGAACTACGTGCATGCCGAAAACTCAATTGCACCGGACAACTCTTCTTAAAGGACATTTGATTATGAAAAATTCTCCTTTTTTTTCAAAATTAAACTTCAAAAATATGCTTGTCATATAATTTTGAAATTTAATTTGAAAATGAATTTAAGAATTTTTACTACAAATTACTAAAAAAAAAATAATCAATTTGTATTCATGGCCAACTACAACTACAACTTTCAATTTTTAATATTTTTTTTAAATTTTCCAATGAAACCACACACACTTCAGTCTTGACAAGTTAGTAAGAAATATTTTTGAATAATATTATCTTAAATTATATAAATATGTATAATATATTAATAGATTGTTTAATCTTGTAAATATAAATTAGATACCTGATTTAAATTTAACAATTATCAAATTATGTTTTGTTTTTCCGCCATTGTCAAATTATGTTAGAGACTCTATTTTAAAAACAAATAATAATAATAATAATAATAATAATAATAATAATAATAATAATAATAATATTCATAATAATAATAATAATACAAACAAAATTGGACTGGAGAGGGTCTACAACAAGGGCAAAGAATAATTTTAACACGAAACCTAGTATTTTTTATTAATTCAATCGCGTGATTTCTTAACAATTTTATCGATACAATTCGACATAATAACGCAATGTTTGTTTTTTTTTGGAATAAATGTCATTATATTTATATTAGTCATGCATAATTTACGCTGACAATTTATATCTCCCCAATCAACCCCCCCCCCCCATAACAACAGCATATACTATTTTTTTATTTAAAGCTATTGCAATTTATGGGCAATAAAATAATTAATACAGTATAATATAATATATGGGTAGTATAAAATTGCTCATCAAAAATAAAATAAGAAATATAAAGTTAATTATTTCCAAATTCAGTGGTGTATGTATATCATTATTCTTCTCAGTAGAAACTAAAAAAAATAATATATCACATAAGATGATAATTAAAAAGTATGAATATTAGAGTTTTTTTTTTCTTTTACCAAACCTACTTAATTTAAAGGAACAAATCAAATCAAAACAGACAAATATACATGTTTTTAATCTTATAATCATTCACTCAATTAATTTAAATTCGCATGATGTATTAAAAGGTAAAACTCTCCATTAAAATATATTTTATTTTTAGGACTCGAAATATGAATCTCTCATTACTGTACTAGGATAGTTATTGTCGGAAGCGGAGCTATTTTGTATGAAGCGGATTCATCTGAAATTTATTTGGCAGAAAATTATATTATTTATAAATGATTAAAATAATTTTATATGTATATATAGTAAATGTCGAACCCCCTTCAGCTGTTTCATGTGTCTATTCTATTGATTTTAAATCTCCTTATTAAAAATCTTGATTCCGCTTTTGATTATTGCATTGTAAGGTGATAATAGTACCTTTTAGAATATATAGATCTTATGATACGTAGTGGACAGGTATAGATTATACGGTATAACCTAAAGTCAAAAGTTTCAAATAAATATTCTTGATGATGAAAAGAATTCATTTTCTTTTTAAAAAAATTTATTACATTAGGGGTTTGGGGAGGAGATTATAAGGTGAAGCATAAAGAAAGGTGAACATTTAAATAGTTAATTAACTGATCTACTCTCTTCATTTCATATTAGTTGATCATCTTGCTAAAAATAGTTATTTTATATTAGTTGATCATTTCATTAAATCAAGAAAACATTAATTTAAAATTTTTCTATATTGTCCTTGTAATTAATTATTTTTTATAGTATTCGTATTTCTTTGAAAATTTTTTAAAATCTCCAAAGAAATTAAAAGGGTGATGTAGATATTCATTAATTATTTAGCTCTAAAAAGTCTAAATTGGTCCAATTCAGAACTTCACATCACTAAAAAGTGTTATAGTATCAATATACCCCCCACCCCCCACAAAATTTATTTCATATCAATAGATAATAAAATTAACAGGCTCTATTAGTTGCATGTTAACTGCATTTTCACTTTTTTTGTAAAACTAATTAATTATCATTGCATTATATACTAATTTCTAGATCTATTTTAATTTGCTATGCTTAAGGAATTTTAAATGCCTCTACGGCTCTACCAATTTCTACTTTCTCGTAATTTTGTTTAAATTAAATCAATTTTAAAAAGTTTTTTTTTTTTTTTGACATTGTGGTTCAAAACAAAACCTTAGATACTTATGTAGTAATAAAATTATTTAATTAAGAGTAAAATGAATTATAATTTTTTTTATAATTATATAAAAGTGATATTTTAGTGAGACGTTAGAATATTAATACTACTTCTTTTATTCTAAATTAACCGTCACCTTTAAATAATCCGCTTATTAAGAAATCAATACATACAATACAATACATCGTTTAGTAAATGGACCTCGTTCTTGTTCTTTTGTTTTTGTTGCACTTGTATAATACACAATAATCACAATATTGTCTTTGTTTTTTTTATTTGGGTTACACTTATATAATTTTTTATATTATTATTATTACTATCATTTTTATTCTATGAGCATTATATAATTTCACACTGTTGCTTTATCATTCCAAATTATCAAAAAAAAAAATATTTTTCTTTACAAATATTTTTTATTGATAAAACTAAAAATTATTAAATTTAAAAATATATAAAATCAAACTAAATCAATTAATAAGCGAATGATTAATGGAAAATTGTATATAATAGCAAACTAATAACCTAAATTAAATGGAATAGCTAGGGTTTGATTTAATTGTGCTCCATAGCAAACATTAGCTAAAATTTGCCAGCGTCTCTCTCCCAAAAATCTTGCTCGCCACTCTCAATTCTCGCTCGCCTCTCTCGCTTTATACACAGAAGTGTATAATTCTGTTTCTGTTTTGTATAAAGCGAGAGAAAATTATATATACACATGCAAAAATGTATATCTTCGTGTTATACACTTAATTATACAATTTACAAACATTTTACTTCAAATATTGCAGAGAAAAAGGCCAACGAATTATACAATTGCGAATTATACAATTGCAGTGAAATACAATTTTCTCTAGCTTTATACAACAGAAGTGTATATATTGTGTTTCTGTTTTTGTATAAGCGAGAAAAACATATATCTTCTTGCTATACACTTATAATTATGCAATATACATACATTTTAATTCGATTCAACTGTATGCAAAACAAATTATACAATTGCAGCGAAATAGGCCAGCAAATTATACAATTTAGGCTAGCGAATTATACAATTGTATATGTATAGTAAATTATACAATTTTATGTTTGCTATGGAGCGCAATTATGTAAAGTTTGTTATAACATACAAATATAAATTTTTTATTTGCTATATATGAAAGTTGACCAATAATTAATTCACTTGTGTGTGGTGCACATAGAATTGGTTAATGACAAAATGGCATCTTGAATTGGTCAAGGGAGTGTAGGGCCACTGTACGAACTTTACTTTTGCAGTGGGATTCCAAATGTCAGTATTAAATAGTAATTTTAGCTCTATATATTATTTTCTCCGTTCGGTATTGCTTATCATAGTTACTATTTTTAAAATCAAATTATAAAAATTTTAATTAATATTTTAAAATGTATTTTTTTGTCATATTAATATATTAAAAAAATTAATTTATAGTACTTTTCATATAATTTTAGAATATATAATTTTTTTGTCCAAAATATTGAATTAATGTAATATAATTTAATTTTAAAAATTAGTCAAATTAATTTTCAAAAAGTGCAACATGACAAACAAATCCAGCCGAAGAAAGTAAATAGTAATTTCCTATCGTGGGTAGCCTCGATGATTTTTACCAAGGAAATTCAACTATATCAATAATATATTTAATATAATCGATTTCGAAAAAAATATAAGTCAAAGTTACAATAATATGATAATCAATAACATGTATAATAATAAAATTAAAGATTTGTACTGATAATAGTGGTAAGGAAAATTACTACACAATGCTCGAGTACTTATTAACCTTCTGTCATAATTAAGTTTCTATTCCGCCACATTCTCCTATTTAGAATCATATCCTCCGTAAGCACTTGTCTAATTATCACTTCAATATTTTTTCGACCTACATCTATCTCTCCTTGAATCGATCATAGTCAACCTCTCGCACCTAATTTCTAAGGCATTTGTATGAGTAGCGGAACCACATGTAGTTGAGGAGTGCCGATCGACACCTCTTCGTCGGAAGGTTACACTATGTAGTTTTAGTAAAAATATTTTTTACGTATATATATTACATATTGACAATCCTTGACTTCTACGCGATTTTACTTCTTTACATTTTGATGCCCTTTAGTCGAAGTTTTAATTCCGCCACTGAATTTTGTATATCTCCTCTTCATATCCAAACCATCTCAACTTCGTCTTTCTCATCTTGTTTGTCACGAGAAGGTCCTTCTCACCTTATTTTAAATTGTTTTAATCTTTTAAAATAAAAAAAATAAATTTATTGTTAGAAATATCATCTCGTAAATAAAGCTTCAGTAATTTTAGTTACCTCTTGATATGAATACTAAACATCGAAAAATTTCACTAAAAAAACAAAAGATGTGTTGGGGAGGACTTGACGGTGGGAGTTAATGCCAAAATGTGGAAAATGAGGCATCTCGTGTGACTCCATTTAATTGCATCTCTCTCTTTGTTTTTCCCCTTTGGTCCATTCATTTGAAACTCACACCAAATTTGTCTTCTTTATTTTTCAAAATTTAAGAAAATGACATGACAAAAGAGTGCAACATTTCAAACGACAAAACTACAAACTTTTAATTGATCAATATTCAATAGCATCGAAATTCTTTTCTCAAGAAATATTTGTATAGATAAATGTTGTTTCAAGAAGGAAAAAAAAGACATTATTCTCTCCGTTCATCAGTCTCAAATTAGTTGTCATATTTCGCTTTTCAAAATTCAATTGACTAACAATGTGAAATTGAATTAGATCCACACAATAATTTGTAATTTTTCTTATTTCAATACGATGAAAAAATACATTTAAAAATATTAATGCAAAGTTGACATAATTTAACTCCTAAAAATCAAGACGTAGCAACTAATTTAGAGTAAAGAAAGTAGACACCCGATTGTTAAAAAGGATTTAATTAGACAATTTAAGTTGCTTTACATTAATTTATTCGATTTTTTAATCAACTTAACAATTAATGCTTATTAAACTTACATGTAGTTATTGTACAAGTGACTTAATTAGTGTGATTACGTAGCTTAACCTATCAACATGTTTACTTCAATATTCAAGCGTTGTGCGTTCTGTATAGGGAAGGTCTACGATTTTACATATAATAAAATTTTTCAAAATCCACAATATTATAGATTCAAGTTAAAAGAGATAAATTGAACAAATATGATTGTACGTCTCTTATTGGAATATACTACTAAACCTAATAAATATTTTTTTATACTATCGATATATAAAACATAATTTTTGAATAATGTGGGAGATACACAAGATAAGATCCTTGAAGTCAAAATAATAGTGCAACTTCATCGTACAGCATCTTGGAAAATTTCCCTCCTATAAAAACTATCTTTTATTATATTTTACCTAAAAGAAAAGGTATCCGATGCCTCATCCCATTAATATAAATTCTCAGACATTAACTTTACAATGTGTACAAAAATGTCAATTTAATTCCTAAACCCCACAATTTCCTTAAATTAATAATTTTAGAAAAGATTTAATTGACTTTAATTTCATGATCATTTATGCCTTCACACTAAAGGGATTCCTTTTATCATCATCTTCTTAAGCAATAAAAAGATAGCTTTTTTAAATGGAAAATTCTCATAGGGTATATCCTATAAACAGCCAATTTTAAGATAAATGAACTTTATTTTAAATAAATAAAATCTTGAAAAAAAACTTTAAGATGGATGACATAGTACAATCATTTGAAGTCATTATTGTGTTTATATATATATATATATATGAAAAGAATGAATAATTTCAAGAATGACAATATAGAAAATTGATGATGCTGATCATAATAATTGAAGATTTCATTAGGGGGTTTTCTTCTAATTAAATTATAGTTAGTGATAACGAAAGATATAATTTTCCAGTATATTACATCACGACTAGGGACCTACTGTTCATGATATTAAAATATTGTCTAGTAGCGGTTTGAGAGTTTTGTTTTCTGAAATTAATTGCTTTTTACATTTACATTTAAGACAAGTAGAATCCAAAATAATGTTAATCTAAAAACTTTTCAACTACTAAATGATTCATACAGGAAAGAGAAGATGGTCACATAAAAAAGGTGTGAGTCCATGGGATGTCGATTCTGGTGGATCTCAAAGGTGATTAGATGAGACATGACTTAAGATACGAGAGTATAAATATCGAAGATTAAAACAAAAAAATAGTAGATAATATAGTATTGTCTAATTACTTATGATTAGCATTATTATTACTACCCACCAACCACTTCATTCTTCAATTTTTTGATTACTTGTTGCTTCCTTTTATATTTCATAGTCATATTGTTGCTATTATCCTTTTCTCTAAATTCTGCATGACTCTTTATTACTGATTTTGATATGAACTACATGAGCCGACAATCTATTGAAAATAATCTCTCTATCTTTACAATACATAAATAGAATTGTGTGCACACTACTCTTTTCATACACTATACTCTACTTATAGAATCATCTGAATATATTATCACTGTCCTAATATAATTACTGTTTCTTTACCTTGAACTATAAAGTGATGATAAGAGGATACGAGTATATGACAAAACAGGAGAAGAAGTGTATACGCAAGAAATTGGTCTATTTATTACTCCCCATCAACCATCCATGTCTGTGTTCCCATTAGATGTTGGGTCTATTTCCAGCTGATAGAGACACAAACCTCGTGAAAGCTACTAATGCCTTATGCTGACATACGTACTACCGAAAAAAAAAATTAGCCCGATGCACTAAGCTTTTACTACATCCAAGATCCGATAAAACCGAACTACGAAGTTTTGTAGGTATATACAGTCTTATCCTGCATTTCTGCGAGAGTCTATTTTCACAACTCAAACCTATGACAGATTACTTGACATCAACTTTACAAGTTACATTGTCAAATTTAATTTAGTATGAAATAGTAGTTACTATTTAACTACCATTTTTATTAAGTTATTAATCAATGTTAATAGTAAAATTTACATTTAATGATCATGTTTTAAGTGATATGATAGTATAATATCTTAAACCATTCGACAACCCCTACAGGCTCAAGCAAGGAGAAAAGGAAATTACAACAGCATTTGTTTGTTTGTCCTTTATTGGGGACTTTTATTCCCTTCACAAGAAAGGACCACTGAATATTTCAATTCTCTGATTCACGTCGGTAGAATATAATCTTTGATCTTTGATCGTTAACTATAATCAAATAATTCGAAAACAAACCAACAAATATCATTGTTCAAGTCCCTATGGATAGATTTATCCCATAACTGTATCGATAAGAGGTAGCAGGTGTTCCGTATAATTAGTCCAGACATATCATCATGAGTAATGTGTCGAGGGTGTTTATCTTCATGCTCTCTAAAATAAGAATCAAATGTGAAATTATTTGTATTTGAAAACACCAAAAACTTTTAAGGTCAAAAGTAAATGTAGGTAGTGGAATCTAAACGTTCATATATCTATCAAAATACTTTTGAGAAGAATTTTTAAAACGCCTATAACCGTGGTTGCTCAATTTGCAACTTTTCTAAAAAAAGGTATTTCCCCTTTAACACACTTCATCTTTCTACTATGATTGATGAATTAAAAAATGGAAAAAAGATGATTTCAGGGAGAAGCATATAGCAATAGAAAGAAACGTATGGAGATTATATTCCCTTTAATGAAATGACCCTTCAAGAGATTTGGATTCTTTAGAAGAGGACCCATCATAATTATCATCATCATTCTTATTACTTTTTCCTCCCATTTCTTCAAAGTAATTGCATTTAGCCACTGATAGCAAGATGTTTTTTTTGGGTAGGGTCATCCCCTTGTTCTCTCTCTTTTTTTTGGATGACTTTCCCACTCATTAACTAATTCCACGGAGTACCTGACACTTCTTACTAACAATATGTACCAGGTAACTTTGCCACCAAAGCTATCACCCCCTAGCTCTTTTAGCTTTTTCTTTTGAGAAGCACATTTTATTATTATTATTATTTTAGAAATAAGAAGGTTGTGGAGGTTATCCTTCATTTTGTTTTTGCTTTTCCTCTTTCATGCCTAGAAGCTGGTTTTTTCTTTTTCCTATTAGGCAGGAAAGAGAAAGAAAGAGTACAGTATGAAACACTCTTGGGTGCTCAACTACATATATTTCCTCGTAATCTTACAGTTCTCTTTTCAACACCTAACACTAAAATGGACCTTACGAGAAGACGCAAATTTGGACTAGTTGGAGAAGTGTCAAACTTGGTGAAAGGAGACAAGAAAATAAGCCACATACAGGGCATGGGTCTTGTCTGCCAATCATGGAAACCGTCTGATTGGTTGAAAACTAGAAAAATGTAAGGGAACTTTATCATATATGATGTCTTCGTTGAAAGGCGTTTGATTAGAGAGAGAACTGAATGATTCATGATTGATGGTTCCCTACTGGACCAAACTATTGCAAAGTAGTCGCAGTAGAACTAAGAATGATTTAGGGACATACCATATACAAGAAAACTAAATAAAGACGATAGAAATGTTTCCAATTTCACAATCATCAGATTAAATCTGGCGGCAGTGATTAAGGAAAAAAAATTATCTCATATGAACCATGGAAAACCTCAAAAAAAAGAAGTTGATAATCGTGGTGTCAAGTCCAACAAAGGTACTGGGTAACTCCATCCACTAAGGCTTCGACAAATGGACAGAAATCACCTAATGTTTCATTTCTGGTCTCCTCAAGGATTTGAATTCAAGTCTTATGGTTTTCAACCCACTTTACTGGCCGCTAGGCTACACCCTTGGGTGCATATTTTTTTTTCATTACCCTGTTTCAAACCATCAAATCGTTCCCAACATATAAATTTGGACACGGCGGAAAAATAAAATGAATCTGTATTTCAAGGAAAGGTTGAAAAGATGTGACAATCAGAAGCCCCTTTCAAACAAATTATAATCTATGGTATGTGACTGAAAGAATGGATGGAAATATACTAACAAGAGAAATAACAATAATTTTACCTGGTTCCTTTAATGACGAAACTAGTCACAAGAGGCAACTGCTAGTGCCACACTCAGATCATTTGAGGTTCCGCATATGTACATTCTGTATGTTTCTAATTCTTGTTGGTAACCCCTTGGTGCATGACTAGCATAGTAATTTTCGCTAAGGTGATCACGTTTGGAAAATATGATCTCTCGCAATGTAGGTTCATGGCCATTTAGAAGATTTCCCATGCTTAAGACTTTCCTCCATGATTGATTCACAGTAGGTGGAGTGAACATGCTTGCAACAACTTCTCTCTCTTGTCGCCTAACTTCTTGTTTCTTATCGAAATCCTAACATAACAAAGTTGCACCATATAAAATGAGAAAGCAAGAGATAGAGGCACACGTAAATTTACCCTTGTTTAGGGAAATATATTAAAAACAACATCTTCAGCCACAAAGACTTAAGCGAGGGTCTGAGAGGTATATGCTGTTAAGCAAGTTAGGAAATATGTTAATAATTCTTGAGTCTTGACCAAGACGTCATTCTCTCATTCTAGTGATAGAAAAAGAGAAAGAACAACAGATATAAAATCATACCTTCTTCTCATCACCACCAATTGATACTGTTCCCATTTTTGGTAGATAGAAGTTGTAGTAGTCATTGAAAATGGATTCTGATAGACGCGGTGCTTGCAAGAACTTCTGATGAAGAGATGCAGCGAGTGTTATCAAACTCTCAACATGTCCAAAAATTGCACAGAGTCGCTTCAGGTCTTCAATATCTTCGATGCCAACAGAAAGGCTATTTTCTGCAACAAAAAGGTCAACCTGTTAATTTACGAGCTCCTAAAATCCTATTGCAAATCAATAACATACTAGAACAGAAAATATACTTTGCAAGCATCTGAAGGTGGCTGCCATAGTGAGGTAAAGTTGTCCAATTCTGGTGGTCAGCTGCTTTAGGCCTCCAAATGACGTTCTGTTTAGCGTGTCAGCTGCTGCTTTAAAAGCAGTAGAAACCATTTGTCCCAACAATTCATATGGACGCAATGTTTCCAAATAATGAAGAACCTACACGAGTTACACAATACAAATTACTTCCAATCAAATCAAGAAGCTACTCCATAAAGGGGCAATTTTTAAAGGGATTGACCAAACTACATAAACATTTTGCTATAAAACTTCCCTTGGCCCTTTCTTCGTTGGTCCTCCTCTATGCCCTAAAACCCTCCCCAGCTAGAAACCCCGACTCGAATTTTCAGGCCATTAACACTGCAAGTGTTCAAGGAAGTCAGAGACTATGCTGATTTGGTGAAAGACTACAACATGTAAGGAACCATCTGTCTGGATTAAAGAGGGGGCAATAGATGAATAGGGCAAACAGATGGAATCGGCTTGTTGAGTTATTCAATAGGGAGGAATGCTCTGGGGTCTCCAAATTTTAGTCTCTGGGGGACCAAATAGTCCACCTTAACTAGTCTGAGGGAAATAAACCCCAAATCCTACTCCAAGGATCAAAACCTGCAATTTGTCTACTAATTTGCTGAAATTCTCATGAAGATTTATGATGGATCACTTATACCAGAATATTATAAATGAGCCTGGGTTATGCAAGTGTGCAATCTCAGTATACCTTCTCTCCTTCTTGATTTGGATCCAGAAGGGGCTTCTGCTCAGAAGCTGGCATTGGAAGTGCCTCATTCCAAATCTTTCTCCATAAATTCCCATGCTCGGACATTCTTTCTGAAAGTTTTCCACGAGGTGGCCAATCGTTTGTTGACTCTACCACTGCATTGGTGTTAGTTACTACCTTCTCCATATTATCATCATTCTCCCAGTCTCTGGGTGAATGCCATCGGATGAAATCTTCAAACACAGCATCAGGATTTGCTGCTTTAAAAGCAGACATATCTATTGCAGAATGCAAAGGATAATAAAAAGTGAATAAGAAGAGAAGATAAATTCTTCAAATATTAGCAAGCAAATGATAATTGGAAATGATTAAGTCTAGTGTGATGCATACAACTTGCTACAGTAGAAACAAAAAACTACATGGAAAATAAATCAAGGATTTGATTCACTTAGACAATTAGGAAGAAATTGTTTATGTACACTTTCAGCTTTGACTAAATCTGTTGAAAAAGTTCTCAATCTATAACATTTTGGCCTGAGATACTTAATCCATTTAAAAATGCTAACAAACTGATAATTAATACAATTGCTTCCTTGTAACCTTTTGACAATTCTTTTGCGAAGGTATTTTATAAATGATCAGCACTAAGAAAGTGATGTCCAAATCTGTACATGTGCAGCAAAAAAGTAACTCAACAAAAGTCTAGTCCTGCTAAACATGCAAGGATTCTAACCCCATTTGACACTTATTAAGGTGTCATATCTCCAGTGATAAGATAACCTATGGATTCCAATTAGAAGTTATTGTTCATAAAGGTGTATTACGACCCTACAAGTATGTCGTACAACTGGTTGGTTGTTCTGTCGCCAAAACACCTGACTATAGATTATGTTTTCACAGTGAGCACCAAAAGAACCATAATGTGCTGACTTTCCTTCCACAATTAGATGACAATATGGACTTAAGTGTTATTTCAACCCGAGTAACAGTGTCTTGTTCCAATAACTCTTGAGGTAAAACAGAAGAATCCATCACAAGATGCACATCGATCTATTTTATGCATTTTCAAACTCTTTAAGTATCTCATGATCTCAGCACACAACAGCCAATAAGCTGAGATCCCCAAGATGCCCACTTGATGCTTTAGCCAAGTGAGAAGAAATCTATAAGTTGCAATGACTAATAAGAACCATATAACCTTTGTTGCTTGGATCCTTCAAAAATGTTGTCGGGTGTGTGTAAGATCCTCCAAGGAGGATCTGGCTGCAGCAACATTATATTTATTGAGGATCCTAGCAACATAGTGCATAACACAGACAAACGTGCCGAAGACAGCAAGAAAGCCATTAAGAAATTAGAAGGTACAGAAGTTCCTACCTGATGACAATATGTCTTTCTCAAGTTGGGCAGAAAATCTCTGCAAATAAACATTAGACGTTCCATTGTCAGATGAAATAATGGTGGAAATGATAAGACTTTATGAAGCAACTGAAGGATAGCTTAACATATAACAACTGTTTCCCCAGGAGATATTGCAATAGGAATCTATGGATATGTCCTTCAAACAAGACTAGGATAGTCAAAAACACAAACGAATACCAAACAGTCCAAATACTAGAAAATTTGCCACACCTTGTGTGATTTTTTAAAAAACAAATCTTTAATTGTCAACTCTAGACATATGTAGCTATTGAATACAAAGAGGTAACATTGTTTCAAAATTTTCTTAAAACTAATAATAATAACAATAACGAGAAAACTTTATGGTGGCTCAAAAGTGAGAGAGTGGAGTTTAGTGAAGAGACCAAAACTTATAATTGCTGAAATCAGTAGTGGGAACATGGAGTAAGTAAGTGTTTGAAATTCAGGAGAGAGCAAAGTAGTTATTCTAGAGTTCACAGTTTATATGCATTTTATTAGTATACAGATAAATTACAAATTTTCTACTATATATCAGGCGGAAAAGAGACTACTTCACCCTGATCATGCTGTTTAAGCCATATCATTAATGGAATGCAATTCAATATATCTTAATCTGCATATTTAGGATCATCAATAAGGATGATTCTCTATCTGAGACGTGTATATGGATTTAAGTACCTAATCATCTAGGAGATGTACTTGCAATGTAGTCCAGTGCTTGTTAGCAATTTCTTAAGCAGAAGATGATGTAAGAATTGGTGGGAATTACAAAACCATTTCTCTTATTGAACATGTTTAGTACTAAACAAAGCGAGAAGTCACAGAAAAAATTATCATGTGTTGTTCTATATGACCTGAAGCCAAGATTCACGTAGTTGATTCACCAATAAACCATTAAATTGGCATTTATATATATGCACAGACTATAGACTTCTTATATAGCAATCATTCTTCATTCAATTACAGTATGCAATGACTCTCTACAAGAATAGTAACAGCAGCATATTTCATGACTATCAGAAAAATAATTATCTATAATAGAGCTTTGAGCTCACAAAAGATTCACCAAGGGCCTCAACGGCTTGAAGACGTTCTTCGTGCATGTCTTCAGTCATAAGTGGTGGATCCTATAAAAAAAATTAACATCAAAAGTTTGCCATCATATCATACGCAAACGTGGGAAGGAAACAGAAGACTGATAAAAACAACAAATACTCAGTCAGCAGTACAAATAAATCAACCTGTGTAAATGGAGCATGCATGTTCTGGTAAGATTTCAGAAGCATCATAGACCCGACAATACCAGCTGATCCCTTCCTGATACATGCCGAATGCTTTGGATCACCTAACTTCACATCATCAGAATGTGCAAAACTAGAAATATCACTTTCAGGATCATTTGGATGATCTGGTGTTGACAGACTGCAGAGAGAACAGGAAACAAACTCAGTTCAGTTCAAAGGGCAGAAATTCAAACTAATACAGATGAGTAGGTTTTTGAAACATAACTAACTCCGCTCAATTTGTTTGTCCAGTTGTGACTTCGCACAAAATTTAAGAAAATAAAGAAGACTTCTGAATTTTGTGGTTTTAAACTAAAGATATGCAAAATGTACCAAAATTTCCTTTAATCTTGTGATCTTAAACATGACATGTGGAAAGTTAGAATTAAGGAGTAGCCAAAAAAGGAAAGAGACATTTTTTTTGGACTAAAAAGGTAAGAAAGACAAACAAATTGATATGGAGGGAGTATACCCACATCTTGCACAAAAACGCATGCAATTTTCCCCGACTAAATTTAGTCCAATGCTGCAACTTTAAAACTTATGGATCTCCGATCCAGATGTAAGGCCTAGACTAGGTAAGCTTACCCCAGCCCCAAAGAAAAGCCCAAAATAAAAAGATGAATAAAAGGAGAAATGGCCAGATCATTTTGGATTAGCCTATCATCCTTTAGGTAGCTGGGAAAATGTAAAGAGAAAGGTCAGACACCCATCCTGACCCGACATCATATTTAACTATTTAGATAAAACATTGCCTCAAACGAGCCTCATTTAAGTCGAAAGTGGGTCCAAATCAAGTATCTGGACTTCCACCAATACCAGAAATAATTGAAATTCCCCTAGGGTGAAAAGAGGGAATATTCTCAAAACAAACTATGACAAACATTAAAAAAATTTAACTAAAAAACAATAAGCAAGAATAAATGAATTAATATCAGTTCAGTTAAACACCCTAAGATACAGCTTATAGAGTGTAGACTGCCGTGGCATAAATCAGCAGGTTTTAAAATTATAGGTGCTTCAATTCCTCCATCATGACATAATCACAAAACTTGACCTTCATGCAGCTTAGCATTGTAAAATAGACAAGAATAGTAGCACTTAAAATGCAGAAAAACTGGAATGACATAGTTCAGAAAAACTAGATTGGCTGACAATCAACAAGCATTCAACAATTAATACAAAAAGTTCTCACTTGCTTTTCACCTGTCACATTCAAAAAAAGAAGCCTCAGTATCTCCATCTTCAGAAGATATGTCACTCTGGATCTGAGAGTCTCCCTATATTATATAAGTTAATTAATATCCTGACAGGAAATTAGGTTATAACAACGCATTGATGTTCTTAAGCACTTAAAAACTTGTAGATAGAAACAATGTAGACGATTGTCATAAAAGTACCTTAACATGAGCGGAAAGGAAAAAATTGTTTTCACCTGCCTTTGGACACTCTTGATTCAACTGACGCTTTTTATCAATGCAAATTGAAAGCTACATATTTGGGAGATAAACCAAAATTAGACCAGATAGATTATTTACCGTTGCCATATCTTTAAAAGAGACTATCGAAGAGAAAGGGTAAAGGAAAGTATCATTCACTAGTACTCACGAAACGTCCATATTAATCAATTTAGAATACCATTTTGTTGCACTTTTTCTTAGAAATATTTTGTTATTCAAGATTGATCTTAGAAACAGATTTATTAGGAAGCTCATGACAAACAGGATAACTACAAACTAACAACTTCAAAAAAATCTGAGACTTCGATTCATGTTTTTGCAAGATATAAATCAGAAAACTTAGGGATTAAATATACATCAAAAAATTCTGGGCTTCAACAAAACTACTACAATGAAAATCAAAGAAACAGTGGGAGACAGCAAGAAGGCAGTGAATGAAAGGAAATAGGTGAACTGACTGAATATTCAGACACAGTTTACATGTTGAAAGATAAAACTAGTTATTGTGGCATTTGGAGATACACTTATCAAAAGCCATAGAGGTATGGAAGTCCTCATTATTTTCTTTATCAAAAAAAAAAAGTCCTGCACATTATTTTCTATTTCTCTGTCAAGCATTACTGCAAGTGACTCACCATGTGTAATTTCTGGTGAATTAAACATGTAGACAGGTCGACTACACCATTGGCTTGCATTCTAGGTAATGGCTGTGACTCTTCCCAACACCAGCGAACTTCTCGTACAAACTCTATCCAGAATGCCGCAATAGCTAAATAGACATCACAGAAAAAATATGCCTTAGGGGGGAAAAGAATGCTGAAGTAACTTAATGAAGGAATATACAAAGGAAGTGCTTTCTTGAACTTTTTCAGCCCATAGAGTCGGAAGGTACCCCTTATATTGCAATCACCAAACCAGAGAGAATGCAGACAGAACTGGCCAAAAAGTGATTCAAGAGGAGAGCCTTTAATGGTACGAGAATTTTCATGATCTCCTTCAGCAAAATCAAGTTGCAGGGCATCAACTGTATGAAGAAATTGAAATGAATACAAGATAAGTCAACTGATGTTTCTCCCTCCATTTAGAACCTAAATTTGGAACTCCAACACCATATTGACATATTATATTCTGAAGAATACACTTCTCAGTATGTCTGATTTCTAATTCTCTTCTTGTTGTTAAAACAGACTCATCATTAGTAGGGTAAACCAGATCAAAGTACACTGCCTAAATATGGCTAGGTCAGCCAAGAATCCAGCTGGATTAACATATCTCCACATCATTTCTGTATGATGAATGGAACATGTATCTAACCAATGAATCAAAGAATGTACAGCAAATATTTATGTTGATATGAAATAACACTAATCTAAGCCATTATCATCCCCCCCCCCCCCCCCCCCCACATTTTCTTACATCTTGGGGATTTAAATGTATAAGTTATTAATCATATGCCTAACCTACAGTAAATAAAATAAAGTAAAGAATCTGAGAGCGACATTGTCCATCAAAATTGAAACCTCAGGAAGCAGCAGTTACCGTTCTTAGAATTGCAATCCAAGTGGGAGACGTAGAAAAGGCTACAACTAAAGAAAAAGAGAACTTGTGATATACCTTCATGAAAGAGGTCTTTAAGAACTCGATCAAGGACAGTTGGGGGAGGTATGACTGCAGTAGACTTCAAATTCTCAGGTCCCGAGTTCTCTATTGCCAAAAATAAAGGAGCAGATTAGTGAACATATGCATCAAGATCAAAATCTCCACATTTATACAAATCTGATATCGCAGCGCAATTGAACAGAAAATTGCAGATGATTTGTTCACAGTTGTAGAACCTGAAATAAAATCTTCCACAAATTTAGCATCCAGTGACATATGCAAAGCGTCAATTAAGAGCAGCAACTGTGATGCGAATCCAATTCTCTTTCTGCCAGAACCATCACTTCTGAATTCACCAAACGTGTTTACGAAGTGAGACTCAAATTAGTGCGCAAAGTTCAGTCCAAACCAATCAGTATTGAATCAGAGGAAGATATTAGATAACATTGAAACCCTTTCCCCCTTAATGTAACAACTAGGACATTCTTTTTTATAAGCAACTATAACTAGGACCTTCTTAAGAAGCTTAATCTTGCATAAAAATATTTTGAGTGTTTTCGACGCAAGTGTTAGTCAGCCAATTACATGTTACCTTCGCAAAAGAAAAGTGTTAGTCACTCGCTAACACCTCAAAAGCAAATGAAATGAATGAGGCAAGCATAAAATGAAAAAGTTAAACTTCGCCATTTCCTAATTATATTTGGCACAATGTCAAAAGCATTACAGTGTTATCTCCATCCTCTTAATGTAGGAAATAGAAAATCACATAATGCTACAGCCTACAAGAAGACGATGTTCCATTCCAATACCTAGTCGATAATTTAGTTGACTGATGAAAAGCTGTGTGAGTGGTAAAATACACAATTTAAGATCTCTTAAGCTACTGCACAGATAAACTGACTTAGCAAGACGAGTCACGGGTTGCTGGTCAAACACAGCCACAACGACCCACGGGAACAGAAAGCTTGCACTTTTGAGTAATAGCATCCTGTTCATCAAGTAATTAAGCTCACGGTCAAAATTTAAGTTCAGCGGGGAATATCCTGTAAAACTATATAAGCTTTCTTGTTGCCAATTTTATCTACTTTTGGAAGAAAAAAGATGAATGGAGGACTAACTAACAATTTTGCTGATGTAATATACTTCAATGATAATCAATGATTTTAGTCACAGTAGAGTGGCTAGCAACTAGTGTAGAGCAAATTTTTCAAAAATGATCACCTATCTTTCACTATATTGAATCATTGACTACTGAAGGAATTTTAAAACATTATCTCGATATATGGTGATTATATTTATTTGCGTGATGTAAATGGCTGCAGAGACTTCGATAGGAACACATTTCACTGAATAGTATGTGCAGATATTTTTTCTTTGTTGACAAGGGAACCCATAGTTGCTATCCTTCAGGTCTGCACAAGGAATCCCCACTACAGTGTAATAGCCAGCAGACCTCACACAGGAGAGGTAAATAGCACTAGGCAAACACCGTGCAACGAGCTCAACAGAGAAAGCAAGCAGGGGGCTTCGAACTTGAAATCCCCCAACCGGGAGATCACATTCTCAACCAGCTGGGTCACCCTTGACAACAATCCATAGAGCTACCATTACATCCACATAGCAAACAAGAATTTCAATGAAACACATCCAGCAGGCAAACGAACACTTGCTAAATCACAAAATTTACCAAAATAATTTATAAGGAAGTGGTGGAGAAGACCCAAGTCTTCCATTTTTCATGAAGCAAGAGTAAAAAAAATGTGAGTATTCATAGTGTCTTACAGAATCTCAGATAAACATGGAGTTATTAACCACTTCTCAGCCTCAAGAGGTGACACATTTTCCATCTCAGCCATTTCAAGCGAACTCTCTATCGCTTTCTCTGACCATACTGTAAGCAGCTCAAACCCTGCATCATTAACAAATACATCTAGTAAATCAATAACGCTAATGGACAGAGAATTATAAATTAAACTATGTTCAATCTCTTGTACCAAATAATATAGCAAAATGTAATAGTTGGATAGAAAACGATTGAAGTACATTCTTACAACCCCCTAAAAGAAAGTCATTCTCTCCAATTAAAGACTCTTAGAAATCCTTTCCATCTCAATACTCTCAATAGCTGAAAGAACGATAATTTTCCTCAAGGCACTCACGAATAATAGTAAGAGCCAAAAACCATATATGTAGATGAAAAAAAAATTGGCTGATTTATTCATAAATGTTGTTCTAAGACGAGCTACCAGTTGTAGGCAAAGATCCAAACACTCAATTATGAGAATTTAAAGCAGCAACTCTGCAAACTCAGGTTAAGATGGGTCTTATGTCACTCCCCCTATTGAGCTCCGACCAGATCTGATAGTAAAAAATACAGTTATTAATCTCCTCAGCAACACAATTACCTCTTAATGGGTCTTCAGCAGAGTACCACTCACTCCAAGGACAATTATCATCCCACTGTGTTCTACTCTGATGGTTGCTTTTGGGACTCTCCCCAGATTCTGTAAAACCTCCCTCAGATTCTTGTACGTCATCATCCTCACTATAGGGAAGTGTGCGATAGGTCATCTTCATCTTGAGATTTACTTGGAAAAGATGCATGGATAGGTCCATATTGGAGAAGGCCTTGACCAAGGAATTCAAAATAGGTTAGATTAGAAGGACACTAGTTGAAGATAATGAAAAGCTCATACAATTAGTAACATAATTCCTTGAAAGCAAGAACAATGCAATTGTCAAGAACATATTATTCATTTGGCTAAAAACTGGGCAGCCATAAAAAGCCAATTTTTATTTTTGTTTTATTGATATTGGCAAACCCCACCCCAAACTTTCCAATGCAGGAGCCCGCTTTGCTCCTTTGGCTATTCAAACCCCAACCTTATAGTTGAAAATGGAGGGTCCTTACACCAAGCTGTCCCTCCTTTGTCGTGTCACAAACATGCCAATGGGGGGATATCAATATGCTGCTCTTTCAGAAATCCAAAATGTAAATATCATCTGATTTAAAGAAGAAAGCACAAAACCGAGATCGGTTAATTTCAAACTGCGCAAAGGTAGCTCATGAAGCATGAAGCTTTATGTACAGCACAAAACCGAGATCAACCAATTGCAAACTGTGCAAAAGCAGCTCATGAAGCATGAAGCTTGGAATATCAAAAGTCTACACGAGAAGAACTTACAAATTTAGAAATAAATAGCTCATACAATCCCTCCAAATGCATAAGCTTCACTGGCACCTGGCTACCTATACGATCAGCTTCAAATCGTCTAGTGAAGAGGGTTCCCATGTTCTGGATGCCAATGTATGCTTTCCGAGAAGGATCATGCACTGGAACAAATGCCGGCCAAAAACTGCATGGTGTGAGCATATCAACCATTTCCTACATTGTTCACTATAGATAGGAAGTATAACAAACATAGAGCCAAGAGTTGAGTTCTCCTTGAAGAAAACCTAAGTACCGATATGATATAAAATTATTCTTTTCTGCATTTTTTAAGCCCCCCTTTTATTCATAAAGCAGGTTTCCCGGAGCCCCTTTTTAAGAGATAGAATGGAAGGTGTACTGAAAATGCTGCATTTTTTATTGGTTGCCACTTTTACTAGTTACTAGCATAATGACTTTTCTTATTGATGGAATCCACCGTTCACATAACTGGTACAGCTTTCCAAGTAAAAGATTCAAGCTAGATAAAACATTACTCACAAAAAACACCATGAAAGTGCTTGAGGTTTACAATACAAAAAATTTAGCCTCTCTTTAATATTTTAGAGGGGCTAAGAGAATCAATACTGTATCGGGGTAGTTTAAAGTATTTTTAAAAAAACAGGTAAATATTGAGTATAATAAGAATAGACAGCCTAACACTAAGAAGGTACTAGGACATTACAACAATAGAGACTCCCCAATACAAAAAACAAAAAGGACGGATTCCTTTCGTACAGAGTACTATTCCTGTAGAAAATCTATGAAATTTAGCATGCTATTTCATCTTTGACATCCTGTAGGTCGTATAAAAAAACTAGAAGCCATAAACATCTGAATTTGATCTTCTGCATAGCATCTACTTTCCCTTCGAAACATCTTGCATTCCTTTCCTGACACCACCCAACAAATACAAGCAGCTATTGTATTCCAAATCTTTCTCAAAAGGTTTCTTTACTACCCCAACATCCCAGCTGCTTAAAAGTTCCTTTACTGAGTTAGGCATAATAAACATACAGTACTGAATAGGTAGGAAAATAAGGACCAACTGACTTGTTACTGGACAATGCAAAAAAAAAAGATGGTTGCTACTTCCCTCTATGTTTTAACACAAAAAGCACCTGCTGCATAATGACAAACCTCATCTCTGTAATTTGCACTGAGTTACGCACACCTCGTGAGAGACCAGACACATAAAACAACAGATCTTCTAAGGGGCATTGTTCTTCGACGGGGTATTTTAAGTAATTCAGGGAACATTTGAAACATCAGTCGCATGCCGCTTGCTAAAGGGAAAAGGTATGACGCATAGCCTTTTGTTCTCGTGATTCTGAACATTACTTACTTCACATTAGCCGCAACTAACATACATTCTATTCAAATCTACATACTAGAAGCAGGAAAATATTCTGTTTCTGTTTATCAATTTCTTCTTTGTTTCAGCCTCATCAATCTCCACAGGTTTTGTTTAACAAATTAACCTTCCAATATAGTGCACTTCTTTATGATTACAAAAATCTCACTGACAGAACAACAATGCTCCAACATAAATTTATTAAATCTCTCACTATGATTTTAGCGCTTTAGCACATGATTTTGAAAAGAAAGATGAGTGCTTCAATTACCAACAGGAATAAAACCTAGGCTAATAACTCAAAAGTAACGAAGTAAATAGAATGGTACAATCCTGTGACAACATACCCAGAACAATTTGACAATGCAATAGCAACTGCACTTAGAAGTTTGCTGGCCTCCGGTCCATCAAGAACCACGCCACTGGCACTTTGAGGAGCAATCACCTAGAGATGAACATTACAAATTCAGAGAGAAAGCAAAACAATATGCACTAAATGAAGGGTACTAAATCCACAAGAAACAGGTCATCTTTCTGTGTGGACATGAATGAGGGAAAAGAGATAGAGATACCAGGAACTCATTCACCCCAAATGACAGTTGCAGATTATGCAATTCACAACTCCATCCATTTCCGTTTCCTCGACCAACTAAATTCAAAAGATTGGTTGATTAAGTCAAACATGAAAACACTCTCGGATGGATTTTTGCAGCAGAATTATGTGCATACCATCATTGTGTGTTCCAAAATAGTACTCCATGCAATAGCTTTTCATCGCATACTTCAGGTCAGTTTTGACCTTATACAGGCCCTCAGCGATATTCAAACTGATAGCACCCTTTCTCTGTCATTAGATAATATGTAAGATACACAAACAAGAAATCGATGAACAACATCGGAGAACCTGTTGGTCATACATCTACCAGAAGTATCAACTCAATGTAATATATAGTCAAGAAAATTTATAAACTATAATTCAAGTCAAAGCATAACGACAAGACTAAGTCCCACGAAATTTGAATTGAATAGGAAATATACATACGCCAGTGTCCGGGAATATCATTAACATTTGAAAGAGATGATTGATCTAACCTGCAATTACTCCGGTACCAAGTACTTGAATATAGTATACAACCAAAGTGCACTAAATTAGGAGAAAAATAAAAGCTGATAACTATACCAGGGTATCCATTGAACTTTTGGGAAGCTATTATAAATACTTTCAGACTGTTCTGTCTGCAACTCTCTATGGGTATAGTTAAAGCAGTTCTTTGTAAGATGTTTTAGCTATCATCCAAATCAATTAGTCAACTATGTCTTAATATCAAACTAGTGAGGGTCGGTTACAAGAAGCCTCTATATCCATACTGCTCTATTTGGGCTCATTGTTTTCCAATACTCTATAATATTTCTTTTAAGACAAATTAGATGTTCTTTGAAACTAACTGTTATCCTATCTAAATACTTAATCCAACACTAACATACAAATGTCTGCCCAAACTACACGGACTCGGGCATACACGAGACTTAATGTAAGTATAATAACAATAGCTAAGCCTAAATTCAGACTATATGGATCCTAATTCCTATGTAAATTCATTATACTTTGACTATCTTAACTCTAGCTGTCAGATTACCACTATTCCTTGAGATGGCTGCAGTAAACAGCAAAATTGCTTCCTCAATTGAAGAACAACTAAGCAACCTTTATCTGAATTATTTAATAGACTTATTATTCAGTCTACTAAATTCAAAAAGATGCTTCAAAGGCCCATTCCTAGCAAGATTTTGTTAGGGACCAGACTAATAACTAAAGTAATGGTAGCAATGCTCAACTACAATCATTAGCATTGTTCAGCTCTCCCCAAAGAGATTGAGAGGGAGAATTTGAGCTTCTGGTGTAGTATAAGTGCACTATTTTGAGTCATATGTATTGAGTGGAAATTATAATCACTCAGATGCAAATTCAAAATGATAAACTATGAATCACCATGTTAAAAAAAATCTGAAGTAGGAATTTGAAAAAAATCATACCAACAAATTCTTGGTGCCATCAGCCAACCACTGCCGGCAAACTGCCTCTATCTCGGATATGAACCTACAGTTATAAATTATTAACTTTAGATTCTATGCCCCTGTATATATCATGATCTGAGCTTTGAGCATTGAGGACACAATCAGTAAATGCAGTAACTTGTTATGGTTGAAGAAAATACCTTTCCCATGAAGAGGCCAGGGTAAAATCATCAAAATGTTCAAACTGCAATTAAACAATTAAAACAACATAAAACCTTCCACCAACATTGAAACCCAAAATGTGAAAATGAACAATCATTTGAAGTAATGCAGCTAAGTATTTCCAAGTTCCCTGCTTTTCTTGCAATCCACCAATTACTTTCCTTACGGCATATACGTCTCAAATGTCGCTCGTTGACTAATAAAAGCATTGAGCACTTTAGAATGCTGGAAACAGGGCCAAAAATACCCATAAACTGCTCAAAATAGCTCAACTTTATCCCTCGTTACATTTTTGAGTAAAAAATTGCCTCACCATCACATATTTGGCTTTAAAGTACCCTCCAACTATCCAAACGGATCAAAAATCGCCTTCCTTCTAACGGATGTTCCCAAAACACAACCAAATTTACTCTTGCAGTATTCCAAATGACACAATCAGTACAAACTACAGAATATTGCTTTAATCTGCTTCAAGTTAGAAACCTAGCTCTTTTATATAATTGCACAGAAAAATCCCAATTAGTATGGACGATTTATTAGATTTTAGGCTTAATGCGTGCTATAATACAAAAGTCGCAACAATAATTTACATGAAATTTATCAACAAAAAAAAAAACAATTATGTAAGTACCTCCTCTTGTAGATCCTCATCCTCAGCAGAGCTAGGCATTTTGCTAGTTGACGCCATTAATTTTTCGCAGAAATCAAAAATCTACAGTTCGTAATTGTTGATCACTAAACGATTAATTAGGATTATACCTGGAATTATAAGATTTTTTATCGGAGAAATTACAACTCGTAAATTTAAACTGGATCCTTTACTAGTATAATTTTTGAAGCAACTCGTGAGATTTTTGGGCGACGATTATGGGTTACATGTGCAGAGAGAGACCTGGAGTGGGAAGACGATGACGGTTCGATTATGACGGCGTCACTTTACGGTGAAGTGTTCTACTTTCGACATCTTCTTATTCGTTAACTACTGACGGATATGATAGTGTGTAATTAAAAAGGAGAAAATATGCACAAGTATTCAGATGAGAATTGAAATTTGAGAAACACAACTTAATTAAATTAAGGTATTATTTTATTGAATTTATTTTTTTATAATTTTATATATTTTTATTGTTTGACATATTTTATGACTTCATCCAATTAAGGCGCATAAAAAATATTTACATGCTAAGTAAGACAAAGAAATGCACAAAATTAGAAAAAAATAAATTTAAAAATAATAATAATTTAATTAACATGTGTATCTCGAATTTCAATCATAATCTAAAAAAATACTTATAAAATTTCCTAAACAAAAAAAGCATCAATGTTTATATTACGCAAAAATAATTTATAACTCTTGTGTAGTTAAATTAATTGGATAATATAAGTTAAAGTACAAGTGTGAGCAAATGATGCAGCCCAATGCTTCGATTACAAGTTGATTGAATTGAATTCCTAGCTTTCCAGTCCTTTTTTTTATACGGTTGAATTTGTACAAATTGTAACTTTAAAATTCAATAATTTTATTGAATTACAATATTAAAATTATAAAATTAAATTCTAACTTTATTTTTGCGTTTTTTTAAATAAAAAAAGACCAAGTGAAGTGGTGGTTGGGATAAGAATAATGGTGAGAGTCATGGAACTAAGGAAGGTATCATTTGTCGAAGACATGATGGATAAAAAAGGGATCGAATCAGATTATTAAGAATTGTATTAGGTCATAATTGAAAATTACCAGTTCAACTTGCTATATTTTATCACATCTTGTCATATGTTGATATTGTCTAGCATTTTTTTTGGCACATTGTAAGAAATTAAAAATAACAATGAAAAACCTTTTCTTAAATTAACAAATAGAAAAATTTATATTTTTAGTTGTGTGGCTTTTTTTAAACTAATAATTTTTTTTCAGGTTTACCTTTGTTTGCCAAAAATTAACTTAATTTATTTTTCTTTAGAGTTCAAATACGTTGATATTCATATTGATGATGTCTAATATGATCAATATCAAAAGACCATAAATTAAAGAGAGAGTAACAACAATTAAAAAATAATCAAAACACAACAAAAAATTGATTGTGCATTTCATTCCAAAAGATCAAACCATCGTACTCTCACTGGCTACTACCATTCTCCATAACTTTTCATATCTCAACTTTTTTATTTCCTACTTTCAAAATTACAAAAGACATAGATTAAGATTTATGTTTTAACTAATACATATAAAACATATAAATAGAAACAAAATTTCAAACTCACAAAATGCATTGTGTTTTTAATGAATTTAATACCCAACTTAAAAAATAGAGCAAAATATATCATTTATTGAAACAGATGGTTTGATGCAAAGATAAAAGAAAATCATGACTCAAAATTTGTTTGGATAAACCGATCGTAGAAACTTTAAAGAATCAATTGTATATAATTTTTAGACAAGACACTTATTACTACAACCAACGGATATGACGTTTATTTGTATAGCTAAAATATGGATTTTGATTTCACAAAAGATAGTAATTGTTCGACTAAATTTGGAAGACAAAAACAAAGCTAATAAGTAACAATAACAATATCACATAATATAAATTATGGTGCGATAATAAAATTGTTTTACACACGATCTTCAAATAAATTTTATAATGTATAATTCAAATCTAATTAAAATTTTAATATTAAAAATTTTGAATTCTGAATAAAAAAAATAATATAAAAAATTATTTTTATTTTTGACTCTTTAAATTTTTAAAATATAGTATACTAATATATCCAATAAAAATAACTTTTGAACAACTATTCGTTCCCAATTTTCAATACAACACAAAAGTCATGGGCTCAAATCTGTCCACACCAAAAATCAACAAAGATCTCTGTAAAGTTATCAATTCAACACTAAGTATATAATCACATAGAATGAAAAAGTAGAGAACACGTGACCTACTAAGCTGCACTATACGTGATGAATAATCGGCTCAAAATAACAAAAAATCATATTACTTCATGATGATTATGAAATAATGTTTATTATGCTTATTTCAAATTATTACATTAGTATCATAAACACTGCTTAATATTTATTATAATAATAATTCAATTAAATAATAACAAATTTAAAATTAATTTTAATAATTTTTAAAATTTATATATACTAAAAAGCTATGATCCAACGGTAGCTAAAAGTTTTTGCATGGGCTAAGTAGAAAAATATCCGAAAAGCAAAATTGAGGGCCACATCCCAAGAAATGCTTCAATCTCCGAGGACACCGAATGACAAATCACTATCACTATTCCATGTTTAATCAGACATAACTATCATCACATTCACCGCTCCGGCCGTCGCTTTAAGCTCACTCTTTGGTCACCGGTCCTATTTATTTCCCCACCATCTCCCCCCTCAATTCCCCTAACACAGACAAAAATGTTACTTTCATTGGTTTCGAGAGTTAAATAAATATTTAAATTAAATAAAAATATAAATATATGTCGAATTAGATATAAATTATTAATATTTTTTTAATATAATTTTAAAATATAATTTAATTTAATTAACTAAATTCAAATTTATCTTTCATTTATGATATGATATAAATAGTTATTTTAAATTTTTCTATGAATGTGAGACTTTTAATTTAATAAAATAATTAAGAGAAGTAAGATAGTAAGGTGATAAGTAGCCGATCTCATTTTTAACTTAGGAAAGTAAAATTATAAATAATTGTCTAGAATAAAGTAAAACTTATCAGAATACAAATACAGTAATGAATAATAATGCATGTTGAAAAATCAACTTAAGGCAATCAATAAGTTTTGAAAATGAATTACCTAAAAAGGATAATAATTCATACAACAATAATTAACATATTTTGGTGTATTTCATTTATTACGACAATTTCCTTACTCTTAACTATCTATATAAATAAATAACAATTTCTCTACTTTTCAGTCCATTTTTATAGAAACTTTTATACCTCTAAGCTAGTGTTCACTTGGAGCTAGGCTCAAATCATATACACATAACTAACTATTCATATTTATTAAAAATCAACAAGGAAGACGTGGTCTTCTGGATCTGCGTGCTTCAACTCATGGCAGCAGCATTGGAGTGCTGGTCCAGTAGAGCAAGTATGGATGAGGACATGGTAGAACAAATTCTAATGAGTAACAATGACAGATCGGAGGAGCCGCCGGGAAATGATTGCTCAGCCGGTGGTGCTAGTTCTACCGGCGCCGGAAGCAATGGAAGTTTTAAAGAGTCCTCTGCGATGCAGAAGCGTTTACAGAGGCTGAGCCGGAATGTATCGGAGGCCATTGCGTCGCTTAAGAACTCACTCAACCTTGAATCGGTTCGTGACCCGCCCTCGGACCGGGTTGAGACCTGCCGGAAGCATGTTTGGGGAAGTGTTGTACGGGGCTTGACTCAGCTTTATCCTGGTAGTCAACTTCCGGAGAAGCTTGTCTCTAACATTCGCAAGCATTACGACTCTTTTCCTCTCAGGTTTAGCATTTCTACTATTTATCAATAAACTCGTCGTTGCATATTTAACGATGATTTTATATGTCTATGATGATTACAATGGCGGATCTAAGATTTAGAAATCCTGGGTTATGAGCTTAGAGTGTGAGTTCTAAATGTATGTCTAACTCTAGTTATAGTTTTTTTTTTTTTTTACATCTGCTTAAAGTGTGACTTGTGGGTTTATCCAAAACTCTTGAAGTGTTTGTGCTACAGTATATACGTGATCGTGAGCATCAAATTGAAAATGGATCAATGGAGTGGAGTGATTATCGGGAATTCGTA
Organism: Solanum habrochaites; assembly: GCA_027704765.1. Lineage (NCBI taxonomy): Eukaryota > Viridiplantae > Streptophyta > Magnoliopsida > Solanales > Solanaceae > Solanum > Solanum habrochaites. The sequence goes on along the minus strand of JAKWJA010002494.1, from coordinate 49,801,293 downwards.
TAATCAATTCCAACTAGTTTATGATTGAGACATACTAGTAGTAGTTGTTGACTTGTTGTTGTCATGTGTAAGGTTTGGACCAAGAGCACTGTTTGGATGGACCACCACCACAAGCTAGATATTTTCCTATTGTGCTTTGGTTTTGTTTGTTTTGGTATTTGCATTTTCTTATATACTTGGCTTGTTTTTGATAGCTATGGGCAAGCTGGATTCGAAATGAAGGATGTGTTTCTACATATTAGATTGATAGAGCAGGCATCTGCAGAGGACCACCCAGCCATCATGATACAAGAGGTGTCTGATGATGAAGTCCAAGGGTCGATTTTCAAGTTGACATTTGCATGTAACTCCTCTATTTCATGGCCTACAATGTCCGGGGCACTCGAAAGCGCCTCAATTTGCTGCAAAAAGATACAGATCTTTGAAAAGAAAGGTTTTACATTGGGCGTTGTGATGCTTTTGGTTCAATCTGGGAAAGAAAAAATGTTTAAAGCTCGTATCGAGAATTTTCTTAAATCAGCCCTTAAGAAGCCAAAATCTACTTCAATAAAGAAGCTTCCATTTGGCCTTTGTGGGACTCAAGAAGAGAACACGAAGAACAGAGAATATGGAGACATTGAAGAGGACTCTGGACAGCCAACTTACAAAAATGGATTCGAGAATTCGAGTCCAAAGGTCCAGCTTCCAATGCCTTTACCTACTTCATTGTTTACAGTCTCAGTGGATGAATGGCAGACTGTGTTATCTGGTGGGGAAGAGATTGGAAAGTGGTTATTGAGCTCTGATAATCTTGAGTTCATCGATCAGATTGGACCTAGTACATTCAAAGGGGTATACAAGGGGAAGAAAGTTACGATTGAGAAGCTCAGGGGCTGTGATAAAGGAATTGCCTATGAGTTTGTTCTTCGAAAAGATTTGTTGGAGCTGATGACTTGCGGGCACAAGAGTGTATTGCAATTTTTTGGTGTTTGCATCAATGAAAATCATGGGTTGTGTGTTCTGACTAAGTTGATGGAAGGTGGATCAGTTTATGATTTAGTGCTAAAGAAAAAGAAACTCCAGACTAAAGAAATAATTAGGATTGCCAGTGATGTAGCTGAGGGAATCAAGTTCATGAATGATCATGGAGTTGCATATAGAGATCTCAATACACAGAGGATCCATTTAGACAAAAGTGGGAATGCTTGCTTGGGCGATATGGGCATAATAGCTGCCTGCAGGAGTATTGACGAGGCCATGGAGTATGAGACTGATGGTTATAGATGGCTAGCTCCTGAGGTTTGTTTTTTTCTACATCCAATTTGATCCATATATATACATTCATATGTTCTCTTTATTCTGGAATATTCAGTAATGTTTTTGGAAATATATTGAAAAAGGCTATTCTTGGGATGTACCAACATTATTTATGGTTGGCTCTCAGACTGCATTACACTTTGAGGGTAGTGATAGATTAAGGGGGAAGAGTGTTGAGATCTTTTGTGCCTTTTCTGGCGGAATACTTCAGATGAAATTTGTTATACCAATCAAAAGTTAAACATAAGTGGAGGAACTTAAATAATTATTGGAAGTATAACAAAGTATTTTTCATATATTGTGAAGTTCATCTTTAGGTGATGGCTTCAAGTTCCCATAATGATGAGTCATCCAGAAAAATCTAGGGCCGTACATAACAATGTGATTCGCTTTCACTGTACTACAGTTTTCAATTGGAAAGCGTCTTAACAGGATGGAGATAGTAGATTTGTGGGAAAGATGTTAACCAAAATTTTAGTGGTATAATTAATTTTAGGCTGTGATAATGGGGTTTGCTGTGTCAAAAATTGGTTTTCTTACATGAGTTCTCAGCTATCTTGGTAGAATCTTTCCATATATGCTGTGGTAGCCTGAGTTAACAGTTACGATGCCAAACTGAGTATCAGCTTGAGGTAGGAGAAGCTGAGAGCTCTTATAAGACAATACCTGGCCCCTACTTTGTCTTTTTTTTTGGCCCTTTGGGGATGAGAGAAAGGACCGTGAGTAGAAAGGGAGAGTTTTTCTGTGTTAGATGTGCTAAATCTACCTGAAATTAAGGTCAATGGAGGTTGAAAGGGCCTGCCTAAATGGCCAAAATACTGTTATGGTGCTTGGCTGTAGATGTAGTGTGATAAGAGGGCAATACAATAATCAGTTTCTACAACGACAACAACTATTTGTGTCAAACTAGTTAACTTAAATGAATCTTCCATATCTATTCTGCTCCATCTAGCCCTGTTCAATTTACTACTCAATTATTTGTTTTTTTTTGGAAATTTAAGGTTCTCTAAAACTAGAATTCTCTGAACTATCCCTGCAGCAATGACAGTTTCTGTACTACAAAAAAAATTGAGTTAGTGTTCATTGAGTGGCATGATGTTTTCCAGTCCTTTGGGTATCCCATTCATAGAATGACCACAAAGTATCATCTAAAATTCTTAAGAAGCATATTCTGTGTGTTGTCAATACATGAAGAGAAGGGGGAAATTACTCTTTTGTTGCCACAAGATGATTTGTTTAATTTTTCTTACGAGAAGAAAAGTTTTGATCTTTGTTACCATTCTGAAAGCATAACAATGTCTTCATTGGATAGGACTTTTGATGATTATCTACTAAACGTTGCCACTAATCCTGGCATGATTTTTAAGCATGCGCAGCATATTATCATATTTACTTTTGCTTTATTTGCTTTATGGAATTAGCACTTATGTTCTGCTGCATGATTATGTACTTTTGTTTTTATTCTAGTAAACAATTCTGAGTTAATTTCTCTTAGTGGAACCCACTTTTTTAATTGAAGATGCAAATCCTTGTGGATGTTTGGTATGCTTTCATTCTGGTGCTACAGTTTTTTCCCATTCTATTGCTGGGAGTGTGGACAATTTTCAAATGAATATATGCAATTCTTTTAGGGGAAATTGTGATATTGGCTTATCCAATTTTATCCTTTGTAATATCATAATAAACATTACAAGGTATGGGTGATGTCTGCTGCGTACACCACACCCTCTCCAGATCCCACTCGTGGGATCACATTGGTTATGTTATTGAATATCATACTGAACATATCAGTTGGTCTATCCCCTAACAAGAAAGCTATGTGTCTGCTTCTTTTATGGTAAGAGAATTATTTGATACTTCTACTTCTTATTCAAAGTCAGTAATCCATACCGAACATATCAGTTGGTCCATCCCCTAACAAGAAAACTATGTGTCTGCATCTTTTATGGTAAGAGAATTATTTGATACTTCTACTTCTTATTCAAAGTCAATAATCCATTAAGCATTCAAAAATTTGTTAGTGTAGAGACCATAATTGCATAGTTCTATTAATTAGTATATAAATTGTATTAATTAAATCTACTTGATCAAACATCATGAGATCAAATTTGAAGCGCTAATCCTTTTAGAGCTATATCGACTGCCTCGGATGTTGATGTTTATGTATGTTAAGATCTGTTTGTTGTTTATCAAAGAAGTATTGCACCATGAGCTGTTTGTTTTTTGCACAATAAATGAAAAAAGCTATAATTTCCCACATTTTAACCATGTATTTGGTTGTAACAGATAATTGCAGGTGACCCTGAAACTGTTAAAGAGACTTGGATGAGTAATGTATATAGTTTTGGAATGATTATATGGGAATTGGTGGCTGGCGAGGTAGCATATTCTGCTTACTCGCCAGTACAGGCTGCTGTTGGAATTGCTGCTTGTGGGCTTAGACCTGAAATTCCCAAGGATTGCCCACAAGTTTTGAGATCTCTTATGATCAAGTGTTGGGACAATTGTCCTTCAAATCGTCCTCAGTTCACGGAAATTCTGTCAACATTGGTACGTTCCAGCAGTAATAGCAACAGTAAGACTAGGTAATGAAAATCCTTTCCATCTAGTAGATGCCGCAATCCCTCGTGTAGATCTTTTTGTAGTATCAACAACAACATACCCAGTGTAATCCCTCAAGTGGATTGTAGATCCTTTGTAGCAATGCAAATTAATTCCTTCCTTTATTAATGATAAATATCCTCCTATCATCAATATATAATGAAAGGAAAAGAAATTTACTGCATTTTTCCCTCTTGGAATGTATTTCCAGCTTATAGTTTATGTTTTGTGCTAGAGAAATGATTGGTTGGGTCACATCTGGTCTCTCTTAGTCCTATTATGGTTGCCAATTTATCATTATTAGTTACTTTTCATGTTGTCTGTACTGTGAATTGATAAACTAGCATAAAGCAGAAAAAGACAGAAATATAAAGATTGAGGCATGGCATGAGAGACCACAAAGTCATAGTAATTTAGGTCTTTTGTGTTTAGCTGCACTTTATGTTTTTATGGTGGCTAACTATGGGTCCCAATTAAGGGTCCTTTCTCTGTTTCCTTGTCACTAGAAGTAAAAACAAGGAATATAAGACCTGAACTAATTATTTTTTTGTTCAAAGAAAAGAGATCCAAATGACATTTTGATGGGCCAACTTTTGAAGGCAGATTCAATTGGACTTTTAACCTCAAAGGCAGATCCGAAGCTGGAAAAGTGAACCAGCTTTTGAATAATATTTGAAATTATGGCCAAACGCATACTAATATTTACTGAGAGCTTGAACTAATTTAATCATTTTCTTAATGCATTGAGTTTTAAGTTTGAAATAGGGAAGTTCTGCATGTAAGTTCTGACAGTATTATCAGACATTATGGGCTCATTTGGTACAAAGGATAAGAGATAATTAATTTCGAAATCAGTTTTAGGATGTGTATGTCATGTTTACTACTTGTGATAAAATTGCGGGATAACTTCTCACTAAATAGTTATGCTAAGATTGTAGTGTTCTTTTATCCACATTGAGGGTGGGATAATTAATCTCAAGATCATTTATTCCCAACAAAACTAAGGATATTGGAGCCGCATCGAAACATTACGTCTAAAATTATTCTAAATAGTAAATCAAAGAATCGGAGTAGGTCCCAATAGAAAGAAAAGAAAAGTACCTAGGTATTTACACAGAACCAACGAATGTCTGACATATATTTTCTATAATTGTTTTTTTTTCACTTAGCATATTTACTTTGTATATTTTTTCTTAAAGGAACTTTCACATATGGTCCCTCAAATATAGTCTAATTACTCTCCATAGCTACAATTTGATAATTACAATCCATAGCTACATGTTAAAGAGAGGAGAGAGGCAAGCAAGAGAAGACAAAGAACAAAGAGTGGGAGAAAGATAAATTATATATGTATATCGGTTAGATCATTGTATATTATACATATGTATTTGTATATATGGTAAGCGAGATTGGGAGAGGGAGGAGAGAGGCGAGCGAGAGATGGCAGAGAGTGGAACAGAGGTGAATTGTATATGTGTTTTGATTAGATAATTGTATATTACACATATGTATCGGTATATTTTGGCGAATTATACATTTACAAACGTGACTAATTATACAAACTCGAAGTCCGCTCACATAATTATTGTATAATGTTAGTCATGAGTGGTAAATTAGCAAACTATATCTATGATTAGTAATTAAATAGTATAAGTTAGCTTAATCGCGTAATTTTCTTTTTTTTCTTACCTTTAATTAAGGTTTAGTCCTAACAGAAGAGTGTTGGTATTTAAACTTTGGTAAGTAAATTCAAGAAAGATTGATGGGCCGGTGCATTACTAGATTTTCCTGGTCCGGCCCAGTTCAATAGCCTACCTGCGGTTGGGCTTGGACTTTAAGATACATGCTTGATTGTTTTCAATCTATCAGACGTACGAAAATGGACTCCAAATTTGAAAAAAAATGTTTTCCTTCTCTTCTTTTTTTTTTCGTCGGACTTAGACTTACTATCCGAGCAACTCATCCTTATGATTATTTTTCTTTATTAACTGAATTTCCCAGATAATTTAGCAGGAACGTAGATAATCCTCAAATATAGTTATATTAAATATAGTTATATTATTACTTGTGAAAAATTATAGTAACAATGATAATGATAATGATAATAATAATACTCATGATTTTCTTATTATAGGCTAGTAACAATTATCCAAAAGGAATATTGCTTTCTTTTACAAAATAATAGGTTAATTAGAAAAGGGGGAAAAGGCAAAAAATAAGTAAAACAAAAGGCAAGTGCTCTTTTTATTTTCTTTTTGGATAATTAACTTATGCATATGAATTATAATACCCTTTCATCTTAAGATCTACATATTAAAAAAAATAAAATTATCCTGATATCCTCATAATTATCCTCATTCATGTTTCTAAAAAACAAATAGTACCAAATATAAAATGAGCATTGTACTACCAAACATAAAATGAGCATTGTATTTTTTTTTATATTGACGATGCATGTAACTTTAACTTGCAAGCATGTGACCAAAAAGTAAAAATTGGTTTGTTAATGTGGTTGCTGTAGAAAAATTATGAAGCACATGCAACTTTTCAGAAACCACTTACTTTGGTTGTGTCAAAAATATATGACCTAACCTTTTATCTTCCTTTATATTGCAGAAGTATGATCCAATCTAACTCCTCTCGTGCCCTCTAATCATACACTTACATGGTCCACCCATGACCCACACCAAAAAAAATTGCCTATTTTTTTCCGGTCTCAACGTATGTCTGAATAATTTACGTGTATCTCAATTATTTTAATAGATACTTAATGTTCAGAGGTGAATGTAAGTAGTATAACACCGAATTCATTTGATTAATTCAATCTTTTGATGTAGAATGTATTCTCTAATGTTATAACAAATACTAGTAGATATGAATCCATCATTATGAAAATACCATGAATTTTGATGCTATATATTATTGTAAGGGGTTTATCCATAAAACTTGGAATTTAACTTATTAAGTATTTAATTGTGAGTATTAGCTAAAAAGAAGGAAAAAAAGATATATTTTTCTTAGTGGCCCTATTCAAGCAAATTGATTTTCTTGTGTTTATTTATGAACTTTTCAAATTTAATGTATATGTGTCATCCTGTGTTAAAATAAGATAATGTAATAGAAACAACATGGTATATTGAAGATCAGACAATTGTAAAGGTACTTTTGATATATTATCTATATATAGCTTATTTATCAGTTCTCTAATTAATATTGAATCCAATCAAATACTTTTCAACTATTAATTGTGAGTAGTACTATTAAATTGATATAAACAACAAATATATATTAATTTAAGTAGGGTCGACCATACATTTTAAATATATTATACTTTTTTGGGAATTTTACGGAGTTTGAAGTTAAATATGAAGTTGTGTCTGGATATACTTTTTATAAAAAAAATATTTTATCATTTTTCTTAAAGGTATTTAAATACAACCCCCTCAAAAGTAAGAAGTGAGCCGAAAAACAAATTGTAAGTTGTTTTCTAAATTTGAAATACAAACTTCAAATTTAATTTAAATTTTTTTATGGCTAAATACAAAAATTTAAATATTGTAATATGTTATTTTGTTTTTTTTTATTTATAAAAAGTGAATAATTAATCAAACGAATCGATAATGTATTTTTATAATCTTCAAACGAAAATGTGAATAAGAATTTATGTGATGGATGTCTCTCCCACCAAAAGTTTAGATAAGAATATATACATTGATCCTCATGATTAGTTTTCTCTGTGGTGATTAAGTACACATCTCACTAATGATTAATTAGTACCAATTACTAATTTATAATCTCAATCAAACTTGTTGAAACTGAAACTTCAGCACAAAGATGGAATATGTTTTCATCTTTATATTAGGTGGTTGGATTATATCAAGAAGGGTAATAAAAAATACATATAATATTTGTATATACTATGTATCTTATGTATGCCTAAATTGTCAATAACAACATTAACATGCTCATTGTGATTTTATAGGTGGGATTTGAAAACGGTAAAATGTATGAGGAATTTGTTCTTATTTTTGTGGAGTAGAGATATAGTTTTCCATAAGACCTTCACTCAAAAAAATCGAAACAAAATATGCTTAAATTGCCCCTATTAAAAAGTTAATTTACTAAAAAAAGGATTAGGAAAATAACAAAATTGGAATTAGAGTTCTAATTGTAGATCCATGAGAATTTAGTCGATTCAGTCAAAATTTAGTATTTTTGTCAAGAACTTTACTTAGTATATTTCAATAACCTATATTTCTTTTTATAAAATTCACGATTTTTAAATTTAAAATTCTGAATTAGTTAATTAAAAGTAAAACTCGTGGCAATTTTTTCTAACATACCCAAATCTAAAATTCCATTTTCTAGACAATCCACATGCTTTCTCATCCTCTCATCAGTACTCATAAATACACATTTTAATTCATTCTATGGATGGCTAGATTCTATTATATAGTACTAACTACTCTTGAGTTTGAAGATGTAACTATTATACCAAACTTTTTTTAAAAAAAATTGAGTCATTATTATTGATCATGTAGCTATCCAACTTTTAATATGTTCAATAAAATAAGCAATAATGTCAACGTTATGAGTACCAATGTTTTAGCTAGCTCCTAATGATAGTAGGAGTAGAATTTCACATCCATATTGTCGTTGGTGTTAAAATGTTTAATTGTCAGCTTTAGATGTTATTTATTATTTCATTATATTATCAATATATCTCTCACGTGTGAGTTTGATTTTTTTTTTTATGGGTTAAATATATAATTTTTTTTGTATGGATGATTGGAGGTAATATTCAATCTCAGGACCCTGCGTGCTCTAATACTATATTAAAGTGTGTAATCATTTCATCTGAAAACTTCAGCGGATTGAGAAAAACACAATTTGATTATTTAATTGTATTCTCAACCATTGGGACCAACATCTTCTATAGCTTCTGTCTAAGGGGTCGTTTGGTACAAAGATTAATAATGCATGAATTAGTAATGCCGATTAATAGTACAGGGATTAGTAATGCAGAAAATATTTTTATCAAGTGTTTGGTTCATTGTTTCCACCTCATCTTGTGTTTGGATTAGAACTTTATAATAAACTCCTTCCAATTATACCCTTGAATTATTATGCAATTGGATTAAGGTAAATAATTGTCGGACAATATTTTTTTATGCCCTTCTAACTAGCTATGAAAAGAACAATTTTACTGTCATGTTTGCCTTTTTTTTTACTTAAATTATTTGAGAATAAATAATTGTCATTTTAGTAAATTGATCACTTGCAAATTGTCAATTTTTAATTTTTTTTAAAAAACTATCAACTTTTAAAATTGAAAAGACGATAAACAATAGTAAAATTAAATAAACCATCTACATTTTCGCATAAAATTGCAAGTTGTAATTTTAATATGTATTTAATTTTATAAATTGTTCAAAATACAAAATATTAGAAAACCGCACAAATATTTTAATTATTTTATTTATTATCTTGATTTTATATTTTATGATTGTGCTAGTAAATTTATTTAAATAAATTAGCTAACAAATTATTTAGAGAGAGATGTTTGATATCCTTTGTGTTAGATAAGACCACATATGATGTATTAAGTTATCCATATATTAGGTGTGCTTGAGTTGAATTGGTGAACCAAATATTATATTGAGTGGACTAAATTTTAATCCAAGAATTATTTCAATTAATACCTCCTATCAAACGGCTCCTAAATGTCTCCCTCTCTTATCCTCATCAATCGAGTAGTCATGATGATCAAATCTTTTGGATTTTTTTTAATATGTGACATCAAAACTACAGATAAAAAATTCTAAATTAACCTATGTACGGATAAAATATTAACTATCAATTATTGAATTACCAAATTTAAAATTTTAAAAACTTAAATCGAACATCAAACATTGATCCTACACTATAATATTATTTAAGTCAAGTCCACAAGATAAATTTACAAAACTTTTGATATGTTACGTGAGTGACATTTTGCTAACGGGTCAATTTAGGTTGTAATCCAAACCGACCCATTTCGTAAACGGGTCAATTATTTGGATTATTCAATGAGTCGATTAATTACTGAATGACTTCTTTTTAATGATTCTAAACTTTTTTGGATGACGTTTCGTTTTTATTGCATTTACCTAATTAACTCTATACATTTTTCTTATATGTAAATTAACTATTCTTTGTAAAATGTTTACTAATTAGAATAAAAATCATAGAAATTGCATTTTTTTTTTTTTAAAGTTGGTAATCTACGAGACAGATTTTAGTTGCAAGTTTTAAAATCTCTCATATTTTATGATTTTGTTGACTTTTCAGTTTAGAGAGCTAGACTTATATGAATATTAATAATGTAATAGTAGTTATAAATAAATTTATGTATTAGTTATGTTGAATTTTTATCAGTAAATGAATAAACTTAAATCAATATAATTAACATTATTATTAATGTTGTTAAGCCATTCAGTCAAAACTCAAATCACTGTGAAGGAAAAACTTAATTGGATATTAATAATAATGTCACGACTCAAACTAAATCGATTGTTTTTAGAGAATTTTTAGAAAAAATCAAGTAAGATAATGTATACTTTTAGTCTTAATACAAAATTATGAAGCATCACATGAGTGTTAAAATTAGTAAGAGAATTGAAATATTAAGCACTAGAAAAGGGAATAGCCTACCTAATTATCGTCAATATTGTCACACAATTATCACCCTCTTATAACCTATAGTTTCATATTGAACGTATTTGCTGGAAGCCAATAAAATAATTGTCAAACATATTTAAAGAGATATATATTAATATATACTCTTTTCAGCCAATAAAAAACAATTTTAATACGTAACATAAAACATTACACTAAATTTTGAAGTTAATACTTAAATTTAAAGTTAATAAATTTAAAATTTTAAAAAGTAGCTCAGAATATTTAAAAATTTAATCAAATAATTATCTGAAGATAATTTTTTTAATTTAATTCAAAAACTATGACCAAAACCTTTTTTGACAGATTTAAATCGTATGGCTTTTTTTTTTAGTTAAATTTCCAATTAATCAAAAAAAAAAAAAAATGAAAAAATTAGTCAAACCAAACATGTGCAAGTCAGATTTCATCTCCATTATAATTATTATTTTATCTTCAAAATCTACTTTTTATTTTTTTTTTCTCTTCCATTTTACATAATACTTTTCCTCCATATTTTTTTAAATCCCAGAATAATCCATAGCAGTTTTATTTTCTTCCTTTTTTGCCTTTCTAATTAGCACTATGTAGTGAACATATGATAAATTTTTCATTACGTGATAATTTATAAATTATATAAAGGATAAAAATTTTATTAGATAAGTTATAAATCGTAAGCTTGATTCAGAAAATATTAAAGAAAAATTAATTTTAAATTATTTGTGTAAAAAAATTACCATCAAAATGACTTGAGTCATTCGGAAAGACTCCTTATTTACTTCTGTACATTTTTTTTAATAGTAGTAACTGATTTAAATATTATATGATAATATTTATATAAATTAATACTATACTATATTATTAGATTTTGCAAATAATTAATAACAAGTATAAAATTTATATTAAAATAAAAGTAATTTTCACCTTCTCTGTTAGCCACTGTCACCCCCACCCACCCTTAACACTGACGCCAAACCCTTCTCCTTCTCACTGTCCCCACTCCCATCTTCTTCAACAATATATTTTCTTCCGTTTTCCGCCATTGATTTCTACCGAGAAACCTCAATAATCAAGTTTCAACAAAGTTGTTCTTCTTCTTATTGTTGTTGATTCAGTTCTTCGATCTCTGCAAAACCATGTTGGTAACTCGAACCAAATCAAAGATTTGGAATCACAGCACCAATTCCCCCAAATTCTCCTGTCCTTCTTTCAAAGATATTCAAACCCTTTTCTCCGACGATTCAAATTGCAATTCACCCACTCCCAACAAAAAACCCAATATCTTCCATCGTGTACGCCGTGTTAGCGCTGTTCTTCGTGCTCTATCAGTCCGACCGGGACCCGATTTGCCCCTCAAAACCCTACTCCCTCAACCCGAAACAAATCTCAAGGAGACCCGTAAATCGGAGCCGTTGATTCAAATCCCAGGAGCTGAGAAAAAGATAGTGATCTACTTCACCAGTCTGAGAGTAATTCGTTCTACATTTGACGATTGCAAAGCCGTTCGAACGATTCTCCGTAGCTTCCGAGTTTCGATCGACGAACGAGATGTGTCCATGGATTCTGGGTTTATGGAAGAGCTAAAGACGATATTGGGTATCCGTGAAAAGACGAAACCGTCCTTGCCGAGAGTTTTCATTGGCGGGAGGTACATTGGTGGTGCGGAGGAGATTCGGCAGCTACATGAAGCAGGTGAGCTGAAGAAGTACGTTGAAGGACTGATTCCGGCGGATTTAAGCACGTGTGAAGTGTGTGGCGGCCATAGATTTATCCTCTGTGACGAGTGCAATGGTAGCCACAAGTATTATAGCGAGAAAGGTGGATTCAGAACTTGTACGGCTTGTAATGAGAATGGTTTGATCAGGTGCCCATCTTGTTACTATGCCCCAATTACACTATGATTAGATTAGCAAGCTCTATAACTATATTTTAGGCTAGTCAGAAAGTATAAGCTGAAAATGAAGTTGAAAACATTATACACTTCATTTTCTTCTTCTTTTTAATCTTCCATTAGCAGCTTTTTTGTATGATTAATCTCTCTTTCTCTTCTTCTTTTTTCCCCTTTTTGGTGGAGGTAGAGGGAATTGGTGCATTGGGTGTGTTTATATGCTAAGAAAGCAGTTTGATTAGATGCAAAATGTTATCTTTAGTTGATTTTTCTATGTATTTTTTTCCCCATAGTTTGCTTGATTACAAATATGCTGTGCCTGAGCAAGTTGTTATTGATTAGGGATAACACTCTCTGCTTAACAGAGTTCTAGTGTCTTAGTCGTATCCATTATCTGTATATATGTGATGAAGTTAAGTTCTATTAAAATGTCTTTCTGAAAGTTGGTTAGCAATTTTGCATAAAGATAATGAGTAATGACAATCAAAAATCTTGCACATTGCCTCATTTTTTTGGGTTGGCTCTAATTCGACAACAACAAATCCCATTAGGTGGGGTATGGGGAGGGGTAGGGTGTACACAAACCTTTATGCCTATCTCGTGGAGATAGAGATAGGGAGGTTGTTTCCGATAAAGAAATCATTACATAACTTTGAATTCTGGTTTCTGAATATTGATTTTGCTTGTGACATAATCTATAGAATGTGTTTAGCAACTTTGAGGCAGGGGTCTAACCTCCGCGTATAGCCCTAGACCCCTTCCAAAACTATCTATTTCTATTTTGTTTTCCAACAATGCAGCTCGGAAGAGTTTGCATATGACCGATTATTCTATTAGGTATTTGTTCTCTCCCTCTCTCACTAGCGTATGTAGTATGTACAAACTCTGCCATTAAAGCTTAGACAAATGGATTCAGTTAAAATTGGTTTTCTTGTATAGTCCCAAGTCTTGATAGATAAAGTTATCGAGTAATTATATCTGTGTTGATGAAAGGTAGTAGGCATTTTGGCAACATTTTGATATTAAGATTGGGTGATATTCCTTCCCAACTATAGGCGTTTACTGTGAGCTAGAGCGTCAAGGGAAGCTTTCTAGCCTGAGAGTTGTGGGCTCTTCCTTGTTGCAGTAACAACTATTATGCTTACAGGAGAAACATATTGTTTACGGTGAAAGCATCTTTTGAATGAAAATACTGACATGTACATTCAAACTTGGGTGATATGAATTATATAGTGCATGTGCTGGTGGTTGTAGCAGATAACTTGATGAAATAGTAGTTGAGGTACATGTAAATTGCTGGGACATTACTGTCACCTCATCGGTGTTTTTGCCACTTTAGATAATATCAACATGCAGATACTTATATTTCACGCATCGATGGTGTTGTGATATGCACCATTTACCCATGTCTTCTCTCCTTTCCAGTAGCTCGCCTCTGTTGATCACCTTCTTTTAACATTGTTTGCCATACCCAAACACCTCTAATTCCAGAAATCTTTGTCCTTCATCTCACAGAGATAAATCATCAAACCTCATAAAATCGAACAAATACGAAAAAAGAGATGATGATATGATCAAAAATCGAAATAGATAAAGAGGAGAAATGTGTGCGCATCTGGCTAGCCAACTAACATTATTTCGTTAGATTTCCCAATTTTTCTGTGAGACAAGACCAAAGGGAAGGCCGGCCGGAGTCCCAGGAAGAGGATCAATATTTTTTTAAAATTTATAACACGTGTCACTTAATCAAGCATTGAGATAAAAAAATAAATTGTAGGTTTAAAATTTACCACCTTTCTTTCAATTCGTTTGTCTTTCAACAAAATAATCCTTTACGACTCTTTGATTCTTATATATGGGAGAAACAAATTGAAATAATGAGTATCCTTTTGTTAAGTACGTGCCTAGGTACATATTCTTAGTTTATATGCGCCACCAGTTTCAGTTTGGAGTTTTGTACAATTTTTGGCCCCATGTTAGGATTTGGTAGTTGAAAATATTTATCAAAGGGATATATTTTTTTACAAGTTAGAAAGGCAAAATATGTATTAATTAATCGTAAACAAAATTACAGTAAAAGGGAAGGAAGGAAGCATTTGATGGATGCGGACCGGGTCTTGTTTACTAATAATAAGGCATTTCAAAAAGTCGGAAAATCGGAAACCCCATTGCCTGGCGCTGATCATAGCGTTTTTGTTTCGATTTCTGGAAATCATGTTGCTTAGTCGAACCAAATCAAAGATTTGGATTCACAACAACGATTCTCCTAATTTCTCTTGTTCTTCTTTCAAAGATATCAACACCCTTTTCTCCGACGATTCTGATTACAATTCACCCGTTTCCACCACCAAAAAATCCAATATATTCCATCGTGTCCTCCGCGTTAACGCCGTCCTCCGTGCTTTCTCTACCCGTCCCGCATCCACACCCGAACCGGAATCAACAACTCCGAAATCCATTCAAATCCCAGCAGCTGAGAAGAAAATAGTGATTTACTTCACCAGCCTCCGAGTAATTCGTTCTACATTTGATGATTGCAAAGCCGTTCGATCAATTCTCTCTAGCTTTCGTGTTTCGGTGGATGAACGAGATGTGTCCATGGATGCTGGGTTCATGGAAGAGCTAAAGACCATATTGGGTACCCGTGTAAAGACGAAATTGACCTTGCCCAGAGTTTTCATCGGCGGGAGTTATGTTGGTGGCGCAACGGAGATTATTCAGCTGCATGAAGCCGGTGAGCTGAAAAAATACGTTGAAGGGCTGACTCCGGCTGAATTCAGCACGTGCCAAGTGTGTGGAGGAAATAGATTTGTTCTCTGTGAAGAGTGCAGTGGTAGCCAAAAGTGTTATAGCGAGAAAAGTGGATTCAGGACTTGCACGGTTTGTAATGAGAATGGTTTGATCAGGTGCCCTTCCTGTTACATCCCGATACTCTGAATGCAATCGTTAACATTGTTTTCATTAGATTAGTCAGAAAGCATCAGGTGAAAATTTCAGTAGTAGAAGGAATGCTGTGCTTATAAAAGTAAAGTAAAGAAGGCAGTTCAGTTTTTGAAAAATGCTCTCTTTAGTTGATTTTCTTTCTTCGGTGTTTGCTTTTGACATAGTTCTGTAAAGTACTAATTAAAAAGTCACTACAACTATGTGGGATAATACATGCTAATTATGCATGAATTGTGATGTTGTCCTTCGGTAAATTTCGTAGATTTGTTTAATTTTTGGTTGTACTGATTTTTACATATGCGATTATGTCTGTGTAACAATTGTTTGTGCTTGGTGGTTTACTCATATACATTAGGTTGATGAAGTATCGAAGGGTCCCTAATTGAAGTTCTTATAAAAATCCCTTTTAATGACACTCAAATGTTGTTCATTGATTCATCTAGACGTGTTCGACTTTGCTTGTGGGCTGTGGCCTATTTATTGATCGTCTTAGCAAAAATGTGTTGTTTGGGCAGGGCTAGTCTCCTTATTAGTCCAATACCTCTTCTACATGAGCGAATTCAAATTTAGACATGGTATGTTACAAGTATTGGTTATATAATGTGTATTTAACTCCATCAATACTTGTTTTCAAGCATAGATAGGTCAATCCCAGACATTTGGTTTACCAACCTCTCAAATCAGTTGTTGGATCCACCATTTTCCTTTTACACTATCTATTTGCATTAGTCAATATATTTAGGTACCATTTATACTGAATGGTGTTTGTAACAAGCGTCGACTTACCTTCATTGGTTAAATATTAAGTTTTTATGCTCTCCCTTCCCAACTATACATGTTTATTTAGATGTTGAGAGTTCTCGAGCCACAGAAAGCTTTCTAGTTTGAGAGTCGTGGGCTCTCCCTTGTTGCTGTAAAAACTATAGTTGTAGGTGTATGCTTAAAGGACAAACATATTGTTCATGGTGAATGCATCCTTTGGAAGAATATAGCTGGATGCCTTTCACTATCACAAATGAAAATCTTATAATGGAAGAGTAAGCTCTGGCCTTGATCACAATTGACCTAATTCATCCTACCTAATTATTTTTGCCTTCACTTGTAAAAGTGTAAAATGATACTAACTGCTATCATGGCCAGCTTTTTCATTTGAATTTTTACAATAGTTTAAATAGCTGGCAGACAGCGAAAGCTGGTGTTTGAGAAGAATGAGTATTTGAAATTGATCAAGCTAAGATAGTATCCCCTGCTTTAAGGATCCAACTGCAAGTCTAGTTGGACTAATTGCTTTAAGGATCCAACTGCAAGTCTAGTTGGACTAATTCATTCTTCTTTGATGTTTGAATGACTGCCACCAACAATCTTGGTAAATGGTAGATTACTGTCATTCCTTAGGGTTAATTGTTTTCTTTTCTCATTGTTTGGATATTGAGGTATAGTAAAAACTTACCCGTACTCAGGTATTAAACCAGACAAATTGACTTGTCACTTGAAAACTAAAGTGACAATGCATTTATAGACGACATATAGGTTTTGCATTTGTTGGTTTGATATAAAAACGGGGTGTTGGTAAGTATTATGTACACCACGAGGCATGTGACAGTTTTGAGGTTCAAGAAGAAGCAGTCTACATAAATTATGTACTGAACATTGTTCTCTTCATTGAATCACTATTAATTGTCTTTATTAACTGGAAGCACATTCATGGCCCTCCTTAATGATCTTTGATGTTGTAGCAGCTAAATTGTAGCATTGTGCCATAGCTAGGTTGGTATTAATTTGTGACATTGAAAGTGTTGTAGTTATGAATTTGAATTGTATACAACAAAGCGTTTACGTACACTTTACTCTCCCCAGATCCGTGTTGTTGAGTGTACTTTAATGGGTTGTAACAAACCAACAAGAACAGTTTTGATATAGATTGTTGGATTAAGAGGGCTTTATGTCCATTTGCCTTTCAACAAGAAAGCAAGTAGCATGTGCTATCTTTTCCTTTTTCAGTTCTTTTCGAAAAGAAACAAACTTTGCTTTGTCTTTAGTAGTAGTACTACATTTTTCATGCACTTGCTTCAAAAATATGCTTGGTCAAGGTCCCTTAACTAACTCACGAGGTGCGAATTATTAATTAAAATTTATATAAGAAGAATTGACGAAAAGAGTATGGATGAACATTTTCTTTAACAATAATGACACAGATGAGTTAAACTTTTAACAGATGACATAAATGAGCCTTTTCTGAAAGTTCGATGGCGTGTTTGAGCCTCAAATCGCCTATTGAGAATCGATGAGCCAAATTCTCTTTTGTACAAAAAAGAAGAGTTGCTCCTCCATTTCATTTTGTACAAACACATTTTTCATTTGTTTAAAAATCAATGACATTTTTTAATAATTTAGTTCTAAACTTTTTATATTATCGTTAACATATGATTTTGTATCCTCAAAAATGTTTATGATATATTTCAGACTATAAACTTTTTTAAAAATATTATAATACAGTGGACAAGTAAAATAAACCGGAAGTAACTTTTGAATGGAAGAAAGATGATCTATGAGGTAGAGCTATAAACCAAAATAGTATACAATAAATCATAAATGTAATGTGAGCTAGCCCATTTCTTCTGCGGCCTTAATGGAGTAATTATTTTTAATTACGTGAAGTGCTAGTTGGTTGTTTAATTTATCTGAACTTTTACTATATTGATGAAAGATTTGATTCTTCACTTTATAATTTTTTTCTTTACGATATTGACCTCCATCGACTATTCAATGGTATAATGGTGTACTTAATTTTTTCTAAACTCATCTTTGTGTAATTATTACCAAAACAATGTTATGTGAATGTATTCCTATAGTTTGTATTAGGGGCGTCAAAAATGAACTCAAATATAGGTAACTCGCTCAATCCGTTCAGAATTTTAAGAGTTGGGTTCAATCTCAAACCATTCAAGCATAACCCATTTGAAGAGAATTCTCAATTGAGACCAATTTAATCTCCAATTTCAATCCGTTTAAAAACTTTTTATTAAGATATGTTCTTATATTTAAGATATAATTATTATTTGTTTAACATTTTTTAGGGATTATCTATCCTTTTGTTACTTTTTTTTTTAAAAAAAAATTCTTGAGCTAAAATTCAAATTTTGATTATAAAGTTTTAAAATATAAATATGTTAAATTATTGAGATTAATCGGGTCAAATTTACGGGTGAAGATTCAACCCGTTTTTTGCCCATTTGAGTCCAAAGTAAACTTGGTCGGGTCAAGACCCCAACCCAACTTTTATGTCAACCCATTTTAATATCCTCAATTCCAACCCAAATGCTCATTTGATACCCCTAGTTTGTATACATGTATATATAAAAAGAGACAAACTTATGTTGGACATGTTGGGCCTTACCTTGCTAGTTTCTAAATATATAAACCTAGAAATCTTCGTATAATTTCATTTTTCTAACTTTCCATAAATGAGTAATTAAAATGAATCAGGCATGAAGTAGGATTAGTAAACAAAACTATTAGTTTCCTTTTTCGAAAAGACTAATTAATTAATTCATATTACAAGTTACACTCTATATATATGCGCCTTTAGTTTTAGCATTAGTTCTCACTTTTCTCCCTTTTTCTTTTATATAGTTTTGTTCTTAGTGTTAAGTGCAATTTTAGATACTACAAAGAAACAATGTCAACATACGTTCATCCGGTTTACTGTCAAAATTCATATTTTTTTTCAATTCCAAGAGTTGAATATACACAACCTATTTTCATCAGTTGGGCTTTTCCGCCCGAGGGATGTATCAAGATCAATACAGATGGCAGCTTCATGCCTGATTCGGGGTTGGCAGGGTTTGGAGGTGTCGCACGTGATGACCTGGGAAGATGGTTGGGTGGATTCTATGGACGACTTGGCATGAGAGTTACGTCAAGTCTTACAGCTGAGTTATGGGCAGTACACGGAGGTCTGATTTTGGCAAAAAAATACGATTTGAAGAAGGTTATTATCGAGACAGATTCGAGCGAAGCCCTGAAGTGGCTTTGTCGAATGGGTAACGTCTCGAAAATTCATCCAGAACATGTTGTTATAGAAGAATGCAAGAGTCTTATATCCGAACTTGGTATTGTACTAATTCACACTTTGAGACAGGGAAATAACTGTGCACATCACCTGGCGAAGTTGGGAAGGATACAACAAGAAGACATGGTAACAATAGATCGTCCACCACATTCCGTGCAACTTTTGCTTCGTGCGGACATGAACCACGTAGCATATCCTAGGTATCCCAAACATGGATTCGTCAAGTTGTAAATCATTTGTTAAAATCTAAAAGAATGTAATAGCATATTAGTATTGAAATAGAAAAATAAATGTAAAAAAGAGGTTTGATTTCTCCCATTAATAAAATATGTTATGAAAAAATTGTCTTATTTTTCATGTTTTAAGTTTTTTATTTTTACTACTAACTAATTATTATCAACAAAAAGAAGTATGTTTAACATACAATTTTATAAACTCTCCATATATATATATATGTGAAAGAATAAGAACCAAAAACAAACATTACTTAAAAATTCATTTCAAATATTATAAATTAACATATCCATAAGATCACCAAGTATTTAACATTGTCTTAGATATTCATATCATAAAAATTTAATCGTTCTTAAATTGCATAAAGAAAATTTAAAACTTACCCCCCCCCCCCACATCCCCCCTACATAGAAAAGGAATAATCCCACAAAAATAGCAACAAACATTTTTTGGTTTGTTCACAAGTCATCAATCCTGGTGTGGGTAAAAGTTCATGGTATCAAAGTTGAGATACTGATCCATGTCTACCTCTGACTCACAAAAGTTGAAACTTTGTCCTTCAATCTTTTGACTCTTTGCAAGTTCCTTAAGCCTTTTCAACTCAACTTTCAACTCTTCAGTTTGTGCTGCAATCAATACGATCAAGATTTTAATTAAGTACGTTCTAGCTAGTAATAAATCTTCTTAATAATTTGTCATGCCCCAAACTAAAGGAGGTGTGACCAACATTGGCTACCTTATTCGATTGAGCTAGCCACTAAGACATAGTGGAAAAGGAATAATAAGGAACAACAAGTCCATCATAATAACTTGTTGAAATAAAATAGCTAGATCGACAATGTCATAACAAAATCAATGACACAAAATAAGAGACAACAAGACCTACTCATTAATTTATGATATCAATTTTGTTGTGACCTCAATAGAGTAAGGTATAGGCGCATCATCTAGTTTGGGGCGTGACATATATTATCATATGATAAATTATATTATTATTATTTAATTAGCATTTATATATTGTAATTCCTCCACAAGTAGAAATTTGAAATAATAATATTGAAAATTTATAAGAGAGGAGATGTATAATATACCAATGCTTGAATTAGATTTGTGAGTGACAATATCCAATTGTTCTTGCAACATTTCGTTCTCCAGCATCAACTTCTTTTTATTATCTTTAGCATTTTCTACTTCTGATCCCGCCCAAGCTATTATATTCTGCATCAACACGTATATGAAGAAAATAATATTAGTGTTAATAATTATATACGATAGAACAATCGACCTATTGATATTGAAAGATTAAAAAAATTCTTATGCACTTTGAATAATTCATTCAACATCGCTTTATCAATTTTATTTGTATATATATGTGTGAAATGTAAGAAAGAAATTCTGCGTATATATAATTAGGTACGCTTAATCTAGTGTAACGAAAACAATCTTTTTATTCCATCACAAATATTGAAATAAAATTTTCTAATATATACTATTCTCAAACCAACCAAGGACAAGATAAAATGAAATTAAATAATGAATTGAAACAATATTAGAATTTAAAATATTGATGTAGATTTTTATTACCTCTAATTCTTTGACTTTCTTTTCCAATTCAGCTGTGTGTTCCATCTTTTTGATCCTGGATCTTTGTGCTGATAGTCGATTTAACATGATTCTATAAAGACAATTTCAGAAAATTAAATTAAATTACGTACTAGGTTTAACACATAAAATCTTATAAAAGCAAAATAAAAATATTATTTATGTACAACTAGAAAACACAATTTTCTGATAAAATTCTCTAATCGGATCATATCCATTGACCATTGCTTTGTTTAAAATATTTTCAATTGACTTCTCATTAAAATTTCAAACATCTAGAAATTTATATTTTTTAGTATCTATAAAAAGAATTATCATATATATATATATATAACTAGAAAAAGAAAATCTAATTGAAACAGGGGATAATTCGCATAATCAATCATTTAAAAAAAATTCATTAAAAAATTTCAAATGTTGATAAAAAAAAATTCACATTTCTAAAAGTAGCATGAAATGAAAAAATCATATATGTATATAACCTATATATATATCGCAACATTATAAAAATAAAGTAAATCTAGTTATTTCTCATATAACTAGAAAAAGAAAATCTAATCGAAACAGGTGATAATTCGCATATCATTTCAACAAATTTTTCACTAAAAAAATTTTGAATAAAAAAAAATTCACTTTTTTAAAAGTAGCATGGAATAAAAATAAATTATATATGTATATAACCTTTTCATTTTCTTCAAATCTACGTTAGGATCTACTTGACCATGCTTGAGTTCAGAATTCATTGCTTCTTCCAATGTTTGAACATTATTAATTAGTTCATTTTGAGTTGGAGTTTTCGAGCACAAATCCAAATCAGACTCATCAGATCTTTTTCGTTTCTCATCCATGTTTCCTACAATAAATTTTGTTAAATTACTTAAAGGAACAATGCATAAAAAAGAAAAATAATTAGCAAGAAAATCAAAGAAAATGAATTATAAAATATATAAACTAATACATGTATACCTCTGAAAGAATATTTCTTTAAATTTTTTATAAGGTTAGACAATTGTAACTAAATGTCTTTATATAGAGACGGAAAAATGATTTTTTTCACTTGGACAACTGGTCAACGCGTAAATTAGATTTCATATAATTCGAATATTTAAATAAAAAGGTATATATATATATATATATACAAAAGATTTATTCTCCTACAATTATTAATTAGCTTACCTTTTATTAAATATTCGAATCATATGAAATTTAATTTACGCGTTGACCGGTTGGTCAAGTGAAAAAAATCACTCCTGATATCTTAGGATATATGTTTTTAAATAAATTTACAAAAATAAAACATGGTAAATTGTATATTTAGGTAAAATTTTAGAAGGTTTGAAGATTTTTTTAAAAATTATTAGAGAGGTGTACTTATTGATTAGGCCTATTGGATTGGTCTGATTCAACATGTTATTTGACAAGATTCAACTAAAATTTGGAGTTCGGTTTGTCAGCCGAATAAAAAAAGAAAAAATTATTAAAATTTCACCAGTTTAAGAGCTAATGACATATATTTTAATTTGTAATATTACAAATCTTATCAGATTTTAGTGTCTCAAAATATATTTAAATATGTTCAGATACATGTATCTCAGGATACATCGGGTCAAAGTTAGATATAATTTTTTCTAGATACACAGTATCCAAGTGTGATTCGCATGTATCTGAGGTACATAATAAATCTCATTTGCCTCTCTCCCCATCTCGCTCGTCTCTCTCCCTATTTTAGTGCATACGTTAACAAAAATACATGTATAGATAGGGGTGAGCATGGTATGGTGCGGTACGGTATTTGGAAGGTTCTATCGATATCGTAATTTTGGTTTTCAGTTTTTAAAATATTATATCATTGTCATACTAATTTAATTTGGTATGATTCGATAATTTGAAGTTCGATTTGAGTATTCTATGGTAAATCGGTAATCATAGTTTGTTCAACTTTGATTAATATATACTCTTATAATATAGTATTATGACTTCGACAATTAAAAAATGTCTCAATTGTATCATACTAACACATTGCAAATGTAGGAGTATATATTCAAAATAAAGTACAAACAACTCCTTTTGTTACTCACTTACGTTTCAATCAAAATAGAATAGTCAAAGTTTTATCTTCTAAATATTGAGTTTTCACTAATATTAGGTTGCATATTTGTTAATGTTTCAATATTATATATATATATATGTTTTAATTATATAACTTTATGCTTCAATATGTTATTTCTAAATACTAAATATCAAATACCATATCGAATATAAAAAAAAATATCAAAATATATACCATATACCATAATATCAAAATCATGGTATTAAATTTTTTGATATGATATGATAATTCGTTAAATTCCACATCTTGTTCACTCATATGTATATGTATATCTTCCTCAATATATGATAAGAAACTCTTAATTGGTGTTAAAATATATAATATTTTAAAATAACAATATATATAATAGCAGCAGTGGAATATGTAGTTTCCACCTAGAAAGATAATTAAAAGAATAAAAATAGTGGAGTATATCTACTTATATAGTTTCTGCCTAGAAAGATAATTAAAAAAAATAAACGATTGCCCCAAAATTCGAATTAGATGTGTCAAAATAAGCTCAAAATAATTTAAGAGTTCAGTCTCAATTCATTCAAGACTTAACTCATCATTTAAAGAAGGGCAACTTTCACATATAGCAAACAAAAAATTCATATTTGTATGCTATAGCAAACTTTGCATAATTGCGCTCCATAGCAAACATAAAAACTGTATAATTCACTATACATATACAAGTGTATAATTCGCTGGCCTAAATTGTATAATTCGCTGGCCTATTTCGCTGCAATTGTATAATTAGTTTTGCATACAGTTGAATCGAATTAAAATGTACGTATATTGCATAATTATAAGTGTATAGCAAGAAGATATATGTTTTTCTCGCTTTATACAAAAACAGAAACACAATATATACACTTCTGTTGTATAAAGCTAGAAAAAATTGTATTTCACTGTAATTGTATAATTCACAATTGTATAATTCTTTGGCCTTTTTCTCTGCAATATTTGAAGCAAAATGTTTGTAAATTATATAATTAAGTGTATAACACGAAGATATACATTTTTGCATGTGTATATACAATTTTCTCTCGCTTTATACAAAACAGAAACAGAAATTATACACTTCTGTGTATAAAGCGAGAGAGACGAGAATGGGAGAGTGGCGAGCGAGACTTCTGGGAGAGAGACGCCTGGCAAATTTTTGTCAACGTTTGCTATGGAGCACAATTAAATCAAACCCTAGCTATTCATTTAATTTAGGTTATTAGTTTGTTATTATATACAATTTTCTCTCGCTTTATACAAAACAGAAACAGAAATTATACACTTCTGTGTATAAAGCGAGAGAGACGAGAATGGGAGAGTGGCGAGCGAGACTTCTGGGAGAGAGACGCCTGGCAAATTTTTGTCAACGTTTGCTATGGAGCACAATTAAATCAAACCCTAGCTATTCATTTAATTTAGGTTATTAGTTTGTTATTATATACAATTTTCTCTTTAAAGAATCTCCAATCGAGACAGTATAATCTATATTTTCTATTCCATTTTAAAATTCTTTATTTTCATTGATGTAATGTATTATATTATCATATATTAAAGGAATGAATTACTTTTTTTAACCAAAGACCATAAACCATTAATATTATGGAGTGTGAATTAAATCGAATAATTTATAACCTAACCCAATTTTTAGTTAATTTGAGCCCAAAATAAAGTAATTCACTAGATTTTTATTGTAACCCATTTAAATATCTCTAATTTCAATGAACCTACTCCTATCAAATTACCACACGTATCAAATTACCACACGAGACAGTTTACAAAGTAGCTTACCGTAGGGTCCGAATTCCCGACTCGACCCGAAAACTGAAGCCCATCGTCCCTTCTGCCCCTGTTCCCAATTCAGGTACGAAATTCCCAACTCCTTTCTGTTGAAGCTCTTTACGAACAATCTTCCTTCTTGATCTGTAAGTTTTTTCTTTATGTTTTGGTGTAAGTTTATTGCATATATATACTGGATTTGCGGCATTTAATCGGAAATTGCAGATCGGATGTGGAACAGTTTGATTAAATTAGTTTGGAATTAAGTTCTTAGTTGATTGATTATTGATTGATGCTTGATCATGGTTGAGATCGAATTTAAACTTCTAAATTAATCGAAATGAAATGCAGCCAATGGATTAAGTTTGTATGAACTGAATCATTTGTTATAGCTTCATTGCTGATGTCTATGTTTTTTTCATTGATACTTGGTTTGGAATCTTCAAATCTATTGCAAATTTAGTTGTTGGTAATGTGCTAGTGCTTCTGTTCACTAGTCAGACTTTATGATAATGATGAGAGCATGTAACTTGAGAAAATCACGAATTCATTTGTTTGTTAAGATTGTATTTTCATTTCTCATATAGTATGTATATGACACAATCCGAAGATATGATGTTAGAGAGGAGGTTATGGAGGACATGACTTAGGTTAGGTGATAAAGCGTTGTCATGCTTATTCTTTCATTCCGGTAGTAGTAAACTCGTAGTGTTTCTCTTGTAGTTTCTTGTCCTACAAATTTTGTTACTATCTCTTGTACTTTGGTTATCGCATTACTTTGTCATGTTTTCTATAGTATTGTGCCATGATATTCTCTTCATTTCCGTTATGTGTTTCCTTAAGCGGACAGTTTATCAGATTTAACCTCTCTAGTTCCCAAGGTATAAGGTCAGCGTACACTCTACCCTCCTAAAATCTCACTTGTGGGATTACACCGGATATGTTGTTGTTGTTGTTGTTGCAGTGTAGTGTATAGTAATGTATCTATAAAATCAAAAAGATGATATAGCCAGCTCAATTTGTAAACTTATTTTTCTTTACACATTAACTAGAGAAAAATCATGAATCCAACTTGTTTGGGCCTGTGACATAGTTATTGTTTGTATTTTCTTTAATATTTTTCTCCTGTTCTCTTCTTGATCATGTTCTCTTGTTGTCTATCTAGGTTGCAGGTTTTTTTCTTGTGCCGAACCTTGTGGTGTGGATTTTATTGTTCATTGATTTCTGAGGAGAGACTCATGTCGACATCAAATGAGGATAACATCTCTCAACCACAAGTAATTCACATCTTAGATGAAACCAGAAACTTATATTTGCTGGTTATCTTTGCTTAATTGCTATAGTGAATTGTATGCATCAGTTGCTTCTGAAGGCAATTAGTAGAATCTTGCTATTATTTGACTGTATTGTTTCTTCTTCGTGTGGGCAAGCATACTTGTTCTCGTCTTTACCAGCTTTTCTATTGATCACATATGGTTTTTGTTTTTATGTTTACTTTACTCTTAAATTTCTGGATATAGACTGTTCCTGCCCTTATTCCCATTGATGATCAAAGGTGGGCCTCGGGGTTTGGAGGCAGGGGTGTGGCACTCCTTATTTAACCTCAGTTCCCCTATGTTGTTTACAGTTAGAATATCTTGTATATGGGTCAATTTACTGTATTCTACTTCAGACTTCTCTTGTTGATATTTGACTATTTAGTCTGCTTTGTGATTCTTGTTGATATTTGACTATTAGTCTGTTTTGTGATCCATGTGCAGTTGTCAGCTCATGTTTTTGATGAGCTTCTTGATTCCATCATTACTGATGTTGCATCTGAGTGTCACCGCGTAGCAAAACTAGGCCTTGATCGTAATTTAGAAGAAGAGGAGGAAGAACTTCGGTTGTCTGCAGAAGCCCGGGCAACAGTAGCTGATCCTAGCAACAGTAGTGAAACAAATGGCAAATACGTCGTAGATATATTTGGTCAAACCCATCCTCCTGTTGCAACTGAGATATTTGAATGTATGAATTGTGGCCGATCTATCATGGCTGGGCGATTTGCTCCTCACTTGGAGAAATGCATGGGAAAGGTATATTTTTTTCTATTTCAGTACCCAGTCTCAAATTACCCTCGTCAGTTTATCCAAATTACTTTTTATTAATACTTGTATGCACTTGGCCTCAGGGGAGGAAGGCCCGTCTTAAGGCAACAAGAAGTAGCACTGCTCAGAACCGATATACGCGAGGCAGTTCTGCTTCAACCTACTCCCCTTATTCAACTCCCACCAGCACGAGTCGATTACCAAATGGAAGTTCTGGTGTTTCAGGCCATGAATACTCAAATGGCTCCTTAGAAGACTTGTGATATGGCCTTTGGATGGATGCAGTGGTGGAGACTGATTCATCTTCAGGTGAAGGATTGAATTGAGAAGACAACTAAAGACTACCCACTGTTGTTGCGTCCTTTCGTGCCATAGAGGTGCTGGTGGAAGTAGCTGTACTGGTTCGTCATACAAAGCAGGTGTCTCTCATAGTATGGTTAGATAACTGTATGAAAACAAGGGTTTTTCCCATACAAATGGTTTATAGTACACATTGACTCTCACAAGAGAGATGAGTAGCATTAGTTTAGTAGAGAGATGAATAACATTGTAAAGGAGACCTCACTGTCTGTCTTATCTCAGTATTCTAGTCCAAAGTTAATGCCTTCATTAGCAGGATTGGGGTTCTATTCCCAATTGAACTGATCATAATGTAAACGACCTACGTCCTCCATTTTATACCATTCCTTGAACCACGGTATTTGCCATTTTATAAAATGTATATATATAAAATACCATATAAAATGAGATAAAAGGATATGCATTACACATCGCCTCATTACATCACCCAAACTTGGTTTAAAGATTCATCAATTCTCGAAACCACATTAAGTCACATCAGCAAAAACTTCACTTTAGCAAAATTAGAACTAGAATTGTTGGGATTCTCAGTAAAGAGAACCCCTCCAAAAATTGGCGTATGCCACTATTTGCAACGCACACACGGTATTCTTTAGTAAAAGGCGAAAGAATAGTTCGCTATGTGTTCATTGCGTGGCTGCGTGAGTTAAGCAGTAATGAAGGAGCGTTTTATATATTCCTTGTAGCCTCTCTCTTCTTTGTCTGGATTTCGATGTGGGAATTTCTACTTACCACGTTTCATTATTAAGTACCACTAATGGGCTTTGTTACATATTGGGCCGAGTCAGGACTTTATACGACCCATATTTTGAAAATAGAGGACCATAAGGTTTTGGCCCATACTTTTCATATTATTTATTTTTAGATCGCGATGTCAAAATTCATTTTGTACAATTTAATAATTACAATTTCCACTATTTCTTTGTTTGGGAGACTTCAAACATGTTTTACAATGCAATTTCAATTTTTACAAAAATTTGCTTATATTATTCTATATCTTTATGTTGTGTAAGAAAACAAACAAATCTGTTCTTTTGTCCATTTTATGAAGTTATATATATTTGTCCATATTAATAATGATTTTAGTATTTACTTCCTCAATTTTCATACCTGATCACTTTTTAAAAAAAAATAAAAAATTGTGATACTTATTTATTATTTGAATGCATGGTGCATGGTGCATGGGCATTGGGCCCTATTGCTGCTACTGGAAATAAATGAAACAGTTGACAATGCAGTAAACCAACTCAAAGACAGGGAGTTTAATTACTCTTCTTTTATTTATTTATTTCCTAAACAAAGAGAGGGAGTTGGCTGTTGGATTTATTACTATTATGTGATTAAAAATAATTTAATTATCTGTCTTAATTTTGAGATTATTAATTTTACCTACTGCTGAGCATTACTTATATTTCATATTTCTAATGACATCCTAATGAAAATGTCCATTTGAAATTCACGATTTGTAGTTATATTTTTTCTCCATCTATCCAAATTTAAATGTTTCATTTTTCTTTTTGATTTGTCCCTAGAAATATTTTTTTCTATATTCAGTAAGTTTTTCAATTCTAACATTCTATTTGACAAATTTAACACAACAAGATTTAAATGACTTGTTTAATCTAAGACCCCGAGATACAAGAGTCTTTATTTATTTTTAAAATTTCGTGTTCAGTTAAACTAAGACACTGAGACGGAGGAAGATAGTATTAATAAGTAGCTAGGCAGCAGAATTGTCCCTACTTTGAACCATCACTCCCATTATTTGAGTTGCTCATTATTGATCAATTGGTCATGTCTTTAGAAGATACTCAAACTTCAAACTGGTACTTCAGTGACCTCAAATTAATAACCTCACATTTCCAAAACCATGGCCTTTCAATTATTTTTTTCTTCTTCTTAGTACTACTTGTTGCCTTCTTTTTCTTCTATTTTGTTTGTAAATTTAATTTCTTTTCTAGTGAAATATTGAGCTCATCACCAGATGCAAATGCAGTTTTGGTACAAATCAACAAGGGACTTGATGAAGAAACTATTCAAAAGCTGCCTGTTTTCTTATTTGGTGAGACAATATGTAAGTTAGGTAGTGTTCAAAGAATTGATGAATGTCCAATTTGTTTGGGATTATTTGGAGATGATGAAATGGTTAAGTTATTGCCTAATTGTGAACATGTATATCATGCTCAATGTATTGATAAATGGCTAATTGATCACTCAAATTGTCCTTTATGCCGAGCTTCTCTTCATCTTAACTTATCTATTACAAGTTCAGAAGTCGTTGCATGATCGGGTTTATCAAGAATGAAGAAGTATTGACCATCAAACGGAGTGCATTTTATATCTTTCGTATTTTTACGAGTTGTACTATCCCATCTTGTAAAATCCTCATATTGATTTGATGCAAGTGCTAGTTAACTAAGTTTAGCAAGTTGTCACTATATTAGATCTCTAGATAATTATATTATAATTGATATCTAGTGTTATTATAGGTAAACTTAACCTGATAGTTTACCATTTCTTTATAGTGTCAATGCATTGAACATAAAACATAGATCAGTTTTTTCTTTTGGCTAATTAAGAAGTAAGAAACATAGATAACTTCAAGATTCAATAGTAGGATTATAGGGAAAGTTGAAAATAAATTTAATCTTGCTACTTATGACACTTAACATATCTATGTGAATTTGGAGAAGGGGGAAGTAGATATTTAAATTTATCATCTTCAAAAAGACCATAGTAAGAATTCTTCAAGAAATTAAGAGACTAAAAAAAAGGAGAGAAGAAGGGATCGGAGAGTGCAACATAAGAAGAAGATGAAGATGAAGCCTTCAAATTGATACATTTAATGTCAAACACTCGTCGATACACAATTTTTTTTGGTATCAGTTGTTACAATTTGAATGAGAGAATTGCTGCATATACGTATTTTTCTAAAAAAAATAAATTATTGCTGCATATAAGTATTAGAAAGTCAAGTTGCAATGACCTACATCAGTTTGTATCTCTTCTCCTGTACTCCTGTAACCCCCATTTGTATCTCTATGATTGTGTGAAGTGGCATCTGAAAGTTTAACAAGGAAAAGGGTACAATAAATGGATCTTTCGACTTGTTCAAAGTTCATCACACAAAATTGCACAAAGCATAAATGCAGAAACTATCACCTATACGGCTATAGCCACTACAAAACTTTGCCTCGTCTTCCAGACACTAAATTTCATTGAACAAGCTGTAGTTCCAGTGTTTAAATGAAATTTACTCGCAAGTTTAAGGGACTGTTATGCATTAAGCCTGCCTATATATGATCAGCAACACTTCCAACTTCAAGGCCATTTTCCTGATTAAATGATGAGTAATGGGTGTTTTTGTTATGAAAGGAAATATTTCTCAGAAAATGTATTTTCCAGAAATCATTTTCCAGAAGAAACTGTTTCACTATCCAACACTCCCGAAAATTTTAAAGCTATTCCAAACGAACTATCAGAGATATACATAAGCGAGGAAAGTTGTTTTCTCCCTCTTTAATGAAATATATTTTTCATTGGTATTCTGTTGCCAGGAAATGATTTGCTTTTTAGAAAACATTTTCCTAGAAATATTTTTCTTCAATTACTAAACAACCCAAAAGATAACACTGATAATGGAAGTTGTATGCTCAACCTCTTTTTTTCGAAGCATGTCATTGCCTTATCTACCCTTATTTAAACCAGGGTGTCATAGAGGAGCCTTAATGAACTTCGTTTCTCTCAGCAACTTAACCGACCAATGCAAGCAAGATAGATGGATTGAAAGAAAGAAAAAGTAACTCCGCAGCTTGCCCAAAGAAGATGAGTATCATTTTCATGTCTAGAAGATAATGATCCTTTTTTTTTATGAAGTATAATATAATGATCCTCTTCAAATTCTTCACAAGCAAGATCAAGTAATTACCTCTATGTGTGGAATTTCACTCAAAGGTCTATCAGCAAAATAAGCATACAAAGCCCTCAATACGGCCTACAAGAAAATTTAGAAAGAGAGAATTTGAAGTCATGCACATGCTTTATTGGCATGGAAAAGCGAGATATTTTGATGCTTCAGCAACATTTACCAACCTGGTGAGATACCACCACCACTGGTGCTCTTTGTCTTTCAAGCTCGATAATTACCGGCTCCAACCTGCAACATGTTGAATGTTAATTAGAACAAAATGAGAAAAATGAAGGAATCTAGATTTAATGTATTGACAGTAACAAACCTTTCAGTTTAAAGGGTTAAATAACAAACCTTTGTATGACATCAAGATAAGATTCGCCTCTCGGGTACCTATACCTCAGCTTGTCCTTTTTGCGTGACCTGTATATATAAATAAGTAACAAGCAATTTGACACTTACCAATTGATATTTTTAAAAAAAGAATACAAAGTTGTTCATTAGTGTATTCACTACAGGAGAATGGTGGATTCATTTCTTCTCACAATTAAGCAACACACTACTATGGAAACATGCGAAGAGAAAGAGTAAATCACACAGCCAGTTAGAAAATAATGAAGCAGAAAAATCTTATGATTTCCATGGAGATGTCTTTACTCCATACATGTGTCTTTCATCAGTTGTTCAACGAATTACTCCCAAACTAGGAAAGGTGATGGTCTTGCCATCACGGAAGACCTTTGCCAACTCAAACTACATTTCAAAGCAGTTCAATCCAGTTGATTTTCAACACCCGTTGATTCAGATCCTTATCAGCTAGAATAAATGCCTTCAGATCTTCTCAGATTTTTTATCTGGTAACCGACTTACAGATAGATACTGAAAAAAGAATGCCACTGAGGCAACTAATCAAATTAAGCTCATTAATTAGACACCAAACAGACTCTGGTCAATTCTCTGTCTTAGTAATATCACTTTTCTGTAGCTGATGACGCATATTTTCCCTTCAGTATGTGTTCATAGTTTGCTGACTGTTCCTATAAACACCACAGAAATTCTACTTGGATAAAATCCTACAAGGTCACAAACAAATGGATAAGCTTGCATTGCGAAAGGTAAAGAAGAGTAATAGCATACTCATATTCTTCGGGCATATTTTTCTTTATTTCTTCATAAGTCATCCCATCACATACACCAGCATTTATTTCATCAAGGGCCCGCCATTGTATCTGAAGAGGGAGTGAGGGAAAAGGAAGAACCATACTTCAGGAGAGTTAAAGAAATGATTTAAAACAAACAAACACACGATGGTTCAACAAGCTAACCTTGGGAAACCCAGCAATTGGACTAGCCGTCAAAATTGTTCTTTGCAGTGTGCTGGTCCATATCTAAGTCACAGAATATATAATAGAGCATTTTATACAACATTCTCTAGCATATATAGAATAAGTTGTGCAGAGCAAGCACTACCAGCTATCTTCAACTATTAATGATCTGTGCTGAGTCAGCAGTATATGCTGAAAGCCTAACAAACCATCAAGGTACTTAAACATGGCCCTTTTCGAGGAGAAATATTAGAAAAAAAGAAACTTTTAAGCTTAATAACTCTTAGAGACCATAAACTCTTTATATGTGCGTACTTTTTTTAAAAAGTACTCTTTATATGCATGATTAAGATGATTTTTTTCTTCATGCGCATTATGTTATTAAAAAAAATTCGCTTTTAATTCTTCAAAAGCAAGAAGTTTGAGATATTATCACATCGCACATCCCCAAAGATCAGCTGCAAGACTGCAAATCCAATTCTTTTAAATCATCTCCTCCCAACCCCCACTAAAAGTGAACAGTACCTAAATTTATTTATTATTTCTTGATTTCCTTTTTGAGGAGAACGTGGATCTTTTTATGCAAACAGGTGTATTAAGCTGCTAGGGAACCACATTTTCCATATAGGGATTCCTTAAATCTTAAGATCAGTATAAAAGTTTGACATCTGTCCTACTGATTAGGCCTAGCTTAGCTGATACTAATTTTTTAAATTCTGGAAGTGGTGCATCCCGTATAAGCTGAAAAAGTTGGCTGCTAATGGTTCATGCACTTTTGCTTTGTGATTTTTAGCAACCATTAATCCTGCTTCAAGTTTGTGTAAGAGATGATAGTAAGTATAAGTACTGCATTTAGATCCTTTTACTTCAAAATTACATCTGAGATTCGCAGTTTGCTAATTAATCTAAACATGAGTAGGAAGTTACGAATATCAGAGAAACCTGTGATCATGCTTCTTCTAGAGAGCGAATTTTCCGGTTGAAAATATCAGGCCAAAAAAGAAAAAAGAAAATAGAAAACGCTTGCTCGCCTTTGGGGAAAGATCAAAGGTCCTTGATCCTCGCACAGATTACTATCCAAAGCAGGGAACTTCAGTTCTTTTTCTTTTATTAACTTATTTATTTATTGAGATGAAGTTATCAGGAAAAAGGAAGTGCTTTTATCAATGATTAGAAAAGGAAGTGCTTTCACGATAAAGGAAGCTTTCTTCTTTAGCCAGAGAACACAAAGTGATTCAGAACAGGTTTCAAAATGAAGAACTAGATTAGTCATTAAAATTGAAGAACTAGATTTTCTTGATACGTTGACAGTAACATAATAAAAGAATGCTTTTCCACTATTGCTTTAAGCCCAATCTTTCTCCCAGCCTTCCCCAACTCACCCAGTGATAGCTCAATCAGATGCAGTAGGTCAGTTCCCATTTGTATCTATTTCAATAAAAGCACTAGTGGAAGTTGGAAAAGAAAAGAGAAAAAACTTATACAATTGAAGCATCAATAGGTAGAACTTACAGAAGCGGCCTTTTCATTTTTCAGTCGTTTTTCAACAAAATTGGCAAGCTTCTTTGCATAGAGCTCCCCCGTTTCACTGTTAAAGAAATTTGTCAGTCAAAAAGGGTACATCTAGAGAATAGAGTAAAGATTCCACTACTTGATTAACAATAACCAAATCACAGCATATACAAACTAAGTGAATATTTCATCAGAAGTTTATCATCCAATCCATACAAATAGCAGAAGAAAATATCAATCGAGCAACTTTTATACCCTGGAGGGCAAACCTTTTATAACTTCAAACTACACAAGTAAATACCAATTCTAAAATACAAGTAAAATCTGAAGAACCCATTAAGGTTCCATGTCCTATGATAAGTTTTTGTATCACTAAAAGAATCTGGAAGTCCTTGAAGTACATCTCTCTGTGTAGATTTAACTCACTGGACACATGCAATAAATTCAAAGAAAGTTATCAATTGTTTTTCAGCATGCAAGTCCTTGAAGTACATCTCTCTGTGTAAATTTAACTTCCCATACCAGCAGGATTTCTTAGGCTTTTCATAATTCTAAAAATCATGGATGTAACATATTATGGTTCCTGGACATGGAGACACACAAGCTTCGGCAGAAAAAAGAGATGTATTTATTCAACTGTCTTTAATATACCCCTTTCCGTAATCTATATTCCTTTCTTGTTGTCCCCAGCAAATAGAAATATGTAATGATGAATGGAGACAAGTCTCTTAAGTCTAGATCTTTATCTGTTTTGTACACATTAATACTAGGGCACCTAGCTTGTAACTTTTGAGTAACTAGGCAGGAGGCCAACTACTTATTAAGCTACACTTTCAGCAATGGCAATCTAGCCAACTGAAGTAGCTAATACAAGTTACTCCTTATAAGTTAAAAAATTTGAAGCTCCGTTGATGTTAAAAAAAATGGTGTTTTGGGCAGTATTAGATGGATTATAAAATGTCCACACACACACACACACACATTCTGCCTCTAACATTATATATATCATTGTGTTTAGAGGATAGAAACCTTATCGCCGTGTCACCACCAATTCTGCCTCTAACATTGTACAAACTCTCTCCATGCCTTGTTAGCAAAATTGGACGGGGTGTGAGATGTGTATTGACCTGCATATCATATCAATCTGATGGGCACTTCCAACAAAATTTAAGAGCAAATGAGAGGAGCAAATTAAAAGATAAAATGTCTAGATCAATCAAATTGCCATCTTGCAATGAATGCTAGTGAGTTTGACCAGTTATCTTTCTTTCCTTACTTTTCTGGGATAAGTGGAGGGCCATGACAAATGTGAAAATCACTCTTATGCAAAATGAGAAGCCCCATCACAAGAATGTGCCAGGTCTTTGTTATACATTCAAATGATAAAGGGAACACCAGTAAAGAGGACATGTTCTGTACAGCATGGAATTCTTCTATTTACCAGTGTGTACCAGTAGTGATATCATCCAGTAGCAAGAATACTGACTCTGCTACCAAACTCTGCTTTTCAGTCTCTCTTTTGCTTGAAACTCTAAGAACAGATAAGACTACACTAAGGTGGTAACTGTTAAGACTTACACATTGGTTGGGAGAACGGATTGTTGTCTCCTTATATGGTCTTGAAAATTTTCACCTCATGAGATAACTTTTAGGCCCAAAGTTCATTTTCTTAATAGCAGTGTCATCAAAGGAGCGCTTAAGCCCTGAAGCGAGGCTCAAAACGTATTGAGCGCTTTGCCTTGCTTAATGTGTACTTCAATATCGTCATCAAGGTTCTAAGGCATGCTTTCCCTTGCCAATGAGCCTCTTCTGAAGAGGCGACACTAAATAATTGATATTTCATTTTATTGTAACAAAAGTTCAATTTCTTTATTCATATATTTGGCATTAATGCTTAAAATTATTAGTCTTGGAATAAACATGTATATTTGTAATTTTTTCTCCCTTTGCGTCTTCATTCATTAACAATCACGCTTTATTTCAGCTTTGCACTTAAAACCCCAACAAACTGTAGTTTTTTTTGCATTTTTTGCTTTTGATAACACAGCTTAACAGTAACCATCTGTGGACGTGAGTTTATTCAGTCTTTGCTACTTCTGTTTTTCTTTTGTATCTATTTTATGGAGTCAGGCATTACGAGAAATAGAAGCAATTCCTTCATTTCTTGCTACATTATTCCATATAATTCAGGAGATGCCTCAAAGACACAGTAGTCTATTGTAAAAAAAAAAAACACTTAGTAGGATGAGCAGTAACTTACCAAGAAGAAGACAATCCTCCCAGGAAGATAGCCACTAATATTATTTACCTGCACAAATATAACTAATTAATTAAAGAATCTGAAGCTGAGTTAATAATTTCAAGAGACTAATCTGGTAGGATCCATTCCTCCCATGGAAATCTGAATTGAATTGCACAGAAACTTAGTCTATGGTTGCAGCCAAGTCTAGCCGCCTATCAAATTTTGATGAAAGTACTCCTCCGTTCACTTTTACTTGTCACATTTGGACTTGCCAATCACACTAAGAAAACAATGATTGACATGACTATTTTGCCACACTATCCCTATTAATTGATGTTTTGTGTTAGGTCTTGGAAATTGACAAGTTAAAAATGACAAGTAAAAATGAAAAACTATTTCTGGAATAGTGGGCATGTAAAAGTGATCAGAGGGAGTAATATATTATACAAGAACACACATCTCTTGATCTTACACGAGTAATTAGGATAAAACTAGAAGAATCTTGACAGTGGCACAAACTTCCATCAATTTTGCAAATGAGTCATTAATAAGTTTAAACAAGCCTCACTTCATACTTAACTGGAGATGCTACCAACTAGTAACTCAAACAAGACCAGCCTAAAAGATTGACAAATTTGAACACTGCTGCATAGGCATATTAAGAAAGAAACAGAAGGTCCTGTAGCCTGTTCTGATTGCTCCCACCTGTCTTTCCTATTTAATTATCTGAACAATCCACTGTCAATAGCTTTCGAATTCTTACTGAAGCCAATCTAAACATCGTTTGCTACATAGATTACATCTTTTCTCCAACTCCTAAAATTCAACCCATATGAAAATGAAATTGGAACTGAAAAGGTTATGTCAGCCTGTAAAAAGCGTATAAAACAATTTTATGTTAGAGTCCTTCACTGTCAATGTCTTCAGACCGCCAAAAGATATATAGCTCTCACTGAAGTTAAATGCGATGAAATCTTAAAGAAGTCAGAAGAAATATAACTTCACATTCCTTCATAAGACTGAGCTAATAGGGTATTTTGAGGTTATGAACCAACTTTTAGGAAGAGTTAGAGGTACAAGGCTGTTGAAATCAAACCGCTAAGCACAAAGTTAGCCCGATGAGGGAAAGAAGTAACGCTTGTTAAAAGTATGAAACCTAAGATATAAAAACCCTTCCGAGGCACAGCCTACCACTTGAGCCAAGCCTCATAGGTGGCTCACTGTCGGTGGAATAACACAAAATCATCATGAAGAAATCAAGAAGTTTAAATTAAGTCCACCTTGGAATTAATTCCTTGAACATAAAATGCAATATTTGCTAGTTGCTACCAATGCTTACATTGACCTTTTTAAGTGTCCTCAAATAAACAACACATGTAACAAATCAAAAAAAGGTCACTTACTTGTATTTGTCCTCCATGACCACTGACCATATCAATCATTTTAATATAAGAACCTTCCTCTACTGGCTCATAAACCTTGGAGAAAAGAAAATGACAAACATTACATTCTATGATGTTAAGCTTTCATGAATAAATATGACAAAAACAACCATAATAACTATGATAAATAATATTACTTTTTCATAATTATCAAGGCGATTCTTGAAGTCCCTGTATCCAGCTTCAAAATCTGGCCTGTATAACAAATTAACAATACCAACTATGTAAATTCTTTTCTAACTAATATGAGAAACACCAAAAGATACAGCAAATTATCATACTCTTCAGCATAGTCTGGACTTTGTTGAACTTTGAGGCGTATGTTTCTTTCAATTAGTTTAGGATCATTACAGAGGGTTTCCAAAAAAATTATCTGCATGCAAAGCATTCAGAATTCAAGAATGAGAACGAAGAGCAGATAAATAACTTAGGCTTCTGCATATGGGATCCACAAAATCCACCAACAAGTATCATCATAAAATGTACACTTCTGTTTTGGCTTGTCTACAACCAGTAGAACATAAACATAAAGAATGAATTAAAAACGAAAGAAAGGACGAATCTGTTAAAAGAAACTACTTAGACACATTAAAGCACTGAGATACATTAGCGGGTGATGCTACAATTTTTGAAGTGCTAGAAACTAGAAACACAAGTTGGAGTGACTTCGTTGATGCTGCAATTTTTGAAGTGCTGAGAAACTAAAAACACAGCCTTTTAGTTTGATACATATGTAATAGTTCTCTGTGAGTTTTTCAACCAACAAATGCAGTATCATGCAACCGCCACTCCAAAAAGAGTAATAAGGGCACGTTGACTTAATCGCTATACGGACTTCGATGTTATCTCAACTCCCACACCCAACTCATGGAAACAAAATAAGGTATAGTACTAGATGAAACCACTATTTGTAAATATTAACTATTATTAAAGAACTTAACTCAAATCCTGCAATTGCACCTACATAGATGAGAATAATACACATCTTACAGTTCATTTATTTTGTGATAACAGAGAAATCTTCGAGGATCGTGGTTCGAAATTCAACAGGTTGCGTGTCTGCCCTTCAATCCTTCTCCGCTTAAACATCAGGTTTTTATCTGTGATGTGTGTGTAACCTATACAGCGCTCATTCTTACCACTAGACCAAAGCCTTGGGAAAAAAATCTTACGAAGGAAACTAAGAGCAGTAACATACTAGACGTCCATCAATAAGAATTCACCTTGCATTTTCCCTCAGCCATCTGCATAAGCATATTCCTTCTTTTCCTTGAGCTATTTGTGGCATCGAAAATTCCTACCTGCATTCAGTAATGGATATAGTTAGAAAACTCAGAAACAGGTATTGTTCCATGAAAATTACAGAAGACTTACCTGACCACCCTCTTGCATCCAAGCAATCATGTCTTCCATTGCAAGGGCAGCTACCTAGTAGCATGTGATGTATTAAAACTATGTAAAAAGAAGAAAGTCAATTCAACGAATAAATTAAGTCCAATGAAACTACAAGAGAGATTGATGATGCACTACAACTCAGTTTTATACCCATTAGCCCTAGGGACAATGCAATAATAAACTCCTACATGGCTACAAGAATAACAACAATAGAAATTTCTTTAAAAATGACGAGTTATACAGTCAATAAATGGGCCTATGGCCATCCATATCTAAACCCCAAAATCCTAGAAAGCAACTTCTACAGCAATATGAGAAAGCAACTTGCTCATTTCTAAAAACTCTTACAAACTAGATATAATATTAATCAATTTTTCCTAAAAGTGAATGGTCAAATGTCCAATTAATGGGTGCTGAACTGGCAATCAATTAATGGGTGCTGAACCGGCAATGGAGAATATTGATACAAATTGCAAAATTCACATGCATGTGATATGACAGAAGCCCTATCCCTATGTTCTTTTCTCTGGGAGGCCAGGAGGGGCTACTAGATTAGGGATGTTAAGGCAGAGCAATGAAGGACCTGCCCATAATCGAATAGAGAAATAAGAATGTAGATATAAATGTGGAACAGGCCAGTGACAGGAGTTTTTTTCCTTGCATTTTGGGGGTCAGGGATAGGTGTTCCATATTTTTTATGCAAGTAATGGTAATTCTCCTAAGGTTTTGATTCAAGTGAGCCACCAGAACTTAGGTTTCATACCCTTACCTCTCCAAAACAGACCCTGGCTCTTCCTTCATTGTTTTCCTCATTTCTCCTAAAACAGATCACAACCACCAGAGGACACCCCTCCCCTCTCTTTCGTTCATCTCTCAGTCTCTCAAGATACAGAATAACAAGACTGACACTCATAATGGTTCTTTTCGGGAAATAGAAGCGTAATTTCCGCACAGAAGACAAAACACTAAAGGGGAAAAAGTAGTTATTGCTACAGGTTATGACTGAACCTCTCAATCTTCACCCATCCCTCTCTTTCCCAATATCAAACTGATACTTAACCCCCGTTTCAATATATGCCGACAAATAGACAAGGAAAGGGAAGACAAAGACCTCCTCTAACTACATTACGTGGAGCCTACATCTCCATTTCAACAGCGGAATGTGCTGCCCTTCTTAATGCTCACCCTCTGACCTTTCTGGTCTTGCCTCTTTCCTCTAAAATTCCCCATTGCTTCAAGTGAGATCATCCGACACTGCTAACTAATGTATGTACATAATAATTACAACTGTAAACAAATTCACGATAGAATGACACTGTTTAGAAAATAATGTGAACTAATTATCAGTTTGGGATTGAAGTAAAGCCTTGCTGAACCCCACAGCCTCCAATCCAAACATGCATATTAGCTGAGTTATAACAACAGGCAGGTGTCAAAATCTTATGTATGGAGGATGGAGACCAAATGGGGCAGGGAGTGGGAAGGGCAAGACATATGAAGGGGAAGGGCGAGGGAAGGAGCACTATGGTGAGTCGTTACAGGCATAGCATTCAGTATACCCACCTGAACCCTGCCTCATGTTCAATCTAATTAAGATGATTTCAGGATTCTAGCAAACAGACAGTACACAATACCTATTCTGACAGAGTTTACCTCATTGCGAGCCTCCAAGCCTTCGGGATTGTCAGCTCGGAAGAAATCAGCAGTCTGCGTGAACAAGATACACAAGAAAATGAAGATTCACAGATTGTATTTCAATTAATACAAACTTACAGCTCCTAGGAGTAGAAGCTCCAATAAGTAGTGTAGTTTTTATGTTACAGTTGATACTTAAGGAACTACTTCGAACCTACTACCAAAGACAAAGGACCAGTTTTGTCATTTTTATCATTTTCTCCATTTCATGGTGTATGCTTCTATATAAAAGTGTCCAAGGACTATTAACTTTGTCTCTTCAGAACACAGACGATTGAAACCGCTTTTAGATCTTTGATACGATTACTTATTGTAATATCAGTATGAAAGAAGTGGTAGTATTTTGCTGAAATGGACAACCCAAAGTGTCAAATGTTTTAGATGTCATCTGCAAAATAAAATCATACACACCTAAACCAACAGGCCACCAGATAATGAACCTTAAATGATGTCTAGGCAAGTGAATTCTCAGTTTAACATATTTTCTATAAAATAAAGATAACAGTTCTTTTTTTCTGTTTTTCTATACATGAGACGGCAGTTCTATTTGACTGCAAATATTTAGAAAAACAGTTCAATCAGGAATTTAAACTACCTGATTACTTCCGTGCTTGAGTCGTCGATACTGTCAAAAAAAAAATTGGTTAGTTTCCTAACACTTGCAAATTTAGGAAGACATTGAAGAAATAAGTGCTACAATTTACCTTCCCAACATTGAAGTGCTTGGTGTCATGCCCTAACCATCGAAGATACCTAGTAAGCTTAGCGGCAGTAAAAGTTTTTCCACGAGCTGGCAAGCCAACCTGCAAGAAGCATAAGCAAATCCTAAGATCATTCGTTGCATAAGATACTATTCCAACCATAGGAAAGCCAATCTGAGAGCACAGCATCAGCATCAAAGTTGACA
Organism: Solanum habrochaites; assembly: GCA_027704765.1. Lineage (NCBI taxonomy): Eukaryota > Viridiplantae > Streptophyta > Magnoliopsida > Solanales > Solanaceae > Solanum > Solanum habrochaites. The sequence continues at coordinate 49,759,218 of JAKWJA010002494.1, read as the reverse complement.
AGCTTACACCAAAACTAATGTGCTTATCAGTTCTTCATCATAAAAGAATAAATACCAGAACGATTGCTAGATGCATGTCTTCCTTTGGCCCAAGCATCTGATCAGCTACAGCTCCAGCTGCAACTGCTCCTGCAGCAGCTGGCATCACATTCTAAACAATTTAAAAGAACGATACATCAGATGCATAAACCAAGATACAACAAATATTTTATGACAATATTCATCACAACGGAAACATTAGATTTCTACACACCTTGGCATCTGAATCAGGCTTGAGATCAAGAGTAAAACTGGTTGTACTGGGTGATTTGACTAGTCTTGGAGATCCCACACCCCTATCTACAAGGATTCCCCTGTAACTATCTTGCTTTTGCAAAGACGAGAACGCACCCATGGACTTGGATTCAACCGTACCAGACCCTGAGGGGACTCTAGTTGGATCCGGGACAATTACTTCCATCTGCTGCATGATAAAAAGACGGCATCATGTGAATCAACTGAGGCTCTTAACCAATGAGGTACAATTTGAAAGAACATGGTAATACATGTAGAATAAATAAAAGCATAAGGTTGGTAAATTAATTAGGGAGAACACTAGTCACATAACATGCATGTTTCCAGCGAATGTAATACCTTCTGTGCATAATATCGGATAAAAAATTAAATAGCCTCAATGATTGGTTATATGAGTGTCAAAGATGCTTACTATACAAGATATTTAGCTGGAGGATTAAAAAGATTAGTATATAATACAAGTACCAGAGTTGAATAGCTTTTGGATTTTACTGAGTAAAATAATGATCATTATCATGTATCACAAAAATGCTAATGCCTATTTCTTTTAAGTTATGGGAATGCATTACAATGAAACATTTATCCCAAAAAAAAAGTCAGAGAATTAGTAGAACTCTTAATCTCAAGCACACTTTGGAGATTTATTTTGTTTTGATTAAAAGGGGATAAAGATAGACAAAATCTCAAGTCCTATAGTCAAACTAGACCTCAAGTCAAAAGGCACCACGAGAACCTTTATTGTAGCAGACCGATCATTTGAAGTGTGACCATCTTTTGAGGAAGGCCTTGGAATGATAGTGCCATCTGTCCCAGAAAATACCCCTTTACGTGTTAGAGACCTAGGAGTTTCTGTCAAGTTAGCAGCATAAACCGGTGCAGATGTTGCTGGAGCGGGGACGACATAATGTTCAAGATCAAGCTCTAGACTTGCCGAAGAGCCATGCTGTCGAGAAAAAATGTTTAAAATATAATTAATATAAGTAATGCATATACGAAAAACATATCCAACTGCCAAAATATATAGAAACAACCCTGGTAAGCAATATCCATATACAGACATCTGAAGAAGCTAAAAACAAGAATAATTTGACCAATAGACACAAGCAGAAAAACTAGGAGCACCGATAAGAAACATAGAAGTCAATAGTTTCCTCAAAATTACACATATACTAACAAAAATCATAGGCTAAACTCCCTATTCAAATTAAAACATCTTCAATATCAAAATCTGCAACCTCATTTTACTCCTAAAGAAGAGCAAATTATATCCCTTTACAGTTTAAATGTACGATATCTGTTGATGCAATAGCCTGTAATAGTATAGTTTACCACATTTGCACCAAATGTGAGCACAAAGCTTCTGAGCTTCAGCATGTTAAACAAACACTCATTCACATGGAGAGATCATCTAACAATATAGTAAGACAGTAATCACAGGCATCTAGCACCATGGTTACAAAGCAGCATTTACAAGCAGTCAAACAATAGCAACATCTTACCTCTGCACCCATTGCTGGTGTCGAATTTATGCTAACATCTGGTACTCCTCGAACAGTAGAAAGCCTGCGATTTTCCTGAAAGGCTCTCCAACTAGCCGCAAGGTCAAAGGGTGAAACTCTGTCTGCTTTAACAAACACTCTATATTCAATAATCTCTTCCTTTTCGAGCTTAAACGAGGCTGAACGCCCATCCCCTTGTAACGTTCCAGCAATAAGTACACGGTTTGGACCTTCCTCCACTATATAAGGCTCATGATTGTACTTTGGCTTCAAAAGGAACTTAAAGTCCAATGTCTCTATACAAATAAAAATCAATCAATCAACTACTTCTCAATCCCTAGTTAGTTCGGTTCAACTATACTAATCCAGTAATCCGCCAATAACTCTATTCCGCAAATCCGCAAATGAAATTACCATAGATTTTCATTCCATGAATTATACACAAATTTAACAAAATCACAATAGTCAACTAACCGTGATTAGGAGGAACAACGAAACTCAGTTCCCACATAGAAGTTGATTCCCGTTCCATCGGAAGCTAGTAATGGAAAACAAAAACTGCATTAGTTATTAATCACAAAAATCAAAAGGAAAAACTGAGAGCGATGAAATTACAGCTTTAGACGAATCCCATGAGCCAATTAATGGAACGGAGCCATAAACATGAGGAATAAGTTCTCCTTTAAGCTTATAATTCTCCATTTTGAGAGAAACGTAAAGCTGTCCTCCTCCATGATCTTCTCTATCTTCGCTGCCATGTGAGCTACTGTCTGTGTTCTTCGATGAACCAGTACCCATTTTGTTTCTGAAGCTACTATTTCTCTACAGGAAAAAAAAAAAAGAGTTTTCGGTAGGCTTATGTTAACTGAATATAATAACAATAAAATTACGTAATAAAAGTAGTCGTCAGTTGTGGATAGGACGATAGGTTTAAAGAGAGACGGAGATTGCAAGATGTGGAAAACTGAGAAAAAGAACAAAATATTAAAATGGTTGGTTAAATTTTTTTCCTGTTTTGATAAGAATGGAATTTGGGGAAAAAATATTTAATTTTTAGGTTAATACTACAATAATAGCAAATGAAAGTTGAATTCTATATAGGGTTTGAATCATACCTCGAGTGACGATTAATCAATATATATTTATCATGAATCGATGGAGTTGCATATTGATCATTTGCAACTCCTGTATGATACACTTCAAATGATCAAAAGAAAATTATGATTAACCATTATATGTTTTTATGAAAATATTACTATTTATTTATTTGTCGTGATTGACGGGATTAAGATTTTTGTGTGAAAAATTGCTAATATTATATACTAAAATTTTGAATAACAATAATATTTCAAGAAGGCATGAAAATTAGGTTGGTGACTAGTAGAAAGTAGGTTTTTAAATTTATGTGACGATTTCTTTATTAAAAATGTTAGATTACAGTTATAGCTAATAAATTTAATCAAGGCATAATACATAAATTGGACCCTAAACTTGGCTTCAAATTTTAACTTTGACCTCAAACTTTCACAGTGCACAAATAGGCACTTTAACTATTCCATCTTTTAATAAAAAAAACACGTGATTCCTACCTGGCAAAGTGCGTGAAATGCACACATTTTGCGCGAGTGACGGGTAATTTTCGAGGCCCACAAAGGTTAAAAAATGCGGAAATGACAATTTACCTTTAATGAATCTCTTTTATATTAATTAAAATTAATTATATTTTTTTTTAGTTTCAAAATGACATGTAAGATATTTTTTTTAAAAAAAAGACATGTAAAATGTTTAATTAGTTGGCAGCCAATAACCATTGATTGGCTCACTAATACACGTGGGAGCGTTTGCATTTCACGCACTTTGTCTCCAAAAATCGCGTGTTTATTTATTGAAAGATATGATAGTTAAAGTGTCTATTTGTGCACTATGAAAACTTGAAATCTAAGTTAAAATTTGAAGTCAAGTTTAAAGTCTAATATATGTATTATACTTTTAATTAATTATGCAGTTGGGCTTTTCCACTACAACTATTCATATTTTCATGTAAAAGAATTTTATTTTAATGATCAAACAATCCCTTTTCTTGGTTATCATGTATGAGATCAAATAAACTTGCATTTGGTCATGAAATAGAAATGGTTCAAAATTCCCACATGTAATTTCAACTACTCCTATATGTTTTTTTATTTTAAGAAAATTAATGAATTTGTGTAGGAATACAAACATAAATTGAATGTCTAAAAAATAAATACTTTAAAATCAAACATAAGGCATATATTATGGTTACTTGGTGCAAATGCTACAGAGGCTGGGCCCATTTCTCGGATGATTTGCCCCAAAGCCCATTAGTCATATCCACTCTAGGGTTTCCTTTTATATTCCACCAGTCCTCACTCTCATTCTCATCGTGCAGCTTCTCTTCTTCATCGGTAAGTTCACTCCGGCCAGGAAGTAAATAGACTGCCTTCCGTCGTAGCTGATTCACCATGAGAGCCAAGGTACGTAGACGTCTTCATCTCGTTCTTCCTTTCCTTTTGTAGATTGACGGATCTAGAATTTTAAGTCGATCGATGTAGAATATCACTTCTATTACTACCGATTTGTGAATCATATGATAGCACTCCTATTACTGCCGAATTGTTAATCATACTCCATTGTCGAAGCTGTACATATGCTACTCTTTTTTTGCCATTAACATGTGTTGCATTTTTTTTCATTTCAGTGGAAGAAGAAGCGTATGAGGAGATTGAAGAGGAAGCGCCGAAAGATGAGGCAGAGATCCAAGTAGAATTGTACTGGGCAGTTCTTAGCTTTTGACATATCTCCGTCGCTCTAGGTTACTGTGTTTGTCTTATTTTCAGTGTTTGCAGTTAAATTTCAGTAGTTACATTGTGCTAATGGCACCTAAACCTAATGTATTTCTCTTTCCGAGGTGTATTGAAACTGTGGGAGCCATTTTTGGCTCACGTTTATGATATTTACTCCTTAATTACTGATTCAGCTCGATCCGTTTGCGTTTTTGGCCTGCTAATAGTGTTGTGAAAATCTGACTTTGGGACTACGACTGTTTGTCTTCAAGGGATTAACAGGTTTTTGCTGCATACTGAAAACTGTGTTTAGCTTTTGTGAAGTTGAAGACGAGACAGATTGTTAAACTTGAAAAATAATGCATTGTTCTTGGTCATACTTATTTATCCAGTTCATTTTTTGAGCAATGAGTCTTTTCTGATATGGCAGTCTGCTAGTTATCTATATACATATCAGAGAGGTTTAACAGTTTGAAATGTTAAATTTTTGCGGATGAAATTTAGATTAACTTATTTCATCATGTATAGCATAGTGATGGGGATAAATTAATGATCTTTGGATAATTACTTTCCAACCAAATGACCCCGTAGTTGGAGCTGGGTTGGTCCAAAAATCCATTTTATTAAATGGTACTCCTGTTCCATTTTATATTGCAACATTTGATCCGACACTGAGTACCAAATTGCCATTCAAAAAAAGTAATTCAAATGTGACATTCTTTTGGGGACTAACCAAACAGAAAATGGTGCCACATAAAATGAAACGGAGGGAGTAACTAATTCTGATTGCTGAGTATAAACAAAAGAATCTAATATGGCTCTGGTGTTATTGAAAAAGTAGAAATTAGTGCTGAAAAAATAGAACTAATCTAGCAGACTCATTGAGGGTTTGGTGGACGTCCATTGGCAGAACAGACTCTAGATCCCCATTCAAGCAACTCTTTGCTAGTATCATCCTTGTGAACAATAACTTCAATGAAACATAAACAATCTTTCTTCTCTCCAGTTGCAGTTGCGATTGCTTCTATCAGCTCCTCTTCCGTCCTTACCTACAATCCAGTTATAAAACAATTTGGAAACGATGTTTTTTCGATTTAGTATGGATGAACATTTCTATGTTGAGTGAGTAACACTTACCTTTTGGGTCCAGCAATTGCCTTCACCATTGTGAATTGCATCTACCAAACCAGTGTAGTTCCAGTTCTTGATGACATTATATGGCCCATCATGGATTTCAACCTCAATGGTGTAACCACCATTATTAATCAAGAAAATGATAGTCTTTTGGTCACAACGAATCATTGTCGACACGTCTTGTGCAGTAACCTGGTGTACAAAATTTAGTTCTCCACACGAGTAAATAGTGTCTGGTGTGACGGAAGTCATTTTCTTACCTGAAAACTTCCATCACCGATGAAAGATATGACACGTCTTTTGGGTTCAGATTGTGCATAACCCAGGGTAGCACCAACAGACCAACCAATGGAGCCATATTGCATCTGGAATTGATACCTGCAACACGAACTTTTTCCGTCTAATGACTCAAAATAAAATGGATACCAGGCTGTTAAGCTTTTATTAGTCACATACCCACATCCTTCTGGTAACTTAAGCTTCTGGCAATTGAACCATGAATCCCCTGTCTCAGCAATCACAGCTGTATCAGCTGAAAGCATCTTCTGTACATGTTGGAAAAGAACATTGACTCTTAGAGGTTCGTTAGGCTCTGGTTTTGGAGGAGTTCCTTCAGGAACAAAGATCCGACGATAGTTATCATAAGCAGTTTCGTTTTTCTTTACTTTCTTTGCTAGTTCAGAGAGGAAATCTTTCATTAGGACACAACCAAATGCTGGTCCATTTCCAATAACAACTCTATCAGGCTGCACGATTAACGCCTTTTCTCTCTTGATCAAAAGTGAGTACCCAACAGAGCTGTAATCATTAAAAACTGGACCAGCAAACAAGTAAGCATCAGCTGATTCAACAATTTCCGCGCAATAGGATGTGCCTACTGCACCCCAGTAAGTGCCAATGAAGTGAGGGTGTTTTTCTGGTACTAGCCCTTTTGCTGATGGCATCATTGCCATGGCATAACCAGAAGAATCAGCAAGTTCAGCAAAAGCATCACAAGCTTTAGCTACTCTTAGCTTTGGCCCTCCAATCATCACTGGTTTTACTGCCTTGCTTAGAAAGGCCACAGCTGCATCCACTGCAGCTTCCAACCCCTTCTTGCTACTTAGCCTGTATCAATAAGTTCTTATTGTAAGTTGAATGAAACGTTTCACATATAACAGTGGCAAATTCAAGATTTAAAGTTAGCAAGTTCTCTTCATATATGTGCTAATTTCTTTTCACACACGCATATATGGGAACCCACTGCACCCGGTCTTGATACTTCATCGGGGGCGGAGCCAGGTAGGGTTGAGGGGTTCATTTGGACCTCCTTCGATGGGAAGATTACCGTCATATTATTTTTACCTCTTCGTGTGTTTTTGAACCCCTTAGTAAAAATCCTGGCTCTATCATTGTCAGTAAGTTATAATGGTAAATTGAAAGAACATTTCGCGTACAACAACGACAAATCCAAGACTTAGAGTCGGTGTATTCTGCTCTTTATATATGTGCCGATGTCTTTTTCTCATACACATATCTCAGTGCGTCTAGTCTTGATCCGCCATTGTTAGTGAGTTCTAAAGTCAATATGAGTTATGCTTTTTATACATGTGATGGATATGTCAACTAGCTATTGCTAGTCTATATCCTCCACTGTTATGCAAAGTCTAGATGACAAGGTAACGCATACCTTGGTGATAGAAAAAATGGAATGGGATCTCTGCTGAATGTTGGATGAGGGGTGGCTGGCAAATTGCAACTGACACTAATATATACTGGCTTTCTTTCAATTAGAGCAGTAGAAATTGCTCTATCAATTTGTTCATGTGCATCCTCCAAGTTATTTATCACAGCCTAACACATAGAAACATACAATAAGTTGGATATGTAGGGAACTTTTTACATTGTATTAATGGGGGAAAGAAATAGGAGTAGAATTTTTCCTTGGATATAAGCATCAACTACATAGTTCGGAGAATATGGGTCAAAGCACTTCATTTCAGTGTGAATTTGGATATAAAATATTCTAACTTCTTAGAAGTAAAGTTTGTTTATCTAAAAAATGTACTACTCCTTTCGTTCGCTTTTACTTGACTAGTGTTAAAAAAAAAATCATTTTTACTTATCAATCTTAACATAGTATATAGTAATAACATGTAATTCTGAATCCAAAAGTATAAGTTAACTTACCTGATAACATGTAACAGTCTGAAAACATCTTAGTTCTTGGCTGAAATCAGGTAACCCGATAGTATGGTGAAGTATTCTATTAGTTCCATAGTCATTAGTATTAGGACCTCCAACAATGCAGATAATAGGAAGATTCTCACTATAAGCACCAGCAATAGCATTAATCACACTAAGCCCACCCACAGTGAACGTGACAACACACGCACCAACGCCTCGAGATCTTGCGTACCCATCAGCAGCATATCCAGCATTAAGCTCATTGCAACAACCAACATTCTTAAGCCTTGGCTCAGCAATGAGGTGATCAAGAAGTGTGAGGTTGAAATCACCTGGCACTGAGAAAACATCCTCAACACCAATTTCAACTAACCTTCGGGCTAAATGGCGCCCTAAGTTTGCGTCAGGGCTCGCGATAACGGAAGAAGAATGTGAGTTTTGGATACAAGAAGTGCCATTTGCATTGTCCATATTTTAGTATTGAGAAAATTGTTACAGGGAAAATGAAGAAAAAATATATTTATGTGTGTATAAAAATAAAAGAAGACAATTAGTTAAGATTCGAAAAGATGGGGAAAATTGAGTGAAGAACAAGATAGTGGTTTCTTGGAGTTGTGGTCAGTTTTTTTTTTTTTTTGCTTCAAGTATTTCAAGGTACCCAATACAGGACGAATGTTATGGCTTAATGATCGGAATTACTATATAATTGTACAACTTTATTTTTAAGTATCATTTTAGCCTAATATTTAAGTGGGTAAATAACATAAGAGGAAGAGGTTTAACTTCAAATTTATAATCATATTAGAATCTTCATAACGATAAAATAAACGTTCACCGATCTGTCTTATTGGTGAAGGTTATTTTACTGACTTATGACCTACTACAAGATACGTAGAACTCGAGCCTAGGAAGTAGGAGTTATATAAAATGTTAATTTAGCTTTCTTGATGAACCAGGAGTTGTTTAAATACTGATATTATTAAAGGCGTATTAAATCATATCAACAAGATATAAATATTGAATAAAACCAATAACTATATGCAGCTCATTAACATTGCCTATCACTAAAAAAATAGCTACACAGAAAAGTTATATATTCAGTAATTACTAGAAACATCTTGTTTTCTCTTCGCATAAATCAAAAGAGTAAGTTCCATTATCTCACTATGAATGACTACATAAACTAAGCAACCACAAAGAAAACACTCACAACGTGTTTCATTGAGGATTCCACATACGAGCTCAGTAGCTTGTGACCTAGTGAACCTAAGCAGTTTGAGACACATCCACTCTTAAATGTGTACTTTGAAAGTAAACCAAATATCTAGAGAACCCCTTCAAATCAAAGTCCCAAGAAACCCAAAATACAGCAGTCTGATCACACTACGGTACTAAGAGCAGCAACTTGTGTCTATATATCATTATGAATAGAGTGATTTCCTTCACAAGACTAAACTAATGAGACCAAAAGAGAGCACGTTTCTCTTATCATGCCATATTTAAAATTTTAAAATAAGAAGTCACATTCATAGAAACACAAACATAGAATGCATCAGCCTTGCAGTGGCTTAATTTCCCCAAATAAGTAATGAATTGAATTATATGGAACCAAGGACACGAAGAAAGAACAGCCTCAAAAAGAGGCCTTACGTAAACAACGTACAGTTGGGTATATAATACCAAGACTTACAATAGACCAACACAATACTTCAATCAAAGAACAAGACCCGACCTCAACCTGAGTTTCCCCAAGATGTTGAAACACCTCAGAGATGGACAAACAAATAACAACCCCCCCCCCCCCCCCAGACGACCCCACCCCAAAGCAACACCAAGAAGTAAACACCCCTCTTGCACTTGACCAGACTACACCCAAATTTGGTTGGCAAAAATGGAGGTGCTACAAACCTCACCAACTACATTTGGTGTACATGACATACATCTCTCAGAATAAAGCAGTCTCTTCCTTTTTCTCTGCATTATCAGAAGGCTTCTCTTCTTTGACGTCGTTTTCCTTAACTTTCTCTTCAGTTTTTTCCTCACTCTTCTCTTGTGGTTTCTTATCTTCGACACTCAACTTCTCAAGTAGGCCAGCAGCATTAGATGCATCCACATTTTCCTCTTTCTTCGTTTGTGATTCAGCAACCTCTTGGAAAGTCTCCATGAAGGTCTTGCAATCTAAGAAAAAACATTACACTAAGGCATCATTTTTGCTGAGGAGAAAAAAAAATAAACACAGGCAGCAACATAAAAGAATCGGGGACATGATCATACATACTATTACTCTACAACATCCTCAGCATCACTTCCAGGGGCCCTCTCAAGTCTCATCCAGTGTTTGACTTATCCCCAATCATGGGATATTTTCTAATCCCTTGAAAGTGTAACTAACTCCAACATGCGGAGTGAAAATTGCATGAAGACAGTTCAGGAGTCCTAAAGGACCTGGTAATTGAAAGATCACCTTCCGACTTTCATACCCGGCCAGGTTTAATTCCACGCCTTATAATCCAATAGTGCTAGCTGATAATTTATAACGCACCAGTCCTCAAAAGTCCCTAAAGAGCAATCACTCTCAAGTAGGTAACCAAGCATGCAGTATTAACCATGATTCCTTTTACCAGTACCTAAGATTCTGGAGAGAAGTCCAAGATCAGTTCTCTCAACACTACACGGACCTCAATCAAGAGGATATGACCAAAAGGTTCTCAACAACTTATTAATAAAATATCAATCACTTACGTCATTGGCAGTTCCCGGTTTGGAGAACCATAAATGGGGGCATTTTTAATAGGTTTCTGTGGACTGAGGTTGTGGTTTTGCCTTCTAGCGGTACATCTGGTTTGCAGTCTAATGTTTTAGATTCAAAACCTGTGAGTCCTGGAATAACATTATTTCTGGAATTTGGGAATTTCTGAACTACAGCAGAAGGCAGAAATATGGGTACCTTACATACAGTTGTCCCACTCCCCTCTCAGCTAATCCCAACCTGGCTTAAATCTTAGTAAGGTATAATGATAGTATTACCAATTTAATATAATGAGAATAAAAACACAACCAAATAATTAAAAAGGTATAAGATAATATGTATGTTGCCACTAAACAATTATAATATACATGTTATTCCCTTGCAGAGAGAAGTCACCTATCAGTTTAAGGTCTGGTTTGCTTTTCTCACATCAGCAAAGTCGTGGATCTAGTGTATTGGAGGGCCTAAGGCATGGAAGAGATCAGACTGGTGACAACCTAAGTCACAGGTGAGATGATCTCTATTCATAGCGCACAATGTTGAGCAGTAAAAGTTGTACATCTATAATCCTGAGCCTGCACTTAAGTATATAATTGGAAAAGAATTTATGGACTCATCAATTCCGTAGTTTCAGCAATCAACCTTAATAAGGATTTTACTATTCCAAGTATTCCAGCTTCAACCACTGTTTCAATTTTCAAAAGGCATGGATGTACTACTTAGGGTATCTTAACTTGATCACTCTTACTTGCTATTATATATATATATATATATATATGAGGAATACACACCATTGAAGCCATAACTAACATCTCACGTTGAGAATAGGTACCTCGGATATGAAATAACCTCTATTAAACTTCAACATCTGAAAAATCAAGCCATTGGTTCTAATATAGACAACATATATAGGCTTGAAGAGGAGCAGAGCTTGCAAAATTCAATTACCCTGTGCATCTAAGTACACTTCTACCCTCCCCCACACCCCAATTCAGAATCTATAGAGACAGTTGGTTATCTATATTACACCAACAAACCACCCAAAACATAATTTGGTGGTACTATAATCTTGCCTTGATCCATCACCCAATCCAAACAACAATCATAGCCTCATAAGCCAAAACTACTGGAACACCTTTGCATCCCAATTACGCTCAAGTAGATGAATTGCAGAATTTTACACCTCAGACCTGAAGATCTAATCTTATGATTGTCACTACATTCAATCTTCCAGAGTGGAGTAAATGGTAGTTTCAACTAGACTAATAGTTTATGAACAATCAAAACGAAATAAATCATATGCACACAACAGAAGTGTAATTAACTGGTGAGCTTCTATACTCAATTGATCTGATCATCTGAATACTTCAGAAATCTACAACTACGATACGTGCAACCATTGCAGCATTCAGTAGAGAATGAAATGTTCTCCAAACAAAAAACTAATGTTATAATCATAGGTAGGAAAGGAGCCATTATAATGACTAGCAATTATGGGGCAAAGGGAATCACAACAAAAGGAAATTGCAGATTTTAGCTAATTGAAAGCTTTCATCTATAAAACAAGACCCTAGAATCTAGTAAAAATTTAACCAAACCAGCAGATTCAGAAATTCTTACTCTCTAACGATGCAAATCTAATACAGAAAAATTCATCCTTCAATTCACCATCAGCAAAATCTGCGGCATGCCACACACAGGACTTCTCGTTTCCAGCATGTTCCTGAACTGTCATCGTCGGAATAACTGCATTGCACCGAATCAGAGTCCAAACCTCAGATCCCGAATCAAATGAAACACATAATTGAATAAAATAAACTTCAATCATGCAAGTAAAAGTAAAAAATCGAACTATAAACAAACCTAGATGATTGGCACAGATCTTAAGAGTCTTAGATTGACGCATAAGAAGACGAACTTTTCCAGTTTCCTTATGCTTCAAAAGCTTAACAGTACCAGCACCTCTCTCTTTCCACTGATTTCCCTCTTTGTCAAATCGATAAAGCTTCGCTTTCCTGTTACGACAAATCCACAAGTATTAAAGTTATTCATCATTCCTAGAAATCGAAGCAGATCGAAAAAAACAAACACGATTATCAGAGAAATCAATTACAAATCGAGGATAGCATCTTCGTTCTCTTCGCCAGTAGTTACGGCAACTTCCTCGAGCCTGACAATCGGCGCAACCTGAGCTCCGGTATCTTCGTCATCGGCTCCGGCGGCTTCTTCCTCTTCTCTGTGCTCGTGTTCAGGCTCGGCGCTAGACATTGTAACCGTACGGATGCTGTGTTTTCTTAACAGAGAGGGTTTTTTTTTTTTTTTGTAGAAAGAGAAAAGATAGTGAGACGCTTCAACAGGGAAGAAAGGTTTATATAAGAGTTTTGGGAAGAAAGCGTGATGCTTACGCACATGAATTTTTTTTTCTTTTTTTAATCATTAAGCCCTAATTTAATTAATAAAATTCTCATCTTAACCAAAAAAAGAAAAAGAATTCTCATCTTAAACAAAGATGAACGCATTATTATAACCTAGAAGGGTTTAACCTTTAGATTTTTATCATTAATTTATTTTAAAATTATATCTCAAAAATGTTGAAAACAATTGACTATATGTTGTGTACATCATTCATCGAAATTAATTTTTTTTATATAGATATTTATTGTAAAACTAAAGAACAAAAAAAAACAATATAAAGAAGAAGGCAAGAACAATATAAGACAAAAGGAATAACATAAGATCTTTTTTTTTTTTCAAGTATTCATCAAATCTTCAAGTGTATACAATATGAAGTCGTATGTCTCTATTTATAGTGTAACATAGAGATATACAAAAAGTTAGTCGATTATGAAAGTGAAAGTTACAAGTATAATGATTATAAAATTGGAAGTTAGAGAGGTTATGTTTATCTTTATAATGGAGAAGGTTATGTAGTAACTTCGTAATGGACATTCACATTATATTGTTTTATAATAGTATTTGATTTAAAGTTTTTTCCCATGAGGATAAAATAGAATAGGGCTCAATTCATGAAGGAAAATATAACCAGACATGTTTAGTTTAAATGTTGAATTTCATAACCAAGACATGAAATTGAGTGCGTAATTTTAGAAAATATACCAACAAGGTGAACTCATATCCAATTTAAGTAGTGTGAAGAATTGAAAGCTCTAAAAAGCAATTGCAGAATTGAAACTGAAGTCAGAAAAAAGCTACATCATTCCATAACATCAAAGAGTAAATTTGTATTCCTGGTCACAACCCTTATAAGAATCGCACTTGAAATAGAGTGTGTAGCTCCTCGTTCCAGCTTCAGCAGGGGCAGCAAAATCCAGCTCGACTTTAGATTTCCTTTGGAGAGTAACTCTCTTAATGGCCAGTAATTGGTTGCTCATTGTATCACCAATAACAAGCCACCATCCTTCCTCCTCTTTCGTTCCGGGATATCGAGGTGCAATAACAGGTCCAACTTCTGTATCTCGCAAAAGGGTTACCTGCACACTCACATTATGACTTCCCACCACATTATACTTCAAATGAATGATTGGAAACTGGTTACAGCAACGGGCAATATGCCGAACCTGCACATCCGACATATGCAATAGCTTACGCTTGTCATCATCTTCCATCTCCGCTAAATCAAACACCGTCTCTATACGATTTTTTGGCACTTGTTAACCAATTCCTCTGTAAAGTATGGAAGCTGGAGAAGCATCGAGTTACGATGCAATAACCCCTGTGTCACCATCTGGCATACCTCCATCGTAACAAGTGTTAGACTAAGCCAACCGTGACTGGAAATAACATCAACCATTGCTTGAACCAATCTAGTAGAGGAAAGAATCACCTCTCGCTGGTCAAATACAAGATTTCCAACCACCATTCGCCTACACAAATGGGCTTGTAAAAGAGCATTAGCTTTTACATGAGGATCTGTGTAGTTCGGATTCTCAAAAGAGAATGGAAGATGATGAATCAACCTTTTTTATCGATTCTTCTTCACCTGGTCGTATTGGCAGCTGTTCAAACTCTGATGCTGACGCCAATATTTCCAGCAAGCCCTTTAAATTAGTTTTGGAGGTCACAGAAGAGCTAAAACGCTCTATTGTGGTCTGACTGATATTATAATATGACGCTATCGTACCGAAATTCAAAGGTGAATGATGAAAATCCATCAGGTTGTTGTTGAAGCTCTCAAGAAAAACAATACTAATGAGCAATTCAATAATTCTCTCAAGCCATTCTATTTATGGAGTTTGTGTTTTTTTCTTCTTACAAAGCCAACTCCAAATAGAATTCTGTTTCAAATCCTTTTTCTAAATAAGGCTAATAATTCCAAACCTTTTCCAAATAGGATTAGGCCATGGGCTCTTTGGCCAGTACATGGGCCATAGCCCAACACTTTGATCGGTTTTCACCGTCTTAAAATCCGACCCAGGTATGTTTTCTTAAATACTTAGGGTGTGTTTGGTATGGAGGAAAATGTTTTCTATGGAAAATGTTTTCCTAGAAAATGTTTTCCTGGAAAACAAGTAGATATTGGACTTATTTTCTCATGTTTGGTTGGTGACTAGAAAATATTTTTCGGAAATGATTTTTAGTGTTTGATTTATTAATGAAATATGTTTTTGAGAGACATCTTATATTTTTACTTAAGTAAAAAATAATTTATGACATTGAAAATATTTTTTAAAATCAAAATTATTATTATTTTGGGGTGGGGGTGAAGGAGGAGCGAAAAAATAAATTTTTTTTAGTTGATAGTATTTTTAAAAAACAAAATTAATTTTTTGGGGGTTGGGGTGGGTGGGGGCTGGTAGGGGGGCTGAGCGGGGGGGGGGGGGGGGGTAGGAGTTTAAAATAAAAATTTTGAAGTTGAAAATATTTTTAAAAAGCAAAATTAATTTTTTGGGGAGGGGATGGGGTTGGGGGGGGGGGCTGGCCGGTGGGGGGAAGGTCAAGGATCATGTGAAAAAATAAAAATTTTGAAATTGAAAATATTTTTTTAAATTGATGCTTTTCCAAAAAAAAGAAATCTAATTTGAAATTGGAGGAGAGCTATGGAAAATGTTTTCCTTAATTTTTGAAGGGAAGTCATTTTCCTTAATTTTGAGGAAAATGAGTTGATTTGAAAAACATTTTCCAAAACTTTTGTCCCAACCAAACATGGGAAAATTGGAAAACATTTTCTGGGGAAAACATTTTCCAGAAAATGTTTTCCTTCGTACCAAACACACTCTTAATCTACATGTGTTTTCTCAACTCTTTGTGAATAGATCCTAAGACTGCGAATTTGAACTACTAAGTATGGTATCTTGGTTTCGCTCTTATGCGAGCTGTGTTCAACACCGGTAATCTTCTATTTTAATTGTTGGTCGATTTTTGGCTGTTTTGAAGTAGTTTCGTGACATGATCCACCGGCTTGAACCTTCATTTTTTCTTAGAAGAGAACTTCATTAGGGTCTTATTAGCATATGCTGAAATTAGCATATGATTTAGCATGTCATTTAGAGATCTGTTTTGCAATGCATATGAGTTATACATCCTTATGTGTTTAGCCTCTTTGGCTGGCCAAATTGGTTTTAACCAAATGAGTGCAGGGTTAGCACTTGGATATTGCTAATAACTTTTGATTATGCTTTGATCTTGGCTTGATCAACTATGCAATCCGATTAAAATCAGAACAAATAGTTTAATTGATTATTTGATTCTAAAATTTAATTATGGTAGTGTTATTAGCGCAGCTTCCTCTTTTGTGCTATATTTGGGTAACTTTGATTTAGTACTATCTGATTGATTAAGATACTTACTGCTCATATAACAAGACATGTTCAGTTTCTAACGTCAAAAGTTTAGCAAGTACTTCCATTTTGAATTCATACTGAACAAGTCCTTAAAAAGGATAACTGAAGCTATAAAGCAGGTGCATCATTGAAACTGAAGGATCCAGTACCAACTGAAAGCTGCATAACTAATCACCACTAGATTGTCTACAAAAATAGATAAAGCACTTGGGAAAAGTTCTCAGAAAAAGAAAAAACCTAAATCATTCTCTTAACTGTCATCTTCAGCCATTGCCTCTTTAACATCAAGAGTAAAGTTGTATTCCTGGTCACAACCCAGATAAGAATCGCACATGAAATAGAGTGTGTAGTTCCTCGTTCCAGCTTCAGCAGGGGCAGCAAAATCCAGCTTGACCTTAGATTTCCTTTGGAGAGTGACTCTCTTAATGGCCAGTAATTGGTTGCTCTTTGTATCCCCGACAACAAGCCACCATCCTTCCTCTTTGGTTTTGGGATATCTAGGTGCAAAAACAGGTCCAACTTCTGTTCTACCCTCAAGATCTCGCTCAAGGGTTACCTGCACACTTACATCGTCTCCAGCACTCAGGTTATCACCGTCCACCACATGATACGTCAAATCAATGTTTGGAAACCGGTTACAGAATCGGGCAATATCCAGAAGCTGCAAGTCTGACATCTGCAAGAGCTCACGCCTCTCATTATCTTCCATCTCCACCAAATCAAACACTGTCTCTATGCTCCTCCCTGGATTTTCTTGGCACTTCTTAGCCAATTCTTTTGTGAAGTGTGGAAGCTGGAGAAGCATCGAGTCACGTTCCCACATCCCTTGTGTCACCATCTGGCTCACCTCCATTGTTAGAAGTGCTAGACTAAGCCAACCATTACTGGAAATAACATCAACCATTGCTTGAAGCAGCCTAGTAGCAGAAAGCAACACCTCTTGCTGGTCAGAAGCAAGATTTCCGCCCACCATTTGCCTAGAGAAATGGGCTTGTAAAAGAGCATTAGCCTTCACATGAGGATCTGTGTATTTCGGGTTCTCAAAAGAGAAACGCAGATGATTAATCAACCTTCTTATCAATTCCTCTTCACCTGGTCGTATTGGAAGCTGTTCAAACTCCGATGCTGACGCCAATATTTCCAGCAAGCCCTTCAACTTTGTCTTGGAGGTCACAGAAGAGCTAAATCGCTCTATTGTGGTGTAACTGATATAATAATATGACGCTATCATACCGAGATTCAAAGGTGAAAGCAAAAATTCATCCTCAACAGTGACACATTTACTAGCCTCCAAGTCACTGATGGTATTCTCCACTAGCTCCGACAGTTGGTCAGACAGATGCCTATGACTAACACCCTGCAGATTGTAGTAATTTGGATTCTGTGTCAGCCTCCTATACATGAAGGTCCATGTTAGGTAATCAACAGCATCCTGCTTGTTCTGAATAACGCCAACCACCACCTCAGCATTCAAATTATCATGGAGATAATGTTGCAGATGGCTTTCAACTGGGAATGCTTCATACAAGAACTTCTTGTAGTAATCCTTGCGTGGTGCATGGCAGAGGATAACACACTTTCCTGAGCTATCTACAAGAGGTCGACTGGCATGGCCCATCATCTGCAACAAATCAGTAACGGGATAATCAGTGTGTGCATTTTCTCTACCATCATAATACTGTGTCCCCATGACCACCACCAAATGTGCAGATAATGGTACTCCCCAACACATTGTGCCATTCATCACACACACTTGAATCCATCCAGTTTCAAACAATGTCTTCACTATATCCTGATCAGTGGCACTCAACCCCTCATGCAAGTATCCCACGCCATACTTGAGTGTCTCTTGCAGCATAGGTTCATTGATCCTTTCCACGAAAGGTTCCAGCTCTTCTGCAGATCGTAGCAGAAATATGGGTGTGTCTTCACTGTCCATGCTTGAATAAGTCATCAGATCTACAGCAGTCAAGCGAGCATGCTTCCTTGTGGGAACATACACAAGTGCAGGTTTTCCCTTCCTTGCATGTTGGACTATTGCAGTATATGTGGGTTTTGTCATGGCTTGCATCCTAGCTTCAAAGTTAGCAATATCAACACCTTGAATGTGTATTTCAAGTGGCACAGGCCTTACACCAGGAGGAAAGTTGAAGAGCCCATGAGATGTAGCCCCAATCCATTCTCCCAAATCCTTGGCATTAGCTAAGGAAGTAGACAAAGCAACGATGCGGATCTTGTTCTCAACCTGGCTTGAGATATATCTCATCCGAGAGACTATCACCTCCAGGATTGGGCCACCTTGACCCCCAATTAGGTGCAATTCATCAATAATGAAAAGACTGACTTGCTGAACATGCTTACGTTGTTTCCAGCGACGAGACAAAGCATCCCATTTCTCAGGTGTGCTGATAATTAATTGACCCTTCTCCAACAGCTTCAGATCACTGGCGGTCTCCCCAGTTAATTCAACAACCCTCATTCCCAGATGGTCTCCAAATTTCGTTTTCCAATCGTTGAACCGCTCCTTAGCAAGAGCCTCCAGTGGAGCTATATACACAGCACGAATGGTACTATCAGGCCCTTTCTGATGATTCCTTAATATGGCAAATTCAGCACAAATAGTCTTCCCACTACCAGTTGGAGCTGCAACCAAGACATTGTCATCTGAATTGTACAGCACTGTGAAAACCTGAGTCTGAACCGGATTAAAATGCTTAAAATCTTGATAAAGTGCTTCATAAGCTGGATTCCTCAATGCAGTAACTGGCAGAGGTTGCAAGTCTAGTAATTCAGTGGGAGGAGGATATTTCTCTGGCAAAATCAGATGTCGGAAAGAGACGGGCAAAACAGTTTGGGACCCTAGCCATTTGTCGGAGACAACCCGAATGAAATACTGTGGGGGCAGTGGCTCATATATTGGGACTGTGAAGCTCAAAGTATGGTCCTCATCAATATACTGCTTCTTCAACATGAAATATTCATGATGAAGAATATACTCCCCATCGTTATCTTCAACAATTATCCAGAAAGATTCTACATAACCATGAACCTTGTCTTCCCATTGGAAATCCGGTGTAATAGTCAATTCAACCCTCAAGACTGACCGCGTAATTGGTTGAACATGTGCAGCAAGGTTCAGCTTTGGGAACTGATGAATGAACTTGTGTAATGTCCTTCCCATCTTTGGGAACCGGATAAGCTCTCCCAACTCTTGTGATGAAAGATCATAATAACGCTCCCAAGCCAAATCTTTCTTCTCCAACTTCATCAAGATTTCATTTGGTATGCCATGGAATTGGCGAAGTGGTGTCTGTACACTCCACATCCTCTTGCTTATCATTTTGCACCATTTTAAGGCCTTCTCAGCTAACTGAGCCCATCCCCTTTTCAGAACAATCTCAAAAAGGGCTCGCATCAGACGTGCAGCACTCTGCAAAAGCAAATGACTAAGTAAGATAATTCGCTATCAGATGACACCAAATCGCAAATGATTAAAGAAATAAGTACCTATAGGAGTCCATTATACAACACAACTAACCTGAGTGATATAAACCATGTCAGATGACAGGGACAACCCTTCAAGCTTCAGCCGTGAAATATATGCCTGCAATAGTACATTGATCTTGGCACTGGGTTCCTCAAGACTCTCTTTTATTGGGATAGGAACACGATCTAGAAGCTTCGCCAATTCCATTTTCTCATCTTGTCTGACTGTAACATATTTGAATTCCTCACTAAGAGAGAAAAGTCTGCAAAGTTCAATGTCACCCATCGTAGGCTTCAAATGCTCATTGTATGTGGAAATTGTCCCATGAGTTATATAATAATAACTCGCAATGCGACCCAGGTCAGTCACCTGGAAATATCCACTTTTTCTGTCATACTTGACCAAGTTATTCTTGTCCAGCAATACAGCAGCAGAATGTACCTGCAAGCAAGTATTTCAAACTCTGAAGGAACTATCAATGCTTTTCAGCTAAGATGGAACAAAATACAACTCGAAGGTCAAACTATCAGTACAATAAGACATAACAACAATTTCAAAGATGGAAGAAATATCGCACATGTGTTGGATGTTGCTGCCATTGATTATCATAGAATTAATTATATTGAAGGTTAATCTCTGCTCTGTTTCATTCAAACTAATGGAAATTAGCTCTCCATATAAACAACTAGCTGGCATCAACTCACCAAGAACGAAAGCTACCAACGATCTAACTACTATAAACTAAGCATTAACATAACTACTCACTCAACTATTAGACATTACTTTTTTCCATGAATGGCATCAATTTCACGGGAGCGCAAGATTATTTATCATGGAGAATCTGAGCAAGCCATTCGAACAACATTTAGCAATACAAAAATACGGTGCAACCAAAAGAATATCATAATATGAGTATGTCATTTAGATGGTCGCAGATATTTAATGAGAATTGAGGTTGCAAAGCAATAATTACTGTTAAATACAGTGAAGCAAATTCGGCGCACCAATTCAGTGTATGTGCCTACTCATATAGGAGTTTGAAAGATTATATGCAAGCTTTGGTCTGAATTCTAGCACCATGTCAAACTAAATGATGGCAGCGGCTACAGGATTCTTTCTGGACAGATTTTTGGTTAGGAGAAAGAATACTTAATGGACAAATCTCCTGTATTGTGTAGCTTTGCTGTAAGCAAAGATAGTACAGTTACCAAATGTTATACTGACTCGCACTGGCATTTAAATTAAAGAAGAAACTTCAATGACTGGGAAAACGCATGAAGATTAGCCAATTTCTATATATTTTGGAATCTATAAACCTTGATGTGAGCCGACCAGATTCCCAGAAAGCTAGTAAGGATAGAACAATCTTTGTTAAAAGCTGGTATACCCTTCTACAGAAGCAATCAGACAGGTGGAATAAGTCTTGGCCTTGGAAATTGTTGTGAGAGTAAAAAGCATCTTCTAAGGTTTTCTTGTTTTGGTTGGATTGCTCTAAGAAGATGTGTGTTTAGCTCATAGAATTTTACGGGAAAAGGCTTCTCCCTGTGCAGTAGTTGCTGGTTTTGTTCAGGAAACGATTGGCCATCTAGTTTTCCTTTGCCGCAAACAAGACAAATCTAGGATCTTTTTCTTAATACGAAATGTGCAGCAGATGATGTCTCAACACGTGAAGAATTTACTGGAGGCGGAGTAGAAGAGTACAAAAGATGAAAACGGATCTGGAAAACCATTCCTTCGTGCACCACATGGAGAATTTGGTTAGAGAGGAGTAAGATTCATTGGAGGACACAAAAAACACATATCATTTGTAAAAAAATAAATGTACTCAGAATTTATGTTTCTGGTGTAGGAACAACAAGATAGAAAATTTTCTCAGTACATGTTGCTGTCAGAGTTCCTAGGGATGAAACATTGATGGTGATACTGTAAATTTTGTTCTTTTTATTTTGCAATGCCTTCTTGGCGCTATTAATGAAACTATTATCAAAAATAAATTAAGGAAAGAAAGGAACAGCAAGTGGAATATATATAAGACTTACCAAGTCAGCACGCCTTTCCTCCAAAGCATAGTCGGTCTTTAGAGCATCAGCAGGTAGACCATAAAGTGTGGGATTCCGTACCATGCGGACATAGAGGTAAGTATACAGGAGCCATTTACATGCTTCCTTGGCATTCAACACAGTCCCGAGGACAATCTCGGCATTTAACTGATCTGCCAACTTGGAGATAAATTGACTTTCTATTGGCAGCTGCTGATTCATCAGGGACAAATAATATTGCAATTCGCTGTGGCCCGTTAATATGATTCCTTCACCATAGGTGTCAT
The DNA here is from genome assembly GCA_027704765.1 of Solanum habrochaites. NCBI lineage: Eukaryota > Viridiplantae > Streptophyta > Magnoliopsida > Solanales > Solanaceae > Solanum > Solanum habrochaites. The sequence continues at coordinate 49,736,958 of JAKWJA010002494.1, read as the reverse complement.
ATTGAGGACGTCCAGCACGACCAAGCATTTGCATAACATCAAGAGGACTGAGTTCAGTCCATGCTCCTTTCTCAGGATTGTAAATCTGGGTACCTTTTATAATCACAGTATGTGCAGGTAAATTGACACCCCATGCTAAAGTGGCTGTTGAAACCAACACTTGCACATGGCCATCAGCAAAAAGATCCTCCACAAGTTGCCGATCTGTTCTAACCATCCCCGCATGATGAATAGCAAAACCATATGGTAAAAGATCTTTGAGATCATTGCTCTTCACAAGCTCAGTTTGCGACTGTAAAAGTTCCCGAGTTAAACTGTCCTCCTTCAAAAACTTACCAAGGGTGTCATTAGCAAGTGCAGTGTCCCGTATCGCACGAGCTGTTTTAGATGTTTCCTTCCTTGAATGGACAAAAATAAGGACCTGATGCTTTCCTGCAATACTAATCACCTTCTCATAGCAAACATCATTCATCAACTGGAATCTCTGCAGTGGCTTCTTAACTGTAATTCCAATATACTGCTGAGCCAACGGAACAGGCCTATAGCTATTGTCAAAATGGAAGAGTCCTTTCTTCAGATCCACTCGCAAAAACACAGCCACGTCCTCATAATTTGGAAGAGTTGCTGACAATCCAACAAGACGAATATGCTCTTTGGTGGTTTCGATCTGTCGAATAGTTCTAGCGATGATACTCTCCAGGACAGGACCTCTATTGTCATGCAGCAGATGAATCTCATCAATAATAAGAAGTTTCACAAGCTGTGTATATGTGCGATCGCCCGACTTTCTGGTTATAATATCCCACTTTTCTGGGGTAGTCACAATAATTTGAGTCTCTTCAATCTGTTGACGAGTTAATGTTTGATCACCACTCAACTCTTTCACTGTGACACCATAATGTTCCAAACGCTTGGAGAGATTGCCAACCACTTCAGCAACAAGGGCTTTCATGGGTGCCACATATACAATCTTATAGTTGTTGTGGTTGAATGTACCATCATCTTCATTGCGGTTTAGTGCAATTTGCTGAAGTATAGTGAGCATAGCTACATTGGTCTTCCCGGCACCAGTTGGAGCACAGAGCAAAATGTTCTCCGGAGAAAAGAGGGCAGTCTCATATACTTTACTCTGCACCCTGTTCAATTGGGTCATCCCACTGAATGCTGGTTGAGCCCACTCGGGAATGGAGGAAATCTTCACAAGCTCTTCACCAGGATCTAGTGGCCTTGGCTTCAATGCTGGCACGTGAACTTCCTCGTACCCCTTCTTATGATTCCTGTAAGACCCCACTGGAAGCTCACATTTCTTATTTGCCATCAACAAACCACCTTGCTGAAATGCAAGGCTGTCGAGATCAAGAAACTGACGCTGCCCCATTAACCAACCATTATCAAGATCTCTATCTACAAGTGCCTTTCTTTCTCCATCACCATCAACACCAGACTCGTCTTTAAGACGCCTAGCCTCTTCCCTAATGCTTTTCTCCAGATTCTTCTGCCTCTCTTTTGCAGTAGCCCTAGTAGCATGCAACTGTTCTAATATAGCCACATGATCTTGTCCCAACCCCAACATCTCTTCTTCAATTTTCTTCCTATTCTCTTGGTCTTCAGCCCTTGCAAGACGGGTACACCATACTACCTTTAGCCGGTTGCGCAGAAGATATTTGATGAGACTGAACTTATCAAATTGGAGATGCACCAGCAGCTTTGTTTCTACTTCACGATCATCGCCTTCAGCAAGAATTTTGAGAACCTCTTCAGCAAGCTTTTGGCTCTGTTGGGGATCGATCTGCTGCTCATAAGCTTGAGAGATCTTTCTTTGAAGCCAATAAGCATCTATGTCCTGAACATTCAAGGTCATTCCCTCATCGGCCTCCCGCATCTCATCGTCATCAATGCCACTGCCCATCTGCATAGCACCAGAAGCACTGGCTTCCATCACATCATCGTCCTCCTCTTCGTCATCAGGTACAACATCAAGATCACTCTCTTCTTCTTCTTCTTCATTCTCCTCAAACTCAACTGCTACACCGACATCATCATCAAGACCATCATCGCCATCAGCTGCAGCAGACGCTGATGCATCGCCACCATCCTGATAGTCAGTAATGAGTCGCCCAATTGACACCAACTGATCAAACACCTGATTCGATATAGGATTTAACAGCTTCTCAATTTCCTTTTTCTTTTCAGGGTTCTTGAAGTTATCATTTTTCAACACCGCCAACATCTCATCAGCTGCTCCACTCACGATATTGAGAGGCTGTCCCCCAAGTTGCTGCTGAATCAAGCTCAGCATAGCCTCATAAGCAGCCCTAGTTTCCTTTGTTTTAGGCTGGTAAACACCTTCCTCACTCGAAGTAAGAACACTTTCTTCCTGAAGCCGTCTCTTCTTACTTTGCCTAGTGGGCTCAGAGACGAGTGGTTCCCGCTCCTTCTTCTTCCTAGCCTTCTGAAGTTTCTCATCCAACTCCGGAGGTCTACCCTTGTAAGCTCGATCACCAAATGATTTAGGGTCAATTTTTCCATAAAGAGACTCAGGTTCACCAGAGGGTTCATGAGTATCTCGGGGACGAGAATCAGTAGTTAGAACAAGACTTGAGTTCGCTCTATACTCATACTGTTTGAAACGTGCATGTGCTTCTGCACCACCGCCCAAATTCGACATCTTTCAGCCGAAAACCAGAAAACCTAAAATTCAAAAAAAAAAGAACTCAACAACTCAAATCAGTCCGCTCAAATAGCTAAACCCTAAGTACAACTACAAAATTCAAAAATTGATTATACAGTTCGGAAAACGCAGATACAAGTTCAAACAAAAAACAACAACAACAACAAAGACGAATTAACAGAAAAACTTAGCACTCACCGGAGTCGGAGAGAGATTCGAACGCTTCCGACTATGCCGCAAGTGGAAATGATACTATATAGTAACTGATTAGTAGTACTAATATGTAGGACTCACAACCGACTCGAAGAATCGGAGGACAGCGCCGCCTCCAAGGATGGAAGAAGCTGAGTTTCTACGGAGTTAAGTGTTATTTGATAGATGCCCTATCGTGGTGAGCCTTTGAATGAACTACAATAAAATCAATTCTAGATCTACAATTACCACTCTAATTTTTCCCTCTAATTATTATCTATTTTTTTGTGAGTGGATGAATATATATTCTTTTAATTAAATTAAATAACAATCATGATGCATATTACATATAATTTGAGAATATAAATATTTGTTAAGACTTAAAAAGACTAAGCTAAAGTATATATATATGTATTTGTTTTTATTATTTTTCATTTATTTGATATCTTGTAATACGATTAAATTATGAATTATGTATCGCAGGAATAAGAAATTATCTATAGAAACTAGACTCTAAATAAAAAAAATTCATTCAATTAAGGGTTCTAAAACTAATTAAAGATGAAGAAATCGTTATCATCTTATCATAATTCAGATGGATACAATATTACATAATTATAAATTGGCAAAAGTATTCATTACCCCCATTTACATGAAGCTTTTTATTCAGTGTACACCTAAACTTTATTTTGTTTCAATTACCCCCCTGAACTTGCTTATTCATCGAACACGTACACCTTTTCTATCCACCTGGCATAGAAACTGAAATTAAACTCTACAAAGCACGTGAGGCAGCGATTTTTTGCCACATCATAAAGTTACAACGGTAATATACGTAAAAAATCTATTTTTTCTTTAATATTTGGCTTATTTTAAGAATTTTTCTCTCTCTATTCTCTAGCTATTCAATGCACCATTTAAGGCCAAAAAGCATGGCCTTTGCTTCTGCCCAGTTGCTGGTTCCAGCAGAAAGGCTGAGATGAGATACATTGGAACAATGATCCAAATAATCTTTTATGTTTTTCATTTTATTCTTCTTTATCTCTTCTCCTTTTTCAAATTTCAGATTTTTCTCAAGGGCTTCGGGAATCCTCTTCTTGAAACACAATCCATCAAGTTTCAAATCAAAATTTTTCCTCTTATAGAAAAACTCTTTTGCATCTTCAACTCTATGAGCTGCAACATATCTCTTAATCAAATACCATAAGTTTTTTCATTAACCAAATTTCATCTCTTAGACATTTCGTCAAGCACTTGGTTGAGTTCATCAAACGTCTCATACGACCAAGAATATCGAGAATTTCATTGAAAGTTTCAGTTTTTGGTGAATACCTACATGGATTTTCACCTGCTAATAGAGAGTTTGATTTGTGAATTGTGAAGGTTGGTATTATCTAGGTGACAATATTTATCTAGGTGGCAAAATATTTAACTAGGTGGCAAAAATATTTATCTAGGTGTCGTGCGCGTGTGGACACGATCGTAGTGAGTGGACATAAAGGTGTACGTGTTCGATGAATAAGCAAGTTCAGGAGGTAATTGAAACAAAATAAAGTTTAGGTGTACACTGAATAAAAAGCTTCAAGTACAGGGGGGTAATGAATACTTTTGCCTTATAAATTTAATGACTAATTAGTATAGAATAATACTGATATATATATATAGAAGATAGACTCATAGTACAACTATTACTCATATTTAGAGCGAAGTATTTTTAGAATATAAATAGTTGTACTTATTCAATATACAAATTTTATTTCAATATCTTTCTTAAGTTGTCATCTCAGTGAACCTCGTTCAAAGATATTGTAGGTCATTACCATTTCACTATGTGATCTTCCTAGGCACTCCAATATTTTTCTTGCTTATATGGCTATACAATTGTTCAATTATTTGAATATTTCATGAAGATGTACCAAAGTACAAATTTCTTCATAGACACTTAAACTTGATACATTTTGCAAAATAGTCATTTGAAATTGCTTAACGCAAAAAGACGCAATCTACTATCAACTTTCAGTTATAATATTTCTTCATAAAGAACTGATTAAAAGGTGAGATTTCTCAACTAAAAACTATGAAAACATTTTTTCTAGTTAAACAAATCCGTTAAAATCAGAAAAATTAATTGTTCTGTTTAACAATCTTGTTTGATTTTAGTGAAGCCAGTCGATATCAGAAACAAAAATGTCATCTTTCTAACTTCAAATACAGAAAAGCACAATACGGACTTATTGAAGGTTTAAAATTAAAATGATAAAAGAGAATTTTGAATAGCATTGAAAAACCTAACGAGAACAACGTCACATGAAAGGGGGTACAATAATTGTCTTTCATAACCCCACAAAGATGAACATAAGCAGCTCAACGTGCCGAATCGACCCACACTAAACCAATAGTTTCAGTAAAGTTAATCGATCAAAGCACCTCAAAATTGCAAGTATGAAAGTTTTAGAGCCACTTCACTATCCTTCCATAGGCTCAGCTTGAGATGCCTCTTCTACTTTGTCACCTTTCTTTCCTGCTCATGCAAAGACGGTAGGGATATCAGAATTCGAAAGTTTTGCAACATTGACTCGGTAAATATATTTTGCAAATGCATTTTGAATTACCTTTCTTTTTCTTCCCACCACCTTTCTTCTTAGTCTTGGTGGGAAGGGCTAGCCAAGCCTTGATTTCAGCTTCATTCTCTGTTGATTTTGTAGGCTGAAGCTCCTGGAGCGCATGAGATGTTACCCTATCCGATCCATTAGGCATTAACAGCACTGTGAACTTAATGTGAGCAACCAAATCACCTGTGTAGCAACAAAAGATGATGAAAACGAACAAGAAAAATTATCGAAAAAACTTCCATCTAAAATTTGAATACTGAAGAAAATGGTACCAACCAGGTTTCTCATGTAGAACAGGATATGGCTGCAAAAGCTCATGGTTAACACATTCAACAAGGCCCAAACGAGCCCTCTTCTCCTCCAAATCCCTGCTCAAGTAAAACTACAAGAGTAAGTAAACAGCATTCTCTTTGATACGTGAAATCAGACATCACTATTATCATGAAACATATAAATTACTACAGTTGAATATGAATTTAGAGAAAATCATCGACCTTGCGGTAAATGGCATGATAGGGAACTTCTGACTGATTTCACTGAAGATGAACCTTGAGGCTTTCATCTTCAGGTTATAGCTTTTGTCCACAGCTCTCTTGTAGATCGTTGTTTGTTTCTCATCCAACAACTTGGGCTGCAAAGATTAAGAAAGGCCCTAAACTGTGAGATTCACGAGAACTCATAATATTAAATTTTCAGAGGTCAAAGGTGCAATACACGTCCATACCTTTCCATCACCAGTGCTCGTCACGATATCAATGGAGTAGACCTCATTCTCTTCAAATTCTGCTTCATCTACTCTTGTATCAGGATTGGACACGCTCAATACAACTTTGTTTCCATCAATAACAAACTGCTTCATTTGATGGCTCAATACACCCTCAACAATCTTGCAGTCATAGGCAGCAGCAACCTTCTGAATAGCTTCTGTTACATCCGAGTTCTGCAACGTCCAAGAAACTTAACAACAAAAGTAATACACAACAAGCCAAAAAATAGATACCAGTCAAAGAGCATCCTGGCATCTTCATGCCATGACTTCACTGGCCTATAAACAGCATCTGTATCCTAAACACCTACTCTACCTTGTGTCCTTGTCTACATAATCGTACACTCAATTGAGACCAAAGGAAGACATAAAGTCTTGCCTCACAGTAAATCATTATGTAACACTACCTAAGATGATCTATAACTCAGGCATTACAGAGCATAACACTCAGTTAAGTGGATCTCATGCAAGTCAAAAAGACTAGTGATTGAGGTACATATCAAAAAAAAATTCAACAAAGCGTGCTACTACATATCAAATTTACCAAGAACTAAGAGAAGGAAAATCTAATTGTCGAGAAGAAAAGAAACTGCACTGAGAGACTGGAAATGTTAGACCACTGAAGATCAAAATAATCATATGGTTGGAGGAAAAAAACACATTGCAAAGTAACATTTGTTCACATCCATCGATTATGTCTCCAACTATTGTTTGAGGTTCCTCGATTGGAAAGAAGAAGCCTCAATCGCTCCTTCACTTCCTAAAAAGACCCACCAAACTAAGGATGTAACAAGTAGTCACACAGAGAAAGACTTACAATTCACCAACTAAAAAAGCTCTTATAGTTTCTTTTCAAATAGGCAAAGGTGAGAATCATAGCATTAGCTGAAAAAGTTGCAGTATAGCAGGTCTTTTAAGCAAGAGAGGAAATGTTGCACAAAGCAAAGGAGCAGCAAAGATTGAAAAAAAAAAACATGCACATCAACACCAGATCACTACTACCATTTAGAAAGTAGGATGACACTATCCATTTGGTAAAATTACTTGAGTTAACAGAAGCACCCATTGAGGAATAGCCAGTGGGAAACAAACAAAAAAGACTATGGGAGTAAAGAATAAATATAATTCAATTCCACGTAGAAATCCCTTAATTTTATATAAGCAAGATACAGAAGAAATATCAGTCAATACCTCTAAAATGAAATGTAATTAGTTGGTGCATCACAAAAGAAAACATCTAGAATGACATTACCTTCTTTCCTGGTCTCACAAGTCTCAAAGCAACTTCAGCAGCTGTATTAGCAGCTGCAATGACATCAGCAGCTCTACCAGTAACTGGTCCATTTTGAAGAACATGTGTATGTCCAACTACTGCAATAAATCCATCAATGTGACATCCCATATCACTGCATCAAAAAAGAATTACATGTTACTCACACAAACAGTTTATCTCATTTTCACAATACAATCAAAAAGGATCACAGCAAAATCCTCTGAATCCATTAACTAGTTAAGGCCTAAAGTTAAGACTTCGACCTGGACAAAAACCAAATTATTTATGACTTAAAGTTCCTGCTATCAGCACTTGATGCTAGAATTCAAGCTTAGCAGCTCTGTGTCGAAAGAATTTTCCCTTTTTTCATCTAAAGTAGCTTCTGGAATCATGATAAACAATGAAAATCACCTCAAAGTGATGTAACCAGAACTTACATCTTCAATATATCACCTTCTTCCACTACTGTCTCATCACTAGCCAATGGAGAGAAATGGCACACGGTGTTATTAACTGAAATACATGTTGGAAATGCAACACCTCTCTCAATCTTCTTCTTCACATTCTTGTACATATTTCCAGTTTGCCTGCACAACAATTTATTTTTCAATCAGCTAACTTGGCAGATATCATTATTCCTGACATACAAGTCAAAATCACATATGTTAAAAGTACAGAAAACCCAAGAAATACATACTCTTTGATAAAGGCATCCCCTTTCTCACAAAGATCAACTATCTTTGCTTTTGGCTTGCATTCGGACAACACCAACTGCAGAGCCTCTGCAAAACCGAAACCAAAATAACAAAACTTAGTGCTTCACACCATGAACCTAGGTTCTACTCAGGTGTGTAATAGTTTTGTAATTATAAATAATTGAGATTATTCTCCACCAGAGGAAGTAAACACCAACAGACTTTCAGCTATCAGATGCCACAAAAGTTTCAACTATCAATCAGAAAATCAAATAGGCTATGTAAAAAATGCATAAAACATCAAATTGAAAACCAAAAAAATAAAAATAGAGAACGGGATTAACTGTTAACAATTTCAGCGGCGCTCTTGTACTTGGTGACGACCTCAGGACTTGTGAGATCCAATTCCTTCTCTTCTCTCTCGTCGTCCGACATAGTTACCAAACAGCTATTATTTCAAACACACAAATTCTGCAGAAAGAAAAAACCACAAAACAACGGAGAAAAATGAACTGATAAGATAATGGAGACAGAGAAAGAGGAATAAATGTAGAAAAACGAAAACTTACCGAAGCAAAATTGGGATTTTGCGATGGAAGAAAAATGGAGGCAACAAGGTTTGGAAGCTAGGGTTTTTAGTGAAGTTAAAGGTGTATGAGGTGATAAAAAGGAGACAAAGTAGTGATTTTTTTTTTCTCTTTCCTAATGGGCAGTTTAATGCCTTGTTTGGCAATGTTCATGTGAGTAGTATTATCGATTGGTATTTTTGGTTTGAAAAACAAAAAGAGTTATTTTTTAAATTTATTTTGTTATTGTTTTGGAAGGATAGCTATATAAATGAGGAAATAAAAAGTAAACAAAAATATTTGATAATTTTAGAATTCAAGAGAAAATTAATAATTTGTAAATTAGAGGTAAGTGTGAGTTTTGTTTGTGATTTGTGGTTTTGAGATTTTTTAAATTTTTCAATGAATCTCAAAATATTTTTATTTCATAAAAAAAAAAAGGAAAAATTAAGCAAATGCCCCATAAACCAGAATAATTATAAATATATACCTTTTTTACTCATAGTCTACTAAACAATTATACTATATATCTCCAAACTAATTTCTTGTAACTGATACTATATGTGTGTGAGGGGGGGAAGGGGGAATCTATTCGGGAAGCGCTTACCAATCCCTTTATCGATACCAAGGGGAACCTGTGTGTCATTAAGATTTCTTATTTAGAAATTACTCATTAGTGACATGTGTACGCCAGTGTGTGCATCTCTGTATATGTGTCATTAAGGTTTTTTATTTAGAAATTACTCGTTAGTGAATGTACCTATAACAGTATGTGTATATTTTTATGATATCATTATAATTTCTTGTTCGTAAATTACTCATTAGTCAATGATATTATAGTCTAAAAAATTGTGCGTATGTACACACATATATATTAGTTTATTATTATTTTATGGTATTATTAAGATTTCTTGTTCACACTCTATACTCTATAGAGAAAGAAATAATAAAAAATATATTATTACCACGATATCTCTAATAGAGGAAAAAATGAGAAAGAAATAATAAAATTGTTATCAAATGGTATTTCTATTATAATATGAAAAATAAATAAAAATAATAAAAAAGAAGAAGAATAAAGAGAAAATAAAACTAATAAATAAGAAAAGAACAAAACTAAATTATTTTACTTTCTTTAAAAGGCAAATATATAGAAAGAAAGAGAAAAAACTAACAAAAATATTATTAAATAGTATATCTAATAATTGATGATACGAAAAAAATAGAAAATAAATATATTTAATGAGAAAGAACAAAATAATTAATGATAAGATAAAAACGATAAATGAGAAAAAAGAAAAAAAAATAATAACTAAAATTTTTTCAAAATGACAATATTTTAGCTTTTAGTAAATCCCATTAAGCAAAAGTTTCACTATTTATTTGAAATGTCAATATTTTAGTTTGTTAAGAGCTGAGTTATGTAATTTCTTTTCAATTTTGATTAATTTAAAAGAATACAATTAGTTAATATCAAAAATGAGAAAATCATGGAAGAGAATATACTAGTATGAACTACTAACTTTGTATGCACTTCCGAAGATGAATATAATTTGATGACATAAATATAAAACTAATAAACATACAAATGGAAGAAATACATAAATATGTTGTATCTCACAACAAAATGATATTATGAATTATTCATAGTACATTACAAATTTCGATGGAATACAGTTAGAATGAATACAAATTTTATGTATAAAATCCAATGAAAATCGTGTTAAATATATTGTGGTTTAATTATGAGTTGTCCAAACACAACTAAAAAAAAATTATAAAAGAAAATACTTATTATTTTTCCAGATTTTTTAAATTTGAAAGGGAACAAGGAAATACATATGCATATAAAAAAGACGAAGAGCCTATCATTTCCTTTTCTTTTCATTGCACTTGATGATGTTTATATTCTGTAATTGAGGAAGCATATGAATAAGGTCTGTAGATGCTTACATCTGCTTTTTTCCGCATTTCTATTCGTTGATTCTATATTATCGACTTATTCTTGAGTAATATAAAGATTGAAAAACAAAAAATCACGAAAAAATTGATTAATACGTGATATACTTCTTGTAGTCCTCTTTGAGTCCGTCATTAGAGAGGAATTTTGAATTTTCCTTATAAAAAATCCTAACGAATATAGAGGATTTACTGAATAATTATATAAACAAATATATTGAAAGGTTTAAACAAATACAAATCAGTAAAACACATAAAAAAATTACTTACCTATTTTGTGAATATTTTTTGGGAGATTTTTATCGATTTCTGAAAAAAAAAAAAAAACGTCACATATAAAAGAGATAGAAACAGGGGAATGAAAATTGAAGAACAATAGAAGAAAGGGAGTTGGATTTTTGTTTTTGAGATAAATTGGAGTGAGAATGTTTGTTTAGCTGAAAGGTATTGTTGGAATATTTTTGCAAGACGTGGATATATTTAATTTGATGTAAAACTTAAATATTGACCCTTTAATAATTATTTTAAAGTGAATTGTTTTAAATAAATATGCAAAAATTTGTTAACTATTTTTTTCAATAACTAATAATGTGATAAAAGTTTGGATAAATTTAAGGAATCATATGATTATAATATGAAATTACAATTTGTTATTTTGTAATTATATTTAAACCCTAAAAAGTAATACAAATTGGATATATCATTATGTAGCTTAGATACATTAAAGTGTATCTCAATACATTATAATATAAATTGGATACATAATATGTAGCTCAGATACATTAAAAACTAGCTCAGATATATTATAAAATAAATCAATACATAATATGTAGCTTGTATACATTAAATACTGACTTTGATACATTAATAGATAGCTCGATTACATTAAAGTAATAAGAGATTTTAGAGGTTTTTAGAAATATAAGGGGATATTGAAAATAAGTAAAACATAAAACGTATATTTCTGTAACTTTTCCTAAAAGTTTTGGGTTAAGGCGAAATTGGACCTAAATTTTAAACGATTTACGGCAAAATTTAGACTAAATTTAAAGGAAGCTGAAGAAAACTATAGCCTAAAGTAAAAGAGGTACGGACTAATTTATTTCGAGTCAATATGTTTGGATGAATTAGAGTCTGTTTGGCTCAGCTTAAAAGCTGGTCAAACTGACTTAAAAGCTGATTTTTGACTTATTTAGCTGTTTGGCAATACTGAAAATAACTTATTTTAAGTTAAAAAAAAACTTATTTTAAGCCAAAAGTTAAAAGCTGCGGTAGAGGTGCTTTTCTTTTTTTAGCTTATAAGCTATTTTAAGTTGACCAAATTTTTATGTGTTTGCCCTTAATATTTTTATACAATCTCCAAATTACAACATAACCCTAACATCTCTTTCTTCCATTTTTCCCTTTTCACGTTTGACATAGCAACTTCAGCACTTTTATCCAAACACATAACTGTTAATTTTAAATATAAGTTTCAGCACTTTCAAAAGTATTTTTTTAAAGCTGCTTTTATTAAGCCCATCCAAACGGGCCCTTAGTTTGGCCTGAACTGTGAAGTTGTAATCATTTTAGGATAAATTAGCAATTAAGTCACAATTATTAATATAATTATTCAAAATAACAATAATTTAAAATATTTATTTAAATTGGCAGAATGACAATATTTCTATAAAATAATATTCTAGTATATTTTAGTATTTAAAATTAATTTTATTTATGAAAAGAGTTATTATTGGACAAAAATACACACTAATAACGGTTATAAATTTGAAAAAAAATACAATTTACTTTTTTTATTATTAGTCAACTTTTTTTCTCACATTTCATGTTTCATCACCATGTCTCAGCTTTCAAGTTTAGATTCCTTCAAGGTGTTAAATTGTTGCTCACCAAGAAATTCTTTATTGTCAAACTAAAGTTATTTATTAAATCAAGTAGTTTCTCGATTGGCAAGGTAATTTCCATCATTCGAAATTAGTTTTTGATTTGATGTTAAAAGCACCGATTATACACATTACGGATTTTTAGTCAAATTTTTAAATTTGAATTTGAATTTTTTAAAATATTCATCATATATTTATAATTTTAAATTTTTTTTTTTTGATTCTCTTTTAATTTTTTCAGATTTGTAGATTCTAGAATTTCATATATATGATTATTTTGTTTAATATTGAATACATTTTAATATTTTGAATGTATTTTTTTAATATGATGTTGAATACATTTATATCATAATACAAAATACAATATAAAAACTAGAATGAATACAAATACAAATAATATATCTATTAGAATGAATACAACTTAGGAAAGGAAACATAATTTTAAAGAGAAAAATAAAATATACAATAAAAAAATAAAATGAATACAAATATGTTTCTTAAATAACTACAAAATCATTTGACATGCCTATTGGAATGAATACGAACTAATAAAGAAATACAAATTTAATTATACAAAATACAACATGAAAACTATAATGAATATAACTAATACAAATACATACATATTGGAATGAATACGATTTAAGAAACGACACAAAATTCTGGTAAATAAAGTAAATACATTGTGAGAAAAGTATATCAAATAACATATGAAAATACAACATGAAAACTAGAATGAATACAAATACAAATGACATACATATTGAAATGATACAGTTTAATGAAGGATACAAAAATATGGTAAATAAAATAAATACACTATGAGAAAAGGTGTTCAAATTTGTAAATTTAAAAAAAATATTTTTTTTAATAGATAAAACTCTAAGGTTTTCATAACAATAACTAATTTTGAAAGACAACGACAAATAATGACCTTTATGAAGAAGGAAGAGACTACCTATTTTAGGTCTTATAATCTTTTGTAAAGAAAGTAATAAAGATTTTTAGCAACTTAATATAATTTGAAATATCGTCCCTTGATTTTCTCTAGTTTGTCATTTCTTAATTATATTATGTTAAATTAAATAAAGAAAAAAAAATACATAAATCAACTCATAACAAATTAAAATATTGTCATTTTTAATAAATATTGAAAGTTTGCTATGGAATCCTATTAAATATCAAAATATTGTTGTTTTGAAATTTTTTTCCATTATTTTATGTTTTGTGGTCCATTTATGTAAAATATGTTTAAAAAAAGCTCAAATAAGCCCAAAGCAAAGTTCAAACAAGTTTGGCCGATCCATAAAGACATTTGCTAACTCTATAAATTGATCACCTCAGTTAGGTTTTTCTATTGTGATCTTCGCTTTCTCTCTATCATATCGCCTCAGGCGGCGAGACATCTTTGAACATGATCTTCCATTTTTTCTTGTTGCTTATCAACATTTAACTTTTGATGTCTTCACCGGTTCACTTTCTCAGATCGCAAAAGTAAGTATCCTCCTTTTATCACCTTTTACATCTTGTTTCTTCCTTGTTTGTAATTTCTTCCTCTTTTACAGAGTTATACTCTTGATGATGGAAATAATGAATTCCAGTGCGATTTTAATAAACATATCAAGTCGTGTTGTGAGAAGAATTTATGTAAGTTCATTTTTTAAAACTATTTCTTTTCCTTCTTTTTAATCTAACCATTTCTTTTATATGTATATAAGGCAGAAGTAGCGATTTCAAAATGTTTCTCATCTCCTTCTAATGAGAGTTTTTGACAGTCACAGATCTAATCTCTTATTTAACTTTATGAGGTACGTAATATTTTTAATTAATAATTTATTCAGTTCACGAAGACACGTATATTTGGAGTATTACTAATGTTGACATTCAATTTTGATCAAAAAAATTTTCAATTTATATTTTCGAGCTTCCATATTAATAATAAATATAATTACCTTACTTTAACTGTCAATTTATTATTTTTTAATTTTTTTTTCAATTATTATTAAAATTACATATTTTATTATCGGAGTCACTATTATTACTTTGCACCTTTTTTGTTTTAAACAGTTGATTGTTGTAATCTTATCAAAAAATCATACTTTTTTAAGTTAACTATAGGTCCTTAAATTGTATTTTTATTTTATATTAATGTAAAGTTATAATATTAATATATTTTATATATTAATTATTAATTTTCATAATTTAATTCATTGTATTAGTTATTAAGTTAGAAGCTCGAATAACATAAAAAAAAGGAAGAGAAAAGACCACAGATTAAACATTTCAGTTCATAATTTTTGTCATAATCTATAAAAAGAAAGGGTAACTCAAATATAGGCCTTAATTCATGTATTTTACCGACATTACTTTCAAGATCCAAAAAATCAAATTAATTCATCTCTTTTCTTAATGTATCGGTTGTTCCTCTTTCATTTTTAATCAAAATTTGATATTTTTTGTCATTATCGACAAAGCACTTCTCTATTTTTGTGCATACATTGAATAGACCATCATTTTTCTCTTCGTGGTAGATTCAGTTAAGTACATAGACAAAAGTCTTCTCAAGAGTTTTTTATTGTTTGAATCTTAAGATTTGATTCAAAATTCAAGTGATTGTTTTGTGTCTTGCAATATCTCATAAATATTGAGAAAGAAATTTTAATTCATTTTTTTTTACAAACAAACCTCATTCTGCATGTTTTGCAACAAAAAAGTGAAATGTTTATGAAAAAATTGTTATCGTAAGAGTTTCGGTTTGAGATTTAATATCGCGGCTAAATTTTGAAATATTTATCTTTTTTTATTTACTTCTCTTGCTATCTCTTGTTGCACCCGAGCAAAACGAAAAAGAAAAACATGAGAATATCTTAGGTTTTCTTCATGCATTATTTTTCTAATTTTCTTCCTCTTTTGAAGGCATTGAAGAAAGCCTTTTAATTTTATGAATTTTTTTAAAAATAATTTTATCTTTTAGTCATATTTTTTTTAATAATAAGTAGGATTACTCACACATCTAATCTATAGGTTTTATTTGACTTTCTTTGTAGTATCTACCTTTATATATATATATATGCAAAACCTTATTCATCCGTCGCAATAAATTTAAATTTGTATTTTTTTCTTCTCTAGTTCAATAAAGTATTTTTGGTCAATATTCGCAACAAGAACAAACTCATCAAGATCAAATGTGAATATCAAGCGAGTTGATGTATAAAGTTCATGATTAAGAAAAAACAAACACTAGTATATGGAATAAATACAATCACGGTATTCAGAAAATACAAGTTTGAGATTTTCTTGTATACTTCACATACTAGTTTTTGCTTCTTTTTTTTTTAATCGAAAACTTGAATCTTCAATTCTTTTGATATTTCACTTTGATCTTGATGATCTTGTTTCTTTTGTAGAAATTAGGCTAAAAACTCCATTGAATGAAAAGAAGAAAAAGATAAAATAAATTAAACTATTCAAAAAAAAAATCTTAATTCATCAGCCACAATAAATTCAAATTTGATTTTTTTTCTCTTTTCTTAGTTCAACGAAGTTTTTAAGCCAATATCCATAAACAAACTCATCAAGATCAAATGTGAATTTCAAGCGAGTTGATAAATAAAGTTCATGATAAAAAAGAAACAAACACTAGTATATGAGATAAATACAATTATAATATTTAAAAAGATACAAGCTTAAGATTTTCTTGTACACTCCACTTACTAGTTTTTATTTTTTCTTGATCAGAACTTGAATATTCAATTTTTTGATATTTCACTTTGATCTTGATGATCTTGTTTCTCTTGTAGGAATTAACCTAAAAACTCCATTGAATGAAAAGGAAAAAAATAAAAATTTAAATTAATTGTGGTGCATAAATATATATATATATATAATATATATATATATATATATATATATTATATATATATATATATATATATATATATATATATATATATATATATATATTGACTTGTCTATGAAAATGTGTATTATTTTAAATTAAAAGTCAAATCCTATAAAAATTAATGTGACAACAACAATTTAAAGCCTTCTATAGTTGAACACAACTTACTCCTATCTCATTGAAAATTTTCATATGTATTATTGCATTTAATCTTCGACTTTTTTGTTAACTAAATTTGTTGTTCAATTTCATTTTTTCTTAAAACACGTTTTAGAAAGATTTAATATTATCCTATATAATAAAATCGATTCCAAAGCATATTAAAGGTGATGTGAAGCAATTAATTCTTTCTTAAGGACATATGAAAGAAAGCATTTGGCTCCTCAAAACGATCTTCTGTCTCACTAGTTCACTAAGTTGAACGTCAAACCTTTGAGATTGTTTCTACCATTTGTTTGGTACAACTTCATCAAAATGAAGAAGGAGGCTTAGAGCCCGTTTCGATCGAACCTACTTTGAAAGTCAGTTTTTGAATTCTGAAAGTCTTTATTAAATATATAAAGAAATAAATTAAAATAAGTTAGAAACCAAAAGTAGGTTTCCCCTACTTTTTATTTTTTTGACTTAAAAGTCATTTCAGTTTAACTTTAAATTTTTGACTCTAAAGCTATTCTTTGAAGTCAATTCAAACGGGTTTTAATTATCTTGGAAGTTGGATCAAAAGAGATGGTCATATTAGTATAAAAGTTTGAATGATTTCTAAATATTTTGAATATTCATTGATATATTGTATTGATTTTCAATTAATATTATTCTATTTATTTTATTTTATTTTGATTAAATATCTACTAACATTGTTATTATGCGAATGAATGGAGATGAAAAACATTACATTTTTATTTTATTTTTGTGTGTTTGTTTGTCAATTTCTAATTAATATTCTAAAATTCTTAGTCACTGTTGAAAGGTATAATATTACCTATAATACATTTCTCATAGTTATTAGATATTGTTACCCTTAAAAATATATTATATGGTCTATCATATTAGACATCAATCACAAACTAAATAAGTAAATCGTCATTTTAGTATTTAATTTTTTTAATTAATAAATTAATTATTTGATGAAAAAAACGAAGAAAATTTTCTCAAAGTTATTTTATAGTTATGCTATAATAAATG
This sequence comes from Solanum habrochaites, assembly GCA_027704765.1. NCBI lineage: Eukaryota > Viridiplantae > Streptophyta > Magnoliopsida > Solanales > Solanaceae > Solanum > Solanum habrochaites. The sequence continues at coordinate 49,719,258 of JAKWJA010002494.1, read as the reverse complement.
TGCATTTGTGATTAATTCATAGTTGACTGCTAATTATTTAAAATAAAAATTATCTATCTTATTTTTCACATTAAAGAAGGAGTTATTTTTTGATAGTTATTATCATATACTAAATATCTTTTGTAGTGATATTTACAATAATAATTAGATTGATGTTATAAATCTCTTCCACTCCTTTATATGTGGGTATTTGTTTGTTAATTTTTAATTAATATTTTAATTATTTATCATTGTTGAAAGATATAATATTATTTATGGTACATTTCTTATAGTTATTAGATATTATTGTCCCTGAAATATATAAGTAAACCATATTTTTAGTAGTTTTAGAGCTATTACTAAATAAATTATTTAATGAAAAACTATAGAAAGAATTCCCATTTATTTGTACATATATAATACAAAGTTGTTTAATAGTTATGCTATGATAAATGTCATTTGTGATTAATATATATTTAACTTATCTGTTGTCAATTTTTAATTAATATTCTATCTTCTTTGTCATTGTTGAAAGGTATAAGTATTACCTGTTGGACATTTTTCATACCAATTAGATGGTATTGTCCATAAAAATATATGATATGGTCTATCATATTAGAAATCAATCACAAAAATAAATAAATAAACCATCTTTTTGGTATTTTAAATTTTTTTACTAAAAGAAAGTTCTTGATAAAAAAGAAACAAACAAAACCATGGCTTGATTTGTATTGTTTTTTATACATTTTTTAATTGAAAAATAGTCAATAATTAAGAAAATTAATTATTTACAATATATATACAATTTCGCACGGACTTGTAAGTATACTAGTACTATTAATATTCCCACTAAATTGACAACTTATTTATTTGTTTATATTCATAGATCCAAAGGTTGTTAATATGCCGTAAAATGAATTATCAAATTTACAATGCGCTATTATTTTAATGCATGTATTTGTTGCAATTACTTGAACAATAATTAATATTTCTACCTCAAATATATTACTTAATCATAAATTGATTGTTTTATTTTACAGTTTATCGTAAATATTAACAACATAATATCCCACCATTTATGCCTTTGCTACATATAGATTTTATTTTAAGGATGATATCAACATAATTAATTGGCAAAAAACTAACGATCGATCAACATGGATCATTGACGGCAAGGACAATTAATTTTGAAATAATTACTGTCAAATATGTATTTTTAGCGGCAATTAATATTTTTTATATATGTCTCTAAAGACTTTAGCGATATTAATATTAGTGATACTTAACTAATATCAATAAAGATTTTAATGTTTTTTATTAATGTCAATATTTATTGTTCCTAAAAGTTATTTTTATTGTAATATATGAAGAGCAAAAGTGTAATTTCTTCTCTTGGAATTACATGTTTGACTTGATCCAATCGATAATATGATTTTACATATTAGGAAGTCTTTGAGTTCACATAATAGGACCATATAGAGTTGAATTATTGACATTTGACTGCATTTGAATATTTAACTCCATTATCAGACCTAACTTAACCTATCAAATCTCTTTCTTATGCTAATAAACAATTGTTTAATAAAAATAACATTCTCCAATTTATAACTTTATTTTCTTTTAACTAAATGATTTGGTCTATCATTCATACTACTATATTGACATCATTGAAACAAAAAAACGATCTTGATGCTAAAAAGTTTGAGTCGAAGTTATAGATCAAGAATTCGTTACTAACATATCTACGAATCTCAATCCTGATAATATAACATTCCACTTTATTTAACTAACTAAATGATTTGGTCTATCATTCATACTACTATATTGACATCATTGAAACAAAAAATCGATCTTGATGCTAAAAAGTTTGAGTCGAAGTTATAGATCAAGAATTCGTTACTAACATATCTACGAATCTCAATCCTGGTAATATAACATTCCACTTTATTTAACTACCATGATTTCAAGTACAAAGCTTTTAGCATAAGGATTCACACTTATACATATCCGTCTCAATAAAATCTTAGGATGTTTAACGATTAAAAAATGATTGCTCATAATAATATCGTAAACATCGCCTAATTACCAAATGGATAAAAATGGAATTTTCCTCATCATTTCAACTGATCTGAAGTCACATAACAATTTGATTTACAGAGTTAAAAACCTCATACTAGTAAATTTATCTAACTGTTATTCTAGTAAAAATCTCTGGCTAGAAATTCGTCTGCGAGTTAGTAAAGAAAGAATTCCTAACCTAAATCGGGTATCTGTCAACAGAATTGTCCCAGTTGAATTATCATCACACTTATATCATCAAGTGAACCTCGCGAAACAGAGAGATCAATAAGCTTTCTACACGCGGATAATGGCTGCAGTGTACTGATGCCAGTGCACAAGGGCCGAGCAATATCTACTGCTTCCTGGTTGCTAACGGTATCCCATAAGCCATCAGATGCTAGGACTAAGAATTCCAATTCAGGATTGAGTTCAAGAATCTTCGTCTCAGGTTCTGCTGTTACCCATTGTTTAAGGTACTGATCCCCAATACCTCTTGACACAGCGAGGGATCCCTGAATTCTCCAAACACCGTGACAACAATCTACATAGCCACCCTATATAGAACACAAATCACAAGAAGATCAGCTACTATTCATATTTAACAAGAAGGGTAGCACATAGCTAAGCATAATTTCATCGTCAAGCTGCTTACCGATGCCTCAATTCTATCCTTCTCATCTTTCCTTGAAGGCCTGTGATCAGAGGTCAATGCCTCAGCAAGCCCTCCTCTGCTCACAACAGCACGACAATCCCCAGCATTGGATACAACTAGATTGCCCTTTTGGATCAACGCTGTCACGCAGCATGATCCACCCCGAACTTCTTGGCTGAGAAATTCAGTATCTGTTTTAAGATAGCCGTTTTTCACTGCCACTTCAATTTTGTCATCTGTTGTCTTCTCTAGTTCATTCATAATGTTCTTATTCAAGTTCTCTGCTGAAAACTCTGCAGCTTTAACTCCTCCATGACCATCAAATATACCAAAAACACCCTGTTACAAGTTATTCCTTTGTCAGTTGTTACAGCTTCAAAACACTTTTATAAACAATCAAACATGCCCTAAAACGTAAATATCCATCCCACTATATTCAGACCCTTTTTCATTCTAATACAGGTAAATATTCCAATACAAACTCGGTACTTGTACACATTTCCAGTGAAGTTCTATTTCCGTGAAGAACTAAATTAGCAGAAACATTAGTTCATTCTCTCCTCAAATTCTACTTGAGGGATTACACCGGTTACGTTGTTTGTATTAGTCTTGAGGGATTATAAGGGATATTTTGTTCTTCATATTAGTTAATTTTCTTCATTTGACAGTTACCTTCCAACTACACATTCTACAACACTAGCAAATATACTCAACTTGATGTTAAATTTACATTTTTATGGTATATTTAACATAAACACAGTGGAGGAAAAGTGAAATAAGAACAGATAAGTTTCAGAAACTGTATTGAGAACCATAAAATGTACTCTACTAGTAATTAACAACAAAAGCTACCTGTTTGGAATCTCCTTTAAGATTAACCATTGCAGAGTGACGATCCTCCATTGCACCTTTTCTCCCTCTTTTACAGCAAACAGAATATCCATCACCCTCAAACTCAACCAAATCCGCTACTCCAGCAGGAGTCACCGGAAAATTCCCGAAACTCATCGAAGCTACCGGAAGATCCAACCTAGTCGGTCTCTTCCTCTTCAAAACCGTAGAAGTAGAACAATCAGTATTAGAAGCTCTAATAAGGTTACTCGGTGGAGGTTTCTGAAGCCGAAGAATCCGTAACGGCGACGACGGCGAAGAAGGAGAAGATGAAGTCTTTGAAGGAGAGTGAGTTAGGTTAAGGGTTTCAGGTGAAGAAGAAGATGAAGAACTAGAAACTTTACAACGAAGAGAAGCCGGCACCGGAACCCTAGACGGTGAGAACACCGGCGAATTTGAAAGAGCGACGGTGCAAGACATTTTTTCTCCGGCGGTTTTTTCCGATCTGTCGTTTTCTTTAACGTTCGATTTTTTTCCCGTTATAGTTTTTTTTTTTATTTGAGATGGAGATTGTGAAAGAGGAAAGTTACAGAGGTATTTATATGTGAAGAGCAAATAGTGGCAGACTGGCAGTCAAAGTATTGGGGCCAAAGTGGAAAAAATTGTATGGCCCATGAAAGCCCATCCCGTGTTTCCGGTGATTTTATTTTATTATACTATACCTTTTTTAAAACTTTATTTATTGTGCTGTTGACTATTTTTTTTCTGTTTTAATTTATTTATTATAATTTTTTTTAAGTTCGTTTCAAATTTTAGTTCTTACTTTTAATATTAAAGACATTAAGAATGTAAGATTATACATATTACATTACAAAAGGAGGACTTGTTTTCCTTTTTAGTTGTTTTAAAAAAATGATTTATTTATTTTTGATAAAATTTTAATTTTTGTTTTTTATGTGAGTTTAATATTATAAAATTAAAGGATTTTAAAATATTTTTGACATAATTTTTTTTTGAGGCGATAAGATTAAGAGCCTGTTTGGATTGACTGAGAAAGTAGTTTTTAAGTTAAACTTAAATGATTTTAAGTCAAAAAATAAAAGTAGCGGGAGACATACTTTTATTTTTAATTTGTTTTAAGTCATATTAAACTTATTTAAAATTGTTTTTAACCTTGTCAAATACTTTCTAACTTATTTAAAGTTATTTTTATATTTATCAAATATTTTTGGAAGTCAAAAACTAAGTTTGACCAGCTTTTAAGTTAATTCAAAGACAAGTGAGTTTGACCAGCTTTTAAGTCAATTCAAACACATGTCTTCTTTATTTTCTTAAATTATGTTCTAAGTCAAACTAGGTTATTTTTTTTCAAAGGAAAAGAGAGCTATATTTTACTACATTCTACCTACTTAGTTAAGACCACAAAATTCACAAGTAAAGTTAAATTTTTAATTCACAAAGCACAATAAAATATAATGTTAGAACTTAAAAATATTTAAAGACATAAATTTTATTTTCCTAATTTTTTATCAAACCAAAATAAAGGAAGTGTTACTCTTTCTAATGTTGATTTTCTCCCTAGAAAAGATTAAATCTTATTTGAATCCTATGAACAAGTCATCTGTAAATAAAAGAGGTTATTCAAGTGGTAAGAATTTTCAATCTCCACTTTTAAATTATAAATTTGAGTCACCTAAAAGGAAAAACCAGAGAAGGTCTTAAAGGAAGTTGAAATAAAAGGTAGAAGTCGTGTAGATAAAAGAGAATTGCTTAAATAGTAATTATTATTCGCCTTCAATTTTATAATTATAAATTTGAATCACCAAAAGATGAAAAGATCGTGTGAAAGAAGGGAAATAAATAGAAATCGTGTAAGCAAAAGATTATTACTTGAGTGATAATCACTATACGCCTCTAACAAATACACTAAACTAGAGAGTACTTATACTTATTAACAAAAAAAATAAATTAGAGAGTCTTGATGAAATTTTTTTGAGTACTAAAGATTAACAATAATATTCATATATTAATTAAAATATTTTCTTAAAATATATTTCGTTATAATTTCTCTCTCACGTAGAATATTTCTAAGTATCCCATACTATTTGTGTGTGAATAGTAAATTCATTCCCTTTTTTTTTGTTGTGATTTGTTTTAAGTCATTAGATTGTCTTTTACGTATACGCAAATATGTAAATTGGTTATGTTAAGTTTCTACGTACGTAACGCGTTATCTTTTTTAGTACTAAAACATTAGATTAATAGAATGTTATGATTAATAATAGTAGTAATTACTATTAGTTTTTATGAATCAAACAAGATTGTTGTTAGAAAAGAAGTGGGAAGATGTGGACAATAAAATTTAAGAAATTAAGGTCAAACACGCAAATACAATAACTACTTTTCTTCCAACCTTGCTTACAGAGGTTGGTTTTGACTAGGCTACTTTGCACTATCTCAGTTTATTGGTATATTTATTGCAAATTATTACCCTATTCAGCAGTAGGGCCAAAAAAATTTATTGAAGAAATTCAAAATATAAGAAATTCAAAATGTATACATATAGATATATATAGATAGCCGTTGGAGTTTAGACCAGAGCCGAGTTAGAATATAACATAGAATACGATAAACTTGTCTTTTAAAAATAATTTTTCTACCTCTACAAAATAGTAATAAATTTTACGTACAATTTACTTTCTCCAAATCCTTACTTGTCATTGTTGTTGATACCTTTTTCCATTTCTATCATACCTACTTTAAGTCCATGGGCAGAGCTACATGGGGTCCAGTGTTTCATCTGAACTCCTTATAAAATCGATTTAGTAATATATAGCTATATACCTAATGATGAACCCCCTTAACATAAGCTAAAGGCTTGGTTCAATGGTGAAATGAGTTCATAATTTTGCCGTAGCTACTCAGCTCGCGGGTTTGATTGTTAGAAAAAAATGTCATATGATTTTTCAATTTTCTGTTTTATTTTTCGTGTTGATGTAGAATTAAATTTCATCTACTTTCTTATATTTGATCCGCTTCGTTGATATATTTCAAAAACAATTATAATTCATATAGATTGCATACATAATTCACTTTTAATACATATTACAGATTTAACAAAGCATTGCTATAAATAATAATAAACAAAGAAATATCGCTAAAATTAATAGTTATCTATTAAAATGTATTGATTTATGTAATTTTTCCTACATGTATCACAGAAGCTGTAATAGGATGAAAAAGGACTTCACAGTGATGGATTGAGATCCAGGCCCAATGAGCAACAAGTTAAAAATGACTGTTTCAGCTACTATCCATAGCTGTCTTACTTTCAGTACTTGATCAATTATTGCTCTATCATTCAAGTATCACTTTGATTATTAGCTTTTAAAATTGGAGTTGGTTTCAATCAATACAAATTGGGAGGTTAGCTACTGTTTCATTGTTGTTTGTTAAGCAACTTCGTTCGGTCTTTCTACGAACACTTGTGTGGCTAAAGTTTTAGTGCATCAGACTATTTTTTTTTTAATTTTTTTTTTGGCAAACATTTGTAGGACGAAATTGATGCAATTGAAGATGTTTTTTTTACCATATCTAGACATATATCATGTAATAACAATCAGAGCAAGCGCTCCTATGTTCCTTATGTCACCTATGAGTAAGTCATGGGTTGGATGTACACAAAAATAATATCGTTAACAATAGACCTCATGTGTCAAAAGTAGTGTAATCAAAACAAGATTGATTGGGAAATATCAACAACAAATAACAAAACGAACAGGGCAAATAATACCTTTCATTAGCAGCACAAATCTACAATGCCGATTCAATTACTATATAAACTCATTTAACAATCATCTTAATTAATTAGCTGCATTAGTGTGTCTCCTAAAATGAATTTGCATCAATAGGGCTGGCAAAAAACTAAAAATTACTACTACAAGCTAGCTAGTCCTATAATAAGTTAGTAGAAAAGTACAGTGTAAAATAGTTGGTTCCATGTATCAGGCAGGCCAGGCAGACACCAATGGCTACAATCAGGTTTGTTAGGGTTAATTCTTTGTTGAGAATTGAGATCACCACTGTAAATAGATGGATGTGCATCTTTCCTCATTGTTGATAACAATGTTATGTCTAGCAAGAAAGGTGGATTGTCCATTTCTCTTATCACTTTTTGGATCACATTTGATTGATCCAAATCGGGACCCGGGTACGTGCTCATCATAGGGGTGGTTGTTACGGGGATTGTCTCCCCGTAACAACTCCCTGTTGATGCACCCGCGTTCCATTCACTCGGACTGCCAACAAAAATAAATTGAAAATAAGTTTTATATTATTTATACGTAGTAAATATATGTTGAGTTTCTCAATTATTTGGCAGCAGACAAGTGACGGAATAATTAATAAAAATAATTAGTACACCAACTATTTCTCACATGATTTGAGTAACACCGAAATTTCAAGACTTTTTAAAACAATGACATTAGACTTGCTATACTATTAATATGATTATGAAAAGAACTTCTAACTAGAAGTAAAATGTCAAGCGTTAAGTTAAATTATTTTTCTAAATAAAATGTATCGCACAAAATAAAAAGGAGTATCATTTTCACAAATATGAAAAATGTCATCGAGATATTGTAAGATTTCATACAAAAATACTAGTGCAAAAAACTCAATAATTGAATATTGTTAGGTCCAAGTTGGAATATAAAAGCATATAATAAGTCGATGACAGCTGATAATGGGGACAAGGTCAGTAGAGTTCCAATAGAGAAATTCAATAAACGACTGCTCATACCAATAACCCTGACAAATCAAACTGAACACCTCCGGTCTCACGTCAGGCCAATATTATATAGAGATTCGATCGCCCTCAATAATTTTAGTCTAATTTTGTATTTGTATAAAAAAATTTACTATGTATTTAGATCCTAATACTAACCACAACAATTTTGAATTCAGAAAATTTAGATCATGACTATGTCTTTTGAGCAGTATTATAGAAAGAGTTTAACATACTTGTAGTGCGTAGGTGAAATGCCCTGAAAGAAGAGTTTGGTTCTACTTCTGTCAATATTGGTATCAACCCATCTTGCCCACGTTCTTAGCCCTTTTTCCATTGCAATTAGTGGATCCATGTCTTCATACATTGTCCCTCCTGCTTCTACGTTGTCCCACCTGCATATTTACAAATTTCACCCTATCTTAAATTGAAAAGGCGGAGCCACAATTTAAAATTTGCATCTACTGAATCTATCATTGAATTATAAGTCCATTTTTATGACAATTTTTTAAATGGAGATTTTAAGATCTAAGCAAAAATTTCTTGGTTGCCTGAATCAACACCTAATACTATAGCTTTGCCTCGGTATTATTACATATAGATAGCTTCTACTCAGGAGTCGAGATGAACCTAGTTAAAAATATTTTCATGTATATATAGCCGATGTTGAAAACTTGTTAGCTAGTTTGTATGTATACTTATTCATATTTTAAACCCTGTGAAAATCGTTATTGCTACTAACATGACCTAAGAGTGAACTCTTTGATTATATCAATTTGTAGAAGTGTTTTTACAATGTTAAATAGTTCACAAAAAACAAAGTCCAAAGTGAAAATTAAAGTTGGGAAAGGAAAATATACCCTTGAAGAGGACCTTTGTGAGTCCACCAATGACCAGTATTAAAAGATAATACATTTACACCATGCCAAGCATTAGCATTTCCTCTAATATCATCCAATTTTAGCACTCTTTTGCCTTGTACAGTGTCTATGTCCACTAGATATGGTGCTTTGTAATATGAAATAGCAACTCCATAATCCTGCAACAATCACACCATTTTTAGTTTTAGCACCAAATCACATAAAAAAAATGACTACACTGCGAAATTTCGTGGTGTGAACAGAGGCGGAGCCAGGAATTGAAGCTTACACTCTAGCAAGCTCAGCTATTAGAGTTTGAATCAAAATTACTGGATTCTACTGAACCCTTTCAAAAATCTAGCTCCGGCCTAACATGTGAGCTTGCTTGTATTATAGGTCTTAAATCCTCACAATGCAGCACATAAAATCGATTACCATTAATGAAAATACAAGTGAAATTGACATATAAAAAAAAAAAGCAATAGCGAGGCGTATACCAGGAACTTGAAAGTTGAAATAGGGTAAAGCCTCGACATCTGTGTTTGAGCTTTAGGTACATCAGCTGAAATCATACAAATCAACGACTCCCACTGATCCCGGCCTAATGAATCACCCACAAACATCACTGTTTTCCCTTTCATTTTCAACAGAAACTCAAGCCCATTAAACCTATTAAACGAAAAAACAAAAAAATATTCAAAAATCGAAACTCCATTGAAGAAGATGTAAAATCAAGTTTCAAGTACCTGGGTAGCTCACAGTTCGCCGGTTTCCATCGATACTTAAGGTATTCCGTATCGGGTCGGCCGTAGAGTTGACAGTTGAACTGTGGATCGACGGCGGGGCAAGAAGCTGATTGGTAAAATGGGTAAGTTTCATCGTAAACCCAACTACCTATAAACAGAGAACATGAAGTTTGATTTCCTTGAAGAATTGGGTTTCTGTGATTTGGGTTATTGTAATTATTGTTATTATTACGGTGATTCCTTAATAATATAACAGATAAAGCTACATAAAACTGTAACAAAAGAAGAAGACATAATGTAGTTGAAGAAGAAGATAATAATGAAGAGAGAAGCTCCATTTGGGAGAAATTAAAAAGGGTTAAGGAAGAGAAAAAAAAAAGTGTATTAATAAAGTGAAAAAGATATAGAGAGAGAAGAAAGAAACAGAGTTTAAAAAGGGGTGAGAAAGAGAGGGGGAAAAAGAAGGTCGCTTTGTGAGTGTACTATTTTGAAAGAACTGAGGCATGGGCTTATGGGTGATGGAGAAATGGAGATATTTTGTTGCAGGGTGCATGTGAAGATGGCTGACTTGGTTCTGGTGGAACACGGAGAGACGGATTTAATATTTAAATATTATTTACTTAAATTTGCATAAGATAAATTGAATCGATGATAATTAAATTCAAAATTTTAAGTTAATGCTTTAGAAAGTTAAAAAGCCGCGTACTACAGGTTTTACTGATTATCATTAGAAGGTAAATTCAATTTAGGTATAAGATGGAGAAAGGAGACGGCATGTACAAGGGTCTTATAAGAAATTTATCGTCTTTAACAGTCGATGAGTATTTTTTTTTTCCGCAAATTTTTGAGAACATGAGGATTAAATCATAAAGCAAGACAGAATAAACTCTTTCAATCTTATGTATGTAGATTCAATTATTTATGATACTATATACAATTTTTTTTTTTATATAGATATGTTTATTGTATACAAATTTTGAGTCGAAGATGGTTATATAAGTTTTGGCGGGAAAGTGGTTTCACAACTTTTGATGCTTAATTTAACGAAGAAATTAATCAATGAAAAAAGTTTAGGATTTGGAACAAATCTGTCATTTAGTAGCCTCGAGAGATCTAACTTCTCAAAAAATGTACTTATGTTTATCTTTAATTTATGTGTTATAATTTTTTTTTAATTTCATTTTAAAAATGAATATCCTTTTTATAATTGAAAATATGTTATATTCTTAATAAGTTAATTCATCTAAATAATTAATATATTTATTATAGATTATAACTTTTTATATGCTAATTCACACTACGTATACTTGAATGGAGACAAAGAGTAATAATTCTTTATTGAGACATAGAAGAAAATTTTTTTGCACATGTGGACCACATTATAACTATGACTCTAGGAGAAGATGTATGGACCATTCGAAGAAAAAAATCATTAATAATGAACAATAAAAAATATTTTTATATAAAATATGTTTTTTTAAATTATTTTCAATAAAAATAGAAAAAATAAATTTAATAAGTGACATCCTACTCGGACTTCAGATCCCACACCATCACCACCTCTTCGCGCTATCGCTCCTCCCCTCCTCTTCATCCTCAATACGTAATGTCTACCATTTTTATTTCTTTAATATTTGTTTAAATTATATTGTAACAATATTTTTATAAACTTCTTTTTACCCCTCTCTAGGAGTTTTCATCCTTTTGCTCCTTGGTGATTCGAATTAGCAATTTTCGATTTGAAAGTGCGGGTGCTTACCCAACTCCTTTTCGTCATTATAAACTTATTATATATGAAAACAATTAACTTTTTTTTTCACGAAACCTAACCTTAAATATATGAAAGAAAGTAAAGGTGGGGAAGGGCTAATGTGAGGGAGGTCATATCTTGTCTGATACATATATTTCAAACTTCATTATAAGTAAAGGAATTTACGTTTCTTGCTACAATAAATCAAATTTCATATTCCAATAAAGAAAAGAGGAAAGAAAATACTTTAAAAAACAAAAAAAAGGAAATCTGTGAATGGTTAAATGTTCTTTGCTTTACTTCTTTAACAAACAAAACATCATACCTATTTTAATATTGTATGTCTCCGAATCTTTCAAATTAAATTTTTGAGTTAAAGAAGTAACATAAATTATCTTAGTATTTAAATCAAGACATACTTAGTTTTATCAAGTTGTAATGGGATAATTGAGATTATCTTTTTTTTTCACTAGAGATTTCCGATCATATTACGATAGAATAAAAAAATAATATATTTAAAGATATCAAGCGAAAACTAACAGAAAACCCATATTAATCTATCTTTAATATTAACTGTTAAGTACTTAAGTTGATAATATCCGAATCTGAATATTTTAACTAGAAAAAACTTCAATTTTCAAGCTATTTTGATTTTAAAATGTACAAAAAAAAAGAGACATTTTTTTGGAGGATTCATCATATTAGCTGGAAATTTTGATTTTGCATGTTTTCCATCAAAAAATATTTATTTCGTAATAGTAGCAGTGTATATTTTACGTAAAACAAGATGGAAATACAGTAACTTTTTCTTCAAAGTTAAAAAAAAAAAAAAAAAACTTAATAGAAAGCTTCATAGGTGTTTACCCTACTTGACAGAGACGTTTGGGTTTCCTGTTATTGTCTTGTTAAAGGCTAAACCAGAAAGAGGATAATGTTGCTCTGAATAACACAGAAGAAATGGAGCAGAGTGTCACGGGTTAGGCAGATCTCTCACTTTTTTGTGGTAGATTATGAAGTTGAAACTTGAAAATTTGGATGTATGAAGTTGAAACGAAGGGGAGTGTAAGCCAAGCAAATTGCTATTAGATGAGGAAGAATGGGAAGAGGTTTATTTCAATATCCATATACGGTGATGATTGCTTAGTCTATTTGATCGACTTGATAGATACAAACTCTCACTGGTAAATTGCTTGCTACTATACGGAAGAACGGAGGGAGAATGGGACGGTGTTGGTTTCGATGTCTTTAAACGATGACAATTTCTCAGAGTAATTGATGGAATTGATAGATATGAAACTGTTCACTGCAATTTGCTTGCTACTAAGCATCAAGGAGAATTTAGATTCAGGATCTAAATTGAGGAAGAACGGAGGAGATCGGGAAGGTGTTCATTTCAATATCTATAAATAGCGCAGTTTATTTGATCGAATTGATAAATAGATACTGAACTCTCCCCTGCAAATTGCTTGCAGGATTCAGAATGAAGAAGAACGGAGCCCAGCAAATTGCTTCTCCTGGTCCGCCAATGTAATTGGCGAAGGTTAGTGAACCAATACAATTAACTTTCAATACTAGAACAGTAGAAATTATATTCTAGATTAAAAAAGACAGCACACTGCACTAAGCTTGACTTATGCACGGGGCGAGGGCGGGGGAGGGACACTACCACAATGGTCTAGGAGCGGGGGGAGGGACACTACCACAACGGTCTATTGTACGTAACCTTGGTTACAACTTGCAAATGAAAATCTGGCTCTATGTATGATACTATCAGGAACAATACAAAAGCTGCTGAAGCCAATTTGAACTAATCTAATCAGCTTTACATATATCACAGTATCAATAAATTCCCTCGGAGGGAAACTAAATATTAAACCTGAGTACAAATATCCACGTTTCTTAAATAACTATCCTTTAAGAGATAGGTACACACAGCTCCTCTGCTGGTTCAACCTTTTCACCAGCTCACTGTTGAGTATCACCCCTTCTGAAAAAAACTTGCTTTATACACGGCAAGGTAGGTCCGACTCAGCTTGTAGCATTTTACCAGGCCACTATCATTGCGATCATCACTGGCAAGGTAGGCTGCTAAGGTTGATCAAGCTTGTTGGTTAACCTGTTAAAAATAACAAATGATGGTTAATTATGACAAGGATCCAATAACTAAGAAATTTATTTCCATGGAATGACATGAGTATGTATAGGACTGAACCTTGGTCCACAGTTGCGCAACCCTCAACTTGTGTCGCTTGAAACACCTCGGAAACAACAACATTGTCTTCAGCGGGGGTCCTTTCAAGGACTTTCTGGCACATTATAGTGCCCTGGAAATCTAGGAAGGTGTAGTCGAAGAAATTCGCCCTCTCTGATTGTCCCACCACTGAGAAACCAAATTTTTTGGTCCATGTGTTGAGGACACCAGGGACAGCTGGCAATACAAGCCTCTGAACTCCCAATCCCGCGAGTGTCTGGACAGAAATGAAACAAAAGAAGAAACTAGTCACTAAGTTGAACGTGAAACCTTTGAGATTCTTTTAATCATGAGATAACAAATATTTATTTCCAAACAAATAAAATGCATACCTTTTCAAGCTCATTAAATAAAATGCGACACATTCCAAGTCGGCGGTGCTTAAATTGTGTTGCAACAAGTGGGATCTCTGCCACTTTTTCTCCATAAACCCTTTGAAATGACAGTAAAAGTACATAATTAGTGTAAAAAATTTGTTTATCACTTTTAGAATCATGGAGAAGTTAACAAGGAAAACAGAACTAGTGGCAGTTCGTCCTGAGAATATAAAACCCGGGAGTACCTTACAGTCCCTACTGAAATGAGTTCGTCATTTCTTTCCAATAGTACGGTGTAGAAGCCTTGGAAATTTAACCGGTTCAGCTCGGACCTGCAATTTCAGATTTTGTTGGTGTTTAGTTGAAATAGTTAGTGCCCTTCCATTTTTTGATAAAGTCAATTATGAAGCTGAACCCAAATGTGTGATAAGTAAATGATTAAAATTAAAAGTGGAGCACTAATATGGTGCTGAATAGATAACATCAGAATACTAGACTAACTTCTCTTGAAACTATGAATCTTACCATCTACTAAATATGACATCTTCTGCAATGTCTCTCCCTGTGAGACGTTCTTTGACTGGTTCAAAGCTGTCGTGCATCACATTCAAAGCGACACAAAGTCGGCTATAGATCTCCACACTGGACTCGTCATCAGGTTCTGTATATTTCAACAGTCTCCAGGTGAGGTCATCATTACCCACTATAACCGATTTCTTCAGGAGCTGACGCATACCCAAACATATCTGGAAAAAAAAAGTCTCTGATAAAATTTCTCATAGTTGAAAATCCACTGAAAATGTAAATGGCACTAGTTAAGCATGTAATCACTATGCTTCACAATCAAATATAGCATTCATATCATTGCACGTTTTCCTAAAAGTGCATTCTATAAACTTCTCAACGACTTAAAAATGCCCTGTAAGGAAAGCACACTTCAATTACCAGCTTACAACTTTTGTTGCACAACCAATTTCCTACAGGAAAATCATCCAGTTTTTCAAGACCGTTGTTGCTCACACACCGAGCATGATCTGCATGGAATCAAATATTAATCGGTATAAAAGAGCTCAAACACGTCACGGGATTATACTGGAAAGATTACAAAATATTGTTGAACATATAAGAAAGATCAAATAGTTACTCACATTTATGGTTACACTGACAACAAATGAGAAGGGTGTTATCTGTAAATTGTTTTCTGTCTTTATCAAATCTGCTCTCACCACACACTTTACAACAGCATGATGGGCAAAACCAGTCACCATTTGGAACCTCCTGTTTAAACAATTGCAAAATAAAGCAATTAGCTTTTTGATTGAAGATTAAGAAAAAGAAATACAATAAACAGTATGGAAGAGATACCTTAATCCCAAGGCAATCAGGATGAAATGAAGAAGGGCATCCATCACAGAGTATTAAGTCACCACCATAATGACACACAGAACATATATAGTCATTTTCGGTAAAATGGCTACTCTCTTTGTTTTCTATACTATGTTTGCGTTTCATCTGCATTTGACACTCAAGAAGAGACCTTCCATCCTCCAAATATATATTTGCTGAAGGTCTATTACAGATGCTCCCAGCATGAGCTTCAAAGTTACGAAGACCAAATATTTTTTGGCAGCAGTTGCATTTGATCCCTTCACGAGTTATCCGCCCTTGTGCCATCGGATTACCATTCTTCAATTCGCAATATTTTACCTTAGCACGTGGCAGGACCACATTTTTGTCTATCAACCAAGATAAAACTGTCCGAGGTATTTGATTTGAGGAGGAATGAGCAACCTTTCGAGCTCTTTTGCTTGATCGCATATCACCATCTCCTTTTTTGAGAGAAGACCTGGATTTTACATCTGCATGCTTTCTCTTCTTCCTTGATTCTCTTAAAATGGAGATCAGAGGTTTATCCACCACTGCTGACTGGGAAGAAGGTAAGTGGCTTTCAGCTTTCCACTTTTGCACACACCAATTGCAAGCTCCCCGAAAAGACAGAAAAGGCTTTTCTCCTTCTGGAGGAAGGTAACGAATTCTCTGGTCATTGTTCCCAAGAGGAATTAATTTCCATCCATTTGCAACTAGGTATGTCTTAGCCTTTAGGGCTGTATCCCGTATCTTCACCCCATTTCTATAGGACTTCTGATAGGCAGAAGTGTGAGATTTCGGTAAACAATAGTCAACTACAGCTTGGCGGCAGATTTCAGGCTCAATCATTGGTTCTTCAGGCTCCGTATTTATTTTTTCGTTATGATTTCCTGTTTCTTGCTGCGGAATCTCTGCTTCTTCAAGCTCTTTTTCAAGCTGAATTCCTCTTTCTTCAGTCTCAGAAATTGTTTCTTTATGCAACTCAGGCACCTCTCTGCTTGTTGGTCTTTCCATGCAAGGAGACTGGGTGAAGTTATCAGTGTCACCTCTCTGAGTGCCTGTTCTCGCAGGCTGAATACTTCTTTCTTCAGTCTCAGCAGGTGTTTCTTTGTGCAACTCAGGCACCTCTCTGCATGTTGGTCTTTCCATGCAAGGAGACTGGGTGGAGTTATCAGTGTCACCTCTCTGAATGCTTGTTCTCGCAGGCTGAATACTTATTTCTTTAGTCTCAGCAGGTGTTTCTTTGTGCAACTCAGGCACCTCTCTGCATGTTGGTCTTTCCATGCAAGGAGACTGGGTGGAGTTATCAGTGTCACCTCTCTGAATGCTTGTTCTCGCAGGCTGAATACTTATTTCTGTAGTCGCAGCAAGTGTTTCTTTGTGCAACTCAGGCACCTCTCTGCATGTTGGTCTTTCCATGCAAGGAGACTGGGTGGAGTTATCAGTGTCACCATGTAAACTACTTTGTTCAACTGGGGGAACCACCTCACATATTTTTGACGCTTCCAACACCTGGCAAATTTCGTTAACTGATGTACATATCGTTCCATTAGGAGCAACATAACTATTCTTAGTCTCACCACCCACCTTGTTGACTTCAAATTTCCAGCCCATCCATAACAGATGAGACTTAAATTCTCTTATGGAGGACATAGATGGCATACACTTAGTTATTACTTTTAGGTGAGGGTCAGGTTCACCAAACAGTAACTGCCTAACAAATTTCTTCTTCTTTATAGCAAGTCTTCCCCTGCGACTCTTAGAATTCACACACTTGCCATTGGACAAAATACCAGCAATCTGATGACTAGTCGGCTTCTTTAATTCTTTTATCAGGGTTGTTTCTGGGCAAGAGTCAGGTTTACCCAATGTCTTCATCCTTTTAGGAGGTCTCCCTCTGCGAGGCTTAGAATTCTCCAAAGTCTGTGTGGTACTAGACAAAATACCTGCAGTCTCATCACTAGGCAGCTTGTTAAATGTTTCTGTTGAGGTTGTGTCTGGGCAAGAGGCAGGTTCACCAACCACAGTCTGCTCGTCATATATATTCCTCTTTGTACGAGGTCTCCCTCTGCAAGCCTTAGAATTCGCAAAAGTCAGTGGCTGACTCTTGGTGTTTGATAAAATACCTGCAAAGTCGTCAATAGCCAGAAGTAAAACATAGAAATTATGTGTGGTGATACAGAGGAATATTCTAGGAGGAAATGAACTATAAATATCAATACCACTCAATAGATCATCCTCTGTCGCAGGTGCAGACTCCTCCGGAACAAGTTGCTTCTCTAATGGCTGAAGATCTGAAATATCCTGATCCAAAGGCTGTTGAAGATTAGGAACATCCTGATCCACAGGCTGCTGAAGAGGGGAAACATCCTCGAATATCTTCTCCTTAATTGTTTTTGTTGAGTTTGCCTCTCGACAAGAGTCAGGTTCACCAACCCGGGTCCGCCTCTTGAATATCTTCTTGACTTTTCGAGGTCTCCCCCTACCACGCTTAGATTTCGCCAAAGTCGGTAGTTCACTCTCGGTACTGGACAAAATACCTGCAATGTCATCAATTGGCAGAAGTAAAACATAGAAATCATGTAGTGATACAGACAAATCTTCTTTTTAGCAAGGAGGAAATGAACTACAATTATCATTACCAGTCATTTGAACATCCTCTGCGGCAGGTGCAGACTCCTCCGAAACAAGTTGCTTCTCTAATGGCTGAAGATCTGAAATATTCTGATCCAAAGGCTGTTGAAGATTAGGAACATCCTCATCCACAGGCTGCTGAAGAGGGGAAACATCCTCGAATATCTTCTCCTTAATTGTTTTTGTCAAGTTTACCTCTCGACAAGAGGCAGGTTCACCAACCACAGTCTGCCTGTCATATATCTTCCTCTTTGTACGAGATCTCCCTCTGCAAGCCTTAGAATTTGCAATAGTCAGTGGCTGACTCTTGTTGTTTGATAAAATACCTGCAAAGTCGTCAATAGGCAGAAGTAAAACATAGACATTATGTGTGGTGATACAGAGGAATATTCTAGGAGGAAATGAACTAAAAATATCAATACCACTCAATAGATCATCCTCTGTGGCAGGTGCAGACTCCTCCGGAACAAGTTGCTTCTCTAATGGCTGAAGATCTGAAATATCCTGATCCAAAGGCTGTTGAAGATTAGGAACATCCTGATCCACAGGCTGCTGAAGAGGGGAAACATCCTCGAATATCTTCTCCTTAATTGTTTTTGTTGAGTTCGCCTCTCGACAAGAGTCAGATTCACCAACCCGGGTCCGCCTCTTGAATATCTTCTTGACTTTTCGAGGTCTCCCCCTACCACGCTTAGCTTTCGCCAAAGTCGGTAGTTCACTCTCGGTACTGGACAAAATACCTGCAATGTCATCAATTGGCAGAAGTAAAACATAGAAATCATGTAGTGATACAGACAAATCTTCTTTTTAGCAAGGAGGAAATGAACTACAATTATCATTACCAGTCATTTGAACATCCTCTGCGGCAGGTGCAGACTCTTCTGAAACAAGTTGCTTCTCTGATGGCTGAAGATCTGAAATATCCTGATCCAAAGGCTGTTGAAGATTAGGAACATCCTGATCCACAGGCTGCTGAAGAGGGGAAACATCCTCGAATATCTTCTCCTTAATTGTTTTTGTCAAGTTTGCCTCTCGACAAGAGGCAGGTTCACCAACCACAGTCTGCCTGTCATATATCTTCCTCTTTGTACGAGATCTCCCTCTGCAAGCCTTAGAATTCGCAATAGTCAGTGGCTGACTCTTGGTGTTTGATAAAATACCTGCAAAGTCGTCAATAGGCAGAAGTAAGACATAGACATTACGTGTGGTGATACAGAGGAATATTCTAGGAGAAAATGAACTATAAATATCAATACCACTCAATAGATCATCCTCTGCGGCAGGTGCAGACTCCTCCGAAACAAGTTGCTTCTCTAATGGCTGAAGATCTAAAATATCCTGATCCAAAGGCTGTTGAAGATTAGGAACATCCTGATCCACTGGCTGCTGAAGAGGGGAAACATCCTCGAATATCTTCTCCTTAGTTGTTTTTGTCAAGTTTGCCTCTCGACAAGAGGCAGGTTCACCAACCACAGTCTGCCTGTCATATATCTTCCTCTTTGTACGAGATCTCCCTCTGCAAGCCTTAGAATTCGCAACAGTCGGTGGCTGACTCTTGGTGTTTGATAAAATACCTGCAAAGTCGTCAATAGGCAGAAGTAAAACATAGAAATTATGTGTGGTGATACAGAGGAATATTCTTGTAGGAAATGAACTATAAATATCAATACCACTCAATAGATCATCCTCTGTGGCAGGTGCAGACTCCTCCGGAACAAGTTGCTTCTCTAATGGCTGAAGATCTGAAATATCCTGATCCAAAGGCTGTTGAAGATTAGGAACATCCTGATCCACTGGCTGCTGAAGAGGGGAAACATCCTCGAATATCTTCTCCTTAATTGTTTTTGTTGAGTTCGCCTCTCGACAAGAGTCGGGTTCACCAACCCGGGTCAGCCCCTTGAATATCTTCTTGACTTTTCGAGGTCTCCCCCTACCACGCTTAGCTTTCGCTAAAGTCGGTAGTTCACTCTCGATACTGGACAAAATACCTGCAATGTCATCAATTGGCAGAAGTAAAACATAGAAATCATGTAGTGATACAGACAAATCTTCTTTTTAGCAAGGAGGAAAAGAACTACAATTATCATTACCAGTCATTTGAACACCCTCTGCGGCAGTTGCAGACTCCTCCGAAACAAGTAGCTTTTCTACAGGTTGTAGATTGGAAAGATCTTGATCCATAGGCAGTGTGGCCGCACTATCTAATGTATAAGCAGCTTCAGTAAAGGGTGCAAAGTACACTTCAGGGTTCAGTTCAGCTATAAAAGCAGATTCTGAAAATTCGAGCAACTGACATCCCTCTCCGATGATCTGTGAGGAGTTCAGTTCAGAAAGAAAATGCTTGACAGTTAACTTGGTACTGTCATGCACAACTTCCTTCACCAGTTTCCTCCAAATATCTTTCGAAGAAGATGTCCACTGCTTGAGATGTTCATCAAAATCATCCTTCAGCTGCACTTCATACCAAATTTGTTTAACCGAAACTAAGAGTGGGTTTAGTTTCTCAATTTCTTCAACCACTTGAAGAAATGACCATGATCCACGGATTTCCCACTCCTCCGTTATCTCATCCCAGTCTTGAGATATGCGCAAGTCGTCTAGCTTTGCCTTCATTTCATCACCCAATTCTGGGAAGAAGACCTTTCTCTCCTCATGACCTTCCTCACGGTCAAATAATACACCCTCCCACCATGCTTCTTGGTAGAAGCAATCGACACACTGACCATAAGGCCAGCTGTCAAGTTCACAAGGGGGCGGTGATGGTCTGATTATACCACATTGATGAGCTGACCGTTCATCAACAGGTAATAACCCTTCAATTATTGGAGATACGTTTACCACTTCAACCAATTTGTCAGAGCCCTGGTCTGAGCATATAAAATCATATTGGACCTCACGAATCAAATCACTACAACTAATCACAGTACCCAAATGCCACGAACCCAAAAATCCATCTTCAAGACTCTTCACCTGCATAAACCACAATGCAGTAATAAATGAGGTGAAAAGGTTGAGGCCATGAAAAAACAATCTTGACCCATCACATACACTTTACAGCCTTCAAAACACCCAAAACATTTGTATGCACAATCAACAACAACAATGACAGAAACTCAGTCTAATCCCACAATTGAGGTCTCAGACCAAAAGACCCTCGACTAAACAAACAGCGAAAGAGGCAATTGAACTTTATAAACACAATGAAACCCCAAAGAATTAAACTCCTTTGACGAGTTCTATCTAATCATTCCAGTCTCCTTCACATCCATGAAACATTAAACCAAATTTTACAAAAAAATAAAAAATCCCACTTTCAACAAGCTGTTATACAAATGTACATAGACAAAAAAGGATATATAGATAAAACACCAATGTGGGTAAATCAAAATCAACTTAAAGAAGCAATTTTTAACAAAACGTTATAACCAATGAAACCTAAAATTCAGAGCTCAAAACCAAAATTCAGTCGGCCCTCATTTTATATACCATATACATATACAAACATTTATCAAGATTCAAAGAATCAAACCTCATTTGTTTAACCCAAAATTCTAATTAAACAAAAATGTTGATCAAACCATTCTTTTTACTGATTAATCTTTCATTTCCAACAAAGAAGAAATCATATCTGAACTGAAAAAAAAAACAAAATTCAGATGCTTAGATCGATTCAAAACCAAAACAGAAATGAATCCAAAAAAAAAAAAAAAACAGAGCATCTTAATCACCTCAACTTTTTGATCAACACCCAATTTCCGATGTGCTCCTCTGTCAACTTTGAGTTTTCTTTTCCTCGGAACTCGCCCAGGTTCTGCCGCCATTGAAGAGTAAACTTTCTCTGGAAGTGATAGGGGAGTGGTGGGGTTTATCAGTTACACTATCAGTTTTCCAAATTTAGTATCGATTTATATTTTATATATTGTATGAAAATAAAAATAATTAAAAAAAAAACCTTGAGCTAATGGTTTTAATTCAATCGCGAATTTGTCGGGTTACATTTTGTCTCTTCCTTCCCAAATTGTAAGATAAAAGGGAAAAACTATTAGTACACTCTGTTTTGTTCTTCCGGTTTTCTCCTTGAAACATATATATTTGAAAGGACTTAACATGCAAGACCTTCATTTTTGTTGTATATCCCAAAAGAGAAATTATATATTTGTACTATATAAGTTGATTTGTTATGTTTTATGAGTATGATTTTTGATATTTTTTGAGATTTTGATCAATTTAGATTTGCGTTGTTCAGAGCAGACTTGTAGTGGTGGTTGTGAATTTAACGAAAATTTAATAATATTTGGCGCGAACCTTGTAGTATATTTTTTTGGTTACTGCTTTTAGTTTCGATACTTGTTATGAAACTTTTAATTCGTCTAGATTCGCGCTCATCAGGGGCAGAGTCATAATAGTAGTTATAAATTTAACGAACTTAAATAATTTGGCGCGAATCTTATTATATATTTTTTTCCTGTTTACCGTTTTATTTTCAGTTAGTTAGTTGGACTTGCGCGTTGTCCTGACAGAGTAAGAATAATAGTTATAAACTTAACGGCCTTAAATATTTGGCACGAATCTTATAATTTGGTTTTCTGTTTTTGTTTGGTTTTCGATACTCGCTTTGAAAATTTTAGTTAGTTTTTGTTTGAGCGCAATCAAAGTTCAAAGACATCGTTTTAGTTATGAAATTACCGTAATTGGACAATTTTTTGGGCGAACCTTATTTTTTATGAAAGTGATTCATACATATCACTCATTATGAGATTGAATCATTTATATCCTTTGTTATGAAAGTAGCTCATATGTTCCCCTACTGTTATTAAAAAACACACATACACCCTTTTCCTCTAACGGAAACGAAAAAGTTAATTTTAATTTAATTTTTAAAATTACTTTTTGAAAAAAATATAATCAATATGGGTATAATTAATCCTTTTCACATATTTTTTTTACTTTTTTGTTTCAATGACTAAAAATTAATATTTTAATTATCAAATTTATTTATATTTTACTAATTTTCTTATAAATATTATTATTAATTCCCTTTTTAAAAAAGAATTACACATACAAAAAATTTTTTACACTAAAGAATGAAAGAATGAAAGAAAAAAGAAACTCGAATAATGACAATTAAAAAATTCAAAAAAAAGTTTTGTACAGAAAAGAGATTAAAATGTAATTTGAACTTTGCTAGACAAATCGTATGTAAACCCCTATATGAATTTTTGATAAAATTTCAAAGTAAAAAAATAAATTTAAAATGATTTTTTCATTTTGTTACATGATAAGTAACATGAGATCCTTTTATGACGATAAGGGCATATGTAAGTCATTTATATAACAGTAAATTATACATGAACTGAACTCTCTTATAAAGGGTATATCTACTCCAGATACTTAAAAGTTAAAGATATATCAGACTCTTGCCTATTATATAATCTTGAGTTAGAAAAGGATTAAATAGTTTCCCTATTTAAGCCCCTTCTTAATCATTTACGGCCTAATATAATATGCTCTTTTTCTTATTTCTAAAAAAATAGTCATCTTGGATTATTTTTTATTTTAAAAATAAAAATAAAATTAATCTTTTAGAAGTGCAGAGTATACATTCTAAAAAGTACTGCCATAAATATCCAAGAAAAAGGTATTATTAAAATAATCAAAATTATTTTATTTTATTTTCAAAAACGTGTAAAAAATTCGGACAAATAATTAGAAGAGCAATTATTAGAAAGAGTTAATAATAGTAGTACTAGTTCTCATTAAAAATACCAATCATATTACCTATGCTACTTTTAATGACTACTTTTGGATAAATTTTTTATTTAGTCTTTACTATATTTGACTAATCACATTGAATTTTCAATTATTGAATTTTTTACTTTTGATCCTTTTACTTTATCAGCAAATTTACCAAACACATTAATTATTTTCAGCACTTAATTGTTTTCAAAAAAATATTATTGTTTTTCAATATTATTCTCATTATGATACAACAATATAAATATTACTCATTCTAGTCCATATTAAGTGCAATGTTGATGATTTCTTTTAGTTCAAATAAATGAACTTTTCAAAGTTTAGGGAATTCTTAATTTTTTAAATATATTTATCCTTTTTTCAATGATTTTCTAATAAACTCATTAAATTTCTTAAAGAGTATGTAAAACTTCAATGACACTCAATATTGACTAGACTATTAGTCAAATTTAGATTTACAAAATTTACTTGATAAACTAATAAAATATTGTGGGATAGAGGGAGTTAAAAAAACAACTCAAATAATTTGAGACAAATAATGTTTTTTTAATGCCAGAGTGATGCACGTTTAGATTTTATAGATGTAACAAATGTGGAGGGAATATTTTGTCTCACATAATTAAGGCAAATATGTGAGGTCCTTTTCAATTATTTTATGGGCCCCCACTTCATATTGAAGTTAGATATTATTAATTATTGATAAATGGATTTTTTTTTTTTTAAATAATCAATTAGGCTGATGTCTAAATTCATAGTCAAGTTAGTATTATTAATATTAATGTATAATTTCATATTATAAAGAATATTTTATTCTTCATATATAATATAAATTTTATTAATAGAAAATACATTTATTAAACATTATAATACATTTATAACATAATTTATTAATTTTTTATAGAACAAACATAATATATTCCAAAGTCCAGTTTAATTTTGAGAGTATATATAACTGATTTTTTGATAGTATATATTTGACACCTCTATCAATACTCTTATTTTGATAGTATATATTTTTACACCCCAAAAAAATAAATAAATGATCAAAATTTAATTAATTAAAATTAAATTGTGTGTTTAAGTATAACTGTGTAATAAAAAAGACCGATTGAATTTCAATAATTCAATTAGTTGACTATATGAATTCCTACTTTGTTCGTCAAAATTTAATTTAATTTATAGTTTCACTATCATCAATTTCTTTAAATTCATTCAAAATGATTTTTTTAATTTTTTCTGAGTTGTAACATATTGTTGTAATTTTTTTCCATCACTTTTAAAATCCAAAGTATATTATTCAAATTCATTATATTTTTGAGTTCTCACATATTATTGTAATTTTTTCTTAAATAGTTTTTTTTCCATTAACTTTTAAAACCAAAGTTTCTCAATAATATTAAAATAAAATTTACTTTAATAGTTAAGAGCTGAGAAAAAAATAATATTCTGAACAGAAAGAAAAAAAACAAAGAAAATATTAAAATTAAAGGAGAAAGAAATAAAAAATTTAAATAAATAAATTATAAATTCACAACATACAAATGGCAGCCAAAGAGTCACTCACACAACTAACAATAAGCGTGCGTCGGACAAATATAAAAAATTTCGTTTGATTAGAACACTGATACTTTTGTACAAGTACAACCTAAGAAGCTCAGTACAATGATTTCTCTGACAATGTCTATATTGCATTAAAACATATACTTTCTATTTTTTTTAAAAAATAATCACTCCATCCACGATTGTTTGGCAGATATACTAAAAATATATGTTTAAATTAATTATCAATTTAAATAATTAAGAAATAATTAATCACCTTTTTTTAAACTTGCCCTTAATGATAGTGTAGTTCAATTGAAATGTTATCTACACTTTGAATATTCATGGTATAGTAGGATTATAGTAGTAAAATTACACATTGTATTAAATTTTGGCCTAAGTCATCCATAGCCACTTAAAGTTGTCCTCATATTTCACTTAAACACCTTAACTAAGGAATGTACCTATTGAACACTTAAACCTTAAAAAATTTATACCTATTTCACACAAACTGACAATCAATTGAAAAATAAAAATGCGTGTATCTCAAATGCGAATTCATATTAATTTTACCAATAATATGATGACACGTGGCATTACATTTAATTTTTTTTTAAAACCTCTATATAATTAATTCATAAAGTATTTTAAAAAATTTAAAAAAAATCTATTTTTAATTAAAGCATCCACCCTCCCCACTTTCCTTCTCCTTCAGAAATACTCATTTCTAATTTTCCATGGAGTTGGTGTCGCTCCATTTCTTTCTTCTCTTCCATGAAGCTACAATGACACACTATTGTTGTCTATTCAAGCTAAATATGCATTCTCTTTCATTTCGATAGCATTAAAAAAATTTCACTCATTGTCTTCATCTTTTATAAATTAGAAATTATTTATTAGAATTGAAAAAAAATTAATTAACTTTTGCCTAAAAAAATCTATTCATATTTTTTTTATCATTGTAAATGAAAATTCTTCGAGATATTTGAGACGAAAATCAATATAAGAAAAAAAATGAAAACAAGAAAGAACAATGAGAGTGAGAAAAAGAGAGGTGGAGGGAGTGTGGTGTGCTGTGTAAAAAAAAATGGTGAAAGAATAATATGATAGAAAGAGGGAAGAAGACAACTCTTTTTCTTCTTTTTTGTTAATTAATATAAAAAAAAATTAACTTAGGGGTATAAATTAAGAAAAAAAAGAAAAATATTATTTTTAATAAATTAACGCGCTCAAGGAAAGTGAATTACGCGTTTTTTGTCATGTCAGCATTTTGTGTCTAATAGGAATGACTTTTGAACAAATAAAGTGTTCAATTGGCACAAGGATTAGTTGAGGTGTCTAAATGAATTATGCGGACAACTTTGAGTGGCTTGAAATGTTAGTGTAGTTCAATTGAAATGTTATCTAGACTTTGAATATTCATGGTATAGTAGGATTACAGTAGTAAAATTACACATTGTATTAAATTTTTCTTGAGAGATGTGCATGAGTTTAATATGATAAACAATTGTGGACGGAGATAGTAGTATAAGTATTAATTTCATAATATACAATTAATTTTATTGTAATTAAAGCTGTTAAAATGGGTTGGCCCAACCCAACTCAATCCAAATCTAATGGGCTAGAGAGTTAAATGGGTGGGGCTGGACTGATCTTTTTAGTTAAAGGGCCAATAAAATAGTGGCCCAATCTAGCTCTAAGCGGGCCAAGGGTTGGGACGGGTTGACCTTTCAAACAAAAAAAAGAACAAAATTATTCTCTTTGAAGGAGTATCTAAGAGAATCGAATTTTGATGTCTATGAACAGGACATCAATACATACATATTTTCATTTATGAATCACACACTTCAGCGAATACTTACAGAACATTTATGAATCTCACACTTCGGTAATTCATACCAAAATGCATAATAGTCAACGAAAGTGTTTGCAAAAATTTTTAAACATATGGAAAATAAATAAACCATATAAATAAAATATGAAGAAACATAAATTTTATTGATCAATATAGATTGCGGATACAATTCAATTGATCCCTTGATTCTACTCTTCTAGGATTTATCCATAATTCGATGGCCGTTAGAGGCATATTTCTCGAACTAGAATGATTTAGATTTGACCTCTCTACATGAATAATCCATCAATTAGGTCCAACCCCACTTAAAACAAGGATTGGGTTGGACCGGCCTCGTGGGTCAAACCCATTTTAACGAAAAATGTATAATTAATTGATGTAAGATAATATTCATGAGTGATTAACACATTAATATTTTTCTTGAATGTTTATGTTAATAAGTATTCAAAATTAATGATATTGTTGTATGTTTTAAAAACCTTTTTTCGTAATATAAAAAAATAAAAATTTAATTATAATAAAAGATTTTTTTATGAAGATTTATTCTTAATACACTAATATATATATAGATATATATATATAGATATATATATATAGATATATATATATATAATATATATATATTATATATATATAATATATATATATATATATATATATATACACACATAATATGATCATTATTTTAGTTAAATTAAATTAATGAATTAAATTTGTCTATTATTAAAAATTTTAATGACATGTTATGTCAGCTAGGAAAGAGTGAGAGTTTTGATCTGTCAAGTATATTTGGAGAAAAATAAAAATAGTTGAGTGATATATTGATCTTAAATTAAATATAAATGTCAATTCAAGGCAATTTCCTAAATTTAGACAATCATTTAAGTAATTGAGTTCCCGATTCTCCTATCCAACATTAATATTTACAGTAAAGTTCTTTATTTTTTGTCTTATCATCTTAGTTATTGAAAATTTACGTAATACTATTCATCAACATCAATATTATTTTTTTTATCTTGTCATCTTTCCATAGATTTTTCGTCAATAATTATATTTTTGAGTCCATAAAAAAAAGAATTGAAAACAAAACAATACTTTAAAATATATTGTCCTAGAGTTTGAACTTAAAACAAAATTAAACGAGTTCTAAAGTTTGAATTGACAAAAAAAAATGAACTTTAGGATAAAACGTCTCGAGGGTCCTGAAATTTAAGAATTATGGTTAAATTTTAAATACATAAAAAGTTGGCTATATTTTAAACATCATCCCTAGAATGGCTACATTATTCATTATTACCAATTGTAGAAATCTAGTGGGCCTCTAGCCTCCAATAGCAGCTTAAATGGGCCTTCTGAACCCATTTAACATGTTTGGAAAAATTACGTGGTAAAGACAGTTCTCTTTCTAAAAAGTTAAATTTACATAAATAATCCTTTTTTAATATTACAGAAATTTTTTTATTTATTTATTTATTCTTAAGTGTATATCAGATTTAAGAATTAAAATAGATATCAATTGTAAGAATGGAACATATAATTATCATACCTAATCTTTTTACTTCCTACGTCTAATTTTAATTGTGATAATCTTTTTCAGAATTAAATAATAATAACTTTGACAAATATTTCATGATATATTGTTTCAATCATATTGATATGCAATAAATTATTATTCATTATATTTTTCTTATAGTTTTTGAATATCAAAATTTTTTATTTAAAATATCAAATTAATGTAATATAATTTAACTTTAAAAATTAATCAAATTTACTTTCGAATAACAAAATAAGTAATTTTCATCTCACTTTTTTCTTGTTATAAGCGTTGCCAACAATCACAAAATGTTTCCTCTTATACTTTCTACATAACCTAAGCAACACTAGCAAACTGAAACGAAATAATTAAAATTTATTCGACTTGTTCTATTGAATGAACGTGAAGTTTAAAAAAGAACGAGAATTTTTTAGTAACTTGTGATAGTGTTAGAGAAGTGACATGTTCAAACGAAAAGTTTAAAGTTAAATAAATACTTGTTAAACAAATAAAAAACATTAGTACATACTTAAAAAAAAAACATAACAGAGAATCGAAAATAGAAGTAAAGAATGTAAATCAACTAACTATAATTTATTCATAATAGGGAAAGAATAAACTAGAAAAAGAAAAACTTTAACTAAAGTTTAATTAGTACCTTTTACAAATTACAGTCAACTAATGATACAGAACTGATTAATTTGTTTCACCATTTTTTTGTTTTTTTTATTTTTCCTATCAAAATAAAGATAGTTAACTAGATTTAAATTTTTGAAGACCAGTTTTGAGGCCTATTGTTTTCAAATCATGTTGAACTTGTGCTCGAAAATCTGCGTAGCTGAAAGGGTTGTACTTTGTGCTTTGAATGATAGTATCTTCAGCGGGGAACACAAAATAACCAATTGATATTCTCTCCTTGTGTCTATTCACCTTCACTCTATGCTTCACACTCATATATCTATCATCACTCATTGCCTGCAATTTTACAAAAAGCCAAACACAACACAATAAGAGTTCATGTTTTACACGCAGATTGCAGTTACAGAGTCAAAATTTTTGTTAAATGGTTCAAAATATAAAGAAATAGATACACGAAAAGTCAAGAAAATTCAACATCTATTATATATACAACTAATAGGAAACGGAGGAAGTATTTTTTTTATACTTTGTCCTACTGCTGGGTTAATGACCCTGGAGAGTTCGTGTCTGCTTTTACACACCTTTGAGTTATAAGTCTTTTTTTTTTATGACAGTGATATCTAGCTTAACTTTCGCGTACCTTAATTAATTCTACGAAATATCTATTACCTTTCACCAACAAAAAATACCCGATAACTTAAAAATCTCTTAATATTTTTATTTATCTTCACTGAATTTTAAATTTGAAAACTCGTAATTATGCTAAGTTACATTTGCTATCAACCAAAAAATGTACAATATGATCACTAGCTAATGTGAATTCTGACCCTTGATCAATAAAAAAGTGACAAGTTAGTGTGGTTGGTAAGACTCTTCTCTCGATAATTTTAAGGAAAATATTACTATATGATACAAAACACTCTACTATAGGTTAAATAGTCAGTTCACTAAATTGTACTATAATGAGAAAAGGATTTAATTAATGTTATCATAGTCGGTGAAACTCTTTTTAAGGAAATTATATGATTAATAAACACTGTATAGTATATATGAAATCGTCAGTCCACTAAATTAATCCATGATGAATAGATTAATTAATGATCATATCATGGTTGGTAATACTAAATCTCATCGTATTCTGACTTCTTTTTAATTAATTTCCGGAATGTACTTTATGATTAAAAAAGAGTATATAAGTTAAAATGCCAGTCTAATAAATTACACCCTATAAGATAAAAGTTTTCATTTTTTTAATACAATATTATGATTAAAAAAAGACTGCAACGAACATAAAATTATAAAACCCAAACCGCTCAATTATATAACCTAGTAACTAATAAAATGAATCGAGAATTATAAAAAATCTCATATGTCAAAACTTCTATAAAATAGAGAACCATCCTAAGTTTAGATAAAGAACTATGATTTTTAGTTTATGAATCCATATATATTAAAAAAAGATTTGGTTTACTCAATTTTAAATATATTATTTATACCTATCACATAATTTTAATTTTTTTTTGTTACAAATACAAGGTTAAAGCCTAGACTATTGGGTTCTAAGAAACCCCTAGCTGAGGTTGTGGCTCCGTTCTTATAGGTATTTATTCATACTTACACTTGTGGGAGGTAGCATCGAAGTAGGTATCTCATCTCACGATTAAATTGTTTAAACTTTTTAAAAATATGCGTAACAATCATGTTCGATCCTTTAAAAATGAACTATTTTTTGAAGGATCAGATACACACCTGATGACTTTTTTAAAGAAATGAGCAACATAGCCCTCAAACACTATACATTTTCTTACTTAATAGAAACACTAAAATAAAATGCATGACAAATCTAAATCGTAATTGATTAACCAACTCTATTATAATAATAGGGATGAACTTCAAATCCTAAATCAACAACACGAAATGATGGAAAAAAAAATAGTAGGTACGTACCTGCAACATGTCACCAATATTGACAATAAGAGTGTTAGGGAGAGGATTGACATCAATCCATTGATGATCTTTGTAAACTTGAAGTCCACCAACATCATCTTGGTGAATTATAGAAAGTACTGAGCTATCTGTGTGTGTGTCAATTCCCCATGTTCTTTCTGGCTCTAGGCATCTTGGGTAACGATATACCCTTAATAAACCAGTCTCTAGGGACATATAATTTGACTCAAATGGTCCCAAAATTTTGAATATTTCAGTAGCCAACCTACAAAGCTCCTTACCATATTCTTCTAGCAAACATCTGTTGATGTAATACAATACATTATTTTGATTAATAATTATGTACTAATAAGTTTTATCGGGTCAAATTCGTGATCTCTAAACAATAGATAACTCTCTATATATTTTCATATACATTTCATTAGCAAATTTTCAGTTAAAGTTAAATTATTTAACTCTCAAAAAATGAAAAGTGTCACATAAATTATAACAATGAAATTTTCTATTGAAAAAATGTTTGGCGTATATCCCTCAAATATTTTAATGAACTAGTACTTCACACGAAAACAATTGGAAGCAACCCAATATTTCAGTGAAAATATTTTTTTAAAATGTGTTTTTCCATTAAATTGGTTTGATGGGAAAATATGTTTATAGTTTAATAAGTCAATTTAATTAATTTTAAAAATTAAATTTAATTATAAAGACTTAATTATTTAAATTTAAAATTTAAATAAAAAATATTATTAATATTTTTATTATTTAACTCTAAAAAAATAAAATTATATCAAAATAAAAAGGGACGAAGAGTAAAAACAAAATTATATCAAATAAAAAGGGTAGAAGTAGCATATAGTTTACTCAATAGATAATAGGTAATAAGAAGAGTAAAAAAGACAACCTCTTTATTTTTTTTATTTTTACATGATATAAATAAGACAAGGCACACGTTACCAAGCAATTACACGATATGCTTGTGACTTGTGAGTGGCTCCGTGAAAAATGGCACTAAGGATAAGGTAAAAGGTTAAATTTAACTCATTTTTAAATATAATAAAAAATTATCTACTCTATCCAACAATAATAGTTCACTATATTATTTTAGAATACTGAACAATATTTATTTGGAATAATTTTACACTTAGTTTTTATATATCTATTACTCTCTCCGTTTAACAATATTTATTCATTATCCTAAAAATAGATGTTTAACAATAGTTGTCCACTTTATATCGTTAATTAATAATTTTATACCTAATTTCTAATTTACCCTTGTTATTAATTATAATTATTTTTCATATTATATTTTTCAAAAAATATTATATTTAAAAGATGGTATAGTAAAATTTTATTATATTATAATTTATAAAAATATATTTTATAAAAATAATAAATAACTATTATTAAATTTGGCTATGTGAAATAGTAGTGCGAGTATAACTAACTTGGAAAATGATGGGAGACAGGCCCGCTAGGATAGGCTATCTATATTCTATCACTGAGAGATGAAAATATGTTAAAATAGTTACCTATTGAAAAGTTAAATAAAAATATCATAAGTCATAATAATTAATATTTTAATATATTTTTAAAAATTAAAAATAAGTATATTTTACTTTTCCAAATAGTACACTCTCTTAGCGTTTGTGAATGCGCACACTAATTTAATTGGTTACCATCATATGTTACATAACTTACGTCGAATAAATCAAATAAATTTTACAGAATCATACGTCGTTATATATTAAATATGATGAAATCAGAGATGAGAGAAAAGAAAAGCTATATACTAAAAATAAATCGAACATTCAACCAGATGAATAATAAAGTGCCGTATACCATTTTATTTTTAATCAAAAAAATTTATCTGAATTTCTCTAAATATGAAAAAAAAAAAAGTCTTTATTTGCCATCTTAATTCAGCATGGCGGTAAAAATAATTTCAGAACTTTGATGATAAAAGTATCTCTCTTTTAAATATAAAAAATAACAGGCCTATCCACACATAAAATAAGCGCTAATTACGGAGTAGTCGGCCGAAAAAAAGATACGTCCAGAAAAATGGACGTAACACGATAACTAATTAATTTATTAAATTTGTCCACTATCAATATTTACAATTTTGGTCGCGTCCACCACTGTCGTTATCTCAGTCTTTTTCTTCGAAAATGACTTGGTATTAATTTTTATTTTTCAATATTTTTATTGATGACCCTTAAATTATATCAGAAGCAATTTTATTTTTTAATAAAAACGAGGAAAAGGAGGTGGAACGTGAGGGAGTGCTAATCACAAGCGGGGGCAGATATAATTTTTTTGATCTTCAAATTCATTTGAACCTTTTATTAAAATTTTAACAAAATATAAGTATATTAAATTTTACCAATATGGTAGAAATTAATGTTATAATTCTTAAAAATTGAACTCATTATTGTATTTCACGCGTAGTACTTATTTGAAAGCGAAAATGAAATTTTGGATGAAAAAAAACAAAAAGGAACTATATAAGTTTCATCAACAAGAATAAAACAAAAAATTATATGAAAGGAATCATTTTCAGAATTTTAGCTTGTCTTTAGCCAAAACAGCTGCACCATTTTGTTAGCCGAACCATACTACTTAAAAACAGAGGCGGGCGGATGTTAAAAAGAAGTTTTGTTATGATATATTTGAAAATTTATCAAATAAAATAATATTTTAAGTAAGAATCATTAAACTTCAAATCCAGTTATACGGCTCATCGTCATTGAAAAGGTCTCGTTGATTTAACTAACTGTCAAGTAAACCAATAGTGCAATATGAGTTTGATTTTTCTACAAGGCAAAAAAAAAACAAGAAGCAGAAGATGAGAACCTGAAAGTTTCGAGCAATAAATCTTGATAGTGAATATTTGATAATTGAGGTAATGAAACATTGAATCCTTCCATCCATTGCAGGCTCTGGTTGTTATTTTGTTGTTCGCTATTTTTTGGCTCTAGCGCCGCACCAGAGGGTGATAGAGCAGGGGAGCCCCAAAAATAAGACATGGGGCTAACAAAATTGCTGCTGGCAAAAAAGGCCTTTTTAGTTTCATAGGGCAAAGAAAAGAGTTTTTTAGCATGTTCTTCAATTTGGTTCAATAAACTAAATGGAATTCCATGGTTCACCAATCGGAATAATCCCCAATCTCTACAAGCTTCACTGATTAAATTTTCGTCTTCGCTAACATCTTGATATTTTGTTGTCGTTATCGTTGGAGTTGTGCATTTGAAATAATCAATAACGGGGATATGAGAGTCTAATAAAATTGACGACTCTGTTTCATCAGATTCTTGAATTTGAGAGATGTTTGGTGATGGTCGAAATAAAGGAGGGTAGGATTCAAAGTTATAAGATTGAGACATATTATTTAGCCAACTTAATTGCGTAGCATCAAACAGGTATTTTATAGGCGGATTTTGGAACTTAACCCATGGTTTTATGGGCACTGTGGAGTTACCGATACACTTTGAATTTTAACAAATATGGCGTCATATGAAACCGCTAATGAATAGTAATATTGACCGTATTCATAAAAAAATCCAGAGGAAGTATTTAAAATATCTTAGATAATATTAAAAGAAAAACTTTTTTTTTTTATAATCTTTTTACTTCCCATCCACAATTGTTTATCAGGTAACGTCATTCACTTTCTTCAAAGAAAAATTTAATACAAGGTGCAGTTTAACTAATATAACGTTATTATAATAAAAATATCAAAAGTCTACATAACTTTTTAATTGAATAAAATAAAATAATTATTAAAAAATTTAATTATTTAAATTGATAATTAATTTTAGATAATATATTTGTCAAATATTTATGGATAGATGAAATAATTAAGAACGCTATGCTCGCTCTTACATAGATTTAAATAGCAATATTATGTGTGTATCATAGGAAAATATCTGTGCGCAAGAAAAGTAAAAATAAAATATATTATTTTGGACAATCATATTTTGCTTTTTGGTATATTTTAAATTTGACTAAATAAAAAATTAGATTATATTCAAAGTTAATCATTTCAAAAGAAACTTTATTTCTTTTAAAAAATATTTTTTTGTAGATGATTAAATCATCTTTATGTTTATGGTGTTTCATTTGTCTGCTCCATTTGTCCCACCCCTTAATCATATTGGATGAGCCAAGCAAAGGGTGGTCCGCTCCACATTCTTTGTTGAGAATTACGCTTAGCTATTACAAATGTATATATTTAATTACGTATTTGAAATTAAATTTCAGATTTGTCATCAGTAGCGTAAATACATGATGGTTTGGATGTTCAATTAGACATCTTTTATCGAAAAAATAAAATATATAAAAGTAAAATGATAAACGAAATAATTAAATAACATATTTTGAATACTTTTAACACAATAAGTTATTGTAGCATAGTAATTTTTCTTAATTGAAATGTGATAATGCTCGTGTCTTGAATCTCACTAGTTTTATTTTTTAAAAAAAATTATTATGCTATTTCTGGACAGTTTTACTCTTTAAAAAAAATAATTATTTATGCTAAAGTCTGACTCCACTATGATTATTTGTATCAAATATGAACCATTAAAAAACACTCGTGTTGCTTTAAATCATTCACTTGTTATGATAGTGAAGTTGTTCTACTGTGTCTAATCTGAAGTCACTAATTTCAACTACAAGTGAGAGTCGACGCAAAATTAAAAGAAGTTTCTAGTAGAGTTCTATGGCCAATATTTAGGTAGAAAAATGGGTAAATTCTCGACAAAAGTGGACAAGCCCTGTCCCATTCAGTTGACACGTGGACATGGTCCCTAAAAAAAAGTGTTGTCCTTTTAATATAGGACAATTTCCATATAAAAATATCAGAGATCATATAAACAGAATTTTCTTGTTACAATGTAGGGTTAATAATTTTAGTTTTAAGTAAATTCATATAGTATTATATTATATATATATATATATATATATATATATATAGTGTGTGTGTGTGTGATAGTTACGAATGAAATTTATGGTTATATATTAGTTATTTTACTTTTTATTCTATATAAAATAATATGTATATTTCTCATAATTAAGCGAGTTTTTAGACGGTCAATCTAATATAATATAATTTTATAAGTGAATAACATATTTTTTATCTATACATTAAATATCAAATTAATTATACAAAAATAAATATCAAAATAATTTATTTTTGATTTAACTATCGAATAAACTCTTACACTTCTCGAAGTAGTATGAGTTCAAACTAAAGTTAAAGCTTCAAAAGTATTAAGATAAGTTCCTTCTCTTCCGAAGAAAGAGAATCTTTCCACTATTATTTTAAAAGCTCAAAGTTCTAGTAAAGTCATTTTTGACGGTAAGCAGAGAAGCTTTGCTCGTCTCCTTTTCTCCCCCTAAAGTTAACTCAAATCTCAATTTAATAGCATAATTTTTTTTAGTTTGTGATCCAAAATAAAATGTTATTTTTTTATAATTAAAAAAAATAATTTTATAATTTAACCAATATTTATTATTTTTTAAAAAATATATCACAAAAATTGAAACGAATTAACTATTTGTCAATTTATCACAAGTGAATATGTATATGAGGTAAATTGGAAGTAAGGTCTGTGTTTGGGTTTTTTGGTTTTAATAATTGAGAGTTTTTGTGAGCTGTAATTATCAGTCTACTCAGCTCCTTCCTTTTTCAAGGAGTGAGTATATAATGAAAGATTCTGATACGAACATTGAAGTCGACATGTCCTCTAAATTTGTGCATTCATTTCATCCACATGGGTAAATCATGTTCAATGGATTATTCAAGTGACCTTTTTTCACACAACTTGTAGCATCTTATGTGTAATTCTTTTTCATTTTTTTTTGTACTT
The DNA here is from genome assembly GCA_027704765.1 of Solanum habrochaites. Lineage (NCBI taxonomy): Eukaryota > Viridiplantae > Streptophyta > Magnoliopsida > Solanales > Solanaceae > Solanum > Solanum habrochaites. The sequence goes on along the minus strand of JAKWJA010002494.1, from coordinate 49,681,885 downwards.
TTTTTGTGTGCAATTTTCGTGACAAATTTAAGATTTTTAAGTTTTGATATTTTAAAATTAGCAGAATTAAAAATAGAAAAAAGCTGTGTTGATGATGATATTTGAATCCAAATTTAACAACATTAAAAGAATCTTAATTATATACATCGAAAAAATAATAAATTAATCTGATCATTTGATCATTAGGCGCACTTTTATATATATATATATATTATATATATATATATATATAGACGAGATTAATGGATGCTCGGTGAATTCTATCTTGTACATCTCTAAGCTACGAGTAAATAGTAAAATTGAGTTTGGCTCAAGTTATCACTCTACTATTATTGTAAAAAGTGATTTTTAGGATAATTGATTTTTGGTAATAAAGTTCTAGAGATGATTATTAGTGTTAATTATATTTTAGTATTTTTATTAGTATCATTAAAATTTATAGTGACATTAGATCTAATTATAATTAATTAATACTAATAAAAACGTTAATACTCTTAATTAATACGCATATTTATTGCTATTAAAAGCAGTGACGTAGCCATAGGGTGGTCAGAATGTCCAATTGGACATCATACCCTTCATTGGAAGAAATTAATGTATGTATAAGTAAAATAATATAAGAAATGATTAAATAACATATTTGAACACCCGTAACACATCAAACTATTTTTGCCCAGTGATTTACCTCCTTGGAATGAAATAATGCTCGTATTTGAGTTTCACTATTTCTACTTTTTGAAAAATGCTTTTATTGTGATACTTTTAGACATTCCTTGTGAAATTTTTGGCTCTGACTAAAAAAATTGTTTTGTTATAATTATTATGGTATATTTTAAATCATATTTACACGCTCTTCACCGAAAATTTCACCTTTTATGAATTTCTACATGAACTTTATTAGCATATAGCATTACAAAAAGTGTTAGTAAGTTCCTGCTTTAGTTTGTCAACCTACATGCGCAGAGTCGGCCTTAGAGCTACGAATTCAACAAAATATAATTTTAAACAATAAAGTTGTATTACTTTTTAAAAAATATGTCTAAGTAGTAAATTTATAATCGAGTAGATAAATAACTGAAAATTTATAAACTAAATTATAACTCCGACTAATATAGTCCCCTATTTCATTCTCCAATGTGAAAAATGGAAATGAAAGAAAACAAAAGAAGAGTATTTTTTTATAGAAAAAACTTATCTGCATAGGGTGTTTATATTAAAACAATGTAAAATGCATTATTATATGATTTAATGAAGTAAAAGAAGCTATGAACTTAAATACATACATATATATTGACTTGATATAAACAGTCGATACAAATAACTTTTACTCTTTCTTTATAGGATAAGAATCACAAATAGCCATATGATATACGGATGAAGTAACTATTCGACTATAACTGGAATCTATTTTAAGCCTCCATTCCCAAGTGAATCAATTTTTAGATAATATTGGTCTGACTCATTTGATCGTCTAGTTCATAAAATAAAATATGCTTACTCTATACTAAACACACACTTATATACTCTATTGATGGTGTATATATTATTTATATTCGTCCATTGATAAATTAGTTGGCCGAACGATTCTTTTAATTTTTTCTCCAAACAAGTTGATGTAGTTGAATCCCAGATTCTTGGGGTACAATTGTCTAAGTGCAATTAACATGGATTCCAACTAGCTTAGTGGCCCAACATACATATATATATGTGCTTGGATTTACCCTACTTTTCATTGAACTTGTCAGAGAGAATCAATTTTCTGGACAATTTTCTCATCTTTAAAGTTAAATGTCCTCCATTTTAAAAACAATTGGGACATTTAGTCCTATATATTATCAAATATATGTATGGATGCACACAATGGTTGCTTTAATTTGCTGGAAATAATAGCATTACAAGTCACCAAATTTATTCTTAATATATCAGATAAGATTATCCAAACTCAGAAGATCAAAATCATTGCATTTCTTTTGACCTTTGATTGAATTTTATTTTAAAGTTAATAACAAATTCACTAACTTATAAAGACAGAAATAATGTCTTCATACATTCTTTCCTCTCCGGACATTATTTACACTGAATATGTTATTGTTATACTCTTTTGGTAATAAATTAGACCTGACTATGTTTAATTTGCTAACATTTGTATTAATCATATGCCCAAATTAATTAGAAATTTAAAGAAAAATAATGATTGCAGATTTTTATCATTTTATCCATATTGAGTTAGTCTTGTATAGTTGGCCCACCAATGAATTATTCCTAGCAATATAGACAGGTTCTGTTGGGCTTTAGATACGTTGTCGGTTCTGTTGTTTAATAATGTTGTTAGAAGAAGCCACATTATGCTATTAAACAAGCACTATATCATTTGAAGCAAAAAAAAACTGGAAATACTTTTAAAATGTTGGTTAAATATAAAAAATAATTTTAGTATTGGCAAAGTTATACAAATTACTATTCTCTAGAAATATAATTCGGAGTATAAAAACTTTGTCAACCAGACTATTAATTTTGCTTATGTTTGTACATTAAGAAAAATTCTTCACCCATATAAAAGAAATTTATTCAACTACTCTAAAGGTTAAATTAAGTTTAACCGATCAATGACAACAAATTTAAAAATGACCGATTTATTAGAATAATCTTAGAGATTGATATTCTTGAATAATTAACGTCCTTACACCGCTTGTTCTATGAATAAAATTTCAAGTTTAATAAATTTTGATGATATTTTTGCATGAGATAAGTAGGGTTAAAAGTTTAAAATTACTCAATAATTTCGAGGTTATTGAAGTAAATTATTGATGATAATGGGCCATAGGGTGCAAATAAATCCGACAAATATCTTCTTTAAAAAGGCCAAGAGGCCCAGGCCCCCTCAACTCACGTGGTGCAACAATCAATTTTTGGGTCGGCTAGTAATCCATCACTTTTATGCCCCGTGTGCTAAAAGGAAAGACGATTTTACGCAAATTTTATAATTTTGTTATGAAAGTGACTTATATATATATATATATATATATATATATATTTACTTGTAAACAAATGACTCATATATATCATTTCTCTAACGGAAATGAAGAAAAAAAATTAATCTAACTTTTTATTATTTTTTTCTACAAAAATATAATCCCAGTAAATTCAATCCTCGTCAAACATATTTTTTTGACTTTTTTTTTGTTTCATTGACTAATTTAGAATTATTATTTTGATAATCAAATTTATTTATATTTCACTAATATTCTTGTAAAACTTATTGTAGATGACCAAATTTTTTTTCTTCAAATACAAAAATCAAATTACAATATAGACAAAAAAAATAGTTTAAATTTTTTTTCTTTAAACTAATGAATGAAAGAAAAAAAATAAGAATAAGAAACTCAAATAATTATAACAAAAGAGGTCAAAAAATATTTTATATATGAAAAAAATTAAAATATACCTTGAACTTTGATAGATGAATCATATATACCCCTAAATAATTTTTTAAAAAAATTAAAAGTAATAAATATAAATTTAAAACTAATTTTTTTAACTTCGTTAAATGAAGGGTATATATGAGTCATTTTGTAACGGCAGGGGTATATGTGAGACTTTTGTATAACGGTAAGGGCATATATGAGCCACTTTCATAACGAGGGGTATATCAGCTCCAAATGACAAAGTTGAGGGGTATATCAGACCCTTTTCCCATTTAATTATCTATTTTTATTTATTCAAAAAAAATTATGAATAATTCTTAGATTCGTGAAATTCAGAGACATTTCAAAACATTTCCGATACATTGCGTCTAATTTTGAATACATCATTCAACGTCTCGATATATTACGTCTTAATTTCGGATACATCACTCAATATCTGATAGATTGTGTATATCCTGATACATAATGTAAGTAAAAGAGAGTAGAAATTTTTGTTATTTTTATTTTTAAATGATATAAAATTATATAAATATAATAAAATAAGTGATGTATTTATGTAATTTTTCCACGAGTGTGAATCTTAAGTGAAATTTGATTATTTTGATATGAATCTAGGCGCAAATCACTCGATTTTCTTTTTAAAAAGAATTATAGGTTTCTTCAAATGAAACTAAATATATTTTAAAAGTTTTATAAATAATATAGGTGGCTTCAGATAAAACTAAATATGTTTTAAATATTATATAAATAATATATCGAATTTATCGCAAGGCACAAGGCACTTGTCTACAGTGCAATTGGTATTTTCATATATGATTTTATGAACTATCACATTATAGTAAAAGCGTATTTAAAAGAATTGCAACTGCAAATTCTCTTATCACAAGAAAAAAAATATCAAAATGATTTTAATTTGTTAAGATATCTTTTTAAAAAGTATCACTCATGAATCAAAACATTGCACTTATTTTGTGAAAATGTCTCATAATTTTAAAACAAGAGGAAAGACATGTGTCCCATGTGACTTCTCTCAATGTTATTTATTTTTTATATGTTTTAAGTTTTGATGAGCATATATATATAGTTATTTGATTTTAACATATTATATAATTGAAATATAATAAATACTCAAATAAAAAGTTGAGGTGTGCATGAACCTGTTCAAACAATAAAATCATAAAATAAGTTCTACGGAATTATAATTCTAATAAAATTACTAGCTACAACTTTAAACTTTAGCAACATTAATTTGACCTACTTTGTCTATAGTTGTGAAAACCTTTAATATGATGGTTCTTAATTAGTACTCTATTATTTCTTATAATATTTTTTATATTTTGCATGAATTACTTTTCCCATTTCTGACTTTTGATTATCATTTAGTTTGCACGTAATGCTCACATGTTCCAACAGCAACCAAAATTTTAATTTTATGCATAGAGTATTAATCCATTCTCTTCCTGTTTATGTAACACCTTAATTTGCTGTCTGAAGATATCAGAACAACTTTGGAGTTATGTTTAATTTTTTTTTCCTCTCTAAATTGAATAAAAAAAGTTTTTGACTTAGTGTTGTAGTAATTTGGAATTGAAGCAACGCCCATACTTATCACTTACAAAACAAAACTTATGCATGTTTTATCTCATTGTGTTTTTATACATTATATCGAATCTCACATTGAAAAAACATGAAAGATATAAAGTATATATAGAAACACTAGTGACGTATCTTAAAAGGGAAAATTGTTTGTAATGATAAATTATTAATTCAAATTAAATGTTATAACTATAGTTTGATTAAATTGTGCCCCGTAGCAAACATGTTGTCAGTCGTCTCTCTCCCTTAAACTCTTGGTTGCCACTCTCCCTCTCTCGCTCGCCACTCTCCTCCTCGCCTCTTTCGCTTTATAAAAATATAAATGTATAAATTGTGTTTTTCTTTGTATAAAGCGATAGAAAAATGTAGATGCATATGCAAATACATATATTGTCGTCATATACACCTGTAATTATACTTTAAAAATATTTCCCTGCCCAATTTTCTTTTGTCTTTCTCTCTTTCTAGTTTTATACAAACACAAATTATATAAAATACGATGTATAATTTATATTTGTATAAGGCGAGAGAGAGAACGATATTTGATATATTAACGTTTTATTTTGATTCAATTGTATACAAATTCAAATTTTATACATATATACAAACATATAAAATTGAATTGAGATGATGCCAACGATTTATACAAACGAGAGACTAGTAGCAATTTATAAAATGATCTGCCAGCGAAATTATACAAATTTAAATAGGTGCAAACAAATTATATAATTGTTTCTTTTGTATATATGCATAGCGAATTAATAGTCATTGTCTTTTTTATATATATATAGTAAAAATAACGTATCAAAATTTGTGATGGAGTGCAATGCAAACTATAACTATAGTATGTAAATATGATTTTTGTGTTTACTATATGTGAAAGTTAGTTGATCATCTTAAAATAATGCAGGCACAGCCACAAAGCTGATATTATCACTAATGGATTAAACAGTATACATGTATGATAAAAATTATATAATCGATTCCAATTTATCTGAAATTTAATCGCAATAGTTGTTGTAGTATCATGACTTTCCTAAACAATGCTTCTATTCAAGGAAAGAAATTTTGTTATAAATATTTAGCTTTCTTATAAATTGATGGTTTTATTTCGAGTAAAGGAAGCTACAACAAACCCGTTGACCCAAATTTGACGGATTATAAAATTAAAACACATTATGATTTCCAAACAAAGTCGTGGCCACGTAAAGCTCACCAGTTGCTGATTTATGTCAACTCTTCAACGCATACACATCTATATCGAATTCATCTAAATTTAATATTTTTAATTTAACTTAAAAATTATAAACTAAGCAAAATTATATCAATAAATAGAAGACATGAACACATAATTTAAGATATAATAAGTTCAATATTACTAAAAAACTTTTAATATTAAACTCATTAAATTTAAATTTTGAATCCGTCTCTGTCATCTAACACCCTTATAAATAAAGGAGGCTATTTGAGTTCTCATCATCTTGAGATGGCGGCTGGTTTTGGAATTCGACACTACTTGTGTATGATGTTTCTTCTTTCAATTATATTTTGTGTTTTAGCACGAAATTTCATTTCAATCTCAGGTAATATATATACACCCCTTCTTTAATTATGATATATTGTAAAAATAAACTTATTGCTAGGTTCATTCCAAACATATTACATGCAATTAATTGTTAGAATCAATAATTATTTAAATTGATCTTTTTGAAAATTGAAATAAATCATATCCATTTTATAATTTAATTTAACTTTTTCGCCTTTACTCTTTCTTTTCGGAGTTCTTGATGAGAAAATATGACATTCCAAATAAAAGGAAACCCAAAAATCTTGATTAATGGAGGAACAATATCACTTTTTTATTCTACATAAGATATCAGATCAAGATTTCTTATTTGACTCGTATTGTAAATACCCCTCGCTAACCTATTGATGATATGACTATGAGAGTTTGTCATTTTTGGGTATACAGTAATTCCTTTTTAAAATGATTATTATTTATTTTTTTTATAATTTTAAACATGTCATAAAATTGCGATATTTAATGTAGATGATGAGATGGCAATGTTACGAGTGGAGGTGAAGAGGTCCCTGCTTTCAGTGCAGCTAGATGATTATGGTTCACCTTCTGCCAACCGCAATCACTATCCTGGCAAGCCCAGCAAGTCCAAAGGTGGACGTGGCTAATTCATGAACTGAATTATAATATATAAATATTAATTAATCCAAATATATCTTAAATAGTACAAATAAAATGCCCAAAATTTGTAATGCAAATGTCACTACTATATATTATTATTTCATATTCTCTTACTGCTTATTTATAAATGTTAAAAATACGAATTTAATTATAATATTTTTTAAGTGTTTATGGTACTTATAAAGTGCGCTTTGAGTTGTTGAATTGATATATGGAGGATTTTTATTACAATGAGACTAATGATTATGCATTTTCGATTACTAGAACTTACATGGTAAGTCTAATTTCAGGTGTTGGGCTTGCTATTTAATATAATAATACTTGAAAAATAAATTACGTTATGAAATTTTAAATTTTATGGGTGCAATTACATGATATTTTCTTATAATTTTATTTATTAAAGTTAAAATTCCATGATAGTAACTATTTTTTCAAAAACTGATGAGTGGGTGCAATTTTACGTATAATGGGCTTAAAGAAGCTTCATGTTTTGGGCCATTTTCGAGGCCCAAATATGCTTGAAATAGACCCATTCCACACATATAATGGGCTCAAAGATTAACTGGACATTAATCCAGCCGGCCTGTAATTTGTGGTGTAAAAATCAAGGAAAATAGGTGTTCTAAAATGGGAAAATTGTTTATAAAAGCAAACTAATAACCTAAAATAAATGGAGTAGTTAGGTTTTGATTTAATTGTGCTCCATAGCAAACGTTAGCCGAATTTTTCCAGGCGCCTCTCTCCAAAAAATCTCGCTCGCCACTCTCCCATTCTCGCTCGCCACTCTCCCTCTGCTCGCCTCTCTCGCTTTATACACAGAAGTGTATAAATTCTGTTTCTGTTTTGTATAAAGTGAGAGAAAATTGTATATACAAATGCAAAAACTTATATCTTCGTGTTTTATACTTAATTATATAATTTACAAACATTTTACTTCAATTCAATTGTAGACAAATGCAAATTTTATACAAATACTGCAGAGAAAAAGGCCAACGAATTATACAATTGCAGTGAAATACAATTTTCTCTAGCTTTATACAATAGAAGTGTATATATTGTGTTTCTGTTTTTGTATAAAGCGAGAGAAAAACATATATTTTCTTGCTATACACTTATAATTATGCAATATACATACATTTTAATTCGATTCAATTGTATGCAAAGCAAAGTTTATAAAAAAATATTGCAGCGAAATAGACAGCGAATTATACAATTGTGCATTATACAATTGCAGTGAAATAGGATAGCGAATTATACAATTGCGGCGAAATAGGCCAGTGAATTATACAATTTAGGCCAGCGAATTATACAATTGTATATGTAAAGCGAATTATACAGTTTTATGTTTGCTATGGAGCGCAATTATGCAAACTTTGCTATAACATACAATATGAATTTTTTATTTGCAATATGTGAAAGTTACCCTTCTAAAATTTATTTCCTTAATTAAATTACGAAATTAATGCAATTTCAGAAAATATTTTCCTCACTTTTTAACTCTTATGCGTAACTACCTAATTTGAAAGATGTATGAATAACAATGACACAACACATTCAGTGAAGTTTTATAAATAGATATGACAAAATAGAGTGTACGTAGTCTTATTTCTACCTCGTTAGTGAAATAGTTATTTCCAGAAAAAATTAGATACATCAAATAAACACGTTAATTTTTGAAGTTTCATTTCAAATAATATAGGAGTTCTCACTTTAATTATGTTAGGACTTAATTGGCTTTGTAGTCCTCAATGAATTTAGGGATTATTTTCATGTATACCCTATTATTTAGAAGAATACAATCTTGTTAAGTTAAGGCTCTTAAATATATTATGACACCATAGTAGTACAGTCTTGTTAAGTTAAGGCCGAAAAATCAAGTATCAGTGCAAATCTTATAGAATTAGGTGATTATCAAAGTAAATTTAATATGAAAAAGAAAGTTAATACTCTTAATCAACTTGATCAAATATCGTATAAAGAACTTTTGCTATCTCATCTTATCCTATTAAATTTACAATTATTTTATCCATTTCACAAATATCATAAATAGTTCTAACATTGAGATAATTTAATCTGCGTATAGATGCCCTTAGGAGTGTTTGATTGAAAATAAGTTATTTCAGGAATATCCTTTCATGTATATGAGATTGACTTATTTCATCATATAATAATACAAATGTATTATAGATAAACATGATCCTTAACTTGGTTTCAGCGAATAACTATGCCTTCCAACTTTGAGTGTGCAGAAGTAGACACTTAAACTTGTACAAATATATACACATATCCTAAATGATATAATACACGTAATACGCCACGTAAGGTACAAAATTCTCATATAGGGCACCATATAAGATGAATGTGTCTATTTATTCAATTTTATATAAGTTTAAGTATTTTCTTGTTCAAATCCACAATTAGAAATCATAATTTTAAAATGACGCCAAAAATTATATTTATAAATTATACCTAATATAAATAATAGAAAAAGTTATTCTAACCTTAATAACAAATAAAATTTATATTATTTATTATAATTTTATTTTAAAACTATTTATTTTTATCGCTAACACTCTCGACCGCTCCAAAGTCCATATTGCCGGCCATAATTTAGCAAGTAAACGTCAATCCATTATCCAATAGATAGGATCGGGCGGCTCTATTAAATTTCTATATCTTTTTCCTACTTTTGACTTTTCAAGCCAATTGACTAATTAAAATATTGCCACTTGATTTGAACTGTCTCCAAATATTGCATCACATATTCATTGCACCGCATTTTCATAATCTCTGAATTTGGCATGCCCTACCTTTAGCACTTGGAATTTGGCACTCCAAATTCATCATTCAATATTGATTCAATTAATCCAAACTTATGTTATGTAGGTTCATAAAATCGATAAAACTTTTCTTCTTGAAAAAATTATTATTATTTTTTTAAATTCTGAGATAAATTCGATTAAACGAATACTTCTGTTCAAAATTTATCAAATATATATAAATTATTAATTTAAAACTTAACAATAGAAAATAACTAAAATTTCAAACTCATAACAGGTAAATGCTAATCTGCATCTACCTGAAATGAGACCTTTGAGATTGATAATATTCGATGGTTCAATCTATCTATAATTTATCATTCATGAACGCTGACATTTATTTATACATTCTGAATAATCAAATTTCATCTCATTGTATACACTTGTTTCAGACAAATCACAAACCATACAACTATAACAAAAAATAATGTAGGACGGTGTAATTTGATATCTTGGCTTTTGAATCAGAGTAATTTCATTTGTATCATTATTCATTGCCGTGTTACATAGTGTATAGTGATGAGATTAATCAAAATTCTGAACTTAAAAATAAAAAATAAAAGATACAAATATTTGTAAGAGCAGAATTCTTCCACCCTGCCCAAAGAAATACCTTTGTGTAGCCCCCTATCTGCTTATCATTACGAAAAAGAATACAAAAAATTGCAAAAGAAGTTGTTAGATATTACTCCATGAGCATTTCAGTATCAATGCACAATCTGCTCCTGCTCCATGTATAGCTGGTCTACCCATGTTGGCATTGTCTCAGAACCTCGACTAGTATTCAACCGATACTGTTGATCTTCCATCGTAGCCAATTGTCTCGAAGTCATAGAAGGGGAATGCGGAGACTGAACCCAAGAGACATCAGGCTCAACGAACGAGTCAGAAACTGAGGATTCACTTGTAGTAGGAAACCTACTCCCACTGCTCCGTAAACCAAAGGAAGCAGATTTTCTCAACTTATTGAGCTCTTCCTTCTGGATGCCCCAGTCCAATTTACCATCAGGTGAGCCCCAACCTGAGAGGTTAGCAGGCACAGCGGATGCATTAGGAAGACGGCCTGCACCACTTCGATCAATGAAACTCTGGCTTCGCTTGGCAAATGCAGCTGCCCTTGAACTCAAAACTGCTGTCGCTGCAGCATTAGATGGATCAATTCCATATGAAGATGATGTCCTAAAAGACGGAGAGGATTGACTGGAGGAATAGCTTGTCATATGTTGCTGGTTCATGTTCTGTCGCATCTGCATCCCTTTGGGAGATTGCAGCTGGGGAGATACAGCATCAAGTGATAGTCCTTGCAGCTGAGACAGTATCTTGGCATCAAGGTTCGCTATTATATCATCAAGATTAGAGGGGTTCAATCCACCATGCCTACTGAATTCACCGTTTCGATCATTTAAAGAAGCTGCAAAAGCAGCAGCTTTGGCTGAAGAACTATTCCACCTGGATGGCGAAGAAAGAGCAGATAACTCATCTATCAGCTGATCTTGCATCAGATAACCATTACCTATATCCATGTCTCTGGCATTGATTGCGGTTTTTAACCGACTAATCGGCAGTTGCAAGGTTGGAGTTGCAGGGCTGGACTGGCAGGGCCACAAAGATCCACCCACAGAAGAAGCTCCTGCAGAAGGAGACATAGGTGGAGTTGAAGTAGGAGGTACCATAACTGATGGAGAGCCAAGGGCTAGTGGAGTAATCGAGGTGATATCCAATGACGATGCGCCACTGGAATATGATCTGGGGGAAAGAACAGCAGACCCCGTGGAAGGATACAAGGGTCGAAGTTCTTCAGGTTTGTGGGCAAAGAAACAAACCCTCCTATTGCAATTTGTTTCATCCTTGCACATACGGGTCCGGTATTGTGCAGGGTGAAGCCAGCACTCAAAAATACCATGTGCATACTCACAAGAGTCTCCCCTTTGGCATGTCCCCTTGCGAAAGTCTGGACAAGGGACACAACTATAGTGGTACTTACTAGGGTCACGCCTTCTAGCGTTTTCACCAGGGTGAACAAAGGGGCACTCTGTCCAATCATGGGAGTATGCTCTCGAGCACGGTTTCACCTTAAATATGTACATTCTGAAGTCATCAGTCCCATATATCCCATTCTTTATGTCCGGAAGAGAGGGATCGACAGGATACTCTTTCTTCTCGATCCCAAATTTAGATACAGTTGGAGTCAACAACAGTTGTTCCTCTGCTTGTTCAGAAATGATCTGATCAATCACCTCGTCGGAGCTGCATCCTCCAAGCAAGTGCTCCAGTATCTTCCTCCTAGAGTTGAGGCAACAACTCTGGCCAGAGATCAGGTCAACAGCTCGTTTCCCGTTTGCATCCACCAAATTCACATCAGCAGAAGCATCAACCAAGAGCTTGACAACCTCAAGCAAAGCTGCAGAGCCACCAGAAATTGCGCAGTGAAGCGCAGTAGCCCTATCCGAACCACAAGCTTGATTAACATCAACACAACCCTTCTCAAGCATATAACTCAGCACCTGTTTGCTGCCAAAAGTAGCAGCAACCATAAGGGGTGTCCTCTCCTCATATCCCATCTTCTTTACACCAACTCTCCTAACATACCATAAGCCCACCTCTTTGATGTCATGGCCTTCCTCTTCTACAGCCTTCTGGAAGTTTCTAATATCATCGGAGGCCGACAACTCGAGCAAAAGGGAAAAATCAGGGACAAGTTCTTTTTGCTTCTGAATTTTAGCTTCCATGGCTAATTCAGTAGAACAAACTTCACTACACATGAATAGGGTCTGTGCTTCTCTACAAAATATAGTACAAATTATTATCAAATTTCACCAACAAAATAAAATCTGCAATCTTCCTACTTGACCAATGGAAATGAAATTTCAAAACCCATACACTAGTCTATAACTAATAAAAGCAATAAAAAATCCAAACAAACATAAATTTGTTAATCTAACACATAAGCTAGAAATCAGTTCCAATCTTTGAGCAGTAAAGTCCAAATCATGCGAATTTACCGCTAATAGTAAAAAACACACCAGAACTATCATTTTTTACGAGCGATTTCATGTCTAATCATAAGTTATTCTCTTTTCCTGTCTGAATTATCAAATTCTAGGTATTGAAACACATCTCGAAAAGGACTACGCCAACAATAAAAAAAATTCTTTTTTTTTACCTGAACCATCACCATCTTCTCGACCAGGTGTATGTTAATACATAAATAATGATAATTCAATTAGAAAAATATACGAACTGATAATTGAAGCGTAAATAATAGTTGATCATTAACTCAATAAAAAGGAAAAGAAGTCAAGAACTATTAAAGGCAGGGGACGGACAAAAAGGTAGCCCCTAAACATGTACGCATATTAATTTAGAATTAATAAAAATCAAAATTTTAACTTCGCCACTAAGTTAACTACTAACAAGAATGAAATAATGAGAAAACACACCTCAACTCTTGCATAGAAAAACTATATAAAGGAGGGTTTAGAACCCCAAATGTTGTGGAGAGAGAAAGGAGCAACACACGAACAAGAAATGAGTTGCTAATGGAGGCAACTAGAAAACCTCCTTTTAACTACAACAAAAACGTACGAACCATCAAACAGTGGGACAGGTGGAGAGTGAGAGAACGCAAAAATTCAATGTAAAATTGTACTATTAAATAAAGAAATTTAGAAAAAATATATTTTGTTAATAAAGTGAATAAATAATTTTAAAAGTGAATTGCTTTTTGTGTTTTTATAAGTAACTACTGAATCTATTAACACTTTTAATATCATGAAATTATAAAAAATAATACTTAAAAACTATGAGTTATTAAAATTAAGATATTATATTATCTTACACACAAGATTATGTAGTAACAAACGTTAATACTGTAAAAGAAAATTAAAAATATTATATATCTTATCATTCATTCTTAATAATTTAAGTATAAATTAATGAACGTAAAAATGTATATCGATAAGCAATGGTGTTAGTGATAGGAGCAAAGTACATAAATTTTTTAATAGTGAAGAAAAACTAAGAGGTTCAAGATTTCTGTTGTTTTAAAATGAGAAAAAATTATCTGTTCATAAATAACAAATGATAGTGTAAACAAATATATATTGTGCTTTATCAAAAAGATTACAACTATTTGAAAAAGTTGCAACTCTTCAAAAGGTCACAACCTTTTTATATATATATATATATATAATATATATATATATATATATTATATATATATATAAGATTTGAAGCAAAAAGCATAAAAACATTAAATACCTTTTCGCCATTTCTACATTCTTTAAATTAAAATCAATATATTATATATATATATATATATATATATAAGATTTGAAGCAAAAAGCATAAAAACATTAAATACCTTTTCGCCATTTCTACATTCTTTAAATTAAAATCAAAGTTAAATTTTATGATCATTAACATATCTGCCGAAGTTTAGTGACCTCATGATTTCACTTTTTCTTCAAATGAAATGAAAATGAGAAATGGAGATGAAATGCAAATGCTAAATGAAATGCAAATTCAAAAAAGGTGGGCTTTTGGCTGACGGATATTGTAAACTAGACTCCCACGTTGACTTCATTCTCACTTTTAAAAACTTTTACACTAAAATACATAACAATAAGTGTAGCCACAATCAAGTTTTGTAATTCCTCTATGATAAGTGCTTCTTTTCGTGTTTGAGTTTTCTAGATATAGATTCATATTTGATAGGAAATAAAATTTCATCGGAGGAAAAATACATATAAATAGACTTTAATACGAATATCGAACATTAACAAGAAATTACATAACAAAAATCAATACTACTCATTTTGTTCAATTATAGTTGTTCATTATTGACTTAAAACACCGCTTAAGAAACTATAAATAAAAAAGTAATTTTATTATACCATTTTTTGAATATAATACAATGTCTTAAAAATATAATAAATGATAAAAATAATTAAAAATTCAATATAAAATTATTCATAAATTTTATAAAATAAATAAATATTATTAAATATTTATTTTTTAATATAATGTACAAATATTATTGAACAGAGGAAGTATAAGACAATGACTCGAACCGGACGGATAGAATTGTTTGTTTATTTAATTTGGCGGTCCGGGAGGAAGACATATGAAACCTTAGTTCCTTAAATAAGAGTATGTATAATCACAAATTTAAAAAGAATAATTATCTGAATTTTTATATAAGAAAGTCCGATGATATTGATGGGTGATGAAGCACTTTGGAGAAGTCGTACACAAAGTAAATTTACGTGGAAGATATGTATGTGTTCATTTGGCATGGTCCACACCTAGTCCCAATTTTATTATGCATGAAACACCATTCAAATTTCTATCAAATTCAAACTTTAATCGAGAATTTTGATAAGAAAAATGTTATATATATCGATGATTATTTTTTAAAAAAATGTATAAAGTTGAAAGTGTACAAATAATTGCCTCGAGTGGATCATTGTGACAAAGATGCGCACTGCGGAACGTGGAACTTATCGACACAAACACACAATGACAAACCAGATTGTCGACTTTGGAGCCTCAAATTATTATTTTCCCTCTAGAACCTCCCTTTATTTTTCAGTTTCGTACGACACTGTTAGATATTTTTTATAAAAAAAATATTTTTTTCCTGAAATTTGGAGAGTAAAAGTTACATTTTCATAAAAAAATGTATATTAAAAATTGATGATAAGGATATAAATCATATAATAGAACGCAAAATCTTATCGTTTATGATGCGGGTTCGATAGAATTATATTGTTATAGTCTAATCTTGTATTTGTCTTAAAATTTTTTTTGTAATATATAAATATTATTACTTTCGATTAATTTTATTTATCGACTATTTTAAAAATATATTTATTAATTTCATTTATTATTTTTATAAAATCAAAAAAAGATAAATATTTTTATCTTTTTAAAAAATGTTATGTAGTTAAAAACTTGAAAAAGCGCTTCTCATATATCTAAATAAAAGTGCAGAATATAAGTTATAAAATGTGTTTAGCAAACTAGTTTTATGAGTAAAATTATGTTATTCCTATATACTCTTTTCGTTTAATTTTTTGTCTATTATTTTAAAATATATTTAATTATTTATTTATTATATCAAGAAAAAATAAATAAGTTTAAAAAAATGTCATGTCGTTGAAAACTTGAAAAAACGCTTCTCACACACCTAAATAGAAGAGCTAAGAATATAAGACATAAAACGTGTTATGTGAAATTACTATATTACCACTTCCAATTAATTTTATTTGTCTACTATTTTAGAATATATACATATATATATATATATATTATTTCATTCTTTACTTTTATAATATCAAGAAAATATAAATATTTTATTTTAAAAAAATATCATATCGTTAAAAATTTGAAAAACCGCTTCTCATATACCTAAATAGAAAAAAGCAAACAAGGAGTTCAACGAACACATTTTATGAGTAAATTTTTAGGTCTTTTTATTTATTATTAAATTTACTATATTACCCTTCACTTGTAATTTTGAACCCGTCTTTGTTTATGTTAGCCAATAATATAGTCTATCTTATGAAATTTTTGGCACGAAAAAATTGATAGTTAGTAACAGTGTTTGTTAGAGTCTTAATTAGAGCACTAATCTACTTATAAAAGTTAAAAGAGTTGAGACAATTATAAAAATATATAAATTATTTTAGCTCAAAAATAAATAAGATTTCACTCGATATTTAGAGTACATATTAAAGTTTCAATTAAATTTGAATTGCGTATTATAGGATTTACTCAAGTTTTAGATATCTGATTAAGGATGAAGCAATTTCACCACTACACTATAAAAATAAATAAACTTATTTTTATTCCGTTAAAAAAAATTAATTTTTTTCATGAAAAATATTGTATAGCGACAAAATATTAGGAAATGACTTATTTAGTGATAAATTAATAAAATATTTCTTCCATTTTAATTGACGAGCACAATTAATTTGACTGTCTTGTCAATATCGCATAAATTAATCTAAAATATTTGTCTCTTTTCATCACTAAATATTGTTTTAGATTTAACTGTGTGGATATTGTTTTTGGCTAAATCGTAAAGTTTGGTACTACAGGTAATTAACTTTGCATCTTCCAATCAAGGGAAGTGACATTAGCACTAATTAATCTCCTCCACAAAATCATAGGATATTTATGGACCTACTTTAAAAAGAAGGGCTATTGTTCGTATCTAAGTTTGGTCGATCTCTTTATTTTATCGGGTACATATTTTATAAAAATCTAAGTTAAATTACTTTAGTGCCCTAACATATATATAACGAACAACGACAGATGCAAAGTTTTTATCAACAAGTTCAATATATATGCTATATAATTTTCAATGAAGAAGCTTTTGATGAATTTGACTTTTATCTTTATATATAAAACCTCATCATTATTTCATTTAAAATAGAAGGGATATTACATTATTACTAAGATATATATATATATATATATATATATATATATATATATATATATCACAAGTATTTTTATTTCTTTTGGTGGAAAAAATCTTTTTTTGTGTGTGTGTATTGTAGTTGAGCAACTGAAGTTCAAACATTTTTATAGGAAGAATCATTTTCTAACCTACCTGTGAGCATATCTTTAAATAAAAATTGACTTTGCTATTCCTTGTTTGCTATATTTGGTGAAATACGAGGAACTGTAAGATCAGTGAGGTTTCTACATATAATGTTATTTTTAGCACTATGATAAATAAATGATTGGACCATATTAAAGTTCTAATATATACAATTTGTGTGTATTGGAGATGGAAGTTGAACCAAATTAATAGAGTGCCTTGGAACTTTATTAGTATTACTGGGCTTTTCATGTTTAAAGGAGTGGTAACACTTTGGATTCAATTGGGCTTTTCTAATTAACCGTTCGGCCATATTTTATTGTGAAATTTATAAAAAGAAAATTGTTTTAATTTTCAAAGTGAAAAATATAACTTTTGGTCCATACGTTAAAAGTGATTGATGTTTTTAAAATGTAAAATTAGAGTATAGTACCAACAATATTATCTAGGTTAACTTTCCCATATAGTAAACATAAAAATCATTTTTGTATTTTATAATTATACTTTGTATAATTGCGCTTCATAACAAACATAAATATGTATATTTCGCTAAACATATAAAAAAAACAGTTGTACAATTCGCTATACATATACAAAGAAATTATTTGTATAGTTCGCTATATATATACAAAACAAAGCAGTTGTATACAGATGATCAATTGGGCAGTTGTATACAGATGATCAATTGTATAATTTATGTATGTATAAACGAGAAAGAGAGAAAGACAAAAAAAAATTGGGCAGAAAAATATTTGTATTATATTATTATAATTGTATAGGATGAAGATATAGATTTTTGCATGTGTATATACAATTTTCTCTCGCTTTATACAAACAGAAACACAATTTATACATTTCGTTTCTGTTTGTATAAGCGAGAGAGGCGAGAATGGCAGCGAGATCTGGGAGAGGAGAGACAGGAAATGAAAGTAACAAGAGAGAGAGAGAGAGAGCGAGAGAGGCAATTCGTTTGTGTTTGTATAAAAGCGAGAGAAGGAGCGAGCGAGAGTTTGAGGGAGAGAGACAACTGGCAAATAGTTTGCTACAGGGCACATTGCACAATTAAATCAAAGTGTGATTATAACATTTGATTTGAATCATTAATTTGCCATTAGATACAATTTTTCTTATTATCTATGAGCCCACAATTCCATCTATAGTCTGCTCTTCCTTAACTATTTATACTAACTTTCAACTTAACAGATTGGGATTGAGGAAGATTAAGTAGTGAAGTCGAAACGCATGAGAAGTTTTACTGATCTGTAGACATCTCCTTTGCGATTATACAATGGAACACATCGAATCCCAGTCTTCAGCTCAGAAACAGGCAAACATGTTTGTCCTGCAAATTCATCTTCACCAGATGGATCATAATCTTTAACATCAATCCGAAGCAATGCTAGTTCTAGTACACGAATTGGAAATTCAAATTCTACGTTATCATTCCATATTGGTACCCATTGATCGTTCACTGTCTTTGTTTTGCGCATGTTACAAGCATCCGCAGGTACTCCTACCATTCCAACCTACATAAAAATTAGCTCAATTTGTCAATGCAGCTTTTATTATCATGATTACAATTGTTTTTTGGGATAAATTGTCAAATGCAACTAGAAATGTTGTGCTATTGATTTATGCAAAGAGTTTAACTTATATATACCGAGTTACTAACTATAAAAACTACTCAGACAAATCAAAATATCACAATTGAAATAGCTTACCCTGACATAGAAATCTGGAGGGGAGCAACAATCGAAGTGTCTAAAATGGAAATCTGCACGCCAACCGTCTCCCATGTATATCTTTACCTGTTAATTATCAACATGACTATTACGCATGAAATTAATTATAATATATGATATTCATATTCTCCAGCAGAATCGCCAAAAAAAGTGGTATTTATGTGACTAAACAGTACAACAATACAGTATAATCCCACAAGTGGAGTCTGACAAGTAAATATTTTATTTTATGAACCTTGAGAGTTTTCTTTACGGGCAAGGCCATGGAATTGAAAACTTCGTCACATACTCCATCAGAACTTAGTAAAAAATCTGGTTTTTTCACATAGCCACAGCCTCCGTTGGCTCGAAAAAATCCTTGCATCATCCATAAAAACCTATCATATCCCTGTTACAAGGAGTAAGTCATATTTTATTAAGGTTCTTTTATTTGAAGGAATTAAAATCGATATGGCAAGTGAGAGTACTTGACCTGCATGTTAAATGCAACCATCTGTGCTCCACGCAGCCATGCAATTAGAGGATCATAGTTTGATGAAGTAACGCGTGCACCCTTTGGGTACACCCTTAGAATATTTCGCTGTGTAAATCTGAAGTATATATCAAAATATCATTTCAGAAATACATGGATTATGATTTATGCCTCAACCCAATGATCCCTCATTTGTGCTCTGAACGCGTTAAAGCGTAGTATATATAATATGATGAAACGAGTAATAGTAAAGAAAGAGCTAATGGAGCTGAAGTTTATATATTTACCGTATAAGTTGATGGCTATGTTCAGCTACAGCGGCTTCAAGGGCTAGTTCATTCATGCTACAACGTCCAACTTTATCAGAACTTCCATGGCTTCCAAAATTTTCCATACTACCTTTGTGCTTCGTGGCATGGATTGCAATCAAATCTCTATATTTGGGAACTTCGTCTTCATCTCCCTCCTCTAATTGTATTTGCTGCTGGTACTTTGTAGAACATAAGTATCATAAAGAGATTTCACTTACTGGCAACGTAAAAATATTTATAATTTTGTAATGGCAAGTGTACAGTAGTTAGGAACCTAAATTTTGAACCAGTTTAACTTTAAAATTCTGAATTCGCCTCTAACTGTACTTATCTTATAGAGAACTTGACAATATAAACTTTTTTACACTGATAATGTATAGAAGTTAAAATTGCAGAACAAAAGCAAGAAAATAATATAGGAAGTTATTAAACCTGATTATGATTGTCAAGTCCTTTCTCTGAACGTCCTCTCTCTGGTGAAACATTATTGTCTGATTCCGAAGGGCTATCTTCTGTTGGTGGTTTCGTCGAAATTAAGATTCTCTTCACTAACTGGTTTGGTGAAGGGAACACGTCCATATCTGATTTTGGGATGAACAACATCGACCCAAATGTACTCTTCACCATCTGCATTCTTAAGAAGTGAGCAAAAATCTTAGTAAAAGCTACTCCCTCTGTTCCAATTTTTGTGACGGAGTTAGAATTTTCTTAGTTGACCAAGTTTCTATTAAGACTGGATTTTTTTTTGTCTTTCTAAATATGTTAAAGTTGTAAAGTAGTTTCAAAAGCTTCTATGTTCGAACTCTTGGTCAAAGCTTAGAAATTTGAATCATGAAATTTTATTTGAGTCACATAATTAAAATTGAAACAGAGGGAGTATTATATATATATATATGAACATAATGTAGTAATTTGGGTAGATTAAAGGCATTTATAACTTCGAACCAAGAAATGAAATTTCGCGCGTGTTCATAAAGTTAAGTTGATTTTACCTGAGCTACTTTTTCTTGAAGGTGTGGATAAGGATGAAGGTGGTCTTCAAACGTGAGTATAACAGGATATTCAGAAAATGAGAAGGCATCCTCCTTTATGGCTTTCAAACATTTGATTAGTTTAACAGGTGTTGTTAGTGTCCTGCAATCGCGAATAAAGTTATTCAGTATTTGTATCGATGGGAGAGAACAGAAATTGGGTTAAATTATTTGATCAAATAGTTACCCTCCGTGACGAACATCGATATCATCTTTTGTGATATTAGGCCAAAGGTCCAATTCAATCACTCTAACTCCTTTCTTTAGGGCCTTCTTTATTGGTTCAATACTGCAATCACTACTGAGCTGGTTTCCAGTTAAATATGAGTTATGGCCTGTGTAAATATAATAATGGGCTAATGGAGCATCCATATTTTGGTGGACCTGTAGAATCCAATAAATAAATGAAAGTAATAAAAGGTTAGTTATAAGTAATGAGACGAAAGTGAACAAAAATCTAGTATACATATAGATCAAAACTGAAATAATTATTTTTAATACCTTAGACTGATGAGCAAAGTTATGTTCACCAACAAGAAATTTAAAGAAAGCTTCAAGAGTCAATCCCCTTCTATGAAACTTATTTAGATGTTTGAGGCTATTGAATATATTTTGGGCCTTTCTGTTAACATTGATCACTTCATTCTGTTCTTTCTTCAGAAAACTAATTAAACTATCCATACTCATAGTTTCATTCATTGAGTATGATTCAAATACTTTTTTAATATCTTCTGGAATTTCACCTCCCCTCACTTTGAATACTCTTGACCAGCAAAAGCAAACCTGGAAATGTTGCTTACCATTAGACATTATTATTTTTCTCAACTGGTGCAAAGCAATTCCAATTTTTTTTTTATCGTATCAAACTTTGTTTAATGTTCAATTTATATGTAGGAATATTACAAAACGTTTGGTTTCCATATTCTGAGAATTGCTTAGGAATATAATTTCTCTGTTTCAGAAAGAATATGTTATGCCTACACGAAAAGTGATGCTTGTAAATTGTAACTTTCACAAATTTAAGTAAATTGAACAAAGTTACTTTTCTTGATTGGGATAGGTAAAGAAAATCCTGCAGGTGAAACATGATATTTTTTATCAATAATTTTTTAAAAGAAATGCATCAGAATTCGAACCTGTAACTTAAAACAACTTTTGAGCTACCTTTACCGATAAATTAAGATTGTAATTAATGACGAAGGGATCCAACAATATAAATCAAAAAATGTATATACGTTATTTTTAATCTATTTCCATAATACAATCATCTGTCGAGGGCAGGACGGACCAAAAAAGGCAGGAACAAGGTTTGCGTATACCTTATCCTCTCCAAACCCAATCATGGAATTTCATTGTGTATGTTATTGTAGTATCGTTTAGAGGAAGGGAATTTGATTGTAGTCCCACGGATAACTTTGCCCTGAAGACATTTCATCAAACATTCCCAACAGGTTGCAGTCACCTAACATGTGATTCATGTGCTCTACTTGACTGTAACTGATGGAGTTGGATTAATACATATGGTAAATGGACATAAATTCCAAGTTCAATAAGTTGGTTTACTATTGCAATGACCTCATACTGTGCTTTCTTTCTCTCCAAGTACATTTCGAATTAAGGATTGATAACAAAAAGACCGTCAACAATGAGCATGTTGCTTGCATCTTTCAGCATCTGTTGTACAGGTTGAATGCTTTATTAAGGCATTCGGTAGTCTTCTCAAAAACAAGGCCAAACATGTGTGTTTACATTAAATTCACGTAGAAAAGGTCTGATATATGTATTTTAATCAGATTAGATAACAAATTCCTAAGGAGGAACACAAATGTTGGTTCTTCATTCCGTTTATAATCTAGGCAGTGCATAGACTAGTGTTTTTATTTCATACCATAACAAACACCTTTGACTGGTTTAATCCATCCAGTGAACACCACCCATCTTATGTCACACCATAACAGACACCTTTGACTAATCGACATCGACTCTAGAAAAAGTTGTTTATATCAAACTAACACTAGTCTTTGTTTCACGAGAATTATAGATAATTACCCTGGAAAACCTTCTGTTTCACTTCAGTGCTCAGAGTATTGAACTAACCTCTTCCTTGGATAGTTTCGGAATATGAAGTCCAACACTGGTTAAAGTTAAAAATTCATTAAGATCATCACTCCACTCATGTCAAAATTTTGAATCAGATACTAGTTACTAGGATTCTTGCTCTGACACAAAGAAGTTACTGGGTTTCTACTTTCTATGAGTAAAAATCAAAATGAGGTACTTGCATTACTGTGCTAGTCTTCTCTATTTGCTAGTAGAATTTTTTGCATGTCTCAAAGGGACAACACAAGGAGGACAGGACAGTGCCCCTTGTGTGTCAATGGGAGGACAGGACCAGTCCACATTTCATGTCCCTAGCAAAATATTGCTCTTCAATTAAAAGAACTAGAATAGTCATCAAGAAGTAGGAGAGAAAATAAAACAATCCGTGCATGTCCCAATACTGAGGGTGAACATTAGCATTTTTATTCAAGAAAATCCATAATTTTAAAAGGCTAAATGGCTCTCCTTGAGCATAGTTAGCTATGCTGCAAAGTCATTTTGAAACAAATTGAGCATCATGATGTAGCTTAAGGCCAGTCAACAACCTAGCCGTGGATACAGCATAATCAGGATACAACGAACAGTGCAGACATTTTCACATCAGAGAAATTTTTTGGTGCAGAAATTGATTGTAGATCTGGTTAACAATCCCAAACCACAGCCGGAAATTGGCGTAAACAAACACAATAAGCTATTTCTTTCACGAAAATAGATCATTAGAATTTCCCAAAGAAAGAAACAAGCTTTGTCACGGCTACGATAACCAGAGTCATCACTAGTCTACAAACTAGAATACTAGGAATAGCAACCCGATTTCTTTCGCTAGAGAATCAAATGCAAGAAGCTTTAATAAGTGAATGACGAAACAATACCAAGATGAATAGGACAAGGGTCTCTATAAAATTCACAGATAAACTTCAACACACCAGGAATAGACCCGGGGTGCATTTTGAATCAGCACAGTGAATCTGCTTCTACAAGCAGTAAATAATGAAAGGCAAGTCCCATCATATTGGTACAGACACTACCTCAAAAAACTAAAATCAGGTGCAATCCAACTACCAAAACTAGTTGAAAGTTGCACTATATGAACTTTCATCTCCTCTCCAATCCATTTGACTGAATAACGAGTTCAATGTAATACCGTAAACCACGAGGGAGGCATGTTGGGGTGGGTGGGGGAAAATCAAACTTGTATTATTAACATGTGCATCCTCAGAAAAAATCATTGACAAACAAGGTAAACAGTAGAAAATTTTCAAGTGCTGAATATCGAAATGCATATAACTGAATTGATCTAATCATCCCATTCCAATGGTTTATAACAACTGGCCATAAAATAAAAAAACTAAAATATACGAAGGAGCATATTCCCAGAGAGTATAACATGCTCTCATCCAAGAACAAGATAAAGACATTCTAAAACTTACAACCATCATCACTCAGAACGATTGGCATACCTCTCCACCTTTTCATCAAGATTGATTCCAACCATAGCCTCACCAAGCCCACAGCTAATTTCAGCCAGCAATTGTGGGTCACTGTAATGAGTCACTGCTTGCACGATGGCACGTCCCCTCTTTGCAGGGTCACCACTCTTGAAGATACCAGAACCCACGAACACGCCGTCACATCCCAACTGCATCATAAGCGCTGCATCTGCTGGTGTCGCCACCCCACCTGCTGCAAAGTGAACCACGGGGAGCCTACCAAGTTGCTTTGTTTGCATCACCAGATCGTATGGTGCCTGAATCTTCTTAGCAAAAGTGAAAACCTCATCATCGTCCATGTTGCGCAGCACCCTGATATCACCCATAACGGAACGCACATGACGAACAGCCTCGATGATGTTTCCGGTACCGGCTTCCCCCTTGGTCCGAATCATGGCAGCACCCTCACGGATACGGCGAAGAGCCTCACCCAAATTACGGCAGCCACAGACAAAGGGGATACGGAAATTGTGCTTGTTGATGTGGTTCTCATCGTCAGCAAGGGTAAGCACCTCCGATTCATCAACGTAATCGATTCCAATAGCCTCAAGGATTTGAGCCTCCACGAAATGACCAATACGAGCCTTGGCCATAACAGGAATAGTCACAGCCTGTTTGATTTCTTTGATAAGCTGGGGATCCGACATACGTGCAACGCCGCCCTGAGCGCGTATATCAGCAGGGACACGCTCAAGCGCCATGACAGCACACGCACCGGCCTCCTCGGCTATACGAGCCTGTTCAGCATTAACAACGTCCATGATAACGCCTCCCCGAAGCATCTGAGCGAGACCCACTTTCACAGAAAAGGGGGATTGCTTGGTTGTCTCTGTGAGAGCACCATTTCCGTAGACTGTAACGACACCACTTCCGGCCATAACTGAATTCTCTGTGTAACAGAGAGAAAGAGAGAAAAAGGAGAAATGAGAAGATAGGGAAGAAAAGGCGGTGGAGGAGAATTGGGATTTTGTTTCTAAGGATCTCTACTTTTTTATAGGAATATAATAACTACTACTCTTCTTTATTACTAAAAAAAAATATATATTTAATTCATACAAAATCTGAATTATTTATACACCAAACAAAATCTCTGGAAAAGAAAAATGCACCAAAAAAATCAAATCAATACATATTTTTTCATCATCAGTTACTTTATCCTTGTTTGTTTGTTTGTGATAAACATTTTTTATATGTAGGGCCAGTAGGAATTTATTTTCCGTCATTAGATCCCGTTGTTTTTATAATTAGTTAAGATTCATTTTGGGTGGACGAATATACATACGTTATGAATATGTTCGTGAATAGTTCAAATCCATAATTTTAACCAATTGTTTTTCATTTAGTAATAATGAGTTATTAGTTATTAAAATTATGTTTAACTGATAATTAAATAGTAAATTGATAAATTATGTTTACATCATTTGATGTATAAAGTTTGTGATGTTGTTTCAAACTTTTGATTATTATATAATGTGTTAATGTTTTTTTTAAGTAAATAAATAATCTGTCAACTCATGTGCATGGTTCATTTGATTTGTCTTTTTGTGTGTGTATGTATGTAAAATGAAAATTTTAACGGTTAAATCGATAACAATCAATAACTGATACTAATAGATAAGCTAATATTTCAATGTTTTTAAAATAATTTAGCATGTATACAAATCAATAATCAATACGTCTAATCGATAAGTTTCTAAATCGAATTAATCAATATCCAGTCCCTGTAAAAGCGATTTAAAAGACAAAAATAGTTAAAACATATATAATAAAAGTTTAATACATTATTAATCAGAACTTTTTTAGCAAATATAGTTTAAACTGTTAAAGAATATAACTCATTTTAATTAAGCATCTGAATAGATAATATAATATTCTTGTTCAATATTTTAAATCAAAATTTAATTTTTTTTATATGTGTTTTCAAATATTACTATATAGATATATTAATCATTATATCGTCACATTTAGTTATACAAATTAGTCTTAATAAACCTTCAACCTCATATATATTCCAATTGAGGAAAGTGTGAATAATTAATGAAAATGATATAGTTTTATTGGTTACTTTATATACGTGATGACATTTAAGAAAAAAATAAAATTGTAAAATATTGGAAGTGTAATAAAAAACACTTTGTCATATATTAGCAATTTTGTCATATATTTAGATGTTTAATTAAAAAAATCTTTTAGCTTAAATGTTTTCTGAAAATTGTAAATAAAATTTTAAAATAATTGATGCATAAAGCTTAAAAAACATATAAAAAATAATTTGAATTTGTCGGATAACTCATTTTAGCATTCAAATCGAATTTAAATATCTCCTTAAAATCTTTGAAGTGAATTAAAAAATACCATGAAATTATTATACAACTCTCACTTGTTACATCATAGTCATATAAATGCCACAATATAGCCATTTCAGTACCACATTATTAATAATTAATTTTCTTATTAATTATTTTCACAATTTTTTCTTTAACACATCTTAAAATTAATTTACACTAAATAACTAATTAGAAATGCATTTTCTAAAATGAAAAATTTAAAATGTGGTTTTATTTTTATTCCTTCAATACCCAGCTCCCAACCACCTTCTTCATAATTTATAGCTCTTAACTATTCATTTGTTCCCTCTTCATATCCCATCGAGCTCCACTTTACACCTCCTATTTCTCTTTCTTTTTTCGTCTTATTCAGTGAATCGACAAACTTTTTTAGTTACGATAAAATTTATATATGTGAAATCGATTCTATTATAAAATATTGATACTGAATTCAAAATTACTAAAGAGATAGTGATATTGAAGTAGCTGATACAATTGAAGATAAGGTGAAAGGAAAAAACTGTGAGTCACTAAAGAATAAACTTATTAGGGAAGACAATCAAAATAAAACAAAAAATTAAAAAGTTTTATTGACTTATAAGAAAATTCATATAATTTAATAAAAGTCAATATATTAACAAAATAATATTTAAACTATAAAAAATAATATGTGTATAATTTTATTAAAAATATTTTTTATTTCTTCACACGCCATTATGTAAGTGAATTCGTCCTATTTGTCACATCATTTCTTAGGGGTGCATTTTATTTACTTCAAAGATATTAAAAAAATATATAAATATACATATAACTTAAGACCTAAATAAGTTATTCGATTAAATTTAAAGTGTTTGTGGGTAATGTTAAATGTCAAGAATCTGAACGTGAGTCACAAATCCTTGATTGTCACGTAAAATAAATAAAAAAATAAATAAATAAAGTGACACTTGAAGTTGTTCCGAATTTTAAAAAAACACTTAAACTATGCAAATGTCTTAATGATATTATTGCATCATTTTTTTTCACCTGACATGGAGAATGCATGCATTCTCTTAAAAAGTGTAAACAAATTAAAAAAACTAAGATACTTTTATTTTTACAAGAACTTTACTATAAAATATATTTTTTTTATTTTTTTTATTATTTTAACTTTTTCTCCTTATTATTTTTTCCTTTTTCTTTCTTCCTTCTTCTTCAAAAATTCATTGTCATCTTCATAAACTTATCACTTTCAATGCCACTTTTTACTACAACTCCACCTCTCTTTTATTCTATTATTAGTTTACCTCTCTTCAATTTTAAAATTATATTTAGATATTTTAATACATTTCGAACAATGTGATAAATTCATTATATTTCAAGATGATTAATAGGCATTATTTAATTTTTTTTATCCAAATTCAATTAAACTTTTTCAATTTTCATAGAATTTTTATGCTTTCTTAAAAAAAGAATTAGTTTTGTTATCAATAACTCAACAAAATTTAGAAAATAGTATAATTTTGGAAAGTAAGAAATTTGACCAAATAAAAAAAAGAAAAGAAAAAGAAAATGAAGAGGCTCAACTTGATGTGGGTGTGGGTTAGATGAGGGTGAAAAGTGAAGAAGAAGAAATAAAGAAAAAAAATGGAGGGAGAAATTAAAATATAAAATTAAAATTAGTCAAAAAGTAAGGGAAATAAACAAAGAAAAACTTAAAATAAAAAAATAATATTTCAAATTAAATTAACACATGTCACACAATGATTGACGAGTAATTACACTTGCCATTTAAAATTTGAAATTGACGCAAAAATAATTTAATAATATATGTTCGAATAATTTAAAGAGATAATAAAATATTTGAATAATTAAAATATTTTTAAAAAAATTTGGAACAACTTCAGATATTTGAATAATTAAAATATTTTTAAAAAAATTTGAAACAACTTCAAACGTTACTTTATGTTTTTTTAAAAAATAAAAATAATTTAGGATTGTGGGGTTATCGTTCTTTTGCTTTCAATAAATGAATAGAAAAAAAGAGTAATTAAAATTTATTGCTTTTGAAAAAAATAAAATCGTAAAAGAAAGTAGTCTGTGAATAAGGAATTGGGGGCTCACCAATTGAGGCGGCGAGAGGAAAGGGGTGGTGTTGAAGCTTGAAAGTGACTGATGCATTAATTATTTAATACCATTTAGAGGAACAATGGGGCCTCACTTTGATAAAGTCCGATAAAATTTAATTTCGTATTTAAATAAGTAAAGCAAAGGATTTAAATTTAATTTTTTAAATTAAAAATAAAAAAATATCTATCAATATACCATAACTTTTGTTGGTTTAATTTGTGTGATGATAATATTGATTGTGGTGCTAAGACTATTTAATATAAATCAAAGTTTCAAATATGAGTTTTAAATTTGAAATAGAATTCAATCGCTATTTTTAAATTAATTTTACAGTGTACGAATTAAATTAATTAAAAAGTTCCCATATAGATCTCAAATTGCTTGAAATGCTTTTTTTGGATAAATTTATTAAAAACATTCTTTTTTTTTACGAAGTATTAGAGACTACTATAAAGTAAAAATAAAATATATACATATTCTATCTTCGTAGACTTTATCTATGAAACAAAATTAGATATATTATTATTATTATTGTTGTATTATTGCCTAATATTTTATATGGAAAATGGCAAATGAACCACTTGAAAAAACAGTAGTTGGAAGACGTAAAAAGCCGTGGGGTGACCATTTGCTTTCCTCGTGAGCCTGTGACATACTTTCTTCAGCATAGATAATATATTTTAATATTTTTGGATTTTTGTTTGATATTTTTATACTTTTAAGAGTTAATATTTCTTCATTTTATTTTATTTTAATTTAATTAGTGAACAACATTGACAACTAATTATCTTTTAAAATAATTCCCCAGTCCAATACCAACAGCAGCGAAACAAATAAAAGAAGCAGCACTTTTTCGCAGTTCGTAACGTAAGCGGTGAGCGCAGAAGCTACTTTCCCAATGTCTTCGCACATTCCCAACAAAATCAACCCAATTTCTTTCTTCTTATTAAAAAATAATTACTAATAAATAAATAAAATTGTTATTACATAAAAAATTAAAAATCTTTATATTCGCTAACGATGGTGAATATAATGTATAGTGGTGAATTGTAATAATTTATATTATTGACTGATAACAGTAACGATGATAATTGTGACAATTAGAGATGATTATTGTTATAGTGATATTATAATAAAAATAATTTTTAGCGACATTAAATATTGACACTAATAAAGAGTATTAAATTTTTATGATATTAGTTAAGATTAATTCTTTAAAGGCTTTAAGGATATATATAAAAAGTGACAATTCCCGCTAAATATATATATTTAATGGTAATTAAGAATTAAATATCGTTAATGGTTATTTTTATTCTAGTATGACTGATATGATAATGATAGTTGATAATGATGATTGAGACGGTGAAGCTGATGATGTGGATAATTGATAGTTTTAGTAATAGTATTGACGATGTGTTCGTTGGCAGTTGATATTAGTGTGAGTTGTGATGATTGAGTAGCTATTGACGATAATAATAATAATAGTCAGTAGTGATAATGAGTAATAGTAATTATTGATAATGACTAATTATTATAACGATAACTTGGTTGATGGTGACGATAGGTGGTTTACGTATCTGCTTTTCCTCCCCGTTTTTATTTTTTGCTTTATCTTTGAACTTCTTTCATTTCACCATTAATCCTCTTAATGACTATTAAAGTTATTTCTCAAAACTCTTGGCACTTTACTATTTTTATTTTGTCTCATTATATATATATTTTTTTATAAATAGTTGAACCATAATACTTGTCATTTTATAAATTTTTTGCGTAAATTATTATATTCTTGATAAAATAGTTATTAATTTTGTCATTTATTAATAAAGTTACTTAAGAAAATATTAAATAAGAACATAAAGGTTAAGTTATATCTTTTTTTAAAATAAATACAAATTAAAATAGTGACATATAAAATAAAACGGAGGAATTAATTGTTTTCCTAATGCAACTAATGTGTCCATTCCACATGTTGTTCATATTTTCACTACTCCTTAGCCCACATTATCGTTAACTATTCTTCCATCTCCCAAGCTCGAAAGTAACTATCATCGTTTATGAATTTTGAATCTTATTATTTTTAGAATATAGAAAAGATATTTGTTTATCTAAATGTAAATATTAAATTATTGAGTAAAGTTTATAGGTTCTACAAGCTCATTAAGTCGAGACAATTTTGTATGGATTGTGGTGGGTGGGTGAATTTCATTTTATTAGTCATATAGTCTAAGTTTGTGTGACTATAATTTTTAGATTTATTTAAGAAAAGATTCTCCTTTTTCAAATTTAAATATAATTTAATGGTCAAAAGTCACATGAATTAAAAGGGAGGAGATTTGATGGCTTTTTCCGTGGAGTCCGAAGTTTAAAGGGTATAAAATATTAATAAAAATTTCAAACGGTATATAAAATTTTATATTAATCAAAATGGTAAAATTGTTGGAACAACAGTGATTTACTCCATTGGCAAAAGCAAAATCGTTGCTACTGCAACGATTTTGCAAAATATGATTATTTTTTTTTAAAAAAAATTCAAATCGCTACCTAGACAACGATTTTCATTTTTTTTTTTTTAAATCGCTGTCAATTTTTTTTTGAAAATCGCTGTCAATTTTTTTTTTGAAAATTGCTGCCAAAGGCAGTGATTTTCAAACAATTTTTTTTAAAAAAAATGAAAATCGTGAAAATCGCTATCGATGTCAAAGTAGCGATTTGAAATTTTTTTAAAAAAAATTCACATTTTACAAAATCGCTGCAGTAGCAGTGATTTACTTTTTTCGATGGAGTAAATCGCTGTTGTTCTAGCGATTTTATTATTTTGGTTAATATAAAATTTTACATACAATTTTAAAATTTTTATTAATATTTTATACCTTTTAAGCTCCGAACTCCTTTTTGGAGGTGGTGGAGAGGAAATTGGTTAAGGCCAATCATGAATTTGTCATGATTTGGAACTACCACAAACCTTTTTTCACCACTTTTTAAATGATTTTATTTCTCAATATACTCATTTATTTATGAATAATGATAATTGATAGATGACAAAAAAAAAAAAAAAATTGCTTGTGACTCAACCTTCTCCATTTGCCACTAGTTTTCTGTATTATTACTTGGACAATTGGGGACGTCATTTCAAAATTTAGCAAATATCGTTAAACGCCTTGATGGCTAATTTCATGCCTTGTTTTCTTTCCCATTTTCCTTATCCCACTATAATGAGTCTGCAATATTCCACGTTCATGCAATCCGTCACCTTAAAAATTCAATTTCTTTTTAATTCATTACAGATATTACTTTATTTAATATAATTTTTTTTTCAAGAATTCATGAATATATAACTCATGAAATAAATATAAAACATAAATAGCTTATAAGTCTACAATTATTTAAATTATAACGGGTCAAATAATAAAAACAAACTCAATAAATTTGATTTTTTGTTTATGTAAACTATAACGGGTCAATAACAAATTCAACGTAATCAAAATAAGTTTAATTTTGTTTATATAAATTATGACAGATCAACAACGATAATAATAAATTTAGCATAATCCAATAAATAAAAAATCGAATAAATTGTACAAATTTTTTATCCCTTCTTCTGAAAAAACAAACAAACTATTTATGATATAATGAATAATACTATTAGATAATATATCTCATCTCGTGAAATCTAAAAAAGGGAATAAATAGGAAAAACACTAAATATGTTAGAGAACATCACACTACAGTGAGCACATAAAAGTTTATCGGTTTATTATATATGAATATGATGTTTACATCAATCTAAAAATACGAAACAAATGTTTTTTATTTATATTATATTCCTAGCGCTAAATCATAGTTAATTAGACACATGTTGATCTTAATTTTTGACTTAAATGTGATACAATGATATAATTTGATATAAACGACAAATGTAATCGTGTAATTTTTTTTAATCACGAAACAACGTTTAATTTTCTCGGTGTATGAACTACGCAGGTGAAGAAGAGCCCGCATTCCATGTTCAGATGATTTAATCACAGTTCACACTTGCCTTTTCTCTTGAATGATCGACTTTTTTTTAAAGTAGAATCTCTTTTATTATTGCATCAACGAAATACATAGTTTAAACATATCTTTTGCATCCTGGATGATCTAACTTGAGAAAAACTTCTCCCAAGAGATTTTCCAAGACAAAGAAATAGAGTATCTAACTAAACAATCTGTTATTATGTTCACAACTCTAGAAATATATATAAATTCAACGTGCTTGAACAAGCTTGAAAGTTTCCAAACGTCTTCACAGTTGCGTTTTCTCTTGAATGATGATTAATAAGCTTAAAACTTGCTACAGTTTTTTCCTAATACAAATGCCTTATCTTTAAAATGCCCTAAACAAGCTTGGAGATCAAAGGGGAAGTATAAACTTCTAGTGATGCAGAAAATTGCTCACTAACAATAATTACGCTTCAATCCCAAACGAGCATACACAAATAAGACTAGAAATTAGAATGTGTAATGATGTAAAATTCCTTTCTTCTGCATTGGTTTATTCTCAAGTAAAACAGAAAATTTCTTGTACAAACAGTGAAGGCAACCAAATACTATATGTATTTCGTCTTCTACATTTTGTTGCTCGTTCCTATGTAACTCACTCTGGTAAGCAGTCAAGCTAATCTAGACTAAACACATACAACGTGTTCAACTAAATTCTGAATTCGTCACTACTCGTAGAATTTCTATCTGGGAAGTGAGCAAGGACTCTCATTTGAAGGGAACACAAGGGATTTTTTGAGGAATCGTTTTTGCTGGTCATCAGCAAAACAAAGAACAGTATCGATACATAGTTCAAGAGCGGAAGAGGGTGGAACAGGTACAAAATCCTGCAGCTTTGCATATTCTGAAATCAAGTGATACATGTAATCATAAATCCGATCGATACTCAAACTCTCCATGAAGTCTTGTCCTGCTTTTCCAATCGCTTCAGCCTATTCAACAAAAATAATTCAAGTTAAAGACATTGCAAGATGTAAACAACAGAGAGAATCTTAAATCTAACTTATTAGTATACAATAACAACGCCAATGAAATCCCACAGGTTGAATCTAAGAAAGGTAAAATGTATGTAAAACCTTATCCTAGCGTGGAGGTAGAATGACTATTTCTGAAGGGCAAACGTACTAGTAAAAAAAACATATACCTCCAATGGATTTGCATTACCCCAATCAACTGCTTGTTTTATAGAAGGGCATAAATCAAATGGGGGAAGTGGCCAGTAATTTTTCTTCGGGATCAGACCGCGACTAAAGAAATCCTGATACTGTGGGGTGATTATCAAGGGAAGAGAACCACATGATAGAATATACTTCAAGCTCACTGACCATGCATATCCTTCTGCATAAATCTTGTACCTGCATTATTAAGAACACAATTTAACGCAACGAATGCATTTTTTCCTGTGTCAGACGATACAGATAAAATTAATATGAACCCTACATAAGTTTGGACTTCTCAAATCTCACCTATGGTTACATTGTTTTGATAGTTTGGACTTCTCGAATCCGACCTTTGCTTCTTCTGTCCAATTCTATATCCACCATTTTAAATATAAAGCGACTCAAATTACCAAAAATGAAGAACAAACAAAATTATGTACACAAAGAAACTAAAAAAAAAGGGGAGATTCTGATCATTCAAATGTGTAAGTCATGAACCTGCCGCATAATTTGTGCTCTCCACATTTTAGTGTCGTTGCAAGTAAGCAACTCTAAGCGAATAGGAGAAACTACGTCTGGGTTCCCTTTCCAGTATGCTACTGGTATCTTACTTGTCCAACTTTTAGAGTTTGAACCTTCTTTGATGCTTTTAAATTCTTCATTCCACGGTCTTATGTTTATTTCAGACCTGAAAATATAAATCAGCAAAGACGAAATGTGCATGACACAAAATAAGATATATATCTTGCTTTCGAGGTAACTAATTCCACTTAATTATGAAAAATGGCTTACAGTTCTACTGCAGATCGAAATTATACTGTTAAATGGATTTAAGTTCTATAACAATGTAAACATTTTTACGCAATAACATCACTTTTAAGTAATTTTGCTTCGATTAGCTCTTATCAATAGCCAGTATGCTGCAAATTCACATAACTGTAGTTTGCATTTGGATAAACTGAAGCAATTTTCGTGTACTTACCAGCCCCAGAAAGACCAATCTGGAAATGGTATATCGTAATGGTTTGGCGTTGTACAGTATCGAAACAGAGGCAAAGGCATTGAAGAATGCTCCGTTCGATTTATGATAGGCTTATCCATGCAATCAAACATTAAATCAACATCTGGTACTTTTCCAGGATATTTCCTGAGTAGCTGCAATATTCCCCAAATTGTAAACATAGCTCTACTCTGCACACAAGCATAGTAAAAATCTACAAATAATTTTCCACCAACAATTACAACTCTAAAAGCTGCATTCTTCTGAGCTTCCAGTACATGGTTTATCGAAATCCTAGACTTGGCCCATGGCTCGAGATCATAACGTATGCTCTTGTAGAAATCAGGGCACTTGTGGGATTTAGATTGAGGTTTGGTGCTTCGAGCAATATCCATGACATGACTACTGCTACTACAAGTAAGATAAGAGCATTGTATGATCGTGGAAGCCTTTGAATAAGTAGATTCATCATCGAAAGATTTAGCAGGAAATATATGCCATGGCGTTGGCTCTAAGTTGTGACCAACAATTGTTTTTGTCTGAGAAACTAAGTTGTCCACCTATCATCCAGAAAAATAACAAACCAAAATCAATCTAAAGAATGTCATCAAAAGTAAAGAAACTATAGAATGTTCCAAACTAATTCAAAGCACCAATAAAGCAAAAGTTCAGATAATTAACCGAGCTACTAATATTACTTGATCTTATTCTCTTAGCAATGCCAATAACATAGAAAAATAAGATTAAAAAAGAAAAACATGTTATTATTATTATATATTTGATAATGCCATGTGAATCTCTAAAAACATGCAAAACATATAATATAGCTAACCCAATAAAAGAAACTTTGTATACATCAAAAAATTAGAATGTCTTAGAAAACTATTGTGTTTTTTAAATTAAAATAATGAGTTTGATATTACCTCGAAGAAGAGGGTAAGAGCAAGGAAGAGAAAAGCAAAGAATACAACGTAACGAGGGAGAAAAGATGGCCGACGATTATGTCTTGAAAAAATCCCCATTAGAATTGAATTGATTAAGAATTGTTTTCCTCTCAAATCAATCTATTCGAGTCCTCGAAAGCAGTATAATTTTCATGATCGTTGAATTGCATTGTCGATGATCATATTAATTTTTATAATTAGAAGATGAAATTTGACCTTTGTATTACTTTTTGATCTGCTCTTTTACCTTTCGTTCTCACTTTTCTCACACACCACAATTGTTTACTTATCCGCACTCCTCTCCTTTTCTCAATGGTTCGGATGTATCAAGGTTGTTTCTGCTTTAAAAAAAATATAAAAGAAGAAGATGATGTTACACATTAATATATGATGAAGTAAGACGTATTTGTGCACATAATAGGATTTAACTTCTAAATACAAATATAAATGATTTTTTCTTTATGTTATGCTATTTAATAAATGAATAAATATGCCGATTTTACTTCACATCTATTCCCTTCAACTTAATTTATGTATAAATAGACACTTAGACTTATATAAAATTGAATTAATAAATACGTTAGTTTTACATGATATAATACACGTAAGACATTACATAGGATTAGAATGCAAATTGTCACATAGATCAAGATGATGTGTAGAATACTAATTGCCATGTAGGTGTAGAATGTGTGTGTTTACTAAATAAGTTGAAGTATCTATTTATGTATACTTAAGTAGAAGGGCATATATATCAAATAAAATAAAATCAAATGAAATATTTGTATATTATGTCTTTTAACAAAATGACCAAGTCCACAACCAATTCATGACTTCTAACTTGATTTATTGGACTTTTTTTTAAAGATGGATTCAAATAGATTATACGCTAACAGAATTTTGAATTTTTATTTAAATAAAAAAAAATGAAAGACCAATTCATATGAATGAAATAGTGTGCAATTTTCTGGTTTCAAAATATATTAATCAACAGAACTAAAAAACTTGGAAAATAAATCCTTTAATGAAGTAGGTTTTCCACAGATGAGCTGGGCTTGACGCAGTATATATATGGGCTTTATTTAGCAAAACTCCTCGTACTAAATTGCGCCCATATCCGAAAGCCCAATTGTATCATCTACAAACACGTCACCAGGTCATCGTGGCTTTCTTCCATTGGCTATTGCTATAGATCTTCTGTTAACTCCGTACTTGCAATAAATTACTCTTCGACACTGAACATTCCATCGAGTCTTCAACTCTCACTCACAACTTCGACAACGATCCTCTCACCGGAGATACGAGCAAGTATGGCTGCGACGAGATCTCAACCGTCCGTTTTTCTCCTCTGCAGTTTGGTCGTGATCGGAACCCTAGCTTTGCTCAGGTAATCAATTTTGTTAACCATTTTCCTGTTGATAATCTTATCTCCGACTTTACGCAGTTTACGATTTAGATTCCCTTTGTGATCCTCATCGCATGTACTAATCGAAAGATAATAAAGCACTGTTTCAGCTAGTTTAGGATCGATCTGTAATTAACTGATTTATTGAGTGTTATTCATGTTAGGAATAATCAGCAATTTCGGTGTGATCCAAACTGCTTTTGGATCGATTAGTATGAGTCTTTTTTGCGTTTAGATCGTGATCTTCTGTCGCTTGCTTGATAGACTGCAGTAACTGAAAGATTGCTGATTCAGTACGGAGACTGTTTCTGTATTGATTATTCTAGAGTCTGTAAATCCTTTTTTGGAATATAATCTGGTTTAAATATGTATAAAAAGTACTGGATCATACAGGGGAACAATAGATTCCTTTGTTGCTAGTCTTGATGGTGGGCTCTGGATGCAGTGATGGATGATTTTCCAAAAGTTTTGCAACAGCTGTATTATGTTTTTGGACAATAAACGTAGTATTATTTTACTTGCAGCTCTGTAAATGAGCTGACAGTGTGGAACAAAGCTCAAATCCACTAGTTAAATTCTGATTGAACTCATTGATTTGGTGAACGAGCTGAGCACGAGCTCAATTACTAAATCAGCTGATCTCGCCCAGGCCGATTCCACTAGTTAAATTCTGATTGAACTCATTGATTTGGTGAACGAGCTGAGCACAAGCTCAATTACTAAATCAGCTAATCTCGCCCAGCTTGGTTCTGCTTGTGTACTGTTAAGAACAAACTTATTTTGATTTTTAAATTTTGTTTTGTTTCTTTGCTTATAAGTTTTCTTGAAGCATGCTGCTTTGGCTCCACTATTGCTGATCTTTAGCCTCCATTATGTTTGATCTTTCCTCTGTTTGCTCCCATTATAGTAGACTTCTGTTGGCAGGAAGTCAGAAACACAACCTCAGTCCATTTCTGTCTCCTGTTTTGTTCACGTGGAGCAATTGGTGCTCAAGAGTTTGGAGAAAATGAACATTTCCTTTTTCTTCAGCTGATTCAAACTTCTTGTTGGTTCTTTGAATAATTGTCAAACCTGTGAGACATGCACCAAGTGAAGTTGATTTCATCAGAAATTTGTTTCACTTGAATAAAGCTCGTGTTTGAGAAATTGTAAGAATCCATGTTGTCAAGTCTAATGTAGCTTGAGCTATGCAAGAATTTTACAAGCCAAGTTCCGGCATACCTTTGAGCTCATCTGATAACAAGCTTAGCTTGAACATGCAAAGCTTGTTAACTCCTTTACACGCAACTATTCGGTTAATGATTGCATCGGCTTAAATGTAGGTTGTAGATAGAGTACTAGATTGGACATAGGTTGCTAAACAGGGTACTGATTTATAGGCTCCACAATGTCATAAGATATCAAGCTCTTCTCAAGTTTACTGCTGAAAACATTTTGTGGCAATATTCATTTTCCTTTCAGTCTAAAATGCACTAATGACTTGAACATCTCAAAGGTGATATAAGCACTTACTTTCCTGGTTTATGTGGGGCCGTCTATGGGTGTGCATCTACATTTTACTTTTTATGTTTGTGATGGATAGAGTGAGAAGTAGTGCTACTATTAACTTGAAAGTATTCTCTGCAGGCCAAATCCCAGGAAAATCTGAAAGAAGTAACTCACAAAGTTTACTTTGATGTTGAGATAGACGGTAAACCTGCCGGTATGCTCCTTCCCTTCATTTCACTGTAATCTTTTTCCTTTATTATATGGTGCATTTATATGGATGCTTAATTTGATGGAATGTTATTTTACCTGATAACAAATATTTGCAACTAAAGAAAGATGATTGCCAAACAATCTAAGATATGCCAATAAAATAAACCGTTATGTACTACAACACAGCTGTGCAGATATTTATAGTTTCACTCTGTCACTAGCAAGTATCTAATACATAAACAGTAAATTAAGTAAATAAAAGAATACTATATGCGAGTGTTTCGGGTATGTTGTTTGCATATAAACAATTATTCTTGATATGTTGTTATTTGTTATTATATGAATATCATGTCCTCTTATATATGTCATTCACAACATTTAGGAATCCACCTTTTTCTCTTAAAAGTGGTAATTGTTGATAATTCTTCTGGGCAATGTTTGTGTAGATTCTTATCATATAATTCACTTCGTCGCATTATTTTCCTTGGATTAATATTCAAGTATTTGCTTTCTTTCAGGTCGTATTGTGATGGGTCTCTTTGGTAAAACAGTTCCTAAAACAGCAGGTATGGTTACATATATATGAAGGAAAGCTTGTAGATTTTACCATTACTACTCTAGTTGTTCACTATCTTTCTATTTTCTTGCAGAGAACTTCAGAGCATTGTGCACAGGTGCTTCTACCCGACTTTCATATTTATCCTCATGCATTAGATGCTTTGGTCTATTCTCTGCTTAAGCTCACCTGTATTTATATTCTTTTTCCCCTAGTTTTGCTTAAGCAAGTGGTTTTTCTCTCTTAGTTGGCTGGTAATTCAAAAAGATTTTATTAGTCTGTCTGAAGTTTGGAGAATGGCTTAAAAGTGACCGCATTCGCTTTGTTACCTTCACATTCTTGATCTTTTTTCCCCCTCTTCCTATGGTAATTTACATTGCAGGGGAAAAGGGAGTTGGAAAGAGTGGCAAGCCTCTTCATTTCAAGGGGAGCAAGTTCCACCGAATAATCCCCAGCTTCATGATTCAAGGTGGTGATTTCACCCTTGGTGATGGGCGTGGAGGGGAATCTATTTACGGTGAAAAGTTTGCGGATGAAAATTTCAAGATCAAGCACACTGGACCTGGTAGGATTTTCTCCTTATGTTGAAGTGGCTAACTAACTATTCTCCGTTTTCATGCATGCATGTATGTAAACATGTTTCTTCATTAATTTCCAGGGCTATTGTCAATGGCAAATGCTGGTTCTGACACCAATGGTTCACAATTCTTCATCACAACAGTCACAACTACATGGTAAGTCCAAGTCTCTTGAAAATCCATATTCACATGACTTTCACCATTCAAAAGAATATTCACTATTAAGAACCTGGAGCTTTGTGTACCGGTGTTGTGTTATCTAATCTCGAATGTTTATTGATGTTTGTGTTACGTCATTTAAACCTACCTGTTTGTGATTAGCTATAACCTTGCATGCACTTCTGGTTTTTGATTATTTTGTAGGTTGGATGGTCGACATGTGGTCTTCGGAAAGGTGTTGTCCGGAATGGATGTCGTTTACAAGATGGAAGCTGAAGGAAGACAAAGTGGAACACCTAAAAGCAAAGTCACCATTGCAGACAGCGGTGAACTTCCTCTGTAATAGGTTCTGATATGTTCTCCACAATAATCTAAGGTCGTTTTAGCTTGCCAATTTAAGGGGGTGGACAGTGTGTCTTAACTTTTTATCAACCCACGGTTTTGTCGTGATATTATTAGCACTGAAAGGGGAAATTAGGTGAAGGAATGAACAGTATACAGGCCGAGTGACAGTGGCTCACGTTCAATTATGTCATCAATATGTTGTTAATGACTACTCATCCTTATTAGTGTCTATTAGCTCAGGTTATCGCATACCTTGCTTCTCCACTAGTAGAAATCAATGCACGCACGTGGACTCATTGTAGCTAAAGTTCAAAAAGACACCAGACAACGAAAGAATATTTGGATAGACATCCACAACACAATATTGATTTTCCAAATCTCTGTCTAGCTACTCCGCTAATTTGTCACCGATAGTTTAGTTATTACATCTTTCTCACCGCAGTTAAAAGCTTGTTCAATAGGTTCTTGTTCCTCCTATCTCAAATAACGTTTTGTTTGAAAGAGCTCTAGAAATGCTTCTAATCATCTTTTAACATCTTTATGCAAAATTTCTTTAATAATTACAGCGTTTTAAAATATATACATCCACAAAGTACTAGAGATGTAATATTTTTGGAAGAAATATCAATGGAGATGATATAGATTATAAGGGCAATCTTCTTGCCAGTGGCTGGTGATAAATATCACGTTATTTTTCATGGGAAATTTTACATATTTGTACCATTTGTTAGATTCGCCTTCTTGGCCTGCCAGACATTTTGAAATTTACATCAACAATCCGAAAAGAATTTTAGCATTTAAGACCTTATTTTCTTTAAATTGAGCATATCATGTGAAAATTGTATCTGTTACAAAACACTTCCATCTCCAAAGTCCGAACAAGTCCCCTCCTTGCCTTGTGCATAAATCACAAATAAGGTATCACAAGAAAAATACAAAGCACGAAAGCTGACAAAAGACGAGGAGAAGATGCACAAGAAACATAACTTTAGATGATCAGAAATGCTGTATACATCAAAGTCAGTCAACTTTTTATTTTATTTATGAAACTAGAATATTCAATCAAAACTACAATATGCAGCTCAAAGATACAATAATCAAAACCAAAACAACAATATTCAAATAAAAACTACGCTATTCAATTCAATACCACAATATTTAAATAAAAAACTAAAGTGCCACACCAGATACCATTCAAGAAACAAGATCCAAGTTGAAACTATAATGAAGGAAGCATAGCTCCATACAAGACATTGTATATAACATACAGTTCATAATTGAGATGAAGCCGCTTCTACATTATGTAGGTGGTTTTCTCAGTCATCAGCCACAGGAAATGGAGAGTGAATTATTGGTCCACTGATCATCTTATACACTGGATTACAATATGGAACAACAATTCCACAGCCACCAGCACAAACAATTCAGTGAGATGAAATTGTCTATTTCAAATGCAGGATCAACTCACAACAGTAATAGAATATACCATGAGGACAAGATACAACATTTGAAGCACAAGATATGAGACAGTACTTGTGGGGAAAACATATATATGCCAGTGGGTTCAAGTGAAGATCAAAATGCCACTCAAAAGCAAGATACGAAGGACCTCTTATCCTTACATTTAAATCACAAAAGGGCCTCGGCTGTGTTGTTCTTATCTGAAATATCCTAAAACTACTTTTCCAAACCAAATCTTTACCTCACCTAAAATTTCCCAGGCGAAGTAAAGATAGTATATAATTTGCATGAATGAAACAAGCTTAAACATACAGTAAATTAAAAAGCTTCAGCTTCACTCCAAACATATATTATAGATACATGAGACATGTCTTCCTAACTTTATACGACTGATCTAAGTACCAAACGGACTTGATAGTGAAAATCATAAATTGATGAAAGGAGCCACCTCCCTACTGAGGCACCACAATGTAAAACAAGCACAAGTCATATAATGTAATGAACTTTACAAGGTTGTACGCTCAGTGGAGCCAAGTACAATTATACCTACGACAAAGTACTGTACACAGGCTCAATGAAGATCAAATTCACACCATAGCTCAATGATAATGAAGTAGCAAGGTTTCTGCTACGTTTTAAAGCAATGTGTGTGTTTACTACTTTTATTTGGCCTTTGCTAGGAAATGTACTGCCTACACGCAAACAGAAGCCTACACAAGTCCACTGTCTGGATGAATGAATAGTCACACTTAAACAATAAGTTGACAACAAAACTTTAGCAAGAATTAGAACCACTAAAGTGGCCAACACAAGAGATTCTTGGAAAAATTAGCATGACATATATTCCAAAAAAGTTGATTTGTATTTTAAATCATGAATGGATCCTACAATGCAACATGCAACCCTGAGGAAATCTTAACACATAGGCACAAGTGTCCTGTATACCAGTCATCTGTCTGACATGCCTAATGTAATTAGGAAAACCTCATTGTACATGAATTCCTCAAAATGTTAAGTCCAGATGTTCAGCTTCAGAAGAAAATAGAGATAATGCAAAATCATAGAATAATGAAGCAACTTTGACAATAATCAAACAGGTAGCAGATAAAGGTTCATATTCAGAAGCAAGTAAAGATCATAACTCAAAAGTAATGGAAAGTTAAGCAACTTTGACAATAATCAAACCGGTAGCAGATAAGGGTTCATATTCAGAAGCAAATAAAGATCATAACTCAAAAGTAATTCAAAAGTTAAGCAACTTTGACAATTAACAACCGATGAGAAATAAAGGTGGTGATCCCAGGATGCCAAAGGCGTCGTCCTTGGGGTGATCTCGTAGTTCCTACGGGGTGGAGATGATGGGCACAGCCATGCAAAACACAGAGAATAAACTGCTATCACTCGCTCGGAGATCAAAATACAAGAAGTAAGAACTTTGATTAGCTATTGCAGTTGAAATAAACATGTCAAGGCCTCTGATCAGCTAAGAGGATCATTTGACTGGAAGATAAAATAGAAACTGACCCCAATGATGGGAGATTAAAGAAGATAAAACTAAGGAAATAACATGTTTAAACTGCATAAATACCTCAATCACCTTTCCGTAAATAAGTTAAGAGGAGCATTTAAAGCTTCAGGAGAAGAAATCACGAAAACAGAGGAAATACTGTGTGTAAATGACATAAATACCTCAAACACAATCACGTTCGCGGTACATCAGTGAATACAGACAAAAGCAGCCTCGCAAATCAGCAATCAATCAACATGACATAAATACCTCAAACACAATCACGTTCGCGGGACATCAGTGAATGCAGACA
The DNA here is from genome assembly GCA_027704765.1 of Solanum habrochaites. Lineage (NCBI taxonomy): Eukaryota > Viridiplantae > Streptophyta > Magnoliopsida > Solanales > Solanaceae > Solanum > Solanum habrochaites. The sequence goes on along the minus strand of JAKWJA010002494.1, from coordinate 49,637,487 downwards.
AAAGCAGCCTCGCAAATCAGCAATCAATCAACGAATCATTCCTTTAACAAACACAAAAAGATAGAAATAATCACATTGGTTAATTACCATTGACATCACAAGAATTCGTAATCTAAAACAGCACAGTATTTTACTCATCTTATTTCGTCCACAAACAACAAGCATCAAAATACTGATTCAACACAGACAACTCTGAATTATTGAGGATAAAACACACGATGACGGGCATAAACTAGCTAGAGTATATACAGTAATAAAAACCTAAAGTTTATAATTAGGATAGAAGATGATATTACTAAATTTCGATTCACCAAACGAGTTGACTCAGGATTCGGCGCTGTCCACATTATCATCGCGATTTTTAGATTCAAACAAAGCAAGTTCCCGTCGCCGATTAACGATGTTGCAGAAATCTACGGAGAGATCAGAGTACAGCCGAGAAACTTTGGAGATATTACTATTTATATCTCGAATAAGAGCGACGTTCTTCACCAGATTTTCTCGAAGCTTCGATTGATGATTTTCGTTCACCTGTAGAATCAGAGCTCGGTTCTGATCCAGAACCGACTGTACCTCCCGGAAACACTTTGTAATCGTTTCCCAAGCCTCGGTGTCATACTCTTCCTCTTCTTCGCCGTCGACGTCATTTAAGCCGTTGAATTCGCCGCCGTTTAACGGGTGGCTACTGAGATTAGAAAGCTCCGTTAGGGCTTGCAAGGCATCGTCCATGATCGGAACCACCCCGTTCAGGTATCGACAACCAATAATTCCCCCGCTCTTTCTTTTTTTTTTTTTTTTTGTTTTTTTTTGGGAGCGAAATGATATGTATCATCTTCGTAGTGTAGATTCGAGTACCACGCTCGTGACTCGTGAGTAATTTTTATCTTGACAAACGGACCTTTTGGGTCCCACGATAATAAGTAATTCCACACACCCTTCTATTTTCATGTGTAAAAAGAGATAGGTGGCCGTAGAAGAGTGCTAGCAATTTACATTCTATTCTTTCTCATCCTATTATGTGAAAAGTTTTAGATTAAAAAATTGTCCTAAAGAAAGATTTATATTATTTTTAAAAATACTAAAATAAAGACAAACAATTTGAAAAGAATGAGAGTAATATTTATTTTATCTTTGGCTTGAGCGTTTTGGCTTCTTCATATAGATCTTAGCAGTGTTTTATTTGGCAAATTCAAGTTCTTCCTCCATTTTTTACTGAGCATCATAGTTTATCCAAGTACTAAGAGAAAACTAAATAATCTGCGCCTCATTTGGTAAAGCTTATTCTGCAATTACAAGAAAACTTTAAACTAATGCCCAGTAGAGAGAATATCATACTTGGAACTCTCTTTATTCAGAACTAACAACTCTAACCAAATATTCAAGAGCGTGGAACAACCACACACTCGTTGTTCAAGGTTTACTATCAACTGATTTAATCGGTTCTTCACAGACAGGGTTAAGTGGTAATCTCCGATGACCATTGCAGGCGGGCTGTTCCAATGCTCCGGGAGAACTATGCAAGTCCCATTTACATTCTTTGATAGGGTATGATGGTACCACTTTGGCGGCACTGAGAGCTGCTAGGAATTCTTCATGATCTAATGGCTTCAATCTCTTTGGTTCGTCTTCATGTTTCTCATGGGATCCAAAATGTTGCAAACTTCTTTTTAGCACCTCATCCTTCACTTTCTGGACAAAGATTAAGAACTAAATTAACAAAAACATGGCATTCAAAAAACATGTGATATTCTCATAAGCATGAGAGCAACTTAAATAATGAAATCACAGTCAGTTGTGTTTACATGGTAATTGAACTTGCTTTGAGGAACTGCCTTTGTAAGAGGATCAACAACGTGCTGATCCGTGGGACTCTATCTTTACATCATGATGATAGGTGTAAAGTTCTAATCCTCTTCAACATACACATGTCATGACTAATGGATCTAATTTATACAGCCCAAAATCGATCATCAGAAGAGGAGAAGAGGAAGCAGGCCAAGAAGAGAAGGTTCAATAAGACAAGCATCCTGGTGTTTGTTACTCTTTTCATTCTCTATAAAGACTTTCATGTAATCTCTGACAGATACTCATTTCTATGGACTTAATAACTTAGTGTTCCAATTTCAATCTCTGGCAAACCCCATGTCAACATTAGAACTGCAGCTGTTTGCAAGTTTCTGCTCACTAGGCTCCACTCATATCATCCCTATTAAAATAGCTTGATACAGAAAAAAGTATTTATGTATGATGGGAATAAGCTAACAGCATACCTGACTATTATACTGCAAAATATAAATTCTAGTTCTTTGATGACTGTTATTCAGATAATATTAAGAGCACAATATGTGTTTGGGAACTCTCTTCTATTACTTGTGATTGGATAATGATTTTCTCTTCAAAAGTTCATTTTCAGTTCGGCTTCTAACTTTCTGCGGTTACTATGAACTAGTGATCTACAAATGGAGTGCAACAATATGTCAAACAATCTAAGAAATTGATATCTATAGATAGTCAATGACTAAGCACTGCCCTTATGCTAACACTCACCAACAGTACTGCATTTCCTCCTCCACTCTATCCAATACTGATCCCATGTAAAAGCAACATCCAAATTCCATAAATTCGTGTATATTGGAGATAACTCTCTTTCCGTTTTTTAGTGTCCTAGGCACTTCCAGCAGCATTTAAGTTTTAAAGCTGATTTATTTTTACCTTTTTTTTTCATTTTATACTTGTCCATATCAAAGATTTGTTATAACCATACCCTTCAGATGTGGTTTGGGCTTGGGACTTCCATGTTGGAGGTCTCGAGTTCGAAACCCCTTGTAGCGAAAGCAAGGGGTTTGCCTTCTGGATCGAGCTCGTTGCATCGGGCTTGCGGTACGGGTTACCTCTCCTATGGGTTTGCGAGCTATTGCACAGAAGCAGAGGTTTTACCCTGTGCGCACCCAAAGGGTAGCAGCTCCAGGTTTCCCTTGTCATAAAAAAAAATAAAAAATACAGATATGCTACAATCATTAGCAGAAAAAAGATATCTTGGTAAAATCATGACCAAGGGGATGACGCTACCCTTCGTATGTAAGGTTTATTCAACTGGGCAAGCATCATACATATTTAAGTAGAAATATCTTAAACTTCTCTTAAAAAGCAAGAGAAGGCGAAGGAAAGAAATATCAACTAATAATTGGAACCCCTTCTCTTTTTTAAACAAAAAGCAAAAACAAAATGCAGTTCCATATATTAACAGTCTAAGAAAGAAACATATAAGATGGTGAAAAACATTAATAAATGAAATTGCAACATTGAGTGATAGGTTAAAAGAAAAATATTATCTTCCTATTAACTTTCTTCCCAAAGAGATCTAGAAGTCTTATCAGTGTTTCGGCTCTTCCTCATTTTTCTATGAACGGCAAAAGAGGATAAATGAAAGGTGTATCCAAATGGAAGGTAGCCGATGTAGTTTGCTTTTAAGTGTCAGAAGTCATACAGCAGTAGACTTCTGTGTATAAACTACTGCATATTTTAGTGACACTGTCAAGTCTGTATACTTCTTATTTGTATTTGAAGTTATGACAACACTTGAATATATTGTAGTCATTTGCGTTTTTTTATGAAATTCTTTGGTTGATCTTCAACTCATCTCTTCATATGCATTTTCTTCCTACTCTGTAGAATTAAAATTAGAAAGTAAACTAAACAAAGAATGCATTTAATCTGCTAACTTACGTTTCACATAGTTCAACAAGCTCATAAAAGCATTCAAGCATTACAAAATTAATAGTTTAACACACTTAAAACACTGGCAAACAACAAATGATAATGCATAATCAATGGGAGTATCTAAACAACCTGTACCATCTGCGAGTCGAACTTGGGAAGCCCAATTTGCCCTACAGTCAGTGATCCGAAAAAGTTTCCCAGCAATGCAGCATCTGGTACTGCCAATCCATCAACAAGCCCTGCAACTAAACCTCCAAGAAAGCTATCCCCAGCTCCTGTTGGATCAACTTGATAAGCTGGAAAAGGCGCAATGGACAGTTCTTCATCTTTAGAATACACTGTACAGCCATCTTTCCCTTTTGTCACTACCACACAACACCATTTCCTTGCTTCCTCCACATCCACAAATGGTACCTCATCTTCGGATGCTTTCAAATACCCAATTCTATTCAACAAAGGCCAAAACCCAGTTTGATTCAAATGTACAAGATTCACTGTTCCATCAACCGGGTCAAATACCCGAATCAAAGCTTGGATATCAACAAACACCACCTTACACATCTCAATCATCCGTTCAAGGGTTTCAGGCAAAATCTCTCCACCAACACCTACAGCTAACCCAAAATCAAATTTTGAGTTCGGGAGATCCGAGGGAGTCACCGGGTCACATGCAGTGACCCGTTTTAAGATCCGATCTTGCCGTGTGCTTTCGGTAGAGAAATAGGCGTGGAAAACGGTGGTTTTGGAAGATGACGAAGTGATCGGCCGGTGATTAACAGTGTAAACAAAATCAGGACCCACTTTAGAAATGTAGTCGGAAGAAACAGACAAACCATCAAGCACCGCGGAGATGAACGACGCCGCTCCACCCAGTGACTCCGCTATTACGACGTCGTCTTTGATCAGAACATCGTGACAGTAATTCCCCACAATTAAACACCGATGGGTTGTGGATACTGATGAATCTTTCGCTTCCTTCACCATAATTTAAGCTTGTTCTATCAAAATCTTCCACTCAGCTCCTAAAATGGTAGGGTTTCAACAGAATCAAATAATTTGAAAACACAGTTTTTGCATGGTTTCTCAGTTCTCACCAAAAGAGTGCAAAGGGTCTTGAAGATATGGCAAATACGGCGCAAAGACAAATGGCTGAAAGAGCTACGTGCATCAGCAATTCTGTGTATGCTTTATACATGTGATTTTGTTTTCTCTTATTATATACATAAGAGAAATGGGAGTTTGGAGAAAGAGTTTTCGATGTAAAATGCAAAATAGTAAAGAGGGGGAATATGTGTGCTTTCATTCAGGCATTGAAGTGCGGACCTCTTTGGAAAAGGATTGATTCTGTGTCGTGTTCAATTAAAAGTCTTGTCCACCGTCATATTTGGCCAGATCAATTTACTGCAACAGGTAGATTTATATTTAAATTCAACATTTGAATACATAATAAATAAAGTATTTTATAACACATGTTTAGTTCAAATTTTAAAATTTTATTTTCTATATTTTCAAATTTATATATAGTACATAAATAAATTAGTTATTTAAAATATATTATATTCTTTAGTCATACGAAAAGATTTCTATAAAGATGGATCATAGGCATAACTCAATCTCAAAATTAAATTAGATTCATCTGTATGTTATGTGCTATAACATTTTATAGAAAACATGATGTATGTATCTTTTCAATTACTATCACTGTTATACTCTTGTAAGTAATATAAATTTCACGATATATTTGGTTATTAAATATGAAAGCAAATGGAAAGTTCTAAAAAAAAAAACTGTTGTATATATATACAAAATCCCCAACAATTCATATTTCTTCATCCCACATGTATATGCTTTTTCTTTCACATTTTTGTTAGCAAAAGTACTATGTAGTTGGATTTGGTTTACACAACATAACACTCTTGTCTTCTTCTTGTTTTTTTACTTAAAGTTTTGGTTACGTGTTCTTTCAAGTAATTTGTTTTCTGTTTAGCATCTTGATTGTTTACTAATCATATAAATTATGTTCAATTCTTTAATTGATGTCTAAGTTTTAATCTCTCACATTAAAATAAATAACTAAAATTTTGTTTTAATAACCTATGAAACAACTTTTAAATTCAAGGATAAACAAGATGTGATGCTTTTGGAGATAGTTAATAGATCTTTTGTTACAAATGAGGTTCTGCCACATGCACATGTTTATTTTCATATGAAGCCTATTAGATGGAAGAGTTAACGACTTCACAAAACAAATTGTAGTCATGTATAATTGTTTTTCTGATCATTCTCATAGCGTAATTTTTTTTCTTAAAAAAAAAGAATATTTAGTATCAAGTTTAGTTTCTCTCTAAGAGTATAGTAAACTTACATTTTGTGAATCACTTGATTTATAAAAAAATTGTCTTACATGAAATTTTTTAACATCTCTTTTATCCCAATCAGACTAAAAATGAAGAGAAAACCAAGTTGTGATTTACTATAAATTTACGCGACCATTAATAGTGGGAAATCAACTTTGTTGCTTCTATGTTTCATGATATATATTGGATAAATAGAGATTTGCATTCATTATTTTAGAAACTTGAATTTATTCCTTCAACAATTAAAGTTTTTTTAGCAATGTGCATTTGATTCCTTCAAATTTGTTTCACTTCATCTTAAAAAATCAGATATCTTTATATTCTTTTCACCTTTTGTCGAGTATAATTTTGATATCATTTTAACAATGTCGAATTTATAAAGAATTCTTTGCCAGCAGAATCCCTAAGCACAACTCAGAAATGAAAGATGGCGCATTCATCAGACGCTATTGAAATGACAAAATCAGATATCATGACAATTTTTATAACCTATAAGAACGAAACATTATCTGTATAAGCAATCATATTTAATCAACAACAAAGTGATTAATAAACCTTACCAGTAAACAAGATGGTTACCAAGAATAAATATTTCATAAAACATTTAGGAATTCCAGTGGAGAGCTTATAATCCTGTTTCTCATCATAACAATGCATATCTAGCTAGGTCCATAGTTATGATGAAACTTTCAAGATAATAGAGCAGTATCAAGTTGAGCTAATTCCCCCCATGAAGGTCTTTGGATCAGGACAATTCCCAGAGAATTGTGCCTGTGAGAAATCAAAACCGGGATTCTGCAGAGACGAGATTCTTTGTTATCAAAAGGAAGTGGTCAAATAGTATAATGTTTTAATCAGTGAAATAGTATGTAGAAGATGCAAAACAGCTCACCACAGATACAAGGGTGAATAACAGAACTCCAAGATATTGACAAGACAAGTCTTTTCTATAGGGGCTGTCTACCAGAGTTCAAGCAATATGTCTAGAAGTATAGCATTCATTTGCATCTGCAGATTACAAGTGCATAGAGAAACTAAAGGAAGCTAAGTTGGAGGTATCTAATTTGATCCAATAGATAGACTGCTCATGAAGCTTGAAGCAATACATAGATATATTACATACAGACAAGGTGGTCATGTGACACAACACGTCTTAAATAGTTAATTGAAACAAAACCATACTGTTAGAGAGAGAATGGAAAGAAGTACACCTTAAAGCAACTGAACCTATATGGGCTATGGCTTTTTGACACTAAAATTTCTGGAAAAGCAAAAATTGATACGGAATAGCTAAAATTGAATCATGGAGTCTGGCTTATCAATACTCTTACATACAATCCAAAGACTCAAAAAATATGAGGATGATGTCTATGAACTATGGAGCATCATTTTTCCAAAAAATACAAAAAGTAACTCCACCTAAAAATGTAAAATAAGGGCCAAAACAATAAGACATTTAACAATTTAACAAAATGAAAATGAAAAGGAACGTCTAATTCCTCAATTTCATTAAGGGTGATATGCATACGACTAGAATCCTAATGTTAAATGTTAATGTTAATTATTGCTAAATCCAAATCAAGAGGTTTAAGACACCAAGCTATTATCCAGTTCAAAACTTACAAAGGCTCCAGCAATTTCTCAATGACAATAAATTGAAAATGAAGCCAATTGAGACATTGGATTGAGTGCTAAAAAGTTCCAACTACTGGTAAAAATCTGAGAAGGTTAGTGACGATATTTCTGAAGCTTAATGAGTGTATTCATGCATTAAGAAATCTAATTGGGAGGAGATTCATATAAAGCCTTCCAAACATTCAAAATCTGTCATACCCTGTTGTTTGACTGGCGACTAGGAGGTTAACTCCTAAGGAAAATGAAAGCAGCAATTGAACAAACAATCTGTCAATAGCCTGCAATCGTTGAGCTGGATCTGCTTTGGAATGCCAGTAAGAACTGCCAAGCAGCACGCCAGTACAGCAAATAGCAAACATGCCAGACTCACAGACTCCAATGTTTAGTGAGTGAGATGTTTAATTTTACACAGTATATGAAGAAGCAAGCATCTCGTTGTTCATTCACATTATTGTCTAAGGGACTGCTTACACTCAATGAAGCTACAAAAATCAAGCTCACTCAGTACATAGACAAGCACAACATATCTGATTAGTAGCCCAAGTAACTATTGACTCTCAAGTGACAGACATTCAATAGTAGAGCTCTTAATCTTTCCAGTCTTGTAATCATCTTAATCATTTAGAAACCTCAAACAATCACAGCATCACCATAGATTCCTAAAAGCTTAGCCTCTCTAGAAAATATGTGATGTATATGAACCTCGCTTACACATTACACTCATCTAACTCTATCTTGATTCACATATCCTTTCCACTAACCTTTACTTTCACATAACACTCCGCCTAGCAACACATCATTAGTTAAACATGGAAGATAATAAAGTTTCTTCAGGGCAGCCTGTCTTAATTTCTGTAAAAAAGAAAAAACTTTGGCATTCTTAGACTCAAGCTTATCTGATGCTCCCAAAATGTTGTTGCTCTACACAGGGAACAGTAATATTTTGCTTATTTGAGCAGATGGTAAAGAGGGAACAGTAATGAAATCCTACTTATACTTTGGAATAAAAGTTCAATAAACTATTACTTGCTTTTTTTTTCTTCTATAAGTTGCGCGAATGAAAAAAGAGAAATGAGTCGTAGAGCGTGGAAGAAAGGAACTACGCGAAATTAGGGATTTCTGCAGAAAGTGACAGATATGCATAACAAAATTAGGGATTTCTGCAGAAAGTGACAGATATGCATAACAAATTCTGAGTTTATGCAAGCTACAAACTTCCCTTGTATAACTTTCAGCAGTATCCTCTTCCTTTTTGTAAAATTAAAGCTCAGCAGTATCCAATAAACTATTAAAGGCCTTCCCGTTATTAAAGGTAAAATACTGTTTTGTAGGAGGTCTTCCCTGCTATTAAAGGTAATTTCATTGCTTTCAGGAATTTTAGAGCTCCTAGAAACTAATAACAATTTAACAACAGAAGATGAACCCATGGAAGTTATGAACCCAGTCCACATGGAAGCCACTTCGGGGAAAATCATCAGATATATTTAAGTCCAAGAGAACGGTCAATTAAAAAAGCAATCTACAAATTAAACATCAATGCGTAGAAAGGGTCAAATAATTCATGAGTATGGCTAGCCCACCAAGAAGGGCACAATGAGTCAACCAACAAAAGAACAGTAAAAAAAGCAAGTAGCAATTTACTCTTCAATGAATCAACATGAATGAACAGCTTGGAAGTAGAAATCGGGTAATCACTTCAACAGAAGCAACCGCAGGTATTCCTAAATAATAAGAGAATGCAACATATGAGACATAGATTTCAGTAGAGCTTAATCATATTACCTCTTCTTGGAACCTTTGAAGCATGAGCCTTTTCTGTTCAATATCACTGGCATATGGATCCAACTGTCCTTGGCCCAATATAGGAGAAGACCATGTCTGACCTTTATCCCTCTTCTGTAAGGTTACATGCAGTATATCATCCTCTGTCATTTACCATCTAAGTTAGATCAAATTTATCGGTATACTCGCTATTAGTAGCAATTTATCAATGATCGTTCAAACTATTATATCTAAACCTCATAAGTTCTACAGAGCTGAGTAACACTCACAAAAATATACCCAACAGCAACTTACAACAGCTGACTCTTATAGCTAATAATTGAGCTGATTCGACTAGACTCCGTGTTCTGAACTAATAATGTTCAAACCCTGCAACTTCGCTAAGAATTTCAGGGACATTTGACCACTAGTTTTTTATGTGCTCGAAACTACGTGAGTTTCTTCACGCTGTTCCCTAAAAGAGAGACCAGTACCACTGTACCAAGTAACAATCATCAAAAGCAGTGTGCAAGCAATTGATTTCAGTGACTAAACAGTACAAAGCAACAATTGCAAACAAGCAAAGTAAGCTATACAAATCCCGTGTATCCATTTTTCCAGTTCCATCAAGATTCTGTTACCAGAATTAAAGAAAATATTACCCTTATTAAGGAAAATAATAAATTACCTAGAGTCCAGAAGGAACAATCGGTCTTCACTGGGTTCATCAGACCATGCTGCCAAAAAAGATTAAAGGTGAGAATACTAAATTATTAGCTTACACAAAACTAAGAAGTTGAAGAACTTACATTAAGGTAAGGTGGATTGCCTTTGATCCCAACTTCCAAATGCTTAGACTCAACCTTGCAATAAAATAGCTTCTTCGGAACATTTTCTGGAAGAGTTATGTAAATGTTCAATTCTTCAAGCGTTTGGTCCCATTCGAACACCTTCTGGCCTGAAATTCAATTGTCAACTCCACAATCAACATGTATCATTTTCCATATGCATAAAATAGTTAATAGTAGATGAGAAAAAACGAAAAGGATAATCTGGAGTTAGAAGTACCATTATGAACGAAGCTGTGACGTTTCTCAGGGGCTAATTTTTCAGCCATTGATTTTAGGGTTCAGTTTCTGATTTGGGTAATTTTCTCTGATTTTTGTTCTTCCTTGGCGCGGAACTGTTCTTTGTTCCGGGTATCTGTCTTCCTGTCTGGTTCTCGTGGTCTCGAATCTTCTCGACCCGGTCCAAACCCGGGTATCGTATGTCTGGATTGTCTTAAGGTATGTTTGGTTAAACTTCTTGAAAATAATTTTTCTTCAGGTAGTATGTCAAGTACGGAAAGTTACACATCCAATTAAAAATAGGCATTAGTATATTATAAATAAACATGTTATTTAATTCAAGCTACATTTATATTTTATAAATTTAATTGGGCACAAACATATAGTCCAACTTATATAAAAGATAAACTAGCAGTAAAATGAGGCCCAAAGAAACAGTTTGGATATTGTGTCAATTATTCCTTATTGATTAAAAAGAGAAATATTATGTATTTATAGACGGACGGACTCTCCCACATACATAGGAGACCAATCCTTTGGGTTGTATTCTCCTAATCAATCTATCAAAATAGGTCGATCAACTTGAATTTAAGTGTCAATAGAGGTGTAGATAGAATTTTGAATTTAAGGGTTCTGAAGTTGCGAAACCCGTAGACGAAGCAATGGCTCTACGTCTGGATGGTAATGGCACGGATCAAAGAAGTTGCTCACTTTAGGATTGGAGTAGTAGTTACCTAAATGTGACTATATACAAAAGCAGATTTTGAAGTTTAAATTAGTGAATAACGTAATCAAGGCATTCGTATTACTTTAATTGTGACAATGAATATGAATTTAGCATCAAGAAACATCTCACTCAAAAAAGATGGAAGGCAATGAATTTATCCTATCCCCTGCAGAAATTCGAGTGACAATGAAAAGAAATTATCATTTAACAAGTGAAGGAAGCATTCCATGTGTTTAAGCAATACCCTGCTCTTATCATGTGTAAAGTAAAAATTTGTCTACTACAAAGCAAAACCCCTTATCCAGATGAGTTCATAATTTGAATACAAAGTGAAGATTTATTCATCATGTAGGGCTTTTCAAGATCAGCAATCTACTCATGCCAAAAAAAAGAAATTACAATGTCATCATCTTTTTTGGAAGTTGAGAACTTTGACTGATAATGCAAAGACTGTGAAGAAGAGCAAGCAAAATCCAACAAGTATGAGAGCTGACCACCCAATCCATCCAGGTCCAAAACCTAGACTGACCTCCAGATACTCTTTCACAGTGCCTTGAAATCCAGGTCCTGTTATTATTTCTTCAACATCGCCAAGTTGAGAGCTAATAATGCCCCGCAACGTCCATGCCACTGGGCTGATGTAGTAGAACCATATCCACCATCCAGGGATACTCTACATTTCATAAGATAGAGAAAGAAAATGCAAATTATCATAAAAGGATCCAAAAAAACCATGCAATCTACTATACTTAATACATTAGCGGAATTCCAACAAACATGCTCTTATGCAATAAGCCATAGGCAGGTCCAGAATTTTAACTTAATGAGTCCAACTACTTCTTTTACAACAGTTCTAAGGAGGAAATTATTACGTACTTCTCAAAATCATGATCACCTGTGCATTAAAGATGATAAAACTAGGTGATTTTAGGACAGGAATTATAAAATACGAGTAAATTTACCAAATAAACTTAGGTTGATTAAAATATATTATTTAAAATGGACTACACAAAATATTATTTGGAAGCTATATGGCGCTTCATCATCCAAAACCTCTCTTTTCTAAGAACGTACTCAAGAGAGTGAACTTAATGTTGTTTACACTTTTTTGCCTACAAATGTGTGCATGTATATATCCAATAGTCCCCAACTTAATTCCTATAAGCCGACAAAAGAAATTGGAACAATAATTTTCTTAAGCACACAAAACTGCTGTAGTTTATGATGAGTGTATGCTGAGGAAAATAGTACTCACAGGTTTTGGAACAAGAAAGCCAGACATGAGGTTCCACAGCGAATAAAATGCAGATGAAATGACAGCAGCCAAATGTGGAGTTGGCGTAAGACCAACAGCCATCATACCGTAAAAGGTGAAATAGCTGAATGTCAGAAACATGAACACTAAATATAGGATAAATTTTTCTGCAAAATACCAGAAAAACCACAAGTTAGACTATCTGACAACCAAGTATAAACAGCAAGGTGTTCAACTGTTGCTATGAGCACAGTTCATGAGGGAGAACATGGAATAATGTAATAACATATCAGAATTCAAAACGAGTAGCAACAGAGAGATGCAGATTAAATCCATGAATTGAAGTTAATGGTCCAAATGTCAGAGGAAAGATGTACATCTCAACTAATTTTCATTGATATAGAAAGGGCTGAGATTCCAATGGCTATTGGTTACATATGCATCTTTATTTATTGGTTAACATGTTAATTAGTGTTACCAAGTTTCCTAGAGATAAACAGAATGTTCACTGGGTAAAATCCAAACCTAAATTGCTTACCTCCATGCAAGAAGCACTACTGCATTTTCATGGATTATTTTAATAATTTGTCAACATAAACTGCAGTAATTACTAAAGAATCAAATCCATGAATCAAAATAAACAGATTAAAGCTGCAGACTGCAAAACGAAAAGGGAGATCACATTTTGCCCACTGCTTTTGGAACTCTAAATATTTAGGCATGTGAATCAACTACTGCTTTACATAAAAAGAGAATATGAATGTATGGTAAGTTCCTGCAAAACATCAGAAAATGATATATGCGACATTGGTCTTTGACATGTTAGTCAAATACACTTCCATAGAAAAGCAGATGTAATCCTTCAGGGTAACATTCAGCAGAACGGTTTCTAGAAAAAACAACCGTAATGGCAGATGAACCCATTACTTGAAGAACTAAGGATAGGCAAAAGCAAAGAAAATATGGAGTTGATCATGAAAATTAATTCCTTAGGTTCATACCAGCTGTCCTTTCAAAGTTGATCATCAAATATGAAATGATTCCAAATAGTAATGTCTGCATGAAGATGTATGGAACTTCAACTAACCCCTGTTTGCCAAAAAGAAGAAGTTGGTATTAGTAAACAATCTCATTATCTCTTCTAAAAGCAGTTCATATACCATCTAATTGAGTAGTTCAAGAAATACCAACATATGATTATTATATCTGTTGCAACTCGAAGCAATTAAGATGTACTTGATGTGAATGTGCTAACCTGAGCTGCTGCATATGGTAGAGGAGAGTACATTCCAGCAGCCTTCTCCCTGTAGAAAACTGTTCTCTCAATGGCAACTATTGGCTGTACAGAAGAAGCATTATTGACCCCCAGGAACAAGCATGAAGAATAAAGCGCACCCATAACAACGAACAAATTTTGAGTGGAGTCCCTGTGGAATCATTTCAAGTGTATTGCCCCAGTTAATAATTTGAGAATTGATCATAAAATTGATACAATCAAGGCTCTAATATTTAATCCAAGTTTGGAAACTGAAACCTTAGAATGGTTCTAATTGCTAGTTTACTTGCTGGTTTTCTCCCACTATGTTATTTTGCATAGTTCTGCTCTTTCAATCTGGCAATCCAACCATTTTGTCCATAGAAGTTACTTCTATATCATTAAATAAAAAAGAAAAAAGAGCAGCAATCTTGTACTGTTCTCATTTATCCTTCTTGAAGAATCCCCAGCAAAGAGCATGTAGGGGAAGCTGTTCTACATTTACATTGGAAATAACAAGCAACCAACTGTGTCTGCTTTATAAGGACTGAAAGAATTATTCAATAGTTTGCTCTAGATATTTCATAAGAGAAAAGTTACCTTTTTGAACCGACATCCCAAAATATAGAACCGAGAATCAGAGCACTCAACGTTGTAAAGAACAACCTAACAGCATTATAAGTCGGACTTCTCCAATACACAAGATTTTGCTTCCAGAGACAGATCCTAAACTGAGAAAATGCACCTTGACTGTATATACTGGTAAACTTTAGAGGTTCTGAGTTCTCAGGCGGGACGCTCAGTTGCTTAATTAAGGCCTCCACTCCCCTAATTTTAAAAAGAGATACAAATTCTACAAATTGTCAATAAAGGAAAAATGAAGAATATTATACTTCGGATGATGAAGACATTTATTAAGATCACCTGAACTGCTCAGAATTTCTGTATATTACTGCAAAATCTTCTCCCATCCTTTCTTCAGCAGCGGGCGTACTTATCTCAAGCATCCAGGTTGCCGGATTGTAACCACTAGGAATTGGGGGTATCCCAGGAATACTCTACAAAATGTATTCACAAACACGTGCAGCATGAACAAAAGCTTTTGAAAAGTGAGTAACCAAAATATAGGAACTATTCCCCATATAATTGAACTCTTCAATGAGGAAAATGCTATCTGTTTCCTTATAAGTACAATCAGATTTCAACTGCATCAACAGATGAACAATCTATATACAGAGA
Source organism: Solanum habrochaites (assembly GCA_027704765.1). Taxonomy (NCBI): domain Eukaryota; kingdom Viridiplantae; phylum Streptophyta; class Magnoliopsida; order Solanales; family Solanaceae; genus Solanum; species Solanum habrochaites. Next base: position 49,622,471 of record JAKWJA010002494.1, on the reverse strand, counting down.
CCACTATGGAAATATCTTGTGTGATTAAATTAGTAGTAACTACTTCAAGACTAAAATCGACGGTGAAGCAGTGGAATGTGGAGAAACATTAGTGAGGCATCCCAACACCTCTGCACCAAGAAAAGAGCTAGAAGAATCTCCCTCTTGATTTTAAAGTTGTAACACACACTTTGTAACTCTTGAAAATCGAGCACAGTTGAATTATACTAAGTGAATGGTGGAGGCACAAGCCCGTACCTGAAAGTAGTCAACCATAGTTTGTGACTTCTCCCCAAGCTTCCCCCCATATATCACTTGTCCTCCACGTTTCATAAGAAGAAGCTACATGTTGTAACATCACATGAGCGGATGCCCTGGCGGTCATGTAACTTATCTATTATAGAAATGCATTGATAACATACCTCATCAAATGCTTCAAAAATTTCGATACTTGGCTGATGGATTGTGCAAACAACAGTTCTGCCAGTGTCTACAGTATTACGAACAGTTCGCATTACAATGGCTGCTGCTCGTGCATCAAGCCCAGATGTAGGCTCATCCATGAAAATTATAGAAGGATTTGCCACAAGTTCTACTGCAATTGTCAAGCGCTTTCTTTGTTCTGTTGATAAGCCAGAACTTCCAGGCAAGCCTACCAAAGCATTCTTTAGAGAGTCAAGTTCCACCAAATCCATTACCTCTTTAACAAACTCCTGCAGAATAAGGAAATCAAATGGGTTTTAGCATTTTATCCGAAAGATCAAACATATTGAAGTTCAGAAGATAAAAAAGTAAAACGGCAAGCCAGTTGCTACTACCTCTCTTTGTTCCTTATTCACTTCTTTGGGAAGACGCAGGTAAGAAGAAAAACATAGGGATTCATAAACTGTGACTTGAGGAGAATGTATATCATTTTGTTCAACATATCCTGAAACTCTAGCAAAAGTCTCTTGTTTTTTCAGGTATCCTGATATCTTAATGTCACCCTCTATATATCCAGAAGTTTTCCTTCCAGCTAGGCAATCCATCAATGTGGTTTTTCCTGCTCCGCTCGAACCAACCAATGCGGTAAGAACACCGGGAGAGAATACTCCACTAACACTCGACAGTAGTTGCAGCTTCTTTTCAGATATTCCTTCTGAACTCATTTCCTGAAATAGTACATGTCTTCTGCTACATATGATACGGTTCAACATGTACAGGTAAAAAAAATTCCAGTATAGATACCTTTGGCATGTCAACAAAGTATTTGACATTATGGAAAGTCATTGCCAGTGGTTGGAATGGCAGTATCATCCCCTTTTTTTTAGTCATCGCCGGCTCAGGGTCCCCATTTGACTCAGAAGTCTTACTACCTCCTGCCAAACATATCATAAATGGGTAAGAAGTACACATTCCATTCATCCATGAGAAGAGGGGATAATTTACCATCTGCACCCACTGCTGCTGGTGAGACAACTGCCCCAGATTTTCTTATTGCTGAAAGAAAAAAAAAAGAGAAAAACAAAGTCAAGTAAATACTGGTAACTATGTGTTGGCAATTCTAAATCTATACTATAAGAGTTCAATATCACTTACGGTTGAGAATAGCCAAGGCAAGAGTCAGAATAGCGTTGAAAAACAAAATGTAGATCAATAAAACACCTACTCCCAGCCAATACCAGCTATTAGCTGTTGGCAGGCTGTGCGATCGCAGAACGGCATTCCCAAGAGTTACGTTTCCGATGGTTATCTTCTACAAAATTTCAATTTAAATGATCCAACTGATTAAGCTTCTAGAATATATTACTGTTCATTCCATTTATTTGTTTTATCTATGACTAACACATCCAGCTTTCCATAGATTAGAGAGCACACCTGCATCCATCGTGTGGAAGTAAATTCATTAACTGAAATAGCTCGTTGTCCATATGTCAATGGTGAAATCCAAAAGGCCCATTGCCACCATGGCTTGATCATATCTGCAAGGATAGAGACTCCATTTCAATAAATGAATTCCTGCTACAAACTAAAGAAAAGTGCAACCTTACCTTTTGGCACGATAAAACCGCCCGATAAAAATGTGATCAGCAGTGCAGCTGATGCAAATGTATTTGAGACAACCAAAACTCGTGCAATAGAAGCTATTGATCGAAAGAGACCCATTCCCATCTGGTGTACTACAAAGAGTGTAAACATGTAGCGGAAAAACCTGGAACATTTAAAAAGGGATATAAGTAGAATAAAAAATCTACTGTAGCCTGTCTGTATGTCTGGTGAAAAAAAAACTCAAACACTCCAATAATCCAAAAGAATATAAAAGAAGAAGAAGATAACAGAAACCGAACATACCTCCCAGCACCAGGTGAGAAACCTACACTCCAGTACACCACAAAAGACCATACGACAGCTTCAATTACAGAGTAAGGTAAACGCAGGATCCAACTACACAAGGACCATGACCATGCAGGATAAAACATATTATCTCTTTGCTTATAGAAGACTGGGAGGCGAAATATTAAGAGAGGCAGTTCCGAAAATCCGTTGAACATCATATGAATCAAGCCGAAAAACAAACAAGAAAGATATAAGTTGCCGTTCATCAAATCCGTGGGATGTATCCTTGTTTTTAGAAACATTGTGCATGTTACAAATCCAACAAAAGCAACCTGTAAACACATGTATGGAAAGTCTGTGATACATCAAAATTAAGAGACTAAAAACTCTATAAGTATGTTGAATCTAAGAAGCTATGGATGGAGGAGCTGCTATGGAGTCTAAGAAATAACTTGATGAACTTATCAAAATCATTTGAACAATTGGAAGTGGCACAAATGACAAGTTCTTGGAAGCTTCCATTTATACATCCACTTCTATACTGGCCTGAAGGACTAAATGCACACTTGAGTACGAGGTACAATTGAGACTTCAACTCTCTAACAGCTCAAGTACATTAGTTTTCGCCCTCGCGTTCTCAATCATCGAACTTCACGATGGACAGAGTTACAATATTAGCTACGGGTTCAGATGAAACCAATAGATTTTGCTTAGAGAGTATACTCGTATCATAAAATCTATTAAATATGTATAAATATTAAATTGAAAAGCCAAAAATTAAAACAAGCTATTGGATTCGGTGCAAATTTAGAACCCATAAACTTCAAATCTTGCTCTGCCTCTAATGATGAATCTTCATGAGAAATCCCTTGACCGAATTTAGATGAGTCTTAGTTGACCAGCTTGGAGATTTAAAATAAAATTTAGATGTGTAAATAATGAGTAGGTGAAACAGAAAGACCAATACTTTTTTTTTTTAAAAAAAAAAAGGAACAAAAGTCTCATTTTACGTCCTTCTAAATTTAGAAATTGAAGGCAGAAAATGAAAAAAATGTGAATCATATTGGCATAGAGAATGTAAGCTTTACAGGCATACCTGAAACGTTCTGAAGATATAAAGAAAGCTATGCCTAGTCATTAGAAGCCACTCTCTCTCGAAACAAGCTTTAAAGAGATCCCATCTGGGAATAGCATATTTTGTCGTAGATAGAGCTGAGGGATGACCTTTGGATCTATCATATGGAGTAGAAAGGAAGGATTTTATATCCTGACCATATCTGGAGTTCTTAAACGCTTCGGCAATTGCATGAACAGGAATGAATTCATATGGTCTGGAATTATCAGCCCAGTATTGTGCCTGATCCTTTCTTGAGGTAACCTGCGAAGAGACCAGTTAAAGTACCAAATACACCTTGGGGCTATAAAGCACCAAATGAAAAGTACCTCTTGAAGGAAATCTGCAACGCCCTTGCGGGGCGGTAATCGAAATCCTAATGATTCAAAGAATTCAATAACATCTGCTTGGGGACCATGGTACACGACATATCCTTCAGAGAGTAATACCAGATCATCAAACAGTTCAAAAGTTTCAGGTGCAGGTTGAAGGAGGGCAATCATCAATGTTGCATCCATTAAATGAACAAAATTTCTTAAGCACTTGACAATTTGGTACGTCGTGGAGCTATCAAGTCCAGTAGATATTTCATCCATGAAAAGTGTTTTCCTGGGCCCGACAATCATTTCTCCTGTGTATGGAAACCATTATTAGCAATTGTTTATGTAGCAACATTTTTCTCCCTTCACTCGTCCAGAAAAAGACTGATGGGTGAATTCAGATATTTCAGGCTATCTCACTTAGTTCAAGAACCCCAACTATTATAAGGAAACATGCCAGCTTATAAACAAACAAAATTTATGCATAGGTTACTTTCATTGCCTTAAAACTAACACCAAAATTATAAATAATCTCTGCAGGTCAATATTTGCTCATTACAACCAGAACTATTAAAGAGAGTGAGGATATACCTGTCGTAACTCTCTTCCTTTGTCCACCTGAAACTCCTCTTATCATGTCATTGCCAACAATTGTGTCTGAACATACATCTAAACCAAGAACTTTCAAGACGTAATCTGTAGATACGCTGTGCTTCTTACCACCAACAGAAGATGCCTGACCAGTTATTGATTGCAACAGATACCAACATTAAAATGACAGAAAACATCATGAGATACCATATAACATGGGTGAACTAGCCTGGTAGATAGAGAAACTCAAATCAAACCTTCATATATGCGTCTATTTCAGAGTTTGGACGTATATTTTTTTCCTTCTCTAAACGATCAAGGTCTTTCATATATTCTGCAAAAGAAATTAACAGGGCAGGTTTGGGAATGAAAGATGTTATGTCATATTAGATAAACCTTAATTGGTTCTGATTAAGCAGGCAAAGTGGGATATATATCAATCACTAATTGCATGATAAGAAACATACTTGCCTTTGCTCTAAAATATATTAGGAAGATAATATCTGGAAACTTAATGCTCTTAAGTCTTAACACACTACTTATTTGTCCACAGAATACGCCCTGGGTGTGGCAAGGTATTAGCTAAGACTCCTACATATATTTCACCACTAGACTAAGTTATGGAACTAGATAAAAGGCTTCATTAATAATATGCCCAAAAACAGCAGAGGAATTCCAAAAGTACCTATACATTCAATTCCATTTTGCTTTGGTCTTATCGTATTTCTCTATAACCTTCACAAAAAAATGTTGCAATAGTCCTTTTATTCTTTTATCTACTTCATTGTCAAATAACCATGAAGAAGTGATAACATCTTGACTTCCAGAAATAGCACATTTTGCTATTTAGTTCTATATATTTCCTAAGCTTTTGTTTAGGAAGTGATTTCCTGGGCATCTTTTCCCTTTGTGTTGTTTCTATTCAAGACATAAGGTTGTCAGATACAGTCTCTCGATTTTGATTTCTTTTTTTTCTAGTTGAGTTGGGAGAGTAGGGAAGGGCTTTGATTTTTTTGCTTATGCGAACGGAAACTGCTTACTTCATTTTTCTTCTTCAAAGACAGCTAAAATAGTAAGTATAAATGTAGAGAGAACATAACCAGAAAAAAATAAACAACCAGTACAATGATATAACATGGTTCAGCAAGCTTAATTGTGCAGCATAACACATCTGTTTACTAAGTGATACTCGCATTACAATTAAAATATGAAAGATTTCACGAAAGCTGTGACAGACATCTGCACAAGTAAAGAGGAAACCCATGCCTTGTAAAAGGAAAACTGGTCAAGTACATGAAGTGAAAATGTTTAGAGACAAACCTCCAAATCCTTGACTTGCACCTTGGCATCTAGCAGCAAAATCTACAGTTTCTCTTACAGTTAACTCAGCAATATGATTATCTGTCTGACTTATGTAAGCTGAAGTTCTTTGCACACAAAATTCATCCAGCTTATGTCCATTATACGTGATAATCCCTTTTTTCTGTAACCAAGAGTTATGTAATTATCTTTGGTATTGTTTTTTATTATTGTAGTTCAATGGAACACAATGTTTCCAGGAGATCCTCTTGAAAAAATAAACTGAAGTGAAGGTAATTAAATACATGGCGCAAGTTAGAAAGGATAGGCAATGCAGTGAAATTATCAAAGAAAAGACATAACGTTAAATTAAGCTAACAAACTACTCAATATCTGATCAGGATTCATATTTGCCTCTTTTTGCAATATTCCCAGACTTCATACCTTTTAATGCCCTGGTTACACCGCATTTCAAGGGGATATGTTATTAGGCCGCTTAAAAAAGATTTGGAGTTACTTATGTTCTCAAGATGATGATTTGAGATAATTATCTTGAATGTCAGATGTATAAATCAGTAAAAGAGCTTGTATAACCATTGAATCTTTTTAGAAGAACTCAACATCTATTAAGGAAGACAAGGATTATGAATCCAAAGGTAATACAAGAGAAAGGCTGGTACTTACCTTTAAGCTATTATCAAGCTTCCCTGAAAGAGCTAAAAGCAATGAAGTTTTACCAGAACCAGGAGGTCCAAGTAGCAGTGTCATCCTAGTAAGAGCAATAAAAACAATGTTTCATTATACGCAACTGTTTGGCAATCTAAAACCATAAGTTGCGGAGTATATTTGAATATGTTGGACTAAGCTGTTTTTACTTTCAGTACATGATATATTTATTTATTTTCGGTTAGATAAGTAGTATAAATTGTCAGAAGGTGCAGTATCGTACACATTAGTGTCCAACATTGATCAAGCCAGTACCGGCTTTCAAAGAAAAAATAACCACTAATGATCCTATCCCGGTGAACTTGACTGTGGGACCAGGTTTTGGTTAGTTTGACATTCCTACATTGGATGAATTGTTTTCCCGCTTACTACATCTTACTGCTCCAAGCTAGTTGATCCCCTAACCAGCGGTCAATTCTTCTGTTCTAGCATCTTAAACTATCGATTCCATCAACCAACGACATAATATCCAGGCTGAATAACCTTCCAGACTTCTATTTTTTTTAAAATGGGGTAGGGAAGAGGAAATGTGAATGTTTAGGTGGTCAACCAACCGAGTTACTACGATTCCTCCTTCCAGGCTTACAGCGCCTATGAAGGTAATAGCAACTTCGAAATATGTTTGTTACATATATAACTAAAAGCTACCAACATAACAGCAACACTTCTTTCATACACAAGGCAGTTATGAGAAGTAAGAAAAAAAAAAAAAAAAGCTTACCTCCCAGGTTTCACAACACCACTCACGTCGTTCAAAATGGTAAGAGAGCTTCTCTTAGGACGGAATATCCTCAGTCCAGTCAATATACTCTGTAATTCATAAAAGTACATTTAGAGAAACTATCATAAGCTACAGTCTAATGTAGAAGAATAACATAGAGACTTGGTGTGGCCAAGTGGTCAGTAAAGTGAAGTGGTTGAAAAGTCTGAAATCTCAGGTTCAAAACTCAGTGGGAATACAATACACCTAAGTGATTCTTCTTATTTGTCCTAGTCTTGGTAGATAAAATTACTCATACCTATTGCTCGTGGCAGGTGGAAGTATCCACGAAATTAGTTAAAAGTGTGAGAAAATTTACCCGAACACCACCATTAAAAGAATAATATAAGAGAATTAGTTGTAGGATTGAATGATTTACCTCGATGACATCACGGACTGAATTCACCAAAGTAGGCAAAGCTCTGGAGCCAACATTCACGTTTGCTGTGAGTGATATGTTCTCATATCGAACTTCAACTTTCGGAACCTCCAATCCCACACTTTTTCCATAATGAAAATTTTCAGCCATTATTAATTAGGTAAAAAAAGTTAATATTGCTAGTTATGAAAATTAGCAAAAAGAATACTGAGAACGCTACTTTACATTTAATTCCTTAAGATTATGTCATCTACGAGTAGACTACAAGTTTATACTTTATAATCTACTAGTTTACAATTATTTTGTGTCTACTGTATGAATCTAAATTCATGTCATTATTATTATATCAAATAAAAAGGAAAAATCCATACCATGATGTTCCTCGCCACAAACAGAATATCTAATAACAACTGTGTAAATTAAATCTACTTTTATTGGAAACATGCACAGTAATTAAAAAAATAATTTAAGGATTAGAATTGTTAATCAAGACTAATCTAGAAAAAATAAATTATTCTATTATTTATAATTTTATAGTTCAATTTTATTCTTCTAAATTTAATTCAAGTGCGTGAACTGTTATTTTACGTAATGATGATATAAATTTACCTAGCTCTAAGTTAGATGCATAGACTATAAAATTGTACTAGTAATTTTCATGCTTCTTGTTTATGTGAGTTAGAATCTAATAATTTTTAAGAGCATTGCAACTTCAAGATTAATAGTAGTTACGTCAACTATTCTGATTTTATTATCTGTTGCAAATATCCTGATTTCATTGAATATTTATTTATGAACAGTTTATAACTTTTATTTTGTATTATATATGTGATCTAGCATTATTTTATTTTGTATTGGGTTAGTTAGCCTAACTCAAACTCAGTAAAGTTAGATCTTGGTCACAATTTAGGCTCCAAAAAATAGCTCAAATTAAAGAAGGTTACACAAGTCTTATAAGAAAATCATACATATGTGGGCCTTATTAGTTCTTTCATGCATATCTAGTGCATGTGTGCATGTGCATGTGTAATTTTTTGTGTAGGATAGGATGAGATGAAATCTAAAATTAATTCACATTTCAAAAAGTTAGCTCAACAAGTGAAGAATCAATCGTCAAAATCTTATAAAGACAACCCCATGCATTTCATTAACTTTCGTTTTTTAACAAACTCAGGTTGGCCCACGGCCTAATGCTCGATTCAACTTTGCCCATTAAAAGTGAGTTAGTTTCATAAAACTGGGACCTCACCAGTCCACGAATCAAGCAGCAAAACTTGCAGAAATTTTCACAGTTTATTTTTTAAAAAAAAAAAAAAAATCAAAGGAGAAATAAAGAATATGAAACACACATTGCGATTCCTGTATCTACAGAAAAAAACCTTTTAAAATAATTGACTTCAAATAAAAGAAATCTGAATCACATTAGATGCATGCAGAGATGAACTTAATTGTATACACATTGGCAACACCAATAGAGAGAGTGTATGAGTTGAAAATTACCTATCGAGGCGCTCTTTTACGCCTGCAAGCAACTTATAATTATCCTGTGCAGTAGTCGCCATTGCTCTATTGACAACAAGTTGTCGAGTGTTCCGGTCTAGATTTCTCACATCGACGGTGTCATGAGTCTTCCCTACGCTAGAATCCGTCTCATTCCGCTTCACCAAAGCGAAATTCGTTCGCTTCCGCGTGGGCAATTTCTCTAACGCTGCCCACATCAACTCATTCTCGTCTTCCTCCACAGACTCCGCATTCGATCGCCGACCAAAACTCTCATTCTGTGCCTCCACATCTAAATCAAAAAACTCACTCCCATTCGATGCCGCCATTCAAAACAAATGAATCAACTACAGTTTATAAACAAAATATCCTCCGATCAAGCTGAATATGAGTGTGATCAAACAAACCTATTCCTCTAATGACTATTTACGTGTAATCGTATTGCTCTTATGCAGTTATGCATGTCTTCGCAGTGGGCAATGTGAAAGCAGGAAGAGTTTTGGACGAATTTTGAAGTCCGATCCTTTTCCCTAGCATTTATTTCCTCTTTGTACTGTGACGAATACGAGTCTTTCTGTTAAAGCGGGGCATTGTCACTCTTCACCTACATTTATGGGATTTCGAAGGAGTTGAGAATTACAAATATGTCCACTCGGCGAACGAAGCATGACTTTCCTCCTGACGTCTGTATGGGTAGTTACCGGTTGTTTTAATTTTGACCTCTTCTTCCGATCACTATACATACGACACGTGGCTATCTGCATTCACGTTTTCTCAGTTACTACCTACTTTTTAAATTTATTTTTTCTAAAAAGGAATATCCCTATTTATTAGTTCATTTTTATATTTTTTAGTTGTACTGATTCATTTCGATAAATTTTAAAAATATATAGTTTTTCTTCGATTAATTATTTTAAATTTTAACTATATTAATTTATCTATTTTATAATTAAAAATAGAAATAAAATAATAAATTTATTACTGTCAATTTGTAACTACCTACCGGCTACCGGGTGAGGGTATATTTGTCAAAATGTAAATAAACTTTAGTCAAAATTCACACATGCAATTTTTTGTGTACATGTTTTTCAAGTGTTGATTATGTGAACATGCATTGTATGTTAGTATCGTGGTAATTATGGGAAATTTTTATCCAGAAAGGAAGAGTGGTTATAGAAAGTTAACTAATAATGTTACAATATTAATAATAGGTACGTGTATCGAATCGTGAGGGGGGTGTAAAAATATCAAAGGCAATAATAAGTAATAACAACTAAAAGAAATTTGCATATTAAACCAGCTTAATTACAATAAGTTTTGATCCTTTAAATTAATTACACGTCATTGATTTTGAATTCACTGATTTCAATTTAATACTACATCAAGTACGATAATCTCAGGCAGAAATTACTTGATTCATAGAATCATAACATTGGATAACAAGAATCTGATGTGGCACATCCCTTTGGCCAAGATTACCATTTAGCTTTTTTGTCAATCATAATTTAATTTTTTTTTACGTCTTCATCTCTAATATCTGCCAAAAGAAGAAAAAATGTATTTTAAGCTAGCGTTTGGTTATAAATTTTCAGATATTTTTAGTAAATATTATTTGGGTGAAATTTCATTATTTATTTGGCCATAATATTTGAGAAATATATTTTCTTGTTTTAGAAAAATATGATTTAAACTCATAAGTTCTAAAAAATATCAAAACTAACCATAAGTTTGTATTACAAGTCAATTCGATCTTTGTTATAACAATAACAAATAGTGTCCATGACATTAGAGCAATGTGGTAATCTTGAGTGAGTGCAACAAGCATCATTTCATACATCGTGAAGTAGATAAAATACATGACTTTGTTATCTTGAGCCGATTATTCATCATTTTCATCAATAATCATATTATCATTTCACATTTACCGAATATTTCATCACTACTTTGAAATTAATGTAAAAAATCATGTAATACAATGTAAGCAATAACTATAGATGGTGTTTTTGTAAAAGATAAAAGTTTGGGGTAACTTTAATTTTTAAAAGATTTTAAATAATGAAATTTGGCTCAAATATTTGAAAAAACTAGTATTTGAAATATTTGCCAGAAATATTTACCAAATAACGACAAAGCGTATGTACAAACACTATTTGCTTAGTTTTTTTCAAATATTATTTGAAAAATCTATGACAAAATAAACGAGCCCTTATCTCATTCATCTCCTTAAATTTTTCCTTTTACCTTCTATTTTTGTAATTTTCTACAAATATTAATTCATTTATCTTTCTAGTATCATAAATCAATATTATACTTTTTATTTCTACAAATTTCTAAAAAGAAAATATTTTATTTATCTCCTTTACTTATTACCATAAACGTTTTATTTACTATAATTAATTACTTTTCCTTTTACCTTTTTTAAATATAATTTTCTAAAAAATCTATTTTTTTTATTATCATAATTTAATATTATACTTTTTATATCTACAATTTTCTAAAAATGAAATATCTTATTTATCTCTCTTTTACTTATTACCATAAACATTTTATTTACTAAAATTAATTACTTTTTCTTTTTTACCTTTTTTAAACTAATTTTTTTTTATTATCATAATTTAACATTATACTTTTTATATCTACAACTATCTAAAAATAAAACATCTTATTTGTCTCTCTTTACATATTACCATAAACGTTTTTTTCATTAAAAAATTATTTATTCATTAGGATTAGTAAGATGAAACCTAACCCTTTGCTTATACTAGTCCATTTGTCCCTATTGATATTTTTTATGTTTAAGAAAAAGTAGCTAGACCCTGTATAGTGATAAATTTGCTTTTAAAAATAAAATATAAGTTTTTTTACTTCTTTTGATCTCTAATATCTGCCAAAAAAAGAAAAAAATATTTAAATACCTTATTCATCTCTCTTCATTATTAATTAATTTATTATTTTTATCACTTTTCACCATTATTATAATTAATTAGTTATCCTTAAATTCCTCTTTTTACTTTTTATTTATATAATTTTCTCGAATCCTAATTTATTTTCCCTTTTTATTATCATAATTTAATATTATTCTTTTTATTTCTACAACTTTCTAAAAATAAAATATCTTATCTATCTCTCGTTTATTTATTACCTTAAAGCGTTTTATTTACTATAATAAATTATTTTCCCTTTTAAACCTTTTCTAAATATAATTTTCTAAAAAATCTAATTTATTTATTTATTTTATTATCATAATTTAATATTATACTTTTTATATCTAAACTTGCTAAAAATATATATCTTATTTATTTCTCTTTTTCTTATTATCATAAACATTTTTTTTTTCATTAAAAAAAATTTACTTCATTAGGATTACTAAGGCATAGTCCCCCTTCCTTGTACTTGTCTCTATTACCATAAACATGTTATTTACTATAATTAATTACTTTTCCTTAACTTCCTCCTTTTTTTTTTTTACCTTCTTCTAATATAATTTTCTTTAAAAATTGAATTTATTTTATCTTATTATTAGCATAATTTAATATTATACTTTTTATATCTACAATTTTCTAAAAATAAAATATCTTATTTATCTCTCTTATATTTATTACCATAGACATTTTTTTTCATTAATTTTGTCTCAATGAATTCATTTAATCTGTTGTCATAAAAATTAGCAGAAAATTATAAATATTTTTTTTATTTCATTACTAATACTAATATACTATTAATTGATTAATTTACGCAAGTCCCTTCCTCTTCCTTCTCTCATATCTCTTCCGTTTTATTAAAAAAAATAATTTACATTGAAATGAATTTCAATAACATGTATTTCCTATTAATTAAGTTTTACTAATTAATTATTATAATTTCAAATCGTTTACAGACCTTTTAACCTTCCATTCTTCTTTATATTTTCAAAAAGTTCTCATTTCTATCATAAACTCATTTGCAAGCTTATTCTTTTTAATTTTGTACTTTTTCTTTTGAGTTGCAGAATTGAATTTTCTAGTGACAAGAATGCAGTAAAATTATGTGCTAATTTTTAAAGAAAGCCATGATTTAAAGGTGCATTTGTTTGTTCTTTTTAATTTATGCTCTCTCATTTTTGCTTGATTTATTGTGATATTAACCTTTTAAATTAATTTGATATTACTTCTAATCTAATAAATTAGCCTACTAAGTTGCTATGAGTTTATCAATCTTTTGGCTAATCTTTTCATATTAAATTAATGAAATGACACACCCTTTTATATTGTGTTTTAATGGACGATAAATAAATTTCTACATGCTCCATCATTCACCATATTCTTTTATTCAAAAACTAAAACATGCATCATGTTCAAGTGATATATATATTTTTTACCCTTTTTTCTATAATTAAACCAAAAGATATATAATTATAAGATTAGACAATATAATATAGTGAGATATATAAATTAATCGGAAAAAGAAATTTGATTAAACCACATATTAGTATACTACCATAATAAAAAACAGGAAATCACCAAATTAAATTTAAGGGAATTGTTATACATTTAAAATCAGTTCTCACAATCCATCTACACCCTAAAGGTGTAGATTAAATGGAGGTATTATGAAGATCGTGACAATATATTATTTGATGATAAGTCCTCCAAAATTGCTTCTACGTTATCCGTTATCTTTACTAAACATAGATAATCCAAAATAATTATTATTTTTAAAAATAAAGATATAAATAATATATCTTTATTTATTTTTATTGTTCATTATAATGGAATTCCTCACTCGCCTTTGTGGAATCAACGTTTTGACTATCATGTAAACTATATGATAAAAATTGGATTATCTACTGAAAATTGGATTCGTCCTAAAGTAAGTCATTCTAGTTTAATTTCCTTTGAGATAATATTAAATTTTACCATGATATATATCAATCTTTTGTGATCTATCATGTAAACTATATGATAAAAATCATCAAGTAAATGATTTCTTTATTTTATCTGTTAACATATCTAAATATTGGGTGATGCAGCAAGAGGTTGACTTTCTCATGGACTTGTTTTTAAATTTGGCAAACTCAAAAGAAAACTTGGGTGAGTGGACAAGGTAGGCTCTTTGCAAATGTTTGCCTCTATAATCATCAAGTGTTTTTTTTTTGTTATAATCACTTTATAGATTTGAATATATGTGAATAATTAAAATTTGCAATAAAATTTTAATATCGTTAAAATGAGAATAACCTAGTTTGACTTGACAAAAAATTTATGAAAAGAAAGAAGATTTTTTAATCTTGCAATTTTAAATATGTCATATAAAAGGTTTTGAATTTCTTTTTTAAATAAATTTAAAAAAATGGGATCACTCTTTTTAAAATGGAGAGAATATTAGCTATCACGACTACCAATCACCCACCATTGTCAATTATGTACATCATTGTTACCAATTCTTATAATCACCCATTAATTATTATCACTAGTCATCATTTGCATTCTTCACCCAAACACCATTACAACATGCATCTGATTCAAACACCACCATGGCACCATGGAACAAAAAATGAAATTATATCACTTAATGATGCTTTATTTTTTTGTATCTTCTTTTGTTTGAAAAATTAGACTTTCAATCTCTTCTCGATTAAAAGCCAAATTATACAAAATTTGTAACACATAATTTTACATGATAGTCTTGATATACAAGTATCACTTAATTTATTGGGGATAAATCAACCATTTCTAAGTATTTACGATCAAAGATAAACTTATTTAAATCTTGAAATCCGAAAAATATATATATAAATTGGGAAGAAGAAAGTACTAATTGTTCATTTCTATGTTGGGCCAATTTCTAGTTACAGTGAGAAATAAGTATGAGTGAACCTTGGGAAGTTATCTGGACTGAATCATGTAGCATGCAACATATATTTCAATTAACATTTATATATATATATATATATATTTCCTTTTATTTTGAGTGTGCATAAATAATATATCATTTAATTTGATCTAACGCGACTTGTCACGTAGAAAGTATTCATCTCACATAAACCGACATTATGTTATACTTCAGCTTAATCTAATTGAAGATTTTCTGTTATGATATATATATATATAATATATATATATATATATAATATATATATATATATATATATATATATATATATATATTATATATATATATATATATATATATATATATATATATATATATATATATATTTCCTTTTATTTTGAGTGTGCATAAATAAATATATCATTTAATTTGATCTAACGCGACTTGTCACGTAGAAAGTATTCATCTCACATAAACCGACATTATGTTATACTTCAGCTCAATCTAATTGAAGATTTTCTGTTATGTATCTTTATGGCCGTGTTGAATTGAGTGAACATAGTAGAAAAAAAGAATATGAAAAAACTCTGTTATTAATTCGATAACATATATTATTAAAAAGTACTACTTAATATGAATCACATTAATTAATAATTTAAAATCATATAATAAAATTTTAGTTAACTTTCTTAATGTCATTTATGCCACATAAATTAGAATTTTCTACTAAACTAAATCATTATATAAAGCAATTTATTAAAATAATACATTTTTCTAAAATTTTACAAAATTAATATAAAAGTATTTCATAATAACACTTTAGGGTATATTTCCTTTTTTAAAACTAACAGCATTAGGTTGATATACGTTACTGTAAGTAACGTTTTACTCCTAAAATGTTATTTTGAGTAAGGTTTTACTCCTAAAATGTTACTGTGACGTTTTAGGAATAAAACGTTACTGTGAATAACGTATATCAATTTAACACCGTCGGCTTTTAAAAAATGGAAGTCCTCACTCGCCTTTGTAACCAGTGGGGAATCAAAGTTCTCACTTTCTTTGCTTTTTCTACTGAAAACTGGACTCGCCCTAAAGTAAGTTATATCACTGATGGATGACATTAGTATGTAATGATAATGAATGATACAGTCTATTCAAATATTTTAGGCGGAAAAATGCTTAAGTATTTCTTAAATTATGACTAAAATTTCAGAGACACACCTTAACTAAACTAAAGTCCTATTATCCCCTGGACTTATTTCTTTTGTGATTTTATACACCTTTTGTCTTACATGACACAGTCCGTGACTCCAAGCAATTGAGGCGCGTAGAAGATATTTTGATGTCACGTAAGCCAAAAAGGTGCACAAAATTACAAATGAAATAAGTCAAGAAAGGTAATAGGACCTTAAAATAATTAATATGTGTCTCTAAAATTTCGATCATAGTGTAGAAGGGTATTTCTGCATTTTCCCTATTTTAGGCACTAGTTAAAACAATAGTACGATAAACGATACATTTAACAACCATCCAAACAAAGGTGTAAAGTTTTACAATGAAAATAATCACCTTTTTTTTTAACTTATCATGTGAAATCATTAAAAAAAAATTTTTTTACAAATGTGGGATAAGGCGTCGTTGAAGCAAGAAGTGTGAACTACAGTTACAAAAAGTGTATCGTTATCATTTTCAACAACGAATATAAGAAAGAACAATATTTTCTGATTTGTTGACCAATCTTATACATAAATTTATTTATTTCTAATATATACACCATAATCTTATGATAAAACCATCAAGGTGAAAAAGAAGGATGAATTCTCTATTTCATCTGTTAACGAATCTAAATAATTGGGCGATGCAGGAGGAGGTTGACTTTCACAAGAAAACTTGGATGAGTGGACTAGGTAGGCTCTTTTTAAATGTTTGCCTATATAATGCGGAGTCAAGGTCAAGTGTTTGAAGGTTCTAAATTAATTTTATTTGAGTTTTACATGTTAAGATTTACTATTTATTGAATTTTAATTATTTAGAAAGTCATTGAACTTTGTTTCATCACTCAACTATTGATATTCCACTTAGGAAGTCACTCAACTAATCATATTTTACTTAAAAAGTCATTCAATTAATATAAATAATTTATTTATTAAATTTTGCTGAAATATAATTTCATTAATTTTTTTTAAAAAAGGATGTGCAATTTAACTATTTATTGAATTTTAATTATTGAAATATATATTTTTTAAAAATAATAAATGATCACTACTGTGCATAGTGCAATTGACAAATTAAAATTAAAATTTACAGAAGCATTGCTTATAATTTAATAAGAAATAATAAATGATTGTTACTTTTGAATGTACAATAGCAATTAAGAGAAAAAAATGCTTTTCTATTCTCGCAATTGTTTTACTAGAAGTCAGGAATTAAACGTGCTAAAAAAATATTATTGTTCGTTTTTAAAAAAAAATTGTAATTCAATAATTGAAGAAGGTCAATAAATAAGAAAATAAAAATAAATATCTTATAAATTCTTAGAAAATAATTTTAAATAAATGTTAGATTTTAACAAAATAAATTATTTAAATTTGTTGGGTGACTTTCAAAGTGAAATATCAACAGTTCAATGACTTTCTAAGCAAAACACTAATTGTTGAGTGACTTTTGAGTTATAAAATAAAGTTGAGTGACTTTCTAAGCAAACAACTCAAAAATGAGTGACTTTCTAAGTGAAGTATACAAAGTTAAGTGATACATATTATCTTGTTATTTAATTTGATTTAACACGAATTGTCAACTATCTCTTATTATGCTCTTTATTTTTATTTTTTTAACAAACTATTTTTCTCATCGAACTGTTTGTGATATCTCATACTTTTGTTTCAGTACATCAAATAACAAATGTTTTTATAGTTTTCAAGAATAGTTACTATCAAGGAGAAAATGAAAATATAATTAATTTTATTTAAACTTATAAAATAATAACAAGTAATTTAAGATAGTAAATTATTTTTAAAATTGCAGAATTATTTGAGATGAGGAAGTATAGAATGGACCCCACTTAGTGTACAATATTTAGCCACAAGGGAAAAAAATTAGAGAAGAAGACGCACTAAGATTGAAATATAAGTAAATTATTCACTTTCTACCCCTTAATTTATATAATATATTTTAATAAATAATATTTCAAATTTCAATTTATGTGATAGTATTTAGAAAATAATTTATTCTATTCACGGGATAGGTCCGCTGTGATTGAAAATGGGTGAGCTACATATGAGTAGGAATTTAACTTCAAATTTTGATAACTCAATATCCCATTTCAAATTTGAAACTTGAGGGTACTTTTCAATATAGGAAATTACTTAAAAATATTGTCTTTCAAAAATCAGTTTTGTCCAATAAAAATGAAATATGGTCAGAGAATACTAAGTAGCCAGTAAAATGTACGTGAATAAATTTTTACGTACAACTACTTAGCTAACTTATGACTTTTTCCAAATATATTTGGGAAACTTACCTAATTTTACTAATTTAGGAGTTAATTATTTAGTTACACTATAGCTTGCCATATTAGGTATTTTATGGTAATTTTGTCTGTCCAGATACATTTAAATACGTTTAAATACATGTAATTTAAATATATTATATCCGAGTAGATTCATATTTATCTGAGATGCATAACAAATTATCTCATCCGCCACTCTCACATGTATCTAGTAGCTCCGATAAATGCAAATTATGTCAGTTACATACATATACCTAGTGTGCATTTAGTATAATTCACATATACTTAAAATACATATAAATCTTACTCGTCTACCTTTTTATTTTAGTGTATTTAGTAATAAAAAAATTTAGTAGTAAAATACGAATTATATTTTAAAAACATAAATAATAATAATAAATATGATAGTGAGTTACGCGTAACTTTATAATTTTTCAAATATCTACACGCACGTTTCCATTACCATCTAGTAGTAGTATATAGGATCCCCCCACTAATTACAGTACAATGCAATTAGCCACAAAAGGAAAAAATAGAGATTGCAAATTTTATCAATCCCTAAATTTATATTCTCTCTCTTTATAGAACAGGTGTCAAATTTATTAATGTCACATAAATTTAGATGAATTAGAAAGTACTAATTCAAATCAGCGAGCTTTGAACCCAAATCACATACTAGACCATGATATCCATGGGATTCTCACTTCCTCCTCCTTCCGATAATAAACTAATTACAACCAATAAAAACCAATATAACTATCGTACCAATTTAGCCAATGTTTGTTGTAATAATAATAATGTTAATGCAGTTGTGGATCAATTAGTGACACTGCCTGAGGGTCTCAAACATGTTGCAGTGATCATGGATGGTCATAGAAGGTGGCAAAACACAAAGGCTTGACCGTAAAGCAAGGTCACCGCGCTGGTGGAGAGAAAATTCAAGTCCTCACCCGCCTTTGTAGCCAGTGGGGAGTCAAAGTTCTGACCATTTTTGCATTCTCTACGGAAAATTGGGTTCGCCTCGAAGTAAGTCATTGTATTTCTTCCGTCCAAATTTACATTTGAATTTCGAGGGTAAAATAGTATAACTTTCATTGTGATTTTCGGGAATTTTTAACTTTTTAAAATAAAATTTACATATTTGAAAACTATGTAAAAAAACTACTTTAAGTCTAACATAATTTATAAGAGTCCGGAACCTAAAGAGTGAAAAATGTTAACAAAATTTCAAAACGGTATATGAAATTTCTTTTTAACCAAAACGGTAAAATCGCTCATGAAGTAGCGATTTTATCTGCTTGAAAAAGTAAAATCACTGCAATAGCAGCGATTTGTTAAATTTGATTTTTTATTTTAAAAAAAAAATTAAACAAAATCGCTCCCAAAGGAGCAATTTCCAAACTAATTTTTTTTTTTAATATGTCGCTGCTGAGGCAGCGACTTAAGTTTAATTTCTTTTTTTTTTTGCTTTTTTTTTAAAAAAAAATCAAATCGCAGCGGTTTTTAATTAATTTTTTTTCTTTTTTTTCTAAATTAAATTGCTAAAATAGATTTTAATTTAAAATCGCTGTCTTGGCAGTAATTTAATTTAAAAAATAAATAAAAATTTTATTTAAAAACCGCTGTGATTTGATTTTTTTTTTAAAAAAAATATTTAAACTTAAAAAAAAATTAAACTCAAGTGGCTGCCTCAGCAGCGACATAATCAAAACAAAATATATATATATATATATATGTATATATATATATATATGTATGTATAAAATCGCTCCTTCGGGAGCGATTTTGTTTAATTTTTCTTTTTTTTTTAAAAAAAAAAGTCAAATTTAACAAATTGCTCTTATAGCAGCTATTTTATTTTTTTCGATAGATAAAATTTCTATTTAGTGAGCGATTTTCCGTTTTAGTTAAAAAAATAAAATCATATACCATTTTAGAATTTTTATTGACATTTTTCATCCTTTAGGCTCCGAACTCTAATTTATAATTCAAGATGTTCATGAAAAATTCCCATCAAATAAAGACTTATTTGAATTTCAAATTTAAAATTAATTGACTCATAAATTGGGGACGGAGGGAATAACTTTTATGATGATCTATTAAGCATGTTAAATACATTATCAAGAAAGTAAATTAAATTAACAACAACAATTAAATATTTAGTACTTTTTCCGTTTCAAAAATAATGATCTTATTTTTTTTTAGTCTGTTTAAAAAATAATGACTCATTTCCTTTTTTGGCAACACTTTAAATTAAACTTTCACGTAATATATTTAATATCACGATATTTTGATACATTTGACAAAACTTTAATTAGAACCACAAGACTTGTGAATACCATCGACCCAAGTAACCTTAGCCAAATTAACGACTGCAGTATCGTTCTTAAGCAATATATATATATATAATATATATATATATATATATATATATATATATATATATATATATATATTATATATATATATATATATATATATATAATTACATATGACTTATTTAATTTCTAATACATTAATGTTTTGTCTTATTTGTTAATAACGTAACTCTTTTAACTTGAGTGCCCCAGGAGGAGGTTGACTTTCTTATGAAGTTGTTTTTAGAGCTAATAGGCTCACAAGAAAATTTGGATGAGTGGACAAGGTATTATTCTACATATTATCTATACGTTGATAAATAAAAATAGATATTTATCGTGATATTTGATATTCATTTTAAAATTTAACTTACTCGAATCAAATTATATTATGTGAATACTAGGGATGGTAGGCGAGTATCATTTATTGGGGATAAATCAATCTTTTCCAAGTCTTTACAGGAAGCTCTTGCTGTAATGGAGGAGAGAACAAAATTTAATTCCGGACTTCATGTAATAATAGCTATCAATTACAGTGGACGACAAGATATATTACAAGCAACCAAAAGCATTGCTGTTAAAGTAAAAAATGGAGATTTAACTGTAAAAGACATTGATCAGAGCTTATTTGAACAAGAACTGGAAACTCATTGTACCGAATTTCCTGAACCAGATTTGTTAATTAGAACAAGTGGAGAGAAAAGAGTTAGCAATTTCATGTTATGGCAATTAGCTTATACTGAACTCTATTTCGCGAATAAGTTATTTCCCGACATGGAAGAAGCTGATTTTATCGAGGCTTTAACTTCGTTTAAGTCAAGATAGAGACGTTATGGTGGACAAAAAAAACTTATAATAAGCTAGTTTATGTACGAAGTTCCATTGAAATCTTGATTAAATTTTAATTGTCTGTTGCAATCCTTCCTATCGAACACCATATATGTAATTAATATTTTCATATCTTCAAAGTCATATGCTTTCAAATACGTCACCACCTTTATCATTTAGTTGGTTCTAGTTAGTCGATAATTGATTTTACAATTAGAAATACAATTTATACAATTCTATTGTATAAAGCGAGAGTCGAGCGACAGGAATAAGCGAGCGAGAGAGGGAAAGTGACAAACGAGAATACGAGGGAGAGAGGACTAACAAATAGTTTGTTATGGAACACAAATAAATCAAAGGATAACTACTATTTTTATTTTATATTATTAGTTTGTCATTATATATACCATTCTTCCTATATTATAATATGTTAAATTAAATTATAAAATTGAGGCAAAAAGTATTAGTATATTTATTAATTAAGTATCAATAACAATATCACATATTAATGGAATTAGTATTAAATCATAACATGCAAAATTGTTAGATAAACTTGTCCTTTTAGCAAATTCCAAAATTTATTTTAGATGAGGGAAGTTCACTTTCCCAAGTCAAATGTCAATTTATTAGTCAGTACTCATCTCATTATTCAAAGATTCAGTGAATTTTATTACAATAAAAAGATTTGACAAACAAATAAGAAACTCTTTGGTCTTCTCCTTTCTCTTAAAGGGAGAGCCGTTTACCTATACAAGTCTATATTTGTCTGACACTTAAAGTCATTGGCCATACTTTGACGCAAGGGATGGTATCCTGTTTGATTGGTAAATCTAGAACCTTTTTATTATTATTATAGTCGTGATATTCAGATCAATTTAATAAATATGATGATTAATTTCACAAGATATGTTACCTTCCATCAACATTAAGTACCAAGTAAGATTTGCTAAGAAAGTGTCTTTTCCCTTCCCATGATATTTTTTTTTTAAAATACAAGTTATATGCACTGATTGAGTCAAATTAACTAAAGTCTAAACAGCCATGTCACTTGTAAAATAATCCATGTAAATATCTATAATATACTATACTTGTTGATAAGCCCATGAAAATATATCTAATATGATATAATAGGTTAAACTACACTGATAATGTTGTAAAAGAATTTGTACACTACCAGTGTGTACAACTTTAATCCCCTTTGGTACCCCACACAAGAAATAATGAACTCATTATAAATAGCAGAATCAAATGTCACTCTGTATTATCCGCTTCTCCACATATCACCTAACCTTCTCAACCCCTAAATGGAGCTTCAAACTAGCTTTGTTCATTCAAGCTGTCTCTTTTTTCTCTCAGTCCATACTATCCTCTTCATGTTCATATACTTATCTTTTCCACAGTGTGCTTCAGCAGGCATACTTGGGAATCAAACAGACAAACTTGCATTACTTGATCTTAAGTCCCAAATAACTGAAGATCCACAAGGACTCATGGATTCTTGGAATGCTACTCTCAATGTCTGCCAATGGCCTGGTGTTACATGTGGCCATAAACATCAAAGGGTCATTTCTTTAGATCTCAAAGACCATAGATTGGCTGGCACTATATCACCTAGCATTGGCAATCTTTCATTTCTTCGAATTCTTGACATCTCGGATAACTCCTTTCATGGTGTAATCCCTCCAGATCTTGGCCAATTGATCAGACTTCAAACCATGAACTTAAGCTTCAACTTCTTGAGAGGTGAAATCCCTTTTACCCTGTCTCGCTGCGTTAATGTTGTTAACCTAATTCTAGACCATAATATCCTTCAAGGACACATTCCTACTGAACTCGGTTCATTGACAAAGCTAGAAATGTTGTACCTCAAGAACAACAATCTCACAGGAAATGTTCCGAATTCTGTCGGAAATCTTACATCTCTAAGAGAGTTTTACATTTCCTACAATGACTTGGAAGGTGAATTACCTGAAACAATGACCAATATGAGAAGCTTGATTGAGTTAGGTGTTTCAGTGAACTCTCTGACCGGAGAATTCCCACCTGCACTCTACAATCTTTCATCTCTTAAACTTATAAGCTTGTCATTTAACAAGTTCAGAGGCAGACTTAGAACAGATTTTGGCCTTGCCTTCCCAAATCTTCAGAGGCTGTATTTGGCCAACAATTACTTCACTGGTTCAATACCAGCTTCATTGTCCAACTGTTCGGATCTTCTGCGGCTTGATATTCCTATAAACAATTTCACAGGAAATATACCGTTGAGTTTTGGAAACCTCAAGAATCTCTTATGGCTTAATGTTCTCGATAACCAACTTGGAAGTGGTGCACCTGATGATCTAAATTTCATAAATTCTTTAACCAATTGCAAAATGCTTGAGTTCCTGGACATTGCAAACAACAAATTTGGAGGTATGTTGCCTTACTCTATAACTAATCTCTCGACAACTTTGACAAAGCTACTGATTGGATACAACAGGATAAGTGGAACCATACCTAGAGAGATCTCCAACCTTGTCAACTTGGATATGCTTGGCATCCAAGGAACACTTATCTATGGTAGCATTCCTGATTCTATTGGAATGTTATCGAACTTGAAAAATCTGCACATGGAATCGAATCAGTTGACAGGAAATATCCCGTCTTCCTTAGGAAACATTAGAGGATTGCTGTACATTTATTTGCAAGATAATAGCTTAGAGGGAACCATACCTTCAAGTTTAGGAAATTGTACATCTCTCCAAACCTTAGACATCGCTCAGAATAAACTCAGTGGTAGTATACCCAAGCAAGTCGTTGCACTCTCCTCCCTTTCGGTACTCCTTAATATGTCTTACAACTCTTTGAGTGGTCCCTTGCCTGTTGAAATAGGTAACCTGACCAATCTTGCTGCCCTTGATATATCGAACAACAAACTGTCTGGTGAAATTCCACACTCACTAGAGAGTTGTTCATCCCTTGAAATACTCTACCTGCAAGGAAACTTCTTTGAAGGAACAATTCCTCCTCTGGATGATTTGAAAAACATTCAGTATCTTGATCTTTCACGTAATAACTTGTCAGGCAACATTCTTAGGAGTATCTACAAGCATGTTTCATTACAGAACCTCAACTTGTCGTTTAACCACCTTGATGGAGAGGTGCCAGTTCAAGGTGTTTTTGCTGATGCAAGTAGAATTCAAGTAATGGGAAATATGAATCTTTGTGGGGGAATTGAAGAGCTGCATTTGCATCCATGTCTCAAGCATGCAAATAAAAGACCTACGAAGCACATTGCTCTCATTTTGTTGCTGGCACTGGGTACAGTGCTGCATGTTTAACTTTGTTGCTGCTAGTTTCATATTGCTGCGTGAAAAAGGGAAAGCATAGGCCTAGAACAGCATCTTCATTCAGGAAAGGATACACCCAAGTTTCCTATGAAGATCTCTTAAATGCAACGGGTGGGTTCTCTTCAAATAACTTGATAGGATCAGGAAGCTTTGGCTCCGTTTACAGAGGAAATCTTTCTCCAGAAGGAACAATTATTGCAGTAAAGGTACTAAAACTTGAAAAAAAGGGTGCTTCGAAAAGCTTTTTGGCTGAATGTGAAGCCTTGAGGAACATAAGGCACCGGAACCTGCTGAAGATCTCAACTGTTTGCTCAAGTGTTGATTTTGATGGCAATGATTTCAAAGCTCTCATTTATCCATTTATGGAAAATGGGAGCCTAGACGAGTGGTTGCACCCGAAGGAGGGACAGATGCTGCAGAAGAGATTGAGTATCTTACACAGACTAAACATCACAATAGATGTGGCTTCAGCATTGCATTATCTTCACAGTCAATGTCATACATCTATAGTTCACTGTGATCTTAAGCCAAGCAACATTCTACTGGATAATGATCTGACTGCTCTTGTTAGCGACTTTGGTTTGGCAAAGTTCCTGTCTGACGCGGGTCAAAATGCTGATGTAAATCAGTTCAGCTCAAGTGGGATTAAAGGCACAGTAGGTTATGCTGCTCCAGGTAAATATTATAGTGGAGATATTAGTCTAAATATTGTCTAAATTCTGAACCCCATTTTTTCTCCATAAGACCATAACATATTAACAATTTAAGCAATTACAACTTCATTGAGAGACTCCGGATGCTCCTTGTCCTAAGCTCCAGGCATCCGTTAACTTTGCAGATCACTACCTCCTGATTTTGCGCTATTGATTCTTACAACCAGAGGCGGATGCAGCCTTAGTTTAATGGATTCAACCAAATTTAGTAGTATCGACACTGAATATGGATGTATAAGCAAAAAAAAAACTAGTTAAATTTCAAAATAAATATTATATTGTGAACCCATAATTTCACAAGTACAATGAGTTCAGTTCTAAGAATTTTAGACGTTGAATCCATCAAATTTAAATCCTGGATGTCTCTTCTCTCATATAATTCCTGACTAGTCATAGTTTTTCTAAGGACCTTAATAAGAGGTTTCAGCTTTCTGGGGTATTTACATAACTAGTAATTCTCATTTGGAAAATCGATACAAGTGATCTGTGTTGCTTAGGAAGTTTCTGACAAATGCTTAGGATCCCTAATATTACTATGAAACACCTTCTTTGACACATCAAATTTTTCAGAATATGGCATGGGTGGCCAGGTATCAAGTCAAGGAGATGTCTATAGCTTTGGGATTCTTCTATTAGAGATTTTCACTGGACGAAGACCAACCAGTGAACTATTTGAGGACAATGAAACTCTTCACAGTTTTGTTAAGCAGGCATTGCCCCG
This sequence comes from Solanum habrochaites, assembly GCA_027704765.1. Classification (NCBI taxonomy): domain Eukaryota; kingdom Viridiplantae; phylum Streptophyta; class Magnoliopsida; order Solanales; family Solanaceae; genus Solanum; species Solanum habrochaites. The sequence continues at coordinate 49,596,220 of JAKWJA010002494.1, read as the reverse complement.
TCAAGTGATGGATGTTGTGGATCAATCTACTTTCTACGAGACAGAGCCAGGGGATCTGATGGATATATTCAGCTGCAGAAGTGACTTTACAGATGAATTTGTTGAATGCTTAGTTTCTATTCTTACTGCTGGAGTTGCTTGTTCAGAGGAGACTCCACAAGCCAGAATAAGCATGGGTCAACTTATTTTCGATCTCATTTCCATCAGAAACAAATTGAACAGAATTTTAGTTCATTCAGAGAAAGTGAAGATCTCAAGAAAAGGTGAATCATAATATAGTTAGGTTTTGTAACTGGACTTATCTGACCACATCTTCCACATGAATAGAAACCTGTCCAGGGTAGAGACACAATTCACCTATGCTAATAGCTTTACCTTCATTGGTACTTTTCTTTTCTTGTTTCTCTTTGCGTCAACATGAATGTCATGTTACTCAGTAAAGTTAAGAATTACCCATGTTTGACGTTTTCTTTGTATTAAGCTAAATAAAAAAATAACCTTGATGGCTTTATATTACAGTTGCTATATTGGTGTCTCTAGTCTACATGATGTTTTATCTACATGCTAATTAACAACATCTGCAATCATCAGCATGTCCTACCTGATCTATTAGTTCCATAGGAGCACAATATATATAAAGTAACATCCTCTCTCTATAGCACTATGAAGTGAATTTTAACACTCACCAGTAGTCCTTACATGAGCAGTTCCCCTCTTTAAAATGATGGAAACGGTAGCGATCCCTCAATATTATTTCTCGATCATACAGCTTGGAGAGAAGCTTGGCAACAGCGTGGCAGTCCGCACAAACACGTAAATTCTTCACAATACGAATTGGTTGAGATGGAGCCACACTGATAAGTCCAAATGCCATGGCTAGCTTTTCACTGTGAAGATTTAGCGCTTGCTCCTGCATATCTTCTTCTTCAACAAGTTGCAATATCTGGGACTTGTTGGAAACATATCCTACATGCTTCAGTCTAGCTGCAATCTCATCCAATTTTGCATAGATTTTCTGCGATTGAGGGTGAGTATTATCTCCCACTAGAAACTCATGAACAATACTGTGGACTTCAATTGAGCTACAACCTGGTTCTTTCTTCAATCCACATTCTCTCATACGCTTCCTTAACATGGAAACCTCGTCCCATTTCCCTGATTTCGCATATATATTGGATAGAAGTACATATGCACCATGATTTTCAGGTTCCAACTCGACTAAACGATTACAAGCTTGTTCAGCTAGTTCAAGATTGCCGTGTAATCTACATGCCCCAAGAAGAGCACCCCAAACTGATGGACCAGGGGTTACTGGCATATTATTTATCAGTTTTTCAGCTACTTCCAGTTCACCTGCACGGCCAAGTATATCAACTAAGCAAGCGTAATGTTTTACCCCTGGCACAATCCCATAAACGTTCTCCATTTGGTTAAAGATTGCCCGCCCCTCCTCCACCAACCCTGAGTGGCTGCAAGCACATAATACGTTTATGAGTGTAACGGAATTAGGCTTGACCTTGTGTTCTTGCATTTTCAAGAACAAACTTATTGCTTCCTTCCCACGCCCATGCATTGCTAAGCCAGCAATCATAGCACTCCATACAAACACATCTCTAATGTTGACAGAACCAAACATCTCAAGTGCTTTTTCCACATCCCCACATTTAGAATACATGTCAATCAATGCTGTAGTGAGGTGACAATTAAGCTTTATTCCTTGCTTCTTTATGTACACATGGATCCACCCACCTAAATCAATTGCACCCAACTGAGCACACGCAGATAGCGCGCAGACAAGTGTTACCTCATCAGGTTCTGCCTTCTTGATGAGCTGCAACTCATTGAAAACAGACAAAGCCTCCTTCGGTTTACCACTCTGCTCATACGCTGAGATAAGAGCATTCCATGCAACAATATCTTGGTTAGGCATAGTATTCAGAATACTTCTTGCTGCATTAAAGTTTCCTGCCCTTGCATACCCAACAAGCATAGTTGTCCAAGAAACAATATCCTTCTCCCCCATCTTGCGAAACAATCTCTCAGCATCCTCAATGCACCCACATTTCATATACATATCAAGAATCGCGTTATCTAAAATTAAGCTCTCTCTGATCCCATTCCTCTTGATAAATGCGTGCACCCATCTACCGAACTCCAAATCCAACTTCTTAGCACAAGCAGACAAAACCGCCATCATTGTAACATCGTTAGGCCTCACATTCTCCTCCCCCATCCTATGAAACATCTTCAACGCCTCATCTGCATAACCCCCTTCAGCAAAACCCAATATCATTGTATTCCAAGAAACAACATCCCTTGTCTGCATATTCTCAAAAATCAAGTATGCCTCATCCAAACATCCACAATCAGCATAAAAATGAATTAAAGAATTAAGAACAAATATATCAAGACCAACGTCCCTCCCTTTAACTACCATCCCATGAAGTCCTCTCCCGAATCGTAAAGCTTTCATCTTGGCAGATGCTTTGAACACAAATGGGTAAGTAAATTTACTGGGAAATTCACGACCCTCACAAAGCATATTAACAAACATCAAGATACTTTGAATTGGGTCGTGGCTAGAAGAATAGGCTCGAATAAGCGCATTCCAAGAGAAGAGATTTGGTTGAGGAATTTCATCAAACACTTTGTGGGCATAATCAAGACTTGAGAAATGCGATAGAGAAGAGGCTTCTATGAGTTTGCTAGCTGAAAATGGGTCGAAGAAAAGGCCAATACGGAGCATGTAAGCATGAATTTGTTTGAGCTGATTAATGCTCTGGGATTTATCGATCAGTAAAACTAGCGGGTGATTTTCGAAATACCGGTCGTTGATGACAGTTTTGGAAATCGGGTTCGGTTTTGGAAAGTGTTGGTGACGTGGAAGGGGGAGAACCTGGGTGTATGGTGTCGCCATAATCTCCTCGTCACTGATGAAATCTAATACAGTAATAGTAGATATACTCTCCTTCAAATTTGTTTGTATTTTCACCTTATTCTTTAATTTATTGTATGAAAAGTTAAAATTAAAAAATTATCACTGCATAAAAATAAAGACATTAATACAAAGCTAGTTTTGTTTCTTCACTTGGAATGAGTTTTTTTTATACTTTATTTGTTTATTTTTATTTATCATATGTATAAATTTTGATCAATATTTTAAGGTGTTCTATTTTATTATAGTATTACTATGATTACAATTTATAATATATTTTATATCATTTTTTAAAAATATGTAAAATTAACTCTTGTAAAACGTAATATGACGAGCAATAGAAAAGGAAAGAAGTAAGAAACAAACCAACAAATGGGAATGCTTCCCTCCAAATAGAGATCTACGCGGTGTGAATCCAAAATATCTGGCTCCGGTGAAAAAAAAAATATTGTGAGGCTGCTTTGAAGTTTGAGTCTGTCGCTCGTAGGGGTGTGCATCGGTCAGTTCGGTTCGATTTTACATATAATCGATTCGATTTATCGGTTTTAAAATATGCTAACCCAATAACAAACCAATAAGAAATTTTTTATCGATTTATCGATTTTTGATGTTATCGGTTCAGTTTCGGTTAACCCAATTAGAAAATGTCGATCAAATAATATATAATAGTACGTATGTTATAATTACATATTACCAATTTATCGTCAAAACATAATAAAAAAACTTTGAATGTTGATCAAATTACTATCATTCACAAACTTGCAAAAGCTATCGCCTACAATTACGAACTAGAATTAAAACTAAAATAAAATATTTCAATGAGACAATCTTGAACAGTTGTTTGATACACCAGATAATCAACGAAGTTCTCACAAATTACTAACCAAAAAATCACATAGCCTGAATAGCTAATATTGAATCTATTTATGTATTAAATTATGTATATTTAATATTGATGAAGGGTAAAGTAGTAAATAGCTATATCTTATTGGGTTATCGGTTTACCCAATAACCCAATAGGAAAAACTGAAACCGACCCAATATTCCAATAATTATTTTTTCTAAACCCATTAAAAACCCAATAACCCAATAACATTTTATCGATTCGATTTATTGGTCGGTTCGATTTTTGCACACCCCTAGTCGCTAGCATAGCCTAATTAATCCTTTTTACTCTTCCAAAATTGTTTTTTGGGGAAAAAAAAAGGGAGGGAGAGGTCCATATTCTAATTTCACTTTCATTTCTGAAAATCATCAACGTCCACAATTTGAAGATATTATTTTACAGAACTCCTGGAAAACTTATTTTAGTATTATTGTTATGGTTCCCGAAAACTTGTTCGTGGAGAAGTTCTTATTTTCTCTGTCTTAACATATGTACTACTACATTTATCAAATGTTTTAACAGTTTGGCTATGTTTGGACTCTATTTTTCTCTCTAGTCGCTGTGTTCATTTGTGTTGTTACCTCAGTGAAAGACAGAAGAAAATTGAAAAATCTGGGAAAAAATAAAACGAATAAATAAAAATAGCAACGATGTAATATGTCATCAATCAAAATAACGTTGGAACTTGAAAGACAAGCCTGGAAAAATTGAAAGAAATGAACAAAAACACAAAAGGAAAAAAAAGAAGAAGAGGACGAAGTAGAAGAAGGGAGAGGGAGAAATATAGACAATTTGGCCGTGTACTGTCTCCCCCGTTGTTAATCAATCAGCGAACTGAAATCCAAATACACAGAAGAAAATAATTTCGGAGAGTGAATACCTACTAATGTTTTAAACCTCGTCAACTTGAATGTTTAAGACAGGTAAGAATTCACTGACCGGGCAGCCGCATTTCAGCGTCAATTCAAAGGCTCTTAAAGATACCAAGTGTTTAGAGGATACCATTTTCAGATGGCAACTTCTGCTTAAGCTAGCTGGTAATTGACCCAAATCTTGTACATGTACCAGAACAGCAGTTGAAGCCCTGGATTGCTCAAATACAAGAAGGCCAGAAGCAAAATGCTGAAGAGTTGATCTACCTATGGCTCTCACTTTGGTTATCATTTGCTGCATTGAGCTAGGAAGGTGAAGAATACAAAAACACACCACACATATAGGCAATACATTAACCAGTGGTCTTTCTCCAGAAAACATGATCAGCTCAGGTCATGTTGAATTCATATACTAAGGTATTACACTCAGTCAAGATGAAACATTTGTTTGCAAGTTTTGGTACAAAAACTGGCACTATGGAGGGATTTCATGCCAATAGCTAGGACAGTTGGTTGCACATAAACGAGGGTTAAATCAATCAATTTTTGTGCCTAAACTTGTTTAGATCGGCTTTTAAAGAAAGTAAACAACTAGAATCACATTGCCATGTAGACTTTGTTCTTCAGTGGATGATCATAGAACACTTGGGCACTCATTTAGATTAAAAAAAAATTGAAAGAAAATCAAGTGCCGACTTAAAGAGTACTACTAGCACAAGTCAGCAGCCGACATAGGCAGTGGCCTGATACTCATTCCTAATCGAGTTTTCTATAGTCATTGGTTCGCTTCTTTTTTATTTTTGTACGATGGTTAGGAATAAGTGTGGGGTCGTTCCAACCCTCTTTGGTTGAAGAATTGTGCACAAAGGAATAAATGCTTTATGTGGTCTAGGTAATAGGTTGATCAAAAGGAAACAATGTTGTCTCCTCTTCCGCTGCCCCTTTTGCTAAGTCAAAGAATGAGGGGAGAGTTGGTACAAAAAGTTCAAATTAACAAGGTACTCGCATGAAAGGGATGTTGATGAGGCTGCTCTGCAAAGAAACTTCCCCCTCATCCACCAAACAATACATGCTATGTGGTGGTTTCAGGTGGTTCCAGCAAATATTGGTATTGTCTTGGGAATTGTATGCCAACTCACAGTACAGGGTATTACCATCATGGTGACAGTGAAAGACACTTCTCTTGGGGTGAACAAGACATCCTTGTGTTCACTCCTTGGCTGTTACGTAAGTGACTTCGTTTTGCAAGAACCCCTCAGGATCAGAATCAGACAAAGATTTGAGTTAGTTCAGCTCTACTGATATTATGGGAACCACAGGACATGCAGCTGATACGCACTATGAGTCAGTTCAGCTCTACTGATATGTAGGAAACCAAAGGACATGCAGCTCCAGGTACACAACTTCTCAAGGGAAAAAAAATGTAAGAAAAAGAGCTCAATGGTTTCTGCTTTGTTTATTTCCCTCCAAATTCAGTAATTCATTCTAGTGCATGAAATCAAACTGATAATTTTCCAAATCTCTGGAGTATGAGACACCAAAACTATGGGATGTTTAAGGCACATTTCATTTTACTGGGTTTGTTTACAGGAAAGAGACCATCTGTTGAACCATTTCAAGACGATCTGATACTCAAGATGGCATTACATGATCAGCTAACGCAGATTTGGGATGCATACAAGCTACTCGACTAAATCCAGGGACAGAATTTTCTGGTCCAAATTGAATAGACTTTACTAGAACTGAAAGTCTATCCCGTTTGGACCAGGAAATTCCATCCCTGAAAGTTGTGCCATACATAGAAGACTTCCCCTAGTAGATTTTGGGTGGGTTATTTGACCCGGCCATTTGACACCTCTACTAAAAGTCTTCCATGTATGGTACAACTTTCAGGGATAAAATGAATATTCCAATTTCATACATACAGTTAGGAATACCGGCAGTATGAGTGATGTTTCTTGGAACTATAAGAAGTTATAAGGGTTTGCCCTACTGGTGAAGATTGAAGAGAGAACAGAGCCTGAAATAAATTATTTAGAACTTTTGCTTCAAGCAAATGTAACTGACATATCTCTTTGCTCGCGTTTTCTTATCACCTTTTTCTTCCTTTTAAGTGCAGTGGTCTATAAATTGCCCTTCTTCAGTGACAGATATAGTTTATGCAGACCACCTTTATACACTTCAAAAGGACAACTTAGAAATAGAAGCCAGCCAATAGACATGAAGGAACTCTTCATTTACAAGTGCAATGTAGCTCCCTAACAGATAAATTAAAGGGACACACTCACAGAGTAAATGAAGTACTATTCAAACTCTTATCTCTGCCAAAAGAGATGGTTACTCATCAATTCTGCACAGTTTAGACACTGGAGCACTTCATCTCATAGTATAGTTCTCCCTAGGAATGAAATGAAAATGTTTCCCAAAAGCACTTGATCGAATTGCGCACAAGGAACCCTATGAATCAAAATCAATCAACTACACCTCAAACTCAAACATTGTTGGGATTGGCTCTATAAATCCTCTATATCTATTAAACCTCTATTCAAGTTCATTATATCCAAATTACAATTGAAAATAATTATCTTTTTAAGTTAATTATCAAGTGATTAAACCAAACTTTTTCATTGAACATACACTCATACAACCATAAGAAAGCTTCATATTAACCAGAAGTTACAGCAGAGTCTGCAGAATACATCATGAAAAGAGAAACAGAACAAAGAGTACATATAGTTATAGGACATGCACCTCACATATAACTACGGCCTGCTATCATAATCAACAACTTCAGAATCGGTAACAGACCGCGAGTGCTGAACAATGGATCGACCAATTGAATTAATCCATTCCTCTTTCTCCTTCTCAGTATCGGCGATGAAAAACATAGTATCACGCCTTGTGGAGAGCTCAAAGGCGAAAGGCTTATTGATTACATCCTCAGCTCCTTTAACAGTGAGGCATTCAGCAACAGAGACAACTCCACGCGGAACGGCGGCGGATGTGACGGACGAAGGGTCTTTGAACCAGAGAAGCTTGCCTTGTTTAAGAATGAACCATCGACGGCGCCAGGTCTTGATATACTCTCCTTGCTTCGTGAGCCATCCGTCTCGCTCAGGGTTTGACCAAAATTCGATTTCCTCGTAGTCTGAGGGGTTAGGGTTTGCGCCGGTCACTGATCGGAATAGACTCTCCATTTTAGTTGGCTCTTGGGCTTCGAATTGGACGGAATACTGTGATTTGTATCTTTGTATTTATCGCTGGCGAAACGACGGAGTAGAGATCGTTGTGCTTCGCTGTCACTGCTAATAAAAAAAAAATTCCTCATTTATGAGGCGAATCTCTTACAAATATAGGCTATACTAATGAAATTAATTATAATTTATCATATTTTATGGGACACATTTCAAAATTGAAAGAGATATAAATTTTAATTAGTATTTGAAATATAATTTTAATTATATTAGTATATGCAAAATTATAACTTCATAATTTTTTTTCATATAGTTTTTTGAAGGGTAAATTTTAGTATTAAAATATTAAATTTATCTAATTTAACTTAATTTTAAAATTTTAATTAAATTGAATCAATAAAAAATATCATACATAATTTAAGATGAAGAGACGAGTACTCAACTCCTTATCACAACAATATAAATGATGGTATAATGGGTTTCAAAGCTCAACCAACTCAGCTATCTATTCAATTAAGGCAAATATAATATAAGCAAAGGAAGACAAGCAATAATGTTACATTTTTCATTTTCTTTACAGAGTAAAAAGGCTTATACAATTGATGTACATTTGTAGACAGAGTCGGACTTCCCATTTCAGTGATAGATTGCTCAAATACGTCTTGATTGTATTTTAACTCTCTTTTTGCTCTTTTGTTCTGTCATCAATTACTTGAGTTTCTTTGTAATTTCAGCAATATATTTACCCTGATGAAAGGCTTGTTGAAGTTCCAGTTCTGTGGGCTGACGAGAACCATCTGCAGCATAAGTTCCAGCTCCATAGGAAGATCCACCTTTTACCTCATCCATCTCAAACATTCCTTTACCAAAAGTATATCCAAGAGGAACAAATATCATGCCATGATGTGCCAATTGAGTTACAGCTGTTAGTCTGCAATCAACAAGAAGTCGTATCAATGAAAGAGAGGATACAAATATATACGAAACAAAATAGTGACAACGTATAGTATTCTCCAAATGATACAACAATCCATGAGAAACTTGATGTATCTGTTTACGTTGCGTTTGGGTTTATCAGCCTAAATGCTGAATTTGAACTGTTAGTCTTACAATGATAGAAGAATATTGCATAAATCATCCCAAAATAAGAAAAGACAACTATCGCATGTTCTTTCCAGGAGCATTAATCAATCTGGAAATATACATTTGAATCAAAAATCACTCTCAAGACTATAATAACAAGATCTTAAACGCAACTTATTCAGTTTCATGAAGTATGTGTCCTGCTCGGGAAACGTGAGTAATTGATTTCTTATGTTTTTATTTGTGGTCATGGTTTTTATGCAATATCAAGATCATAATGAATAAGGGGATGGTAAAGCAAACTATGTTTTTGGGAGTAGAAGGAAAGTTGATGGTACAGCATACTTCTTGTAATATCAAAAATTATTTGATGTGTCAGAGTGAGTCCTTTAAGTATTGGAACTTATTCGATGAAATAATAGCAAAGCGATGAACTTTCCCCACTATGGTTGATTAACACAAGTATAGGCTTCAATCCACTTGCCACTAGAAAAAAAATTCAAATTACTTCTATGGATCTTGTCAAGTGCTAATCCTCAGACGGTTTATACAGCTACTGATGAAAGAGCTCTAACTTCATACGTATACCTAGTTGAAGTAGTTAGGTAACTAGAAATTATTCAGTCCCTTATACTACAGTCCAAGTCTAGCAAGATAGTAGTCCTAAAACCTCAATACAATGCAAGTCAAGAATCTTTACTGATGATCAATTAATATATGCGAATGGGATAAGAGCACAGATCAAACAAAGCAGAGAACAGATAATGAAGTACTCACGCACTAAGCTCTTGGCCACCTCCATGAAAACCAGTACTCCAAAAGATTCCAGCAGGTTTACCAGCTAATGCTTGAGTTGCCCATATCTCATCGGAGGCATCAAAAAAGGCTTTGAATTGGGCAGCCATCACACCAAAACGAGAAGGGAAACCAAAGATGAAACCATCAGCTTCCAAGAGCTGCTCAGGTGTGATCTCAGGCACATCATCAGGCTTTTTAGGAGCCTTCATCTTCTCCAATATCCTCTCAGGAAGTGTCTCCGGAACCTACATGTCCACGGAAATTCATGGAACTAGTAATGTATAGAATTTTTAACCTTTATCAACTTAATTAAAAGTCGATTATAGCACGCAGCAGAGCCAAGAACTCTAACATAGAAATTCCATAAAATGCAAGACCTCGACACACCTAAGATTCAAACTTGCCACCTAAAGTATTTTTGAACCGCCTTTTCCACTCTAACAAAACCTCCTCTTCCTTGAATGGGATTCAAGACTTTTTATAAAAATAATAATAATCACCCAGTTTGCACATATTAACATTGAATCCCCTATTCTGACAACACCATTACAGAAATGGATTAATAACATTAAAAATAAGGTAAACAACCTACTACAACCCATAAACTATATCAATTATCTTTTTACACAATCGGTATCAGTATATAACTTAAATTCAAGTAAAAATTTAAAACCCATAAAGCTAAAGCAGAAACTTCTATGCTCATAAGGTCTACTCCTCCCGCCTCTCGGCAGGGAGGACTTCCCCTAAAAAGTCATATGCGGCGCGAATTTAAATTAATCGGACTTCAATATGGAAATCGAAGCCCGGAGTGATTACCTGCCAAAGTGTTGCTTCGACGCCCTCAACTGAATTGACTCCGCGTTGTATTTCTCGTGCCATAGTCTCTACATGGCCATAAAGTGAGTAATACCTGCCATTCAAATTATGAAAATTAAAAAATTGATTAACACAGAGAAGACAGATGCTATTGCAAGTTCATTCAGTTGGATAAAGAGGCGATCACTTACACAACGTAGACCTTAGTTGTTGTCATAATTTGATGATCAAATTAAACCCTCCCCAAAATAATTGACATAGAAATTAACTACAGCTTCTTCCGATCCCCCAAATTACTCACACACTTCAACACGCAAGTGATTTTGTTCATTTCTGCTTCCTCCCTCTTATTTTATTTATCAGATTCAAACAAATTTATTTTAATTATAAATTATAAATTTTTTAAATATTTTAAATTATTAATTATTATAACTCATGCCTCACCGAGTTATTTGGCTTTTAATTGTTAATATTTGCATTTTGGTAAAGTTGTACTTGTATGTATATATTTATATGAACTTTCGTAAATAATATTATAATATATAGACTTTATTTTAAAAATTAAAAAATTGATATGTTAATTTTCAATTAAATTTAACTATTTTATTTTAATTAAAAAAAATATCATATAAATTAAAATAGAACACTATATAACCTTCGAGGTATTCAAAAGTTTCAGCCACGTGGCAAGACCTTATCATTTTGTTTGGTAATTGTTAGGTGTCCGTGACGCGTTATGTTCATATTTAATTAGAACGGATAATTTTAGTATCTTTTTTTTTTTTTGTCTTACACTTCAAAAATATTTTTTAAATTATATTTTAGTAAATTTATATATTCTAATATAATTATATGTGTTTTAGGTTTTTAGCATGATTATAGGGGTTTTCTAACATAAACTTATACGATATTTATTATTCATGTAAATAGTATATTATTTGTATATCATCAAGAAGGTAAGCTGTATACAAATATGCATCTTTAGTTTTGGGTTTGCCGGCTGGCAATTTGTCCTTTTGCAAATTGTACAGGACTTATAAATATGGAGGTATTTTTTAATTAAAAATTAAAGTATTATTTATGATGGTACATACTAATACGTGTTAAATGATTAAAAAAATACTACCAAATAAAACACTTATTGATTGCATATAGGCTATTCGATTTGAGAGGAAGGATAGTTTTTCAAATCAAAATAGGAAGTATAACTCTAAAATATAAACTTGAATTAATCCCAATTATATATGGCATTTTATTTTATATTAGAAGCCATAATTCTCTACTTTAGGTATAAGTCAAGCAAATTATGACAATTGAATACTGGACTTGTATATTATACAAACTAAAATGAACTTAAAAGTATTAAACCATATCTAGCTAATTTGATATATTAGAATAAGCTAAGTATATGTATATAGGTATTTCTTTTCATATGTTAACGTGTCTTTAAAACGATGTATTTATTTAAGTTTATTTTAATGAAACTACAGGTTAATGAACTAATTTGTAATCTGTTGTATATTAGACACTGCAATTGTATTTTTTCATGAAATTTGTATTCATTTAAAAATTAACGTGTATTCACCTAAGAATCAGTATAAGTTAATTTTCTTTTCTTAAAAATTGTGAAAGACCTAAACAATTTAATTAATTTAAAATATTGATAATAACTTAAAGATGTTTTGGAATTGCTTTCCTATATTTCATACACATGATTTGTTTATTCCAACTATAATAAGAAAGAGTAGCCAACTGAAAATGCACACGAATAGGACAAACCAGTACTGGTAACTTTTATATAAACTCAAAATTAAACTAATTCGGGTAATTTTTAAAATAATTTTTAAGCCGCATGTTTAATTAAATTTAATATTTTTTTAATATAAAATACTAATATAAACATAAAAGTTGATGAAATTTTAATAAATTAGACCATAGCCACCTCCGCCATATATAAGGCTCCACGTCACCAGAAAAATCTCCCGATCCTCATCTTTCTCGCTATTGTTAAAAAATTTGTTAACTTCGTCGTCGTCCATGAATGATCATCAAAAAATTGTTAGCGATAATCTCCTATACATTGTTTTTACAATATTAATATATTTTAACCTATTGTATTATATAGTGTACCTTAATTTGATAGGTTAATAAAATATCTTTTGATACTTAATTATAGGTATTGAGTTTAAGCCATGCAATTAGGATCAATTTTATAAGGAAAATTTACTAGGTTTTACGCGAAAAAAAAATGCATGTTATGCACTAATTACTTAGGTGACTTAATATTGCTTAATCTAATAAAGAAATTAAACTAATTACTGAAATCAAACTATAAATTTTAAAACTTTTAGTTCCTCATTTAGGAATTTTTCTACTTTTAGTTCCTCATTTAGGAATTTTTCTAATTGTTTCTGTGAACGTATATCCGTTTACGTACAAGCACTAGTCTCCCTGCACCCTGCAAAACCTGACCACCTTTTCCATATATATTGAGCTTTAGGGCTCACATTTTTCACTCTTCTCTCACCATTTTTCTTAGCTCTCTCTTTTTCTTCGCAAAAAAACCAGAAGCAATGGCGGTGAAGGTAACAAAAGCTGAGAAGAAGGTTAACTATGACAAGAAGCTATGCAAGCTTCTCGATACGTATCAACAGATCCTGATTGTAGGAGCAGATAATGTGGGTTCAAATCAGTTACAGATGATTCGAAAGGGATTACGTGGTGACTCCATTGTTTTGATGGGAAAAAACACGATGATGAAGAGATCTATCAGGATCCATGCAGAGAAGACTGGAAATAATGCGTTTCTCGCTCTCATTGAATGCCTCGTGGTTTGTTTTTACATTTCTTCTTCATTATACTATTATACTGCTGCTCATATTTCTTCATTTTCGATCATATTACTATATCATAGCATTACTGATTTGTTAGTTTATATTTCTGGTCTTCACTGTTTTATTTTTCTTTTGTATAATTTGTATACAAACTTATTCATCTTCCAAAAAATCGGAAATGTATGTTCAAAATCACACTAGAAGCTTTCATTTTTCCTTTTTTTTTTTTGTGGAGCTCCTCTATTTTTGAGGTTTTTGTATTTTGTTTTGTTGATTGCTTGTGTTAGCTATTTTTGTTAAATATATCTAGTTATGTACTGTAATCTCTTTAAATCAAAAATGTTATTGGAAAATGGAAATGGATGTTCAAAGTCACGCTAGAAATTTATTAAAATGTAGTATTTATTTCCTTTTTTGAGTTTTGAGATTAATATCTGGTTAATGATTCTGGGATATCCTTATATGTCAGAATGGTGATCCATTTTTTCTCCCATTCCTTTTTCAATCACTGTTACTGTATTTTGGTTGCTTGGGACCAAAGAAATAGGTACTGTTTTTTTCCCTAAGAGGTAAGGGGTGAAGGGACTTAAGCTGGAATTTGGCAAGTTTAATTTATTGTTGGTGTACTATTAACAGCATTGTCTGTGTCTTTGTCATATTTGAACAAAATTGAGTCTAAACAGATAGAAAATTTATATCATTAATTCAACTAGCTTATTTGGGATTGATGTTTAGTTGAATTAAATGGTCAACAATGGCATTTGCCTTAACCCCATTTGTAATATTGTAACAGGGTAATGTGGGACTAATCTTCACCAAAGGAGATTTGAAAGAAGTCAGTGATGAAGTTTCTAAATACAAGGTAAACTATGTTCATGCCTTAATTTTTTGTTCTCCGTTTTTCTTCCTTTACATATCAATATAATTATCTTCTTGGTTTGCTGGTAAAAAACTCTTTGCTGTATCATCAGTGGATGTGTAAAAGAGACTATACTAAATCAACTTGTCCCTGAAATGAACTTCTGGAACAAAAACCGACTATTTGCTTTCAAATACTAAATCAACCTCACCTTTTGATTTTGAGTTTATGATGTGAAGTATGAGAATACTAACTTTAACATTAAATGAAAAAGGTTGGAGCACCTGCTCGCGTTGGCTTAGTTGCTCCAATTGATGTGGTTGTTCCTCCTGGCAACACTGGACTTGATCCTTCCCAGACCAGTTTCTTTCAGGTTTAGTTCTTTCAAGATATGCTTCTTAAGCTGCTTATGCTTTTGTTTATTATATATGATCTCACATCCCGGTATTTTTAGGTACTAAATATCCCAACAAAAATCAACAAAGGCACAGTTGAGATCATCACCCCTGTGGAGATTATTAAGAAGGGTGAAAAAGTGGGGTCATCTGAGTCTGCCCTTCTGTCTAAGTTGCTCATTAAGCCATTCTCTTATGGCCTGATAGTCCAGTCTGTCTACGACAATGGCTCAGTTTTCAGTCCTGAGGTTCTTGAACTCACAGATAATGATCTTGTCGCTAGGTTTGCAGCTGGTCTGACAAATGTTGTTGGTCTCTCCATGACTCTCAATTACCCTACTCTTGCTGCTATTCCACACATATTCATCAACTCGTACAAGAACGTTCTGTCATTTGCCATTGCAACAGAGTACTCATTCCCACAAGCTGAAAAAGTGAAAGAGTACTTGAAGGTTTGCACCAACTGTGAATTCCGAAAGACCTCTAACTAATATAAACCTGTTCTTCTTGACATTATCTTGACAAAATTCTTAAACTTGCAGAACCCAAGCAAGTTTGCTGTTGCTGCTCCAGTTGCAGCTGCTCCTTCTGCTAAAGGGAAAGCAGCTCCTGCTAAGGAGGAAAAGAAAGAAGAACCAGAAGAGGATGAGGATGACTTTGTTGGTGGATTGTTTGATTGAGTTGTTTAATCATCAACCTGTTTGCTTGTTACCTATCAGGTCCTAAGATTTGGTACTAGTTATGATGAATGCTGTTTTTGGTGTCTCTATTAGGATACTTTTGATCAATTTTCATGTAGTTTGCTATCATTCAGATGTTTTTTGCACTGAAGCAGATATTAGTTCCTTTTGTTTCAGTGGGGTTCTAACTTTAAATTTGAGCTGTCCTTGAGTATTTTTGCTCCTCTGATTAACTTTGGTTGTTGCATTTGGACATCTCTATGATTATTTTCATAGCTTTATAAGTTGAGAATTAGTGTGAAATATTGCCTTTTCAGGTTCATAGGAATCTTAAGAGAATCATTTGTTTCTGATCTGCAATATATCGTCATGCAGAAGGTCCAATGAATGCTTTATATTTGCTAGGGTGATGGTAGTGTTCAGTTAATCTTTTTTACTAGAGGCTCTATAAATCTCCTTTTCCCTTCTTTTGACAACTCAGAAGATGAACCACTTCCTTCAAAAAATATCACCTTAGCGCCCCTATTTACAGGCGGTACACATTCATAAGCAGAGTTTAGCATGGAACCTAGGGGACAAAAGGGTGTTGGGACTTCTAAAGATAAAAGAAGCTTGGGGATAAAAGTTATTCACTTTTCACCTTATTTGATTTCTTTCATTAACAGCAAAATAATATAATATGTTGAAGTTTTTTTTCCCCGTTGATTCTGGAAGATGAGAATCAGCATCGGTAATAATACAACAAAGTTTACATGTCAAAATTTGTTTCCAGAAATTCTTGAAATTGAAAGACATTCTACGTTGTATTACTGTATATCTCAACAACTCTCTTAGTTGATAGTCTCTTCCTATAATATACTGTATTTTTCTCTTTGAGAAATAAAAGTATGATAAGGGAGCCACATGGAAATTCCAACATTTAGTGGAGAACCCATATGTTCCTGTTCCATTCATCCGTAAGTCATATATGACCAAGTTTGATTTCTGTTTTCACACACAACAAACGAGTTAACATATATCCCGTTCCAACAGCATCAACCGAAATACAAGGGGAAAAACGTACCTCCATGTTTGGACCATAAACTGGCAATTTATTTGAGCAACTGAATAAATAATAGAGAATCACAATCTTGTTCAAGTCAATCATCAAGATTGTTTAAGGCAATTTCGAAAGAAGCGTATTCCCTGATCCAAAATCAGTGTCAAAAATTAGTACAATCACCACATAATCCTTGAAAACTATACAACTATGTGATAAGCAGGTGTCTCCAAGAAGCAAGATCAGAAAAAAGAGCAAAGACAAACTCGTACCTGCAATGCAAAGGTGATGTCTGCTTCATCTACCTTTAAAGTTACTCTACTTAATTTTTCTTCCCTAGCCTTCCCCAGTTTTAGGATACCCTGCATTTTTATGTACACCTTGAGTTATACTTCTTCCCAGTCTTTAATAAAAAACTCATGATTGAGAAAGTGAAATTGTAGACCGAAATGGAGCAACATCTAAGTTTATTTAACACTTTACCTGGTCTCCTAGCACTCTACACATGTTTGATAGCTCCATGATTCCTGCTGGTGGTATTGAAGTTGATTTACAGATATCAAGGTAAGAGATGTTCAGCTGCAATGGATTACAAATTGTTTCAAAACTCGTTTCTCCTTATGCCTACTTAGATCTCACCATTATAGTTACAAATAGAAATTACCTCGCCTATAGTGGCATCCTTCTTCTTCCCCCTGAATAGCTTGACAGCAGAGCAAAGAATAATCTGCAGTGCAGTATACTAAGCATTACTCACCACCACCATGATATTTTTAAATGCCATACAACATTAATGTAGAAGAACATCATAAAGAAGTGGCACCACCATTGAGCGCATTCGGTTCTACTTTTGATTCTAGCGCTTGCATTCAATTCCGCCATCACAAATATTTGGATACTTAAAGGTGTTTTCAATACTTCTATCAATATCTAGATACTTCAACCATAATCCAATAGCTTTCCTTATTCATTAATTGGTTTCTATTTTCTCCTTTTCTTTCTTCTTTGGTGGAGGGTCAAGAATTCTCTTGTAACTATAAACTTACTAGGAAATGAAACCAAATGAACAGTAGATATCTTCTTAAGTAAATTGGGAACATTTACCTGTTGATGTTGTGGAAGTGATTGTATAGTATCCACCACTGGCGATCTATATGCCTTTGATAAAGCAATAGCCACATGATCAACCCTAACCTGTTAAGGCGTTCCAACTTTTAAGAAAACACAACATGCTATGTAAAGCAAAAAAGCAAATGAGGATACACAATTCATGAAATTACAGCAAAAGACCTTACTGGAGATTAAGAGACAAGAAAATATAAAAGATACAGATTGCTGAACAAGGTGGTTCATTAATAAGGAAAAATTTAGTAATTGTTGTTTATCAATAACAGCTTTTTTATCTCTACAAGGTTGGGGTAAGGTCTGTCTACAACCCTCCCCAAACCCCACATGTATGTTGGTGAAAAATTCAGTAATAAGCAGGGTACTGAGACTAGTACTGACCTTTACTAGCAGGTTCATAAGGGAGAATATAAAACTGTGTGTTTGCAAGCTGGAATAATGCTGGTATGTTTTTATCATATACGAACAATGGGTCGAGTATTGTAGTTGCTTATAATTTTCAGATACTTATACACCATATTTTGCTTCGGCTGCATTAGTGTAGAATTTGATATCTCAAGGGAGCAAACAAGCTCAAATGTGAAGCAACAAAAGTTCAACACTGACTTTATTCTGCTGTTCAGTTACCCTTCAATCCATAATTTCAAATTCTAGATTTGATTAATATCTACAGAAAATTTAATAATACGGAATCAGAGGAAAAGAAGCATTGAGAAGAAACCTATGCAAATCCTGAAGTTGGGATCACACTATGACTTGGCTATACAAATCAGAGCTACCCTCTCAACTATAGATCCTCCAGATGACTAGTTTACAAACTCAAAACATTAACGAGTGAAAATGAAATCAATACTCACAATGTTGCTCTCGTGTACAAGTGATTTATCACAAGCACAATCCCTCTGTTGATCAGAAACTCCTCCATGTAATGATGGTAAATCAAGGCTATTGATAGAATCTCTTATGTCAGATTCTAACATCTCAATTGCACTCCTGAAACAATGATGAAGGAAAAAATTTACTCATAATCAAGAAAAAGCTGTACAACAAGCTCTTGAAAAATCCATGATCTAGGATTAATACTCTCAAGTGCTCAATGGAGAACTTAAGCATCACTTCTGCTAAAAACACTTCAGCGAATTACAAAGAAAAATTGATCTCCTTATGCCTTTCTTTTTTTCGCCAGTAACTCACACTACCAGTCATAAACTCCATGACTAAATGCCATCTCCTCAAAATAAATTACAAAGTTGCAGGAATATTCACAAACCTGCATATCCATAGAGCCTTCCTCATATCTCCAGATGCAGAAGCAACTTTCTGCCATTTTAGAAGCACTTATATTAGGAAACAGTGGATTGTGAAATAAATAAATCTTGGATCAGAAGTCTGAAGTAGCAGTGGACAAATGTGTAGTCTTACTGCATATATAGAAAGTGCAGAAATAAAACCAAGCAAAATCCAGATGTTAATGTACCTACCCGTGCACATAGTTCCAATGCTTGAGGCTGGAAGATTGTGTAAGGAAAAGCCTGTTCAGCAGTCAAATTATTAGTCACTCTGTTAACCATAAGAAATGATTTGCACCATGCTTTATGCAGATAACATAGAACAGGCTGCAAATATCAGCAGCTGTCTTCACATTTTCAATTAAACTTATAGACAAAAAGGAAGCAGATTAAGTTACTGTAGTAGTATGCAAGTTAAGTGGAGCAATTTCTAATGGTTTCTAGGTTCTTACATTAGAATCAATTGATTCGACAACAAAGCATCAGTAACATATCACTGGAAGCACTTGAGTTCAAACTTTAGATGCTTATGAGTTATGACACCAGTCATTGAACTTGTCCTCATATCCTGAGCCCATACCCACTCACGATATACTGACAACTTGCATTAAATAAATAAAAATAAATATATCCATTTGGTAGAACTATCACGTTTTTCTCACAGGAAGAAGAAGAGAGTAGAAGCCATGGAGTTACCTTTAATCTTTGCTGAAGAATGGAGATGATCTGGTCCTTAGAATAGGCACGAAATGTTACAACTGCAGGCTTGCCTGAAAAGTAATGTATAAGTCAGATTAAATACTATTCTACATACAATAAGTAATCTAGCATAAGCTGCATTAAGAGGTGAAATGGCAAATAGGTGCTTTGTACCACATAACCTTGTTTTATGAAACTACAGAAAATCAAAGAACCCATAACCTAAGCTAGTTGACATTCTCTATCCAATTGCTTGTGTTGCCACACACTTGGACAACTCTGTGGTGCAGTCATTAAGCAGGGTTCAACATTTTTGAAAATATCTTGACGTAACATTCAGAAGCTTGGTGAGAAAAAAAATTATTAACAGCTTAAATACTTAGATCCACAAGTTAAGACCTGTTTAACCTCTCTGCCTAAACTAGAAGAAGTCAAAGAAGATAGAATATGACTTAGAAATAAACAATCTTACAGAAAGGAAAATACTCACAATTTAAGGATTGTAGTTTTGGAAGAAATTTATCTGCTAGGTCTATTGCATTAGCAATTCCTGTCAAAGCAGAGTCCCAGTTAGGAGCAATCATTAGCAGAATAATAGCTTCTTTCGACAATATCATAACTAGTCATATTAGAAAAACATAAAATGATTAGATCAAAAAAGCTTCACGTTTGCAGTCCAAGAGCTCCAGTACCTATCAGAATAAATCTGGAGAACGGGAGTGTTGTTAGCATGAACAGCTCATGAAGCACAGCTCTGTCTTTTGTGATCAAGTAATCCAACTCATCAGCAACTATTAACCTGTTCAACGCATTACATTATTAAGCAGAGAAATAGTTTGATTAAAAAATCTAAAAAGCACTATCAATACCATGGAATCTTGAAAGAAAAAAAAGGGAGGCACAATTGTAAAAATTACTAAAACATCTAGAAGAAAACTCACAACATCTTTGTGACTGCTGACTGCTGCTTCTCAGAAAACATTTTCTGAAGATACTGTAATGGTGATGTGCAAGTATTTATCTTTCTCCGTAGTGTAATTTTGTCAAGTATCTGCAATTGTTAGTAAAGCATAAGCATGCAGAAATGAGTTATTTAACAGCTGAATCAGTATAATAGCAATATACCTTGCCAAAAACATCAGATGTGTTTGACAGAGAACTGCAGTTGAGTGATAATGTGTCTGGAGCCTGAAAACCAGACTGCGATGGAAAAAAAAAAGAGATGATTAAAATTTTTTAGAGTAGTTGGATATACATCTTGGGAAGATTGTTGATGAAGAAAATCTTTTGAAAACCCTTTAACCACTTGCAGAGCTCTCATATGAAAATGCTCTCTATGAAGCTATTTAATCTCACTATATCAGTAAGTAAATATTATAACAATTCTTGCACATGATGAAGAACCAAACTCAAATTGAAGCATTGATATAGCTCTTAAACTTCCCCTGAGCCCTTTATCATGAGGACTTTAATAGAATAACCAAAAGAAACACGATTGAGTCTGGACTCTTTGCATGTTACAGCATGAAAAGTTATCCTTGAAGAACCTCAGATCATCAAACAAGTAGATGGAATGGAAAAAGTAAATTTCACCAACAAATATATCTCTAATCTGAAAGATGAACTCCTATAATTCTATAACAACCTACCCCATGTAGTTTGACAAAATGGGGCCTAGAGTATACACAGACATTACCCCAACCTCAAAAGTAGAGAGGAGTTTCCAATAGACACTTGGCTCAAGGAAAAGCAGTCCAAAGAAGACCAAAAACAGAAGTAACGGAAGTACAAGAACTAGTATAATTCATTCAAAATATTTAAGATAACATTATCACAATAAAGAATATATAAGAGTCTCAAAAATGCATTACTTGCATATTATATGGTCAAATGAAATCCATTCCAAGCTTAAATCTCAGGAATCAGAATGAATTACCTCTTCCTTGTAAAATTATTTCAAGTGTTATGTAGCCATTACAATAGCAAACTTTTATTTGAAGCCCCAATTCCTTTCATTTAACATATCTCAATCCTAGTGAAGCACGGTAATTTGTTAATGTTAGTCAGTAATTCACTACAACATAGAGTGTTACTTAGTAATTTGACAACATCTTTTACATAGTTTAGGCCAATAGCACTACAAACTTTAGAACACTGCAAATGGAAATACAGTTCATGCAGTGGATGGATGAACTTGTTTGACTAAGGAAATGCAGTTCATTAAAGCATTCACATCATTCCTTAAAAAGCATTCATCTCAAACTAACAAATCAAGTTTCGAAACACACCAAGCAACAGGCTATACCTCTTCTGCCCAATTAACCAGGACCTTGTTAACCTTCTCCATTGATAGAGACTTTCCAGTCCCTGGGCAGCCGCAGATATACAAACTTCCAGCCTTCTCTTGTTCCACTGCTTGCTTACAGAACTCCAGAATTCTATTGTTCTCAACTTCTCGACACACCAGATTTGATGGAGCCCTAGACACATGCAATGCCTCTTTCACTCCATTTAACTGCTCCATATCTACGGATAGAGACGGCATAGAGCACATCTTTATTAAAAAACGGCATGACACTAGATATAATGTGAAGATCCTTATCAATTTAACATAATTAAAATAGATTTTAACGAAATAAGAACAACTATAACAACTAGTCGAGATATGCTATATGAATAAATATGTCCATACTGCTACAATTGGACTATGATAGTTTATTCAAACAACACATTTGTCAATTTCAATTCTAGAGATTCTCGACATTTTCAAACGAATACACAGATCTCTAAAGACAAATTAATACAACTCCGGGCAAACACTGACCTATTCAGTAATCAGACTCGATTGGGGAATTAATTAAACCAAATAATCAAACTAACCTCTTGGATTCCACATAGGCTTCTCTAGAAAACTTTCCGATAATCTCCTTTTCACAGGTGATTTGCTCAGATTTACTGCTTTAGCTCCGCGATTTGCCTTAATTCCACCAAAAAAAAAAGAAGATCAATTAACACCAATCCGCTAAACGTATAATGAAACCATAACATAGTCTGAGAAGTTGAGTTACATTTGGGGTACTCTTAGGGCTGTCATTGACACATCGGCGGGGCGACTTCCATTTGCTCGGAGAGCTTTTCAAGGGCGACGGAGTTAAATCCGAAGTTATTCTACTGTCTTTAGTAGTGGAACTGGAACTGGATCTGAGTTTGCGTTTTTGAGGAGTGGATTCAATCTCACTGGCGATTGGATCGGTGACTTTACTCCCACCGGAGACACGTGTTGAACGACGGTCGACGATTGTCGGCATTTTGAACTTCCGATGAGATGAATACTGGCTGACTGAAGTGAACCTCTCTGCAGATTTAGAATAGTTATTTGTTATTTATATAAGATATAAATTGTGTGCTCAGATTCAATTCGTTTCGCGCGAAAGAGGAAACTGCACTAGTGCATTTCCCGCCGTTTCGAAATGGTTTTTGAAGTGATGAGCTTCTATTGGTGGCCTTTGCAATTAGAATCATTCGGCCCATTAATAAATCACGGCCCAAATATAAGAAACTAAACAAATCTATATGATGAACTTCAATAAAGATATCGAATGAAGTTTTCGCACGGATTGCTCCTATTTTTGCGGCGATATTTAATTTTTATCTTCAAATATTATGGTCCTTAATTTTGTTTTTATAACTCATTTAATGAAATTTTGTGAACCAAGGTATCTCTGGACCTAATTCATTCAGTATAGGTTTAGAAAATTTTTGTCTTAAATCGGAATAAGTTTGATAATAATTAAGTTATGTGACATAAGTTGCTTAATGTTTGTATGTTTCTATGACCTAATTCGCTAGGCATAAGTTTAGAGAGTTTTTATCTCTTACGACATGAGTTTTGTATGAATTAAATTATACTTCTAGTGATATATTGTGTGAGTTTTGAAATTAAATTTTTATCTCTTACGACGCAAGTTTTGTATGAATTAAGTTATACCTCTGACTCCATAAGGTATGAATATTAAAACTAAATTTTTTGCCTCCTACTACATAGATTATGTAACATTAAGTTATGTGGTATAACTTACGTAGTTTTGAAACTGAACTTTATCTCTTACCACGTGAATTTTGTAAGAATGGAGTTATACAGTATGGCATAGCTGATTATACTGAAAGCGAAAATTATTTGTATTTAAAATATTGAAATATAAAATAAAATATTATATTATATTATGAACAAAATTTAAATATCAATTCGAAAATCAAAATATTTATTCAAATGACCCAATATCATGTCATAACTTTAACCGGGCGGGCGCCTAACTATGTGGAATCCACCTTCTCTAATGTTGGGCTAAGGCCTAAGGGCAATTTCAATTACTTTTCAAACTTTGGACCAAAAAAAGTCTTTACTTTTCTAACTAAATTCATGTTTAGTCTTCAACATGTAAATGCCTAGAGTATGTTTCAACTAAAATCGTGGTTTAGTTAATTATCAAATAAAAGAACATTATTCAAAATATAGAAAATATGGTAATAAACGCCATTTCAATAGCCAAAGAGACCACGTGACATATCCTCCCAAGAAAAAATTCAATGTATAGGACCAAAATCCAAAAGAGTCTTAGTTAATGCTTGCATAAATTTTGCATTATCCTATATCACTTGGAAAAATGATGTATACATTTTCTGGCAAAATATATAAATAATTTTTATATCTAACTTCAATTTATAGCCAAAGTATATACTATATGCAAGTTGCAAGTATATTATTTCTTTCTCATATATATACATCATACATGCATAGTGCATACAGTTAAAAGATGGGCAAGATTTAGACATTTTCTGAACTTATATGTTTTCATGGTGGGCTCTATTAGAATGAAAGATTTAAGGTGTTTTTGGTACATATTTGGACTAATTTATTGTTTTCAATAAATGATATTTTATATTAATCGTCCCCCCCCCCCCAACCCCCGCACACCCCAAAAGTCCCCATCATCATCCCTCCCAACCCACTCCAAACCTCACGCCGATCATTCATCCTATTCAGGGGTCAAAGGGGTCAGTCACCACTTGTTAAAAAATTATATTATATATATAGAAAATTGTATGAAATATATAAATCAAAAAATTGAACATTCTTAACGAAAATTTTTATTTTGTCATTACCATGCACTCCCCCCACACACACCACCAAGACCGCCACCACCACAAAGTTACCCCACCACTTATCCCCTCCCGTACCCCCCCCCCCCCCAAATAGATAACAACCATCTCCCTTTTTATTTTTAGAAATTATTGAGAATATAATCAAATAATAAAAGTGTGCTCTTTCTAACAGGTTAGGTTTTTAAATAAGATGGCTATACACTTTAACATGGTATCAGAGCAAGCAGAGGCTGCGAGACTGAATCCCTATCGCCACTCGAATTAAAAAAAAAAATCACTTGTTTGGACCATAAAAAGAAAGAATCAAATATTTTAGACTAATATGTTTATTAATTTATCAAATACAAGTAATAAATAACACAATTTCATAATCTTTTAAGACAATATTTTCTTTCATATGAAATGATTATAAAGAGGGATGGGGGTATGATTTTTTCACATGCATAGAATTTAAAGAAAATATTATAGTTGGGATTTATATGTTTGTACGGACATGAATGGATCTTTAGAGATGATCAAAACAAGTCATATGGGATTGCGTAAAATCCATGCAAATTACTTTCACCAATAATCAAATTGTATAATTGATGTTCACCGCCCTCATAATGACTACTTCGTCCATTATATATCAACAATGTGACTTGTTTCATTTTATTAAAAAACTGACTTTTCAAAGTCCCTTGAGATATTTTTCTTTTTTTGCCAATTTCCCAATCTACCCTTAACCAGTCAATCATATGGAGTATTAAAAAAGGTTTGGTTATAAAGAATCGAAAATGAAAACAAACTGTCTACTTGTAGCTAAGCTTATCGCCGATGAAGACTCGCAACTCCATCTTTTGAAATGTATTATTGAAGATTGTAGATATCTGTCGGAGGTTAATCAAATCATTATTACACATAAAGCTTATGAAGGATAAAAAAAAAGTTTTCATAATGAATTCGAGCTATATAGCTTATAAAAATTTTTGAATGCTCGTTTATTTAATTTAATTTTCACTATACTAAAAAGAAAAAAATTATTATATATATATATATATATATCAAAAACATATTAATTTATTGATCGATAAACTTTCAGAAGAACTTATCCATTATTTTGTCAAAACTTCCAATTGACTTTGTTAATTACGTGCAGTTACATGTCACTGCACCCTGACTTTCGACAGTGTGAGTAACCAAACTATGTACAACTTTTTTTAGAAGGTAATATTCGTTTTTGGCTTGATCGATTTATTAATTTTAATTTTAATTTTATATTTTTTTTTTTAAATCACAAGAATTAAAATCTTAAACTTCTAAACTTCAAATCTTGATTATATATCTACTAACATATTGCATAAAGTTTTTACCATTTTTTGTTTAAAATGAAAAAAAAATAATTCTGCTTTGGTAGAAAATATAAATGAATTGAATCAATCAACAATTACTCTTAATACTTAAGTTAGTTAAATCTACATTAGGAAAAATAAAGATAATCTATATTTGATATTTAATAATTTATTGTTTAAAAGGTTATTTATCTCGGAAAACTATCTTATTAAATTAGGCATATGTACTAATGTACATCTGTATGGTATTTCGTGATTTTATTTATACTTTCAAATAATTATGTATTTTATCACTAATTAAGAATTTTTCATCATATATTGAGGAAGATACATTTAGATAAATATTTTTTGATATCATATATACTAAAATACGAATAGAGGCGAGAGAGATGGGGAGAGAGATAGTCATGTGTCTCATATACATGCATATCAGATTAGATACAAAAGATGCATACATTGTATGTATCTGGTGTGATTTACATATATCTGGGATATCAATAGATAGGAGAATGGTGAGCGAGATGAAATGGAGGCGAGCGAGATTTGTCTATATATCTCATGTACACGTGAATTTACTTGAATACAGTATGTCTAAAACAAATAACACATTACTTTAACCCTATATATCTAGAAATACATGTACCGAAACGTATCCAAAAATACAAAAATCTGATTTGTGATAAATTAGCTTGGGCGTAACTCAAATACATGGAGATCACTTTTGCCCAATTTCATTAAACTTCGAATAGATGGGATGAATGATGTGTTTGGGTCAATCTTGTCACCCCTGACACAAACCAAACTAGGGATAACTTTTTTTGCTATATATTTGTGCACATGCCTTGTGTACCTGCATTGTAGCATATGTTTGTTAATATTGTTTGTTGGGCAAATTAAGAAATAGCTAGTATACAAGAGCTTAAATCTTATAACAAAAGTTCAAAAAATAAAAGAAGAAGCTAATGAATTGAATTTGTTAACTTACTTATCAAATATTTATTTATGTATTTCAGATTTT
Source organism: Solanum habrochaites (assembly GCA_027704765.1). NCBI lineage: Eukaryota > Viridiplantae > Streptophyta > Magnoliopsida > Solanales > Solanaceae > Solanum > Solanum habrochaites. Next base: position 49,569,201 of record JAKWJA010002494.1, on the reverse strand, counting down.
TAATATTTAAAATAATTTTTATTAATTTGTTTTTATATTTCAAATTTAGTAGAATCCACATTAGTATTTAGGTACTGAGTTGTTTTACAAAAGTATTTGAAAATATTTTGATTGTTTTGTAGTTTATAGTCAAATTTATATTTACAAAGTGATAATCTAAATACAAATCTGTATTTGTATGCTATAGCAAACAAAAAATTCATATTTGTATGCTATAACAAACTTTGCATAATTGCACTCTATAGCAAACATAAAACTGTATAATTCGCTATACATATACAAGTGTATAATTCACTGGCCTATTTCGCTGCAATTGTATAATTCGCTATCCTATTTCACTGCAATTGTATAATGCACAATTGTATAATTCACTGCCTATTTCGCTGCAATATTAAGTGTATAGCAAAAATATATATGATTTTCTCTCGCTTTATACAAAAACAGAAACACAATATATACACTTCTATTGTATAAAGCTAGAGAAAATTGTATTTTACTACAATTGTATAATTCGCAATTGTATAATTCGTTGACCTTTTTCTCTGCAATATTTGAAGTAAAATGTTTGTAAATTGTATAATTAAGTGTATAACACGAAGATATATATTTTTGCATGTGTATATACAATTTTCTCTAGCTTTATACAAAACAGAAACAGAATTATACACTTCTGTGTATAAAGCGAGAGAGGCGAGCGAGAATGGAGAGTGACGAGCGAGATTTCTGGGAGAGAGAAGCTGGCAAATTTTAGCTAACGTTTGCTATGGAGCACAATTAAATCAAACCCTAGCTATTCCATTTATTTTAGGTTATTAGTTTGCTATTATATACATTTTTTCCCTTTTTAGAACATGGTGAAAGAAGAAGAAAGAGATGGAAGTTGTTGTATTTTGATAAATTGTCAATTAATTCTTTGTTTTTAAATTTTTGTATCTGATAAGACTTTTAAGCAATTGTTTCTTTTTAATGTTTTTCTCTCCCCTTAATATCTCCTTTCTATTTTTAACAATTGCTTCTTTTTTAACATTTTTACTAAATATTAAAAATATTCACAATAAATTCTATTAAATATCAAAATATTGACATTTAAAAAAATTTCCTCAATCCAAAAATAATATTTTAAATGTACTAGAGAATGTTATAGTTCACCCTTGTTATATACACGTAAAGAAATAAAAAGATCAACTTATAGTTACAACAACAATATATATAATATAATTTTATGAAAAAGATTAAAACATGTGTGAGAATTTAAGCTAGCCATTGGGAATAGTAGTTTGAGTTAAAAATTTAATCAATCATTTGACATAAATTTAATCAGATTTCAATAATTTAATCTTTATATATATATATATTTTTCCAAGTAAAAAGCATATATAGCTAATCAAATTCCAATGTTTCAAGTAGTCACACTTAAATTTCTTTTTTTTTTATTTAAAGTTTTTAACTTCAAAATCTATAATAAAACGAAAAGCTAAATATTAAAGAGCTGTCATCCAATGTAGTGATTGGTGTTTTGGTGGACAAGAAGGGAATATGACGTTAATTAGTTCAATCAAAAAATAAAAATGGAAGATGGTAATGAGAAGATAAGGAGATTATATTGTCGTGGCATTGGCGTCTTCGATCTCTGTCCACTTCTTCAAACCTAATTATCCTATTATTTCATTTCCATCTAAATAATAAATATTTTAAATTAGAAAAATAAAAATTCCCATCTAAATAATATCCCACTTTATATGTACATGTGTTATGTGCTCCACACAAAAATTGTGTAAATTAATCAAAAAGATATAAAGCGATTTTGTAACAACTTTACACCTTTAATATATTTAAAGTAAAGATATCATACAATTATATATTAATAATAAATAATCCGTGTAATATATTGATAATGTAAACAGTAAATAAAATTACACTATCTAATCATTTAAAAATTTAAGAATAGACTTCGTTCGTATCACAAATTTAATTATATGATAGTTATTGAAAATCTTTATGCTATAAACAAGCTAAGATTATTTTTAAACTAAAGTATATAATTGATCATGTCGCATTACTATAAAGGTTGTCGTAGGTTCTTTTCATCCCTAGTTTGAAGTCGACTCAAGTTTAAGTTATGATTATATATTTATGAAGGATACTTTTTAATAGATTTTTACGTGAAGTGAATATGAATTAGTTAAAATTTCATAGGTCTAGTGACCCTTATTTCGTCAGAATATCATATTGTATATACAAGTAAAATGAAAAGTGAAGTGGCTAAATAATATGTGTTAACAATAAAATTCGAACCTTGGTACAACAACACTAAAAGAGTTTTAAGTACCCATCTTAGAACCATTGGGCCAACTATATAATTTATTCATTAGGTGCTCTATGTTAATTATATACAAATATATATCGATTTCTACATGGATATATATATTTTGTAACGAAGTTAATGGGTGCTCGCGCAACCGGCGGACACCATTGGGTCAACCCATGGACAACAATATGATGTAGCCTAATAGTTTCAGACCCCTTGAAAGGGTAAAAAAAACATCAACTTAAAGTGTTCATGTGTTTGAATCTCACTAGTAGTAGTTTTTTTTCACTTTTTAACAAAAGCATATTCACTTTAGTATTTGGATACCCCCAGTAAAAATTTTGACGTCGCCATTGATGTCATTATTAAACATCGAGTTGAATCAAATATTATAATAAAAGATTTTTGTTAAATTGTGTCAGATTTATTTTCGATTTTAAGACAAACCCTTATAAAATTATTTCTTTTTACTTTAATTAAATCCTAACCTTTTATATTCAATAATATATTAGAAAACTGGTTAAATCCTAACCTTTTATATTCAATAATATATTAGAAAACTGGTTGAAAAATATCAATTTTTGGGTTCACCTAATAGTTATTTCTACTTAGTTTTTTTTATGTTTATCTTTCCATACTATCTTATCCAATTATCCTTATAGGTTTGTAGCTAAATCAAGAATAAAAACTGTTTAAATCGAGACCCACAACAATATATAGCTACAATGAAACATAGCTCGATCTGAATGTGACGTTCTTTGTTAATTAAGGAGTAAAAAACCATTTGACATTATTTGTTACTTTCTTGCATTTCAAATTTTTTTTCGTATTATTTTAGTTCATTTTAATTTTTTTTTCCTGACAACTCTTTAATTCTAAACAATTTACCTGGCATGCCATAAACTTAGGATATTTTATACATTTTATCTTTTGTTTAAGATAAAAAAAATTTTAACTGACACACAAATGTTTCGTTGTTAATGGAGTACTGAGCTACGGATTGTAAAATAATTAATATATAACAATTAAAAACATGGCATGTGAAAAAGAAGTTTAGTAAATTAGGTGCCAAATCTTTTCTTCTCTTTGCAGTTTTAAGGCCAAACTTATCACGTAGAGTGCCACCTTCTACCTACCTATGCTCGTTATGACTCTATTCAACTACCATTCACAATTTTGGAGAATATGATTGACAAGAACCTAATAATTGAAGATTAATAGATAATTTTCAAATTAAATTATTATAAAGATTATATATGTAAGACTATTTGTACTTGTTTAATATATAAATATTATACGATTTTAGTCATTGAAGAACCCATATATTTATCTGTATTCCCTTATGGTGAATTCCAGACAAATTTTATGAGCATGATGGATTGAACTCATAATTAAGTTAGACTCAGATTATGCATACGTTTGTAAATGAAATTTAAAAATGCTCTCATTATACAACTCTAATCATATATTTGTCTCTAAATGTCAACTATAGCACGATTATCTAAACTAATTTATATTTGCATGCATTTTTACTATTTATGAATTACTTTACGTGTAAAATGTATTTACATAAAATTCTTACATTATCAATATGACTTCAATAAGTTATACTGTGCACATAATAATTTATAAACGTAATTTTTAAGCAAATTAGTTGTGTAATTACAATATTGGGGAAGTTATAAATTATGTTGACACTAGTTTATGAAATTAAAAAGTTATTATACCAATTGTATATATGCTTTTTTTCAGCATCATATCTTTTCATATTAAACTTACCTAATTATATGAAACCTTAAAGAAATGGAATATTCCAAAAAAGTCGTGACAAAGAGGAATGTGGATATGAGAATGATATTTACGTCCTTTTTATTTTTTTTATTATATTCGCGAATATATTTATGATTTTATTTATACTAACAAAGGTCATAGCAAAGCGATAAATTCATTCTTAATCAAGAGATCTCGAGTTCGAGCACCCTAAGCAATAAATCGCCTTTGTTAGACTTAGCTTAAATTTTTTTTTGGAGCTCCTCGAGTACAAAATGAATAATTAGAATATCTCACTTCACATTGATACAAATGGTATTGGTATTCTTTTAATAAATAAAAGGAAAATAAATTAATTAAAGAAATAGATTGATTTAAAATTGTCGCCCACACCACCCAAACACAACTGACCCACTCAATCATATTGGACCGAAGTGGATTTCAACTGGCAAACATGTTTATTTATTTATTTATTATATATAAAGCACGTGATTTAAATATTAAAATTACATATCATTTCACCAGAGAAAAATATCTCACACGGTGAAGCAAATAATCTGACGTAACAGACAACAAAAATATAATTATAATTTACAAGTGTTAAATGTGCGATTTTGATAGGTTATTGACTCGCTTAAAAATCACTTGAGCTAAAATAAATTAGACTAAAATGTGGGACATACCTTAATCAACTCAATTCTTATCAAGTTAATTAATTTGCTTTTAAATGATATTTAGTATTCAATATTTTTTCTTTACTGCGGTAATGTATAACACATTAAATAGAAAATATTTTGATAAAAAATAATGAATTGTATTAAGGTAGAAATGATTAGTTATAAGTTACGTATTTTTAAAAGCGTAAAATTCTTTCGATAATTTTTTTAAACACTATATCTAATGAAAATTATGCTACATAATAAAAATATTATATATCACATAGTATAATTATTCATGTCAATCACAATTGAACGGTGAAGAAAATGTTAGTCTATATCATTGTGAGTTCAATTACGAAATATAACCTTATCAATAATTATTTTAATGAAGATGATCTTTCATTAACATTGATTATAGTCCGATGAAGAAATTATTTTATCCTTAACTGTCTCGATTTTGAGCTTTGGGTATGAAGAGAATCTAGGTGGAAGCACCTTTTTAAAGAATAAGAAAAATCTCATATTAGTGATTAATGAGATAAGTAAATTTCTCATAAGGTTTAAGCAATCATCATTTATTTGAGCTAACTGTTGGGGTGTGAGTTAGGCCTAAAACTTAAAATTATCTGAAAAATTAAAAAAAATAAAATTGATTGGATCGTTCAACATGCTGCGGTGAACGTGAAGGACTTAGGTCGCTGATTAATTTCGGGGTGGGCCCATCGTATTCATGGGCCGATACTGTCACTATCAATTACGAACTTATTTCAGAAGTGGGCCGCCCAATTTCTGAGCTTTACATTATTCACCGTTGGTTCCTTACCCTTAACCAAATCAATGCATAAATAATTAGGATACACAAATAATAATTTGTAACATAGTGAATAATAATATGATTGATATGTTAACGGGTAAATATAAAAAAATAATTCATATGTAAGGATTGTGATATCAAGGTTAAAATATTGTCTTTGGGGAGCAGGAAATGAAAAATAGTGAAAGAGATTAAACATAAGATAGAAAATTTACATAGATAACCAAATCGCTCTATTTTTACGTGAAGGTGTTTTGGTTAGGTAGATTTAAGAAGAAATTAAAGATGTGGTTAGAAATCATCTCATTAAAAATTAAAATAAAATTTGAAGTTAAATTTATCTAAATTTAAAACGATGTCACCTTTTGTAAATTAATTTTAAAAATATTACATAAATTGAGACGCTCATAATATATTCTTTATTCTTTCTCATTTAGTAATTAAATAAAATAACTGACAGATTCGTTTTTTTTTTAACTTATGCCTATATTGGTAATAATAATATAGGACTGTTGTAACTTGTAAGTACGATTTATTATAGTCTTATATAGAATCTAATAATTTAACTCATTTTTTGCAAAAAAAATATGAAAAACACATTGTACAATTGATTGGGAAAAAAGAAGTATGAACAGTTTGGAGGATATTTTACTGAGAAAGACAAAAGTTAATAATTTCCTCATGAAAGAAGTCAAAGCACAATGAGAATGAGTATTGATTTTTTCACACAATATAATAATATCACTTATGCACAATAGATTTTAATTGCATTATTTCTAACAATTCAGTATTAATTAAATTATATCACAATTAATATTTTATTAAATTTGTGAGAATTAACTTGAGGGATGTATCAAAATTAAAAACAGGAATTTTAATTATTTTAAAATAATTATTTTTAGTTAAATATTACTAAGACTAATATCAAAATTAGTGATATTTTTATAATTAAAAGCGTGATTTTTTTTAATTATAGTTTTTTTACCCTGTACTACGTGGATCCCCTCTACTTCAACAAGATTAATTTTATTCCCTTAATTTTATAAAAAAAATTGTAGGTGAGAATTCAAACTTTTTAAGCACAAGAGATTATTTACCGTTTCCAAAAATATTTTGTCTAGTATTGAGGTATATTAATAACAACTTGGAGATCTCTCATGTGCAAATATGAATGATTATTTTATTATATTATTTCATCTCATTTTTATGGAATTGTCATTTTATTATATCGTAATATGAATGATATGATAAAATAATTTGAGTTCGGAGCCTAAAGGGTGAAAAATGTTAACAAAAATTTCAAAACGATATATGAAATTTATTTTTAATCAAAACGGCAAAATCGTAGTGATTTTGTCCGCAGGAAAAAAATAAAATCGCTGCTATAGCAGTGATTTATTTAATTTAATTTTTAAAAAAAAAAATTAAAAGAAAATTGTTCCCAAAATATTTTTTTTATAACTTTTTTAGTATGTCGCTGCTTATGCAGCGACTTAAGTTTTTTTTTTTTTTTTAGTTTTTGCTTCTTTTTTTTAAAAGAAAGTTTAAATAAAAAAGATATTTTTTAAATCAATTCGCTTCTAAGGTGGCGATTTTTAATTATTTTTTTAATTTATTTTTTAAAACCAAATCGCTAAAATAAATTTGATTTAAAATCGTTACCTTGACAGCGATTTGATTTTAATAAATAAATAATTTTAACTAAAAATCGCTTCCTTGACAGCTATTTGATTTAAAATAATAATAAAAAAGCTGATTTAAACTTTTTTTTAAAAAAAAAAAGAAGCAAAAAATAATAATAATAAAAATTTAAACTTAAGTCACTGCCCTAGCAGTGACATATTAAAAAATTATTTTTTAAAAAAATTATTTTGAAAATCGCTTCCAAAGGAGCGATTTTGTTTATTTTTTTAAAAAAAATAAATTAAATTTAACAAATTGACAGCAATTTTGCCTTTTCCGGAGGACAAAATCGCTTCTTCGTGAACGATTTTGCCGTTTTGATTAAAAAGAAATTTTATATACCGTTTTAAAATTTTTGTTAACAATTTTCACACTTTAGGCTACAGACTCAAAATAATTTAGAACTAACTAATATCACAACAAAATATGGGTAATGAGATACAATTAATCTCAAAATTATGATTCTTATCTCACATATCAAACGATCTCTAGCGTTTAAACGTAAAATAATTTTGAATCATTGAGGTGAATAAATCAAGTTTAAAACTGTAAATAAGCTACTCTAAAATATTAATATTACATATAAACTATATTACCCCCTTTATTTACTTTTATTTTTTTTCATTTTACTAAAGATAAACTTTTACTTTCCTTTGTCATTTTTCGAATATCCGGGTTGCACTATAATGCTCATTGTGACCGACGTTTTCAATAATATATTTTTCATAACTTATATTTAAAATATTTATATCAAACACAAGTAAAAATGAATCGAGAAAAAATATGTAATTGAAGATATTTTTATAAATTTTAGGTACTCACGCTTTTTCAAACAAATGATAAGTATTTTTCACGAAAAATAGAACAGATTCATCCTGCACTACTCGAAAGAGATTTCTGGAAAAAAAGGAGCCCAAGCAATTTTAATGGCCAATCACCATTTTTTTATATATATTTTTCTGACATCCATAGTTTTATTCGTCGTGTATTATCACTCATCACATTTATTTTCAAATAAAAGTGTTTGACATCAAATTCTAATGACCAAAAAAAGGGAAATTTAGTGACAAATAAAGATAGCATTAATAACGTAATTGCGCTACAGCTTGGAAGAAAAATCATCCTCATTATTTAAACTGTTTTTTAATTAACAAATGCAAGTGTCTTGACTATCATTTTATTTGGTTTTTGTTAATATACTTTTTATGTGCTTTAAATGATTCTCTTATTAATTGTGATATCTTCATTGCTTAGGTCTTTTCTCCTTTTAAATTTGCTTTAATATATATTATTTGAATCAATGATATTTCAAAAATAGTATCTTTATGTCCGTGAAATAGAAGTAAAATTCGTATATGCTTCATCTTTATTAAACCTTATCAATGAAATTACGCTAAATATGTTATTATTGTTTTCTTCAGGAGTAATTGAATGATTTTTTTAAAAATGTAAAAGAATTTTTTTAACTGATTAAAGAACTCATTCAAGCTTAAGCCTTGTTCGAAAAAAGAATAACAAATGAATATGAAAAGAAGAAGAAAAGGCTGTGTGCAAAAGGAAGTAGTACCTTTGGAATCAGGTCGACTCATACACAATTAGTCCTAAATCATTTGCCAGAGTTTTCTCTTTTAATATTTATTACATACTTTGCATAATTTTAAACATGTTTATTATTAAATTTTCTGCTTTACTGGGCTCATCACATCAAATAATAATACTGAATTTAATACCAAAAATATAGATATTATATGATTCCGTTAAAGCAATAAAAAATAAATATTATATAAATAGAGTACCAAAGGCACATGCACACTGAATCTCTGATTTAATTTTTCATGTAGTATTTCTTTTAAACGTGTTAATTAAATATGTGCAACCACATGTTATGATAAGTTGATTATGTAAAAATTCACAAGTCCAGAAAATTAACAAGTTTTTAATATTATATTTTCATTATAAAAATAAATAATTTAATTACACTAACATGATCATACCTTGTTTAAAGGACATGTTCTTTTATTATACTTAATTCTTTTTTAAATGAATAATTTTTCACATGCCTCTTACATGAACTCGATTAAAATAATAATTACAATAATATATTAATATAGTTGTATTATTGGAATTTTTTAAATTTTTTTATCATCTTTAATTTCATATAAATCAATAAAATAAATAGGTGACCGCTCCTTTAAATATACCAATCATTTTAAACATTCAACTTGTCAAAGTAATAAATATCTCACCTCTCATGCTTCATTCACTGCTTATAATACAAACAAAACTAAGTCGTAAAAAATATCTTGTTATAATAAAACAGTCTCAATTAACCGACTTTCTCTTATGTTTAAGTACAGCTTTTACCCAATAAATAACAGCCAATTAAACTAAATTGTGAACTTTTTGAAACGTGTCATCAAAATTGCTAACACAAAATAAATAATTATAGAAAAAATCTACTGGACACGTGGCACGTCCCCATTGTTGGTTAAAATCCAGAAGTCCCGTGAAGTGAGCCGCGTAAAACTAACTAATCATCCAACGAGTCTCTCGTTTGCTACACCACCCCCCATATTCCAAGATATCTACCTTTCTCCAATTTGCCTTTTGACTCTTATACAATTTATGAGATAAAAAACACATCTAAATTTGACGTGATTAATATGTTACTCTTTTTGTTCGGTATTATTTATTATAATTTTTATTTTTAAAGTTAAATTATAAAAGAATTTAGAGTAATATTTTAAGATAATTTTTTTATTATATTAATATGTAAAAAATTATAATTTATAGTACTTTTCGTATAGTTTTATAATATTTATTTATTTTGTTTAAAATATTGAATTAATGTAATCTAATTAACCTTTGAAAATTAGTTAAAATTGACTTTCAATAAGCGCAACATGACAAACATTTTCGAATAGAGGGAGTGTTAGGTTTATTTTTGAGCTATTGATATAACTCAATTTTATAACATGAATAAAATATATTTTAAAATTTTAACTAAATTTTGAAATATTTTCAATACTTTTTGACTTATTATTAATAAGATACATATATTTTTTCTCATCAATATAAGGAAAAAATAAGGTTATTTTGAATATAGAGGATATTGAAATTAAAATAGAAGTGTCGAATTTATTTTATTTAAAAATTAATTAAATTAATTTAAAAAAAATAAAATACGATAATTATTTTGAAACAGAAGAATACAAAGAATTCTAGTTCCCGTAAAGTGTAACAGGCTACCGGGCGTGAATGTGTACATGTTTACAAACTATACGATTTGATTCCTTCTGTGGGAGATCTTTTACCCACTTGTTGCAGTATTTTTGTGTTAATTAAAGTTGTACCAATACTTATAAATAGTACTTATACCATTTATATAATGTGGCAGAACTAATTATTAAGAAATTAACAATTAAGAACGCCACACAGCAGACTTAAATATGTAACTAATCATTTTTGGTTCATTAAGAAAGATAAATATTTTATATTTTTATATTAGACTAAAAAATTTGATGAAAGAAATTCAATAAATTCCGTTGGATTATTTACTATTTAGCTCCACCCATGCATTTTAAAGTTAATACCACTTGGGATGTATATTGGAAATAATTTTGTTACAAAGTTTTTTGAAAAATATGCAGTAGTTTATATGGAAAAATATTGATTTGAATGATTAGAACTTGTAAAAAAATTGTTAAGTGTTAACTGTAAGTATACGAGTATTTTTTTAAAAAAAATAAACATGGACTCACTTCTCTACTAAAAAATATATTTGAGAAATTTGTTTGCAAAATATTTAATAAACCACCCCAAAAAATCACTTCTTTAGTAAACAATTAAAGCTGTAAAAGTCTCAAAAAGAAATGTCATACTACGTTTATTCTTTTATATTTTATTAAATTTAGATATTCTAAATTAGAAGCGAAGACAGGATGAACAAGAGTGCTAGCGTGAAAAGCATTGATGCTTCATTTATTACCATTTACTGCTGAGCTATCAGTTAGTTTTGTTAGGAGTTCAGAAGTTAATATATGCATATAATTATTAAATATTTTTAATATAAAAATAAAATTTATGAAATTATTATTATATTTGCCTGAACTTGTACGTATATTAATCTAATCAAATATTAATATGATTAAAAGAATATTTTCATAAGTAAAACAAAAAATGTAGAATCTTCTTTCGTTTGCAAATTGCAATTTGTCTATGACTTGGGCACAGCTGTCAAAAATATCCTAGCATTGTACCAAAAAAAAAGAAAGTAAAATATCATACCGGTAACCGGCAACCGGCAAATTCTCAAAACCTTATAATATAGTACGTGTATACTACTATACTACTTGATTCTATTCGTACTTCTCGTCCGTTTTGGACTCTGTTGAGATTTTTTTTTAAAAAATATTTTAGTTTATTTTTATTTTTATAATAATAAATGTAAATTATAATATAGAAAGTGCCTTTTTCGTTGAAGCTGGCATATATATAAGACCTCAATTACACTACAATTGTTGATAAGCGCAAGTCTTCTGCGGTGCTCATACTTCGCTTTCACCGCCGGAAATCACTACTTTTCCGGTGACAGTACTACTGCTTTTTCGGTGACAGTGCTGCGTATTATTAGGACGTAAGTTTTTTTTTTTGATGAATTGAGATGAATTTCCATGTCCATTTTATTAATATTGAAATTTTGATCCTATTTTAATGGCTGAAACAACTTTTTGGTTATTATTATATATATTTGCGTTTACTAATTCAGTTCAACTCAAAAACCATATGGTTTAACCTTTCCGTGTATTTTCAGGGAAACAGTTGTGAACGTGATTTGACTTATTTTGTCGGTTCGTTTATACTTGTTTTTGCAGGTTTTGGGATCTCGAATTTTGAAATCAAAGAAGAAAGTAAGGTGAAGCCTTTTTGTGGATCCGAATCAAAAGGGTTGAGACTTTTTTTTTTCTTCTTTCTTGTTGCTAGTATTCTGGGTTTCGGTTTTGAGTTTTTGAGTTGTTGTTTTTTCAACCCTCAATATAACCTCTGGTTTAAGAGTTTTTGAGTGGACAAAAATGGGAGTGAAAGTTGCCACTACATGTTTACAATGGGCTCAGCCTTTTGTTCCTCACTCAACTTCTTCTTCTTCTCAAACTTTTGCTTCTGCAATTTCTTCCCCTTCATCCTCAAAACGTCATGGTTTTAGCAGAAAAGGGTCTCTTATTTGCCGTTATGTCCATAGGCTGGACAAATCGGCACTTTTTGGTACCCAATTGCTGAATCTATACAGATCTAAATCTTGTGAGCAGCTTAAGCCAAGGACTAGAACTATTAGAAGGGCTTCTAGCACCAGCTCCAGCTTAGATTCATTTTCAGATGAAGAGTTTTCGAAAGAGATACAAGAATTGGCAAAGAAGTTCCAGTTATCAGACGTCGAAAATCCCAGTACTATAAGTTCTCGGAGTGACTTTGTGGAAACAAGGGATGAAAGTATTAGCAGTGATATTAAGTTTTTGGAGAACCAGAGGCCGTTTGATCCTCTAGAACAACCAGATTGGCCTGAAAGAGACGAGATAATTCCTGCGAATATCGAATGGAAGGCGAATAGTGTGGATCTCCCCTTTTCTCTTAGGATCATAAAGAGAAAAAAACAATGGCAAGATGGGATCAGAGAAGCAGGAGAGTCAGCATACTGTTCAGTAAAAAAAGCATTTTCGAATATGGTGTTCATAATTCGAGAGCTGCAAAGCTATACTTTGCAAATGAGGGAATTGCTGTTTTATGAAGATCTACAGGGGATCTTAGTGAGAGTACAGAAGGAGATGCACGCATCTTTTGTGTGGTTATTCCAGCAAGTATTCTCGCATACACCAACTTTAATGGTATATGTGATGATACTGTTGGCTAATTATAGTGTTCACTCTATGGCAAGCAGTGCTGCTATTGCTGCTACACCGCCACCTCTCACCGAGACTGTTTCTACTTTAGATGAGAGTCATTTCAACCAGAAATTTGATTCTTCTGCAATTAAGACATTTTCAGTGTCATCTTCAAGTGGAAAAGTTACTTCAATTGGTGGAGGCAATGGAGGTGGTGGGAGCTACAAGCCAATTGCTAGTGGAAATGATGGTGATGGGAGGTTTGACGGACAGATGCGGAACGGAATTTCTTCAATCGAGAGCAGTAGGGTGGGTGAAGAAGAGTGTGTATCTGGACAAGAAACAACAGAAGAAGAATTGCAGATTTGGAATTCAATTGTAGACGAAGCTTCTAAGATGCAGGCTTCAGTGAGAGATGAGTCCTTGGATCACGAAACCATGCAAAGATTTGTCTCTCCAATAAATGCAAATATTGAAGTCAGCAACTATGCAGAATATATCAAAACAGAGCTTCTGTATCTAGTGGAGCTAAAGCAAGAACCGCAAAATACACTATTGCTAACCAATTATGCTCAATTTCTTTTCTTGGTCGCCCAAGATTATGACAGGTACCAAAATTTTCTCTCGTATTCTTCTGTTAGATTTTTATCCTTTATTTGTGCTAATGAGAACTTTACCTAATTGGGAAGATTCAGTCATGATTTTTTTGTTCAATTAGCTGATAACATAAGGTCAACATAGTTATTAGAAAAATTGTTTTGGTGTGCTTGAAAAATCAGCCATTGTCTTTTTTTGATCTACTTTGGGTGGGATAGTATCTTGATAGAGGAGTGTGTGGTAGTACTTCAAAACTTTCCCAAAGTATACTATTCTGAGTGGTCCCAAGGTGTGGGTTCCCATTGAAATATCATACTGTATTTAGTCCCTATTTTAGACTACTCTTGTTGCTGAGATCCTTCAAAAAGAAATCCGTGTCATATCCTTCTAAATAGTGTAATTAGACATTTTTTAATCTTAAAAATTACTATGTTGCTCGGATCCTTCAAAAATACCGTAGTCATATCCCTCCAAATAGTATGTATTTTGGAGAATTAGAGTGGGACAACATTAGAGCAAGTTATAGAGGTTTAGAAGCATTATATACCTCTTCAATTATTGGTTTGCTATGGACTGATTTTTGTGTTTTTGTTACAATACAGAGCAGAAAAGTACTTCAAGAAAGCAGCAGAGGTGGAGCCAAAGGATGCAGAGGCATTGAATAAGTATGCAAATTTTCTCTGGAAAGTAAGGAAGGACCTTTGGGCTGCAGAAGAGACCTTTAATCAAGCTATAGCTGCAGAACCAAACAATAACTTTTATGCAGCTAATTATGCTCATTTTCTTTGGAATACTGGTGGTGAAGATACTTGTTACCCGCTCGACTCTTCCAATACCGATCTATAATCCCAAAACGGAGAAGAGAATAAAGATGATTGATGATTAATGTGGAAGATGCAAGGACAAAAAACAAGAAGACGAGATAAAAGAAAAAATCTTATTGGTTAAAGAGATACAATTGGGAAAAATATAATAAAGGGATAACAACAAGGGTGTCCAAGATGATTTTGGTTTTGCTACATTTGATCAACTGCTTCACTTGGACTTTCCCTTTTGTTTGTTAATTGCTGGACTGTGGTGTTGTTGGAGACAAGGAAGAGCAAGGAGGGTGACTTGGGTTTGTTAATTAACAAACCATATCCCTTTGGCCTTATTTAAATAATAATATGATACAGCTCCTCTTCAAATGTGTAAATTCAGCAAGTCTTGGCTATTTTAGATCAGAGAAAAGTGAAGAGGGTCTCTACTTGGAGATTTTTCTGTTTTCTTTAACATTTTCCCTTTTTTTTTCTTTCTTTTGTTTTGCATAGTTCACATGGCCAAATTGTAATTAAACTTTTGTTAATAGATAATTGCAATAATGCGTAACTTTTGTTTTTTGCTGGTTATCAGAAACTCTCTCTGTTTCACTTTTCAAGTAGAAGTAAAATTTGCGTATACTCTTCTTTGTTATTGTTATTATTGTTGTGTAGCTTTGTTGAATGACATGATCCGATGCGTAGGGTAGCCCATGCTTTGTGCTATGTGGACGCTGTATGCACTAAACACAGTACGGCTTGGCACATGAAGATGGTTCTATTACAACAACCGTACTGTTTATTTTAATATAACAAATATAATGTATGTCCATCTACTGTAAAATCTATATTTTTTTTCTTTGTACAAGAAGTTAAGAGAATGTTTATAAATATGTTATCTTTTTTGCATAGAAAAGAGTCATGACACATTGTCACGTGACTATGCTAGAAGTACAAATCTAGATGTCTCTTTCGTGTTATGATGCCGTCGATCATAGTAGAAGTAAATAAAATATTTATGATATTTAAATTAAATTATATCAAAAATAGTTATTTACAAATTATATCATACTGTATTTAATAAGCAATAATATGTAATATAGCCAAAAAAAAGAAAAGAAAAATGCTTTAAATGTTTTTAACTCTTATTCTATATATACTTGCGTCATTTTGTTAAACTCCTTATTTTCTATTTTTATTTGAGTTTGCTGATAAATAATAATGATGATAATTTTCTTTTTTCCGCTGGGAATAATAAAAGGGCCAGTCCATTATAGATAGAACTTATCTTTCTATAAATCACAAAAAAAAAAAGAGAAATTAGAGTCCTTTCGTTCACGACGAAGATTTGGTTGCAATTGTGTGGACCTTAGCTTGTGCTCCAAATAAATAATTGAATGTGGCGCACTATCACTTTATTTATATTAATACACGTGAGACATATTTAAATAAAATAATAAAAATTGATTAAAATATCTGTTCAGTATTTGAAGATTTTTCTTAAAATAATTTTCTTTTTCTAAATTGAGAAATTAGTGGAATTACAGATTGTAATCAAATTATTAGCGAACATATATAATGTGCCTAATATACGATCTTATGATAGTTGGTAGATAGTCGCAATTTGTTTTGTAATGTTTTATAATTTTTTATAATGTTATATTTTTATAAGAAACTTGATTTTTTTAAATATAAAAGATAACAAAAGGACGAATAAGAACTATTTGCATGATTAGTTTTTAAATTCAAATTATAAAGTGTTCAATTGACCAATTTTCGCCGATTACAATCCTCGTGATTCTCACGGTACTCCATACTTTTTGATAAAGGAAAATGCTCGAAATCATTTTACACAGAGAGCATTTTTTACTTTTCAATTTATTTGTCCTATTTTAATTTAATATAAAATTTAAAAAATTATCTTTTAATCTTATGATATTAAATTAAAAATATGTTAATTTTGCGTTATCAAACATGTTACATGTAAAATTGAAAACAAAAAGCTATTAAAAAAGAGAGATTTTTTTACACATTAAAAAGTAAATAAGGGGAATAATATGTTTCGTGCTTGTTCTACGTACGTAAATAAATGGAATTTAGAGATTAATTAATTAAAATGTTTTAATATTTATACAATGTCTCTGTCAATATTTTTCTTTCTTCAAACTATGGAATTACAATTGTTATATTCTAATATGATTTTTTTTCCATTCAAATTATAAGTAATTAGCATATGAGATCTTTTCATTAATTAAATCCCTTAATTAAGCTAGTGTATTTGTCACAACACAAGGAGCGGGAAATCAGAAACTATTTTCGTGCTAGCTCATATTCAAATTGTTAAAGAATGACAAAAGTCCTACATCGGTGGTTAATGAAATGGGTGGACTCCTAATAAGGCTTGAGCAATTCTACTCCTTTTAAGCTAGCTTTTGGAGCGAGAGTTAGACCTAAGACCTAATTTCACACAAATCAGATTAAATTAATATCCGCACATTACAAAATTTACTTCTAAGAACGACACTCCTTTCCATCTCAAATTCTCATAAACTTAGTTATGAACTCTTATTAAAGTTAAGAGATTCAAGCATCCTATCATAACTCATTTCACCGTAAATGCATCTGTTTTAAACTAAGATTACTTTGCAGCAAGGTGGCACCATCAGTATACAATTAATGTAAGACATTTACTTTAATTTCAACACCATACTTCCATATGAAAGACCATATCATACACAACTACTTCATGTGATTTTCTTTAATTTGCTTAGTTCAGTGTACGAGGAAATTCCACATTTGGTAGGGTGAGGTGGCCAGAGGAAAATAAATTAATACCACAAATACTCTTTCTTCATTTATTTTCTCTTTTTATTTTGTAAATTTTATTATAATATTTTACCCTTTGTTTTTTACATGTTATATTTTTTCTTTCAAAAGTCAAACCGCAATACTTTTGGTCAATATTTTCAAATTTGTTCTTTCATGATGTTTTTTTTTTTTTTTTGATATCCCAGGTATCCGGTGTTTTCACACTTTTATAGCCCCTCTGCTCCCGCGCTGGAGAGTGGGCAGGGGCAGGATCCGATATAATCCTGGAGCCCGGGCCAGCCTTTTTAGCAATATGTGCGCCCGTGGCCTGCGGGGGCTCGAACGGCACTCACAAGGACTTTTTGTCCTGAGCTTTACCAGTGAGCTATGCCCGCAGGTTTTCTTTCATGATGTTAATATGAAAAGAATTGCAACTTATAATATTTGTCATGTAATTTTTGAGTACTTAAATTTTAATTAATGATTTAATTTAACTCAATTTAGCTTTGAGTATTAGTCAAGTTATAGAGGTGCATGGAGGAGGTAATATTGTTCTTTTTCAAAATTAAAAAAAAAAAAAAACACATTTGAGAAATAAAGCTTAGCTAGTTTGTCACACAATACATATAGTGAATATTGAAACAAATTAAAAGAAATAAGAATGTGTATATATAATGAAGTTAATTTAAAATAATATATGTATTTACTAAATTCTTTTGACGTGAAGATTTATCAGACATAATCTCTCAATCTCACAAGAGTAAAATTTATGTACGTCCTAGTTTTCAAACTATATTTATGAGATTGCACTAATTAAATATGTTATTGTGTTTACGCAAGAGAAAGCTGATAACTGTAGATTTGGGTAAGTGTTTGATATTTTAAGGTACAAAAAACAGATTATAGAGCTTGACTTAAATCAAAAGCAAATTTCATATTGGTGAGGGTTATTCATTAAAACAATATTATAAGGAGGCAATAGCAGGTTAACTCAACCAATGTGACACAATCTAACATCTAAATGGTATAAATATGTAAAATTTTATTTTTCACAAGAAAAAGTAATTATCGTTTATGTTTTCTCATTGCTACAAACCAAAATTTGAATATACAAATCATTTAAAGAGATTTAACCGTATGACCAAGAGTAAATTTTAAAAATAACGATGACTAAAAATATATAATGATTCTTTACATTAATAATTTGTTTGATTACGATTTATAGCTATATGTCAGAAGAAGGATAGAGACGTGCAATGCACTTTATTTTGATCAAATCTCATAAAGTCGTATTTTCTATAGAAAATAAAATAAATACTTTGGCTGTAATTGAGACAATTCGGATGGACGATATGGATTTTTTTCGAAATAGTTAACCACTTTTTTCACCGTGAGAGGATGGATGTCGTATTTTCTATAGAAAATAAAATAAAATACTTTCGCTCCTTATATACCCCTAATATAACAATGTTCATAGCATATTTGAGTGTGTTATTTAATTATTTGAAAATAATAACTGCATGATGCAGCAATTTTAAACTATGCTTTTATAAATCTTATTTAACACTTTGATGATCAATGAAAAAGTATATAATTAAGTCATGTTCATTTGTGGAAAAGTTAAAAGAGGAGAAGACACATATCACGAGCACAATAACTTGCTTTTTTTGACATTTCGACTTGAAATTGTCCACTTGTTTTCATATATATATTAGCCTTTTCTTATCCATAATGGACCTAAAATAGCTTACGTTTTGTCTCTGTATTTATGTCTTTTCGTGAATGCATCGGCCCACTTAATTAAATTCATCGGATGTTTATTACGTTTTAAAATAAATGTTATTTTAATAAAAGTTATATTTATTAAGATATCAATAAATATAATGTGGGGTTTATTAAATTATCTGAATTTGATCAACGTTTTTGGAAATGTATGGATATATTTTTTTCTATTTTGCTAAGATTACTTTTATTTTGAAATGAAGAAAGTAAATAATTCTTTTAATGTGAATACCCAAACTCGAAGATACTTAATAGTTAATACCCAACATAACACATGGACAATGCTAATATTAGCTTGTCTTCTTTTGTTGATATATTTCTCAAAAATATTCATCATGCAACATGGATAAAATAGGAAAAATAAAGACATGATATATATTATATATATATATATATTAGATATATATTATAGATATATATATAATTAGGTGCTTATCCACTTATATTGACTTTATGTCAACACTCCCATTTTATATTTGTATTACGTAATGTACACGTATAGCGAAGGATATAGATGTATTATTTGAATACGAAGCATGTGTATTTCATCAATTAATAAAATTTAGTGCTTTGGTTATTTGAACTTTACCTTTCGGTGAAAATTCGATTTTCTGCACAACTTTCATGCAGCTTCTTGGATATTTTTAGTAGCTCACCACTTTAATAACAATTTAAAAGTAAACAATCTGTCTACCCCGACCCTCACATACTATTATAAAATCTACTTATATTTCACCGTCTTTTAAGTTTACTTGTGAAATCTTACCGAGTATTGTTGTTGTTATGATGACTAAATTCAATGAGATTAGAAGAAATATGGGCTTTTGTAGGCCTAGTAGACCAGTAAATTGGGCTTCAAAACTAATTGATCTGAAAGATGTGGGCTGAAATGGCTAACTGGGAGTACTCAATTTCAAATAGGATGGATTTTTCTGAATCCATCTACAAATAAATGGCATGCATTTTTTTTTGGGCAACTTTCACATATAGCAAACATAAAATTCATATTTGTATGCTATAGCAAAGTTTGTATAGTTGCACTCCATAGCAAACATATAAATGTATAATTCGCTATACATATATAATTAAAGTGAATTGTATAAAATGAAGTGTATAAAACGAGAAAGAGAAAGAGACTTGAGCAGAAAATTGTATAAAACGAAGTGTATAAGATGAATTGTATGTATAATTATAAGTGTATATAACGATTATATGCAATTTGAATTTGTATAAAATGAGAAAGAGAGAAAGACAAAAGAGATTTGGAAAGGAAATATATAATTGAATCGAATTGTATAAAACGAAAAAGAGAGAAACTATATATAATTTAAATTTGTATAAAACAAGAAAGAGAGAAAGACAAAAGCTAACCAAAAATATATGTATTTATACAATTTCCTCTCACTTTATACAAACACAAACGCATTTTATACATTTGTGTTTGTATAAGGATATATAATTATTTAAGAAAAATCGAATTTGGAGAGAGATTTTAGGAAAAATTGAAAGAAATTGGAAGAGTAATAATAGCTAACAGATTTGTATTAAGATAGAGGGTGAGCCACAACCAATTAAAAATAATTGATTTGGAAGAAATTTTAGGGATAACTAAAGAAAATGGGAGAGAAAAGATAGGGAATGAATTTGAATAAAAATAAATCTTCAACTTGATGAGCGGATCCGCATCAAATGGCAAAATTTGTGCAAATTTGCTACGGAGTACAAATGTTTCAAACAGTAGCTATAGGATTTATTTTAATTTAAATGTTTGTTATTATGTACAATTTTCCCTTTTTTTTTAATCTTTACATATACTATAATTCCTAAATCATGAATAATTAATACACAGTCATTTTGGTTTATAATTTAATCGTAGTAAATTTATATAATTTGATAGTAACACAATAAAATGTAATTTAATAGAGGAACTTTCACATATAGACACTCAAAAATAGTCTAATTACTCTCCATAACTATAGTTTGATAATTGAAATACATAGCTACATGTTAAAGGGAGAAGAGAGGCAAGCGAGAGATGACAAAGAGTGGTAGAGAGATGAATTGTATATGTATATCAATTAGATGATTGTATATTATAAACATATATTTGTATATATGGCAAGCGAGATTGAGAGAGGGAGAAGAGAGGCGAGCGAGAGATGACAGAGAGTGGGAGACAGGTTAATTGTATAGGTATATCAGTTAGATGATTATATACTATACATAATCATTTGTATATACGATAAGCAAGATTTGGAGAGGGAGGAGAGAGGGCAGAGAATGGGACAAAGATGAATTTTTTTTTTATATCGATTAGATAATTGTATATTAGACATATATATCAGTATACACTGTCGAATTATACATTTACAAAAGTGGCTAATTATACAAATTCGAAGTAAGCCTACGTAATTCATGTATAATGTTAGTGGCAAATTATAATTATTGCAAACTAAAGCTATATGAGTAATTAAGTAGTATAAGTTTGCTTTACCGCGTAAATTTTTCGATTAAATATTGAAAAAGTTTGGTTACCGCAGACCAATATTTAGGCCTAAGACACGAGGCTCACAGCCAGTTCAACCCCTAGCAAGTGAGCTTTAGGCCTAACATATTTGAGGCCCAAAAGTTATTAAAATATGCTATAGCAACTTTCATATATAACAAATAAAAAATTCATATTTATATGCTATAGCAAACTTTGCATAATTGCGCTCCATAGCAAACATAAAACTGTATAATTCGCTATATATATACAAGTATATAATTTGCTGGCCTAAATTGTATAATTCGCTGGCCTATTTCGCTGCAATTGTATAATTCGCTATCCTATTTCACTGCAATTGTATAATGCACAATTGTATAATTCACTCCCTATTTCGCTGCAATATTAAGTGTATAGCAAGAAGATATATGTTTTTCTCTCGCTTTATACAAAAACAGAAACACAATATATACACTTCTGTTGTATAAAACTAGAGAAAATTGTATTTCACTGCAATTGTATAATTCACAATTGTATAATTCGTTGACCTTTTTCTCTGCAATATTTGAAGTAAAATGTTTGTAAATTGTATAATTAAGTGTATAACACGAAGATATATATTTTTGCATGTGTATATACAATTTTCTCTCGCTTTATACAAAACAGAAACAGAATTATACACTTCTGTGTATAAAGCGAGAGAGGCGAGCGAGAATGGAGAGTGGCGAGCGAGATTTCTGGGAGAGAGACGCTGGCAAATTTTAGCTAACGTTTGCTATGGAGCACAATTAAATCAAACCCTAGCTATTCCATTTATTTTAGGTTATTAGTTTGCTATTATATACAATTACCCCTTAAAATATTTATTACAGTAATTATTTCTTATCATTTGTATTTTTCGTTTAATAAATTCCTATTTTCTCTCTTTATCAATTTATATCATTATTTTTTTTAAAAGAATAACACCTTCTAAACAAATACTTTTGAAGTTACGATTCATAACACGTGAACCAAGTTTTTGATCCGATTAATAAGCTTCTTATGATCATTGAGCAAACATAATTATTAATCTAATCTCCCCCCCCCCCCCCCCTCTTTTGGAAAAATACAAACCAACTTAATTTTTTTCATAGAATACTTTGAAGGAAAATACTTTTTTGTTCAGATTAATTTTTCATAGCTTAAGTGATGTTTAGGACTTGTGATTTATTTAGATACTAAAAATTTCAGAATAATTTAATTAAAAGTTAATAGTGGTAAATCGAATGACACTAGGACTAAACTAGAATATAGCATTAATTTAGGGATTAAAAGTGCAAATTAAAGGGGCCGGTCATCATGTTATCTCTAAATGAGTAATTAAGCATTTAACAGTAATTGAGAGAGGTATTAATATGGAGCTTAATGTCGTCCATAATTCCCTCTTATTACACTATGGAGAAAATTAAGAGCACCAATTACCTTATTAATTATCATCCTTTTAATTCATCCTATCCTCTAAAACAAAATTCAATTCCCCATTGGCTTTAAGAATAATAATTCTTCCTTTTTTTATAAAAAAATAAATTAAAATTAAATATATTTTATCCCTAATTTAATTTACTGGGGGCGAAAATGGATATATATGAACTTTTTTTCGGTACACTAGAAAATGGTATTTTTTTTCTACCTCCACCTAAATATTTAAATTATTGGCCTTATACTTTATATCTTAGCATTTTATGATTGTAACTGGTAAAGCAAAAAGTAAACTCTAAATGATTGGCAAAACATTTTTCTTGTTTCTCATAAAAAGAAGTCTTATTTTCTTCACGTTTATACTGTTCAGTTGCTAAAAATATTACATGTTTATTTGACTCTTACAAGATGTGTATAATAATGGCCTTATAATTGATATTTTAGCATCTCATGATTGTTGATAAAACATAGTAAAATAAATTATTAGAATCTTTTATAAGCTATTTGTCGTATTTAAGACAAGAGTAAAAACTCAATTTTGTTGACATTTTCTCAATTTAATCATTCTTCTTCACGTTTATTGCTCGTTAATTATTTGTCTCTTACTAGATGTGTAAAATAATGACCTTATAATTAATGTTTTATACACCATTGGTATAACATAAAAAATATATTTTAAATGATTGGAGTATTTTTTTATCTAGAAAAATTAGTTCTCAGAAACTTTTGTAATTTATATGGCGTACTTAAATCACATGTAAAAGCTATATTTCATTTGAAAATTTTCTAGATTAACTAATCTTCTTCATGTCTATATCATTCATTTGTTATCTTTATAATAATGACCTTATATATAATCGATATTTTAGCCTCTTATCATTGATGATAAAACGAAAGATAAAATTCTAAATAATTTGGAAATATATATTTTTTGTACCTAGGAATTTTTCTTTTTTGCATATTGAGAGTAAAACCCCATTTAATATATTTATCAAATCTACACATTTATTTATCTCGTGCCAAATTAAATGTGTAAAATAGTGACCTTATAATTGATATTTTAGCATTTTATGACTATTGGAAAAATAAAAAATAAATTAAATGACTAAAGAGATAATTTTCTTGTATCTCAGGAAAATAATTTTTTATTTCTGTTTATTTTTTATAAGTTACATCATGACGTACTTTAAGCCAGAATTAAAAGCTCCATTTTGTTGAATTTTTTTAGACTAACCAATATTCTTCATGTCTATATTATTAGTTTGTTAAAAAATCTACGCACTTATTTATCTCTTGCAAAATAAATTTGCATATTTATTTGTCTTTTATTAGATGTGTCAATAATATCCTTATAATCGATAGTTTAGAATCTCCTGATTGTTGGTAAAGCAAAAGGTATTCTACACTATAATAAAAATAACTTTTAACGGCAACAAATAGATATAATAATAAAGAAAGATTGTTAAAATCTTTATTGACATTACTTAAGTATCATTAGATCCAATATCGCTAAAGCCTTTAGAGACATATACAAAAAATGATAATTGCCACTAAAAATAGATATTTAGCAGCAATTGTAAATTAATTGCCGCTAGAGCTTATTTTTGATGTAGTGCTAAATGGTTGAAAAAACATTTTACTTGTACCTCGAAAAAAAAAACTTTAATTTTTGTATAAGCTACATGACTTAAAGTATATATGCTGGACATTAAAAAAAGTCATTTCATTGATATTTTCTCAAATTAACCGATCTCCTTTATGTATATGTCGTTCATTTTGATGAAAATTCTACATATTTATTTATCTTTTATGTTCTTAATTTATCTATTACCAAATATGTACAATTAGTAATGTCCTTATAATTCATTTTTTTAGTATGGCATGACTTTTTCAAGTTTATTATTTGATGATCATATGGTCTTTATATTAATAAAAAAATAAATACAATTACAAAGCTGTGGGGAGTAAAAGCCAAACCCACTGTTCCAAAGCTTCACAAAAAGTAATGCTTAGGCAAAAGTTGTACTATAAGTTTTTCACAAATATATTTCTAGTGGAATAGGTAAAAATAATCATAATTTTCAACTGAATTAATTCTATACAAAAAAAAATAACTCTTTTTTGCTTATATTTTAGGGACTTCATATTTTGAGATCAAGTTTATAAGGTCCAATATCCATCAATGGAGACGAGTATGTATAAAAACAATATACTCTTCATTTGAATGTTTCATTTTTCTAAGGTATTCGCGATTCGATTAACTTTCTTTTAACAAATTCGAATCTAGCAAATAAAAAAAATTTTATTTTGACCACGAATAATAACATTCTTTATTCGTCAAACGTAATTTTCTTTTAATCAAAGATTACATTATTATTCTACTTTGAAAATACTATTTTTGGCTATTTAGAGTAGCCTTGACTTTGACTATATTGCTAACATCTCATGACTGTTAATAAAATAAATTAAATCTCTAAATAATTAAGAAACCATTAAACTTTTTAAAAATTGTACAATAATGATAATTAATTAAGGACAGCACTAATCTCTCCCACTTTTAATTTCTTTCTACTGTTGACACAAAGAGGAAGCTCAGGAGTTACACTTACACCTCATTTCTAAACCGTTGGATTGTTTTTTGAATCAACGGCTGAGATTAATCCTCACCTCTATATACATAGTGATAACATATTATTAGCTATTTTTATGTCTATATCTTCCAAACCTAGAAGAAAACTCACTCACTTTCCTTTTATTCAAAGCAAATTTTTTTGCTGAAAATATTCCTTTTTTTTTCTTCTTCTTCTTTCTTTTCCATGGAAGGAGAAAGTGCTTTTCTTCCTTATCAAAATTTATCAAAAAATCATCCTCCTCCATTAACAGCCATAGATAGGTTTTTGTTGAGTCATGAAAATTATTTTCCTCAACAAAAAAATAATAATGAAAATGTTTTTAGTGATTTTTCTCATCATTTTGTTGGTGGAAATGCAAGTTTTAGTAGCCATGCAAATGGTATATCATGGACAAATTTGCCAGAGCCAAGTGTTATGGAAGGGTTTTATATGAATGAAATACAAGAAAATAATGGTTTGTTTGATCATGAAAAAAATAAAGTTAAAGAGAGTGGAAAAAAGGTGAAAGAAGGAAATTCATCAACAAATTATTTGATCAAAGGTCAATGGACTGATGAAGAAGACAGGTATACGTTCTACTTCATCAGTGAAATTATACTGAATATGTTACTGTTGTATTAAACCTTTTTTTTTTTTGGATTTATGAAGGAAATTGCTTAGGTTGGTAAAACAATTTGGAGTAAGAAAATGGGCACAAATTGCTGAGAAAATGGAAGCAAGAGCAGGAAAACAATGTAGAGAAAGATGGCATAATCATCTACGTCCTGATATCAAGGTTTTTTTTTCTCCTACGATTGTTATTCTATTAATTAATTTTTTCGATCTAGTATTTTTTTTAAAAAAAATTGTAGTTTTTTTTTTCTAGTACAGTACTTTCCTAACTATACTTATTAATTTGTCTCATTTTCTCTAGATATCTGGAAATAAGATGATCTATGAACAAAAGATTTTTGGGTGATGATGTTTTAATCACTTAGATTTATTACATCGTCCGTTTTTATATGATTTATTTGTTATGTGTACTCAATTATTTTCCAAAGACTAATTTTAAGGCCTTCTGTTGTTTTTTATTTTTAGAAAAATGAATGATCCCTGTTAGAAAAGTTTTAGGATGTTGTTTCAAGTCCATGAAAAAACACAAAAATGTTGGTGTCTAATAGAGTTATCGATCATTTTTTACAAAAAAAACAAATCCTCATTTCGTTTTGCTTCTTTAAAAAGACACTTGATTACACTTTCGAGCTGACATTAAGCAAGTTCTTTCTGTTATGATAAACCGACAACACAAACATTTTTTTTTAGGGTTGGACCAAAAAGGTTAATTGATTTTTATGGTCTTTTTACCTCTTTTTGGTCACTAGAATTTTCATCAAAAAGATGCCATTAAATTTAGGGTTTGATTTTAGGTATTTTTGTTTTCATTCTTTTTAGTAACAATTTTTTGACTCATTTCGATCCTTCATTTTCTCGTGATTGAAAAAAACTTTTTCTTTGACAAAGCGTCAAAGTTTGTTATAGAAGTGTGTCCACCTTATTCATAAAAGTAATTTAAAAATAGATTTCTTGTAAATCATAAACATCTTTAATTTTTTTTTAATTTTTTTTTAATAGAAAGATACATGGAGTGAAGAAGAAGAATTGTTACTAGTGGAATCACACAAGCAACTTGGAAACAAATGGGCTGAAATTGCTAAAAGAATTCCTGGAAGGACTGAAAATGCAATAAAAAATCATTGGAATGCTACTAAAAGAAGGCAAAATTCAAGGAGAAATAAAAACAAAAAAATTCAACAAGCTGGTGATGATGATACTCAATGTGAACGCAAATCATCCTCCTCTCGTTCCACCGTTCTACAAGATTATATTAAAAGCAAGTACTTCATGAGTGATGACAATTCTCCCCCAACCGCCACCGCGTTTAACGGTGGTGGCGGTGGGACTTATAGTGGCGGTGGATGCAGTTCCACCGCCACTACTTTCACCGGAAGTACTCCACCGTACTCCGAAGACGATTCTCCGTCTTTGATGACTCATCAAACACATGATGAAGAAATGAACTTCATGCAAAGCTTATTTGGACATGACAATATTAGTACTATCGAGCCACAAGTAGTAACTAAAGATCTTCTCAACAAGAGCTCGTCTGATTTGAACTCCTTTAGTGAAAATTCATTGACTCAGTGTAACGTTCAGAGTTACACTCCTCAATATTATCCTCCGGACCTATACCTATCGTACCTTCTAGATGGTTCTAATTATTTTGGATGTGGAAGCATGAATAATACTAATCAAGGTTGTTCAACATCAGGAGGAGGAGGAGGAAACATTAAGGAAGTTGATTTGATGGAGATGATTAATTCAACTAATTCTCAATTATCTCAAGCTGGAACCTTCAACAAAAACTTCTTTTAATCTTAGTATTATTATTAATTATGTTGTAGAATTGGAGGAGTTAAAAAAAATATTGTGGGATAGTAGTACTTTTTAGTTTTTGTTTAATTATGGATTATATTATGGATTATCTTAATCTTGTCGTGTTTTAAGAATGATTAATGGTTCTTGTTTTATTATAGTTTTCAGTTTTTTTGAATAATTCGTTACATATTCGTCATGTTTTATGTGAATGTCTTTAACTGTTTTGTTTTGGAGTTAAATAATCCCTTTTTTTCTAACTATAATTTTGTCAAACCTTTTTAAAATATTTGAATTATTAGTGTTGACCACCATAATTTATCCTTAGGAATTCTTCTTTTTATTATACTAGAATTCATCGATGTATACAGACTATTATATTATGTAAAGTAAAATAACAAAATTTTTGCATTATTTACAATGTCTTTCGGTGAAATTTCAAATATATAAATTTTATTTAAAATCTTGAAAGATTTATGTACAAATTTATGATCAAAGTTACATTCATATTTAATATTGTACTCACATATATTGAGAGATGAAGTATAGATATATATTTTATTCTCAAATCTCTTTTTCCGTTTTTGTTTTTATCTTTTGTGGTGGCTTTCTGTTAACTAAAGTCGAAAGTGAAGGGAAATATATAGAAGATTATTCTCTTCGTTCTATATTAATTATCGTATAATTCATTTTTTCGAAAGTTAATTTGATTAACTTTTGAACAAATTAATAATTAACTCAGATTAATTAAATATTATAAAATTACAATGTAGATAGTTAAAATTATAGAAAAAATACTATAACTTGTAATTCTTGTAATATTAATATGATAAAAAAAAAACATATCATAAAATATTGATCACAAAATTCATATAATTTGACTTTTTAAAAGTGAAACGTGAAAAATATTTTATTTCGGAGAGAATAATAGTTAGCTTCTCGTTAGGCCAACTCTTCGTATGTTGTCGCCTTCTTGTTTTTTGCATGATGATGCAATTATGATTAATTCCGTGACATTATAATTGATGTCACTTTAATCATATCCTTATCTGATTTTTATACTTATAGAGAAGAGGGAATATTTGTCACAATTAATAAATTACATCAATACTTAAGTTTATTACACTATTTTTTATAATATATGTAAATAATTAATTCAACTGATCATATATAAAACTAAATTATCTTAATTTGGACAATTTAACCAATCAACTCCACCTTATTTCACATTTAAAAATGTATCATACATAAATATGCTAAGACATAACTAACATATTTACATCCATAACTTAAATGTTTTGATAATCTGTATTTTGTTGAGACTCAACTAAAAAATACTTGTGAAATGTTCAATAATTAAAAAAATTAAAATAATACTTCCACATTATTTGACAAATGTCAAAAGATCAATTTCACGTATGTCATGATTCATCAATAATATGTGTTAACTGTTAACGACTTTTACATGTCGATAACACATGATTTTTACTTCATTTTTATTTTTATTCAAACACTATTTGCAAGGAGTTCAATGTGAACAATTCTTTATTTCATACGTTTATAATGTGAAGAGGTTAGATCCTTCTCAACTGTTTTTTTTCTTAAAAAAAAGATTGTTTTGTTTTTTTCTAGTTTTTACAGACAACTCTTAGTGGTATTTTCTTCATAAATTTCATCAATTTATCCTTTGTTTGTTTTTACCTGCACCTTTTACTTGAAAAGTTTAGTTTATGAACGTTTTATTGGTGAAAAAAATAAGTGAAAAGAAGTACCAAACGGCCAGCTTTCCACAGATTAAGCAAAGTCTGTTTACTAAATATTTTGTGAAGTGTCACAAACTAAAATTAATATAAATATATATATTTTATTTGGTTTACTAAATAATTTTATTTAAAATGAAATTTAAGTAGCAATATTACAAAATAAAGTAGTATTGTTCCTATAGAGATTGTACATATCAATACTCATGATATTATTGCAAAATTATTGAATATGATCTTTTATTCGATAAGAATGATATTATTATTTAGTGATCAAGGTAATTCCATTTTGCGTTTATAGTATATGTTTAATAACGATATCATACTTATCAATTAAAAGATCGTATTCAATAGTTTTTGCAATGATATCATGAGTATTGATGAGTGTCTTCTTTTGGTTAAAGTTATTGTCATTTCTAGCTTATCGAATATGTCATAAATAGAATGAGATTACTTCTTTTCAAGATAAGAAATTGGTTTACATTAAATTTCAGGTGTTACACCATTTATCAAGACCACAGAAAAGTGATATTATAGCAAATTTAGATAATCCTAATCGATGATTTGGTTTGTAATATCGTAGAATGTACAAGCATGGGGATATTTAGGCCAATGTGTTGATTAGTAGGCACTCTATTATAGTGAAAGAAGCCTAATGAAGAACTTAATCTTGTTTGGGGCCTTAATTTTCAAATCAATTGAAGCTATTTTTATAATTTTAAATTATATTATCCATTTGGATTGCGAATATATCATATGAAATTAGATGACACTTAACTTTATCATTAATAAAAATCATACCAGGGACATAAGTAATTTGTAGAGCAAAAATAAAAGACAGGGTAAGTAGAAGGATCAGATACGTCTTATTAAAATTTTAAACACCATTATCAAAAAGAATTTTTAATCTTAATATTTAATTTTCTCGTTACGATTTGAAGGATACAACCTTTAATGCAAGAGTAGTACGAATCAATAATTTTTTTTATAAAAAAATTTGTCTTCTCACTTCTGCATAGCTGACTCTAATGTTTAAGTAATTAATATTGAAAATCATTGTTGTAAGTAGGATTTTTATAAAAATAATAATAGGAACATCAAAATATATTTCAAAGTTATCATTGATCAAAAGGCATAATAGGTTGGAGATAAGCCTCTTAGTTTACAATTGGACTTGCCAAAATTATTGTATTGGGCCAGTAGATTGGTTAAAGCCTATAACAATTCTGATCTGTAGTAACCTTTTCTACAGTTGAAGTATTTAATATATATTCCAGAAAAAGATGTTGAGATGACTGAATTGAATAACTACTGCTCCCAAAAACCAAAATTGATAGATGCTTCATTTCACTTGAATGAGCATCTGAACAAACCAAATATATAATAAGTAGTGTTAATATGAAATCTTCCTTTGGGTTACTACTGCCTAGTGCCTACAATGAATTGTATATAGGGAAAACCCTTGGTGTTTTATTGATACACAGGCATGACATTGTAGCGTCAAGACATCTTAGCCCTGGCGAAAAGTACCCCAGCAAGTAGACCTAAAAGCATTGGCAAAATTTCAGTCAATAAGAGTGTGCACTAAAATTTTCAAGAATAGGATATGGATTGTTGACGTTACCGAAAAGTATGCTGAATAAGTTTGGGATACTGAGAGGAACTTTGAACACCAAAAGGCCAGCAATAGAAATGGGAATCTTGTTTAAGGAACCCACAAGACTGTGAAGAGGAGAAAGAGTGAAGGATTAATCATGAAGTCTTGACTTTCAAATATACCTCATAAAGCTAGAATGACTTTGATACCTCTTTTCAAGTAAACTTTTAAAGCTTGAATTACTGTATCTTTACAATAATACGAACAAATATGAAGATCGTTTTGTTCCATTCTTTCTCTTCTTCCCATTACAATGTGAGTTAACCTTATCGAACTGTCATCAGCGAAGACTTATAGCAGGCTTAAATGACAGCAAATAATTCTACATCTTCAATCATTACTCCAATTCTCTTAAGAGGTATATGGAGAACATATAGGAAATAGAAAGCATGTCAAATATCCATCGAGATTAACATCGTCTCAAAGTGCTCAATTGGGTACATTTCTTGATCATCAACTAGCTAGCAGAAAGCTTTTTTATCACATAAAACATGTAATGCTAAGTAGTTCATGATGCAAATCCCCGAGAAAATTCAAGCGAGTATAAATTACCTGTAGGTGGTTGGACCAGTTTGTTTCAAAAACCACATTGATGTGAAGCTAATGGCTAGCCCAAGCAGCCCACTAGCTAGCAGAAAGCTTTTTTATCACATAAAACATGTATGCTAAGTAGTTCATGATGCAAATCCCCGAGAAAATTCAAGCGAGTATAAATTACCTGTAGGTGGTTGGACCAGTTTGTTTCAAAAACCACATTGATGTGAAGCTAATGGCTAGCCCAAGCAGCCCACTGGCTGTCGCAGCAACCCAAAACATTGGAATCTTAATTACATCCCTGCAAAAGAAACAAGAATGGTACGAAACTGCAATATTCATTTGGGATCCCCAACGTGAAGGACTAAAAAGAAAAAGAGGAGACAACTGGGATGCTCAAAAGTGTAATGTAACACTTACGCATTAATTACGTAACGCCATTCATCAAACAGGAAGATCAAGATGATAGCAAAAGGTATAGATATCCCATTGTTCAGTAACACCATGGATACTTCATTAAGAGATCCAGATTTTGTAAATTGCTTTGCTCTGTCCATGACACGTCGCAATGTGAGCTGTTGAAAATTGATGCCCAATGAACATTAAGAGATTAGGGAAATGAAATACATATACTTTGAAGTTTGACTTGCTATATGATTAATAGTCGAAATTTATGATTTTCTAATAATTCAAAGAAGTCAGAGAAGCCAATTTCTGTGCAAAATTTTGGTACGAGCAGTCAAGATGAGAAGCAGAAAGTACGTACTGAGTAGCTTGCAGTGAGAACGCAATTAACTGATTGCCAAGCATACCCCGTAGCATCGAACGAGAGGTCTGTGATACCTCCAGATACAGCAGAAATAATCTGAAAAAGAAATTAGCATCAGTAACAAAATGCAAAAATGCTTAGTAGGACTGCTGTGGTAGTGGTAACTGCAGGTTTACTATACCAAGTTCTCGCATGATCTGATATTTTGATATAGACTATGATGACTGGATATACAACATTAGACAACGACCATTTTCCTTGAGGATCTGATCCCTCTGACAACTAAATATACATTGTATAGATGCATGACATAAACATACCATAACAAACATGGCAGTCCACACTTTCTGATTCTGCCGCTTCCCAAAAATATACAGCTCTCCAAGTGCTGTTAAAATATTTGTCACGTTCTTCAGAATTGTCACCATTGCAATATTTATGTATTTCAAACTGCAAAGGTGCACAAGTAAATGTCATTGGCATGGTGATGTACCACTGATCATTACCAAATCCATGGTGAGTTTTAGACATATCATATTACCTATACATGCCTGAAACAAGCATGCCAATGAAGATCAAATTCACGGGGATCCAAACTTTAATTAGCTTCCAATTGAGCTTCTCTACTGTAATTGCTCCAGAGCAACCCAATATACCAACTATAAGAGTACTGATAAGATTCTGCAAGAAGTACAAGTAGAATCAGCTTTCGTAAAATAACATCTGTAGACTGCAAGTTCCTAATACTAGAGAATAAATGTAATATGGGAGGGATTTATTTAAAGATTGTCAAAATCAAGGTTGAAAAGGATGTTGGACATGCAAATGGATGAACCAAAACTTTTCCACATGGGCAAATGATATTACATGCATAATTTTATTTTATTTTTGAAACTGGTAAGTTTATGATATAACATGCATAACAGTTAACCATAAGCATTAATGTTCCTCTTCTTGTTATTTCTAAGGGTGGAAAGATGGTCAACTATAAGTAGATAATACCTGGTAAAACATCAACGAGACCCCAGCATTGAATGAATAACTTGAAAGTACAATTTTGTTCAACATGATCATACAACAAGAAGAAAGACAATATGCAGTTCCAGACAAAAGAGGGCCAGAATTTCTTCCAGATCCATGTTCCCTTGTTTCTTCCGTATCCACAGCTTGATTACTTTTGGAATACCTGTGAGATGGAAGAGTAGGTTATTATACTTGATTTGCTTATCACTTTTCTCAGAGCAGGCCCTCGCCTCGTCCAGCTGGAAGACGTCAAAAGTCTACATCTCTAACTGGGAGCAGTTCTGAGAAATATTTCAAAGCTTATAAATCCACAGTAGATAAACTTTCAGTCAATGACATGTTTGTTGCCAAGGTATATCTTTTTCTTTGCCTTTCAAGATATTGTGTATAAAGAGAAAGATACTCCGCTGTATTTAGAAGGTATGAAAACTGTAATGATGCTAAGTTGAACAATAATAGCTAACTATTAGACAGCTACTCTTTAGTTAATCTTTAGCAGACACAAAAAGATCTTTATTAAGGCAAGAAGAATACTCCAATGCAGGGTTACAAAATATAGCCTGACATTCACATATCTATCATATAAACCATGAAGTTCCATTAATGAGTATCACTTATTCAAGAAAAGAAGAGTTAACATCCATGAAAGCAAAATAAGACAATGGGGAAGTCCAATAAAGTCAAACTGAAGAATGTGCATGGCTTGTTTGTCATTCACGCTTGAATGTCATTAAAGGAAAATAATAAATAACAACATAAAAAAGAGAGCTCCTAAGTATACTTCATATAACTCCTACCTTTGACCAATAAAATAAAGAAGAAAGAGAAAAGGGAAGATTTCTAGTAGAGAGTTGAAAAGCACAAAACCTGTTGCTAGCTACTCTTCGAACTGCACCTATTGATGTTTTGATAGCCGACCAATCTCCTTGCCTACGAAATCCCTCGAGTATTTTGCGCACTACATTTAATCTTTTGGCGAATGCTACCTTCCCATTTACAGATGTATAATCTGGGTCCTCATCATTCTGACAGATCACAGATTCCAACTTAACCGCAGAGGACATTGAATCAACCTTTTATCAAGAAAGAAGAAAATGAATCAGTTTCAACATTCACAGAAAGAGCTTTGAATTCCCTCGACAACAACTACAATCTATCAGCAGTCTGCTACACCAGTTCAAGTACTACTAAGTGCAACAAATTGCATAAAACTGTGCATTTGAATTAACTGGAATTCCAACATTGGTGCCTACAGTCTATACTGCTTTGCTCCTCCTTGGTACAATGAAAAGTAATGCTAGCAGCCTAGCAGTATCTGGATTTGGTCAACTGCCAGCCAATGGAAAACCCGTCATTCGATCAATGAATCAACTATCCTCAATCCCTAATTAGATGGGATTGGCTATATGAACCATATCCATCCATTTAAACTAATCCATTTTATTCGTGTAGTAACAGTTTATCCTTTCACATAAAATCAGGGGCTCTGTAAAACCAGTATAAAATTTGTTCCGTCAGAAAATGCTGCAGAAGAATCAATTCCCATCTTCCAACAAAGCAAAATCTGGCAGAATGTCTTAAGCCCTGCACCTTCACCTACTCTTAGTGCAGAAGAGTCAGTGAATCACCCATTCTTCCATTCATAGCACAAATTTAAAGGAAATATCAGATATGAATTCATTAATGAGCTCAAAAACAGTTCTGTACAACATATAAAAGAAACAAAACAGCCAAGAGAACACTTAAAGATGCAATCTTTACAATAGAAACAACTATATTTCTAACCTAAAACACTTATACAGTACTAATTAGCTCTATTTCTATTCCTAAATCATAAAATCATTTTTAGATGAATAATGAACCACTAAGATCACAAGTAATAATAAATTGAAACTATTCTAAACGAATATGATATTATATCAAGCCTTTCGAGTAATTAAGGTTAGATTATTATTTGGATATTTACTAATATAACAGCATGAGGAGGTAACAATAAACTATTACTACTAACTAATATAGAATACATTGAATTAGGATTCCATCTATGGAAACACAATTTTTTCGAGACCTCTAATTAAGGGAGAATCAGCCTCATCTATTGCACAACATTCGTGGTGCGCTACAAATCATCACTGATCATATTATTTATCCAAAGTAATTAAGATTATATATATGTAATTTCTAATGATTATGTACACCAAATTGTTCCTCCTTAATGTCTAAAATGATGTTTAAAAGTTTGCACCACCCTTGTAGCTAGGTAGCTTCTCAGCATATTTAGGCATGCCTTCGTGCAAAAATGAGTCACGATTATCCCACTAGCCCCCTACTACAAACAATGTGATACCATTATTATACACGTACTAAATTTTCATTTTTTTATAATTAATTAGAAAAAAAAGACTACCTTATACAAGAAGGCATCAAAAAGTACTCATGTAGTTTTTACCATCTTTTTTTACCCTTATGCTAATCCTTCAACAAGGCGAGAGTTCAGATGGTCAATCAACTGACTAACTGAACTATTAAGAATCTTCAAAATATGAACTTAAGTGAGTTAAAACCATCCTACAATGCCTATATACGAGGCTATAAACTGGACAATATATAGTACCACTACTTTAAATATATTACTCCTAATCACTACTATCTAATCAAACTTTTTGTCTTCTCACTTGACAACTATGAAAAGATTCTAACAAACTAGTAGTACAAACTTAGATTTTTTTAAAATTCAAATTAATAAACTAAAGGGTTTTACTTTTTTCTATACATAGTTTGTATAGATATTTAAAGATATCAGTGACGTATCCACTGTCCATTATAGATTCCGTCGAACAATGGTATATGTTTGTAAAATAACCATTGTTTAAATAGAATAAGATTTAT
Organism: Solanum habrochaites; assembly: GCA_027704765.1. Classification (NCBI taxonomy): domain Eukaryota; kingdom Viridiplantae; phylum Streptophyta; class Magnoliopsida; order Solanales; family Solanaceae; genus Solanum; species Solanum habrochaites. Next base: position 49,532,487 of record JAKWJA010002494.1, on the reverse strand, counting down.
ATTTACCTTCTTCTTCAACAAGATAAAAATTCAGATAGTCAATCAACTGACCTATTGAGAATTCTTGTTAATCCTTTAACAAGATAGGAATTCAGATATTCAATCAACCGAGCTATTAAGAATCCTCAGAATACAAACTTGAGTGAGTTGAAACGATCCCACAATGTTTATATATGAGGCTATAATCTGGACTACATATTGTACCACTATTTCTAACCTAAAACACATAGTACAGTCCTAATGAGCTCTATTCTATTCCTAAATCCTAAAATCATTTTAGATGAATAATTAAACAACTAAAATGGGTTTAACCTTGTAAATACAAAATAAGAGTAAAGAACACTGAATTAAAGAGCATACCCTTAAATCTTCAGATTCCAATGAAGAACGAAAATCTCCTAATGCCACAAATTATTCTCCAATCTCAGCCACTGCATATAAGAACACCAGTTAAAAATATCCTTTTGATAAAAGATTAAGAAACCCCAAATCGCAAATTTAGATTCCGAAGAATGCTTCAAACACCTGAGTACAGCCAAAAAGCTCACGTAAAAGACGTGAGAGGAGAAAGATACTGCTTTTTGAAGAGTACGCAAAGCAAATGGAAAGCGTGGATCTGAAAAAAACCATATAGGCAATAGAAGAAGACATGGGTACAATGGAAAAACAATGGGGAATATTTTAATAAGGGTAATTAATGGAGAATGAAGCTAAATGTAGATCAGAGAGCGGGATTCCAGGAGAAGAAGAAGGGGGTTAAGTTGAATTTGGGTTTATAGGGAACTGAATTCGAAGCCAAAATTTTGCAATTAGTCAAATTATTGTTAATAAAGTATTGATTTTCCCCATTTTTTTTTTGTGTCCTTTGAGCTCCCTATCAATCTTCAACAACAATTAATAATCTACTGGAGAGCTCCTCTAATGGCGAAACACGTTTATTTTGAAGTTCAAACTAAGGAGATTTATGCGGATGAGAAAATGGCGGGGTTTGCACGATGCTCAAGAATCGGTGATTTTAGTGGGCTGGTTTTTTGTTACTTTTGGGCCAGCCCAACACTTCTAGATTGTACATGACGATTATTTTTGGAAGGATAAATCACATAAATATGCTATATAATAAAAATATTTATTATCTATGTCAATATAATTTTTTTAACTAAATATAATATTTTATTTTGAAAATATAAAGATTGTACCGTCTTTATCACTTTCTCAGCGCTTTTTCCTCTTCTATTTTTCACTCTTCTCTTCTTCACCTCTTTCTCAACTCTTTTTCCTCTTCTTCTTTTCCCTCTTTTGCTTTTTCGTCTCTTTCTTTCTTTTTATTCTTCTGCTTCTTATTTCTTTTTCTTTTTTTACTTTTCTATTCTTTCGTCACGTTCTCTAACTTTATTCATCTTCCATCTGTTTTTGTTCTTTTTTTTTTAACTTCTCATCTAAATAACCATCCTCAAATCAAGTTTTGCCCATGTGACACTATTTTTAATCAAAAATAAGATGAAAAGAGGAATAAAAAGATCAGAAATTTGTAAAAAAATCACGTTTTTAAGCGGAAATTTCAAATCTTTAAAATTACTGACGCAAGAGTTCATCATTGATGGTCATTATAAAGCTTCAAATTTTAAATTCATTATTTGAATTTTACGAATTTGATGATTATTTTTTTATATGTAGTTCCTACAAATAATTGATAATGTCGTTTGGAGTTTATATGTCAATTTTAAGAGGGTTTGTTTAAATTTATAATTGATTTTAGGAGAAATATTAGCTTATAATTCAAAAAAAGTGAAGTTTATGGAACTATATCTCAATTGTATTAAAGTTATATTAGATATGTTTTATAATTGTATTAAAGTTGTATTAGATATGTTTTATAATTATATTAAAATTGTATTAAAATCATGAATAATAAATTTATAATACATACTATAAATTTCACTCCTTATAGTGATATCAACCAAAATAATTTAAGTAAAAACTTGTAATACATTTATAACATAGGCACAATATATATTGCAAACATCACTCATGTTCTTAGAGTACAAACCAAAGTAATTTATCAGACACTTATAATACATAATTTATTCATGAATAATACAAGTTTAATTCAGTCTACAAATTATTGTCTCGTCTTTCGTTAGTTATGTTTTTCATTGTTAATTTTCTCTTCTAATTCAATTTTAATATTGTGTAATATACTTTTAACGCAAATTTAATTCATTTGTAGTTTATTATATGTTATTATTAGATTACTCGTTTAATTCATTATTGATATAAGTTTAATTCACTCTATAGATCATTGTCAGGTGTTTTATTAGTTATATTTTTTATCCATGCATAATTTCCTCTTCTAATTCAACTTTAATATTTGTGTAATGCTCTTTTAATACAAGTTAATTCATTTTGCAGTTTATTTGGTTGATTTGTTATGATTGAATTACTTGTTTAATTCATTATTAATACAAATTTTATTTAATTTACAAATCGCATAGTGCTCTTTCGTTTGCTACATTTTGCGTTAATGTTTAATTCACTTCTAATTCAACTTTAATATGAGTGTAATATATTTTTAATTCTCGATTTAATTATTGATACAAATTTTATGTAGTTTAATAATTAAAAAGTATATTTAAAATAAGTAATTATGTTTTAAAAGAGATACACTCAACATAAACTGTGGACAACAAGATCACAATATGAAGACTTGCAAAAATGTTACGCCTTATTATAAAGAATTTTTTTAGTATTTTTAGATGTTGATTACTTTATTATAAGAATTTGGATCATTTCTTTTGTCTTCTAATTAAGTATTAACACATGGCCTTATGTATGAATTGTTATGAAATTTTCTAGTTATATATCACTATGTGTTAAAAATACTACGTATAATTCATTTGTATTACATAAAAATTACAAGTGGTGAGAAAAAAAATTAAATGTGTGTTAAACATAGTTATTATTCATGTGTATGGCATATGTAAGTAGTTTTATGAAATTTTTTAAGCAGAAGCTTGCATTATGAATTAGTGTTGTATTATAAATGTATTAAATATGTATAAAGTTGTTTTATAATTGTTTTAAGTAAGTATTGATAAAAATTGACAAAAATGGTAATAAATTAGAAGTATACTTAAAAGAGGTAATTATTAAATAAAAGACCTTCACTTATGTAATTTTTCCTTTTTGGAAACTTGCGAAATTTCATTAGCTTAGAAACGTAATTACTTAGATGCACTCTAATTTTTGGTGCGTCCATAAATATGTATCTCGATATATAGGTCAATATTAGATACAATTTGTTCTAGATACACGATATTCAAATAAATTTGTATGTATTATGTGATACATAATAAATCTCGCTCGTGTCCTTCACTATTTTGCTTGTATCTCTCTCTAATTTAGTGTATTTTGATGTAAAAATACATGTATCTAGATATATTTTTCATAATATAATAACTTTTAATTAGTGCTAAGATACATAATTATTTAAAAGTATATAAATAAATTATCATATATGGTATAAATGTATACCTAATAATATATTTTTTTCCTATTTTTGAATTGTTATTTGTTTTAGTTCAACTTTGACTTAACAATCATTTCACTTTTTCTTGAGTGAAGGTTAAAAATATATACCCAGGTATTCCATAAAATATTTAATTCTAGTAAGAAATTCATATGAAATATAAAAATCAAGATATATTAGATGTACTGTTTTTTTTTAAAATCTTTTTAACTCTTCTTTCTCTCTTCCTTTTTTGGTTTTTAGTCTATTGTAGATTATGAATTCTTTCGATGAAACCTTGGATTCCTTATTATTCTAATATTTAAATATTTCTCATATATTTACTTAATCTAGTTTGCACATTACAAGAGGATTATAATAAGCTGCTTCCATTGCATTTCTAGTGTTACAACTTACATTGATGTTCTCAAAAGATTAAATGAATGATTTACATAAAACGAGAGGTCTTGATCATAATGTTATAATTCAGAATTCAGATCGTATAACGAATATAATTCAATTGAACATAGATTTAATAAAATAAAACTATTTTAAACTAATATGATATTATACAGCCTTTCGATTAATAGATCAGATTATTATTTGGATAATATTTACTAATATAACAACACGATGAGGTAACACAAAAACTATTAACTAATAGAAGACACTGAAGAAGGATCTCCAAATGGGTTACACATTATCTTCTTTTTTTTTTGTAGCGTAGGTCTCATTTGGGAAATGCTTAGGATTTTTGCATATTTTGGGGGATCGAATTCGAGACTATTAGACTATTAGTTAAAGGATGATCAACAACCACATCCACTGCACTACATCTTGTTATTCGAACTTCCTTCAGTGAAAAATTATATTATTTTTATTTGATAAAAATAAGTTTTTAGGTATATATAGTAAATGTCGAACCACATTTGGCTACTTCATGTATCTATTTTTTCATATTCCGAACCCTCTTATATGCTTCTTATTGGTGTGTTTCAAAAAGTCATTGACCATATTACTCATCCAAACTAATTAAGATTATATATATTTAATTTCTAATGATTATGTACACCAAATTGTTCCTCCTTAATGTCTAAAATGATGTTTTACAGTTTGCACCACCCTTGTAGCTAGGTAGCTTTACAGCATACTTAGGCATGTCCTCGTGCAAAAAATGAGTCACGATTATCCCACTAGTCCCCTACTACAAACCATGTGATACCATTATTATACACGTACTATATATATCAATCTTCATTATTTTTATATTAATTAGAAAAAACACAACCTTATACAATAAGGCATCAAAAAGTACTCATTTAGTTTTTACCACCTTTTTTTTTCACCTTTAAGCTAATTTTTCAAAAATAACAAAATTTAGATAATCAATCAATTGAATTATAAAAAATCTTCGAAATATGATCTTAAAAAGGATCCTACAATGTCTATATATGAGGCTACTCTGGACAATTTATTAATAAACTAAGGGGTTTTACTTTTTATACATTAGTTTGTATAGATATTTAAAGATATCAGTGGCGTATCCCCAGTCCATTATGGATTCCGCAGAATAAGAATCCATGGTTTACGATTTGAACATGTTATATGATGGTAAAATAATCATTATAAATAGATTAAGATTTATATTTTAAATACATGCAATTATACGTGTAAAATAAATATTTAAACCATCAAATAATTATTGCCCTACTTAAATATAGTCACCAGAGATTGTTGATTTTACGAATCAAACATGTTATTTCCATATTAAGAACAACTTATTTACACCGATTGAGATTCAGTCACACACTAGATTAAGTAGTATTCTATTAAGTTGTAGTAATACGGAAAATTAACTCCAAATTTCTCATGGAATAATTAACACGCCAGCATCTTAATTATTATCACTAATCATACAGTGTACACTATAACAAAACAAGGCAGTACAGCTCTTGAATTAAATACCAACAGTTCATCTTCTTCATCCAATCTCATCTGTGACCCGTTTTCCCTACCCACCAACGAATCAAACCCGGAATCCTCTTTATCCACATAACCCGGATCACACCCGACCCGACCCGCAATTACCCGACACACCAACATCGCACGCTTCACGTTCATAAACCCGAATTCTTCCTCAATCCCCTCAGGCACCGACACGTGTCCCCTCCAGCTGTTGGGTTGCATGGAAATTCCGTCCATCTTATGTGAGAATCCACTTTTTATAATTCCACACACACTGCAATACTGTTGAGTACATAGGCTGGAATTACCATTTTGTCCTAGCTCACAAATGAAGGTAGTACAGTGAAATCTCAACACTTCATTGCCATCCGCCATACACCGTTCGTCTCTCTTAACGGCGGCGTTTCGGCTAGCTTTTACCTTCACGCATTCTCTGTATTCTTCGAACCGGGATAGGATCCGTTTGCTGTTGTGGATCTTAAGGATCCGATTGATAACCGGGTTTTTCTCTTTATCAACCCAGCCCGTTTGAAAAATGATCCGAACTATATTGTTACCCGAATCCTCATCGGTGAGTTCCGAAATTGCATGCTTAATCGATTGGTGTTGTTCGAGATGAATGGGGCTTTGGAATACTTCCCCACATAAAGTACATGGGTAGATATCGTTTCGTAAAGGGAAGAATAATTGATCGGAGGTGATTTCGGATTCGGGTATTGGAGAAACGGAGCGGTTAATTAGGTCATCTGATGAAATGGGTTTCTGAAGGGACCTTGTTGAAGAACAGGGAGATTGAATTGAAGGGTTATTGTGAGTTTGGGTGTTGATGATTTTTTGTTTATTGGATGAGAAAATACGTTTGATGTAAGACCATGAAGAGGAAATAGCGTTGGTGGTTGAGGATTTGAGACGAGTAGACGGCGGTGGAGGCGAAGAATTGAGATTAGAAGAGTGTTTTCGCTTTTTTGAAGAGTGATTTTGGGATGAGGATGAAGAAGGGGAGAAGACGAAGCAGCCTAGGTGAAGTAAAAGGAATAGAAGAGAGATGAAATTAGAGAAAATGGGACGAAACAGAGTAGGAGCCGCCATGGTAAGTGATTACATTGAGAGGAGAATGTGGAAGAGGGGGATAAAGGTGAAGGGTTGGTGTTTGGTGGAAGGGTTACTTCATAGCATCTCTTTTCTGTTTCTTCTTTGTCTTGTTTTCTGGATTTAATATTATTATTATTATGAGGATAAATTAATTTTGTTTTTGTTATTTTCGTAAACTATGACAGCTTAATATAATATTCGGTAAAGATATTGTACATTGAACTTAACTTTGATCAAAAAATTTAACTACGTTGTTGGTATCGTTTTGACTAAATCACGCCCTAAAAGTTAACTCCAATAAATCAGACTTGTTCAAATCACAAAAGGATATATCATTTTATTAATAACCATTTATTTTTATATTCCATCTCACACCAATTTCATTAGCTGTTGATGTTAATATTAAATTCGTAATAGAAGATTGATTTATTATCAAGGATTATGGTGCAGTGATAAGTACTCCATTATTCTTAATCAAGAGATTTTGAATTTGAGTTTCCTTAATTTGTAGTCATCTTTATTAGAATTTTTCGACGCAAATTCAAATTTAATCAGATTTCAATGTGAATATCAGATATCGAATAAGAAATCAAGAAAAAATAGAAGATTAGTTTTACACCTCATAATAGAGATTGTAGCAGACTTTTCTTTCGAATTTTTAACTTTTTTATCGATACAAAACTATAATAGAAACGCTTTTTATTAAAAGTTTGTTCATTTATAAGTCTTGAAATCGAGACTTTAATTAATAAAATATATTTTTTGACGTGTATTTATGAGCCTAGCGTTATATATTTAGAATCGTTGAAAAAAATAGTTGTGTGAATTAGTATTGTAAAAATTAATGAAGTTAATAATAATATTTCATAAGAATATTGCAAATATTAACGAAATTAATGAAAAGGGATTCGTAATGTTTTACCTAAGCACGTTAGAATGAAGACAATATTCATTGATACTACATTACAATAAAGTTCAATGTTATTCGACTTTTTAACTTTACATTATTAGTGCTTTTTAGCTGATTTTTACCATCCGATTATATTTTTTACTTTTATTACTGCATAATATGTAAATGCCTAGTTTATGCTATATAGATTGTTATTTTGTAATTGATTTTAATGCAATAAGTTACATATTTATCGAAGCTAATATAACATATGAATTAAGTAAAAAATTATATTTTTTAATCATTCACTATGTCAAGACGTGAGATGCAAATAATTATAATTATCTCGTATATACATAATTCTTTTAACAGACATTTCAAAACCTGCCAACGCTCGTGAAAACCTAGATGGTCGGTTCTCCATCATCCTGAAGTATGGTAAGTGGAATCTAATTGTACATGCACAGAAGTTGCCAAGTGAAGAACACTATAAAATGTTGTTAAAATAAAATAATATAATCCATTCATGTTCGACGATAAAATTCTCTCTGCTTTCAACAGAGAATCCCAACGTCCAAACTTTTGTATTTTTCAATCTTCATTAATTTTATCCTCGTTATTGCTTAATTGTTTTACTATTTTTAAAAAAAATTAATTTTGGAAAAAGTAATTCTAGCTTATAGTTGCGGTTATTATTAATAATAAAAATTAATACCTGTGTAGATTCAATTATTAAATTTCATTTGTGTAAACCAAGACCTGTATCTGTGTCGAAAATGGGCATGTCATGTGACTCAATAACTCGTGGTCTTGTCCACTTATGCTCAATTTTAGTTCTTGAGTAATGAGTACAACAACAATACTACCATAAATAAAGGATTTTGTGATAATTATTCAACAGTAATAATAAAATGTATATTTATTGTTGGAAAACAATATATTTAATAATTATAATTAATACTTTATATTAACTAATGGTGCAAGTGGATTATAAATCTTCAAAGAACAATTGCTCTCTTTACATTTATAGAGGGTCCAATTTGATTTTCTCTTTGTCCAATAATAGATATGAAGGTCCTAATTGTCCCCTTCCATTCATCAATATAATATTTCTAAAATTAATTGTCAAATATTTATTGTATTTCTTATTTATACGCTTTTAAAATATATGGTGTTGAACTATTTATTTATGTTTGTAACTTAAGATATAATTGTTTCTCATTGTATATTTATTTTATTTATGTTTAGCAATTGAGATGTTTGTAATTTTTAAGAAAATAGGGATAAAATAAAAAGAAAAAGAAAAATAAGAAGATTCTAATTTAAACTTCTAAAATGATAACTAATGAAAATCAAATGTTTTAAATAACTATGACAACAAGTATCTTGAAACGGGAAAAGTAATTTGTCTCTCTCTTTATTCCCTACACTATTTTATGCAACTTCTTCCTTTTTCCAAGAACTAGCTAGTTGGTTAATGTACTTAACAATAAAACTTAAAAACATATTATATTATAAAGTTTATAAAATAAAAGTTGGTTGCTAAATACTAGTTTTTGATTCCCATTAAAGGGGTGAAAGATCACGAGAAATTTGTCACATCAAAGTGAGGGCGTTGGATCTCTAGTCTAGCCGTAAAAAGTGTTATTTTGAGTTTTACTAGGTAAATGACATTTTATTTACGTAAACATTAAAAAATGCTAAGGTTATTTCATTGCACACAACATGGGTTGTGGCATTTTGAGAGGTTTTAAGTTCGAATTCTAACTATGGAGAAAATTATGCTGGGAGAGTCATCCCTGAATGGATCATTTAGGCGCAATTCGAATTTAGTCGAAGCTCTCATATGGATTTCAAACATCAGACAAAAACTAAAAAAAAAAAAATCTTAAACTCGATATAAAAAAAAATTAGCTGATAAAAAAAGTAGAATAAAATAAAATATATGGAATCCAAATATCCATCTACAATCGTTGTGGGAATACAAGGATAAGACGGGGGGCCAAGAAATCAATGTATATGGCATGTCTCAAGATATACTACATTTTTATCTCAATTATAAACTTTATGATATTGACATTACAAGTTTAACAATTTCAAGTGACAATTCATTTTCATTAACCTTTTATCAATGATCCTGCTAATTATTATTTTATTTTTTTATATTTATGATCTCAAAATTATTTTATGAGACAAGTTGGCATCCACTAATATTCAAGCTTGTAGTACTTCTAGGCCCAACTTATTAAAAATCATGCAATTTACTAGCTATAACTAAGTCATAAAACCCTCAAAACTTAAAAGTATACATTATATTCACGTGAAAGCTTTAACTCGTGTATAATTTCACACATTAGGTGTAATTTAAATATTCAAGTAGATTTTTTTATAAAAATCAAAATATAAAAAAATATACATACGAAGAAGTTCAAAGAGATAAACCACTGCTACACATACTTTAAAAAAAGTTAATTTTAACCATATAATAATAATATTATTATCGTCAAACAATATTAGAATGAACGTGTTCAATCCTACGTAGCGTTACTTACACTTCAAAAATTCAAGGTCAATTTCCACAAATTGCAAAATAAGTATTAATGTTTTTACCTATTCAATTAAATACTACCAAACCTACTTAAACTTGGCTGGGGTGAAAGAAATTATTTTTAAAAAAAACGCAATAGAGAGGAATTTATAACATGTACTCTTAGAAAAGTCTTATGTAATAACTTCAAGATTAGAATAACAAGTTGCCATACTTAATTTATTAGTAACATAAATAAATAAAAGAAGTACTGAAAAATAATATAACAGCTTGCTATATATATTGAATTAAATTCTTTTTAATAGCGTAAATTTTCTTTCATAATTAGAAAGAAAAAAACACGAAAAGGACCTTACTTGATCCAGTAGTAATAAATAATGATGACAAATTTTATATTTTTTAAAAAATAAACACTGTAACAGTAAAAATTGACAATTAATTTCCAAAAGAATGGGGAGGTCAGCATCAAAGATCAAAATTTTGACTAACGAAATCAATGAAAAGATTAAAGCCTGCGGCCACGAACTTTGACCTCAATTGTTTAAAAAATATTTAATAATAATCTACAAAAATTATTTTCTTATTCAACATTAATGCGATAATTCATATAAATATTGTAATATTTTGTTACAAATTACAATATTTAAACGACATTTCCTTTTTAAATTTCAAAAAATACATAAATTCACGTAAAGTAGAGTCGATGTACATATTTTTTTTTCCAATTTAAGTACTTTAATTATACTGCTTACATAATTTAAGAAATCAAGCATTATTTTTAAATCTTGTAATGTTAAAATAAAGGTGTTTTTTTGTCAAAATTATTTCGTCTTAAATTGGTTATATAAAATGTTAGGGCTTAGAAAAAAGCTTATTAAATATAAAAAATATTATATATATAAATATAATTTTTAAGAAAAGTATAGTAACAGTAGCTATCAATAGTGACCTTATACTGGCACATCAACAGATTATTAATTTTTATCCAAAGTTGTTCGACTTTTTTCTTCACGATATCTTTTGGTACATATTTTAGTTCATAATTTGCTGCCATATAATTGACAATAAGCTACCGACAATCGACAAACATTTAAATGAATAAATGTTACACCTAGGAGGTGCTTCCTTTCTATTTGTATTATTTTTTTTGTGTGTGTGTTGGTGGACTACAATCTACATAGCTTTTTGAAGTAGGGTCATAAAAATAATAATTATGGATGAATATCATATTTTTAGGGGCCTACGTTAACACTTCTATATGTAAAAATAGTGTGGGTAGTATCTTGATTATTGTCCCTCTATGCTTGCTCTACTATCATACAATATAATTCCCTCATGCTGTTATAAAATGATTATCAAACTGGATTATCATGGGATGATTAGAATTATGTACAAAAAATTTATCAGAGTATCATACTTAAAAGTCTTATTGTAGAAATTGAGAGAGATGAGAGAGATTTGAGAATTTTATATTGAAGAAAATGAGTAACTTGTTCCTCACCCGATGTGGGAGGAATACTATTTATACAAGTAGGAGAAATAGTAACAAACTTTCTAACTAACTTTTAACTAAATCCTAACAATATTAATAACAAACTAATTACACTTAATTAGCCAACTAACTATCTATCTTCAATAGTCCCCCTCAAGCTAGATGTATTGAAAACATTTAATACACCTAGCTTGGCCAATAAGAAGTCATGTTGAGATCTTCCTAAGGCCTTTGTTAACAAATCTGCTTGCTGCTCCTTAGTATTGATGTAGCTTGTCTTGATCAATCCTTGTTGTAACCTTTCACGGATAAAATGACAATCAATCTCAATATGTTTCGTACGTTCATGAAAAACTGGATTTGCTGCTATTTGCATAGCAGCTTTGTTGTCACAATGTATGATAGCTGGTTCATGCACATTCATTCCCAATTCCTTGAACAAGTTATTCACCCAAACAACTTCAGCTGTTAATGTTGCTAAACTTCTATATTCTGCTTCTGCAGAACTTCTAGAAACTGTATTTTGTTTCTTAGACTTCCATGCAATTAAGGATTTCCCATACTTCAAGAGATAGCCAGTCACTGATCTTCTGGTGTTTGGACAGGCAGCCCAGTCTGCATCACAAAAACCAGTGAGCTGTGCTTGTTTATCAGAGCTCATGAGTATCCCCAGACCTGGTGCTGTTTTAATATATTTAACCACCTTTAATGCTGCATTCCAGTGAGAAAGAGTTGGCTTTTGCATGAATTGACTTAAACACTGAACTGAGAAGGCAATATCAGGCCTTGTGTTAGTAAGGTATAGTAGTTTGCCAATCAACCTTTGATATTTGTTTATATCAGCAAATAATTCATCATGGACATCTTGCATATAATCAGCACTTGTAAGCTTCATATTTGTCTCCAAAGGTGTTAAAGATGGTCTAGCTCCTGATAATCCTGTTTCTGAAATTAACTCCAATGCATATTTCCTTTGATTCATCACTATGCCTTGTTCTGATCTGCAGAATTCTATTCCCAAGAAGTACCTCAATTCTCCCAAATCCTTTATTTTAAAATGAAGATGCAGAACCTGCTTTGTCTCCTGTATCAGTGTATGATCATTTCCAGTAATCAACAAATCATCCACATAAACTAACACAATAACTAGTGCTGACTTCTTCCTCTTTGTAAACAAGGAGTAATCCAAATGACTTTGTATGTATCCAGAATTCAACAATGCATCAGTGAGTTTAACATTCCATTGCCTAGATGCTTGCTTGAGACCATATAATGACTTTCTTAGTTTACAAACTTTATGCTCCCCCTTGCTTATGAAACCTTTAGGAAGTTCCATGTACACTTCTTCATCCAAATCACCTTGTAAAAAGGCATTGAAAACATCCATCTGAAATATTTGCCAATTTTCAGCAGCTGCAATTGCAATAATAGTTCTAACAGTAACCATTTTCACAACTGGTGAAAATGTTTCCTGATAATCAACTCCCTCAGTTTGACTGTATCCTTTAGCTACAAGCCTAGCTTTGAACCTGTCAATCTCTCCAGTGGCTTTGTATTTTATTTTAAACACCCATTTACAGCCTATGGCATGTTTCCCTGATGGTAAAGTCACAATCTTCCATGTACCATTATCTTCTAATGCAACAATCTCTTGTTTCATGGCTTCTACCCATCTTTGATCCTGGATAGCTTCTTCATATGTTTTGGGTTCAACTTCTGCAGACATTGTACTCAAATATGTCTGATAAGATCCAGACAAATGGCTATATGACATATAGTTGGCTAAAGAATGAGGATGAACTGAATTAGTTAGATGAGTAACATAATCTTTCATCCACACAGGTGGATGAGATATTCTTGAAGAAACTCTGGGCACAGGACTAGGCACATCAACCATATTGTCATCACCATGCTCTTCAGTAATATTCTCAGAAACATGCTCAGTAGGAACAAGTGTTTGTTCAGCATGTTCATCTGAAATCTCAACATCTAATGGTGTATGAACTTCAGCAATGTCATAGTCACAAAATGGCTGCTCAATGAACACTCTCATATTCTCATCCTTCAGCTGACTGAATGGAAATATGTGTTCTTTGAAGACTACATCTCTGTTCACAATAAACTTTCTTAGAGCCAGGTTGTATAGCATATATCCCTTCTGAGTTAAAGAGTACCCCATCATAACACATTGATCAACTCTGGAAGAAAATTTATCTTCCTTAACAGCTTTAGTTGCATAACATAAGCATCCAATTGTTCTTAGATGATCTAATTGTGGTTTAGTCTTGTGAAAGACTTCATATGGTGACCTTCCCTGCAATACACTTGTGGGCATTCTGTTGATCAAATATACAGCAGCTAACACACATTCACCCCAAAATTTGATAGGAATGGACCCTTGAAATCTAAGAGCCCTTGCCACTTCAAGAATATGTCTATGCTTCCTTTCCACCACTCCATTTTGTTGTGGAGTGTGTGGACAACTACTTTCATGAACAATTCCTAAAGAAGTAAACAATGTTTTACATTCATTGTTAAAGAACTCTGTACCATTGTCTGATCTTACTCTTTTGATTTGCTTATCAAACTGAGTTTTAACTAATACAAAAAAAGACTTCAAGATAGCAAGCACATCACTTTTATGTCTTAGTAAAAACAACCAAGTCACCCTTGAATTATCATCCACAACAGTCAAAAAAAATCTAAAACCATTATGAGTAGTATGTCTATATGGTCCCCATACATCAAGATGAATGAGATCAAAAACATCATTAGTTCTAGAGCTACTCATAGGAAATGTAAGCCTGGTTTGTTTGGCTAATGGACATATAGGGCAATCATCACATACCCCTGCAGGAACACTTTGATACAATTGCTTTAAGACCTTATATGAAGGATGTCCCATTCTGTAATGCCATATCATAAACTGTGAATTTGCCTTGTTCATGGACCTTCTGTCATCAACATTTGCAGCAACTGTCTTTTCTTCTGACAAATTTCTAGGAAAGTAATACAACCCATCATTTTCTTTACCAATCCCCTTCACCTCTCCATTGAAGAGGTCCTGAAATATGCAGAATTCAGGAAAAAATTGAACAGAACACTTTAACTGTCTTGTTAATTGGGATACTGATAATAGATCATGTTTAAGTTCAGGAACAACTAGAACATTTTCAAGTTCTTCATTAGCTGATATCATGCATGCTCCTGATTGTGTCACTAATGTAGTTTGACCATTAGGCAGATAAACCTTTCTTCCTGTATTCTTGTTGTTTCTGCTAATCTTATCTAAATTTTCAGATTTAGATGTCATGTGACATGTAGCTCCTGAATCCACTATCCAATGACCTTTCTTGCTAAACATAGTATGTTCATTACTTGCATTCATAGCATCATCATAACTCCTTCTTCTATCACATTCTAGTAAAGAATCAAAATCATTGAAAATACCTGCCATGTTGACCTCAGCCTGCTTTTCTTCATTCAATAGCTTCATTATCTTCCGATATTGGTCAGGAGTGTATGTCGATTTCATTGCCAGTGCTTGCAAGTTTGTTCGAACAGAATTGAGATCATGTGATCCTTGTTCATTTTTATCTCCTTTATTAACTACTCCAAACACATCTTCCTCACCATTTTTATCAACTTGTACATTATTTGCTATGCCTTTTCCTTTGTTTACAGTCATTCCAGTATCTGATTTCCTTTTGAACTTCCAGTCTTCAGGATATCCTACCAACTTATAACAGATATTTTTTGTGTGTCCATGCAACTTGCAGTGTTCACAGAATAAGTTCCAATTTACCTTCTTCTTACCATTGTAACCTTTATCTCCATCACCACGACCATTGTAACCTTTATCTCCATCACCACGACCTGTGTTTCTATAGCCATAACCACTTCTATTATATTCACCTTTGTCTCCATCACCACGATCTGTGTTTCTATAACCATAACCACCTCTGTTTGCATATAATGCTGTGGCCTCAATTACATCTCCTCCATTTCGCAAGCCAGAAGTGATCCTTTGATTTTCATCTGAAACTATCATGGCATATGCTTTGCCAACAGTTGGCAAAGGATTCATCATTAATATTTGACTTCGTGCAGGGCCATAGATCTCACTTAAGCCCATTAGAAATGCAAACAATCGCAGATAATGCATATGATCCACATATATTCTAGATCTATCACAATTACATGAAGGAGGTGGAACAAGTGCATCAAATTCATCCCAAAGCAACCTCAACTTGGTAAAATAGGCTGAAACAGTTAGGTTACCTTGATGAATTGTACATATGTCCCTATGAAGTTGATACACTCTAGAACCATCCACCTTATCAAATCGTTCCTTCAGATCCTCCCACACCATTGCAGCATCTGAAGCATATACAATTCCACTTAACAACTCTTTTGAAACTGTATTCATGATCCATGCTAAGACAAATGCATTGCATTTTTCCCACTGTTCTTCCAACTCAGGCGTATAATCACTCTTTCTGCATGTTCCAAGCACAAAACCAAGCTTGCTCTTAGCTCGGAGGTTTATAATCATCGATCTACTCCACAAAGAGTAGTTTTCTGAACCAGTAAGTTGAACTGTAGTCAGTACAGATCCAGGAGTGTCTGAAGGATGAAGATAAAGAGGATGATTTCTCTTTGATTCTACCATTTCAAGTGTTTCTGCTGCAGGAACTGATGCAGACGATTGAGCCACTGGCGTTGCATTTTCGATCACCATTACCAGCTGCTGAAGCTCTGTTTCTGCTTGACTTCAAAATCAGAATGAAGCTCTGTTTCTGCTTGACTTCAAAATCAGAATCAAACTCTTAGATTGAATCAAAAAATTATTGATTCACAGCTCTGATACCATGTAGAAATTGAGAGAGATGAGAGAGATTTGAGAATTTTATATTGAAGAAAATGAGTAACTTGTTCCTCACCCGATG
Organism: Solanum habrochaites; assembly: GCA_027704765.1. Classification (NCBI taxonomy): domain Eukaryota; kingdom Viridiplantae; phylum Streptophyta; class Magnoliopsida; order Solanales; family Solanaceae; genus Solanum; species Solanum habrochaites. The sequence continues at coordinate 49,516,047 of JAKWJA010002494.1, read as the reverse complement.
TGGGAGGAATACTATTTATACAAGTAGGAGAAATAGTAACAAACTTTCTAACTAACTTTTAACTAAATCCTAACAATATTAATAACAAACTAATTACACTTAATTAGCCAACTAACTATCTATCTTCAATACTTATATATGAAAAAAGAACTCTTTGGAAGTGTCGTTATAAAAAATATATGAATTTTGCAATGTGTTGATTTCAGTGTAGGTGTCGAAGTCCGATTGAAAAACAAAGAAATAAAAGATGAGAAAACTGAAATACCCTTAAGTTAGGTACAAATTGTTCATTCCTGATCTTTACAAGAGTTTGAGATTACTTATAATGTCATGTGACAGATCGAGAGTGTGTATTTAAGTTTAGTTGATCAAGTTGAGATGTGTTTTTAATTATTAATAGTTAATAATTTGGAAATGAACTAAGAATTTTTATCAAGTTCAAAAGTATTTACAATGCTTCTCTAGTAAATAAATAAATTATAAAAACAATTTGTTAGGTTCGTAGGAAATATAAGACAAGAATCTTCCATGTATTAGCCGAATCAATGACGTAGCCACACTCTATGTTGAAGGTGTTCAATTGAACACATTTGTCGGAATATTATATCGCATATATACGTAAAATTATTAAATTAAGAAGTTAAATAACATATCTTGGACACAATGATGTAGTCTAGTAATTTCAGGCGCCTTGAAAGAGTAAAGATACAAAAATTTAAAGTCTGTTCGGATTTCACTACTAGTAACTTTTTTATTTACTTTTTAAGAGGAGTAGATTTACTTTAGCACTTGAACACTCTACGTGAAAATTCTAGCTCCGACTTAATCGAATATGTTATCAGATATATATGTGATGAGTTAATCTCAAATTTTATTTTGAAATTATTATTCTTTATCTGAAATATCATACATCGTTTTAGAGAACTATTGTTGATGGTGATGATGGAAGGACTGAGGGCCCGTTTGGATGGGCTTAATAAAAGCAGCTTTAAAAAAGTACTTTTGAAAGTGCTGAAACTTATTTTTAATATAAGCAGTTATGTGTTTGGATAAAAGTGCTGAAGTTGCTATGCCAAACGTGAAAAGGGAAAAATGGAAGAAAGAGATGTTAGGTTATGTTGTAATTTGAAGATTGTATAAAAATATTAAGGACAAAAAGATAAAAATGTGGTCAACTTAAAACAGCTTATAAGCTAAAAAAAAAAAAAAAACACCTCTACCCCAGCTTTTAACTTTTGGCTTAAAATAAGTTTTTTTTAACTTAAAATAAGTTATTTTGAATATTGCCAAACAGCTAAATAGGTTAAAAATCAGCTTTTAAGTCAGTTTGACCAGCTTTTAAGCTGAGCCAAACAGGCTCTGAGTTAGTATTGACCCCACGTGTGCTAAGATATGAATAATTTTGTCTACTACTTCTATCTACGACCCAAAAGACCAGAAGCACTACCAAATAATTTATACTCCAAACAAACAACGTTGACCCCATCTTTTTATTTCCACTTAGCCATTGAGTACTTCACACCTCAATATTGTTGTTTTTTTTACCAAAATAAAAAGATACTCTATTTGGTTTCGAAACTACTTAGTTGATTAATTTGAAATTATGTTAAGTAGGTATATCGGATAAAGTTTATTAAGCTAAAACAACTACAAAAAAATAATAAGAAAAAAACTTCATATGGTTTGATCTACATTGAGTTGATTTTTTTGTAATATTTTCTTAAAAAATCTCAAAATTATTTACAAGTATGATAGTCAATTAGTCACCCGATTCTAAAAAATCAAAGGCAATAAGCTTTCATCATGCCAACACTTTGCCATGTTTATTGCTATTAATCGTTAAGTTGAAACATTGGCACAAGTACTAGTTATTGCGCTAAAGCAATATTTCAAAGATTTCATTCAAGCTGAAATACTGATCACGATTTTATAAAAGACCACACACTATTAAAAATATCACTATCGAGAAGTTTGTCATTTCTTATCAAAATCAAACTTGTTTATATAAAAGGTTCTTAACAACTAAATATTTATATTATAGGTTTTTTCAATTCTAGTACTTGAATCTGAATTTTCCTATAGAATTTTAAGTATAACATTACGATTCGATGAGAAATGTCCCTCCGGAAAATAAAAGTACCAAGAAAAAGTATAGTAACAGCTCATATGTTAGAATTAAAACTCTAATTAAATGACAATTATAAAGATATAGGTAGGGCTCCACTCATAAATTAAAGTTGGTCTTAAATTTTGCTGGGTGATTAATTAAGATAGATACTGCAAGCACTATAAAAAAGAGAAGGTCCACCTGACTCCCAATTTAATCCTATCTGATTAGTGGAAAGATAAGTCAAAAGCACAAACACTATTGATGATAAACACTTTAATTAATTAATCTATTGAATTATTTATCATTATGAAGTGTTTCCCCTTCATTAATCTTTTTATTTTAGAGTCCCCACCCCCACCCTAAAATGGATGAGTTGGGCCTTTCATGAAGGATACTGGAATTGGCCCAGGCCCACGACTACAAACAGGCTCATTACTAGTGAGTTGGGCCAGTACATGGTGATAAACTTTTTAGTTAATTATTACTCACGATCAATATTCAGTGATAATTGCGTGGGATGGAGCTTTGAGTTTATATAATTCGCACATTTGTATAATTCAGAGTTTGTATAGTATAATTTGTATAACTTTTGTATAATATAATTTTATATAACATAATTTGTATAACTATTTAAAGTTCAGATATTTGTGTTTGTACGAATTCGTTACACAAAAATAGCTCTATCATACAAACGCATCTGTAAATTATACAAACTTACCCGCAAATTATATAAACCCAGAAATTATACAAACGAGATAGTGTGAAATGTAGCTACAACCCCTAAATATGCAAACTATAGATATGAAGCATAATTAGATTTACTATAGTGGCTATAACTATTTGAGAAAATTCTCCAATCCAATATACTATAGACTAATTTTGTAATTACAAATGATGGATGACAATAGCTTAGTATTTTTTTTATAACGTTGAACAATACATGAACAAATATAAGCAAACATGATTGGTACTAAAATTTTAGATTTTAAAGAAATGCATGCAAGGTGATGAATTATAGTTACAAATAGGTGGGAATATATATTGGACATGTACTATAAAGCAAAAAGTCATCGACACAGAGTTGATTAATTAACCAGGAATCATCACAAGATTTCCACGAAGGAAGCGAACTGTTTTTGTCCTTGATTCACCAACCAAAGAAATGAAGATACAAATTAATTGACATATTTTGTGTACATGTGTAAAATAGCTACTTGATCAAACCTTTGAAATTTTATACACCAATCGACAGTGCCAATTTTTTTTAAAAAAAATTATACATGTTACTTATCAGTCTAAGTCTAAGTTCAAGCTCAATATTTACGCAAAGTCTGTTTATGCATATCGTGCTTTCTCGAGGTTTTGACCAAACTAAGTCATACTATAAAATAATTCATCAAAATAATATGTTTTTCTAAATTTTTACAAAACTAGTATAAACGTATTTTACACTAACGTTTTAGGATATATTTTACCTTTTTAAAGCTGACGGCGTTAGATTGATACACGTAATTCAAAGTAACATTTTACTACTAAAATGTTACTGTGAGTAACGTTTTAGAAGTAAAACGTTACTCAAAATTATGTTTTAGGAGTAAAATGTTACTTATAATAACATATATCAATCTAATTTTTTTAAAATAAAATATACCCTAAAACATTATTGTGAAATACGTTTATACTGGTTTTGTAAAATTTTAGAAAAACATATTATTTTGATGAATTGCTTTATATTATGGATTAATTTGATAAAAAATTCTGCTTTCTCTGAGTCTAGTTCATTGTCTCCTTCTTCAGTCAATTCAAGTTCTTACTTATAACATTTTTGCAATTGCATTTATGCTTTTACCTTTGAGTCGTTGTATTTACTTTCTAGAATTGTAATTAAACTTTAGTCTTACTAATATAATTGAGTATTTGATTGTAGTTTAATAATTGAATTTGAGTTTATTACAATATATCTAAGTCATTTAAATGATAATTACAAATTGTTTATTATAAGTTCTATTTTTTCTTTCTTGTAACTACCAATTAATAGCCAAGATTTGCTTTTACTTTATTGTTATGATCCATTCATGGTTTGATAAATTATTACTCAAAAATGAAAAGGAAATTAAAATTATCAGTAAAACAAGCTAAAATTTTATTTGAACATGGGAAAAATACCAAGTATACGTAAATAAATTGTTCTTAAAACTCAAAGTAACCAAACAAATCAATAACAAACACATTGCAAATTACAACAAAGCAAATACAATTACAATTACCATAATTCAATTATACCATTTTAATTCCCATTTTGCCCTTTCTTCATGCAGACATAGCAATCTTTGGAACCGCAGGTTCAAGTTGACGTGGATTCAAGTAAACTTTAAGTCCATTTTTCATAAACAGAGTCAACGACATTTTCTGTTCAACTTTATGACCGGGAACCGGTAATAGCCGGTACCGAAGCAAAATAGCAGCAGCCACAGATTTCATTTGAAGGTAAGCCAAATCTTTGCCTAAACAAGTTCTCGGTCCACCATTAAATGCAACAAATTTATACCCATCTTTTGGCGGTTCGAACCGGTCTCCACCGGTCGAGAGCCACCTCTCCGGTTTAAATTCCATACAATCCTCACCCCAAACCGTTTTCATTCTCCCGACCGAGTAAATTGAATAAGTTACTGTTGAACCGGCTGGGACCCACGTGCCATCTGGCAAAACATCATCAGAAACAACATATTTAAAATCTTCAGGGACTGAAGGGTATAATCGTAAAGTTTCGGCTAAAGCCGCTTTGAGATAAATCAATTTATCGGCTTCATCAAAATTCAGCGGCTCTTCGGTCCATTTTTCATGATCTACGCCTCGACTTTCCTTTAAAACGTTAGATATTTCTTCAATTATTTTATTTTCCACGTGGCTATTATTCATTACGTTCCAAAAGAACCAGCTCATAGCCACAGATGATGTGTCACGTCCAGCTAGAACAAAATTTAAAGCGATGCGCTTAAGTACATCACTTGGAAATGAATTACCGTTTATGTCCCTTTTCTTCATGAAACGTGACAATAAATCATCTGATGGACTTTCCTTACGCGAATCCAAAGCCTCGGTGATGTAATTTTCAACAACTTTTAGGCTTTTTTGTAACCTTTTTTCAGCTCCAATGCCTAGAAATTTTTTCAACCTCCAAAGAAAATAAGGGTATAATAGTCTTTGCATAGTGGCTTCAGTGGCTGAATCAAAAGCTATAGCAAATGGATTTTCAGGCATTTTTGGTGAAAGGGTTTCAGGGTCTTTACCAAAAGTAAGTCCACAAATATTATCAAAAGTTAAACGGAGCAATAAATCTTGTAACTCGACCGGGTTTTTTCCTTGGCGGCTTTATCCAATATTACCCACAAACGGTTCTGATGGTCCGGTTCACCCACCGGTTCATTGCTTGTCGTAATGTCCGGGTTGTGAATTCAAGAGCAGCGGTTTTTCTTTGCATGAGCCACGTGTCACCATCACTGTTGAAAATGCCTTGACCCAATAAGTCATCGAATGCGTTTTGCCATGTTGGTCCTTTAGGATAGTTATCGAACCTGGTATAGTACATATAATAGCTGATTCAGACATCACGATTATATATATATATATATAAATATACAAACACTTTACTAGTGAAAAACAGCATAACACTAGCTAGATGTGTTTGAAGATATTTTGTTGTATATGAATCTTCTTTTGCTTTATAATGTGTTGTACAAAGGGACAAAAGATATCATTGACTTGTCCATTTAAATATGTGTAATCCATATGTAATATTCAACTATTTATATTTTTACATGATATGTTTAAAATCATAATATCAAACCTGGTTCGAAGAATATGCTCGATGTTTTTGGGGTGACATGTGACGGTATAAAACCCTTGTTTCCAAGCTAGAAATGGTATGCAAATAGTACATGTTTGATATGTTGCGGATACACCAGTAGACCTTAGGTTTTGAGAAATCCAATCATGAAATCTCCTTCTATTTAAGAAAGTATAAGGGAGGCTACCAACTAATGGCCACACTTTTGGACCACTTAACCTTTGTGCAAGTAGATAAAACCAAAGAAAATAAACAGTAATTGATGCTATTATTCCAGAATAAACTAGTATAGGATCCATTTTGATTTTTTTTGGTTTAAGTGAAGTAGAGATGAAAAAAGAATGAATGTGTTATATGGAAGAAGGGAGTGTGTATGATTTATATATATATATATTTGTAGAATGTATTAAAGGAAAGGTTTAGGAGAGAGTTGTTGAGAATTTTTATTAACTTATGAAAGAAAAAATAAAAGAAAGAAGGTCCTTATTCGGTTGATAGGAATTAATGTAATGAATTTTATTAATTTTCTTACGAAAACTTTACTAACTTTGCTTTGCTTTAGCTTCATATAATTTGTACACGTCTCATGATCATGAATTCTCTTGTGCGTTACAATTTTTTAAAAAGAATTTGGTCATGTAGTACTTGATACAAATTTTAAACTAATTTAATCAATTATTTGTTTGTTCAAATATCTATCGGCTGTTCAAGAAATTCTGATATATTTTTTTTAGGTCATAACCTTGATACAAATAAATATTTACATCTTATGATTAACCATGTAAATTATTATCTAAGAAGAGAAAAATGGAACATAATATATATATTTTCCTCGACCAATTATAATAAATTTTAAAAAAATAAAAAATATGAAAGTTTCACATGAGCATAGAAGTGGGGAGTGGTTGGGAATCGGTTTAGCTGTGTTGAGAAATACAAAATCTGGAAAACTATTCTAAAAGGTTTAGTTTCTGCATGCAGTTGATTAGAAAGCTTAAATTAGAAGCTTTAAAAAACAAACTCCCTAAATTGGTTTTGTTAAAATTTAACCCTTTTTGAGGTTGGTTTGTAGAGATAAATAATAGTTTTTGCTTTCGATGTACTTTTACCGACAGGTACATAACTCAAAACCTCTGATTAAATATAACAACGTTCGTGTCCACGGTACTAAGTACGGTTTTGGCAAATGGGAAAGTCTTCCCAGGCAACAAAAAGAGATAGACAACTTCCAACTTTTCTTGCTTTTAGCTCTTTCTTAAGAAAATCTCTGTGTTTTACAACAACCTTGACTTTTGTAGTATAATAAAGGCATTAGCTACAACTTACGACATTAGAATGTCATTAAGCAAATGATTTGATCACCATATAATTAAACATGTTAGAATACATTATTTCCATAACTAATCCTGTTATTACATCAAAGTTTAAGAAACTTCTAATTAATACTGAAAATTAAGGAAACAGTTCATGCCAGATTGTTTCATAGTTTAAAAAGTTCTTTTGACAATATATGTGTACACTCTAATTTATATGTGCGTCCTGTAGTTGTATTAGGGTCGTACTAAATTTGTATTCGCGCATTGCAGAGACTATTTCTAGGGGCAATGCTCCAACAAACATTTTTTTCATTTTCATAATTTCGAATTCGAGACCTCTAGGAGGAACTGAACCATCTAATTAAACTATAATTTATTGGGAAATTTTCACATATAGCTACTCAAATATAATTAATTACTCTCTATAGTTGTAGTTAATTACAATTTGTAGCTACATGTTATATGGAGGAGAGATGCGAGCGATACTGGGAGAGAGAGGAGAGAGGCCAGAGAGGGGGAGAAAACTGAATTGTATATGTATATTGGTTAGATAATTGTATATTATACATATGTATTTGTATATATGACAATAGAGATTGAGAGAGGGAGGAGAGAGGCGAGAAAGATCAAGAAAGGGGGGAGAGAGACGAGAGAGACTGGGAGAGGGAGGAGAGAGGCGAGCGAGAGAGGGCAGACAGTTGGATAGAGGTGAATTGTATATGTATATAATTGTATATTATACAAATGCATTTGTATATATGACAAGCGAGATTGGAAGAGGGAGGAGACATGCGAGCGATATTGAGAGAGGGAGGAGAGGGGCGAGCGAGAGAGGCGGAGAGGTGAATTATATATGTATATAGGTTAAATAATTGTATATTATTCATATGTGTTTGTATATCCTGGCGAATTATACATATACAAACATGACTAATTATACAAACTCGAAGTCAGCCCACGTAATTAATGTATAACTTTAGTCGCGAGTGATAATCATAACAAACTATAGCTATGATAGTAATTAAATAATATAAATTTGCTTAGCCGCGTAATTTTCCCTAATTTATATTGGGAAGTTTCAACAGGTTTAAGCTGGACTGGACTGGAAATTCAGGTCCAGTTCAACACCGCAGTTTATTTACAGCCCAACAAAAGGGTCCAATTAAGTACTTATCCAATGACATTATACTTTGTCCTAATATTTATTTGAGTAAATTCTTCCGTATATACATAAGTAGATAGTTAAACTTGTATAAAATTGAATAAATAAATATACACATCATATAGCCATCTTTCCGGGTTGTCAACACATCACTAATCAAGCATGTTATATAAAGCTATTAGTAGTTGGGAATCGGTTTAGCTGTGTTGAGAAATAAGGCTTTGTTCCAAATCCTTGAAAAAAATGATTCTATTAGAATTAAAAGGCTTGAATTTATGAAGCCTAATAAAAAGTTATACGATATTTATCTCGAAATATATCATTTTTTTTAAAACCGTACTTACTAAAAAAAAAATGTGTAGCGAGAAGTATGGAATAGCCGAATCATAACTATAACTTCTTGTTTTTTTGTTCTGACACACTTTTTTCTTAGTTTGTTCCAAAATAAAAAAAGACAGGGTTTTTATATTAATTTAATTTGAAATATATATTTTTGAATTTTGTATCAAATTTTAAAATATCCCATAAAACGGAAGGAGTATATTTTTCTAGTTTTGGAATATAATTGGCTCTACATGTCCACTATGATCACAACTCACAAGTGGTGCAACAATCCGCCACGTGTCAATTCCTCCATCACATGGCAAGATGACTTCTTAATCTTTTTCCTATTTCCACCTAAGGAAATAAATTACAAATTAAATAGACCAAAAAAAATATAAATTCAATTTTTAAAATTAAAAAATAAAATGGGAGAAGTAGAAGGGATAATAAACTTGTGGAGAACTCGCGCTACAATCACCTTCATCGTACGGCTCATATTGATCCTACCAGAAATCAATTCAACTATATTATCCACATTCAAAATCCCTTTATTTCTTCTACACAGAACAGAAGAATTGAAAAAAAAAAGAAGCCCTAATTTAGAAATTCAATGGCGTCGTTGAACATGTTCGTCAGTCCGATAGCAACCGTAACCGCACAACAACATCGAAGTAGAGTATACACCGCCGCTACGGCGTCGAAGAGCTCCGGCGGAAGCACTGAGGAGAAATCGCTTTTGGATTTTATACTTGGTGCATTGCAGAAGCAAGACCAGCTATTGGAGACAGATCCACTGCTGAAAAAAGTAGAGGATAAGAGTGTAAGCACCACCAGTTCTGGGCGGAAGAACTCTGTTGCTGTTCCTCCGAAGAAGAATTCAGATGGCGGTGGATTTGCAGGATTTGGTGGTCTCTTTAATAAGAAGGACTGATTTCTACTATGTGAGATCTGCTTAATTTTTTTTTTGAGAATTGGGAAAAACACAAAAATTCTTCTTCCTTGTATGAAATTTATAATTTACTTGGCTCTGTAATCTATTACTACTATTGAATTGAATTGAACAATTCATCAGCTACTTGCTTGCTCTGCAACATTGGTTATTTGGTCATCATAGCTGCATAAGTCTACTACTATAACATAAAGAATTGAGTTGGGAATAAAGTTATTAATTCTACTAGTTTTTTTATAGATTCTATATTTATTTAAAAAATCAAATAAATATATATATATATATATGATAACATGTGATTTTTCAAACAAAATTATTTATTTGAAACCAACAAACTCTTAACTTTAGTTCTACCTCTATGTGTCGGTGAGTTTGCACCTCTTGGATTCTATTTCATCAAATAAGTATTTTCATTTTAATCCATAAGTTCGACTACGGTTGAGTGAATTAAATTTCTCAAGAACACATAGTAAATTTTGTGGTCTCGAATATTATATCCTTTTTCTTCCTGATTTATGTATTTCTAATTTACTCTGGTTTTTTGGTTTGTACAAATACTAACAAATATCATAAACCGTTTACAAGTTAGACATAATGTTAATTAGTGAAAATTGATAGTGGTTTCGAAACAAGGATAAATACTCTGCGACAATCGGTTGAAGTAAATTAAACCTGCTGAAAAATTTATATCACGCGATTAAAACGAATCTAATAAGAAAATGAACATTAAAACTAATTCAACTCTAAAAGCTAGTTAAAAGAAAAGGTCAGAATTGTTCGACCAAAATTATATATAACCAGTTTGCGTTGGATCGCTTCTCTCCGGATTTTGGTTCCAAAAAGAGACTCTAGAATATATATTAGGTAGAACACAAAAGGAGAGACAAGATAGCTCTATATATATATATTTTTTTCATTTCATAAAGGAAATTTTAATGGAATTGAATGTAGCACAAATTTTTTGTATAATTGAAGGGGATGATACCAAAAGTGTTTAGTGATATCAGCCAGGCAGGAAGCAGATATTGGTTCGACGATAAGTGGACATCTTACTATTGGGTCCAGTGGAGAATAAGATGATGAAAAGGTCCAGCCCACAAGAGGAAACAAGCACAGACTATTCAAGCCTCAAAATTAATGGACTATTTTAGGGAAGAAATAGGCAATTAGCCATTTTTAAGATGGCTAATCAAGTTTTATTCAGAGTATTAAACACATGTGGTAAAGAAATGGATTTCGTGTCTAACTAAACACTGAAAACTAAACTTTTCCTCATCCCGATGTGGGACATAACACCCCATGACTAGACATCTGGCGGTAAATCATAAATTGAGATAAATTTGCCTTTAATATCAAATCGTTAGAGAAGATTCAACTTATTTCCACTCTACCCGGAAAAAAAAATTCACATTACCCCGTTCGATTGTCATCCCTAATATTTATTGGAAAGACCATTTGACGACCGCAAATTAGGAAGGCTATTATAAAGTATGATAGGTGACAGGTTCCAGCACCATTAAAAGTTGGGCAAAGTAGGCAGGATTTAAAGCGTTTAATTAGGCGTTTGGACACATGAGTTTGATTAAAATTTGGGGGAAAAAAATATCACCTTCTGTACATGCACATCATTTTCCATTTGGAAACATCTCCATGTACTCTTATTATAAGAGTTGGGCATAATTAGGCAAAATTCAAAATCAAATCGATATCAATTTTTTCTTTTTTATTTTAACACATGCATGTACCCTTCTTTTTTGACAGTTATTACCCTTCTTTTACTTTAAAAATTGTCTTATAGTGTTTTTGGAAAACTAAATTCTCATCATGTTTGTGTACTATTGTACAATGTAATTAAAAATCATTAACAGGAACAACAATTGTGTACCATATGTTAACACAACAACACGAATTTTGCAGAACTTGCATGTGTCGAACCTCCACAAACTAGATGTTCTACTTTTGTGTGTTTATGGTAATGTTAAAGCACTAGAGAAAATAATTCTCTTTTAAAACCGGAAATTAGAAAAACGTTTATTGTCTATGTTAAAAAATTACAAAAGCTAAGATTGATGGATTCCTTATAACTTGACTAATTCTTCTCTCTTTGAACTAGCTAGCTTTTGTGGTATGAGTTACACTTTAAACACAATTTAACATAGTATCAGAATAAAGAACCATCTCACTCACTGTTGGACCCCTGAAATTAAAATTACCCACATGCTCAAGACCTAATTTAATCTTCTTTAATAAGAGAAGAAGAGGTATTCCCAGAAAAGTGAGTTAGTCAAGACATATACTACAATAGTCAAAAACCTTTCTTATATTCCCAGAAAATTTATATAAACTATAATTAATTAAAAATCAATTTTTTTAAGAGAAATAGTAAGGAACATGATTATTATATATACCTCTAAAGAACAAAACAAGCAAATGATCGATTCTTTGTTTTGAGTCTCACCTCACAAGCTAGTTTTTGAGGTCGAGTTAGATTTCCTAACTACCCATGTTTACTTATCTTTAAATAAATTAAATTTCATGAAAACTTTACAACAATCCATAAGACCCTAGAGCACATGATCATTTATATATATCCCCTAAAAAAGAAAAAAACATTTTTCTACTAACTTGAACACAAATTTAATCAAGACGAAGAAACAAAACTATAATACTAATACGTACAAAATGTAATCATAGTATCTTACAACACAATTGAGGAGCTAGAAACAGAATTAGATCTGGGCAAACGTGACGATGATGAATTGATGAAGTTGATACAATCTTTGATGGCCTCAACTCTATGATCAGAATTGATTAATATTGGAGGATCAGATAATGGCTTATTAGAAGAATTAACTTTGCCTGAACTTCTTGGAGACATCATCCTTACAATAGCAACTATCTTCCCTCCAAAACGTTTGAATAATTTAATCGCGGATAATTCTGATGTTGATCTCTTGAAACTATTATACCCTCTTTGCGTATTACTATTTGTTGCTTCATTTGCTCTTTGTTTATTTGAGCCTTTTTTTGTCAACATGATCTTATAGAAAAAAAAACTAAGAAAATTTGGAGTGTATATATATTATAAAGAGGATGAAAAAATGGATGTGTGCCTTTAATAGAGAATTAAGTGAGAAAAAAGACAAGAAAATAAATGATGAAAGGTGAAGGACAAGAAGGCTACTTGGTACGAACTCTTTTAATGCATGTAAAGAGTAAATTAAACATGCCATGGGCAATACTAATCAATGGGAAAGTGACTTAAAACAATACCAAGAGATAATTGTCAAAACGTATTGATGAAAGATGTTCAAGTTGATTGATCTAGCCAACTAATTAATGAGTTAATTTTGTGTTCCATCATCTTTGATTGATTTCAGCACTAGGAGTCTATGTTATTGCTATCTTAGTCCACAATTTAGTAGCAAAAATATGTAGTGGTAATTGAGTTAACGTCATTATAGTCAGAATTGCTAAAGCTTTTAACAGTATTTATATAGAATATTGACTATAAATACTCATATTATATTATTGTTGTTAAATAATTGTTGCTTATTCGTTGTATAGCTACTAAAAGAAAAAGAAGCAATATTTATTGTTTCTTCAATGCTAACTACATAATATATGAGAGCGCTTTATTCCGAACTTTTTATATTTTCTGATATGAATATGGATTAGTTATTTAATCTAGTGCCAAAACGGATATTGGATACGAGATGGAGCAAATAGTATGGAGCTAGGATGTGTGTATTATTGCGTATTATGATGTTAATGATCCTATTACCAAACGATGTAAAATGGACGAATTAAATTATATTTGAAGGTGTCAAAACGAATTATTCTAGTAAACATGTTAGGTAGGGGTTATGACATTGAAAGGTTTAATAAGTTTTGCCTCATGGGCCACACTTTTGGCATTGAAGGTTTGCCATTCCTGCCTAGTAGTGTGGGGAGTACCAAGGCGAGGTATTCCTCCGTCCTATTTTATGTGGCACATGTAAAATGGAACAGATGGAGTTTTAATGACATTAATTTGTTAATGAGCAACTTTTATGTATAGTCAATATGAACATCATATTTGTATGTTATAGCTATAGTTTGCATAATTGCGCTCCATAACAAATTTTATGTTTGCTATGCTATTAATATGTATATTTCGCTATACACATACAAAAAAAGAATTGTATAATCTGTTTCGGTATACATATACAAAAGAATCAATTATACAATATGTGTTTGTATTACCATATGTGTATAGGACGAAAATATATGTATTTGTATTTGTATATACAATGTTCTCGTGTTTTATACAAACACAAACAATGTAAACATTTGTGTTTGTATAAAGTGAGAGACGCTAGTAAGACTGGCGAGTGAGATCTAAGAGAGTCGAGCGAGAGGAACGAAAATATATGTATATATACAATTTTCTCTCCCTTTATAAAAAAAAACAAACACATTTTATACATTTGTTTTTGTATAAAAGCGAGAGAGGCGAGGAGACTACCCTGTGATTACGAGAGTGGGATACAATTAAATCAAACTATGGTTATAACATTTAATTTGAATTAATAGTTTGCTATTATATATAATTTTCCTTTCTTAATTCACATATAGAATGTGGTAGCAACTGATTGGGCTGATGATAGCAAATGTTAGCTTGGCTTGGCCCATAGTGAATGACTCTTTTGGCATTACATTTCATGCTCATGAACACACCATTATATACATTTCAAATCAACAAATATATAGTAGAAGTGCACGCTGGGAAAACAACATAGACAAACAAATAAAGCCATTTCAGAGTTCAGAATTATTTCACAAAAATCTTTGTAGAAAGAGGACCAATACATGCATGTGGTCTGAACAAACCAATTTGAGGGACTTAAATATGACATTAATTGTCGGCAACTACAATAGTAAATGGGTAGCTACAAGTTGCTTGAGTGATTTTATTTAATTTGTTGAAATTTAGTCACAATTTGAGGACCACCAAAATCACTAATAATATCCTACAAATCACACAAATGAACCAAACACACAAAGGATAATGATAGTCAGTCAACATATACAGAAAAATTCCTTCTAGTTATAGAGGCAGATTTAGGATTTTAAAATAGTCGATTAGGTACCATCTAATATATATACATATAAAGATTTAGGAAAAACAACATCTTTAGTCTCTATGTTAAGGCTAATTTCTTATTTTAGTCCTTGTGTTATCTAACTTAGCACTATTGACCTTCAATTATATCAAGTGAGTGATTTTAATCCTTCAACTAACAGATCCGAAAAAGTTAACAGAGAATTCACTGCTAAAAGGAGTAATTCGAGTATTTTTAAAGTTATTGCTTGAGAAAACATACAATTTTTAAAAAGAATTTTCGCTGCAAATCTATCGTTCGTCGATGTAAGAAGGAGGGTTAATGCCTATCAAGTTGGTTTTGTTGAAATTGTAGCTTAAATTGATGAGCTTGTTCTTCAAGATAGAGACATGGAAGACTTAGCTTGTTTTTCAAAAAGAGAGAATTAAAATGAAATATCCGATGTATCCCTTTTAGCAGTGAACACTCTGTTAATTATTTTTTTTAATCTGTTAGTTAAAGGATCAAAATCACTCACTTGATATAATTGAAGGTTAATAATGCTAAGTTAGATTACACAAGGTCTAAAATAAGAATATAACCTTAATACATTGACTAAAAAGGCCGTTTCCCCAAAGATTTACTATATACTTTATATTTTTTTTATCTCAATTTATATGACTCATTTTTTCTTAATCTAACAAATAATGATACATTAGTAACAATTTAATTTTAAAATGCTCATTTACTCTTAACGAATTAATTTATTTTCATAAATTAAAAATGTCTATCACTTCTTTTAGACCGTAAGTTTCAAACTTTCATATCAAGTTAAACAACATCAATGTTAATAACTGATAAGGATAAAATAGAAAGAATAATATTTTATTTATGCATTGATTTTGTGAAATGAGAAATATTAATGACCAATTATTTTTTTAATAATGACGACGTATAAAATATAATCGCATAATTAAATGTATCGTTATTAATTTCATAAATGATTTAAGTGTAGTTTCTTGTTACGAGTATTAAGATGAAACCCCTTTTTCCATTTCCACTTTTTTAATTAATGTAGAACTATAACTAATTAATCAATAGTTCAATAAATCTTGAATTACAATGAATGTTGAACTACCATAAATACATTTCAAGTTCAATGATAGAAAAGACTACTTAGTATTTATCTATTTGTATCAAATAATAATAAAGAGAACATTTATGCAAAATATTCTATCTTGTGGGTCAACCTTATCTGATTCATTTGATGCAAAATGTTCTATCTTGTGACTCGTATTTTTTTAATTTTATACTCAAATTATTAAGAGTGTTATTAAGAGCGTAAGTTTTATATTAAAATTACTGAAAATCACATATTCTTTTTTTTATATCATTTTTATTATACTGTGGGTAATATATTTCCTTTTTTATTTTAAAAAATTATTATATCGCACTCTATATACACAAAACATTTAACTTTGACAAAAATTAAATAAATTAAATTATTAATATTAGCTAAAATTAAAAAAAATTATTATCCAAAAAGATAATACTTCTTTTATAAAAATTTTTTTTTATCCCACTCCACCACTTCCTCTCACACCCACTCCCCACCCCCGCCCCCGCCCACTCAAATACTAATTTAGATTTTATTTTACTTTTAAAAAAATAATTCTACTTGCCACACCTAACCTTCCGCTTTCATTTTCTTCCCTCATTTTGTGTTAGATATATACATATATTGAAAATATTTTTTACTTGTCACCTCAAGACAGTTTTTAATTTTACTTATATTTGTTATGATCGGTACTCTAGTGGAATTTATTTTTCCTAAAAATATATGTAAATACATATCTAACATAAAATGAAAAAAAATGAAGAAAAACAAATTAGGAGCGGACGGTAGGATGGGATAAAAAAAAATTCTTGGGGGGGGGGGGTGAGGGGGGGCGGGGCGGAGAGGGGAGGGTACTTGGAGAGAGTGGTGAGTGGGGTAAGAAAAATAATTTAACTTTTACTTTTTTAAAATTTGTTTTTATAAATAGTAGTAATTTAATCTTTAATTTTTAATAAATATTAATAGTTTATTATTTAATTTTTGTTAATGTGAAATATTTTATATCCATGTGAAACATATCAAAGTTTTTTCAAATAAAAAAGAGTGTATTACACACACTACTGTGGTGTGTTTCTCAAAGTAAAAAGTGATAGTTTAAATATGAAACTCACACTTTCAATAGTTTAGATATGAAACTAAAAGATATAGAATAATTTAAGTGTGTTTTTAACATTTATTTTTCATATTTTTTCTAAAATTAAAAGAAAGCAATTACACATAAAAAGCCATATAAAATAAATTAATTTAACTTTCAATAAAAAGAACAAGTTCAAGGAAGATGGCTTTTTTTTCTTCCAATTAATTACTTCATATCAAAGAAATAGAAATGATAGTACAAACTTTTACATAAGCAAATCATCTAAATAATTCAAATGTTTTCAAGATTACAAATCTTATATTTTTTTAAAAAATTATTCATAAGTATTCTTTATTAGTCTGAAGTTGTGATTTTTTCGTAAAGATAATTTCTCTATTTTAATATTCGATGAATTCATAATAGATCCAAAAGGGTTTTGTTCTATTCCATACCTATCATTCATCAACTACCGTACTTTTAACTATATTCTATAAAAAATATTATAATTTGAGATGATGTTATTTCCAAATAAGAGACCAGAAACCAATGATGGTGAGCCAATTGGTCAAGGGTCGAACGCACCTTTTTTAAAAATATAAACAATGAAATTATCCTGATTAGTTAGTCTTTAACAATAGAATATTACTCTTAATAGCGATAGGAGTCAAAATTTTCATCAACTGATTCAAAATATAAAGAAGTTAAAAACACAATTAATTAAGTGTAAATTAGGTATATAACATATTATATAGTCATATTCTCAAGTTATGGCATAAGAGTTTGATTTTCATTCTATAACATTTAATATATCAACTTATAGCATTTCTTTAAATTAAAATATTGTAAATATTTATTCTGTAAAATTAGGACGAAAAATAAAATTAAAAAATGATTAATTAAAATTGGATAATTTCCATGAATGTAGTTACTGTTATTAACTGCTAACAAAATGTGCACCTTTTAAGGGATTTTAAAATATATTAATTATAGATATGCACGTTAATTATCTCAAACTGTTTTTAATGGTAATTATTTTTGATTTTTTATCTTTAAAAAATTGTATTCTATTATCTTTCTTTCCATAAACGTTATCATTTTTTTTTCCAGAAATTGAACTATATTCATATATTCGAATTCTGTCATATTTTATCATTTTTTTTTTTAAAAACAACTAAAACTGAAGGTTGAAAAAGTTTAGATTTGATTTAATGGAGAAAATTGTGTCAATTTTAATTAAACATGGTGGCAAATGAAATTCATCAGGTTAGTTTTTTTTAATATTTTAGTAATGTGTCGTATTTTTTTTCCCATGTTATATTGCATATGATAAATTGATATTTTTTTTTGTGATACATTTATTCAGTGTTTCTACTAATAAATATTTCGTAATGTTAAATGTATTTTCATGTGTAAATAAAACGAAGAATGATGTTAAATGTGATTACTGGTTAAAATAAAAAATTTACAGTTTTTGATCAAAATCAAAACACAGTCCACATTTCAAACCAGTTATAGCAAAAAACTCTTTTAACCCAAAATGTAACTCTTTACCATTTACTTTAATGACAAACATGTCATCCCTAACATTTTCATTCCCCATTATAAATAAGTGTCTCAACAATTGACATTGGATTTTAATGTGATGCAAATTATAAAAAAAATTCAAAAAGTTTCATCTAGGAATTGTTGAAACTTATCTTGACCTAAAAAGGTCAACAAATCCGCAAACACATTCATGTTAATACATGAGACAAATGTGTTTGTGTCTTCTTTTCCTAAAAAATTATAAAAATTAAATACATTAATCATACACATATTCATACACATAGTATACAACATAATGCAGTTAATCATACACAATTCAAACAAACTTACAACATAATATTGAAAAATACATAATTCATACACATAGTATACAAAACATAATGGAGTGTCATACACAATTCAAACAAACGTACAACATAATATTGAAAAATACATAATTCATAAACATAGTATACAAAACATAATACAATATAATCATACACATTTCAAACAAACTTACAACATTCTTTCATACACAATATATTCAACACCAAAATATACAAATCAAAACATAAAGTATAACTAATTATGGATATTACTATTCAACAGTATCAAAAAACTTGATACAAAAAATTCATACACATTTTATATATACAGAGAATCATACAGTGAATCATACACAATTCATACAGTGAATCATACATAAAAAATACATGTTTCAGCAATTGATATTGTAATATGAAGAAATCTGTAATTTCATATAGTGAATCATACACAATTCATACATTATTTATTTACATAAAATTTATATTTTAACTATTTTATACCCAAATAACAGAAAATAAAAATAACAGAACATAAAAAAGTTTTAAAAAATTAACTTTTACTAGTCTTTGAACTTTTTTGGGGTTTAACTGTTTCTTCTTCTTCTTGTAAATGTGAAGTATCGATTTCAGATGCTCTTGCTTTTTTGAATTTTGATTTTATCAACTCTCCCACAAAATCAAATTCAGAATCTGATGATTCCTCGATTTCTTTTCCTTTCCTCTTCTTTCCTCTTTCTTTCGTCCTTTTCTCAGATTCATCTACTTTTTTCTTTTCTTTCCCTTTTCTCTTTCTCTCTCGTTTTCCTTTGGATGTTTTTTTGTTTTTTTTTCTATTGTTGATTTCCCTGATCTAGATTTAACTTTACAGATGAAGGTTGAGATTGTGTTTGTGATAAAATTTTGAAAGATGAGCATGAAATCGTCTGAGCTTGCTTCTTCATTCAATCTTCTACTTTTTCTCGGGTTTCGTTGCCTCTTTTCGACATTGTACGATTTGTTTATCGCAAGAGTTGAAGATTTGAGTGCTAAAAATGAAGATTTAAATGCAACTATTTGAGAATTCTTGAAGAAAACTGTTAAGAGAGAAGTGATTTTGAGAGAAAATTTGGTGAAAATAAAAATTTAGGCGTGCGAATTTTGGTGAAAAGTTTTGATAGGCGTGCAGGTGCAGAGGTAATGATTTTGAAAAGAGTTGGGGAAGAACAAAAATTTGGGGAATATAAATTTATTTATTTATTTAGATAACGTTTTACAGTTTTATTTTTAAAACTATAATTGTTTTAGATTTTGATAAAATCTCTATTATTTTGTAGTTATCTTAAAAAAGGTAACTATATAATATTTAATTTAAATTACATTAATTAAGAGTTTTGTTTAAAAAGGGTAACTTAAAATAATAAATTTAATTAACTACATTGGTTTAAATAAGGTAATTGAATTATTCAAATAAGTTAATTATTATTTTAAAAAATTAATGAGAATAATATATTATTTCTTGATATGCTATAACTTGATAATAGTATGTTATAAGTAGTTTATTATTAAAAAGTTTGTTTATAACTTGATATTTAACATCTTAAATGTGTGTGTAGTGTTATTTTTATATTAATTAATGGTCGGGTTTCAATATCTATCATAATTTTAATTATGTATAAATAGTATAAATTTTCACCGAAGAAAGTTCATGTAACATCATGCTAGCTCCCGCCCCTGACTACTAACTCCTAAGATAGAGTAATATATAAATTCTTCAATTCAATTTATTTATTTAATTATATCTTAACACGAAATTTATGAAAGTAGCAGATTTGAAATTAAAGTGACCTTTGACCGTTAAAAATAAATAGGACACAAATTTTAAGTACATGGTAAAAGAAACCTTTAAAAATGAGAATATAGAAACAAAAAAGTTATTTAAACTTATGATCTTAAATGTCATATAAATCGAAAGTAAAAATTAAAGAGTGTGTATCGAAAAAATAATTAAAATAGAGATGCAAATACAAAACCTGAAAAATACCTGACAATCATAAAATAATAAAACACAAGTTGGAATTTCACTTCTTTTTTTTTTTTGTTTTTTTACAATATACTAGTACTACAAAAAAAAATTCCAGCTATTGGACTCTGAAAAAAATGTAGTTTGGTATGGGCTCCAATTAGCCTCAGCACTATTTTTATTTTTTTCTCATCAGAACTATTTGTTGATGACAAATCACAATCTTTCAAGGAAACAAGTTGCACCAATAATTTCTTGTTCAGATCTGCTTTTACTTCATGTTCCAGATAAATTTATTGTATATATAATATATGTATCACTATTTATAATTATAATAAGTTAATATCATTCGCGAATTAATTGTTACGCTATCTCATGCTTTAAGTTCACAAAGATATTGTGTTTTTAACATATTTAGCCGCTGCTCCATCTATAACATCATCCACCGAATATTGAAACCGGCAGACAAAGTTATAAGTGGAATAACAATCATTCGGCCGATTGCTCTTATCCTTCCTTCGCTGACACAGAAGAGAGAGAGCGCGTACGTCCTATTCATTTTGATATATAACTACATAAGCTAAGAAAAGTATATAGTAACTAATATATTAAGACAATTGCCAGTGAATCATGAAGTGAACATGTTTTTCACCTTCTTTTTTTTAAAAAATAAATTCATAAGTTATGAATTACATCCATTTCATTGGTGCAGAGAATCATAGAATGATTAAGTGAAAGTACCATGTATTTAATGAGTACTCTGTATTTATTATTTTTATTTTTAGTATATAGATGTAAACACTAAAACACAATAATTTTTAAGTACCTAAATAAATGCCCCCAACCCCTCTAAATTTTGTTTACAAATGGAATAGGATTGGGGATTATATATAGCCAGTAAATTAATTTTAATGCAAGCTTATTAAAAACTTTACAAAATTATTTTTACTTTAAATAAATTAATTAAAGGATAAAATAAAGAAAATAATTAAACCCCTTTTTCTGAATAACTATATTTTTTTAATAATAGACGGAAAAATACAATTAATCAAGTGGTAATTGGGGTAATAATAATAATAATATATAAATGCAGGCTGTTCAAATCATATGTTATATACATTTTTGGGTCATATAATATGTCAATTCGCTGTACCTGAAATAATATTTAAAATCCAATCATACAAGTGTACGTGCCACGTCACCGTTAATATTTACTAATCTAAAATCTTGCCCTTATGTATTATATATAAATAGAAACCTTTGGTCCCTGTCTTATTCCTCCAAAAAAAAATATATATTTTGTGTTAAAAATCTATCTGATTAGTATTAATTAAGGAGATTAAGATCTTCATCTTGTTCAATTAATTGTAGCTATGGATTGTATTTACAAAGATCCAAATGCTGCAATTGAAGAAAGAGTAAAAGATCTTCTTTCTAAAATGACAGTTGAAGAAAAAATTGGTCAAATGACTCAGATCGAAAGAGCTGTTGCTAATCCTTCTGCTATTAGAGATCGTTGCATTGGTAATTCATTTTAAGCTCCATTAATCCTTTTATTAACTTCCAATTGTGTATGGGGTTTTTTTGGCACTGATTTCGAGCTCCATTCCCGATTGTTCGACCCGTTTTAATTTGTTTGTTTGATTTTAACTTTTTATGTTTTGTGGTTTTAAATTAAGTGGGCGTTCGATCATGTTTCATCCTGAAATTTGAAGAAGAAGAAAAATTAGTTTTGGTTTTGCAAAGTGAAAATGATATTTCAAAATCGGAGTTGTGTTTATCTGCGAATACAAATTTAAGTTGCTTTTTTACTACTTATTTTCGTTGTTTTAAAAAAAGTTTAAAATTCTGGAATTTATGGTCAAACAAATATATTAGTATGTACCTTAAATGATCTTTAATATTGTGGCTTTAGATATATATGTAAAAAGTTGAAATTGAAGAGTTGTGAACAAGGAAAAGAAGTATTATTTATGGGTTTTTGATTGTTGAATTATTTTTATTTTTGGAAATTTTTGTAGGGAGTGTTTTGAGTGGAGGTGGAAGTAGACCATTTGAGAATGCAGAATCAGGTGATTGGGCTAATATGATTGATGGGTTTCAAAAGGGTGCAGTTGAGTCCAGACTTGGCATTCCTATTTTCTATGGGACTGATGCTATTCATGGCAATAACAATGTTTGGGGTGCCACTATTTTTCCTCACAACATTGGGCTTGGTGCCACCAGGTTAGTTATTAGTAATTAGTACATGATTTGTTTCGCCTTGATGGACAAAGTGACTTGATACCTGTGTCGTATAGATTGTGCCTTAACGGAAAATAAACAATAATTAGGTGGCAAATATCTTCAACTCAAACTGTATATGTATAGTTTGGTAGACAAAATTGTATGATAAGTTGCTAGTGTTGACTTAAAATCTTGAATCTGCCTATGCTTGTATGTTGCAGAGATGCTGATTTAGTAAGAAGGATAGGAGAGGTGACAGCTCTTGAAACCAGGGCATGTGGATCTCAGTATGCTTTTGCGCCTTGTATTGCTGTAAGTCAAAAAGAATTTTCATTTATCTCTTTGTGATTCGACTTTATTATTGCTATTTTCGGAAAAAATGATCCAGTTTGATGCTCGTAGCCTTAGATATAAATTTGGAATGAAGTAAAGATCTTGAGAAAATTTTGTGCTTTCTTGCCATAAAAGCAAAACTAACATTTATTCCTACCAATGTAGTTTTTCCACAAGTTACTAGTTTTCCATAACTTAAAAATGTCTATCGGACATTTGTGGAACTACAATTGGTATGATGTTTAACACTGTCTATGTAAAGGAATTTATTCTGATATTGATATTGCAAGATTAAGCTGATTTGTAGTCTTTGGGTACTCCTCCTGGGGAGTCGGGACACATATAAAATGAAATACTAGTTTCTCCTTAATGGAATTAACCATTTCGTAATTGTAGGTTGCAAAAGATCCTAGATGGGGAAGATTTTACGAGAGTTACAGTGAAGATACTGAAGTTGTAAGAAAGATGACGTCCCTCGTTTCGGGCTTGCAAGGTCAGCCACCAGAAGGACATCCATATGGCTACCCTTATGTTGCTGGAAGGTATAGTTAATAATGAGCACTAGAATTGAATTTGTCAATTGTTATCTCTGTAATTTTCGTTACTTCAAATTACAGAAATGTTGATACCAGTTTCTAAATTTCAGAAATTCTGTCATGGCAAGTGCAAAGCATTTTGTTGGTGATGGGGCAACTGAGAATGGTACAAATGAAGGAAATACAATAGCATCGCATGATGATATGTTTAATATCCACCTAGCACCATATATAGACTGTATTGCCCAAGGAGTTTGCACTGTTATGGCCTCCTACTCCAGCTGGAATGGAGACAAAATGCACTCTCATCGATATCTTTTAACTGAGGTCTTGAAAGAAAAGCTTGGATTCAAGGTAAACAATGGGACGACAGTTATAAGCCTGTGATGTTGAGAAGCTTTGTTATACTATTAAAAAGCAATATTCTGGTGCAGGGTCTCCTGATTACAGACTGGGAAGCACTTGAACGGCTTACTGATCCTCATGATGCTGATTATCGTCAATCCGTCAAGTTAACCATTAATGCTGGAATTGATATGGTAAAGTCGAATTAAAGCTTGTGTTGGAAGCAAATAATAACATCCTTTTTTTAGCCTAATTCATGCTATCTGTTTGCATTTTGTGAATATTTGCAGGTAATGGTGCCATTTAGATATGAATTATTTTTGGAGCAGCTGCTTTCACTGGTAGAATCAGGGGAGATACCGATGACCAGGATAGATGACGCTGTTGAAAGAATCTTGAGAGTCAAATTTGTTGCTGGATTATTTGAACATCCGTTTACAGATAGATCATTGATAGATTTGGTTGGTTGCAAGGTATTCCTACTTATTTCTGTTGCCTTTTGGAATAAGTTTACAGTTTTAAGAGTACAACATCATCTCATATTGGTACAATCGCGTAACATGAGTAGGAAAGAACCATTTCTTAGAAGAAATACCCTTCACCAAATGCTCAAGTTTTAATGAGATTACATGTTACCAGTATTTGTTTTAATCAGTTGCTGAAGTTTTTCGTAAGACTCTTCTATGGTTGTTCTTTATAAATTCTAAATAGCAGTTTATATGTATGTCTTGCATTAGAACAACAGTGATTCTGCATTTCACCATCTTGGATCTGTTTTGAGTCTGGTTATTTTGTCACATTGTTTTAGGCACATAGAGAGCTAGCACGTGAAGCTGTTCGCAAATCCTTAGTTTTGTTGAAAAATGGGAAAGATCCAAAGAAACCATTTCTGCCTCTAGAAAAGACCGCCAAAAAGATCCTCGTTGCTGGAACTCATGCTGATGATCTTGGGTATCAATGTGGAGGATGGACAGCTACTTGGACAGGACTCAGTGGCAGAATCACAGTCGGTAAGTAGTTTCCGATTACAAATCTCTCCCTAACATGATTCTTATAAACTATCATTTGTAGTTACTTCATTAATTATCGTAATCTCAACTAGTTAAATCATCCATTTTTTATAGGCACAACCATAATGGATGCAATAAGGGAGATGTTGGGTGACAAAACAGAGATAGTCTTTGAACCAAATCCTACTGCAGAAACTTTTGCTAGTCAAGACTTCTCTTTTGCTATCGTGGCGATTGGTGAAGGTCCATATTGTGAAACTGGAGGTGATGATCCAGAGCTAAAAATCCCATTTAACGGAACAGAAATTGCAACTTTTGTCGCTGACAGAGTTCCCACAGTGACAATTCTCATTTCTGGAAGACCTATGGTTATCGAACCACCACTCTTGGAAAAAGTCGATGCATTTGTTGCAGCTTGGTTGCCTGGAACTGAAGGAGCTGGAATCACAGATGTCCTTTTTGGAGACTATCCATTTCAAGGGAAACTACCAGTGACATGGTTTAAAACTGTTGATCAAATTCCAATGCATGTTCACGGGAATTCAAATCCTCTATTTCCTTTCGGATTTGGTCTTACATCCTAAACAAGATGAACTTAAATGCTCAAACGAGACAGCCATGGATTCAACATCACCATACCAGCCAGGAATTCTTTCGTTGAGGTCCTCGAGGAGAACTTCAACTGTATTCTTGCTCCTGAATGGAGAAGTTAAATAGATCGGAATAGCCATATATTACAGTAGTATCTCAAATAACAAAAAAAAAACAAAAAAAAAACAGAACCTACTGCTTACTACTAGCTGTATCTTCATGTATGATGTTCAATCAATATTATGAATTCATAATGGTTATCTCAATTCTGAGTTTTCATTTCGCCTTTTTCCTATTAACTATGTATCATAGCCTCTCTGTTACATATTCAAATTATGGTATGTGATATGTCCCAAAGCTTTGGCTCAGTGGTAAGAGCACAATACGTGATGTATGTGCTGTGCACATGTCACAAGTAGAGGAGCAGATCCATTATCGACCAAGTTTATCTCAGCTTGGTCTATGGAGATTATTAAAAAAAAAGGATTCTTTTTCTCTGGTAAAGAAGAGAAGCCCCTACATGAGATCATTCAAAGATCTCTCTGGTCCACCGCGAGACCCCAGCTAACTTTTTTTGGACCATATCAGCATCATTTGTAAAATGTAAACAAGGTCCTCTGCTTGATCCCTTGGAATGTCTTCCAAGAACAAGAATCAGAATATTGTAATCCGAACGTATATTTTTTAAAAAAAAAAAAAAAAAAACAAGAGAAACAACTTTTTGTATGCCGAAAGTGTTCAGGTATTGGACTTTTATGTGTGGCTGTAGTTGGTGAAAGAGGAGATGAAAATTGGAATAAATTGACTTAGTGGCTTCTCTTCTACAACTTGCAAATTATTTTTATGCTCTTCTCTTTTTTTTCCTCATAAAAGAATGTTACTTTTTGTCATTTCCTATATTCAACTGTTTTAGTAAACCAACTAAGCATATTGCTCTTGATGAGCTTAAGTTTGAATATACTAACAAAACTAGATGCTATTTGTCTTTCTTCAACTGAAAATAGTTATCCTCACTCAGTGTTTACATTAAACCGCGATAACAGTTATTGATATTTGTTTACTAGTTAGACATAAAAATAAAATAGTGAGAGATTGAGTGATGTAATGAAAAAAAAGGTTTATTGTCCTTTGTTTCCATGGAAGAGGCAATGGCTAGCACCAAAAAAGGACAGTGAAATCTTTGTTTTCTTTTTCATTTTTTTTTTAATTTAATGAAAAAAAAAGAGTTGGTATGATAAAGTATAGTATTAAATTACAAAGCAATCATATAAGATATTGATTAGAAAAATAGTACAACACTCGTGCAATACTCATACCAAAATTGACTAATAAATTTAAGAAACTTTTGAAGTGAATGTATCAAAAGAGAAAGTCATTGCAATTGATTACCAAAACACCAAAAGATAGAAAATAAGTTTATTTTTTTAAGTAGGAGAAATCTGCTATGAATCTTACTTTTGTACTCTTAGATTATGTTAGTTTACTAATTAATCAATATTTTTACAAGCTGTATCTTTATTTTTCAAAAGGATCTTCAAAAAGGATACATAATCTCCAAGAAAAAGGTAAGGTAGGGGGTAGATTTTGGATTATAGGAAGGTTTGAAGAATGGGATGCTTGAGTTAGTGGAGTGTAGACTCAGCTTCTACTAGAAAGCTTGCCAATCTAGCGTGGTCAAACGGATTCAGAATTTAAATTTGATGCATTTAATTTTTATGAGTTCATATTTTAATACTGTTTAGTAATTTTTCGCATATAATTCAGCAGCGTCGTGTAAAAAAATGCAGGGATCAACAGACCTCATGGAGTGCTTACTGACTCACCAAATTTGTACTCACCATCCAATTGCAGTGCTTCTTTGTCCAGTCTATTTTGCTTATTATCTTCAAGACTGTGCCAAAAGCAGGTACCATTTATCCTTAAAAACCAATTATACGACAACCGCGACATACCAATATATCCCCACAAGTAAGGTCAGAGGAGGGTAGAATTGATGCAAACGCACATTTTTCCTACCTTTGGAAGTATTGTTTTCAATTGGTCGTCGGCTCAAGAAAAAACATATCAACGGAGAGACTAAGGAAAGCATGACAAAGCATTCAGGAAAGAAAACAAAAAGTACTACTCATTTCCAAACACGCTTATATCTTTCGAAAATATTGATTACTTCCTCTCCTGAGTCTGAAGTACTACTTTTATTGTTCCATCAACAAGAAAACCTTTGCATTCAAAAGAATAGGCCATATCAGCTAGGAATATCCACTGTCACTGCTATCAACAATCAAGTTTCCAACAGATTTTTATTTGTCTATCGTTTTCATTTCGAGTTCTAATAATGCCGTGATCTTCCTGAAATGCACAAAATGATACAAGGAAATAACAGTTAATCAGATCATCTCCCTTGCGTCTCTTGAATTCTATTATGCCCTCAAAAGGATTTTACAGGTTTCAGTTCGTTCCTCTATACTCATCTTATATGAAGTCCACTTGTACTATGGTTTTGAAGTACAGACTACAGAGAGTTAAGGATTTTTTTCTGGACTTCCTAAAAGGACACACTAACTCATGGCTTACTTGAAGTGCCAATCAACATATTCACAAGACAAGAGAGACCGTTAAAAGCAGAAACAAAAGCTAACATACTGAATTGAAAATAAGCTCTTTTTTTTTTTCTTAAGGCACTGATCAAAGTTCTGATATTTTCGATATGCCTGTGTTATGCTTGATGATACGGATGTGCTGATTGTAGCTGAAAATTCATACTTTGGGATCCGAAGTATGGCTCATGCATACTACCTCTTTGTAAAATTTGGGTTTGCATTTTAGTGTTCCCATAAGAGTTTCCTCCATAAAGAGCTGGGGACATGAACAAACTTGCTTGTGCAGAATTGAAGCCCGTGGCTGTCCCATTATTGACCTGACTCCACTGAAATGGCATTTTGTTCATGACATTAGCAGCCGATTTTGGCTGCTGAGAAATCATACTGGATTGATCAGGTGAAGTTGGTTTCTGGTAATCTGGTGAAAGCGTTTGATTATCGTTGAGATTTATTGTTGTAATGTCATGAATACTCGCCCGCCTTTTATCTTTTCCACCAGAAAGTTGTCTAATAAAGTACTTCTGAGCATGACTAGCCACTTGAGTTGGAGTTCTAGTAACAACAAAGTTACGCGAAATGTTCCTCCAATCACCCTTTCCATACTTTTTAAGCCCCATTAGAAACAACCTATACAAGAATCAAGCAAATTCCCCTGTCAATAATGAATGCTTGATCATACAAAACATCAACAATCTTTAGAACTTAACATATCAGAACCAAGTCCAAGGCTACATATCAGCTTCCTCAGCAATCAAGATCCACAAGCAACAGTAAAATTAATATTTTTACTACTTTTCAGGGGTTTTCACATGTATGCGGAAAGTAATAGGTTCAATTGAATCTGCGCCTATCACTCTAGGTCCGCCTCTGAATTGTCAACTTGTCACATATTGTTTATTAGCTGGCAGTTCATTATTCCACTGCCTACCATATTTTGCCAAGTTGTTTAGTGCACTAAAAGTGATATAGGGATACAAAAAACAAGAGAAAATATATAGGGTGGTCCATACACAAAGTAGCCAAACATGCATTAAAAATTAAATAAAGTCACAGTAAAAAGCAACACACACACACAGAGAAAAAACAATCATGAAGAAATTAGAATTAAACTCACTTATGTTCTTCTTCTGTCCATGGAATACCCTTCTTCCTCTCTTGTTCTGGTGGCCTATTAGACAAAGGCCTTTTACCTCCAACAACATAAGATTGTTTATATCCATCAAAACTATGACTATTCCCCCATTCCAATGTAAAAGGTGAAGTACTATAACCAGGAATAGTAACTAATCCAGCTTCTATTCTGCTCACATCATCTTCTAATTCTTTATATTGTCTCATCACATCAACAACTGATTTCCCTGGAACCATTTCTGCAACTCTATGCCATCTATCTGGTGTATCTTTATCAAACAAGGCAAGTGCATCCTCAAAAGCCTTATTTTCAGCTGGAGTCCATTTTGTGCTCTTACCCTCATCAAGAAACCAGCTTGGATTTGAAAGATAAGGAGCTGGTGATAGAATCTCCATAACCCCAACACTCAAAAAAAGGTCAAAGTTTCACAGAAGGGGAAAAAAGTTGAAAGAAAGATAGTTCAAGACAGCATTTTTATGAAAAAGATTTGAACTTTGAAGAAACAGAGGAAGATTTGGGGGAAAAAACCCAAGATGGAAAATGCAGAGATGTGGGGTTTTTACAATGGGAAAAAAAAAATATCAGTGTTAAATCAAGAAGTCAGCATCTATAAAAGGAATCAGAATACCCTTTTAACCATAGAGCCACCTCCCCAACCTGAGGAATCTTGAAAAGACTCTAACTTTTCAATGTCAAAAGAAAAATCCTAGATGTTTTGATAATCTTTAAAATAAATAAAAGGGGTTAACTAAAACAGACAAAGATTATCTCAGACCAAGTTAAAATCCAAGAAAATATTCTCATTAAGATCTGAACCCACTGAACTTTACATAAACAGTAAAAGCAAGAAAGTTAGAAGGCTAATTAACCCTGAAAATGAGTTAACTTTCTAGAATTAAACCTCACTAGCTTGTGAGAAAAACAAAAAGATGAAAATTTTGTGGAACCCCAAGTGAGTAAACAGTACAAAGACTCTGAATTTGAGAATTCTTGAGGAAGTAAAGGAAAAGAGCAGATGAAAATTTGTGTCTGCTTTCTTCCTTTTTCCCTTTATGACTGAACAAAACAAAGAAAAAGAGAGAGAAAGCAAGAAAAAGATGGTAAACAAGAGGACCAACAAGAAATAAGTATAAACAAGCTATAAGCTTTTTAGAGAAATTAATTTAAATTTACTTTTTCCCAAAAATTTAAAAATGAAAAAAATTATTGGAGTTTGAAGGAGAGAGAGGAGATGAAGGTGGTGAATTATGATTGGATGAGAATGGTGCTTGTGGATACTGCAACTCATTTTTTGCAAAAAGTTTTCTTATTATAGCAGACACTCCTTCTACCCCTCTTTTTTAATTCAAAATTACAACTTATTATTTAAGTGACACAATTGAAATTTTGAGATTGTCCAGAGTTTATTAAAAATTATTATTTTTACATCTCAATGCATATATAAAGGTGAAATTTGTGTAAATTTATCTTTCTTTATACCTTATTTTACATGAATATATTGAGTATGTTACTGCTATTGCTGAAATTTCGATATTTAAACCTCTAAATTTTGACTATGCAATTTTAGCATAGAAGTTTAAAATTTATATATCTGAAATATACACATAAAGTACTAGAAATCACAATAATTTATAATTTAATATATTTAAAGATATTTTCATAAAAAAAAAATTAAATTTGACTCTCAAAATTTCAATGGCAAAAGTCTTCCCTACCAAAAAGAACAATTGGAAAAGTTTTAAAATAAGAGAAAGGAGTATTAAAATAGGAAAATATACTCTCTCTAGTTGATACTTTTCGCTGTCTCAATTTTCATTATGCACTTTGACTATATATGAAATTTATAATGATAATAATTTATAATTAGTCATAAAATAGTTATGTGATTATAATCATTTCATTAAAAATAATATTAACCATTTTATAAAAAAATAAAATTAAATTATCTACTCGGAACAAATTGTTCTAAAAATCATATAATTTTTTTATTTTTTGTTTTAAAATGATGAATGAAATATTAGTATGGCTGCTCATGATGATTCATGGAAGTTCACTAAAACAGAAATTTTGTAATTGGTGAATGGGCCCCAAATTTATATAAGCAAGTGGCAACCCACTAAGTAGGCGTGGATAATATTTGCTTCAAATTGAAAAAAAACAAACAAAAATTAACTTCATATTTAAGTAGGAAAAAAATATATTTTAAAGTTAATTACGTTAAGAAATATTTCCTTAGTAATCATCTTTATTATATTTGATATAAAATTACTAATGATGTTTTCTGATTTACGCTCTCTCAAAATATTAAATTAAATCATTGTGTTCACGTAATTTTTAGCTCTATATCTAAATGTATATAAAATAAATATGTGCGAATGGAGAAAGAAGAAGATTTTTTACATAAATTGAATTGAAAATTTCTAACAAATATTAAGCATTGTATTATTATGATTTGGTAGTGACATTTGTGTAATTTGTAAAAAGGAATTAATTTGATGACTCATGTTGCTGTCAACAGGTGGAATGTCCAAACCAATCACTTTTCATGATCCATGATTAAGGTCAGTGATTGACCTGCTAATTAGGATTAGTGTTTGACTCTTTTTTTCAACAAAGGGTTTTAAGACCGTTCATTAAGTTTAATTAATTCATTTTTAAATATTAAACACTAGAGTAATTAATAGAATTTTGTATTTGTCAAACTATAGTTTAATGATAACGTGTCCTTTGTCTTAACTCAAATGGCTGCTATTTAGCTGATTTGAAACTTCATACTTTACTATTTTTCATAATCACCTCGTATATTAAATATTTTAGTGACTAATTTAGTTTTTTCTCAAACTTTACTGAGAATTAAAATTAAAGTTCATATCAAAGTTGGTCGGTGCCTCTAGAAGACTAGATCATAGAAAACACCATTAGTTAAGAAGGTCAATTTAACTTTTAACGATGAAAATAATATAAATTATACTGATATATAAGATAAAAAATCTAATTGAATTTGTGCACGAATCAGGAAATGAAATGATACATGACATGAAGAATCGATCAGATAATAAAAGTGACACAAAGTGTAATTCTCAAAACATAACCTGCAAGAGTAAACCCTAGATGCGAAAAATTTAGAGTTAAGACAGTTAAGGTTAGTGTCTATCGACAAAGTGTAATTCTCAAAACATAACCTGCCAGAGTAAACCCTAGATGCGAAAAATTTAGAGTTAAGACAGTTAAGGTTAGTGTCTTTCGACAAAGCTCTTTTTAAGAGTAATTAATAGAGTGATTAGTGAGATGTTTGTAAAATTAGGTCTTAGGCCTAACTCACATCCCAAAAGCTAGCTCAAATGAAGGAGAATTGTCCAAGCCTTATAAAGAGTCCACCCATTTCATTAATCACCGATGTGGGACTTTTGTCATTCTTTAACATATCCAACGTACAAATAGTCATTTTCCTAGAAAGAGTGAAAAAAACTTAGCATCTTCCTTTTGTATCATAGTATATTATAAAATGGTAAAAATTAGTGGAGAATATGTACTAATTAATCATTATTAGTAAATTTTTATGTGCAAATAATTATAGTATATCTAGTAACAAATACACAAGTGTGAGACTGTGAGTGAGACCTTTTCTGGGAAGTCCCTTTCACTGCAACTGTATTTTTTTATATTTTTTTCAATTTAATCTTTTAAAAAATATCTACTATTTATAATACTCCAATAATTACCCTCTCTATTGAGATTTTTATTTATTTATTGCCCTTTTTACAGTTTATAAGTACAAAATAGTGGGACCACCAGGACCATCATAAAAATATCTTTTCATTGGGTAGCTTTCCCATATCATTT
The DNA here is from genome assembly GCA_027704765.1 of Solanum habrochaites. NCBI lineage: Eukaryota > Viridiplantae > Streptophyta > Magnoliopsida > Solanales > Solanaceae > Solanum > Solanum habrochaites. Next base: position 49,482,595 of record JAKWJA010002494.1, on the reverse strand, counting down.
GTGAATTTTAGGGTGATAATCCAATGCGTTGGCTCCATTGAGGAGTTAAATATGGAGGCCATATTTTGTTCCATGTTTATACTTAAGTTTAGATTTACGTTGTAAGTTTAATTTTGAGCGATAAATATTTTTTAACAAAAATATATCGTATTTAAAAAATTTAAATTTAAAATCTTTGATTAAAAATGAAGAAATATTTATCACTCTATTATAATTTTTATCGGTGTGACACATTGGATTATGGAACTTTTAATTGTGCTTCCAGGAACGTGGGGACCAATTGTTGTTGAGCACCACTTGATTATCGAAACGTAGAGCTTTAAAGTATATATATGCTGTCCTATTGGATTGCTCATCCCAACCATAATCGAAATCGAATTATAGCGTTTGTATAATTATACATATTTTTATGTACACATTTCTTAAAAATTATATGATCGATATAAATATTTCATCATGATATTCAATAAATTTTGAGAAATAATTTAGAGAATGAATAACTAATATTTTTAGATAAAATAATAGATTAATACTTTTGACGCATTTATGGTTTGTGAAATAAGATAAATAAAGAATATTAACATCACTGTCAACGTGAATCTATAAATTTAAATTTGTAAGTACGGTAATCATTACATTCTTTATTCTTTTAAATAATGAATTTGAAATTATTACAATATGTATTTATATTGTACTTTTCTGTTCTTAGTTATCCCATTTAGAAAATTAAAAAGGTACAACTACTCTTCCGTTTTGATTTATTTGTTTCATTTATTCTATTCTGTTCATTGATAACATGTTGATATGATTGTTGCTAATTTAAGAAAGCAACAATCATGATTTAACAAAAGTAAATTAGCAACAACTATGATTTAACAAAAGTGTCTTATGGTTATTGGTTAATGTTACTAAACACTATTTGATATATCTGTGGAAAAAGAAAAAAAAAACTCTAGACAAAAAGTCTTTGAATGAGTGATGAGAATATTAAAGTGGTGTTCCTACAAATTTTCAAGAGCCAAAAGTTTGGTAAAAGATTTTACTCTGGTTAGGTAAAAAAAAAAAAGAATTGCTAAATTGAAAAAGGGTTTAAAATACCCTTGAAGTATTGAAAACAATACAAAATTACCTTTCATCCACCTATTGGCTCCAAAATACCCTTGTCATGCACCTTTGAGTTCAAAATTGACCACTTATTTAATGATTTTAAATTTAAACTATTTAAATATTTTTAAAATAGTTGATGTTCAACTATTGGTTATAATTTAATTTATTTGTATTATTTATAAATCAACCCACTACTAACTAAACCCCACCCAATTAATAATCCAACTATAATATCAAAATCTTCATAAAAACTACTAAAACACGATGAAATTATAGATTAATGAAAATGACATCCAAAATTATTCGAGTTCGAATCGAAGCCCCAATTAAGTTTATGTTGAGCCGCTTAATTAGGAGTACACTTTCAATTTGATTTTCTTTCAAGATTGAATTAGAAATTTATGATTAAGGTAAAGAAGTAATCCATCCCGAATTAATTCATGCACTTTTTTGAAATATAATTTTATAAATATTTATGATTTGTTTTAAAACTTTTAATATATTATTTTGAAAAAAAGTTACCTATGAAGTAACATCACATAATTGAGACGTAAGAATAATTAAGATGAACATAGTCAGACTTTTAAGATTATCGGTAATTTTTATTTAGACACTTGAATGTATGATAATTTACTTCTATAGATTTTTTCGTCTCAAATTTTTTAAAACACTCAATTGGCAGTAGATTTTCTATTGTTACATTAATAATGTGAGTGATTTATTAATTTGGAGGGTTTAATTAGTAATGGATGGGTATTTGATTGATTTATAAATTATAGTAATAAGTTAAATTATAACAAATAGTTGAGCGCCACATATTTAAAAAAATATTTAAATAGCTTAAATATAAAACAATTAAATAAGTGGTCAATTTTGAACCAAAAGATGGATGACAAGGATATTTTGGACCCAATAGGTGGATGGGAAGGATATTTTGGAGCCAATAGGTGGATGGAGGGTAATTTTGTACCATTTTTAATACTTTGAGGGCATTTTAGACCCTTTTCCATTGCTAAATTTAAAGTAGATTTTATTATTTATTACTACAATATAAAGAAAAGAAAATAATAATAGCAATATTTTTTTTTAACAAATTCAACAAAGCGGTCCCCTTCTCCACTGATTTCTTTGTTTTGTCCCTCTCCTCCAACCCCTACACTCCATCATCTCCCATTTCAAAATTATTGCTAAAAAAAAGCATAAAAATTTCGATAGACATCATCTCAAATCTAGTTGGTTATCGAGGGGCGTAGTTAGATGGTCAGAATTCCTTTAGTTTTAACTATAATTTGAGTTTGAGTCGTGAAAATAAAAGAATCTTTTAATACGAATATGACTTTATTCTTGCAAATCTAGGTGACTTTATTGTTTAGAAAGAAAAAGAGAATGAGTGAATATTTTGAGAACTTTTTGGGCAGTTAGACCCCGCCTCAATAAATCCCAAACCTGTAGATAGATTCACATGGGTAAAATATTACTTTCGTTTATTTTACTTTGTATACTATTTAAAGGTAATTTGATTTTTAATCATATAAAAATAAACGAAAGGAGTAAAAGATGATAAAATAGTTACCACTTACCGTTCCTTTGATGGGTATTGGGCCTTGGTGGACCCAAATACCAACCCATTACTTATACCGGCGAAGCAACTCAATTAGCTTTAGCGGAGCAATCCTTTTCTTGTCATGGTTTGTTTCATTGTTGCATTATTGATCCACCTACTTTCGCGAGGATCAATAGTATTTTCGTTAATTTTTTGGTATAGATTCTTAAGTTATTGACCAGTGATAATGGTTTTCAACTATTTTAGCACGGCTCACTTATCTGTGTTATTATATTATTTTAATTTCAGTGGCGTATTGGACATTCTTTGTCGAAAAAAATAGCATATACACTAGTAAAATGATACACAAAATAATTAAATAAATATTTTAGACACTCTTAACATGACAAACTGCTATTTGTTGACATCCTTTATGAAATTTCTGACTCCAACATTACATAATTCAAGTCCTACGATAATACTTTCTGAGTATGAAACCTAGGAAACATTTTCCTTCCTACCCAACACCCCCCTAAGCTTCCTCGTTTTTCTCTCTATTAGTGGAGCTTTAACCGTGATTAGTTATGAGGTTATTTTGATTAGGATTTAGGCATAACTAACCGCATTAACTTTGACAGAATTATTTGATACTTGTTGTTGATAGAAAGTAGCAAGTATCTCGTGAAATTAATCAAGATTTGCTAAAGCTAACCGAACACGATCATATAAAAGACAACTTTGATTCGGCTTAAAGGGTGTTCACAAGACAGTTTGGGGGTTTAAACGGTTTGGTATTAAAACAGAAAGAATTTGGTACTAGATTCTTTTTCCAACTTCTTTTTACTATATTTACTTTATCAAAAGGCTGTGTTTATTGTGGAGGAAATGACTTACTCTAAAATACTTTCTAATTTGATCATGTTTGGCATGATCAAAATCATGTGTCTTGTTTTGGAAAATATATTGACTAGAAAAATCAAGTTACATAAAAATAATAAAAAATAGTGTTTTTAAATAAGTAAAAACATAAAATTTTATAAATGACATTTCACACTAATCGTCTCTTCTCCGCCCTTGGACTCACACTCTCACCCTCGCATAATCCCCCGCCAAACAACCTTGCTATTAGCCTAATTTGTATAAATATAGAATTTGTATAATTTGATTCCTAATTTTATAAATTCAGAATTATTTATATACTTACCCTAATTATTTCTGTACAATTCATGAAAATTCATAATAAAATACCTTTTTTATAAATTGTTAAGCGAAATATACAAATGAAATTCAGAAGAAAAAAAATTATATATATGTACACAGAATATGTATACAAATATACGAACGGACAGAAATATATAACTACAACCTCCATAACAAACCGTAAAACAACAACATTACGCAAATATCGAAACTATAGGTATAAGTATAGAGTGTTATTATGTTATAAATTTGTTATTTCTGAAATTTTCTGTTAAGAAAAACTGTTGAGTACACTTTGATACGTACAAAGTACCCAAAAATGAATCAAGTAAGTTGAAAATTTGAAATGAAGGTTGTGTACTAACTTTTTGTATAGTCTCTGTTACTGCTGCACCAACTTCGTGTTGTTTGTTCGTAGGGCCTTTAATGTATATATATTGGAGTTTTGCCATCATCCATCTTCAATTCCTCATTATTCTCTATTTTCTTTTGTCACATCGTACTGCATGATTGTTACTTTTCTCTATTGAGTGTACGGGCGCAAATTTTATCTCTATTTACTATAATTCTATCGGTAGAGTCCGATGAATGTAAAGTATACGTAAATCTTATCTCTATCTCGTAGAAAATAAATATACTGTTTCTGATAGAAGATAGAATTCTAAAGCCAATTAGAGGAGTATTTTTTGTTTAAATAAGTTTGAGATTTACATAGTGCTAGTTTCTCTATTTCATTTTATGTGTCTTAAATTGTTACATTAAATACAAAATTTTAAATAATAATTGTTTTTTTGAAATTTTATGATCTTTAAACAAAACAAGTTGACAATGTATTAAATATGATATTTTTATTAATTAAAAGGAAAAGTAATGCATGTACATATTGAAATTTAAGAGAAATAAGAAAGGCTATGATTTCTTATAAGTTTAAAATAATAAAGACAGATGAAATTTGCTAGACATGATCTGATTATTTTTGACATGACTAAGAGCATATTGTTATCGATAATTTATATTCACAAACACATGGAGACCTAGTCTAATTAGTTAGCAAAAACTTTCCATTGATTCACATGTAACACGTGGCACTGTTGCCTTGTCATAAAGCCCATCAATCCTCGAAAGACTAAATGTGATAGTATAATAACTGACATAACTAGCTAAGAGAGTACCACATTTAATAGGAAACGTGTCAATTGCCTATTTCATTTCTTCATTTGGCCCTCTTTGACATGATACCTTACTTTTGTTTGTCGGAAATAAGTTATTTCGTGATAATTATTATGAAACAAGTTATGATGTAATAAGTTATGTTATCATGCATATGAGATAAATTATCTCATTATTAATATATAAATTTGTGGAATAAATAATTTTTAAACAATATAATTATACCTTCAGCAAAAAGCAAGATAGAATGATTCTATATTTCATCTCGTGTAATTTACATTTTTTTGATATTAATTATACGTTATATCTCATGTCAAAAAACTCCTTAAAGTTAGTTTAGCGAAGGATTTGAATGTGAGTTATAACAAAATAAGTTATTTTTGTGTAAAATTATAATACAATTTCTGATTTTGTAATTAGAAACTCCCACAATATGTATAATTTAGAAAATTTTATGTAGGACAAAAATAAAATAATTGATACATACATGAATAATTAAAATTCAATTGACTAATACCTGTTTAAAATAATATGTAATTAATTTCTTTATAATTCTAACCATATTGTCGTTACTGCATCAGTTATACAAGGCTTTTTTTCATCTTATTATGTATAATAATATCGATTCAAATTATGTAGATTCAAAAATATTAAAAATATAGATTCACCTTTATGTGAGACAAAAGTTAATAATTAATGTATACATAATTCGCTTTTTTATTCACTTTTTAAAAAGAGCAACATTCTTATATATTTGACAATGAAGTTATTTTTAATAATATATATTTTTTAATCACATCAATTGAGAAAAAAAAGTGTCAAATTAATGTTAATAATAGGATACACATAATAAAAAATAAAAATTTCGTGAGCGCAGGTGTCCTTATTTGACACGATTCAGAGTCACTTGAGCCCACTCTACATCACTTGTCCCTTATTAATTGGGTACCTTTTTTCTTTGTTTTTTTTAATCTCTGTCTCTCTTTTGTTTTTCAATATTATATAATGTAATTATTGACATTATGGAGCAAATTTAGATGCCAACTCTTAAATATAAATATAGAAATAGAGTAGCATACATTTATTGCTTTTAAAAGCCAAAAAAAATAATCATAGCAAGAAGAACTTGTTGACAATCAAAATATAATTAGGTCATATCCATAAGCGTTCGATGAGGTGGAAAGTATTTAAAATACGACTTTAGTTTATCCTTTTATATGCAAAAAAATATAGTAACGTAAAATTTAATTGAATTGAATATGAGCATCAGATGTGAGACTAATAAAAAAGATTAAAGTCCTAAACTTGATGTCTTAGCCACGTTTAGTCAAGAATGGCCAGTCAAACACATTTCATAAAAAAAATTATAATATATATATGAAATTATACAAAATAAATATGTCAAAAATCATATTCCATACGTATAAATTAGATCTTGAATACCTTTAATAAAAAAATTATTTTCGTGGCCGCTTCAACTCCAACCCACCCCAACCCCGATCTCATTGTTTTGATTATTATAGTCCAGTGGGGAAAAATAATAAATTGTTGAACACTTTATATTTCTGAAATGAGTTCATATATTTGGTGCACTATGATTAATGAACTTTCTAGTCTTCAATACTATATCTTTTTCTCTTTTTGGTAATGATATCGACGTTTCTAAAAGTGACAAATAGTAATTCAGAAATGTTTTTTATATATATATGGCGCTCCTTGTCGACAGAGGAGCATCAACACGTTCTCACTTAATCAAAACTTTTACTAAATCATGATCAGTTCTACTTCAATAAATAAATAAATAATTATAAAATATAGTGCAAGGTCATGTGATGTCAAATACATTTTTAACTTAGAGGTACTTGACTTATTTTGTTTGGATACAAATAAAAAAATAGTTTATTGTGGTATAGGAAATAAGTATGTTGATAAGAATGATTTCACATTGGATCGGAATAAAAATTCTACTTATTCAGCATCAGTTGTCTACTATTGATTTATCATATTCTTAAAAAATTATAAATAGTATGATAATTTATCATAACACCTTTTCAATAAAATAAATATAATGTCTTGAAAAATATAATAGTGAAATGACTATAATTAATGATAAAAATAAATTAAGAACTAAATGTAAAATTATTCATAAATTTCATCGATCCAGATCTTTGACTTGAGATGGATGTTAATGAAAATGAACGCATGTCAGCCATGAACAAGAACCTATGCTCTTTATCAGATTCAATCGATCTTTCTTTAATATAGTTATTTTTATGAGAGTGGATTTGATTCAAAAATGACTATAGATTAATCTTTTTATCTCTCTGATACTCACATAAGTATATGGGAATCGTATATTAGAAGCATTAATTGATTATTTAAGGGGAATAATAAAAAGGTACGGCTAAGAGTTTTGAGTATTTAAAGCTAAAGTACAAAATCATTCACTTTGTCTCATACGTGTCGTCATGCCAATAAACCACTAAGTTTTTCAAAACCTGATTAGTGCACAAACTTTTAAGATTAACTCAGAATTTAATTTCAACACCAGAAATTGACTATTAAGTACTCTAAGGCTAATTAAAATTCAACAAGTGGCAACACTTTTCTTGGGATTGCGTGTAAATAGATCATTAGACAAATTACATGGTCTCATTAAAGCTATGGCAAACACAAAAAGTACAAAAGTAATCGACACTTTTCCTTTTTCTTTTTTCTGAGAAGAGATAAAATATTTTCGAAGTATCAGAAATTGTATTTTTTTTTGTATTTAATTATCCACTTTAGAAGTACCCTGCAGAACAAGGCCTTCTCTTTCGGTGCTAGGCGAGGTTTGGAACCCTACCATCTATTCTATATGCATCTCAATTGCTTCGCACCTCTGCTTGGAAACCTCCATACAACGCCCCTTGTTTTGTTCTAGCCGCTAACCATCTAACGATCTTCTTCCATATAATATAATAAGATAGATGCCTTCATCCCACCCACAACATAAGCGGGTGTGAAAGCCCATCTGCGCTTGCCAATGACCGGAAAGAAAGCGCTCTGCTCAAAGAAAGGCTTGAACAACGGATAACAGAACTTTATGCACACCAATGATTATCATAGATTAGTTACAATTTTATCCTTAGCTTAAAAGATTATGCGACTCTACAAGTAAAATAAATGTAATTTCTAGTTCCAAAAAGAATGCATTACAATTTACTAATACTAGATTTTTTCTGGATTTGAATAAGATCATATTAGGAAAAAAAATAGTTGTCCTTTCTTGATTTGTTAAAATGGACAAGTAAATAGGACTTATATAAAAGGAAATATGGACAAAAGTAAATAGGGACAGAGGGAGAATAATATTATCATTCATCCACCTATTGACTCCAAAATATCCTTCTCATCCATTTATTGGCTACAAAATATCCTTCTCAACCACCTTTGGGTTTAGAATTAACCACTTATTTAATAATTTTAAATTTAAACTATTTAAATATACTTTTAATGCACGACGCTCAACGATTTGTTATAATTTAACTTTTTAGTATAATTTAGGGAAGAGAGACAAATATACCTCCGAATTATCGTTAATGGTATGCAGATACCCTTCGTATACTTTAGGGACATTGGTGCCCCTGCCATAAAAAAACTAGAGCGTATATACCCTTTATACTAACGGACATACACGGGTCACAATCTTATCCATCGACCCGATATCGGATTGATGGATAAGATTGTGCCAAGTGTCCCTATTTTGCCAACTATAAAGAGTATATATGTTCTAGTTTTTGGACGGCATTGGCACCAATATCCCTAAAGTATGGCGGAGGAAATTTGCATAGCATTTACGATAGTTCGGAGATATATTTGTCATTTTTTCAAATTTATTAACCAATCTACTACCTACTAATTACTAATTTAAACCACATCCAATTAATAAATCCGTCAATTTATTAATGCTCAACAGAAAAGCTACTACTAATGAGTGTTTCTAAAAATTTTGAGTCGAAAATATCTATACAAGTACATTATCATACATTCAAGTTCTCAATCAAAACATATTATAATTCAAGTATCGAAATAAAAATTACTGACAAACATAAAAGTTTGACTATGTTCATCTTAATTATTCATTAGCCTCAATTATGTGATGTTACTTAATAGAAACTATTTTTTAAAAAGAAATATATTAAAGTTTTAATATCTAAAATAAATAATAAATATTTATAAAATTATATTAAAAAGAGTGCATGAATTAATTAAGGAGGTGTTACTTCTTTATCTTTAATCATAAATTTTGAATTCAAATTTGAAACAGAATCTAATTGAAAGTGTCCTCCTAAATAAGCGGCTCAACCTAAATTTAGTTGGGGCTTCAATTCGGACTCAAATAATTTTGAATGTCATTTTAAGGAATCGGTAACTTTGTCGTGCTTTATAGTGTATAGGGCGATTTTGATATTAGAAATGATTTATTAATTGGGTGGGCTTAATTAGTAATAAGTGGGTAGGTTGTTTTATAAATTAAATGATATCCAATAGTTGAGTACTAAGCATTTTAAATAATATTTAAATAGTTTAAATTTGAATCCGTTAAATAATTAATCAATTTTGAACCTAAAGGTGGATAATAAGGTATTTTGAAGCCAATAGGTGTGCGAAAAGGATATATTTGAGTCAATAAATGAATGAATGATAATTTTGTACCATTTTTTATACTTCAAGGATATTTTAGGTCATTCTCCATTCTTTTTATCATTAAATCATTTTCGAAAATAAATATTACTCTATATGTTTATTTTTATTTATTCACTTTTTAAAAAAAATTGTGAGCGAAAGAGTTACTCTAACAACGAATCAAATTTATTTTCTTTAAATTGAAGACTTTATCTTCGAGAAATTTCAACCAATTTATCCAACTAAACGGTATTTTGAAGAAAAAAAATAAATTAATCACCTAAAGGACCCTAGAAAAAAATAATGAAATTTTCAAACTCAATTATTAGGATTTTTTCAAACAAACACACAGGCTTGGCATTTTTCAATTGATACCAACTTCAAGGTTTAATTTATAAAGTACTATTAATTTATTTCAATATTTTTAGTAATACTAATTTTTTAACAACAGTGTTCAGCTAGATGCTGACCAATCATATCAACATAAAGATTCTGTCCCCCTTTTTTCCCATTCTTTTTCCAAACAAATAATTAATTTGCACAACGAAAAAAGGTGCCAACTCAATTTTAATTAACTTTTGTTTAATTCTTAAGGTAAACTAAAGGGCAAAAATATTTCAGACAATAAAGACCATCATATTTTTATTTTTTTAATAGTATTGTTAACTACGTGACGAAATAACTTTATAAATATTGAAGCTTTCCATTTGAAAATATTACAACTGTAACATGTTAATGAAATTTCACAAGGAATCCAGAAAGAATGATGTGTATGTAATATTGCCGCTATTATGAAAAGATGAATCGAAAAAGCTTATTCTGAACGGATCTAGTAATCGACGAAAAAATTAATAAGAAAGTACTAATAATACTACTAATAAGGAAAGCTCGATTATATACTAACATTAACCGTAATTTTTTATTATTATATCTGTATATTTAAATTATGATATTGATAAACTAAAAATATATCATATTTTATTTAATCATCTATCTCGAGTACCTTCTCTACCTACTTCACCTCTCCTAATACCCAAACTTTCTTCTTTGAAAATGATTGGTATTAAAGGGCAGCATAGTAGTTGAAATGATGGTCAGCATGTTCATAATTTTTTAGAAGAAGAACCCAAAAACACAAAGAGGAATATAAAAACATTAGGAGTGGAATTAATCAAATATATAAATGATAGTCCATTATAGGAAATGAGTTGTCACTTTGGTAATAAAACCACTAACATTTTTTTGTTTCCATTAAAGGAAAGATTCCTTATTTCTTTTTCTTTCCTAAAAAGAAAAAAAAAGTCAAAATCAGTGAAACCATGTGCTTTCTGATTTATAAGAAAATTTTGGTAAGCGTGTGCATCATAACTCACGTGGATACGCGTGCACCCTGCAATTACTTCCTGTTACAGCGAATTCTAGTGTGATGTATAAAATTATTTAACCTTTAATCGAAGGTATATAAAAAAGTATGGACATTGATTTTGATACCCCCAAAAGTGAATTATATTTTTTAAAATTTTAAATTGAAAATAAATAACGTGTAACGAAGTATAGTAAATTTTATCAAATCATCGCGACACGTAGCTTATGCTTTGTTCATCTCTCTCCATGTCCAATTTCCATTTTAGGAAAGTGCAATTCCAACGTTCAAAGGTCATAACTTGTGCAATGTCACATTAGATGTTGTGGAAAGTGGAAAACAATGACATTAAACCATATTATAAAGTTTGTGCGTTGCCTTTTTTTTTTTTAGGTGAGAGATAGAAATAATCGTATTATAAAGTTTTATTTAGTTTTTGGTTTGTGTTAAACCAAACAACCACTTAAAGGTTGATGTTACAGGCAATCCAAGTTTACTTTTAATTGGGCCAATAGCCTATATGCCCATATATTCCATTACAAGATAATTAATGTAAAAAGACAACATAATTAGACATGTTTATTACCATAATATCATGTGTTTTATCACTAATTAAAGTTTTCTATCATATATTAAAGAAATACAGTTAGATATATGTATTTTTGCTACTACATACCCTGAAATAGTGAGAGAGGAGAGTGATATAAGGAAGGAGGCGAGCGAGATTTTATTTTACATCCGAAATACATGTGAATTACACTAGATACATGTATCTGTATGTATCTGGTGTGATTCAAATGTATCCTTAATACAAAATACATAGGAGATTTATGTATCACATATTCATGTGATTCCACTTAAATACAATTTATCTGAAACAAATTACACCCAATTTTAAATAATATATCCCAAGATACATGTATGTAATGTTTTTGAACGTACCTAAACACACAAAAATATTGTAATATATGTGATATTGCAAAATATAGTGTATCTAAGCAATTAGCGTGAATCTGAACATTGACCAAAATGCTTTTGTTCATGACGTCCATTTGGGCCCAGTAAGATATATGATATAGGGCCATTTACACTTTTGGCCCATAATTGTGCTGGTCATTCATTTTTGTTCATCAAAGCAAATAACCTTTTTGCAGGCCATACATTCATATTTTAGCATCATTATATCATACTAGTTATACCTCGTATCCTTAAAAGACTTATGCCCCAACAGGTATAAGTTCGATTTTGAAGAGAAAAAATTAAAAATTACCTATTTTATGGGTAAACCATGCAATTTCTTCGTTGATATACATTATGTGTGAAATACACAAATAACCACTTTTCTGCTTTGTACTAGAAAAATAGCCAAGTACCTCAAATATTATTTACAACAACTCACAAAACATTAGCAGAAAATAAATTCACATAATACAAACTTTACCCTATGATATTCAAACCCTTTTTTTTTAAAGAAGCAAATTGTTTACTCATAGCAGCTCTTTTTTTTTTTGCTTGCTTAAACAAGAGAATCAAATCTGAAAATATACACACATAAAATATAGAAAATCTTTTAACATTTTGGTATATCTTCTGGAGGAGGTAAAAGAGACTCATTAGGTCCATTTCCATTATTTACAACAAAAGCCATCTTAAGTCCCCATGTTGTATGCACCTCCAAATGACAATGAAAAAACCAAACACCTACAAAATTAACAAGAATATTATAAATCTATACTATAAAAAAGAATTTCCACACTATCAAGTCAGCTAAAATATAACAAACACATAACATGTCATAATAAATAATTCTAGTAACATATTGATATTGTAAGTGTATATAAACTTTTACCTGGATTATTCGCTCGGAACCTAATAGCAACCCAACCACCAGAAGGTGCATTAATAGTATTCCTCTCAACAGGATCAACAAGATTGAACTTTTTAAAATCTTCTTTTGGATTAAAATTTCCTTTGCCTCTTCCAACAACAAAAAAATTGAATCCATGTAAATGCATTGGATGATTTTCAGGGCTCAATAATCCTGTATCTTGCAATATTATTTGGACATTAGAATTATATTCAAGTCTATAAAGCTTAGTCCCTTCAATAGTCCTCAAATTTTCTGGTGGAACCCCAGTATAATCAAATACATTTTGTGGATTTCCAGGGAAATCATCAGTAAACACTCCACTTTTGTTTAAAAAATGTGTACTAAGTAGTGACACACTAGGCATAACAAATGTAACATTATTAATAGCTGCAACGATTCGAAATCCCCTGTAACATGTTGCACAAGGGTTGAGTCCAAGACTAATGATGAAAAACAGAGAATGATTAATTTTGATTGGGACTTTTGCTGGATATTTTTTCGAATTCAAGCTTTGGAGTGAATCCATGAAGTTAAACGCGATAGAAGTGGCGTTTCTAGGAGGTGGCACGGTGAATGTTGTGGAAGAATTGTTTGTGCCTATGTATTGTAATGTTGCAGTAGCTGCCTTGTTGTTTACTAAGATTGGTGAATCCATGTAAGGTGATGTTACCATTAAGTATTTTCCATTTTTATGATTTGTTGATAGAATGACATTTGTTGTTTGGCCTGGAGCTGTTAAAATTGTCTCCGTTTCGAAGGGTTTAACATAGGCAGCATCTACTTCTACCACAGTGAGGTTATGGCCAGCAATTTTGAAGAAAAGTTCTTCATTTAGTGCAGCATTGATGATTCTCAATAGGTATTTCTTGCCTGGTTCCACTTGGAAATTGAACCCTTCTGTGGATCATTAGAAGCAAAAAATAAGCATTTGGGAAATTACAAAATTATATGTAGCGGAGATGGAGCCAGGATTTGAACCTTATGAGCCAGGTTTAATGATCTTATCACATAAATATAAGATTTAGATCAGAACTATTGTGTTATATCGAACACATATGTTGTATACTACCTTTGCCCCTGAGTGGAAGGAAGAGCAAGTTTGACTTAGACCTTGTATATATGTCAAAAATCACTAAATAAGTATATATAGTAGATTTGGGACTCGGTAAATTAGATGTGACATGGTAGAATTACCACGTCCTGACTCATAAAGTTCAATTTTTTTTTTTGAATATATTACCTCCGCCCCTGAGTGGAAGCAAGGGTGACTTTGACTTAGACCCTCTATATATTTTTAAAATCACTATATAAGTTTGAAAATCGGTAAATTAGATGCAATATGATAAGATTTCAAGTCCTGACTCATAAAGTTCACATTTTGAATTTGTGTCTGAGCTGAAGGAAAAAAATGTATAGAATTTTACCTTGTGATAAACAAGTAGAGACAGGACCAGTAAGGCCATTGATGGTGTGAGCATCAGATATATTAGGTGGCAAACCTGATTGTTTTGCTTCATCAACAACAGCTTCAACATCTGACTTCCACCATTCACCTGTCAATTGAGCCACCAAATTTATGGATAGATAATTAAAACAAAATAAAGAGAAAATCAAATTTGTAAAAGATAAAAAGATACTCATTGGGTGAGTCATCTTGATTTGACAATATAATCAGGAGCAGAGTTAGAATTCAGGTTACAGGTTTACATAACTTAGTAAGTTATCATTTTTTTAACCCAAAACTCATATAAATTCAAAATTCTGAACCTACATCTGATTATAATTGGTTCACTTATATCGCGAAATTCTTTACACTATCAGTATAGTAATATGATATGTTACCTAAAATGATGACAACTTCCTTTTTGGGCTTTGAGAAAGGGTAGGGCAAAGCAAGCTTAGGGAGGATAACAATAGCACCATGGACAGTAGCCCTAAGCCAAAGTATATGTGCATGCCAAAATAATGTTCCTCTTTGTTCTGTTACTGTAAAATTGTATACATAGCTTTTTCCTGGCTGTATTGGACATTGGGCTATATAAGCCGGTCCATCGGCCCAACACGTTCGAAGTTGTTTCACACCATGCCTGTTTAATACTAAGTAACGTTAATCGAAGAATTAACCTAAAGAGTCGTTTATCCAATCGCCAAAACTAAAAAAAAAATTGCTCAGTTATTTTTCATGTATTTTTTGTGCAAAATGTAGGATATATATGTTTGTAACAGAAAACTAACCAGTGGATGGAAAGATTATAGTGAACTTGGTTAACAACTTTTATAAGTAGTGTATCATCTTCCCTAGCATAAATACTTGGACCAGGAAATTTGCCATTTACTGTTATAGTAGGCTTAGTTGAGCATAATCTTGTTACATTTGTCATCATCACCTGCATGTACCAAATCTATGAGCAAGTTGAATTGAATTTGAGCGGATTAAAACTGAGTTACACCGAATAATAATTAGTTAAATCTAGGATATGAACTTACATTGAATTTGTAATGACGAATAGTGCCTTTGCATAGTACCAACACTGGCCACAAGAAAGCCAACACCACCAAAATTTTCAGCCATTCTGCTATTTTGCCAAACATATTATTGATATATTTATCTTACAATTTTTTCTATGTACTTTAGTGTAATAAGTAACCTTATATATAAATAGTCTCTATATGAACTTCATTTTAATTAATTAGTTTGGTGGATAAACTATAGATGCTTCAATGTGAAGAGCAAGCTCATACTTTGATATTCTTATTTTTTTCTCCCTTTATAATTTACACAAAGTTGTTGCAAATATAATTGAAATGGTAAACTCCTTTTTCAAGAAAGTTTACATGGCTATACGTACATGCATCCAAAATTAATTCATCTTTAACCCTTAAAAAGTTTCATGATTTAACTTATAATCACTGACAATATTGTAACTTTTTTATTAAATAATAATTTAATTAATTACAGTGAGTCGTTTACTTTATTTTCCAGGTTATCTTTTTGATAGACCTGATAGTGCGATAATTCCTTTACATCAAACCTCCGATGAATAGAAGTTAAACTCCAAATTTAATATCCCAATTTTGACCTTGGGTTGGTCCAACTGTGTATTTTGACCTTGGAGTCAAAAAGATGACATTTGCAAGAATTGAATCTAAAGCTTATGTATTACTTATAGTGAAATAACTATTAATAAAACTCAGCAGTAGGTTATATTAAGATAGATTTTCACACGGTTCAAAGCAGATTAAACCTAGAATTGAAGTCAGAGATGTTGAGTATTAGTTAAAAGCTTTTCTAATTAGTAAGATCATAATTATACATTTTCTCAAAGTAAGTATTATTGAAAAAAATGAGCTGTATGTTAGTTGTATTGTTTCACTAAAGAAACAGTTGTAGGTAAGCTGCGTTAATTCTTCCAGAAGAGTTTGAAAAACTATTTTTTTGTGGAAGAAAGAAGTGAAATAAAACAAGCTTGTAGTTAGAGAGTGACTATCATAGATACTGAAAGTTTCAGTAGCTTAGTTGACTGGTTATCTAAATTTTGACGGTATTGATAAGGCTCCGGTTCTCCGGTACATCCTTACAGTCTATCTTACATAGCACAAATCGTAAATAATTGAGCTCGATACAATAGATATATAGACGAATAAAATTTGTAAAACTCAGATACATTCTGAAAAATATGATACATTGTGTAAAAGACAGAGACAGTATATCTCAGATACATGCAAATCACATTCGATAAATTAAGTGTAATCAATTACACATAAATTTAAGGAATCCCATAGTGTAATACAATAATTACATTCTGTCCCGACAAATTTAGTATTTACTAATAATCCCTTAAAATTGTTGTGGCGTGATACATTAGTATATTGTGATACATGATAAATGATACACAGTAACTTAAAATTGTTAAGATTAAAAGGGGAAAAAAATGGAACATTTAAACTTGTTATCTAAATCAGCTTAAATTACGGTAACAGTTCATTAATAAGCATTAATTCAGCACGTAATTGGATAAGAATTTCAAATTTTGAAAATTCAAGATTATATCATCTAGTTTGAAGACATTTTTATGAACATCCATTTATCAAATTTATTGACTGATACATGATAACAATTTTTAAAAACTCGTGATACATAGAAAATCATATGATACACATCAAATTCATGTATCAATGCATCGTCTATAACATACTGAGTCGATATGTATCAGCAAGCACACTTGATGGCTCAGTTATTAAACTTATTGACTGATATATGATAACAATTTTCAAAAACTCTTGATACATAGGAAATCATATGATACACATCTAATTCATGTATCAATGCATCGACTAACACACTATAACACACTGAGTACTTATGTATTAAACTTATTGTCTAACACATGGTAACAATTTTCAAAAATTCATGATACATATGGGATTCCTAATTCCTTTACTAAAATTTTTACTAATTTCAACAACAATGGTTGCTACTTCTCTTTTTTTTTTTGGTGTATTTTGTCAACCTTTGATTTAGATGATTCGCCAAAATTTTTGTTTGAATCCTTCCGAACATTCATAGGATCATGCAAAGACTTTTTGCTATTTTCTTTCCAATTTTCATCGTCCGAATCATAAATGCTTCTATTAGTAAAAAGATCCATTAATATTATGTAATAGAACAATGAACAAAAACAAAAAGAAAAAAAAGAACGGATGATGAAGTAAGAAGAAAAAGAAGACCTAGAGACGGCTGATGTAATTTAGCAATGAACAAGAAGAAAAAAAAGAATAAAATAAGAACAGATGATGGATTAAGAAGAAGAAGAAGAACTATAGACGGATGATGGAGTAAGAAGAAGAAGAAGAACCAGAGAACAATGGTCCAATTTTCAGAAATTTCAATTTTTTTGAATTTTGAAATTCAAAATTTCATATTAAATGTTGTGAAACGTTTTTAATTAAAATTAATAATTCAAAATTCAAAAAGTGATTCAGAAGATTGAGTGTTTTAGTGGAGAAAAAATAGGCATGATATTGGAGAAGTGTGTGTTATAGGAGAGAGAAGGCTATGTATCTCTAAACTTCTACTAAAATTAAAAAAAAAAAAAAATTACGTATATTTAAGAAAAGAAGGAAAAATTAGAGAATACTAAACTTATAATTGTGTATTTAAATTATTTGTTTTTAATTTAATGCGTGTGTATATATGAGATATGAGTATGTATCTGTCAGTGTTGGGCCTGAACATTTTGTTTGCTCTTTTCTTTCCTTCGATGGGCTTTCATCTGCTAAGCAAATAAAATGTTGGGCCTGGACATTCGCTTACTTCATGAATTTTACAGTCCATTTTGATTTTAAGTATGATACGAAGTTAATTAGAATCCAAACTATATAACAATTTACTTTTCGTTTTTTCCCCCTTCAGTGTGAACGAGGAATCTATGACTAAATTTGTTTATATTGTTGGTGTGAGATAAAATGTATAATAATAAAGATAAAATGTAGGTTATTTTATCCTGCGTTTGGTTGGAGTTGTTAGATAGTTTTGAAATTATATATCCCATTATTTATACACAGTAATAGAATAAGTTATCCCATATACGGAATAACTTGAATCAAAATAATTAATCTCAAAATAATTTCTTTCCAACCAAACGCTCCTACGCGGAATTAATAATGAATAACGAAAACAATGGGACGTGACCATTGATTGATTGATCTAGGTGCTACGTTGACCCATCATCAAATAAAATAATAGAAAATTTAAAAAATATTGACCATATAGTTATAATCTTTTTTATTTAAATAATATAACCATATTCTGTAACAGAAAAATCACAAAAAAATAAAATAAAATTCTTACGCATAAGAATTTAAGCGAAGATGTCGCCGGCTTTAGCTGCTTCTCTTAATATATTAATAAAAATAATACTCTAAGCTTTCCATTTTCTACCCCATTGACTCAAATAAGCACATGTCCAACGTCACATCTACAATAATGGAACACATAATTTTTTTATATGCTTTAAAATTAAATTAGAAGAAAATAATTATTTATGAAGGAGAAAAACTTACTTGCTGTTATGGATGAAAATAATTTATTTATGAAGATGGCTTATTTGGGAAGCTTAGTAACGTGTGTATTAAATTTATAACAACAAATATCTGAAAATTTAAGTTAATTGCAATAAACACCAAAAGATTTTGATAGTATACATACATACTCTTATTACTTTAAATTTATAATTCTTAAATTTTCTATTTAATTCTTTAGATATTCGTAAGTTAATAATTTAAACGTCATTACAAATTTATATACATTTTATCCAAAAATAATCAATTTTGGACTCTAAGAGATGATATACTAGTATAGTTTTGGTTAAATATAGTGTTAGGGCGGCCCCAACGTAATAAATTAGAGTGAAAATAATACTCTCTCTATCCGGTATTGTTTGTCATAAATTTTATTTTTAGAGCCAAATTATAAAAAATTTAACTAATATTTTAAGATGTATTTTTTCATAATATTAATATGTAAAAAAAAATATAATTTATAGTACTTTTTATATAGTTTTAGAATGTCTATTTTTTTTGTTTAAAATATCAAATTAATTTAATATAATTTATTTTTAAAAATTAATCAAATTTATTTTTTTGATAAGCGTAATATGACAAACAATTCCGGATAGAGAGTAATAAAAACAAAGGTGGTAATCAAATACAACTTTGATTATTCTTCTCTTTCCCATGCGCGCTTGTCAAAGTTTTTAGCTACTAATTAATTGGAATTTTCATATTTATTGGTAGTTTTTGCCCCACTTACAAACTTTCACTTTCTAAGTGCACTTCTTTTTCTTCTTTTATTTTTTCCTTTTCACACCTACACCATTCCACTAAGCTAAAATCCAACTTTCTCACACACCCTTAGATCAATGTTTAGAATTTAGAATTTCAATTTAATGAAGTCCACCTTTTCTGAACTGTTATATTTTTGAAATTGTATATCTTTTATAAGTTCATGTAAAATAATTGAATTACTATGACTTTGGCTGTAGTGACAGAAATTTATAAGTTATTCTTTCGTAGAGTGATGCTAAATATACTGTGTTTGCATCAATAATGCATGTATTAGTGATGCTTCCATTAAATTATACATAGATCATTTTTATGTTCGTTTCGTTTGAAACATAAAAAAATAGTATACATTGCATAAAAAATTTAATTTACAAAGATGTTCTCCACTATTATGAAGGAAAAGATGTAAAAACATTAGTTATACTTAAGTTGAAAATGAGTTTAAAAAAATTAATAATATACAAGGCTAGTGTATTCATTATTTTTTTTATGCATTCTACTAAATTAATATAATTCGTAAAATTTTTTATATGCATAATATAATTTTTTGACGAAGAATGATCGATCGACCACCTAAATCTATACCACTGGTTTGTTGACCTCAAGTCAAAACGGCATGTCGAGGAGAGCAAACTTGTCTTTGAGTGCCGCACAACTTGACATTTCTCAACTTCACTGTTAAAGTCTATTACGTATGCAGATTTTTTTAAGTGTGAATGATTAAACTAGCAAACAAATGAATAGATCATCACGATAATGTCATATTATTAAATACAATTTTAATATAATCTTACTACTAACGTAGATATAACACATTATTATTAATTATTACTATTATTATATAAACCTTAGTGTTGAATACCAACTTATTTAGTTGAAATTCATATTGGGAGGGTTAAATCACATGCGCCGAATCAGTGAGCTGGCAGTTTTGCCAACTTCCAACATTAGTATATACTCTATAACTATTAAGCCGAAATTGCGTTTGCCGTTTTAATTTGTTATTTTATTTTAATTTGAAAATTTGAAAATAAATGATTTTTTTAAAATTTTTGTTTAAAAAAAATCTATCAAACAAATTAATACTGAGAAAATAATATATTTATTAAATAACATTTATTATAATTTTTCACCTGATATATAAAATCTGATTAAATCTGAATCATGCATCACAAACTCATTTGGAGATAATACTCTCTTCTATATTAGGACTTGAACCTCAAATCTTGATTTAAGGGGTATACCACTTTACCACTACCGATGATTTATTAAATAATACTCCTTCCTTTCAAAACTAATAATATTCTTTTTTTTTTAGTTTATTTTAAAAAGTATAATTTTTTTTGGTAATAATTTTTTACTTGATATATTTAAGGTCATAAAATTAAAGTGTAAACTTGTATATTTAATATAAATTTAATTTATGATCATATGATTAAATTCTTATTTTATTTTCTTAAATTTTAAATCAAATCAAATCAGATCATTTTTCGTAAAACGAAGAAAGGATATTGTTTGCACATGAAGTATCTACGTAATATAGAAGTCACATGTCAACTCATTAGTGCTAGTGCTAGGACAAGAGAAAAACTTTATTCAAAATAGCTTTTTGGATTACTTACTGCCTTGATTCAATTATAAATCATTTCCTACATCCAGCTCACTCTTTAGAGCTTATCTTTTTAAAGCACACAATTTTCTTGATTTTCCAACTCTGCTGGAAACCAAACCAAACAATATCAAATTCAAGTATGTACTACTACTATACCATTTTTTTGTTATGTTTTCTTTGTTTTATTTCCTGTTTATTTTAAAGTTCATACTTTTAGGTGAAATACCAATATCTTGATTTTTTTTTTTAAAAAAAAAATTCAAATTTGCAGCATATAGAAAGGCTATGGGAGAAGTTGTTGCAGAAGATGATTTGTATACTAAAGATGGTACAGTTGATTTCAGAAATAATCCTGCTAAAAGGAATGAAACTGGAACATGGAAAGCTTGCCCTTTTATCTTAGGTACACTCAATTTTTTTAAAAAAAAATCCTTTTTTTAGAACATTATTTGAGTGTTTTTGGTTAAAAAATAAAAATTTCTGAAGTGGGGTTGTGTTGATTCTTGATATTTGTTGATAGGAAATGAGTGTTGTGAAAGATTGGCATATTATGGTATGAGTACAAATCTTGTTTTGTATTTCAAGAAAAGACTCAATCAACATAGTGCTACAGCTTCCAAGAATGTCTCAAATTGGTCTGGAACTTGCTATATTACACCCCTAATTGGGGCATTTCTAGCAGATGCTTATTTAGGAAGATACTGGACAATTGCTCTTTTCTCAATCATCTATGTAATTGTAAGTTTTATCATCTGTTGTTGAAGTACATTTACTGTTTACTGTAACTTTGTCACTTACCTTACTTGGTCTAAGTTAAACATATTACGTGTACACACACGGGCGGATGTTCAATATGATCTATAGGTTCGTCTGAGCTCAGTACTTTTAGTTTAGACTCCACGTATGTGTTAAAAGATCTAGTAAATTATGTACAAATATTAAATTTCGAGCCTAGTAACTCAAGTGGTCAATGAGTTCAGCAGTATCTGAACACATAAACTTCAAATCTTTGGGTCTGCATATGCTGACACCGATATGCTGAACGTGTATAGGATGAATAATCAGGGGAAAATGAATGATTTTCGGAGCCTATGATAAAGTTCCTTGACTAACTTTCCGAGTTATAATGATTCATGTATAATTGGCAAGATTTTTCACTTAGACACCTAAACTTAGTGTTGTTCTGATTACACACTCAACCTATTCAAAAGTGTCAAATATACAACCAAAAAGTGTTGGAACAATCCCAAGTTAAGGCGTCTAAATGAAAGAATAAATATATACATAATCAAATTTTCAACTTAAATCCTTTTATGTGAAACTTAGAAGCATATATTCTACCCTCCTAGACCTCACATGTGAGATTACGTTGGATTTGTTGTTGTTGTAGTGAAACTTAGAAGCATAAATATGTCTCTTGCAGGGGATGACTCTGTTGACATTGTCAGCTTCTGTTCCCGGCTTAAAGCCAAGCTGTTCTGGGGAAGATGTCTGTCATCCAAAGGAAGTGCAAACTGCAGTTTGCTTTGTTGCACTTTACCTCATAGCATTGGGTACTGGTGGGATCAAGCCGTGTGTTTCATCTTACGGGGCAGATCAGTTTGATGATTCTGATGAGGTTGAGAAGAAACACAAGTCATCTTTCTTTAACTGGTTTTATTTTTCGATTAATATTGGTGCTCTGGTTGCTTCTTCTGTGCTGGTTTGGATACAAGATAATGTGGGGTGGGGATGGGGTTTTGGGATTCCAGCAGTGACCATGGCCATTGCTATAGTAAGCTTCTTTTCTGGTACCCGATTGTATCGTAACCAGAAACCTGGAGGAAGCCCTCTGACGCGCATATGTCAAGTGCTGGTTGCATCCTTTAGAAAATTTAAAGTTAATGTGCCTGAAGAAAAGTCTCTCTTGTATGAGACCACAGATGCAGAGTCTGCAATCACGGGGAGTCGCAAGCTTGATCATACAAAAGACCTTAGGTGAGCATCTATAAGTTAGTTATGCTTTTGTTCTTTTTCCGAGTGTTGGCTTTACAAAAGTTCCATGGAATGATTCTTGAATGATAGCTAACAAATTATCCATTTAAATCAAATGATTTCTATAATATTTTTGTGATAAAATGCATTTTCCTGAAGAACTAGCTGCTGTTATATCGTAGAAGAGTTTATATGCTCTTACCACTCGGGTAATCTGCCTGTCTCGGTGTGTACAATTATCTAGTAGAAAATGTATTAGCATTATCATCTTTATTACAATGAATGATTCAATGCTCTAGTGATACTTTACTGGACTTGGAATTTTGTACACCGTCTAAACTTATTAGCATTATCATCTTTATTACAATGAATGATTCAATGCTCTAGTGATACTTTACTGGACTTGGAAACATGTACACCATGTAAACTTATTGGTCGGTTGTCTTTGCTGTCCACATTGCCTGATGTCAAATTGTATCAACTTTCTTTTCATTTATGATAGTTTTTCTATTTTCCTTATGGTAAATGACGAAACTAAACTGATGAAATGATGCAGTTTCTTCGACAAGGCAGCAGTGCAGACAGAGTTTGACCATGTGAAGGGCAATATTGACTCATGGAGTCTGTGCACTGTGACTCAAGTTGAGGAGCTCAAATCCATTATACGGCTGCTACCTATATGGGCCACGGGTATCATATTTAGTACTGTATATGGTCAAATGAGTACCTTGTTTGTGTTGCAAGGAGCGGCCATGGACACTCGCGTGGGAAATTCCAGCTTCAAAATTCCACCAGCATCACTTAGCATTTTCGACACCCTCAGTGTCATATTCTGGGTTCCCATCTATGACCAAATCATTGTCCCAATTGCTAGGAAGATAACAGGTCACAAGAACGGCTTAACACAACTACAAAGAATGGGTATAGGCCTCTTCATATCCATCTTTGCCATGTTATTTGCTGGGATTCTGGAGTTCTATCGGCTAAAATATGTGAAAAGGCATAATTACTATGAACTTGAAGAGGTACCCATGACAATCTTTTGGCAGGTTCCACAATACTTCCTTATAGGTTGTGCAGAAGTCTTCACATTCGTCGGTCAGTTGGAGTTCTTCTACGAGCAAGCACCTGATGCCATGAGAAGTTTGTGTTCTGCTTTATCACTGACCACGATAGCACTTGGGAGTTACTTGAGTTCTATGCTTGTGACTATTGTCATGAACATTACAACCAAGAATGGGAAACCTGGCTGGATACCGGATAACCTGAACTACGGTCACATTGATTACTTTTACTATCTTTTGGCTGTGCTTAGTGTACTGAATTTGGGAGTTTATCTCGTGATCGCGAAATGGTATACTTACAAAAGGCCAGTGGGCACTCTGCGTTGAAGGTTGATGTGAGTGGCATCATTACAGAAAATGTAAGCTTTTTACTCTCTTTTTTTTTTTTTGGTTTAAAAGAGTATTCCAGAACTTGTAAATATAGTTTGTATGGAACATGACATGTTGTACACAAGCATATTTTATGTGAACTGGTCACCATTATTATTATTTTATACATAGAAATGTCTATATAATCTGTTCAACTTGTAAGAACTCACACTTTAAGGTGGATAAATCATTTTCTTGTGCTTGGTAAGTAAGCAGAAATATTATCCCAAAAGAGTGTACATTTTCAATTTATACGAAATGTTTATATGCTCATATATGTTAGTATAAATACAATATTATACATTATCATATAAAAAAGCGAATTTCCTTAAATTCAAGCATCAGATTCATTCATTAGCTACATCAAATCATCTAAAATTTCATATTTGTGCTCCTCAAAACGTAATCAATCTTTTGCAACAATACTCACTTGAAAAAAAACTTATTTATACGAAAATTCAATTTTTAAATTTTGAAGATTTGGGCTTCAACAATGGCTGGGTATGGCTTCAACGAAATGCAATAGTACTTCATATGATAACAGAGATAAAACAATAACTTAAGATGTAAATTTCTCCAAAAACAGGGGTTATTATTAATTACATATGAGATCATTTATTTCACTCCAAATAACTAAAACAAACAAATTAGTTAATTATCCTCCCTCACCACCATCTTTCACCAAAGAAACCACCTTCAATTAACAAATCAACTGATAAAATCATATATGTACGACAGAATGTGTTTTGGGAGTAGGGAAGAGAGAGATTAAATACAGTAGAGGCTAAGTATGATAAATTTTAAAAACTTAGGTTTATTTTTTGTACCTATTTTGATTTGTAGCACTCGAGTCGAGGATTCTGCAGAAATAAGATTGAAATAAAAATAAGATGTATATGCATTTTACCTTTTCTAGACCTAATTTATAAAATCTCATTATTGTCATTGTACTCAACTTGTTTACATAATATGACAGTAGTATCTAGATTTATACAAGACTTCTCGTAACATGTATCTAATAATCTAATACAAATTACAATTGCCTTTAGTTATTTCTAGTAAATTCCTTATTCCATAGTTCATGAACACGAATATATATAAACTTACATTAATATCCTCACACATAATCTAAGAATATTTATATAATTAAATCTTTAAAAATGAACGGTAGCAGCTTTGCAAGGACCCTTCTATCTTTGAATATCCTAAATAGATCCTTTCATTGAGATCGTTTATTTTTAATGCTTATGTAGCCTAATCTTTTCATAATTCTCATAGTCAATTTCACCGAAATTTATTTCAAATAAAATTTTTCTATTTCAATTTTAAGAGTTCAAGTTCTCCATAAGTTAGTTAAGGTAATTAACTCTGATACCAAATATTATAAATATTAGAGTATACAAATACACTATATCGATCATTTTTTCTTGTATAGTATATATTTAATTCATTCGATCGAAAACTTGCATAATATGACAATAGTGCCTAAAATATTTATTGAATTTTTTTTCTTGCAATTCTACCTAGATTGTTAGTTATCCTTTGAACTTTCTTCATAAAAGTATAGCTGTCAAAATGGACTTGGCTCGCTAGGTTGACCCAACCCAATCCTTGAATTAAATGGGTTTGGGCTTAATTTTTTCAGCTTATTTAGTAACGAGATTTTTTAGCCCAACCTCTTTGGTCCGCTGGCTTAGTAGGCCCAACCCACAAGCCTTAAAGGCCAGCCAGCGGGCTGTGAATTTTATACATATTTTAAATAGTGTTTTACCTGTTAAGATTTGTAAATAAATATTTTTAAAATATCAATGTAAAATCAAGACTATATTTCTCGGTAAACCACATAAATTCACTAGTTAGGTCTTCATTATTAAGATTCTCAATAGTTTCAATATTACTTCCTATACCATATTTTATGCTTAGGATACATGAGTCTGAATTTGAGATACATGTATCTAAGGGATTTTAAAATTGAAGTACAAAATTTATTTATTTAAATTAATTGGTTGTAATTGTTTTCCTTGATTAGATGAGTAATTGAGAATTTTCAAAATATATAGATAATTAATTTTATTTTATTATTCTTTGAAATAGTAAATTCATTAATATTATTAATATAAGATAAAAACATGTATATCTTGGTAATGTAATTTGATTAATTTCAAATTATTACTATAATTTTTTTTATTAATTTGATGTATTTATTATAAATATATGATGTATCCAACAAACTAAACACTTAGATACACGAGTGTCATACAAGTACATTCATATGTGTCAAAGTATACAACATTAATTTCACGTATTTGTTATATTTATCTAGTATTAATTTCATGTATCTTTTATATGTATCTAGTATTAATTTGATGTATCAAGTATCAATTACATATGTTATATTTTAAAAACATGTATTTCGAATACATAGTAAGCATCTACATCTAAATCTAATTATGTGTACCTAAATTTCATACGTTATATCCAAAAATATGTATCTCGAATATATAATAAACATATACATTTAATTACGTGTATATGAAATGTAGGTGAAACACATGAATTTGGAAACAAATCACGACGGTAGAGTATCTGTTGTATCATTAGTACATATCTCCGTGTAGTTAAAAACCATGTCTTCAAAATTTAATGGTGGATACATATACATGTTCAGCTACCCCATTACTAAAAATACAACTCAAATCTTAATTAAGATTACTATTTATTAGATACACATCTTTCAAGGGTTATATCAAAGTAATACTAGTATTATCACACCCATGACAGGATAACCAACAAAAGCCTTAGAAGAACACTAGCAAACAAAGACTCTACAATACTCCCTTGTAACATTTTACGTTGTGACATAACATAATCAAAATTAATATTCATTTCTTGTGGATACAAATCAATCAAGATCCGCTCTAAATTGAAAAATTTCTCTGTAACAGTTACTTTGATTTGATCTCGTTATAAATAAAAAACAATCAAGACCTACTCTAAATTGAAAGTTTTTTCTGTACCAGTTACTTTTATTTGATCTCATTATAAATGATATAGAATAATATTTGGTTTTAGGAGAATTTGTTGGCCATGGTGATGATATCTTGAGAAGAAGAAAGTAGGTTGGCTATTGTTGGAATGAAATTGTACGGAGAAATTTTTGAATCAGAAAGAATGAGATGTGATTGAGTGATAAATATGAGATGGGAGAATTAAGAGATAGTGATTGATTTGGAGTGAAACAATTAATTAAGCAGATAATCAATCAATCCTATTTTTATGGAATGTGAGTATCTAGTTGTATCTTCAAATAATATATTAATATATGGTATAAAATACTAAAAGTGGTAATGGATGTAATTGTTTGAAAGTAAAGATAATATTAGTATATGTAGTAGTGATGTATGTTTAATAAAGTAGTTTGTCCTATATTTTGTTACTTATCTTTTAAATTAGGGTGATTAGCCTACTAAATTTTCTTATTAGCCCAAATCCATTAACCGACTATAACTATGAATGTTTGACCTCTTTTACTTTTGTTTTATGCATAATTTTTCACTTCTCTTTTATTGTCTTGTTTATGAAATAGTGATCATATAATGTTTTTTTGCTTTGGATGAAACTTATGATGTTGTATCTTGGCTATTCTATATTTGTTTTGTAAATATTCACTGAGATATGTTGTAATTCATCAACGTTCATATTCTTTTTAAGAGAAAAATGTTGTTCGTTTTTTTGTTGAAGGGCCAATCCGTTCTAACACGTGGCCCGCTTAAGACGTGGTTGAGTTGCTATTCTACAGGCCCTTTAATTAAAAGGGTGAGTCTGTACCAACCTATTTAAATCTCTAGCCCGTTAGGGTTGGATTGCGTCAACCCATTTTGATAGCTTTACCAAATAACATAGTTGTTACTTGTTACTAATCAAATGTTGATGTATAATTTTTTTAACGATATAAATTATTCTTACAAAATTGTATATGAATCTTCACTTTTTTATTTATATTCAATGTTTTGATCCATGCCCGATGCTGTCAAACTGACCAGGGATAGACTAAAGAGTCCCAATTTTAACTTGGCAAGGAAAATACCAGTCCAACCACACCAAACTAATGAATTGAGTTAGACTGATTTTGCGAGTCAAACTAATTTTGACAACTCTATTTTAAGAATTTAGTCAAACCATATTTCGTAAAATTTTCATAAATATCGTTTACCTCACTTTTCTCCGCCCCGTTATAACTGTATCTACCCCTCAAATTACTCGTGATTCAGTTAATAATTATCTTTTATTTTCAATTCTCCACCTCAAATTCCTCGTGACTCTATTTATAAATATCTTTTACCTGATTATTTTTTATATTTCCACGTATACCCTTTCCCCTACTATAAAGAGGGGTGTTCCTACTCCAATTCCCCATTGTGACAACCCTTTCCCCTACTATAAAGTATTTTTTACCTGATTATTTTTTTGTATTTTCTTATAGTCTTTTCCCCTACTATAAATGGTGTTCCTACCCCTCCCATCCTCCATTGTGAGTTGTGACAACCCAAAAATTACAAAAAATAAGTAAAAGTTTTACTTGAGTTAATATAAAGGTATTCTTCTCTTCTATAATTCTTACTTTTATCTTACACCTATAAATAAAATGTTTTTCAAAATTTTTCATTCTCATTTACTTTACTCTTTATCCCTTTTTTTTTCTTCAAGAAGGTGGAAATTGGCAAAAACTTCAACTTGGTCCCATTTTGACAATTGTTGAGAAAACAAAAGGCAAGTGAATTTTCCTTCTTTTGAATTTCAATTCCTTTTCACTAATTATGCTTACTTACATTGATGATATTATACATTAACTTTAAACATGTATATTTTATACTTGAACTATAGCTCAAAATTGGAATTTTTATATGTTAAATTAAATTTCCCTAAAAGTAGAATATTTAAATTATTTTTTGGTGCATGAAAGAAAAATAGAAAATGTGCTACTGTATCAAGAAAAAATTTAGTTTTTTTTTCGTTCAAGAACTAGATTTCAGAGAAAACTTGAAAAAAATGAATTTGGGCAGGAGTTTAAAGAACGCGATAAAAAGAATTAGGGTTTAAAGTGTTAAGTTTTTGCGCCTTGGAGAAAATAAAAAACGATTATTCTAATGAATCAGAAACGCACATACCTGGAAATTTGAAAATTTTTCGTAATGATCGGAGAATTACAGCGTCGATAACTTGTTTTCTGACCCGTATATGTACAAGAAGATCAAGTAATATGTATCTTTATTAAGTTCCTTGAATTTTTCGTGCTTAGAAATTAGAAATCGAAATTTTATATTGCCACTGCTCCTCTGTTCTGTAATTCTAGCTTCAATGGAAGAGCTGAGATCAGTGGCTTTTCATTGAAAAAAGAATTTTCGTGAAAACTTTTAATTGTTTTCTAAAAATTGGAGATCATTTCATCGTTTTTTGAACAAACACCACCTTAATACTAGTTAGAAATGTGTTGGTGAGAGAAGTCTAGAGATTGAATGTTGAACGAACTATAGGATGATTCTTGGTTTTCGACAATACTGGAGTTTTTTTGGGGAAATTTATTTGTTTATTTCGTATGATTGTTTGAGTTTATTTGATAGATTCATCGCGAAGGATTGAGATGTGTTTTCTTTAATATATAGTCTTGATCTTTACTCTCCTAACTCACTTTTAATTTGTTTGGGATGTACGAGTTAAGAGAAGGACAGAAGAGCCCTTATAGTTTCTGAAGTGTCTCCTTGTGACTGTAAAAGAGTCAGCCAGAAATAAAGACGGTTAATCCTTTCTCTGCGTTCAAATATGTAACTCTGTGATGTATGTTTCTTCTAAGTGTATGTCTTTAATAAAGATAGACATTCGTAGATTCTTATTATCTACAGATGTATCTAAGTATTGTTATGACATTAGTTATCTATTCATATAGAAATGAGTCGTGAAGGTCTAATTTTGCTCACAGATAATCTGAAGATTTTCAAAGTAGTTGCATGAAGCTTACTTGACATTTGAGGAGGAGGGGACTTAGATCTGGTTCCTGATGAGACTTGTGCTGATAAACTATTGCTCTTTGTTCAATAATCTTTACTAAAGTAGTTCCGTTTGGCATGTACAGAAGGGCTGCTAAAGGATCTTTTAGTGCTGTCAAACGGGGAACTTGGATAACCCTTTCAGTCGACCAAAGCTTTCCATTCACGCTTGATTCTGCTGCACAAGGTACTAGTATCCTATAAAATGGTGATCTCTTTTAAAGAAAAGTTTGAGTTTAAATACTACTCTGCATAGCTTGAGTAACAGTGACATATATGACAAACTCATTGGCTCTTGTTCTTCTATGTTCTCATGAAGTATGACGAAAGCAAAAGAAGTACCGGATACATCCCTGACCAGTGAGAAGAAAAAAGAATGGTGTGAATTCATCTATGAAGATAGCGAGAAATTGGTAATCCCAGTAGGACCCAGGTTTCAGGCTGTTGTGCCAGATTGGGCCAACTCTCCGAATGTGGGAACTCCAGTTGTAGTAGCAGATACAGATAATGCATTAAGAGCAACAAAGAAGGAAATTGTATGCAAGTATAAAGAGGAGGAATCTGATACTTCAAAATGGCTTGGCACACGGGTATGGCCAAGAGCCAACAACCTAGAAAACAAGGAAGATAATGAGGAGTTGGTTGGGAAAGGGCGAAAGGAACATTGTACTTGTAGGTCCCCTGGATCAGTCGAATGTGTTAAAAGACACGTTAAAGAAGAAGGATTGAAGTTGTGGTTAGAACTGTTGACAGCCTTTACTGCCTGGAAATTTGGTGAGATGGGCGAAGAAGTTTCCAATGTGTGGAATCTTAAGGAACAAAAAAAGTTCAGCTCCATCATTAAGAAGTGTATGTCTAAAGGTGAAAGCTTTATGAGACCAGCATTAGAATCTATTCCTTCAAAGAATAGGCAAAGCATCATCAACTATTACTTCAATGTTCACATTCCTCGGCGTATCAGGTCAAATAGTAAAACTAACACTGATGATGAAGAGGAGGAAGACGAAGAAGCTCCCAAACATTCTCGTAAAAGGAAAGGTGCCTGTTCTAGTTCTAAATCTCTGAAGAGAAAGTATCTAAGTGGTCGACGATGACACCAGAAGTATCAATGCACATTCTTTTTTAGTTGACAGACAAATACATTGGTTTTAAAGCCAAGAAAAGGAGAATTTTTTTTGAGATCTGATAGTATAGCACAACAAAACTATACAATTTGAGAGGATATTGCTGCTTCTAATATTTTGTGATTGCCTTATTTACTTCATTTTTGAAAAGAATCCCTATATTACTTGTAAGACCTCTTTCTTGCGTTCGATAAATAACCAGAAAATATGTATGACTTTAATTTATGCAAACTTGGGTCAATCGTACTTTCAAGTGGCTTACATAATATGACTAGACTATTTGGGTCAATTATGTTGTTTTTCTTTTCATTTCATGTCTACTTTAATTTGCGATACTCGAGTCGAAAATTCTTTAGAAACAACCTAAATAAAAATTAAATTTGTATATATTCTACTTTGTTTAAATCCTACTTATAAATTTCCATTGGATATCTTATTGTTGGTATAGTCAGCTTGCTTACCTAATATGACTAGAATATCTTGATAAGAGTTCTTCTAGCTTGTACTAATCTAATACAATTGCTTTCATTTATTTTCTAGTAACAAGTATTTCCATGTTCCCTAGTTCATGAACACAAGAATATATATGATCTTTTTTTTTTTTTTTGTGGATGTGTGTTATTTCTCTGTTAGACTTTACCAATCTAATTTTTATGAATTTTTTATCATTATGTAAGTTTGTAATGTTATTAGTCATTTGTGACTTTATTGGAAGTGTATTGACTACTAAACAAAGTTTAAAAAAATTATTGATAATAGCTTCAACAAAATTCAATTTACCGATGGTAGTTTCAAAGGAATTGATTTTAAACATTACAATGCGCCTCTCATTTAGTGTTTCTTGACGCACATAAAAAACATATTACTAATTAATTGTTCTAACAATCTACAAAATTCACATGAAATACACGTGTCCAGAGACTTGTATGACAATAGTGTCTAAAATATTTGTAAATTTTTTTTCTAGCAATCCTATCTAGGTTGTTGGATATCCTTTGGACTTCTCTCCTTAAATGCCTAGTTGTTACCAATCATGTATATCCTTTTGACAATTGACATTATTCATAAAAAAATATATTCGAATCTTAACTTTTCTATTTGAATTGAATATTTAATACATAATATCTACATCTAAATCTAATTATGTGTATCTAAATTTCATACGTTATATCCAAAAATATTTATCTCGAATGCATAATAAACATATACATTTAATTATGTGTATCGAAATATGAAATGTAGGTGAAACACATGAATTTAAGAACAATTTTTCACCTCACCTTTCTCCACCCTGTTATAAATAAATGTATTTACCCCTTATATTACTCGTCATTCAGTCAATAA
Organism: Solanum habrochaites; assembly: GCA_027704765.1. NCBI lineage: Eukaryota > Viridiplantae > Streptophyta > Magnoliopsida > Solanales > Solanaceae > Solanum > Solanum habrochaites. The sequence continues at coordinate 49,449,300 of JAKWJA010002494.1, read as the reverse complement.
ATATCTTTTACATCATTTCTACACCTAAAATTTCTTGTGATTCTGTTTATAAATATCTTTTACCTGATTATTTTTTATAATTCCATGTATACCCTTTCCCCTACTATAAAGAGGGGTGTTCCTACTCCTCCAATTGCCCATTGTGACAACCCACAAATCACAACGAATTAGCAAAGGCTTCACTTTGAGTTGATCAAAGATATCCTTTTCTTCTCTTCTCTTACGTATATCTTATACGTATAAAATAAAATATTTTTCATAATATTCATTCTTCTCATTTATTTGCTCTTTCCCCCCTTTTTTTTCAAGAAGGTGGAGCTTGACAAGCAACTTCAACTTGGTCCCATTTTGACAATTGTTTGAGAAAACAAAAGGCAAGTTAACAATCATTTATCACCGGTTAAATTTATTTTGATTACTCTATTTTTAAAAGTTTTGATTAAGATATGTTTCATGAATTTTTCATAAATATCTTTTACCTCAATTTTTTTTGTATTTTTAAATATACCTTTCCCACCCTTATTATAAATAATGATTGTTTCTAAACCTCAAATTCCTCGTGATTTAATATATAAGTATCTTATATTTTATTTTTCATTTTCATATATATCTTTCCCTTATGTTATTAACGATTGTTCCTATACCTCGAATTTCTCGTGATTCAATCTATAAATAATGTTATTTCATTATATAGCCTTTTCCCCTACTATAAATGGGTGTTCCTAATTTGTAATTCTCCATTGTGAGTTATGAAAATTCAAAAATTACAAAGATTAAGTAAAGGCTTCACTTTATTTGACACAAAGGTATTCTTCTCTTCTCTATTTCTTTCTTATATCTTACTAGACACATGTGCCCGTGCATCGCACATGCTTAATATTTCAATACTTTTTATTTAAACTTATGTGATGTAAATAAAATTTAAAAGGTGATCAAATTTTAATATAATTTTCAAAGGAATTAATTTTAAACATTACAAAGTGTCCCTCAATTGGTGTTTCTTAACGCACATTAAAAGAATATTACACTTCACACGATTTGCATAAAATTTCAATTGACCTAATAATCTATAAAAAATTGACATGAAATACACGTGCAATGCACGTGTCCATAGAATAGTGTGATAATAGTGTCTAAAATATTTATAGAATTTTTTTTAGCAATCCTATCTAGGTTGTTGGATATCCTTTGGACTTCTCTCCTAAAATGCATAGTTGTTACCAATCATGTATATCCTTTTAACGATTGAAATTATTCTTAAAAAATATATTTGAATCTTAACTTTTCTATTTGAATTTAATATTTAATACATAGTAAGCATTTACATCTAAATCTAATTATGTGTATCTAAATTTCATACGTTATATCCAAAAATATATATCTCGAAATCATAATAAACATATATATTTAATTATGTTTATCGAAATATGAAATGTAGGTGAAACACATGAATTTAAGAACAAATTTTTTACCTCACCTTTCTCCGCCCTGTTATAAATGAATGTATCTACCTCTTATATTACTCGTGATTCAATCAATAAATATCTTTTATCTCAATTCTACACCTCAAATTTCTCATGACTTTACTTATAAATATCGTTTACCTGATTATTTTTTATATTTCCACATATACCCTTTCTCCTACTATAAAGAGGGGTGTTCCTACTCCTCCAAATTCCCCATTGTGACAACCCACAAAGGCTTCACTTTGAGTTGATCAAAGGTATCATTTCTTCTCTTCTCTTACTTGTATCTTATACCTATAAAATAAAATATTTTTCATAATATTCATTCTTCTCATATATTTACTCTTTTTCCCTTTTTTTTTTCAAGAAGGTGGAGATTGGCAAACAACTTCAACTTGGTCAAATTTTGACAATTGTTTGAGAAAACAAAAGGGAAGTGACCATACATTTATCACCGGTCAAACTCATTTTGACTACGCTATTTTAAAATATTTTTATCAAGATATGTTTCGTGAATTTTTCATAAATATCTTTTACCTCAATTTTTTTATATTTTTACATATAACTTTTTCCACCCTTATTATAAATGATTATTTCTAAACCTTGAATTCCTCGTGATTCAATATATAAATATCTTTTACCTCTTTTTTTTTCATTTTCATTTATATTATTTCCTCGTGTCACAAACGATTGTTCCTGTACCCTCAAATTTCTCATGATTCAATCTATAAATATTGGTTATTTCCTTATATAGTCTTTTCTCTTACTATAATTGGGTGTTTCTAACCCTCTATTTTTCCATTGCGAGTTGTGAAAATCCAAAATTACAAAGAATAAGTAAAGGCTTCACTTAATTTGATACAAAGATATCCTTCTCTTTTCTATTTCTTTCTTATATCTTACTAGACACGTGCGTTCCACGGCCTTACAACCTCACTATTTTTTTTTAATTTTAATTTATGTGATATTAGTAAAATTTAGAAAGTTGATTATATTTTAATAAAAATTTTAGATATTCAAGTAGTTAACTATTTTTGTTTGCGAAAATTTAATGTGAAGAAGAGCATACTTAAAGCATTTTTCGTATCAATCATTGATTTTTTACTCAAAGTAGTTATAAGATATAAATAAATATTACCGAAATTCAAAATAATAAAGCAATAACTATAGAATATGAAATTAAAACTAAAAGTCGTAGTTAAAATAGATTTCATAATTTCGAATAAACTATACATTAATTAAATTAAAGTAGAACAAAAGAAATAATTTTTGAATTTTTTTTCCGAAGCACACTGAATCAAACGCATGAAGTACACATGCTTGCTTCAGCGTGACCTTTTGAATTTAAAACTAAGAGTCACAACTAAAACAGATTTTATAAATTCAAAAAATATTATACACTAATTAAATTAAAGTAGAACAAAAGAAATAATATTTTTCTTCTATTTTTGTGTTTTTTCTCTATTAGACTTCACCAATCTAATTTTTATGATTTTTTTAATCATTATCGTAAGTATGTATTGTTATTTAGTTGAAATTAGTCATTTGTGACTTTACTGGACGTGTGTTAACTACTAAACAAAGTTAAAAAATTACTGATAATAGCTTCAACAAAATTGAGTTACTGATGGTAGCTTCAAAGAAATTGATTTTAAACATTACAATGTATCCCTCAATTAGTGTTTCTAAACGCACATTAAAAGAATATTACCCACTTCACACGATTTGCATTAAGTTTCAATTGATCTAACAATCTATAAGAAATTGACATGAAATACACGTGCAATGCACGTGTTCATAGACTAATATGATAATAGTATTTATAGAAATTTTTTCTAGCAATCATATTTAAATTGTTGGATATCCTTAGGACTTCTCTCCTTAAAACCATATTGTTACTAATCATGTATACCCTTTTAACAATTGAAATTATTCTTAAATTATATATGATCTTCAATTTTGACCAATGAATTAGTCAAACTTCACCACACGAGGCCGACAAACTGATCAGGGATAGACTAAAGAGCCTTAGTTATAAATGGGTGTGGAAAATGGCAGTACAATCACACCAAACTAATAATTTGATTTGGATTAATTTCACCGCTCAAATTTAATATGACGATTTTATTTTAAAATATTTTAGTCAAGACATGTTTCTAAATTTTTTTTATAAATATCTTTTATCTTAATTTTCTTGTATTTTCACATATACCTTTCTCACCCCTATTATAACTGAGTGTTTCTAAATCTCAAATTTCTCGTGATTCGATATATAAATATCTTTTACTTCAATTTTTTTCATTTTCATATATCTTTCCCTCATGTTATAAAATAGTGTTTCTATACCTCAAATTTCTCGTGATTCAATCTATAAATATTATTTATTTTTTATATTACCTTATATAGCCTTTTCCCCCCTACTATAAATGGGTGTTTCTACCCCTCTAATTCTCCATTATGAGTTGTGAAAACCCAAAAATTACGTAAAGTAAGTAAAGTCTTCACTTGATTTGATACAAAGATATCCTTCGCATCTCTAATTCTTTCTTATATCTTACTAGACACATGTGCCAGTGTGTTGCACGATCCTAATATTTTTAATATTTTTTATTTTAGTTTATGTGATATAAGTAAAATTTAGAAAGATAATTACATTTTAATATGATTTTTAGATATTTAAATTGCTAATTATTTTTTTTGCACAAATTCAATGTGAAGAGGCCCATACTTAAAGCATTTTGTGTATCGATCATTTATTTTTTACTCAAAAGTATTGTCAAAATTTAAAATAATAAAGTTATAACTATCGAATGTGAAATTAAACTAAAAGTCATAGTTAAAACGGATTCCATAATATCGAAGAAACTATACACTAATTAAATTAAAGTAGAACAAAAAAATTAATTTTTAAATTTTTTTTCGGAAGCACGCTTTAACAGAAACGTCGACGGATACGTGCTTACTTCAGCGTGAAGTCTCGAGTTTAAAACTAAAAATCTTAGCTAAAATGAATTTCATAATTTAACAAAAAAAATACACTAATTAAATTAAAGTAGAATAAAAGAAATATATTTTAAATTTTTTTTTGAAAAGTAAAACAGAAGAGATAATTTTTTTTTTTTTTTTTGGAAAATATTATACAATGATTAAATTAAGAGCAAATTACAGAAATCACATACTTTTAAGGTAAAATTACAATTTATTCCTTAAAAATTTATAATTACAAAAAAATTCTCAAAATGGATACAATAATATGAGCGTTGATACATAATCTAATGCAAGAGATACATTAATAGTTAAGTAAGATACACTACATTTTATACATGATACACTAATCTAATGTACATTTTATACACGATACACTAATTTGATACGAGAGATGCACTAATCTGATGCGCGAGATACACTAATTTGTTGTGCGAGGTACATTTTATACACAATACATTAATTTAATGTGCGAGAAACACTAAAGTGATGCGCGAGATATATTAATTTGATGCGCGAGATACAATAATTTGATGCGCAAAAATGAGAGATTTTGAAAAATTGTAAAACTTATAGGTGATAATGATAATAAGTAAACTAAAGTGTAAATTTTGTATATAACATTTTATACAGTAATATTATCAAGTTATGGCATTAGAGTTTCAATTTCATTGTGTAGCATTTAATATCTCACTCTATAGCATTTTATTAATAATTATATTGTTAATTATAATTTATTAAAAAGAGTTGTTATTAACAATTAATTAAAAATTAAGGGGATAAAGTAATAATGGATAATTAATGTTAATAATTAACACACTGACAACACAAATTATGAAACTTTTGTTTCTTTATTAATTGCTACATTTAATGCAGGTAGCACGTTTTTTAATATGAATAGTTGCACTTTTTAGGGAGTTTAATTAAAGTTAAATATATGATTAGCACGTTTTTAGGGATATTAAACATTTTCAAATTATCATCATTGCCTTAAATATCTCTAGTTAGTTAAAATAATATTATTTTTTTGAATTAATTCCTTAAAAAACTCAACCAGATAATAACAAATATTTTTGAATTTTCAGAATACTTTCAGATTGTCATTTTCAAACATATTTGGATCAACGTTACAAGTAGTCTTCTTTCCAAAATTTCATGATTATTTTCATATTGCTTTCAACGTATAAATTTTTTTTTTTCTAAAATTCAAGAATATTTTCATAGTTGCATATTTCACTTCTTTTTTTTAGTAACCTGATAAATTTTGGTGTACAATATATGTTTCTATTTAAATTATAATATATGTTTTTATCTTACTTTTGTATTGAAAATGTATTGTGTTTGTTTAATTGGAGTATTGTATAGGACAGAGAATGATATATTAATTGTGTATGAATTATATGAACTGATTGTAAGTTTGTGTAACATTGAAGTCTGAATTTTTTTTAATAGTGTATGAAGATTATACGAAACGTGTATCATTTGTGTATGAAAGTCCATTTATTTTTTTTCAAAATTACAGTATATGTTTCTAATGGAATTGGAATATATGTTTTGTATTAATTTTGTACAACGGGTAGACCAAAACTTGAAAGATGGAAGGGATTTGCTGACGTGAAATTCAAAAGGACAAAAATGACTTGCAGTAGATGCCGTTAAGTTGGACACAATAGAAAGACATGTTCAAATTATCCTGTGCAAAAACAATAATTTCGTAATATTACATTTGTTATTGTGTTCTTTTGAATGTTAGAAACACGTTTTATTTTATTGAGTGCAGTTGTTATCATTAACATTTATAAAATTTGATTTCGTAAAAAATTATCATATATACATCATTTGTTTATGTTACATATGTCAAAGTTCAATATGACATACATAATTCATACAACGTTTATACATTATAAATATACACTGAACTATACTGTCATTCATAAAATGTACATATATTATTCATACAATGTTCATACAGTATTCATACAATGTTCATATATGTATCATTTGTTTCTGTTACATATATCCAAGTTTAATATGGAATTCATAATTCATACAATGTTTATATATTATATATATACATTAAACTTTACTGGCATTCATAAAATGTTCATATAGTATTCATACAATGTTCATATATATGTCATTTGTTTCTGTTACATATATCAAAGTTCAATATGACATTCATAATTTATACAATATTTATAACTTTTTATACACTGTTCATATATTTTTGCATATTGCAATCGAAATTTATACAAAAATCATACACATTCAATAAAGTGCAAATATTCATTCAAGCATACTACCATTAAATACAACGGTTAATATATTATGACATATATAGTTAAATATATTTTATAAAACATGCAGACATGAGTGTTACAAGATCTATACTGCTAGATTTTTGTGACAAGTCAAAATCATCTCTTGATTTCACACACCAAGAAGACGAGGAAGAAGAAGAAGAAGAAATTGATGAACTATGTGATTCTTCACTCACTTCGTCTTGTTCTTCATTAACAACCGGTTCTCCAATCATGTCCGGGACATAATTTTTTACTTTCCTCCTCTTGTAACATTTTTTTCTGATTGCTTTCACCGTTGACACTACTTTCCTTTTAGAAGGACTAGACCTTACTAGTTCATCATTCGACTTCTTCTCTAATTCCATCGCAGCTGTATAGCCTGAAATTTGCTATTGAATTTAAATTATACATAGATCAAAAGATGGTATTTCAACCATGAAGTTACCGGTTTAGTTTGTACCTCTTGTGAATCTCCTTAGGGTATTCGGTTTATACATTGTATTCAACAACCCATATCCTAAAAATTTATAGACAAATAAATATTAAAGAATTTGACATAAACAAATATAAAACTTGAAGAAACCTGCATTATCTATAGAACATGAATTTCTCCAAAAAATCAAGCAATAACAGATAAAAATTAAATAATTTGACAAAAGAATCAGAGAAAAAATAAAAACTTTAAGAAATAAACCTGTTTGAGTGATCTATACAACACGATTTTTTCCGAAAATCATGCAATATTGCGAATTTGATGGTCGAAAAATAAAAAATCTAAATTTGTGGAAGATTGATAGATATGTAGTTGAATAAAGATTTTAAGCTTAATCTGATTTTGGAAAATAAGTTTAAAACTTGAAAAGGTTTGTACTTGAAGATGACATTAAGCGTGCGAATATGTATGCTTAGATTTAATATGACAGAGAATTAGGCGTGTTGTGTTCAATTAATTAATAGAGAGAGAAACGTGTGCTGCCTTTAATTGATTAATAGAGAGAGAAACGTGAAAAAAGACGTGTAAAATTAATATGGTCTAAAGAGAAGAGTGTAACAGGGGGGAGGTTGAGTGTAACTGGGGGAAGATAAAAGAGTATTGGTTGATATGGGTGTGGATAGTTGTTGGGTAATTTTTTAAAAGGTAACTATATGATATGAAGTTTAATTAATATTAAATAAATAATAATTTATTATTTATATTAAAAACATTAAGAGGTAATTAGTTAATATTTAATGATTTAAAAGGTTTTATTGATAAAAAGGTAAGTGAATAAATGAAATTAATTATTTAAATAAAATAATTATTAATTAAATAATAAAATAAATTTTTTTATTAATATATTATTAGTTAATATGTTATAACTTGATAATAATATGCTATAAATAGTTTATTTTTAAATATTTTTTAATTAATATATTATTAATTGATGTGCTATAAGATGATAAAAGATATACTCTAAGTAGTTTATTTTTATAGAGTATGATTACAACTTGATATTTATCCTCTTAAAGTGTGTGGAATGTTAATTTTACTAAACTAAAAAGTGGAATTTCCATAATTATAATAGAACAAAAAAAATTATTTTTTCTGAAATAGACAAATTAACAAAGACGTGTCTGCTTCAGTAGAACTCTCTCATATATAAACAAAGAATACCTATAAAATAAAATGTTTTTCAAAATTTTCATTCTTTCTCATTTACTTTACACTTTTTTCCTTCTTTCTTTTTTTCTTCAAGAAGGTGTAGATTAGCAAGCAACTTCAACTTAGTCCCATTTTAACAATTTTTTAGAAAACAAAAGGTTAGTGAATTTTCCTTTATAATTACAATTCTTTTTCACTATTTGTGGTTACTTACATTGATGATATTCTTCATTAACTTTTTAAACATATATATTTTATACTTGAACTATAACTTAAAATTGGAATCTTTAAATGTTAATTAAATTTCCCTAAAAGTAGAATATTTACATTATGTTTTGGTGCATGAAATAAAAATAGAAAATGTGCTACTGTATCAACAAAAAGTTTTTATTTTTTTTCGTTCAATTTTTCGGCCTGAAAAATTGAATCGCGCAGTTGCTTAAGAATAGGAAAGAGTCTGAATCTGAGTAGATTTCGAGAAAACTTGAAAATGTTGAAATTGGGCAAAGTTCAAAGAATAAGGAATTAGGGTTTAAAATTAAAACGATGAGACGAACATACCTGAAATTCTTCTGAAAATTGAATAATATGTATCTTGATTCGGTTGAACTTTTTGTGCTTAGAATTCGTAATTTTGATACTGCCGCTGCTCCTCTGTTCTGTAATTCTAGCTTCAATAGCGGCGATGGCAGAGCTGAGATCAGCGGCTTTTGTTTTACAAAAAATGGAAAACTGAAGGTCCTAGAGGTGATTTTAAGATTTTGAAAGAAGTGAAATGAGGTTTGATTGAAAAAAGAATTTCGAGAAAGCTGGAAAAATTGAAGATCATTTCATCACCACCTTAATACTAGTTAGAACTGTTCTGATTGAAGAATTTAGAAATGGAGTTTGGAGATTGAACATTGAACAAGTTGTAGGATGATGCTTCGTTTTCTATAAAACTGGAGCTTTTGGGGAAATTTGTTGGTTTATTTTGCTTTAGCTCTTGTTTGAGTTTATTTGATCGATTCATCACGAAGGATTGAGATGGTGTTTTCATCAATATAGAGTTAGTCTTGATCTTCATTCTCATAATTCACTTTGAACTTGTTATATAATCATGACATGTACAAATTTGGTTGAGTTAAGAGAAGGATCAAGAGCCCTTTGTATAGTTTCTAAAGTGCCTCTTCGTGAATTCGCCATTAATAAAGACTTATTTATCCCTCCTCTACATTCAAATGTGTGAATTTGTGATGTATGTTTCTTCTAAGTGTATGCACTTAATATAGATAGACATTCGTATCTACGAATGAATCTAAGTATTGTTACGATATTAGTTATCTATATACATTGCATGTGTATTAATCTCCCAAAAAGTCCAAGTAAATGTGTAGCAGATATGCATAAATACATTCATATTTCATATAGTCATGAGTCATGACTGTCGAATTTTGCTAACAGATAATCACAAGAGTTTCAAAGTAGTTGCATAAAGCTTACTGTGTTTCCTTGACATTTGAAGAGGGGGCTCTTAGATTTGGTTGTTGATGAGACTTGTGCTATAACGTAACTCTGCTTTCTGTAGGTGTCCAGACTCCAGTACTTCCTCTAAAACAGTACTTGCCCGTTCATCTGTTTAATATCTCATTTTGGCATGTACAGAAGGGATGCCTAAGTTGCTGCTAAAGGAGGAACTTGGACAACCATTTCACTCGACCCAAGCTTTCATTCACGCGTGATTCTGCTGCACTAGGTACCGGTATCCTATAAAACAGTGATCTCTTTTATAGAAAAGTTTGAGTTCAAATTCTATTCTTCATAGCTTGAGGAACACTGGTATACACACTAGGAGATAAACTCATTCACTCTTGTTCTATCATGTTCTGATGAAGTATGACAAAAGCAAAAAAACTAGCGGATTCAGCCCTGACCAGTGAGAAGAAAAAGGAATGGTGTGAGTTCATCTATGAAGATCGCGGGAAATTGGTAATCCCAGTAGGACCCAGGTTTCAGGTTGATGTTCCAGATTGGGCCAACTCTCCGAATAAGGGAAGTCCAGTTGTAGCAGCAGATGTAGCATTAAGAGCTTCTACTCCATCAAAGAAGGAAATGGTACACAAGTATAAAAAGGAGGAATCTGATACTTCAAAATGGCTTGGTACACTGGTATGGCCAAGAGCCGATAACCTAGAAAACAAGGAAGATAACGAGGAGTTTGTTGGGAAAGGGAGAAACGAACATTGTTCTTGTAGGTCCTCTGGATCTATCGGATGTGTCAAAAGACACGTTAAAGAAGAAAGCATGAAGTTGAAGTCTGAACTGGAGACAGCCTTTAATGACTGGAAATTTGATGAAATGGGAGAAGAAGTTTCCAAGTTGTGGAACACTAAGGACCAAACAAAGTTCAGCTCCCTCGTTAAGACGGGTTTGTCTAAAGGCAAAAGTTTCATGAAACCAGCATTAGCATCTTTTCCTTCCAAGAATAGGCAAAGTACTGTCAACTATTACTTCAATGTTCACATACCTCGCCGTATCAGATCAAATAGTATAACAATTAACACCGATGATGAAGAGAAGGAAGACGAAGAAGAGGAGGTCATTGCTCCCAAACATTCTCATAAAAGAAATCGAGCAAAAAAAGGTGCCTGTTCTTGTTCTAAATCTCTGAAGAGAAGGTACCTAAGTGGTCGACGATGACAACAGAAGTAACAATACACATTCTTATTAGTTGACAGACAAATGGAATATATAGAGAGAAATGTATTTTATCTCTCACTCCTGGGAGAATTTTAGGATGGGGGGTTCACATTTTGTACATTGGTTTTAAAGCCAAGAAAAGGTGACATTTTTTGGATATTGATGCAATGTATTGAGGCCTGATAGGCTACCACAACAAAACTATATAATTTGAGAGGATATTTTGCTTCTTCTGTTTCCTTCGTAAAGGAACAATATGGCTGTTGGGTTTTAGCAAGTGTGAATGGGAAAAAAAAAAAAGAGAATATGAAAAAGTGAAGAAACTACTTTGGAAGGAAAATGAAAAGTCATTTGCAAAGTGCAAATGAAAAGTCATTTCTCCCATATCGGCAAAAGAAATGGAAATTGTTGTCTTTATAGAAGGAAACACTTCCAGTACTTCTTAAAGAGCTAACATGCATTTCGTAATTCTAAAGAAATGTTTATTTACAAAATATTTTCAGCAATTGTGTCTTTAACTATGTTTATGCGGATATAAATACATGTATTATTTTCTCTAATACCTTCCACCAAACAACCCCATTTGTCTGTAGGCTAGTTGCACACTTTGCGGCTTCCATTTGAATGTGTCTTTAATTTGAATTTACAAGTTAGTCAAGAATAAAGTTGGAACAAAAAAAAGGAACTGTGATAAGATTACTTTTAGCTTTTACGTCGATTTCCTATGTAGATTGAAGGTAGTAAATTATTTTCTTTAAACATAAAAATTCATCACTGTCCTCAACTGGCAACCTTACTTGCAATCATAGGGGAAAGTGTACGCAAACCTTACTGACCATCTTAGAAGGTGTGTAAGGTAATGCACGAATGTTAGATCTCTCCTCTATCGGTGTCACCAAGGCATTTAAGAGTCAGAATAGGCGCCAAAAATTACGCCTTTATCACGCAATTTGGCTTCAAAAGAAACTTTTGGATCAATATTTGATGCTAAATGTATATAAAAGAAATTTGCTTCCAAGAATCTATTATAAACAGAAGACCCTTTCAAAAACTCATCCTTTAGCAACATTATGTCAGCACCAAAATATTCCGACCCCTACCCAACAGATTATAGACCTAACTGAAACTCCTCCAACTCCAAAATTCTACATTAAGTGAATGGGATGGAACATCAAACAGATAAGGGGAAGACATGGACTGACAGATGCAGCAGCTGGGAGAGTGAAGGGGATGAAGACCACTCGATGAAAAGGATTCATTTCGTTCAAACCCATAGGAGCAAAATTAATCATAAGGAAAACAAAGCGGGTGGACCTGGTGAGAGGTGTTGTTAAAACAACAATCTAGATCACTCCACTTCTCATCTTTTACCCTTAAGAAAAGAGCAACTTTTCAACAGCTCCATACTATATCTTCGAATTTCTTGAAATAATCTCTTCTAAGATTATTTGGAGGGTGGCTTAGTACAAGGAAATTGAAAGCAGCGTTTCTCTAGGATTCCAAAACAATGCAACTCGAGAAAATGAGAGCTGTATTTATCATCATAAAACACTAAACATGGTCAATCACAAATAGCTATCACATAGAAACAAAGAGCAGTAGATGCAACAAGTACCTTTCCTATAACTGTTAAGGAATGGGACTTCAACATCAAGGTCAGCGACATCCAAAGCAGTTGATACTTAGATATTCCTAGGGTCTTACTTGGCCAAATCTTTTGAGACTTGACCCAAAGTACACTACCCACTAAGATGATGTTTTTCTAAATCCCATTTTCAAACATTGGAACTATTAAGGGAAGATAATAACAAGGGAAAACAAAAGTAAAAAATTTGAGCTAACCATTATAAAGAAAGCATTTTGATATTCAAATAACAAGGTATGCCGATACACAAAGATAAATCGTTTTTTTACAAAATCAGATACGTGGTAAACTACATGTAGTATCTTCCTTCCAATTCAGAGCAAACCATTGCCAGTAGTGTGAAGGGGCTTTGTTAACTTGTTCTCAGTGAATCTACGGCTCCTAGAAGTCCTCAATGGCATCAAATAAAATGGCAACGTACCATTATCGATGTCATTTGAAGAGCATTTGACACTCTTGTTCCTCTCCAGCAGAAAAGCATCCCTGCCAAAGTTAGCAGAGGCAGCACGTTCAGCAACTTTCTTCTTACTGTAATTTAGTTCAGTCATGTCACACGAATTCCTAGGCTGATTGAAAGCACTGCTGCAGGAATTCCTAGCAGGAATGTAGGAGCTGCTGCAGGATTTTCTAGCCCCAACAATGCTGCTGCTTCGTGTGAGCCTCCATTGAGCAGCCTCTTTTACATTATCATAACCCCTGTCCCCTTGCTTCGCATTAGTATCAGTAACTGAACTGACAGTTTCTCCTTCTCCTTTACGGGTTTCTCCCTTGTTATTATTGAGCTTTTGCTTGTTACCAAAGATATTGAACACCTCTCGCCAACGAGCAGGCTTCTTGGACCCCTTCTTCGCGCCACAACTATCAGCAACAATTCCATTCTTGGAAAAGGATTCAAACTTGTTCAAATGATCATCTTTGATAGAATTCAAGCGCCAATCTTTCAATTCCTTCTCTGTAATAACCAACTTGACATGAGCAGGAGATGAATTTGACATATACTTGCCTTCGTTAACCTCCAAATCCAATGTCCTCTTGCCAAAACTCTGAACAGAACTCGACCTATCAAAACTACTTCCCCTTTGTGATGATGAAGAATCTGAATTGGACTGCCCTGATCCACCAGAACTACTCTCATCTTCTACTATAGCCTGCATTTGCCCATCAAGCGATGCTCGATGCCTATCAAACCCATTTCCATTCCCTAAAAGCACATTTTCGACAACTGATAACATTGGTGTTAGCCGTGGAATAGTCCTAGCTACCATATATCCATCCCAAGAAGCTCTAGGCTCATCAATTGAAATCCCGGGACCATCCAACGACAATCGTCCTGCATCAACTGAAAATCGAGGTTCTGTATCACAAGATCTCCTCCCCATTGCACATTCCCCAATCTCAGACCGACTATCCTTCGATTTATAACCTATCAACTTGCCATTTCCAGCTGAAAACCTATCATTGCCTTCAGCATTTCTGCTATTAAGCTTCTTTTCCCTCTGCTTTTGCCTCCATTTTTGCAATTTCTTGCTGAAGACTGAAGTTGCTTCCCTGAAATTCACCGCAATGTCTCTGAAGTCCCTGGATTTGTGATTTTTGGTGTGAAATTCGAGATCGATGAACTCTTTCATTGTCTTAAGCTCTCCATCTTGAGTATCTTCATCTATATCCTCTATTCTCACCAATGCATCAGCACGAACCCTAACTTCTTCACTCTCTTCATGCTCTACTATCGACTGACAAACATTATCAGACAAATTCGTCAACCCCAGGTTCTTCGATTCAACAGTGAAACCGGCATTGGATCCACCTACCTCATCATCAACTCCAAAGAGATTTACAAGAGTATTCCTGGACGACCTATCATCACAAGATCTCCGACGTGGCTCCGACCAGCTACACGAACCTTCACACCTGACAGTGGAAACAGACCTACAACGCCGGAGATCCGGAGAAAACGACGACGTAGCAGCTTTACTCAGGCTACATTCAAATCCGGGTTCGGGTCCGGGTCCATTATCAGCATATGGGTTTTCGAAAGAATTAGAGAATGCAGGAACAATAGAGAGTTCAGAATCAGCTGAAGTGTCAAGACCGGAGAGACGTTCACGCAGGCATGCGGCACAGATGCCGGTGACCGGCTCCGATGGGTGGCGATGACAAGCTGAAAGACGGCGGGTTCGGGTACGGGTGCGGTTTTGTGAAGTGGTACGAGTCATTGGAATGCGAGTGGGACAGCATAAGATGGGCTCATTTATGAATGGGAGTTGGGTTTTTCCGACAAGTTGGACAGAAAAAATTCAGAGCACAAGGGATCCAAAGAGACTATAAGCAAAAGAACCCTTCATTAAACCCTTTATTGTCCCTTCTCTTTTAAGACTTTTTCTATTCATTAATTTATATCTTTTATTTTCTCAGTTCGATTTTTTTATTAAAATTTGATTAAATTTAAATTTGCGTATAACTTACTTTCATTAAACATATTTTGGCTTTTGAATTTCAAACACAATACTCTTAAAGTTATATATAGTTGAATTGCTGAAGTTCGAGTTATATATAATTAGACTTTCGTTATTTTACGTTTAAAATTTGTTTCAAACACAATACTCTTAAAGTTATATATAGCTGAAATGCTGAAGTTCGAGTTATATATGATTAGACTTTTATTATTTTATGTACTAAAATTTGTTTCAAACACAATACTCTTAGGGGTCTCATATACCCCTCAACTTTGTCATTTGGAGCTGATATACCCCTTATTATGAAAGTGACTCATATATACCCCTACTTGTAAACAAATGGCTCCCATATACCCTTTTCCTCTAACGGAAATGAAAAAAATAATAATTTTTAATCTAAATTTTTATTATTTTTTTCTAAAAAATATAATCCCATATGAGTAAATTTAATCCTCGTCAAACATTTTTTTTGACTTTTTTTTGTTTCAATTACTAATTTATAATTATTATTTTGATAATCAAATTTTTTTATGTTTCACTAATATTCTTGTAAAACTTATTGTAGATGATCAAATTTTTTCTTCGAATACGAAATTAAATTACAATACACACACAAAAATAGTTTAATTTTTTATTCTTTAAACTAAGGAATGAAAGAAAAAAATAAAATAAGAATAAGAAATTCAAATAATTATAATAAAAGAAGTCGAAAAATAATTTATGTATGAAAAAAATTAAAATATACCTTGAACTTTGATAGAAAAATCATATATACCCCTAAATAATTTAAAAAAAAAAAATTAGAAGTAATAAATATAAATTTAAAACTAATTTTTTAAAATTCCGTTAAATGAAGGGTATATGTGAGTCATTTTGTAACGGCAGGGGTATATGTGAGCCGTTTGTATAACGGTAAGGACATATATGAGCCACTTTTATAACGAGGGGTATATTAGCTCCAAATGACAAAGTTGAGGGGTATATCAGACCCTTTTTCCTTAATATAATATAAAATAAAGTTTATTTTTTAATGATTGCGTTAATTGTACATAGATTATTTTTATTCATTGTTAGATTTGATGCATTAAAATATAATGTATCGCATTAAAAAATTATTTACAAAGATGTCATTCACTATTATGGTGGAAATGATATAAAAATGTATTGAGGAGCAATTGAGTTAATGCATGCATTAAAAACATTGCATAGCTAATACCTAAAAATCCATGGTATTAGCAATAAATACCTTAATGCACAATGAGTGTATAGTTGATATAATCATTAGTCATACATAGGTTGGAAAAGAGTACCAAATAAGGTACTAGTGATACATAAGGTTAATGAATGCGTTTTTTTAATACACTCTACCAAACAATCCCTTAAAGTTATATAATTGAATTTGAATTATATATGATTAGACTTTTGTTATTTTATGTCTAAACTTTATACACGCATATATAGAGTTCAAGCGTAAAAATTTGAAGTGAGACAAAACTGATTAAAACTTTAGTCATATTTATATAAACTTTAATTATATGAAACTTCACATACATTTGAAGTTAGAGTTTGTCAAGACTAATTAACTTTAAACATTGTATATTTAGGGATCGTTTCGTGTGGGGGATGAAATAAATAATGGTTGAATAAAAAAATATTTTTTATTTGATTGTCATGTTTAAGATAACTTATCTCACCATTTATATCATAGTGATGGAATAAGTTATTCCACGATAGTTAATCACAAAATAATTAATCTTGAGATAAATTATTTCCAACTAAACGATCCCTTACAATTATACGAAAATGAAAGCACATTAAAAATACTAATTAATAGCAAATACAAGATAAATGGCAACGTCAAAACCGATATATACTTTGTCTTGAAAAATCTTGTATTTTGCGGTAAAATTTTCACTTTATACCTTTGAGATTTTTAAATCAGAAATTTCTAATTAAAATAAAAAAAATAATTTTGTTAATTTTTTCCCTTTTATTCGAGTAGGGTACTAAAAAATGAATAGTTAAATGTTGGGCCAACATAGGGGCATGTACTATGCAACAATTAATTATTTTTCACTCAGCTATCAGTTAACGTCTAGTGTAACGTTTTTAGTATGAAGATGCCATGATTCTTAAGACCTCTAAAGCTGTGCACAAATTAGATTCACAAATATAATATTTCCATTGGCATATGGGCCTAAAAGTCTCAAGTCCACGTGCCCAAGAAATAGCATAAATAACCCTAGGAAACAAGGTCAATGTTAAATTTGGCGGGAGCCGGACACATGTTAAAAATTATTCTAAACATTATTTATCGAAAAATTATAAAAAAAATATTTTTTTATCTATTGGATGAAAGATTCTATATCAATGATGTTGAAGTACATAAGTCACTTTTATTCATACACATAACCTTAAAATATTTTTTAAATTCAATCTATAAACTAAAATATCAAATACTAATAATAAAATATAAATAATACTATTGGATGTAGTAATATACTATTGGATAAGACTGAAACACTCTAATCTTCCATAAAAACAAAATATAACAAATCAAGCAAAATAAGAAACTAATATACTATTAATAAAGACCAAAGGTTAATCTCCTTCATCTCCCTATCTAAATTATCACCACATTAGAATATCTATTAGTAACTTTTTATATAAATACTCGACATTTATATTCTATTAATTAAATTAAGGGTCATGTCCTAATAGGCTAATACATTTAAATAATCCTTCCTAAATTTTATTCAGCCTAATTTTAATTTTTATATAGTATTTACTATTATCGATCTCTCACATCTCTAATCGATTTATTTGATCTTTTTTTACATATCCAAAATAGTAAATCTTATTTTCCACGTCTTATGGAGACTATTTCCATCTTACATATTATATTAAGAGAAAAGACATAAAATCATCATTAAAATTATTTCGAATTTTCTAAAGGACACGTTAACTTACTATCCTACGAAACTATCTAAATCTACAATAAATATATCATTTTGAATTTTAACACCACTCATGTTTTCAAAGCATATGGGCGCGTGAAGCACTGCTGATACAACTTCATACTAATGTAAAATTGTCATTTGACACTTCCAATTTGCCTTATTAAAAAAAATATAAAAACTCATGTGTTAATTATTTTTTTAACTTTATTAAGAATAGTTTTAAATTTTTCAATTTTTTTTCTCATCTTCCCTACCATCATTAGCTTACCCATATTTCTTAAGCATCCATGTCTTTCTTCATTTCTTTTTCTCTTTTTCCATTCTGACGTTTTTAAAAAAAAAAAATAATGTTATTGAGTTTTTTATTTAAAAAAAAAAACAAATTAGTTTATTGATTTTTTTCTCACTCTTACTGTGAACTGTAAGTTTGAGACTTAGCAAATGCACCAGAATAATCTACCTTTATTCATAGGTTCCAATGCCTTTTTATAGGAAATACATGAAAGTTAAAGAAAAACGAAAATACAGGACATAACTCAACTAACTCCACTACTGACAGAAAAATAGGAAATAGAAATTGACTTGTTCCAACCCTGAAGAATAGGTCTTTGTTGAAGTAAACTAAAACTGAAGAAAAACTAACTCAACACTCCCTCCCTTGAACTGAACTCAATCAAGAGTTTCAATTCACAATTTTTATCCCAAATGCTTCTCTGATTCTTTGAAATGATGCCATCTTCAAAGGCTTTGTCATTATGTCTGCCAGCTGCTCCTCAGTGCTGCAATAGACCAATTTAACAACACCTTCATTTGCCAATTCTCTGAGAAAATGATATCGAACCCTTATGTGCTTTGATTTTTCGTGCATGACAGCATTTTTTGACAACTTGATAGTGGATGTGTTGTCACAAAACAGAACCATCTCTTCATCTTGTTCATGCCCGATTTCTTTCAATATTCTTTTCATCCAGATGGCTTGACAGGCACATGTAGCTGCTGCTACATACTCTGCTTCAGTAGTTAACAGAGTGACGATTAGTTGCTTCCTTGAGGACCATGCCACAGCTCCTCCACTCATTAAGAAAACATATCCTGAAGTGCTCCTACTGTCATCCACATCCACCGCATAATCACTGTCGGTGTAGCCTAAGAGTTCACTTTTTCCTTCACGTTGATACCATATTCCAAATTCCAGAGTTCCTTTCACATACCTCATGATTCTTTTTGCAGTACCAAAGTACAACTCAATAGGATTTGCCATAAAACGACTAATAAGACTTACCACGAACATCAAGTCAGGTCGTGTGAATGTGAGATACATTAAGCTGCCCACCATTTGCTTATATAGTGTTGAGTCGACCTTCACACCAGCTTCATCCCGGCCAACCTTCTGTCCAGGGACTATCGGATTGCAAACAAAGTTGTAATTTTGCATCCCAAACCTCTCGATCAGCTCAGCAGCATATTTTCTTTGACATATAAAGATGCCATCAGCCTTCTGTATCACTTCAATGCCAAGAAAATATCTCATCTTCCCCAAATCAGTCATGTCGAATTCATCCTTCATGGAGCGCTTAAATGTCACGACCGGGATCTAGACCCCAGACGTGACCGGCGTCGTTGACCTCTCAGAGGTCGCAGACAAGCCTACTTACGTCATTCTTACTTTACATAGATTAGTTTTAGCGGAAAATTTGAAATTTTTGATTCATTAATCATACTTGTAAAACATTCTTTATATTTCGTAATCGTCCATCATCAACCATCTAACATTAAGAGATAAGCAACTGAGAAGAATAGTTCAATAAGTATTAATTGTATAATTGCCAAAATGGCACCAATACCAAGTCTGAACAAAAACAGGAAAGAAACGCTAGTGGAACAGGCTCCACTAGCTCAACTCTAAAACTAAGCTAGAATGTAAAACAGTAGCATCCTTGAAAGCATGAGGACCTACCAAACTCCGAATGAATCCTGACGTCCGGATAGCTGCAACAAAGAACCTGTAGCTCTACCGTCCACCTGTGCCTGCACCTAAAAGTAGATGTTTGTATGGAATTAGTACACACTTGTACTAAGTATGGGTATATGCAAGCACACACCAGGGACATGCATGAGAAAGAATAGCTCTTTCCTAACAACATGATTTTTGGAAGTCAAGTCAGTGGACTTGCTAAAATGAGATTAGGAAAGTTATGCCATGAGAGTGACATGCATCATCATAGTTATTGTATGGCACACAACACATAATATCTTCATATAACACATAACATATAGCACATAGTTTCCTTCATATTGTTCATTCATATACCATGAGACCTTACTATCATAGACTTAACCTTAAGACTTCCCAAAATGAGGGCTCAACATATGGGACCTCAACTAGGGAGCCTTCTTCAGCAAACACAGAGCCTGCTTCATTCATTCGTTCGTATTTCATTTCAATTCATTCATAGGCCAGTGCGAACACCAGCTATACCTAGGATGTAGTTTAAGACTTTCATCGGGTTTGCTGTGCAATGATCAGGAATGACCTAATGTCATTACCTGAATCTAGCTCACCTCTTGATTATCCTATCCTAAACCTTCGGTATCATTCATTTCTTTATATGATTCATTTGGCTGGCCTCATTCATTCATTGGGAACTTTAACTTTAACCGACATAGATCATGTGAGCATCATGAAATCCAGTGTCTTCCCCACACCGAAAAGAGGTGGAATCACCGGCCAAAGCGATTCAATAACATGCTAGCGTATATGGGAATTTAACCCCGCCAGATCCCTATAGTGGCAATATAGGTTCAAAGACTAGGAGATGTATGGAGACCCATACCCGGCAAGCCGGACAGTCTCATCTCATGAGAGTTACGTGAACCTCCGCCCTTCCCGAAAGAAGGCATCACCGCTCATAGCTAGCCTATCGGTGCTCAGTATAAAGTTCCATTACATCCAACTCGTACATCATGGAAGTTGTCTTCTAGTATGAGGGCATCATAGCTCAATAGATGATTTCTCATCTCATTATTAGTATTAAGTGTTTTAAACTCAATATTTTTCATTAAAGTATTTATAGAGACTGGTCTCTTCATTTTCTTACACTCTCATCAATGTGTACGTATTGGTAACATTTACTTAGGCTCATTTGAGATTGCTCTCTTCATATACATTAGCCTCACATCATGATTGTCACCACATTCTTCATTTCATTACGTACATCTTAGGTTCACTTATTTTTGAACGTATGTTAAACTTATATGTCTATACATACAAGCCATGGGGCTTCATTTATAGTTCGTTAAGTGATTCTTATTTTCCTAAGATTATGTATTACAAGACTTATGTATCTTGTATATATACCAAGATCTTGATTTTTGATCAAAGTAGATTACATTATTCTTGAATATTTTACTCACGTATGACTTATGTATCAATACGGAGGTTTGGGCACGAGAACCCAAATCTTGAATTATTTGGATATCATTTATTTTTTTTCCATTGATTTTAGTTCTAATATTCATAAATTTAGAACTCTAAATTAAATCTCAACATTTTCGTGACATAATAAATTTTCTATTTTAATTAGAATTCTAAATTAAATTTCAATCATTTACATGAAAGAATAATTTTCTAATTTAATTAGAATTCTAATTTAAATTTCAATATTTACATAAAAGAATTAGTATTCTATTTTTAATCAAAATTCTAAATTTAATCTCAATGTTTACATAAGAGAATTAATTTTTCCAACTTTAATTAGAATTTTAATTTATTATTATTATTATTTTTAATTACATTCGCTTGAATAGGGAGGTTGTGGGTTCGAACCCCCACAGCCCCCTTTATTTTTCTCTTATTTTCGCTGGAAATGGAGGCTGTGAGGTGGTGGGTTCGAACCCCCACAGCCTCACCTTTTATCCCTTAATATTTGTACCCCTCCCTTCAACTCTGAGGTCGTGGGTTCGATCCCCACGCCTCGCATCCCCTTTTATTCTTTTTTTTTTTTTTCGCGAACTGGGGGTCGTGGTTCGATCCCCGCCCCCAGCATTCCCTTTTAAATCCCTTTTTTTTCTTTTCGCGAATGGGGGTCGTGGGTTCGATCCCCGCCCCCAACATTCCCTTATTAATCCTTTTTTTTTTTCACGCGTGGCTGGGGTCGCGAGTTCGATCCCTGCCAGCCCCATTTTTTTTTTTTATTAAGGCATGCTGCAGGGAGGTCCTGGGTTCGATCCCTGCAGGCCTCAAAACTTTTTTTTTTAATTCTTTTGATGTTCAAAAATTTCCAGATTCTTTTAAAGTCTGTTTTCAAGTTCTGGAAATTTATTCTACGATTTTTCTTCACTTTTTCATCAAGTTTAACATTAATTCTTAGGGAAATTTCATGGTTCATTCATAATGTTTTAATTACACATTATATTTTTTTTTTATAGATTCGTCTAACCAAGAATTACTCCCTCAATCAAGCCACCTAACATTTCATATGAACTTCACGTCTTACCCCATTTTATTCACGAAAAAATACAATCATATTACATTAAACTTTTGGAGCATTACATAAAGAACCTCATTCACTGTAACATACTTACACATAATTTCAAGAAAAACATGGTTGCCTTTCATACGATTCCAAGTACACAAACATAATCATATTCATCGCGAAAACATAATATATACAAATCTACCAGCAATCATACCCAACCTAAATTCATTCATTGGGAGCTAGTGACAGGGGCATGCAACGGGAAACAGCCTTAGTTTCGAGATGAATAACTTGAATCGTAAGGGGCCTCTTGGGAAAGGAGCCAAGAGAGAAGAAACCCATACCTTAATCGATGTTCAAACTTTAATGTTGCTGCCCGGAAAACTCCTCCAAACCACTCCCAATTCACTTCAACGCACACCTCTCTCGACGAACCTCTCTTAGCCTTGACGTTTAGATTACTTATTTTCTTTTACTTGAAAATTTTTGTGAGTTTTTCAAGCATGAAAACTGTTGATATTTTTGGCAGAAATAATGTGATGAAGATGGAGAACGTGAGAGAGAGAGTTAAGGAGCGTGAGAGAGAGAGGACTATTTGGATTAGGAGACTAATTCAAAAATTAGTCAAATAACATTTAAAAATAATTAAATACAAATCTGTTTTTGATTTATTTATTTATTTATTCATTTAAAACGTGAAAGGACAATTACGCCCTTTAAAAACTTATTTATTCTTATTTAAATAATATTTTTTTTTTGAATCGTTACATTATCCCCCCCTTAGGAACATTCGTCCCCGAATGACACTATCATTACACCTCATAATGCCAATCAGTTCATAACTTAATTGCTATGTACAATCAGCCAATAGCAACAAATACGAAGAGATAAGGAACTATAGTCTTATGAGTAGGAAGCCTAACCTCAAGAGTTGAAAAGATGTGGATATCGGGATCTCATGTCGGCCTCGGCCTCCCACGTAGCACCCTCAACAAGATGGTTTCTCCATAATACCTTCACTGTGGCAATCTCCTTGTTCCTTAGCCGCTTGACCTGTCTGTCTAAGATCTCAACAGGTATTTCCTCATAGGACAAGTCTTCACCAACCCCCAAACCTTCTACAGGTAGGATTGATGCTGGATCACCTAGGCACTTCTTCAACATAGAGACATGAAAGACTGGATGAACAGAAGCTAGCTCCGCAGGCAATGCTAACTCATAGGCCACCTCACCCACGCGTTGTAGGATCTCATATGGCCCCACATATCTCGGACTAAGCTTCCCTTTTCTACCAAATCTCATCACCCCTTTCATAGGAGATATCTTCAAGTAGACCTGGTCACCAACGTTAAATTCTAAGGGTCGTTTTCTGTTGTCTGCATATGATTTTTGTCGGCTGTAAGCAGTAGACAACCTGTCCCTAATCAGTCTAACTTTCTCCAAGGCCTCATGAATGATCTCTGGACCCAAAATAGATGACTCTCCAACCTCGAACCACCCAACTGGAGATCTACACCTCCTACCATACAATGCCTCAAACGGTGCCATCCCAATGCTGGAGTGATAGCTATTATATACGAGAACTCTATCAAAGGTAGATGGTCATCCCAATTACCTCTAAAGTCGATCACACACGCCCTTAACATGTCCTCCAATGTCTGAATAGTGCGCTCTGCCTGCCCATCTGTCTGAGGATGAAAGGCAGTGCTAAGTTTCACCTGCGTGCCTAAGCTTTTCTGGAAAGATCTCCAAAAATGTGAAGTAAACTGAGCTCCTCTATCTGAAATAATAGACAAAGGGATCCCATGCCATCTCACAATCTCATCAATGTAAAGTCTCGCGTAATCCTCGGCCCTGTAAGTAGACTTCACTGGGATAAAGTGGGCAGACTTAGTCAATCTGTCCACAACAACCCATATAGAGTCATGCTGCCTCCTAGTCCTCGGAAGACCAACTACGAAGTCCATATTAATGGCCTCCCATTTCCAAGTCGGAACCTCAATAATCTGAGTCAGACCACCAGGCTTAAGATGCTCTGCCTTAACCTGCTGACAATTAGGACACTTAGCCACATAGTCTGCAATATCCTTCTTCATGCCATCCCACCAATAAATCTGCTTAAGATCATGATACATTTTTGTGGAACCTGGATGTATGGAATATCTGGAACCATGGGCCTCTGTAACAATCTTGGTCCGTAAATCATCTACATCTGGTACGCACAATCGGTTCTGGTATCTAAGTATGCCATCATCTCCCAAAGCAAAAGACTCATTCATTTTTAACAACACTGAGTCCTTCATCTCCATCAACACCGGATCAAGATGCTGACCCTTTTTGACTTCCACTATCAGGGATGATTCAGAACTAGGGTGAACTGAAACACCTCCACTAGTAGAGTCAACCAACCGCACACCCAGTCTGGCCAGTCTGTGTACCTCTTTCACTAGCTCCTTCTTCTCATCCTCAACGTGGGCTGTACTCCCCATGCTCATCCTGCTCAAAGCATCAGCCACAACATTAGCCTTACCTGGATGATAGTGCACATTCATGTCATAATCCTTCAGCAGCTCCAACCATCTGCGTTGCCGTAGATTCAGCTCTCTCTGCGTGAACACGTACTGGAGACTCTTATGATCTGTGAACACATCCACATGTACTCCATACAGATAATGCCTCCACAGCTTCAACGCAAACACCACAGCGGCCAACTCCAAGTCATGAGTGGGATAATTCTTTTCATGAACCTTGAGCTGTCTGGAAGCATAGGCTATCACCTTACCAGCCTGCATAAGAACACATCCCAAACCAACCCTAGATGCATCACAATAGACAGTGTAATTCTCGCCACTCTTAGGCAGAGTAAGCACTGGGGCTGAAGTGAGTCTGTCCTTGAGCTCCTGGAAACTCTTCTCACAAGTATCCGTCCATTCAAACTTGGACTTCTTCTTTGTCAAGGTTGTAAGTGGAGCAGCAATGGAAGAAAATCCCTCCACGAACCTGCGGTAGTAACCAGCCAATCCCAGAAAGCTACGGATATCGGTGGGTGTAAGAGGTTTTGGCCACTTCTTAACGGCTTCAGTCTTTCTGGGGTCCACTTCTACACCTTGATCGGACACAACATGGCCCAGGAAGGTCACTGACCTCAGCCAGAATTCACACTTGCTGAATTTGGCATACAACTGATGATGTCTAAGTACCTGCAAGGTTAGTCTCAAATGCTGTGCATGCTCTTCCTTGGTCTTAGAGTAGATGAGAATGTCATCAATGAATACTATGACGAAAGAGTCAAGGTATTCACGGAAGACTCTGTTCATGAGGTCCATAAATGCAGCAGGTGCATTCGTGAGACCGAATGACATAACCAAGAATTCATAATGACCATATCGGGTACGAAAAGCTGTCTTTGGGACATCTCCATCCCTAACCCTAAGCTGATGATACCCTGAACGAAGATCAATCTTAGAGAAGAAACTAGACCCTTGGAGCTGATCGAACAAATCATCAATTCTGGGAAGTGGATACTTATTCTTTATAGTGACTTTGTTGAGCTGCCGATAATCGATACACATTCTAAGGGTCCCATCTTTCTTCTTTACAAACAACACTAGAGCGCCCCAAGGGGATATGCTCGGCTGAATGAAACCCTTATCAGTGAGATCTTTTAACTGCAGCTTCAACTCTTTGAGTTCTGCTGGAGCCATTCTATAAGGAGGAATTGAGATTGGTTTAGTATCGGGTTCTAAGTCGATACCAAAGTCAATCTCTCGAAGGGGAGGGACTCCAGGCAAATCTTCAGGAAACACATCTAGGAACTCATTCACTACAGGCACTGAGTCTATGGAAGGAATGTCATGATCTAAATCATTAACACTCACAAGATGACATAGTAACCCCTTGGACATCATTTTATTGGCCTTAAGATTTGAAATCAAGGGATTAGGACGACTCGAATTGTACCCCTCCCAGA
The DNA here is from genome assembly GCA_027704765.1 of Solanum habrochaites. Lineage (NCBI taxonomy): Eukaryota > Viridiplantae > Streptophyta > Magnoliopsida > Solanales > Solanaceae > Solanum > Solanum habrochaites. The sequence continues at coordinate 49,422,716 of JAKWJA010002494.1, read as the reverse complement.
CTAACTCTTCTTCATTAGGGAAGCGAAATCTCACCACTCTACTACGACAGTCCAAGCAAGCATAACAACTGTGAAGCCAGTCCATGCCAAGAATAATATCAAAATCATGCATGGGTAACTCAATCAAGTTTGCACACATAGTCTTACCACTTACAACTATTGGGCAATTCTGGTATACCCTATCAGCTTTCACATTTTCTCCTAAAGGCGTACTAACCACTATAGGATCATGCAGGACTTCAGGTAGTACTTTAAAAGTAAGGGCAAGTAGAGGAGTCACAAAGGAAAGCGTAGACCCTGGATCAAGTAAAGCATAAACAGAAGTTGAGAATACTTGCAGCATACCTGTGACCACATCAGCGGACTTCTCCTGCTCCTCCCTACCTTTCAAGGCATAAAATCTGTTCCTCTTCGGAGGCTCGGCTGCTGCTGCATTATGTGGGGTAGGCCTAGGCTGAGCATTACCCCCAGCCTGACCTCTGTTGGGGACAGTCTATGACCATGTGTCCACTCTTACCACAGCCGAACAGGCATTAGTGCCCTGTCTATTCTCCAAGGTGAGTTCGGCCACACTTAGTACAAGTCTTCCTTGGACGCTGCATCTCACCTCTGGGTTCGTGCTTGCCTCTTGGTGTTGTTCTGGGTCAGAATTTCAGCATGTTGCTCCGTTCTTGAATTGGGTCTCAGGTCTGGCTCATGGTGGACTGTCTTGAATTTGGGTGAGGTTCTGAGTCTGCCAAAATGGGATGTGTTCTCTATTGTCCTGCCATGGCGCCTGGGACCTCCTGGCCTGAGATGGAGTTGTTAGTGCAGTCCTGATACTAACTCCTGATTTGAGGCTGTCCTCCTCTTTTCTGAACATGCATCATCTAATACGCTGAACATGCTAAATCTAACATGTATCATGAGCATCGATGGCAGCCTCAGTATCCCAATCAGCTCCTCCAGGTCTCCATTGCTGCATCTGCTCATCTCCTCTGCTGACTAGTAGCATACCTGGAAGTAGCATACCTGGATCTCAACAAAGTTAAGTACTCTCATTCTTGTTATCAAATACTAAGGGAAGTACATACCTTGATAACTTCACAAACTTCAGGGAATACTCCCTGACAGTCATGGATCCTTGCTTGAGGTTGATGAACTCCTCAACCTTGGCCTCTTCATCTCTCTAGGGAAAAACCTTTCAAAAATTCTGTCTTGAACAGCTCCCAAGTGACTGGCACCCCTCCTAGACACGGTTATCTCGCCACATTTTGCACCAAGTCTGTGCAACATCTTTGAGCTGGTAGGAAGCCAACTCAGCCTTCTCAATATCAGTGGCCCCCATGGCCACCAGTATCTTATGCAACTCGTCTATAAATTCCTGAGGATCTTCTGAAGTCTTAGCCCCTGTGAAAATTGGAGGATTCATCCTCGTGAAGTCTCGCAGTCTGTCAGCTATGCTGCGAACCGGTGGGTTTTCCCTTAGAACATCCTGCCGGTTGACTTGGGCAGTCATAGCTTGGGCTTGCATTGTGATGCCTGTGCCATCTGGGCTAGAGATGCCCTCACCTCCGCATCAGTCAACCCAGCTGGGTTAACAGGCATAGCCACTCCTTCAGCTGGAGCCTGGGGTGGATTCTGATTACCCCTAGCTGCTGCTGCTCCCATCCTCAGACCCTTAGTTCCCCAAGTGTTCATTCTCTGAAAACAACAAGGTTGATGTTAGACACGTTCGTAACACCAAGAATCCAATCATTAGGAAAAGCACAATAAGATCAGAAGAAGGGAAGTCTTTCCTACGCATCATGCAGTCTCTAATCCAGGATAGTGGTGCACTTCACTACCATGACTTAGAAACTACTCAATGTGGTTGATGTGAACTCATTATTCTAGGAATTTAACCTAGCGCTTTGATACCAACTTTGTCACGACCGGGATCTAGACCCCAGACGTGACCGGCGTCGTTGACCTCTCAGAGGTCGCAGACAAGCCTACTTACGTCATTCTTACTTTACATAGATTAGTTTTAGCGGAAAATTTGAAATTTTTGATTCATTAATCATACTTGTAAAACATTCTTTATATTTCGTAATCGTTCATCATCAACCATCTAACATTAAGAGATAAGCAACTGAGAGAAATAATTCATTAAATATTAATTGTATATCGGCCAAAATAGCACCAATACAAAGTCTGAACCAAAACAGGAAAGAAACGCTAGTGGAACATGCTCCACTAGCTCAACTCTAAAACTACGCTAGAATGTAAAACAGTAGCATCCTCGAAGGCATGAGGACCTACCAAACTCCGGATGGATACTGACGTCCACTGCTGACAAAAAGACCTGTAGCTATACAGTCCACTGTGCCTGCACCAAGTAGATGTTTGTATGGAAAGTACAACACTACTAAGTATGCTATAACAACCACCGACATGCACAGAACTAGCATGTTTGCTAAAATGGAAACATGTAAGCAGTCAGGTATATGCAAGCAACACCAGGGATGCATGAGAAAGAATAGCTCTTTCTAACAACATGATTTTTGGAAGTCAAGTCAGTGGACTTGCTAAAATGAGATTAGGAAAGTTATGCCATGAGAGTGACATGCATCATCATAGTTATGTATGGCACACAAACATAATATCTTCATATAACACATAACATATAGCACATAGTTTCCTTCATATTGTTCATTCATATACCATGAGACCTTACTATCATAGACTTAACCTTAAGACTTCCCAAATGAGGGCTCAACATATGGGACCTCAACTAGGGAGCCTTCTTCAGCAAACACAGAGCCTGCTTCATTCATTCGTTCGTATTTCATTCGTCATTGCTTCATGTATTTACTTTCATAGGGCCGCGACCAGCATGAATTAGATGATGTTTGTAATGATTGATCATTCTGACCTCAGTCATACTGATCTTCTGTATCCTATCCTAACACCTTCGGTCTTATTTCATGATTTCTTTATATATGATCATTCATTTAGGCTGGCCTCATTCATTCATTGGGAACTTTAACTTTAACCGACATAGATCATGTGAGCATCATGAAATCCAGTGTCTCCCCCACACCGAAAAGAGGTGGAATCACCGGCCAAAGTGATCCATAACATGCTAGCGTACATGGGAATTTAACCCCGCCAGATCCCTATATTGGCAGTATAGGTTCGAAGACTAGGAGATGTAAGGAGACCCATACCCGGCAAGCCGGACAGTCTCATCTCATGAGAGTTACGTGAACCTCCGCCCTTCCCGAAAGAAGGCATCACCGCTCATAGCTAGCCTATCGGTGCTCAGTATAAAGTTCCATTACATCCAACTCATACATCATGGAAGTTGTCTTCTAGTATGAGGGCATCATAGCTCAATAGATGATTTCTCATCTCATTATTAGTATTAAGTGTTTTAAACTCAATATTTTTCATTAAAGTATTTATAGAGACTGGTCTCTTCATTTTCTTACACTCTCATCAATGTGTACGTATTGGTAACATTTACTTAGGCTCACTTGAGATTGCTCTCTTCATATACATTAGCCTCACATCATGATTGTCACCACATTCTTCATTTCATTACGTACATCTTAGGTTCACTTATTTTTGAACGTATGTTAAACTTATATGTCTATACATACAAGCCATGGGGCTTCATTTATAGTTCGTTAAGTGATTCTTTTATTTCCTAAGATTATGTATTACAAGACTTATGTATCTTGTATATATACCAAGATCTTGATTTTTGATCAAAGTAGATTACATTATTCTTGAATATTTTACTCACGTATGACTTATGTATCAATACGGAGGTTTGGGCACGAGAACCCAAATCTTGAATTATTTGGATATCATTTATTTTTTTTTTCCATTGATTTTAGTTCTAATATTCATAAATTTAGAACTCTAAATTAAATCTCAACATTTTCGTGACATAATAAATTTTCTATTTTAATTAGAATTCTAAATTAAATTTCAATCATTTACATGAAAGAATAATTTTCTAATTTAATTAGAATTCTAATTTAAATTTCAATATTTACATAAAAGAATTAGTATTCTATTTTTAATCAAAATTCTAAATTTAATCTCAATGTTTACATAAGAGAATTAATTTTTCCAACTTTATTAGAATTTTAATTTATTATTATTATTATTTTTAATTACATTCGCTTGAATAGGGAGGTTGTGGGTTCGAACCCCCACAGCCCCCTTTATTTTTCTCTTATTTTCGCTGGAAATGGAGGCTGTGAGGTGGTGGGTTCGAACCCCCACAGCCTCACCTTTATTCCCTTAATATTTGTACCCCTCCCTTCAACTCTGAGGTCGTGGGTTCGATCCCCACGCCTCGCATCCCCTTTTATTCTTTTTTTTTTTTTTTCGCGAACTGGGGGTCGTGGGTTCGATCCCCGCCCCCAGCATTCCCTTTTAAATCCCTTTTTTTTTTTCTTTTCGCGAATGGGGGTCGTGGGTTCGATCCCCGCCCCCAACATTCCCTTATTAATCCTTTTTTTTTTTTCACGCGTGGCTGGGGTCGCGAGTTCGATCCCTGCCAGCCCCATTTTTTTTTTTTTTATTAAGGCATGCTGCAGGGAGGTCCTGGGTTCGATCCCTGCAGGCCTCAAAACTTTTTTTTTAATTCTTTTGATGTTCAAAAATTTCCAGATTCTTTTAAAGTCTGTTTTCAAGTTCTGGAAATTTATTCTACGATTTTTCTTCACTTTTTCATCAAGTTTAACATTAATTCTTAGGGAAATTTCATGGTTCATTCATAATGTTTTAATTACACATTATATTTTTTTTTTATAGATTCGTCTAACCAAGAATTACTCCCTCAATCAAGCCACCTAACATTTCATATGAACTTCACGTCTTACCCCATTTTATTCACGAAAAATATACAATCATATTACATTAAACTTTTGGAGCATTACATAAAGAACCTCATTCACTGTAACATACTTACACATAATTTCAAGAAAAACATGGTTGCCTTTCATACGATTCCAAGTACACAAACATAATCATATTCATCGCGAAAACATAATATACACCTAAATCTACCAGCAATCATACCCAACCTAAAATTCATTGGGAGCTAGTGACAGGGGCATGCAACGGGAAACAGCCTTAGTTTCGAGATGAATAACTTGAATCGTAAGGGGCCTCTTGGGAAAGGAGCCAAGAGAGAAGAAACCCATACCTTAATCGATGTTCAAACTTTAATGTTGCTGCCCGGAAAACTCCTCCAAACCACTCCCAATTCACTTCAACGCACACCTCTCTCGACGAACCTCTCTTAGCCTTGACGTTTAGATTACTTATTTTCTTTTACTTGAAAATTTTTGTGAGTTTTTCAAGCATGAAAACTGTTGATATTTTTGGCAGAAATAATGTGATGAAGATGGAGAACGTGAGAGAGAGAGAGTTAAGGAGCGTGAGAGAGAGAGGACTATTTGGATTAGGAGACTAATTCAAAAATTAGTCAAATAACATTTAAAAATAATTAAATACAAATCTGTTTTTGATTTATTTATTTATTTATTCATTTAAAACGTGAAAGGACAATTACGCCCTTTAAAAACTTATTTATTCTTATTTAAATAATATTTTTTTTTTGAATCGTTACATTAAACTCATTCAGCAACTCCTCATCATTACTAGTGAACAATAAATCATCAACATAAATGCTCACAATTATGATTTTACCTCCCTTTTGTTTGATGAATAATGTTTGTTCACTAGAGCTGCTTACAAAACCTTCCTTGACGATATAAGCCTCAATGCGACTGAACCAAGCTCTGGGTGCTTGTTTTAGTCCTTAAAGGGCCTTATGTAGCTTATAAACCATGTCCTTCTTCCCTGCTACTTCATAACCTTGTGGCTGCTCTACAAATACATTTTCCTTCAGCTCACCATGTAAGAAAGCAGATTTGACATCTAGCTGATAGATTCCCCATCCTCTTTGTGCTGCTACAACAATGATCATCCTTACTGTATCCATTCGAGCCACTGGTGCGAATACCTCTGTGTAATCTACTCCGTACTCTTGAGCATATCCTTTTACAACCAGTCGAGCTTTGAACTTGTCTATCTCTCCCAGTTCATTTAATTTGGTCTTGTAAATCCACTTAACCCCAATAGCCTTGGCTCCAACGGGAAGTGTAGTTAGTGACCACGTGTGGTTCCGTTCGATGGACTGTATTTCAGCATCCATCGCTTGTTTCCAACGGGAAGTGTAGTTAGTGACCACGTGTGGTTCCGTTCGATGGACTGTATTTCAGCATCCATCGCTTGTTTCCAACTCTGATGTCTGATGGCTTCTTGAAAACTGGTTGGATCTGATATGATCATGAAAGCTAGAGTTTCAGTCTCAACTCTAGCCATGTTTACTTCTTCCTCTATATCTGATAGCCCTTCTCCTGTGGTATAATCTGCAGACCATATTGGTGGTTTTCTCACCCTGCTAGTTGTTGTTATCGTTTCTCCAGTTGATGGATTATTTGGTGAAGGAACATCATCAGTGTATTCTTCTGTTTCTTCCGCTTCCTCAACACTTTCATAATTGTTTTCCCACTCGAGTTCAATGCTTTCTTCACCAGAATAACCAACAGCTTCCCAATTCCACTTCTTATCTTCCTCAAATATCACATCTCGGCTAATGTGAATTCTTTTCTCCACTGGATCGAACATCTTAAAAGCCTTGGATTCACTGCTGAAACCTAATAGGACACACTTCACGCTTTTATCATCAAGCTTGCTTCTTTTAACATCTGGGATATGAACATAACCAATACATCCAAAAACCCTGAAGTGTTCGACTGATGGTTTTATTCTACTCCATGCTTCTTCTGGGGTCATGTCTCTTACAATGAGTGTAGGAGATCTATTAAGAACATGATTCACCCATTGCACAGCATCTGGCCAGAAAACTCTTGGTACATCCTTCTCTAACAAAGCTGCTCTCACCATGTTCATGATTGTACGATTTTTGCGTTCAGCAACGCCATTCTGCTGGGGTGTGAAGGCTGTGGTCAGCTGTCGTTTGATTCCATGCTCTCTACAGAATTCCTTGAACTCATTTGAGTTGTATTCTCCTCCTCTATCTGTTCTTAGACATTTGATGAACAATCCAGTTTGCTTTTCCACAAATGCTTTGAATGTCTTGAACTGATGAAATGCTTTTGATTTTTCTAGCACAAAATATATCCATGTTTTTCTTGAGAAATCGTCAATAAAGCTTATCAAGTACCTTATTTGACTGTTTGATGGTGGATTGATCGGACCACAGAGATCAGAGTGAATAAGCTGCAATCTTTCAGTGGCTCTCCACTTGCTCTGCTTCGGAAATGGAACACGATGGTGTTTCCCTTTGACACATGCCTCACAGGTGGTTTTCACATCTCCAATTTCAGGTAATCCCACAACTATCTCTTTACTGCATAATGTGTGAAGTCCCTTGTAGCTGAGATGCCCATATCGATGGTGCCACAGCTCTGCCTCGTCTGAGATATCAACCTGCAAGCATTTCTCCTCTTTTGTTTTGTCATTTGATTCACCTAGCAAGATAAACATTCTATTAGCACTCATAACAGATTCTGCTATCTTTCCTCTCGAGGGATGAAAGATGCTGCATGTGTTCCGATCTCCTCCTTTGAATAGCACATCTAGACCCCTTTCTTGAATTTGTCCAACACTCAGCAGGTTGTTCTTCAATTCCGGAATATAATACACATCGTTGATCACATAGTTTATTCCTTTAAGCATTATTTTTACCACTCCTTTCCCACCAACCATCAGTTTGTGATTGTTCCCAAGCTTAACATTATGTGTGAATCTAGTGTCTAAACTTGAGAACATACCTCTTTCTCCACACATATGGAATATCCAGAGTCCACGAACCACACATTTTTTCTTCGAGCACCTTGAAGCTCCACATACGTCATGAGAAGAACTTCATCCTTTTCTTCGATCTCTGCAAAATTTGCTCCACTATTCCCATTTGGACATTCATATTGGAAATGTCCAAGATTATGGCAGTTGTAACACTCGATTGTTGCTTTGTTGAATGAGCGTCCTCTGCCCCTGCCTCGGCCTCTATATGATCCTCTGCCTCTAACATTTAGAGCCTGATCATCTTCTTCATGACTAATCTTCTTAAATTTTTTTTCATGTACATACAGAGAGCTTTGCAGTTCGTCAATCGTCATCCTTTCTGTGTCTTTTGACTCCTCGATAGACACCACTACATATGTGAATTTGTCAGTCAGAGTTCGAAGTATTTTCTCAACAATCTTTGAATCTGTCATGTCTTCTCCATTGCTTCTCATCTTGTTGGAGACAGACATTACTCTTCCAGAGTAATCATCAATGCTCTCTTCATTCTTCATTTCAAGAACCTCAAAATCTCTTCTTAAGGTTTGGAGAAGAGATCGTTTCACCCTTTCGTTGCCTCCAAACTTTTTCTTCATCGAATCCCAAATGATCTTGGATGTTTTGCGATTCAAGATCTGTTCAAACACAACCCGATCAATTGCCTGGAACAGGTAGTGCTTCACTTGATGGTCCTTCATCTTGATCTCATCAAGACTCTTCTTCTCTGCTGCTGTCATTTCAAATCCTTCTGCTGGTTCGTCGTAACTCTCATCCACTAGACTCCACAGACCCTTGGCACGTAAGAGATTTTCCATCAGTTCACTCCAGTGGTCATAGTGACCATCAAATTGTGGAATCTTGGTGAGTGTTTTGTCGTCGCTCATTTTTCTTTCTCTTAGATCACTCTGTTTGCTCTGGCTCTGATACCAAATGTGAACTGTAAGTTTGAGACTTAGCAAATGCACCAGAATAATCTACCTTTATTCATAGGTTCCAATGCCTTTTTATAGGAAATACATGAAAGTTAAAGAAAAACGAAAATACAGGACATGACTCAACTAACTCCACTACTGACAGAAAAATAGGAAATAGAAATTGACTTGTTCCAACCCTGAAGAATAGGTCTTTGTTGAAGTAAACTAAAACTGAAGAAAAACTAACTCAACACTTACAAATCAAAGATTGGGATTTGAGAATAGTCAAACTATGAAAAATTTAATTTGAAAGTAAGAGTTGGAGAAGGTGGTGATTTAAATGTTAGATTTTGACTTGGTAATATTTTAGTATTTAGATTTTAAGTATTTGATAATATTTATTTTCATAATAAATTAATTAATAGTAATAAGATTATAAATTTGAAGATTTTTGCAGTAAAAAGAGAATGGAAAAAAAAACAGAGTTGAGGTGAAAAAGAAAGAGAAAAAAGAAAGAACATATTTGAGGTGAAGAAGAAAGAGAAAAATGGAAGAAAAAAAAAAGAAATACAAAGAAATTAGATAAAAATTATTTTAAATTATTTTTAACACGTGATAAGTAATTATTAGTGCGTGACATACAAATATTTTTATACAAATGATATTGAGTGAAAAGTAAGATATACATTCTATTTTAAAATTGTTTAATATGATAATAGGATACAAACAAAATTAAATTATCTTTTTAAAAATTCGAAATAACTTCGATAGTAATTTTATGTGTCTTGTATTAAAACAAAACATTATGGAGTTCGTTATATATTTGGTTTGTTCATCCGTTTCGTTCACGTTAAACCCGCTAGCTCAAGAGGCACAAAGTTGCCATCCAAATCTCTACATACTCATCACTCGTTACCCATTTTTTTTTTCATCTTCTTCGATTAGCAATTTACGATCATCTTATCCCTCAAAAGACCCAAATTACGCTTGTAAAATCAAGGGAAATTGCCAAAATTCTGTTCCAGAACAAGAAGAGGAAAGCAAATGGAGAAAGCTAAAGCTTTTCTTGAATTAACCCAGGGAGAATCGGACCGGGTTTCCTCTCTTGCTTTTCCTCCTCATCGGCTCGGTACCGAGTGTAGCTTCTATGAGTACTATTCTCTCAGAGGGATCCGGGTTGACCGAATTGAACCGGGTCAACTTTTTTGCACCTTCAAAGTTCCTCCTCGTCTCACTGTAAGACAAACCCCTAATTGTGACCCCTTTTTTTCCCAGTTTGTGTTATGTGTTTGCCATTTTGATTCTTCAATGTTGTGATAGTTGTATAGAAATATATTTATCACAAAGTAAGGATTGAAGAGTGTATTTGAAGATTAAAGGGGTTGGTTGATAAAAAAACATTACATAAAAGTTTAGGATTTGAATATTGGGATTTATGCAGATGAAGTTTTTAAAATTAAGTAGACTGTTTTCTTGTATTTTCTACTGGATTGTTGCTTGGAATGAAAGTTTTTTTTGGTGTACCTTTGTAGGATAGAGAAGGGAAATTAGCATCTGGTGCCATTGCTAATCTAGTTGATGAAGTTGGGGGTGCGGTAGTCTACGTGGAGGGTCTCCCCATGAATGTATCAGTGGACATGTCGATTTCATTTCTTTCAAGTGCAAAGGCTGGTGTAAGTGCTCCTCATTTTCCCTATCTTTTCAATGATTTCATTATTGGTTCATGAATTTTGTGACAATATTTTTGTCAGATGTCTGCACCTTTTAGTATGCTCATGATGTATTTTAGAATAACAACGAAAGAAGAAACAATAAGAGGAAATCATCGAAGAAAAGAATGAAATGCATAAAGAGGAAGATAGACTGGTTCCACATTCATCACTCACAAATCGCTGAATAATAAAATTAATGAGCTGCGTACCCTACACTACTACTGCTTACAAACTAGCTGACTTTTCAAATGATTATCAGTAGCTAGTTTTGCCTTTTCAGTTTGTCCGTCAATGATGAATATCCCCTCTTTAAGAGACATTATACTACTATGTGGTATGCAACACTATAGATGGAACCGAGTACATCCTTAAGACCAGGTTATGTGCACTAACTTTAACCATTCTTGAGTATAAAAGAACTCTTCTCCTTGCATTACCCACTGAAATGCAGAGTATCTTTGATCACATGTCAAACGGAAATGGTCATGTCCATTGATACCTTACTAGGCACTAATAAAAATTTTAATTGCTTCACCACATGTAGACTAACAAAATTGTGTATAAACCCACTGTCCACCGATATAACCAGAGCGTTTTGTTGATCGAGTCCTGAGTTCTGATTATTCTAGGGGGTCAGGAGACTCTATCGAGTACTGCCACTTCTGTGTCCCTATGTCCTGGACTCCTTGCCCCAAAACTTGTTCATCATCCTTCCGTACCTCTTCATCCTCCTTAATCTCAGTTCCTTCGTGGCTAACATAGCATCCAATTTCTTTGGTTGGCAATTATGTCTTTAGTAACTAACATGGCAATTAACATATTGGTTCTGTTCTTCAGAGACTCCTCAGTGGAATTTTATTGGTTAGAGTAGCTTGGGAGTTTGAAGATATGAAGGTTTAGGCAGTGTTGTAAGGCTTGGTTTGCTGGGCAGAGCTTTGGGTATATGACAGGAGCTCTTTGTTGTATAAGAGTGTTTAGACATGGCATCAATGGATACCTTATATAATTTGTTTTTTTTTACTGGCATCAATGATACTGGGTCAATATTTTGCCAATGCAATTTAAGGTTAAGTGTCGGATAAAGCAAGACCCAATTTGAGATTTGTTCAAAGTGAGTTACCTGCAATAGAGATCACAGCCGAAGGCTATCCATGAGAGACTGCTCTTCTATGATTCACAGCTATCCATCAAAACATTGCCTCAGTTTTCTTGAGTTCATCAAGGATATGCATCTACACAGTATCATTTCTTTTGCAATCACGTACAGTACAAACTCCAATGAAAATATTCATCCTAGGTTGTGCCATAGAACTTGGATATTTTTTTAACTTTGTCTTGTAGTAAATTAAGAACTGGTCTGTTTTTGGATAAGTAGAGGAAATGGAGGCATTGTTTGGTTGGTTATATTGGAAAACCGAGTTAGTCAAGAAATGTAATGGTATGAACTTGACAGCATATACATGAGAGATTGGATATGAGATGTGTGGAGGTGTCTTATATTGGCATGAGGAATGTAATTGTTTCTGCAAAGCAATATAGAGGATAGGGCCACCACATTTTCAGTGGACAGCGAAGATTGAGTGATTAGCAATGGCTCATGAGGTGGGCTTTTAAAATAATTAAATTGTTGCCATCTGAGTAATGCTTGATCGAGAATAGAACATTTTTTGTGGTCCTTCCCTAGCTAATGTTTTTCAGCCTTGCCTACTGTATATGCATTTTGTTTATGCGTAAATATACTCTCAATTTTTACCTTTATGTATGTATTTTAATTCTTATAAGAGGTGTATTTTGTTGTTGGATCACAGAAGAGCACGGTGCTGCAAGCCACCTCTATATCCCCATTCTTTATAAAACTGTTTGCCCGTACAAGTCAATACTGCACTGACCTTTGAGAGTAGAATATATATTTAAAACACAGGCTAATTTGAGAATGGAACCAAGTTGCTTGCCTCTCCTGCACGAATGTCCATCAGTTAGTAGGTAGTGATGTACTTCACTTATTGCTGCTTATCCACCCAACGTGAGTTGATAGTTCCTCACATCTTTCTTCGTAAGCCAATATCATGAATTAATCTAGAAGACTTCAGATAGGTTGCATCATGTCACGTATTTTTCCCTTATTCTCTTCATCCTAGCAGTTCAGTAAGTTAGGGTCTGAACCAACCCAAAGTGGTTTATCCTGCCTCTGATCACTCCCATCTTTCAAATTCAAAAGTTCTTTCTTTTTATCATCTTTCTAAATGTGCATTCAACCTCTACTTATGGATTACGTCTTGGTGTGGGATATTTGCAGGATGAGTTGGTGGTTATTGGTAGAGTCTTGGGTCAGAAAGGAGGATATTCCGGGACAAGTGTACTTGTGAAAAATAAAACAACGGGGGAGCTCATTGCTGAAGGGCGGCATTCATTATTCGGTAAACATGCTAGTAAAATGTGAAGTGTATTTCTCTGGACCAAGATGCCTGTTTGAAGATGTACTTCAGTATCCAGCTTCTGGTCTAGACGTATGTTTCGTTCGAAATAGTTTTTCTCTTTGCTGTGATAACATGTATACTTGTGAGGAACAAGTCCAATGTAAATATTTGCTTGTTAATGGAGGCATTTGGTGCTGATAACCATTGCATTTATTATAACTTCATGTATACGGGACACATATTGAGTTTCTCCTCGATGAGTTTAGGATTGAAGCATAGTTGATTGATATAAGATTTTATCAACAGTGAGATATACGCTCAAACATATATTTTGCAGGAATGCCATATTATTCATCCAATGTGTAGTACTCGTATATCGCATTCCTACTGTTCTCTATATACTTTTGTGGAAAAATAATATTATCCAGGCCAATTTTTACCCAATTCAGATTATATTTATCATATATCAATGTTAGGCACTAAAATAAAATTGTTGGGTTCGAATGATCAACTCGCCAAAATTTATACTCCCCTCTTTCAGTTTACAATTTTTTTAAAAAAATATTGAAATTAACTATTTGTGTGACTACTGAAAAATTATTTTATTTGTTTATCTGTTTTTCATTAGAAATGATTTTTACTCGTTTTTTAATTAAAAATTTTGATATTTGAGCTTTTACTGTGGAGAAATTTACTTTCAAAATTAATCAAATTTTAATGCAGAGCCACCTACCTTCTTCTCCGTTGCTCTTTCTCATCATTCATGAGAAAAGCCCAAAAAGTGTAATTATATTTTGAAGCTTGAGGAGAGAAAAATAATGGAGAAATCAAAAGCTTTCCTTGAACTGACCCAGGAAGAATCGGGCTGGGTTTCCTCACTTGATTTCCTTCCTATCCCAACTGGCGCGGAGTTTAGTCTCTACGAGTGTTATGCCCTCAGAGGTATCCGAGTTGATCGGCTTGAATCTGATCGTGTCTTTTGCACATTCAAAGTTCCTCCTCGACTCACGGTATCAAAATTCCCCTTCTTTTTTTTTTTTCCTACTCGAGTTTCTATTGCATGGAGATTAGAGCTTGTTTGATGTGAATTGGCAGAACAGAGAAGGAAAATTAGCAGCTGGTGCTATAGCCAATCTTATTGACGCTGTTGGGGCTGGATGTGTCAATATTGGGGGTCACCCAGTGAATGTATCCGTAGACATGTCGATTTCATTTCATTCAAGTGCGAAGATTGATGTAAGTATCCCTAATTCTTCCCATTCAATTGAGTTCATTATTGGTTTATGAATTTTCTGAAAATACTTAAAATCAGGATGAGGAATGAGAAAAAGAAAGAGATAGTCATTGATTCAACTCCTCAGGATTTGCTGGTTTGATAGGTTCAGCGCACTTGTTTACTCTTTTCAGTCTACACACCGCCCATATGTTTCGAGTATGCAGTAAAACTTAACCTTTACCTATCCAAACAGTATGCCAATTATTTGATGAAATTCATGGATTTATTATCGAAACTTGAATGGGATTGGAAGATGTTGCAGTTAGTTTCGGTACACCAAACTCTTTCATTTGCACCTTCTTCACAGTCCTATACTCATTTTATTCAATAGAAGATTCTTGCTTTTGAACCTCTAAGATGTGGCCAGCATTCTTGAATGTCCTTCAGTAAAAAAGAGTAACTCACGTATTTTACTAGCGTATTTACCAAAGAATGCGCATTTGCCTATTATTGATGGATTACAGACTTTGTTATATGCATTTTTCTTGGGATATTTGCAGGATGAGTTGGAGATCATCGGTCAAGTCTTAGGTAAGAAAGGAGGTTATTCTGGAACAAGTGTACTTGTGAAAAATAAAGCTACTGGGGAGCTAATTGCTGAGGGGCGGCATTCATTATTTGGTAAATATGCTAGTAAAATGTGACGAAGTATTTATCTAGATCTAGACCAAAATGCCTCTTTGGTTCTTCTTTCATCAGATAGTTTTCAGATAACATGTATTGAGCAGCATTGTGCCGCTGAGAAACAGTGCAATGTAAACATAGGCTCATCAATGGAGGTGGATATGTTTTGCTGAGAGTTCCATTACATCCATTACTCTTTTGATGATTATGTATGTGTAATGGTTTTTATATATATAATCCCCTTGGACTCTGTAACTCCATTTAAACTAGAGAAATATTGAAGTAGGAAATCTACACCCAGTTTTTTTTATCAAAGATGTATTTCACTTGCGTATAAGATCATCTGCTTGTTGAGAGAAATATCCCCCTCCATTTGTATCTGAAAAAAGGGGGTGAAAAATGGAGTATCCCTTAAAAAGCGTAAAAAAATACAAAATTCTGTACCACTGAGAAGAGTTTAGTGAGGATGGAATCGCAATCACCCTTGTATGTTCATTATTCCAAGAAAATACACTGTCATTAGCAGTTAGAAGGACGCTCACATGAACAACATATAATCATGGCCAACAGCTATATACCTACTACATCAAGGCTGTAGCATCTAAAGCTGTGCAAATTACTACTAGTTCAAGGCTGCAAAAGTCATGCACCGCATGTAGCAACAGGAAAACTCACAAGAGATGACCCATGAAATCCTATGTTATACACACCCAACATATAAAAGCCACTAGAAAGCAATTTAGAAATTGAGAGATTTCCATAGTCAGTCAATACGCTGTATTACCTCTGCATCAAATTACAAACACAATAGTACAGCTAGATCTCATTTCCACCAGTCACATAAGCTGGAAAGCAGATTTATTATCTTGAGAAATTCTACTTGAATGACCAATCTAAATACAACTTTAAACTCTTTGCAACAAAGAGTGACAGACTAGACCTTCCTAGTAGTGTAGTCCTTTCATGATGAAGATGAAGACCTAGGTGTAACAGACCTTGAAACAAATCTGGAAGATGCACTAACACTGCGACTCTTCTTAGAGCTTTTCTTCGGATTAGGGGAGTAACTGCTACGAGAGCAGCTGCTCCTGGAAACGCTTCTTGAATAGCTCCTCCTTGACCACCTAGGTGATACACTGCGTGAGTAGCTTCTCCGATATCGAGGAGAAACGCTCCGAGAAATGGAACGATATCGGTTCCTTCGATAATAGTAACTGTTGTTCGGAGAGTAGTCGCGATAGCAGCTCATTCTGTTGTCACGAACATCTGGAGAGTCTGAAAGATCATGCCTTTCAGGAGAGTAGTCACGGTAGCGGCTTCTTCTATAGTAACGGTCATCTGGAGAATAGGAACGATCACGCCGATGATTGTCGGGAGAATAGTCATGGTAACGGCTCCTTCTGTAATAACGGTCATCTGGAGAGTAGGACCGATCACGCCCATTATATGGGGATAAAGATCGAGAGTAAGATCTTCCACGACTACAGTAAGGAGAATAAGGTGATTCTGAGTAGCAGTGGTGCCGACTGTAATACGGTGAGTGAGATCTCTGGCGTCCTCTGTAATAAGAGTATGATCTATGCTCTTGCCGGTAATATGGAGAGTAAGACCTGCTCCTGCTCCTGTAGCTTTCAGATGAGTAACAAGGAGAGCGATTCCTTGAATGATGAGGATAGTTTCGTGATTCACGACGAACTACATTTACAAGGTGGAAATTAGAAGACATCACAGACAAATAACCCAGGTCAATTATTGCTTAGGGAAGGATACAATATCATACCGCGAACAGTTCTAAGCCCCAAATATTTTCCTGGAGTAGGTGTTCTACCTCTTCTCCTCCTGGCCTGCATAGGAGACAATTGTCAGACAGCAAATCTAGACTCTGGCAGGTTGATGCAATATAACAACATCACGATATAAGTAACCAATAGAAAATGAACAATATGCAACAAGGGCGCAGCTGAATAAAGAAAAATGAAGGCTACAACCCTCTGGTTAACAGTCTGTTTGCTTGATGTGTTTTGATTTGTTATTTGGACTTTGGTGAAGAGCTGCTACACACAGCTTCCTTGCTGCCAAAGAAACTCAGGCGAAACAAGCAAACAACTTTCAAACTGATCAAATTACTGAAGCAAATATAAGATATTGATACAACTGAGAGCTGATACCAGCGAAAATTGCAAACATAATATTCAACAAAACTGAGCAAATATTCAATAAATTCTACCTTCTCCACAGTGATAACTCTGCCTTCAAGTACTGAGCGATTCAGAGACTTGATGCAGCGATCAGCCTCCTCAACGCTGGACATCGTCACGAAACCAAACCCACGAGATTCGTGGGTCCATGGGTCTAAAACAAGACGAACATCTTCAACCTAACCAGAGAAAAAAGCATTTAATGAGGTTGATATCCCCGACAATGTGAACGCACATAAGAGCAACCCCTACGGAATTCTTTTCTTTTGAATAAAGTGCAAAAGACCTAAATGAACTGACTACAGAGAACGGGAAGGCAATCTTAAGAAGCAACAAACATACCTTCCCTTCAGCAGAAAAATGCTTCTCAATATCTCGCTCCTTAACGCGGGTTGAGAGACCAGTCACATACAAATTGTTCCCTGGGTTCTCAACATCACTTGAATCACAGCTCCTGCCATTATAATAAAGTTAAATAACATGAACTCTAGTTACCACCATATTAATAGAACATTGCCAACATGTACCTTGACCGACTCCTTGAAACACATCTGGACCTTGAGACAGACTTGCTATATCGATCATATGAAGGTGAGCGAGAATACCTGCAATATAAATGTCATATTTGAACATGACTAGGAATAATGACCATATAAAACCCATATTAAGACCAACAATACCTTGACCTCCTGGAGTATGACATCTGCAGTTAACATCAAACAGAATGGTAAGCTTAGGCTAATAATATTGAGAAGAAAGACGATAAAACAGGGTGTTTTATCACAAACCCAGCAAATATATAGTAAGTAAAACCAAGCAAATCAAGATCACTGATTTGTCAAACAATACAAAACTAACCGACACAGACAACATAATTCCTCTAAATCGACTCTGCCTCACTCAGTCTACTCCATCTCAATACCGGAACATCAATTTATCTTTTGAGTCAAATTAAAGGTTCCCTAAATCCCATCTTATATTCTCCTCTATTAATTTGCCTTTTAGCTTCTATAATCCCAGCAATTATAAAAGTAAAAAGTGAAGTTCTCCTTGATGATTAAAGGATAACAAACTATGCGATAGGATCATAGTTTGAAATTTTTCAAACCAAGCAGACAACAACAATTAGCTACTGATAAAAATAGAGGCGGATCAAGTACTTAAAATTTTTGTGTATCCTGACATTTATATAAGGACAATAGAACTGAACCAATTGCACTTTTATGCTGTAATTCTGACTTTAAATCTATAACATTGGTAACGCTTTACACATCTATATATATTTATGCTCCCGTGGAAGTACTGGAATTCAAAAGGATCAGTGTGAAAAGCATTAATTGCCATATGTCAAAACAACAAAATCACAAATAAACTCAAAAACAAGAATACACAATAAACCAAAAATCGACCGAGACTGTTAGTTCTCTATGTTCTGGGCAAAAAATGAACGGAAGAATCATCTAATCCGCTTAGGTAATAGAAAATTCAATTTAAATCAAACATTGATGTCGATCACAAACGCAAATGACATAAAATCTCATCAACTTTTTAGCTAATTCGTATCGAAGAAAGGAATTAAGAGATGGAAAAAGAAGACTCACCGTGAAGAGATTATGGCAGCGTAGGATCGAAATGCTTCTCTTTCTCTCTCTAATTTCCGAAGGCTCTCGAAATAAAATGACTCGAATTAGGAAAGGCTTTGTACTATATACCTGTAGCGTAAAGAAGTTTCTAGACGAGACACGAAATCCTTTTTGATTGGATTGAATTTGTCACATTATTCTACCAAACCAAAAAAAAAAAAAGGAAAAATTACATAAATTAATACATTTTAAAAAATAATTACTGATTTTAGTGATACTTTTTATTTATTACCATTTATAGCAATACTGTGATAAATCTGTAATATGTATTAAAAGTGAATTATTTATGCAATATATTTGAATTATAATTGTTTTTGAAATATATTGTGTTTGTTTGGTAAAAAATGGTCACATTATATTATAAGTGTATTAAAATGTGTGATAAATGTATTATCCATCATTAAAACTTGTATTATATGTGAATAATAAATTGTTCTTTGTAATATGTATTAAAATTGTATTATAAATGAATTAAAAGCGATCAAGTGGAAAAAAAATATTGTTGCTATAAATGATAAATATTTTATTATTATAGCATATTTATGTAAGTTTCCCAAAAAAAAATTGTTTCTATCCATATTTCAATGGAAAACTTTCGTATATAGCCATTTAAAAATAAGTTATTACTTTTCATAACTATAGTTTGATAATTATAATTCGTAACTACATGTTATATGGTGGAGAGAAACAAGCGAGACCGGGAGAGAGGGGGAAAAGAGTGGGAGAAAGGTGAAATGTACATGTATATCAGTTAGATAATTGTATATTATACATATGTACTTGTATATATGGCAAGTGAGAGAAGGAGAGGGAAGAGAGAAGCGAGCGAGACTAGGAGAGGAAGGAGAGAGGCAAGCAAGATTGGGAGAGAGGCGAGCGAGACAAGGCATAGAGTGGGAGAGAGGTGAATTGTATATGTGTGTAAATGTATATTATACATATACATTTGTATATATGGAAAGCGAAATTGGAAAAAGGAGGAGAGAGGCGAGCGAGATTGGGAGAGTGAGGAGAGAGGCGAGCGAAAGGAGAGAGAGGTGAATTGTATATATATATATAGGTTAAATATTATATGTAATACACATGTATTTGTATATTCTGGCGAATTATACATATATACAAACGTGACTAATTATACAAACTCAAAGTCAGTTCACGTAATTAATGTATAATATTAATTACGAGTGATAATTATAAAAACTATAGCTATAATAAGTAATTTTTTAATAGTATAAATCTGTTTTGTTGCGTAGTTTTTTCTATTTGAATATGAGAGATTAAAACCCAAGGCCTTTCTCGAAGCAGGCCCAATTGATTTATGGGCTCAAGTAGCCCAAAATCAAAACAATGGCGGGAACTTATTTTATTTTCTGACAATTCATTTCCCGCCAATAGGGAGCCCTAAATTCTCGAGCACACTTTTCAAGCAGCTATATAAACCCTAACTCCTTCACTCCACTCATTTTCGCTCTATTTTTCATTCAGACACCTCTGTTTTCCCTCCTTCCCCATTTCAAAACCCTAACCCTAGTTTCCGGCAGAGGACAAAATGTTGGAACTACGTCTCGTTCAGGGAAGTCTGCTGAAGAAAGTTCTAGAATCGATTAAGGATCTGGTGAACGATGCGAACTTTGATTGTTCCGCCACTGGATTCTCTCTGCAAGCCATGGACTCCAGTCACGTGGCTCTGGTGGCGCTGCTGCTCCGATCTGAGGGTTTTGAGCACTATCGTTGTGACCGGAACATTTCAATGGGCATGAACCTTACTAACATGGCGAAAATGCTCAAATGTGCTGGAAATGATGACATCATCACCATCAAGGCTGACGATGGCAGTGACACCGTCACTTTCATGTTTGAAAGCCCCAGTAAGTTCCGAAGCTAGTTTTTGTGTTTCCATAATTATAAATAGGATCTAGAGACTATAACATCTGCTGTACATATTGTTGAAATTGACACCTCCTGGTCCCAAAATACTGACACTTCTTGCTTTTGATTACTTTGTTTAACATGTCAAATTTGAGGAAATTGAAGCGAACAGTAATTTAATGTTTGGACATGGTGTTTGATTCTAAATTATGAATTTTAGAAATGATTACTTCACTGTCTATAGATCGATAGAATAATTTAAACTAGTTTGATTTTGCTTGAAGTTGGTATAATTGGGACTGAGTAGTGTATTTTATGATAAATTTATTGATTTTATTTTGACTATGGATTCAGTCTCTCTGTTACTATGGTCTAGTTTTAACTTATTTGCATAACTATTACGTATTGCAGCCCAAGACAAGATTGCTGATTTTGAGATGAAGCTAATGGACATTGACAGTGAGCATCTTGGGATTCCTGAAGCAGAGTACCATGCTATAGTTAGAATGCCTTCTGCTGAGTTTGGTAGAATTTGCAAAGACCTTAGCAGCATTGGAGATACAGGTGCAATTTGCCTCATGCTAACTGTGGCTTTATTTAAGTTTCTAATGGTTATAATATATTAACTTCTGTTTCAACTGATTGCTGCAGTTGTTATTTCGGTGACTAAGGAAGGTGTAAAATTCTCAACCAGAGGTGACATTGGTACTGCTAATATTGTTTGCAGGCAAAATACAACTGTTGACAAGGTAGATTGTTTTTGCTTGATGTGCTTATTGTTCTTGATTAATTCTTGTGTCTGATGTATGAATTATTTGTTTTAAATTGGCAGCCTGAAGAAGCCACTGTTATAGAGATGAATGAACCAGTGTCATTGACATTTGCCCTAAGATACTTGAACTCCTTTACAAAAGCATCTCCATTGTCGAACACAGTGACCATCAGCTTGTCTTCAGAGCTTCCTGTTGTTGTTGAGTACAAGATTGCTGAGATGGGTTATGTAAGGTATTACCTGGCACCTAAGATAGAAGAGGATGAAGAGGAAACCAAGCCTTGATTTTATGCTTTTGCTTTCTTATGGTGTAAACTCATTTGAGTCTTTCAGGCAAGCAATATGTAGCTTTAGCTTAGACTGGCAAGACAAATTTTCAAATTTGTGTTTAATGAAATCATGTATTTTCCTCTTTTGGGGGTTTTCCTTCTCTTGTCTGCATGTGATGTTAGAATGCCTTCTAGTTGAATTTACATAAGCCTTTTGTATTTTTAATGCTGCTCCAAATATAGTTGCAAGAGTGAAGAGAGATTTTGGTTATGCAATTGTATACAAGAAATTGGCATCAACACTATAGGGGATTTGAAATGCTTAGTTGCTGTTAAATAGTAGATTTATGAATTTATACCTGGCTAACCCTAAGCTCACTGCCTTACCAGGGGGGAGTACACTTAACCATTCTTATACTCTTTGTTCAATAATCAAGGCTAGACAAGTTATTTTGAATAATGACCATCTCTATGAAATTTTACCTGCATTGGTCTCACATTTCATGTGTTACAAATCTAATAGAAACGTGCAATATGCAAAGGCCAAATCACCCTTTATGCTTGTAAGATCAAAACCACTGATAAGTTGCAAAAAAAACTAAATTAATTTATGATTGCTCTTCAAGTTGATCTTCAACAAATGTACCTAGATACAGAAAAATTTTAGATGTAAATACTAGTACATAGAACAAACAAACTCATCTCGCAAACCACAAACATTAGTACAAAGCTAGAAGACACTGTAGCATTTCATGTGTAATGCACAGTGGGACGAATGTTCAAAACTGTAGTTGTTGTGCTGCAAACTGAAAGAGATAGTGCCACTGCTAAATGGAATGGTCCAAAACCAGAATTCTGATGAAAAAAAGATCAGTTCCTCCACTTTTCACCAGTATAAACTGCTTGATCACCAAGCTCTTCTACAATTCTAAGCAACTGCAAAATAAACAATGTCTTGCAAATTAGAAATAGGGAAAAGGAAAAAACAGAAGATGAATCCTTTGAAGAGTCAAAGCACAATAAGAGCATGGCAGAGTCAAATGATGTGCCATTAAAGGGAAGAATAAACCTATAAAAGTTGAAAGCAGTTCATGAATTCAGCATAGATAGGCTAGCAAAACACCTGGTTGTACTTTGCAAGTCGTTCTCCTCGGCAAGGGGCACCAGCTTTAATTTGACTAGTAGCTAAGCCAACAGATAAATCAGATATGAAACTGTCTTCAGTTTCACCAAGTCTTTGAGATATCACAACCCCCCATTGGGCATCCTTGGCCATCTTGACAACTTCAATGGCTTCGGTCACTGTACCAATCTGATTAACCTGTATCCCAGCCAACCCATGCCATCAGAGAGTATTTTTACATCAGTAACATATGTAACTGATATTTCCAGATGATATGGAGACTCATATCTATTCAATGGGTTTAAGCTATAAAAGGAAAGGATACTGTCCAATTCCACAAAAGGATTTATGATGCTATCAAGGAGAATTTACAAAGAAAATCTGAGGACCTAATAGTCAAGAAAGTATCAGAATCCCTGGAGGTAATCAAAATGGCATATTTACTAGGATCACAAATATAAGGCAGTGGTTCGGAAGTTAAAATAGTGCAAATGTTGTTTTGACATTTTTGCCATCACATGGACCTTGACAGTTGAGGAGGAACAAGTTCTCCGGAGCAGCCAGAAATTATAAACAGTAGAGCAATCTCCAATGGCATGTAAAGCCTTCAGGGATTCTTGCCACCAATTGTGGTCATAATGAAACAAGGGCCCGAGAATTGTACGTCTCATTAGAGAAAAGCAGTAAACACAAAGAACTGAATGTTAACTAGTGAGGAGCAAAACGTTAACAGAGCTAGTGGGTGCAACCTTCAATGGTTCCAGTGTGGGATGTCAGGTAAAGGTCAGGATTACTCTGCTTATTGAGTCCCCATTTTTATTTTTATTTTATTTTTTGGGGGGTTTTGGTAATCTGATCCACTGTAGATAGGATGATGAGGTTGGGTTCAAAGATGAGTTGTGTTTTTGAGATGGAACGTAAACTAAAATGGAAGTCTTGTAATGTTGGATCACTAACCTAGGTATAAGCTTGTCCAGACATCTAATTACACATTCAAGAACTAATCCAACTCTAAATCATACTGCAGGCTAAACAATTAAAATGTTACATTGAGTTTCTCTGTGTTTCTACAACTGTACATACATAAGATGCTGAAAGTCTAGTTCAATCAAAGAAAGGGAAGGGGATGGGGAGCTTAACTATACCAAGGGAAAACCAGAACAAATTCAAACCACAGAAAATCCTGAATGATCATATGAAGTGTTGAGTTGCCAGCATATCCTCTTTTGCAGATACAATTGATAGGTTAGAAGAAAATATACTTGGAAAGATCTATGTTTCTTCTGTTATAATAAATCAACTGCTTTCAGTATTATCACGAGAAGTCGGTGTCCCTTCACAAAATAAAGATTTAATCTCTTCAACCAACAATCTATGTGATCTGGCTTATCCATTTTTAAAGCAAGGATATATCTCAAGAAAGCTCTTTTATAGAGGATGCTTTTTTTCCTTTTGTGCATCAAATTGACATATTTGCCACATATGTTATTGCTTCTACTCTTTTTGAGTGGGAAATCTTCATCATATGCTCCTTTTTTCTTGCTAATTGTACCTATGCCATGGAGAGAGGAATAATTTTTGCCCTTGATCAGTCAACAGTCTGAACCAGGAACCTCTCTCTCTTGAATTATGACCATCTCTCTTTCAGGATAGAGAGAAAGAGGTCTACTGGTGCACGATGGCCAATGAGGCGCTGACCAAGGACAAGTTTGTTTCAAAGAAAGATGCAGAGTACCAGCAAATGTCGGTAGGTACCTTGAGAAGAAGAGCATTGCATGAGTTCTCTTGTATGGCTCTCTCGATCCGTTTAGGATTTGACATTATTAAGTCGCCTCCAACCACCTGCAGCAAGCAATTCATGTTTGACACATGATGGGACACACGATAAATATGACAGGACTTTAAGCAAATAGCAAGGTTCATTATAAATGTATGTGTATGGGTGGAAGCTCATCAAGGCTGATGTTAATCACATGAGCAAATTGCCAGGAAGAATCCAGACAAACCTGGCATATTCCAAGACTAGAAAAGTACTTGACATGCTCCCAGTCCTCCTTGTCAAATGGATCTTCAATTGATACAATGGGGTAGTCTATAGGGAGAGAAAAGGAATAAGAAATGATAAGAATATGACGACTAACAGAAAGCTCACATCACAGAATCAATAAATAGCAAAGTACCTGCGCACAGTTCTTTGTACATATCAATCATATCCTGTCCTGATTTAAAATTTTGTCCAGATTTATTTGGAGTTTTAAAATCTAAATCATATTTTGTACCTACATTTGAAACACCACAAGTCAGTTTGTTAGTAATGAGAATATAAATATCTCACACATAACTATTTGCATCTTCTGGATGCTATGAATTAATTAATTACTTCATCTAAAAATATAAATAAATCACACAACCAAAAAGACGTATTTCATGAATGTGAGCATGGATTTAATGCATTATCAACTGAACACTTTCCAAGCTATCTAAGAAAAAATATCATATGATTATACTAATCTACAATCAACAAAAATTTGAACTAAAACAAATATATCACCTATGCAAAACTCAGTGGCAGCAACACCAATTGCTATCTTTATTTTCTCATTGTATCCTGTTCTCCCAATAGCCTTTTGAACAAGGTCCAAGCCATCTCTTAAGCTGCAAATGCAGTATTCAGGGTCAATAATTTCATTGTGAAACATAAAATAAAGACGTCAAAACTTGCCTTGAGATGTTGGGAGTAAAACCGCCGTCTTCACCAACATTACATCCATGTGCACCATATGTCTCTGTAATAACTGCCTGCCTTTTAAACATAAGCAACAGACATTTTTTCTTTTCGGATAAAGTAATTGAGTTCATTGCATCCAGGGGGTTACAAGAAACAGTACAAAAACAGGATTAACTCCTTAGATAAAATTGAAGGAGCTAATGAAGTCGATCAACAAATTTATATCATTTACAGCATTCACTATTCTTCAGCAGAAAAGATTCAAAAGACAATTTGCTTTGATTGTAGGACTGAAAAACAAAAGGACTGGAAGTGGACTCTCCTTCAAAGAATCTCATGTTTCTTTCCAATTGTAAGCAAAGCCTATTGATATAAACACTTCAAACGTAAACTAGATTTAAGAAGTATTATTCAGATAACATATTTTTCAACAAATATTACACTGTTACTGAGTAGTAATTGGTGAAAAATTGGACCACAACACCAGTAGAACATCAACTCCGAATTCTTCTGAGTAGTATCACATGTGGATATCATAGAAGGGTATCTAATATGCCAGCATGTTCAGGCTGCAACTTATATACTTTGGGCAAACAGACATTATTTCACCATTATCGTATTCGTAAATTTTATCACTATTGTTGTTTCCTTTACTTTTGTTGTCAATACTTTTCTTTTCTTCGATATTTTCACCATAGTTTGTTTTACTCTAGTATTTTTTAAATCTGTTTTGGAAAAAGCTTTTCTTGAGCTGAGGGTCTATCGGAAACAACCTCTCTACCCCACAAAGGTAGGGGTAAGGTCTACATACATCTTACCCTCTACAAACTGGGTATATTATTGTATGGGTAACAGAAATTCTGCACAAGTTACTGCATATTAATCCAGGGTTAAGAGAAGATTCATGGATAATAGCAGTTGTGCAAGCAAATACTGTGTATCCACAAAATAAAAAAGCATGTCATCACTTTCCTATTATAATTTAGAAGTGCACTTGACTTGACAGGTGCCGTTTGTGTATAGAAAATATTTGGAATATTTGAAAAGAACTTTCAATTTAGTCTATGTTTTATAATTTGGTCCGTTAATTCAACTTCAACTTGAAATAGAGAGTTTTCAAGTTTGAGAAAACTGGTTTGATAACTGATGCAAGTGAAACTATGGTTTCCAATCAAAAACTTCAACTTTTTTTTCAAGTAAAATTCATGTCCAAACGCAAAACTTCCAAATACCCTCAAAACTTCAACTTCATAAGATTATTCTTTTCAAACTTGAACCAAATATTGTTTAAGAATTCTGGCATAAAAGTGAGAAGACATAAGGCCAATAAGACAAATGTACTTTGTGTAATCAGTTGATGAGCAGTTCAAACTTCCTTCATGAGGCAGAGATAGACTATCAGAATAACAGGTTAACAAATATTTTAGTTGAACTAATTCACCTTCAGATGATGATAGGTCTCTGAACCCATTTGTAAAGCTTCCTCAAATGTGTTTGATCCCACTGGAAGAATCATTATCTCCTGTGGAAGTTAAATATCAAATTTCAGATATTATTTACAATTTAGAACATTATGGGGTCAAAATAGATATGACATATCAAGATGCAAAACATTGAAGAAATTGATAGAACATAGTGGCAAAGTCGCTCAAGGAAGTATCTATGACGTAAACAAAAGTGAAAGTGGGAAATGCATTAGGTAATAAGTTAGCATTCATCATTTTAAGCAGACAAAGGTCTTATAACCTTCATCTGAAGTTACTTTTGGTCATTGGAAGTGACTATTTATGATAAGAAGAGACTGGACAGTTTCTTTCATAATCACATTATGATTCTTTAAATCAGTCAACAAAATTAACTTTCATATGTATAAGTTACTGACTTTTTAAAAAACTGTAATTTCTATATGTATCTTAAACTCTCTTATGTAAATGTCAGCAACTCATCTACATGTCAAAAATAGGTGCAAGTGCAAAACCAAGAAAAACAAAAAGATTGTGGGTGAATAGTGAGAGAATCAAAGAAAAAGAGAACAAGTCAGTATCATTAACCCAAAACCAATGTACAAAAAGATTGTGGGTGAATAGTGAGAGAATCAAAGAAAAAGAGAACAAGTCAGTATCATAACCCAAAACCAATGTATAATCTTTTCAATAAAACTTAATGAAAAAATAGCATTTCACTGGCATGTTCTTCTTGCTCTTGGCAGTAGGTACTATTTCAAAGATAATAAATCAACACCACTATGAAGAACTTGGGAGCAATGATTGTGCAGGTCTTAATATTCTAAGCAGATGTACAATAGACTGCAGGTTTACCTGAATAGCCAAGTTGTTTCCACCATGCTTGCCTCCACTTATGAGAGTAAAGACCGGAACAGGAAGAAGCGGGCTTGTTTGACCAGAAAGATCAGCAATGTGTTTGTGAAGAGAAACCTGAAGTTCTTTGACTGATAAGCTACGTAATCCAGTGAAGATTATCATGTTAGGTATACTACTGAGAAAGTATGCTTGCCTCTTTTTCAGCAGCTCCAGCTTTGCAAGCAGCTATGGAGACAGCTAAAATAGCATTCGCTCCAAGTTCACTCTATCACAGTGGACAAAGAAAAAGTTCAATCAGCATGGAAGTTATTATGTCCAGAAAATGGAATATTATCAAACTTGCATATATTGACAAATAAAAAACTTGAGAATAGGCCAATTACAAAGTCAAACCTATCATCATTGCAAGAAAATACTTTCTAGTAGACATCATATGAATGGTGCTAAAAAAGGTACACTTGGAGCCAGAGTGTAGAGCTACTTTTCTAAAGCCAGTGATAGATACTTTCTTAACCATAGTACACACATAAAAAAAGAACAAAACTATAACAAAGAGGATGGAAAGAAGTGCATATGCCCGCTCAAGGGAGCCTAATCAACAATGGTCTAATAGAAAGGATACTAAAGTTGAATTGTCCATACTATGTTCACTAATTTGGTGAACAGTGAAAGAAAAACTCTTTTGACAGAAGTAAACAAGTGCATATGACAGAAGGGAATGTCAAAGATAGGGAAAGCTTCAGTTGCCTCTAGGTAAAACATCTCCAACTCCAAGCTCCACAAAATTTATCTTTCAACAAAGCAACTCTTGTTTTACACTTTACTGCAACCCATCAAGTTGAGAAAATATGTATGCTAGTTGCAAGATGACAATTTTTAAGACATCATAAACTGTGCAGGTAGTCTAAAGTAGCATCTATGTACTAGGAGCTTGTTTGGATTGGCTTTTAGCTTTTGTCTTGTAAGCCAAAAGTCATAAGTTAGAATCCTAACTTATACCTTTTGGCTTATTTTTATCATTTAGCTTAAAATCAAGAGCTTTAAGCACTTCTTAAATTAACTGTCACTAAAAAAGTGCTTAAGAGCTATTTTGGCATAAAAGCACTTAAACTGAGTCTATTCAAACGGGTTTCTAAGTATTAGATTCATAAACTATGCAGGAAATTGATAATATGTAGAGCCACTCAGATTCAGATGATAACCTAAACTAAATAAGTATCAGATTGTTTGAACATTTATACCTTATTTTCCGTTTTATCCAAGTCTATCATGACCTGGTCAATCTGAGATTGAAGAGTTGGATCCATACCAACCAATGCCACTGAAATTTTCTCATTAATATTCTTGACAGCTCTATTCACACTATTTCCAAGATAAGTTCCTTTTTCTCCATCACGTAGTTCAATCGCCTCATACCTGATATTTTAGAACAAAAATCATTACACCATTTACCTTATCTCCAATATAAATTGCAGTGGCTAAGTAAATGTTCAAATACAGATCTGCAACAAGCACAAAAAAGACAAATCACACAGAGAGGCTGGATAATATTTTTATTTTTCACCATCGCACTTCCAACCTCTATCTTAGTATCTATGTATCTTTTTTTCTTTTTCTTTTTTTTTTGCTTTTCACAGGTAGTTCTTATTGAGAAGTAAAAATGAGATATACACAGCATTAGAATCTGAATTCTGAATTAAGACTAGAAAGTACCAACTACCAAGGCCCCGTCATTCTAGTCTCATATATAAAAGTTTTTTAGTAAAGATGAACAGGGGAGCTAGTCTTGCATGCATCACAGAAAATTGTTGAGGAGCAAAAGGCAAACCAAGGGGCCATTGCTTCTAAGTTTCAACCTGAACAACTATTCATATGAACAAAAAAGGTCTTTGCATGCATCAAAAAGATGGCCTTTGCACTCGATTTATACACGCATCAAACAATCATTATCAACAAAAGAGCTTTTCTCCCCATTTCGGGACCTGAATATTATAGGATGGATGTAGATGATTCATATAGCTGAGTCTGAGAGGGAAAGGCTGAGTGGTTAAGGGCCATGAGGAATAGGAGAAACCATATGTAAATCTTGGATACGAATATTAACGACATTCTTGCTGAACAAATCTGCTCTCACCATGGCGAGTAGGATTAAGTGGACGAGATATTTAAATAGACTTTCATTTAGTCCTTTCGTAAACTGTGCTTCAGAGCCTGTGTTGTGAACTCGTAAGGTGCACACAAGTTGGCCCGGACACCACCCACGTACACACACATATTTATAGAAAGATAGAAAAGAATCATATAGACAACAACTCAACTGATCGGGATTTATCAATAGTGATGATAATTTTCTGAAGTCTAAACCTTAGTACTACTTACATCAATTTGCGAGTTGTCTCATTGCTGTCAAGACTTCGCATATATGATTAGCAAAGGAATTGAAATTCGCGACTTCAAACAAAAAGAGAAAGAAAAATCTTCTTTAAAGAAAAGAAAGATAGCAAACAATATACATTCCCGAAGAAGAACCACTAGGAGCAGAAGCACAAATAAAATAAGATGGTCTTTTCACGAATAAAAAAAACTGTTTTATAAATAAAATAAAATAAAAAAAAGGAATCAAGGGCATTTGCTCACATAAAACAATTCTTATGAAGAAAATAACATTTCCCTCTGTCTGGTAACTTCTAGGACAGAGATTACTTGAGTTAACTTTTATCATGTAATGGACCTGAATATAACAGAATCGACTTAAGGGATTCATGTGGCAGGGTCCTCAAGGGGAAGGCGTAGTGGTGGAAGCAGAGACAATATGGAAGGATAAACCTCCATGATCTATCTAGAATTTTATTTCAATCTCAATTAGTTAAATTAATCCTTTCCAAAACCTGTACTAGATAGGTGGCACTACTAATTAGTCGAGCTACATGCAAATTGGCTTGAACATAGTCAAACTACGGACACAAATTTACTTATTTAGGATTGAGCTATAGCTGATTAACTAAATTACTTAAGTTCAACAAGAATTTTGGCAATTCCCACACTAGCTCATGAAATATTTAAAAAGTTAAAGGAAAAGGCATACATTCCAGAAGAAGCACCACTGGGAGCAGAAGCACGGAAGAGTCCTTTGTTAGTATGCAAATCAACTTCGACGGTCGGAATCCCTCTACTATCCAATATCTGCCGGGCTTTCACCTTAGTTATCACCGAAGGTACAGCTTTCCTCATGTGATTCGACTAACAAGCATAGAGATATAGTTATAGGAAATGCTATATTTGAATCAAAGCACGAAAATTTCAAAAAATGAAAAGGATCTTACAATGAAGAGGACGGGATCGGAAGTTTTAGCTCTAACGGCGGCATTGACAGCGTCTTCGATTCTTCGAGATAGCAAGTGCTTATCCAGATATTCCTGCACCGACATTTTCTTCTTCGATTGAATTTTCAGGGAATGAAAGTGAAGATGAAATACCAATTTGGACTGAAAGATGAACTCTGCGTTTTATTTGAAGCCAATCGGAGACTGTCAACTTTGTTTAAGCTCTTTCCTGGTTCATTCATTACGACGTCGTTACTTGTTACTCGGTGACGTTGTTTCCCCGTGGTAGCATGATCATTAAAACGGGTCAGGAACCCGGACTATTATTCAACCTTTTTTTATTGTTTCACATAATTATGGACGGAATTATACCTATCTGGTTTTAATTTAATGCCATCTTTGACATTTCAATCAACTTATTTATCATCACTATTCGGTGTATTCTTTTTAAATGAAATTGATCATACAGGATTGCAACTCATATATAAGTACTAGTTTAGACCCTCCCATTTTTCGCAATCAAACACATAATTATGCTTCATGATCAAAAAATTCTACATGAATATAATAATTCAATTGCAAATGTTTTAACAATAGTAATATATTTATTATAATTCTACAGGTAGAACAAAGGTAATGTGGAAATAATACAAATAAGGAAATTAGACAATGTTTTGATTATTTATAGGATCATGTTCATAAGCAGCATGTGTGTGTGTTCACTCTAAATCATATTTCTCCGATAACTTTCGAAAAAATTGTTTATTATAGTAAATTTTTAATTCAAAATAAATATTATAGTTATAGTTTTATTTAAATTCAATTCGTAGTAAACACATTTTCATTTATATCTCTCCTCTTAATCTCGATCGATACTCTCATTTATCTCCATCATTTTTCTCACTTTATAAAAATACAAATGCATAATTGTGTTTGTGTCAATCGAGAAAAATTGTATACATAAATGCATATATTTTCATCCTATACACTTAAAATTATGCTAAAGCAGAGCAATTATATCTTTTGCATTTATCTCTCTTTCCATCTTATACACTTAAAATTATGCTAAAGCGAGATAGATTTGATATACAAATACAAATGTTATTAAACTCGATGCATTGTATAATAAGAAAAAATCAATTGTGAGCGGGGCAAGATATAGCAAAGCACAAATTATTGATACATTACATACTAGTTACATATATATAATATCTACATAAATATACGATATACAATTAGTCTGCTCATCTCCACCTCTCTAAGCTCGTCTCTCTCGTCTCTCTCCCCCCTAATCTCGCTCGCCACTCTAGCATAATACAAATATATACAAACATGATTTTGATTTTATAGACACATACATTTGACTTATACAAATTGTTCGCATTTATACATATCTAATCTTATAATTTGCTATGGATCGCAAATAGCAAAACTATAGTTATAGAGCACTAGTTTTTTTAAAAAAATTTGTTCATATATGTTTAATCTATCTCTCTTTTTCTTAGGCTCACCGTAATCAACCTCTCACACTTCCTTACTCAAACATCTGACTATCTTCTCTTCATATATCTAAATTAATTTAATTTCACGTCTCTTATCATGTCTATTATGGGACCCACTATCATCTTGTCCATAATATCAAAATATTTCTTCCTGATAATAGAAATAGATAATATATAAAAATAGAAATGTGAGAGAGTTATAAATGACTTGGCCTGTATACCCCCAGTGGACAAAAGGGTTTCAACAAAATAACTTGTCATAATACATATAATGAATTCTAAATTTATCTTTAAATTTTAACTTTCACGCTTTACTCTCATAATGCACAAACTAAACTTTTTTAACTATCTACCTTTTAAATAATAAACACATGAGTCATACATTGCACGACGCGAATCTAGACCCCATGCGAGACTGCGCGTCGTTGACTCTTCAGGGTCGCAGACGAAGCCTCTTACGTCATTCTTGTGCTTTAGCATAGATTAATTTTAGCGGAAAATTTGAAATTTTGTGGATTCTTTGCTTAATCATCTTGCTGAACATTCTTAAATCATTCGCTAATCATTCATCATCCAACGCATCTCACATTTAAGAGATAAGGCAACGGAAAGATAATAATTTCATTAGAGTATTAATTGTATATCGGCCTAAATACGCAACCAATACAAAGTCTGAACCAACACAAAGGAAAGAAACACTAGTGAACATGTCTACTAGCTCAACTCAAATACGCTAGAATGTAAAACAGTAGCATCCTCGAAAGCGTGAGACGTCTAACCAAACCCGGATGATACTGACGTCTGGCGGATAGCTGGCAACAACGACCTGTAGCTCTAATGCGTCCACCTGTGTCGCCTGCACCTAACATATATGTCTGATGGAATTAGTACAACACTTGTACTAATTATGGGTATATACAAGTACACACAGGGACATGGCATGAGCGAAGAAGAGCTCTTTCCTAACAACATGATGTTTGGAAGTTCAAGTCCAGTGATCTTGCTAGAAAATGAGATTAGGAAGTATGCCATGAGAGTGACACTGGGGGGGGTCATATTATAATCATCGTAATTGCAGCACAAGACGATACATCTTGCACATATCACATAAACATATAACTACATAGTTTCTTTCATATTATTCATTCTATATACATGAGACTATTATCATAGGACTTAACCTTAATACTTTCCAAATGAGGGCTCAACATATGGGCACCGATGCAACTATGGAGCCTTCTTTAGCAAACACAGAGTCTGCGTCATTCATTCATTCGTATTTCATTTCAATTCATTATAATGCCCAGTGCGACACCAGCTATACCTAGGGATGATTTTAAAGAATTTAAGACTTTCATCGGGTTGTCTTGTGCAATGATCAGGAGATGACCTAATGTCATTACTGAATCTATCTCACCTCTTGATTATCCTATCGCTAACACGCTTCGGGATCATTCAGTTCTTTATATGATTCAGTGAGGCGGGCCTCATTCATTCATTGGGAACTTTAACTTTCACGTCGACATAATATTGAGGCATCATGAAATCCGTGTCTTCCCACACGCGAAAGAGGTGGAATCCCGAGGCCTAAAGCGAATTCACTAACTATGCTTAGCGTATATGGGATATTTAACCCCGCTAGATCCCTATAGTGGCAATATAGGTTCAAAACGAGGGATGTTATGGAGACCTCATACCCCGGCAAGCCGGACAGTCTCATGCTTCTATGAGAGTTACTTTGAATACCTAGCGCCTGTGCCCTGAAAGAATGCATCACCGCTCATGCTAGGCCTATCGGTGCTTCAGTATAAAGTTCATTACATTACTTCATACCAGTAATGGCAGCTGGCTTTCTTCTAGTATGAGGGAATGCAATAGCTCAATAGATGTTTCTCATCTCATTATTAGTATTAAGTGTTTTAATGCAATATTTTTTCAATTAACAGTATTTATACACGAAGACTAAGGTTGCTCTTCATTATCTTACACTCGCATTGATGAGTACGTATTGTGTAACATTTACTTATGGCTCATTTGAGATTGCCCTCTTCATGATACATAGGCTCACATCGAGGCATGATTGTCACCGTGACATTCTTCATTTCATTACGTACATCTTATGTTCTACTTATTTTTGAATCGTATGTTAAACTTATGTGTCTATACATACGAAGCCATGGGGCTTCATTTATAGTTCGTTAGTGATTCTTTTGTTCCTAAGATTATGTATGACAAGACTTATGTTATCTGTATAAGTATCCCAAGATCTTGATTTTTATGCAAAGTAATTAATTATTCTTGAATAATTTTACTCACGTATGACTTTATGTCATGCAATACGGAGGTTTGGGCACGAGAACCAAGATCTTGATTATTTGATTATCATTTTATATTTTTCATTGTTTATTCCGAATTTCATAAATTTAGTAACTCTAAATTAAATCTCACATTTTCGTGACATAATAAATTTCTATTTTAATTAGAATTCCTAATTTAAATTTCAATCAGTTACATGAAAGATTAATTTTCCCTAATTTAATAGAATTCTATTAAATCTATAGTTACATAAAAGAATTTACCAATATTCCTATTGGGAAAAAATTAAAATTTCTAAATTACATCTCGAATGTTACATAAGAGAATTAATTTTTCGCAACTTTAATTAAAAACTTTTGAATTTATTATTAAGTATTATTTTATAAACATTTTCCGCTTGAATTAGGAAGGTTGTGGGTTAGCGAAACTCTCCGCCACAGCGCCCGTTATTTTCTCTTAATTTCGCTAGATGGAGGCTTGAGGTGGTGGGTTCGACCCCGCAGAGCCTCACATTTATTCCTCTAATATTTGTACATCCCCTTATCCGATCATTCTCGTTTTAAATTCTCCTTCCCTTTTTTTTTTTTTTTCGGCGCGTGGCTGGGGGTCGCGAGTTCGATTCCCTCCCCCCGCCCAGCCCCCCTTATAATTCCTTTCTTGGCGAATTTCGCCGGTTCGCACCCGCGCATTTCGAGCCCGGCCTAGCTACTCCTCTTTATTATTTTATTAAGGCATTTTTTGCGTGAGGTCTGCAGGTTCAATTCCTGGCAGACCTCACTCTATTGTTTTTTATTCTTTTTTTTTTTGGCTCAAAATTTCCAGAATGCATCTAGCACCTATTTCCAGTTCTGTACATTATCTTCTCCTACAATTTGTATGCATCATTTTTCGGGTTGAATTAAGCATTTGTTCCTTATATTTCGTTAAGTGTGCTCTAAACAGTTTAGGAGATATTGGGATAGGTGTCATTTATTGGTGTATCTATAAATTTATAGTCTTTTCAACCATGGAAATATACGATTTTAAGAGCTTCTTATTGCACAAGGAGCACAAACACTTAATAACAGTTATTGCTATTAGCATATGCTACGAACTCAAAATTTCATGATACAATCTTGCATCAAATACATACATATTCTCCGCAAAGACCAAAATATAAACACATAGCCATATAAACACATACTCGAAACGAGATCATCACCACAAACAAGTATTCTAAATCTAACCAACAAGAATACCCAACCTCAAGAATGCATAGGGAGCCTAGTGACAGGGCATGCAACGGGAAACATACCTTAGTTCGCTGAGAGATGAATAACTTGAATCGTATTGGGCCTCTTGGGAAGGAGCCAAGAGAGAAGAAACCGCCTATACTTAATCGATTTTCAAACTTTGATTTGTGCTTGGGCCACGAAAACTCCTCCAAAACCGACTCCCAATTCACTTCAAGTATCACCTCTCTCTGACGAAACCTCTCTTAGCCTTGACGTTTTGATACTTTTTCTTTCTTGAAAAGTTTGTGAGTGTGTTGCAAGCATGAAACTGTTGATATTTTTGGCAGAATAATTTGATTAGATGGCGAACGTGAGAGGAGAGTAAGATGTCGTAGAGAGAGAGGAACTTATTGATTAGGAGACTATTCAAAATTAGTCAAATAACATTTAAAATAAATATACAAATCTGTTTTTGATTTATTTATTTTATTTTATTCATATTAAAACGTGAACGACATTTACGCTTCCTTTAAATACTTATTTATTCTTATTTATATAACTTTTTTTTGAATCGTTCATTACATGACACAATCTCGTAGATACCACTCATGGACTAGAAAAAAATGACAATGCAGGGCACGTGTGTTTATTTGTTCACACTTTGATATAAATTTAAAATATCTATTTGTGGCACATGAGCCAAATTAAAATACATAATATAATTTAATTAAATTAATGACACATGTAATTATGCTTAAAAACTTTTAATATTCAATTAATGAACCTAAAACTAGAAAGAAAAATCGACCGGAGAAATGACTAGTCGAAAGACTTTTTGAAGGATCCACATTCACCACAAAAGCGATTATGGTAATGTAATTAAAAGAGAGAGTAATAAAGTATGATTTGTGATTTGAGAAGTAGTAGATAACTAATAAAACTTCACCATACTACTAAAATATAAGTCAATTTGTAATCATGCTATAAAATTAACATTCAGATATATGATTTTGAGATATGGTTCTGAATTTTTTAAAATATATTTAAATTTTTTATTTACTATTTTAATTTATTTTTAAAATATAAAACTTGACACATAAATTGTATTTTGTAAGAAAATGGCTTGTCAATCTAAATTTTGGAACAAAAAACTACAGTTCGTTATGAAGATATTATCTGTATTATATTAAAGAATAACTAATTTATTTTATTGTTGATTAATAGATATCGATACAAATTATATGTATTCGAAAATATATAATAAAAAATATTTATTTATAAAAAGAACATAAATATACGTGATTTATCAGAGCGATATTCTTAAATATTTCGATATCTTGTTTATAAACAATGTTTTATTAATTTGATAAAATTGTATAAAATTGAGAAACTTTAGCAGTTTTCACAATTTTTGAAATTCTCAAGTTTATGAAAAACAAAATAATAACTTATGAAATCTAAACTCCTTAGATTTCATATTACAATTAGATTATGATTTCATATTGCATGTCGAAATAAACCCTTGTTCGTACCCAAAGCAAATGAGATTTTAGAGAAATCGAATTGGTCTAATATTGATCGATCCGCTATTTACACAAAAATCTAATTAGAAAAATAAGTAAGTGATCTGACGCATAAAAGCTGTTAGATGAGTATGCTTACCAGACAAATTTGGACAAGATTACGTAATGTGTTTGTCTATTCATAGGCTAAATTTGTAGTATGATAATATAAAACTGCTTTTTAATTTAATTTTTGTATTAATATACATGTCCTTCAATTCTTTGATGTGAACATATACATACATATAAAATTGAATAAGTAAAGATATATTTATAAATGGAAAATTACGTGGTTAACAAACTTCTACTATTTTGTTACCTATCATAATTACAGTTTGCTATAATTATCATTCGTGACCAATATTATATATTAATTATGTGGGCTGACTTCGAATTTGTATAATTAGTCACATTTGTATATGTATAATTCACTAGAGTATGCAAATAATATTTATAATATACAATTATCTGATCGATAAACATATACAATTCATCTTTCTCCCACTCTCTGCCACTGTCTCCTCCCTCTCTCAATCTGCTTGCCATATATACAAATCTATATGTATAATATACTATTATTTAATCGATATACATATCACAATTTACCTCTCTCCCACTCTCTGCCCTCTCTCGCCTCTCTCCTCCTCCTAATCTCACTCAAACATTACCCTCTATTCAATCTGTTTGTCATATATACAACTATATGTATAATATACCAATACTATAATCGATAATACATATAACAATTTCACCTCTATCCCGTCGTACCACTTCTCTTGCTCACACTCTCCCCTTCTCCTAGTCTCGCTCGCCTCTCTCCTTTTATAACAAGTAGCTATGAATTGTAATTATCAAACCATAGTTGTTGAGATTAATTGAACTATTTTTGAGTGACTATATATGAAAGTTCCTCCTTCGAAATTGAAGTTCTACAAATCAATTTAAGTGTCTCTTATGTGAATTGATAGGTAATACACATATTTGTATTTATTTCTTACTCTATATACATTTAAGTACTTGTATATGCCAATTTAAAATCAAAGGGTTGATAAAATATTAAATATAAACTAATTTAATAATTATTTTAATATTAGGTCTAATTAGTGAGTGGACTAACAAAATTTAGGAAAATGACATAAAAAGGTTAAGACAGCCATACCTATGTTACGCTCTTGAAGCGCCAAAATTCGAAATTTAAAATTTAAATCTCGATTCAAGAGCCATATTTTTTTTCTTTAAAAAATAAACCAGAGGCACTAATTATTTTAAACTTTTTTTTAGCCCTACATTTCTTCAATAAAGTCTCATTTTCACCTTACAAATCTCAGAACTTTCATTTCGCTTCACTCTTTCAAACCTTCCTCCTCTAAAAAAACCCTCTCTGTTTCTCAACTTTCTGCTGTGAAAATGCGTGAGATTCTTCACATTCAAGGTGGCCAATGCGGTAACCAAATCGGATCCAAGTTCTGGGAAGTTGTGTGCGCGGAGCATGGGATTGATTCAACCGGAAGGTACCAGGGAGACACAGATCTACAACTTGAGAGGGTGAATGTGTATTACAATGAAGCTAGTGGTGGACGGTTTGTTCCTAGGGCTGTGCTTATGGATCTGGAACCAGGGACCATGGACAGTATTAGATCTGGGACTTATGGCCAGATCTTTCGTCCTGATAACTTTGTTTTTGGCCAATCTGGTGCTGGGAACAACTGGGCTAAGGGTCATTACACTGAGGGTGCTGAGCTGATTGATTCTGTTCTCGATGTTGTGCGTAAAGAAGCTGAAAACTGTGACTGCCTTCAAGGTGCTTGTTTTAACTGCTCTTATGCCCTCTTGATTTGTTTAGATTGTATTATAGATTTAAGATCTGCTGCTGAGGTCTCATTACGTCTTGTTAATGTATGAATCTAACTATCTAATCTGAAGTGTTAAAAACAATTTGCAGCTTAGTTAAGAAATTTTAGAAATTATTTTGCAAACCCTCACTTAAATAACTAAGTAGATATGATCTCTGTAACGCTTTGGGGCATGATACGTCAGATCTTTTAGTTTATTGAGACAAGAAGGTCAATAATGACTTAAATATCAATAGGGGAAGGCGATTCGTGAGAGAAATATCAGAGTGGTAAAGCTGATAGCCTAATGTACTTAGGATTTTGTGAGAAAATTACCTTAGAAACAGCAGTATAATTCAAGAATAAGTTAATTAGAAATAGCAAAAAAGTACTGGAGGAAAGAAGGTTGAAGGGAGAGGAGAAGATTGGTATCAGACAACAAAGCAGCTAAGCATGGTTTGGTATTACATGTAGGAACCTAGAATCCATTTTATTTAGGCTATAACTGGAGTGAGTAAAGATACTTATATTAATCATTTTGATGACTTCTGAGTGAACTCATGTTCTTTGGTGCTTACATGTGGTATTATATGCAGGGTTTCAGGTGTGCCACTCCCTGGGAGGAGGGACTGGGTCTGGAATGGGAACCCTTTTGATTTCAAAGATCAGAGAGGAGTACCCAGATAGAATGATGCTTACCTTCTCTGTTTTCCCATCTCCAAAGGTTTCAGATACTGTTGTTGAGCCTTACAATGCCACACTGTCTGTTCATCAGCTTGTGGAGAACGCAGATGAGTGTATGGTTCTTGACAATGAGGCGCTGTATGACATTTGTTTCCGTACCCTCAAGCTGACAACTCCTAGCTGTAAGTAGCCTCAGTTTATTCTAATTTACACTGGCATATACTTACCTAGTCATTGATTTCATCGAGTTAGCTTTTAGCATCATGATAGAAGATATTTGGATCTTCACTAGTAAGTGTGCATGTTTTCACACATTTGGCCTAATATTCTCTATGTTATAATGGTCTTTATGATGGTGCAGTCAATCCTTCTCCCCCCTTCCCATTTTAATCTGTTTTGAATTAATTTCCCCTTGTGTTCTCTTGATTAAAATTGCATTTTGAACCCAAATAGATTGTATTTCTCTCTGTGCAACATTAATTGTGTTTTGTTTACTAACATAGTCTCTCTTAGCAAAATTGTGCATTTTGAATGTAGACTTGGTGGTATTTTTCACTTGTCCAAGTAACAGTATTATGTTTAGTCAACTAATAAAGCTCTAGAGGTCCTCTATAACTGGTAGTACTGTCCATTTATGAGAAGCAAACTTAAGTTTGTAAACATTACTTATCACTTCTTAGCTGGTCCCTTTAATCTGCATAAAACCTACTTTCCTGACAGTGTTGTTTGGTTAGCTAGATATCCCTATGTGCTACATGATGTTTTGTATACTTGATTATCTAAAGTTGCATTTTCTGATTCTGTTCCTTGATCTTCTAACAGTTGGTGACCTGAATCACCTGATATCTGCAACCATGTCTGGAGTAACTTGCTGCCTCAGATTTCCTGGCCAGCTTAAACTTGATTCTCAGGAAGCTGCTGAAAATCTCATTTCCTTTCCTCCGGTCTTCACTTTTTCATTGTTGGTTTTGCCACCCACGTACCTCCGAGGTTCCAAACAATACCGGGCTGCTTGGACTGTCCCCTGAGTTAACTCAGCAAATGTGGGATGGGAGGATGCTAAGAAACATGATTGTGTGCTGCTGATCCCTCGACTATGGCCGTATTTGACAGCATCAGTATGTTCCGTGGAAGATGAGCACCAGGAGAGTGATGAAGAGCTGAACGTGCAGAACAAGTTTAAACTCTCCCATACGTCACGAGTGGTCCCCAAACAATGTTACGTCAAACAGTCTGTGATATGCCTCCAAACTGGTCTAAAAAGTTAAGGCATCAACTTTATTGGAAACTAACCTCATCAAGAAATGTTCTCCTGTGTTAGTGAACAATCACGGCCATGTTAGGAGGAAGGGCGCTTGCACTGGTACACTGGTGAGGGAATGGACGAGATGGAGTTCACTGAGGCTGAGAGCAACATGAATGATTTGGTCTCTGAATATCAGCAGTATCAAGATGCAGTGGCAGATGAGGAAGAGTATGAGGATGAGGAGGAAGACGATCCATACCGTGATTGATGTGATCATGCTGTGTAATTTTACTTGAATTGATATTTGTAGTAGTTTCTTTCCAGTTGTGGTTGTAACCTCAACTACCATCTATCCGAACCCATCCATGAACATGAACATTTATTTGTAGTTGTCTTAAACTGCAAACACAGTTCCTTCAAATATTAGCTTTGTTTTGGATTACCTACCTTAAAATATTACTAATTGCAGATTGAATGTTATCTTTACCTACTTTCAGTTATGAGTTTGAGATCGATTTGGGTAAATCATTTAGTTACAAATGATAAGTTTGTAGGTGGTTGTGGTAAGAATAATTTATTGTCTCGATAACAGCAATAGTCAACCGATAAAACAACGTTAGAGGTTATGATTGACCCTTTTCTCTTTAAACTTATACTAGTGCGTGTAACATTAC
Organism: Solanum habrochaites; assembly: GCA_027704765.1. Classification (NCBI taxonomy): domain Eukaryota; kingdom Viridiplantae; phylum Streptophyta; class Magnoliopsida; order Solanales; family Solanaceae; genus Solanum; species Solanum habrochaites. Next base: position 49,380,637 of record JAKWJA010002494.1, on the reverse strand, counting down.
TTGCATACTTTTGTCCCACTAAATTTAACAGCTATTACCTGTCAAAGCACTAAGATTATGATAATATTGACTTTGTTTGGGTGGGGGAGAGATGAATTATGGACCACTATTTCCAACTTTTCCTTTCATCCAATATGAATTATTAATGTATTGGTAGTAGTATAAATAGGGCTCCAAAATGGTGTATGAATCACTTGGAGATAGAAATGGGGAAGTATGAGTTGTTTATGGTGATATTACTGGTGAGTGGATATGGTTTTGTTGATGGTCTGAGAATGGATTATTATTTCATGATGGGTTGCCCATTTGCTGAGGGAATAGTGAAGAACATTGTGAATAGGCATTTGCAAGCTGATCCTACTCTTGCTGCTGCCCTTGTCAGGATGCACTTCCACGATTGCTTTGTTGAGGTAGCTATATTTTATAAATTAAAAGGATTACTTTCACATGCATGACATCGAGTTGAGCCATGAAATTTTTGTTTGTCTTGAAAGGGATGTGATGCATCGGTGTTGATTGATTCAACAAAGGATAACACAGCAGAAAAGGATTCGCCAGCAAATTTAAGCTTAAGAGGCTATGAAGTCATTGATGAAGTCAAGGAACAACTCGAAATCCAATGCCCTGGAGTCGTTTCTTGTGCTGATATTCTTGCCATGGCTGCAAGGGATGCTGTCTTCTTTGTAAGATATATATATATATATATGTATATTCATCTCTCTCTATATATATACGAATAATTAAATTAATTGTTATGTATATATATGCTAGGCTGGAGGTCCAGTGTATGACATACCAAAAGGAAGAAAGGATGGAACAAGATCAAGAATAGAAGACACAATCAATCTACCTCCTCCCACACTTAATAGTTCAGAACTTATCAGATTGTTTGGCCAACATGGCTTCACTGCTCAAGAGATGGTGGCTCTATCTGGTAAAATATTTGTCATACATACATATACATATATATATGAATTAGGGTTATTAATCTATGTCATGAATATATAGGTGCACATACACTAGGAGTGGCAAGATGCTCATCATTCAAGCATAGATTGAGTAACTTTGACTCAACCCATGATGTGGATCCAACTTTGGATGCCCAATTTGCCAAGACTCTATCAAAAAGATGCACTAATGGTGACAAGTCTGAGCAGGCCTTTGACACCACAAAAGATAATTTTGACAATGACTACTATTATGGTTTACAAAGAAACACTGGTGTCCTCTTCTCAGATCAAACTCTTTACAACAACCCTAGAACTAGAGGCATTGTAAATGCTTATGCCTTTAATCAAGCTATGTTCTTCCTTGATTTTCAACAAGCCATGCTTAAAATGGGGTTACTTGATGTCAAAGAAGGCTCCAAGGGTGAAGTGCGGGCCAACTGTCGTATCATCAATTGATTATTATTACTATTCCTATATATATATATGCATGTAAAACCAGCTTTTTTTTTTTTAATATATAATAGCCAGAGTAATTAATATGGTTTGTCTGTGTGCATGGGACCAATAATATTATGTTAAATATCAAATCATAATTTTACTGTCAAATTATGTATCTAGAAGGTAAGTTCAAGTTAACCTTATTCTTAAGTAGCTCTAATTTAAATGAGTTCAAAAAATCTTTTAAACTTATATGCGTTCACATTGAATTTTTTTCTTATAGAGATGATTTAATGATATATAGATATTAACTCATCCAGTGTAATGTACCTCATATACCATCAAACTTATTTATTAATAATTTTCTACCTTTTTTCCATATACGTGACACTATTTTGTGGGCCCAACGCTGATTGACTTTTTTTTTTCAAACTCGTGCAACATAGGCCGAAAAAGGAAAGAAAATTACTTATAAAATAAGTTCAGGGATAATAGAACCTTAGTATAATATAAGTGTGTCTCTAGATTTCAGATATAAGTTGAAAATGTACTCGTGCATTTTTCACCACTAAAGCTATTTGATTGAGTTATTCTATATATCTTTCCATGTCAATTAGATTTTATTTTTACTAGAAATAAATTATTATTATTTATTTTGTTAAGTCAAACCAATTTCATTAATGATATTTTGAGAATTTTAGTTTAATTATTGTATTTTATATAATTATTTAATTGTAAAAATAGTTCTTACTCTATTCCGTTAAAACGTAAATTTGTAAAACAAGATAAATTTACCAAAAAAAACATTAAAAGACAGTAATTTAAATTATACTTTTCACTAATAAGTGAGTACCGCATAAACTAATTACTCCATAAGTTATTAAAATAAATAAATAAATAAAATGAAAAATTATTAGTAAATGACAAAATGCCAATTGACATACAAATGGGTCTGACAGGTTTCATTGGCTTAGTAATAATTAATTAACAATTGAAAAAGAGCTTACTTTGCATTTAGTGGAAAACAACTTAGTTTGCATGAACTTACTACACATGTTTTAGAAGAAGCTATAAACAACTTTGGAAAAGCATGAATAGATTAAAATTGCCTCAAATTAAATGTCAATTTCAAATATGGGATCCCTTTCAAATACCTAACATGTTATGGAGAGGAGGTTGCTTATTTTCCTTGTTATATATTCTCTGTATCGTTTTATATGTCACTTTTTTTTTGTAAATAGTTGATCTATAATATTTGTCATTTCATAAAATTAATATATAAACTATTATATTGTTTTTTTTGCTCGTATGAGTTGTTAGCCTTGAAAATATATATTTGACCAACTTAAAAAAATTAAATCAATGATTTATGTTCATTCGTTAAATTAATTCATAATCATTTCTTAATACAAATACAAAATAAAAACATGACGTATAAAATGGGATGGAGGGAATAATATACTAAATAATGGAGTCCGAGCCAGCACGAACTCAATATATGTTACTTTCCCCCGTCTAACATGTTCAATAATTTTTGTTCAATTTAAAAAAATCAAGAGATAATTTATTTTTTGTGTCTATTTTACTGTTAATATTTAATACAATTTGTCATCTAACACATTTTTCAAAAAGTTAAATTTAATAAAATCAAAAAATAGTTATTTTCTTATTTTTTAAGGAGTGTGTCAAGTCAATCGTCGACAATCAAGTGTTGGACAAAGGAAGTATTTATATTGTCTAATTGTGAAAGTCAATTAATTTTTTTTATGATTTTGTAAATATTTTAAGTTAATAATTATTATAATTTATTATACTTTTAATATAATTTTTGAATAATATATATTATTTTTTATATTTTAATTTATGTGATATCAATAAAATTATAATAGTTATTTAATTTTGATGTCTATATTTTATTTTTAATAGATAATTATTATAATTTATAATATTTTACTCCATCTATTGACACCATTTTTAAATTTAATCAAATTGCACAACAATAGTAATCCAAGTAACATACAAGTAGGGCCCACATGTTTAATTGATATAATAATAATTAATAGTTGAGTTAACACTAACATTAAAAGTAAAGAAGGAGTTGTCAAGTGATTGTGTGTTTTATCCAAAAAGCTACACGTGTCTTACAAAGGATGAATGACAAAAGTAACCCCAGATTTAATATTTATTCCAAACAAGACATGTTAACGGAGAGGTGATAGCTTATTCACATTTTTAATATAAAATGAATTGAGCTTTGAATTTCCATGTCGGAGGTTTCAAATATAAAAAATTTTTATCAGTGAAAATAAAAATTTATTTTTTGGATCGAGTTTGTTACACTAATTTTGTTCAGTACGGATTACTTCTATTATGTGATTTATAAGCTAATTATATAAAAGCGAAAATTCTATTTTATATGCATTCAAAAGATAGCAACTGCAAATTTCACTTCTCATCAAATATATATATTTGGATAGCTAAAAATTAAAAATTGAAAACGAATAATTTTTTTTGATTTTTTTTTTGTTCAACTTATGGTTCTGTAGAATATGACTTGGGAGGAGCGTAACTTAGGTTGGATTTTCATCTAGTCGAGGTTGAGTGACTTTGTGACAAATTTAATATTTTCTCGATTAAGTTATCTATTATATAAAAAATAGTTATTTAATAATATTTATTTAATTTAAAAAATTAAAAATAATTTACTTTTTATGTTGATGGTTATCTTTGGTATATTAAAACATTAATTTAGATCTTAACATTTTTTTTAAAATATTAAATTTAATAAAGTTAAAAGATAATATAAAAATTAAGATATTAATTTGATATTTAATAAATATCTAATTGATGAAAAAAATTATAACACATATAATATTTATTAGCTTCAATATTTTAAAAATATGACAAAAAATATCTACGAATAATTCAGAATTTATTTATCTTTTTTTCCTCTAATTCTTTATTTAAGAGATTGTTTGAAAAATTAACTCGAAGTGGACCTAATAATTTTTTTTTTTCTCATTTTCCTGCCATTACCCCTGTCATTTTTTTACCACCTAAAGAAAAGAAATAAAGAAAAATTAAAAGTGAGGCTTCGAAGAGCTCCGCCGTCAAGGGTGAGCGAACAATTTGCACTTTCATCTTCCTCCTCCGGCTGAGCGTAAAAACCCATTTGAACAAGAGAGATAGTAATATAGTTTTGGAAAAGTTTACCTGAAAAAATGGCTAATGCTCTCGTAAACAGAGCAGCTACATTGAATCAGGCCACAAATTTCTTCAGGGCATCTTTCAGTTTCCTCAGAAATCTGAGCACTGCAACACCAACTAAGGATCCTTCAATCGAATCGTCTAAGAAGCCCAAACGGAAGAAGAAGAAGAATTTATTTGAGGTGGCTCAGTTTCTACCCAATTGGGGTCTCGGTTATCACATGGCCAAGACTCATTGGGCCAATGTCTCCTATGAAATCACAAAAATCAATCTTTATAAGGTATTTCCCCTTTTCTAGGGATGTAATAGGTACAGTATGGATTGGCATTCATTTGGGGTTTATTTTCTAGGGTTTAAGGGTTTATGTACATTTCTTTTCATTTTGTGGATCGTTTTTTTTTTCTTTGCAGGATGGTAGACATGGTAAGGCTTGGGGACTCGCTTATAGAGATGGTGAGTGTTTCTTTCTTTTTCCTTTTCTAGTGTAAATGATTCTATTCTTTGAGCATTTGGTGGATGCAGTAAAGGTTTGAAAATAGGAGTTAGCTCCTGTACATTGGCTTGATTTCTAAATAAAATTCAAGGAGCTGAGAGAATCCTAAATTGGCTTAGATTATTTACATTAGACAGCTTATGTCGGATAAGTAAGGTTCATCAAACTCGTAGATTCCAAACTTTGTGAAGGGGTGTTGAAATCCCATCAAGATATTTGGTTCCACTCTCTTTAAATGATCCAAATAATGCATCAAGAAACCATGTGAGACATCTGTCTGATCGATTTCTCAACTCTCTGGTGTTCCAAAATAGCATAAGCATATTCAGGACTACACGGATTGGGCATCACCTAGTACACTCCAAAAAGAGACCGGAACTTTTTCCATACATTTTTTGTCACAAACATGAGAAGGCGATTTCAACTTCGGTCTGATTCCTAGTATGCCAAAACAATCTCCTCTTGTTCTGAGATTACCTTATGCTGGACCTGCTCGCTGGAGTTCTAACCAGCTAAACTAAGCAAACTTTACAGGGATCTTAGTCTTCCCATATTAATCGCCGCGGCCTGCCATAATTATTCTGTTGCTCTTGATTTGTCTTGCATAGCATTCTTTCATTGTGAACTTCCCGTTTTCCTTTTCTCCCCAGCACAATTTATTTCTCTTGCATATGAATTGTTGCTTTCTGGAGTTTGATCAATAACTCCAGCAGGTTCCAATCACGGCAATGCCTCATAGAAGAATATTCCATGAGTTTCCATCTCTCTTCATAAACTGGTGATTTTTTGATTTATTGTTCTATGATGATTAAAAGTGATGAATTTGCCAAACATGTATAATTGTCAAGATTTTTTTTGTGTGTGATAATGGTATAACTATCAACATGTGTAGCTGTGCCTTGACCAGCCCAATAGAAAAAGGTGATTTACCTCAATTGGATGTAAGGTTACCGAAACTGAAACTTGTTCTTAACTTACTGTGCATTATAGGTTAGATTTTTGCGCTCTGAACTTTACTCCTGATTGGTCATAATGCTATGTGGTGCAAGTAACAAAGTTTGTAGCTCATACTCGTGACAATTGGGCTTTCGTTCCAGTTTCCGGCCAAATTTTAATACCTTGGATCAAGTTTATCTAAAAAATTATGTATTTTAGACTGTACTCTTGGGTGTTTCCTAGAGGTCAATGAAGTGAATGAAAAACATGGGAGACCAGGGTCAAATCCTAGCAGAGACAAAATATACTAGGCAAAGTTTCTGGTGCCTATGCTGGGAGAAGTAACAGTTACCTAGTGGAATAGTTGAGGCGCTCAAGCTTGTCTGAACACCACTTTGTAAACCAATATAAAGCTTTGCAAACTACATAGTCCACAACTAATTGGACTTACAACCCCCACTTTCAATGGAGGGCGTAAGTTAGATTGTTTCTTGATTTAAGAAAGACAAATTATTTTGTATTTAAATGAAATTGAGTGAAGTTGAGTAGAATGGATATAGATGACTAATATAGCCGACCCCAGCAGATTTGGGATTTGAGGTGTATTTTTTTATGAGGATCTGCAAACTTCAACACAAACATCCATATTTTTTCTGTGGGTTTAGTTACCACATTTCTCTCTGTTTGTGTAAGCTGGTAATAAGCATACATAAGTTAGATAAGTTTACTCTAGATGTTAGTATGTTTCTGTTTGAAAATGCTTCTGCCAATAATTGTCTCTCACAAAGAGGATCATCTTGGCTCGTTAAATTTTTGCTATGTGATTGGAAATGGCTACTGCTATTTACCAGCACACTTGGAATTCTTTCTTGTTATGCATGGATAAGTTGTAGCATCATAGTAGTCATCATTTTAAAGCCTTTTTATATCCCAGAACTGGATTTGTTTATTCTTTTTCCTTTATCTTCGAATCTAGTAGTTAGTGGTGTTCTATTGGATTACTAACTAGTGATTTTAAAGAGTGAGTGGACATTCAGCTTATATGGCGCACAACAGTTCTTGTATTAGCCTTTTGTCTTGATATGATGATGCTTTACCTATATTTAACAAATAATCTACTCGATTGTAAGTTTCAGTTTTAGATTGTCTAGTAAAAGGAGTACAGGAATCATTTTTACATGTATTGACATCTGCAGGATTTTCTTCACAATGGTGCATTTGCATCCACGTAAGCAGTACAAAAAAAAAAAAATTGGGAACAAAGAATTAAGGCGGTTATAGTAGGTGTTTAAATTCCACCCTGTGGAACTCGATCCGCCCCAAACATGGACTACCAAGATCACACCCACACATTTGCATGACACGTCTTCCAAAATAACTGAAATGCCCCTCCCCACCAATTCTAGTGCTCCACCAGAGCTACAACGCTTCTAGCCTCATCACAAGCTCTACAATGGGGGAACCATCAATGAACTCATTAGCGTTGTGCCTACCGTATGTCACTTTCTACCTCACTCCGACTCTAGGATTCCACATTTCACTTATCTTCGGCATTCTCTACTCTCCGCCCCCTACACTCTCCCTCTCGGGGCTCTACGGTTTTATCCCCCGGTGCTATACCACAATTCTTTAGCTTAACTAGTCCACCTCTTTCCTTCCACTTAAAATCATCTGTGGTATTACGCTCCTCTGTTTGGTCCCCGCAGTTTCCATTTTTTACGTCCATTCCTCGGTTGTATTCCCTACTGATCCGAGGATAGTATTTTATCTAACAACGACACTTCGTAGTGACCATTTTCCTTTAGCTCTCATCAAGTGTTTTCAGATCTTTGTATGAACTTAAAAAACCATTCCTCTTAACTTACCATTTTCAATGTTTGTCTCCTGCAAGTTACTAAACTGCTCTCCGTGTTCAGGTTTACCAATTGCTGACGCTCCCAAGAAAATAAGTGGTGTACATAAGAGGTGCTGGAAATACATTGCAAATTTGAAGAAACCAGAGGGAAGTCTTGATCAAATAAAGAAAGCCGAAGAAAGTACCCCTAATCCAGATGTTCAAGCTGCTTGAAGCTGTTTTCTCAACTGTTTTAGCAATGGAAACTTCAATATCATTACAAATTTGTTTTGTTTGTGGTGCCATAATGCCAATGAAGTAGCATTCAATGAAAGCTTCAGGCTGTTGTCTTTTACCATGAAGTTATAGCAACTAGTGCCTTAAGAAAGAACTGATGGAAATCTGTGGACACATTTTCAGATCTTTTAAAGTTTTTAATGATAGACATTTTCCTTTATTATAAGAGATTTGCTCTAGGTCACCAAGTCATTTTGATGATTCCTTTTAAACTTTAATATCTAACTCTATTTTTGTACTATGCATAATATATCATGACAAGTCTTCTCACTTTCACAATCATATTGTTCTTTCTAATAATTCATTAAGCAATTTAACTTAACATCCACAACTCCAAACGCAACAAGAGCGTTTATCCCATAAAAGTTTAGTTTTTTTTTAATAAAAGGATAAATATATTCTCGAATAAATTGCATAAATGTTATGCATATATCTTCGGTCATACTTTTGGTCTGTGGGACATTGATGCCCCTTTCGTCTAAAATTAGAACATATATACTCTTTTTATTAACGGACATACACGTGTCATAATCTTATTCATAGATCCGACATTTATTAAATATCAGATCGATGGATAAGATTGCTCCACGTTCCCTATTTAGTCTTCCGTCAGAGTGAAGGGCATATGTGATTTAGTTTTTGAACGGTAGGAATACAATGTCCCCAAAATATGACGGATGTTATCTGCATACGTTTACAATAATTTGAGGATATATTTGTCCTTTTTTTTATTATATAGAAGGGAAGATGGTTTAGTTCAAAAAATCATAAGGTCCTGTTAGGACAAAAAAATACTAGGTGTCAATTTATCCTAATTTTGGTGGACAATTACTTGATACGTAGTGACGGATCCAGAATTTTCGTTCAGTAAGTTCGAAAAATAAAAATATAAACGTGTAAATAAGTCTTTCGAAATGAGTCGTTGATTTTTTTTTGGGGTTTAAAACCACACTTTTGGCACATTTTAAAAGACAAAAATGCCTTGAAACAGGACCCTGCGGGAATTGCAACTCAATATGTCAGGGTTGCTTACAGTTGGATGCCATCTATTTTTATTTTGTTATTGGGTGGGGGGTTTTTCAAAATATATTGCATCTATCAAAAATACAAAAGAATTACCGTAATGGATAGTATTATTTTTTGTCTGAAGAATACCCTTGAACCCAACGTAGTCGCCCCTATTGATAGTGTTTGTGTGGGTTTCCGTGTGTTTTGATACGCCCTCCAAATCTGTTTCCGTCCGATATTTCTTATCTTATATTGAAGCTCCATTAAATCTCAATTCAAAAACTCAGCGATACTTCAAAAAAACCTCTAATTAAAAAAAAAGCTAACAATTAACGTAGGTATGTCCACCACATCGGATTGATGTCTTTTGTGGATTTCACTTTTACAATAAAACCAAAAAAGTTTCACTGCAAGTTTTACAAATGATTAATAAAAATAAATAAGTAAGAATTGAATTTGATAAAGAAGAAAGAAATGAAAGAGCACCAACTCCCAACATTAGTCAAAAAAAGTCGTTTTCTTTGTGACCCCATTTCTCTCACGCTTCAAATCATGAAATTTTCATGAACCCCTTTAAGTATTTTTCCTCTTTTCTTCAATCTGTGAGCTCATTTTGCCTACTGGGTTCTGCTCTAAATGTCACTTGGGACACTTTAACACTTGACATAGAGGCCAACCTGGCACGTTATAGTAGCAACAGAATGCTAATCTGCCCGTTCAGCGCCGCCCGTCAAAACGAAGACGGAGGGCGACGGCGTACGGATGCAATCCATGGCAGCAGGAGGGTAAGCAGCGAGGAAAACTATGATGGGAGCTTTCGCTTCTCTGATTCCGACTCAGACAAGTCTTGGCACTCTCCTTTAGGCTCTGTGGCAGGTGGGTCTTACCGTTACGAAGAATGTGGGTTTTCTATGAGGTCTGAGGGCAATAGGGTCCATTCTGAGCACAGCAAAAGAGGGTCTTGTCCCTTGCCGGATGAAGAGATTGATTTGGAGAGTGGTGAATTGGAGTTGAAAGTGCATAAAGATGAGAAAACTTGTAGGATTTGTCATTTGAGTTTGTTGAAATGTGGTGGCATTGGTGATGATGACCAACTCCTAGAGGCCTCTGGTGGAATGGCCATTGAATTGGGATGTTCTTGCAAAGGTGATTTGGCAGCTGCTCATAAACATTGTGCTGAAACTTGGTTCAAAATCAAGGGAAACACGTAAGACTAGGACTCTCTACCCCTTGTTCTAGCTCCTATTTTCATGATTCTTTAATCAAATAGAAGTTGATGGTATGGAGTGCAATTCTTTATGTGTTTCTCATTATTATGTGCTTATGAAGATGAGAATTTGTGGTTACCTTTGTGTTGCTGATAAACCTCTCTTCCACTTTAGAGCTCTTTCCCCAGTTTGTTCTTTCGTTCAGGGTTTTTAAACAGAATTATCTATGGGTCCATTGTACATGAACATGAATTTTTAGTATCATCTGAGGTTTGTTTAAGGTTAGTTAAGAAGTGAAGTGGTATAATGGTTTGGTTGTTATGTGGTTAACTCCTATCATTTCATCGTTACAACCAAGATTCCATCTTTGTTTGAGTTTTTGAGGTACTTAAGTGATAGATGGTCTCAAGTTTAGAAGTACAGTGGTATAGTGGTTTGGTTGTTATGTGGTTAACTCCTATCATTTTATCGTTACAACCAAGATTCCATCTTTGTTTGAGTTTTTGAGGTACTTAAGTGATAGATGGTCTCAAGTTCGTATCAAGTTAGAAGTACAGTGGTATAGTGGTTTGGTTGTTATGTGGTTTAACTCCTATCATTTCAATGGTACAACCAAGATTCCATCTTGTTTTAGTTTTTTGAGGTACCTCTAGCTGATAGATGTACTCAAAGTTTCCAACTTTATTAATTTTTCCTCCGACAACATTATTTATGGCTTTCTAGCAGGCTAAAATTTTTCTTCTCCTTGGATACGGTGTACTAAACGTTTTGGTTCTTCAGAAAACTAAATATTCATTGGTATTGGTATTATCTACTACGTCACTGATCCTAATTTAGTATCTTTGCACTACCAGCACATCTAAATCTAGATCCTGTTCTTTTTGCAGTGGTTGATAAATGACATGAAAAACTGGATATAAGGTATATGTGACCTTGAAAAGTGTTGTCCTTCACTAAATGGCCTGGTTTAGATTACCAATTTCGAAATATCATTTTTCACTTTGGATACAAAAACTACATTTTTCAAATACTCATGTGATGCATTTTTATCATGTTTGAATCAGTAGCCACATTGTTCGCACACTACTCTTTTTCCTTTTGTTAATATATTTTGCTGTCCTTATTCTTGTGCTTTTTATTGTAAAGTTTATTATCACTTAGAAAGAAGTTCGTATAGGAAACAATTATGAAATGTAAGGAAGCATGGAAAGAAAATCGTAATAATTCCTTCAAAGTCCAGATATTCTTTAAAGGGCATGAGGCCAATCTGCAGTTCTTTCACATAAAATGTTTCACCTGTGATGGGACCTGAAACTTCTGTTTATCAACATATTTCATCGCCTTCACTTGCACTCTAACTTTGCCTATTGGCACAAAAAATACTTCTGAATTTTGGTGAGTGTTGCGTATGTCAAACCAAGGACTTTGTAAAGCCAAGGTTGTTAGTATTTTGTTTTCTTTTGAGGGGGCGGGACAACATAAAACTTTCGGAGAATTAGGGGGTTAGAATGGTCTACATTTTCCCCTGGTTTATTAATGAACAAGCATGATATTGTCTTGTGTAGCTAAGGTTCACGTCTATGTAGATTAGAGGAAGAAAAATCTATTGTTGATTGTATGCAGTGGCATGCTGGTCAGGAAGGGAAAGGCACATTAAGTATCTTTTCTGTTTTGTCATTTCTTTTCGGAGATTTTAGCTTAATTTTCAGTGTCTTAATCATCTATAAGCCAACATGACAATATGGAACCGTCTGCAATTCCAGACCAAACTGTATGCAGTCCTCCCTATGTGACTCCACTTATCCTTGCTTGCATGTCTATGATCCAGGATTTGTGAAATCTGTGGTGCAGTAGCGGTGAACATTATTGGAGGACAGGCAAGTGAACCCAGCAATGCTACAATAGCCACTGTGGGAGTATCAAGTGCACCTGTAGTCCTTTCTGAAACCCGAAGATTCTGGCATGGACGCCGCATCATGAATTTCCTGTTAGCATGCATGATTTTTGCCTTTGTCATTTCATGGCTGTTTCACTTCAAAATATTCCCCTGAATTTCGTTTAAGATCATCCTGGCTGGACTTGTTTTAAGTGACATCATTAACGACTCAACCATGGGCGAAATATGATGTAGAGGTATATTTGGGCTGAGGAATTTCAAGGCAAGATAGCATGTTGATTCAGGTCATGTTTTTCTCAAGAGTGTTCCTCTGGGATGCTTATTTGAGAAAATGACTTGTAACTGGGAATGCAAGAGACGAAGACAATCAATGTCTTATTTGTTCATCAAACATCATGTGGAAATAAGTCTACCCCACCCGTAGCGAATTATCCTACATATATCCATGTTAATATCTCCGAAATATCCATATCAAGCAGTGGTGATGGTGCAGTGTATTCTGTTGTATTTCATTATTGCATAGGTACCAAATATGGTATGTTTCTTAGTTACTTAAGGGTGTACAGTCACAAAACCTTGCTCCTGGATATTTAGCCGGTGTCTCTTTTAAGCCTGTATCCAGAAAACTGCCCCCCCACCATGTGAGGATGTGGTTGTTTATATTTGATCAGACTGTAAAATGACTGTATTTTAGACAAGTTTGTAATATCTGAACTTCTAATCCTTTGTATGCTATCGTGGATTTGGAAACCTTTGAACACCATCAAGAGCTTAAGGATCCTTTAGAGATCCATCGAAGAAGATCTGAATTGGTGAGGTGTTTATTTGACTCTGAACAACCGGTGGGTAATTGGTTAGTTTTATTAACCCTAGAATACTGATCTGTCCATTTTTGAGGTGGATTATTTTCGATGAATATTGTTCTCTCTGAGAGTTTGAAGATGAAAATCCAACCATACTTCTTGTTGATAAGCATGTCGAGTGTAAGAGTATGTTCTTACTAGATAGACTGAGTTTGATATTCTTTGTATTGAATTCTCTCGTGTTGAGAGTCACAGTAGCTATAACATCCATTGCAAGATTATGAAAAAACAATAAAGGAAATAGATAGTGATGAATAGAAAGAGATAGAAACTAGACTACAATGCGATTCAGAGAAAGAAATCTGTAGCAACTAAACCAAGTGACATTTGTTAGAAGTGTTGAAATCTGAGTTTGCACACTTAGCTTTTGAGTGCAATGGATGTCTAAATTGTTTCATAAGTATCTGTTGTTTTCAGAACTTTTTTCATATATGAACTTTCCAACAGCCTGATGAACTGTGCTTCTAACATGCTGGAAAAAAAGCATTAGAACATGGCAAGAAATCTTTGATACATCACTTCTTCCCCCTGCAACTGAAGTCATTATAAACCAAGAAAAAATACTTGATTTTCGAATTCCACCTCATGCAAAGGTTTCGAAAATGAATACTATGAACTTGTATTTGTGACTTTGTCTAACAATTTGGTCCCAGTTCTCCATCTACATCTCCAGAAATGCCAATTGAACTTGCACAATAACTTACAACAATTGGGAGATACACCAGTTCTCCCAGAAGGCAGGAGGAGGATAAAAATTATTCACCTGCCCTCTACCGGATGTTAGGAAGAAACCTTTTGTGCCACAATTAGTTGATATTGGTGAATCATGTATGGGAGGTGGTACATACAACGTCTTTATACGTAGAACTATACTCAATAGCCTATACACATTTATTGCCTCATTCTTCTGAAGTCCAAGGACGAACCATCTCTGAGAGTTTCCCGAGCATCTGAGTCCATCCCCAGAGTGGATAGTGCAGCTGCTTGAAGATAGAAAGCAGTGGGCCAATTGGAAAATTGTACTTGTGCTTGCATTGCGTCTGCAAGAGCTTCTTGTGGCTTTTCACTCATTAGGTAACATAAGGAGCGCCTTGCAAGCACCGTTGGGGACTTAACATTTCCACCCTCAAGAAACTGCAGTGCAAACAAACAAGCTGTTTGAGTGGTACTCAATTTTTATTGGCTAGTAGATTACACGACTAACAAGATGGAGCGTTTTATGGATTGAGATAGGACATTATAGCATGTCTGATACAATTTCTTTTGGTAGACTAAATCTTGTTTCACTTTCAATTATGGAAAAACCATATTCTTTTTCTCTTGGAACTAGTGCAGTCATTTTAATAAAGCAACAATACTAACTAATTGTACCAGGTGCAAAATAATGTGCAGTTCCCAAATTGATTGCTTACCTGTGTGTAACATTTGATTGCAGTTGTAAAATCTTTATCTCGAAATGCAGAATCGCCAGATTTCCTAGTAATCAGGGTCTCTTGTAATTGATTAGCCCACATCTGAAACGAAAGCTGTAAAAGCAAAAGAGTTTCTCATAAGTTTTGTCCCTCAAAACCCAATGGAAGCTGTTGTTACAAAAATAGTCATGACTGGTTTACTGCTAATTCTGCTATTGCATTCTAATTGATATCTGCATTTTTTCTATAATTGACATCCATGTTGCTTTTGACAACCAGTGAATACTGAATCTGTATGTTCAATTCTGAAGCACATTCATTGCATAAGATAAACCTCTTCAATAACTAAGTGAAATTGGTGTTGCATCAATTCTAAAGTGAGTAGATTCTTTATTATTTGGGCCATGATGTGTCCAGGCAAATATCCTAAATTATGAAATTAGAATAAAATGTTGAAAACACGTGTATTAGCTATCTAAAGTAATATCTGAAATTGCCAGTGCAAAGATCAGTTAGAAGCAGATGAAAATGGAATGCTGAAGTTAAGAATAATTATATCTGAACAGGAGCTTCTTTCAATAAGCAATTACACAGGAAGATGAACGAAGGTCTGCACTTTTTAGTTTCATTACAGCAATCTAACATGAACAAAAGTTTAACCAGGGAACATCCCGTCTTAGCTGTTCTAGTTAAGGGATTCTGAGCGTACTAACCTCATTAGCGATCCCCTCGTCCTCCTTGTATCCGGCCTTTTCTAATATCTCATGTATGGCAGTTAAATCGCATGTCGAACAAGCCTCACCAAGAGGTGATAAAGATGCTTGGGCAGGTGAGGTGGTTTCATGAGCAATATTCATCAGAACGTTTGATGGAACCTGCAAGGTATATCGAGTCAAATAACATGTCGAATTTACTAAAATAACTTCTATCATCATTCAAAAACGCAAAGGAAGAAGTAACATGCATCAATTCAAAAACAGAAGGAATAATACATCTTTTTCTTTCTGAAGAGGTGTTATGGAGGTCAGAAGAGATTTCACATTTGGCCTGTCATGAGGTTCATACTGCAAACAATGTGAAGCAAGTTGAACTAACTCAGTCCCATCGTCATTTGAAAAGTGTCCTTCCAAGCATGAGTCAATAAGTATCAGATAATTCTTTCCACGTATAAGGTCAAGTGCCTGCATAAGAATACAAATGAATATGAACCAGAAATGGTTCAGTGGGAACTTTTAAGATGGAGAGAAAGAGTAAATAAATAGGGCTATTCATAAACATGTCGAAGTTCAAAGATTCTTTAGTAACTAAGACCACACCTTGCTTTAGAAGTCTTACTACGCATATACCAATAGAAAATATACAGATTTTAGTACTTTTTGCACTTCATTTTCATTTTTATTGAGTTTAAATGGAAATGAATAGTGAAAGTTGATATAGTCCATCCCATCTTGTTTGGGATTGAGGCGTAGTTGTTATATAGACATCTTATATGAACCCCCTAAATCACTTACATGGCTAGGAGGAATATGCTTTCCACTAAGAAGATCAAGCAACAGGGCACCAAAACTGTAAACCACACTCTCAGGGGTCACCTTACCTGCCATTACAACACGATAAAACATTCAATCAAATAACTGATTGGAAAAAGTAAATTATCTTCAATTGCTTTGATAAACACATGTTGATTTTAGTCACTTAATAGTCTTAGAAGAATCAGACTTGTTCACTATTAAACTTCTTCATGTTATAGTATTAGACAAAGATGAATGATGATGTTAAATCAAGAAAATGCTAGAACTCTTTGAGCCAGAGAAGGACAATCATTCTCAAACCAATGTTTATATAAGAACCAATATGTATAAACAGAAACAAGAGAAGAAAGATTTCTATCATATTAGGTGAACCAATTAGATTTCAATCTTCTTTACTAACACCTCATTCTGATAGCTGTTTGTCAATGATCAGCATTTAAGTTGTTCCGCAATTCTAGTGATGACTGTCAAACATTTTGGTATATTGCCTTTGAATTCGAACGAACCTAGAATTTAGCAGGTGATAGCTAAAAACTTGATAGCAGCTGATGTACCTGTCTTCAAATATTCTGGTGGGGTGAATGCCAAGTTTGTACTATAACTCTTCCCGTCCCTACTGTTCTTCATTAAACCAAAACACGATAGCCTTGGTTCACAATCCTGTCATGTGTTAACTCATAGTAAGAACAAAGATGTACAAATAGCTCGAACATTTATCGGAGCACAAATACATGCAGGGTAAGGTTTAAAAGAAAACTTACTTGATCGAACAAAACTCTGTAAGAATTTAAGTCATGATATAGTTCTCGCCCTTTACTACTGCAATAGTCTAATGCTTGTGTTAGATACAAAGCAACTCTCAACCTCATCGACCATTCCAATGGTCGTTTATCCCCTAAATCAATTGAACCAACATAAACTACGGTTAGACAAATTTACTGAAAGAAAATCTTGTTACATCATGATAACCCCATCACACAAGACAGTAAAAGGGTTGGGTTAGATAAAGACCAGTTTACATAGAGATTGCTTAAGTTGGCAATTCAAACACATGAACAGGAAGGATACTCGATTGCTTTCTCTCTATCTTATCGGTCTCAAAATCGGAAAAAAAAAGAGAAGAAAATGATATAAACTTACAATGGAATAAATGCTTGGATAATGTTTCATGATGCATAAATTCAGCCACTAGCAGCCTGTGATCCCCTTCACAGCAACACCCTAGCAAATTAGCCAGCCGCTTACTCCTTAGCTGCCCCACTGTTTTCGCTTCATCCTTAACAATGAACACAGTTTCCAAATAAATACACAAAATGTTGTTGTTTGTCAAAAATATAATATAATTAAACGTACGTTCCTCTAACACTTCAAATTTTTTAGATGAGATGAATCACATCGACTGAAACAAGAAAGACAAATTACTGGGAAAAGAAAATCATCCGCATTTCCATTAGACAAAAGGAATCTAGAACAAAATATTAAATGGAGAATCTACATCTGTTCACCCCTATATAGATGAGCTTACCTATAACTTATTGATGGCTGTAATCCACTACTTCTATCTAACTAACTATCAAAATTGTTACAAGTTTGTAATAACAACTAACTCCTACTAAGCTAACATTAATCAGCTAAGTCACATCTCCTCTTTCATTTGTCACGCAGCTCAACATGCTATCAGAGTAGGCAAGAGGTTTTGAGTTCATATCTCTTAGCATTTTCATTGAGACTCATAAGTTGCCATCGAACTTATAGCTTGTCTTAGTTACAAGGTTCACAATCAAGTTTTTGTGCATATTTAATGGATTTTCTAATAAAAATACAAGGTCTAAACAAACAAAAGCTAGTCGAGAGCTAATGCTGTTGCTCCCTCCGAGGAAGTGTTGAAGAAATAATCATAATACTGCGACGAATGCTAATTGAACCTCAATAAAACAAGACATGAGAAATGAGTACTAACAAGAAATTGACGAGAATCAGGCCATGCTGAAGACTGGAAGCGCTTAATAGCTATCCAACGGCCATTGCCATTAAGCCGACCTTTAAACACAACATTAGGGGCTTTCTCTCCATGTTCAGAGACAATATTATTAGCAGAGAAATTTGAGGTAGCAGCTTTCAACTCCTCCAAACCATATTCTTTAAAAGCTGGCAAATTCAACTGTTCATTCTCCGCCCATTTTTCTGAACAAGATTAGTCATTTACATACATCAAAATTGATTCTTCAAACTCCCAATTAATCGAGAAAACGAAAAATCTTACCTATATCTGAGGAATATAAAACATGAGACTTGATATTTGAAGGCCATAAACAGAAACATAAATTGGAACAACGACCACCCATCATACAAATTCACCCAAAAAAAAGATATAAACTTTAAGGAGAGAGGAAGGGGTCACAAATAGGGTGACTACTTTTCTCCCCTTTAAAGTTAACAACAATGGGGAAAATGTCAAATTGTTAATGGTGAGTTTCAAATTTCAATATTCAAATTTGTTGTCAAAATGACCAAAAATGAAAATGTTAATAATGGGGTTTTATTTCTGCGTTGCTGCTGTGAATGATGAAGAATTTAAGTGCCACATAATATTGATCCCAAAGGAAAGAGGGAACAAAAAAAATGGAGTCTCTGTTTCTTTCGTTTGGAACAGAGGAGGAACACAGAAGAAAAACACCATTTTTGACCCTAGCTATATCCTCTATTCTTTCGGAAGAATTAACGTTGTCGATCGTATCCCAATGTATAGTAATCATATTTGCATTGACTAAACAATTTGACTCTAACTTTGGTTTTTGACTATTTTAAATTTATCTTTTTATTTGTCAAACTTATTTTTCAAAATTAAAAAATTGAAGTTTGATCAACTTTTAAATCAATCCAAACACTTTCTAAATATTCAAAAAAAAAAATATGAAGAAAAGTAAGTAAATATAATTTTTCTTTTACAAATACAAGAGGAGATATAATCCTTTTCAGTTAAAAATAGTCTCAAATTAGTTATTGATTTATAAAACTAATTAAAGATATCTCATCTTGCCTTTGTTTGGATAGATTGTATTATTTTTCGTCGTTATAAAATAATTTAAATGATAAATCTACCAGAAGAGTAAGATACATGGTGGAGCTAATATGAAAAAGTATGATAAAAGATAAAATTATATAATAAATAAAAAGAAAATATCATACCAATTTAACCGTTATACAAGTCTTTTCATCATTACCTAACAGAATTAATCACACCAAATTAACTGTTACACCGTTCTTTTCATGGTACATCTTAGAAATGAGTTCTTTTGTTGCATAAATTAATTAATACATATGGAGGGTACCATTTTGGGGACATGTTGATTCACTAGAGAAAAAACATAAACATTTATATCCTCCAACACAGACTGCATCAATGAAATAAGGTCCATGTTTATTCTGGCAATCATCCATACAAAATGGTTTTAGTTTATTACAACTAGGAATCTCTACAGCTACCTCACACACCGTATACTCTGCATTTGTTGAGATAACTTGAGTAATTATCAACATTCCTAAAACAAGAAAAAAAAAACATTTTAATATATATATTGTACATGAATTTGAAAAAAAAAAACAAATAACAATAGTGAATATACATACCGCAAATACAAGCAATGAAAAAAATGGAATAGCGAAAAAATGCACCAAAGTGTTCCATTGAATGAAGAATTTATTTAGTGAATTATGAAATAGTGATGTCTCTCTGTCTTTTTATACAAGAGAAGTAATTATTATTTTTGACTAATATATATTTACTTGCCAAATAAATATAAAAAAAACAAGGGAAAAAAGGATGCAATTATTAATTATTAACTTGACCGGTATATTATTAACGTTTTATTTTGGTTTTTTTCTTATTTGAAGTTTATGTTTTTTCCTTAAAAGAAAAGTTAAAATATAATCATAAATACTTGAACTATCTAAAAGAGCAATATAATTTTTTTCCATATTTGATTTATTTTTTTTCTTAGAGGAAAAAGTTTGGAGATATATAATTTGAAGATTTCTATTCTTATAGAATAACACAATAGAATTTACAAGTTAGCCGTTTAAAGAGTTTTGTTTATGAAAAAAAATTTCTCTCAACAGATATACTATTTTCTTTTTATTAGTGTTAATTAAAAGTACATAATTTAAACAAATTTCAATCATAAATTATTATATAGTATACATGACATAACTCTATAAGGTCATTGAACATGACCATCACTCTATAAGGCATTGAACATGACATAACTCTATAAAAGTCATTGAACATGACATAAATTTATAAGGTCATTGAACATTAACCTTTATCCCTTCATTTTTTCTTTCTGGTATCTTTTTTTTTAAAAAAAAAATAATGCTATTGAGTTTCTTTTTTTAAAAAAAAAAAAAGAAAAGCAAATTAGTTTAGTGATTTTTTTTCTTTCGTACAAATCAAGATTGAGTAGTTAAACTATGGAAAACTAGATTTGGGAGTAAGAGTTGGAGAAGGTAGTGATTTAAATGTCAAATTTTAACTTGATAATATTTGAGTATTTAAATTTTAATTATTTGACGATATTTATTTTCATAACTAAATTAATTAATAGTAATTTAACAAATAATTGATAGTGCTGCAGCGAAATTTGCTCTGCAATGAATTTGGTGATTGTTGCAGCACGAAGAGAATGGGAAAGAACAGAGTTGAGATGAAGAAGAAAGAGAAAGAAAGAACAAATTTGAGGTGAAAGAAGAAAGAGAAAAAAAATAAAAATATAAAGAAATAAAAATTATTTTTAACACATGACTTGTAACTTATAGTTCAATTTGGAAGTTATGTTCACACTCATTTCTCATGCCTCGTCATTTGACAAGTGTAATACACACTTCATATTTTAACTGATTGTAATTTTTTTAAAAAAACAAACAAACTATCTAACAGGTACATTATTTGAATAATGTAAGTGTTCAATAGAAACATGATTTAAATAAGGTGTCAGAGTGAAAGATGAGGATAAATTAAAAGGAGACCGCTTATGACTTTAGCCTTTTATTAAATTTACATACATATTTAAACCCATGACATGTGAATTCATCAAAATCATGGACTGATATTCTACAAGCTTAGCTATAGTTTTAATAAAAAGAACTATAGAGCCTTAGTTTGATGTTTGGTAGAAATTACAGACCTTTCCAATTGGGGAAAGTGAAGAGTTGATACAAATTTAGCAGAAAACTCCACCTGGGCTCCCTCTGGATTCACTTCAAAAGATTTCTTGATTTTACCATTTAGAACTGCTATACAAATGGAGAATGCCTGCAGAAGCTTTAGCGACGAACTGAATTCAACTGAAAAGATCCCATCCTTGAACCGGGACAAGCTGAAGACTGGCGTATTGTCCTGCTCTCCCCCCTGCTAAAAACAAGAACAAAAAGATCATTATGGTGTATTAGACTTCGGATATAATTTGTAAGAATGGAGTTATATATTTTGTAGTTATGTAGATCATACCTGAGATAAAAGTTCAAATCTTTCAGCATTAAGTTCGGGTTTGAGACAACTGGATATCGTTCTATGATTGACAAGTAATCTTATTTGGCAACCCAAATCCCATCCACCACAATCACATGATCCACCTGATTTCCATCTCTCAATCAGTGAAGAAGGCTCCCCTTTACTAGGTAGGCTATGTGCACCACCAGGAAGTATAGCTGTCATGCTGAGATCTTCAAAAGGATTTGTTACGCCTGAGGCTGAAATATTATTGCAGCCACGATCCTGATGGATACTTCCATTAGGACAAGTAGTGCTTCTATTGGGTGATTTGACGACAACAGCTGCGAGCTCGTCATTTGGCTGATGTCTTGCATCTGTGGCAAACAAAACAAACTCCCTAGTCTTAAACTGTGTGTCAAGTCTCTGTCTGTTTGATTCGGAGAATGGAACATCAAAAACCTTCATCTTGCCAACGACGTTAGGCATTATTCCACCAGCAGTGTTTTTTCCGGCTTGATTTAACCAACTTCCACTCTTTTTCTTTGTCTCATGAATGGTGAAGAAAGTGTAAATGGAGCAACTATTTTCCTTCAATGTCGAACTAAATTTCTTCACTGTGGCTGCTAAAATGTTAACTTCGTTGTCAACTGCAAATGTGAACAGAGGAAGACCATTCTTCACAGCTACTTGGAGGAGAGCTTGCAATGTTGATGGTGCATGTGTACCTTTAGAATGTGGATCATCGATATCGATAGATCTACAACCCTTCAAATCCAGTTTAACTTTTAATGAGCGTTTTGTAGGAGATTCAGATCGTTTCGTGGATGATCCGGTCACATTATCGCAGTTGCCTGTCTTTGGCTTCAGCAGTGGGTCTAGCAACCTCCTCAAGGGACTCGTCCTGGCTCGGCTAGTGGTGTCTGATTTATTGCAGCCTGTTTCAAGCGAGGACGAATCTTGAGCTTTATCTGAACCAGATTGTCTTGCAGGA
Source organism: Solanum habrochaites (assembly GCA_027704765.1). Lineage (NCBI taxonomy): Eukaryota > Viridiplantae > Streptophyta > Magnoliopsida > Solanales > Solanaceae > Solanum > Solanum habrochaites. The sequence continues at coordinate 49,358,079 of JAKWJA010002494.1, read as the reverse complement.
TGTTTGACCCCTTGTGATACAGTCATCCTATCTTTTATACCAGAAATCTGGCCAATCCTTCCAATTGCCATGCTAAGACGACGAGTTGGAGAGGGATTTCTGACTTTTGTAGTTTCTGAAGAATTAGCGGTAATTGAATTCTTTAGCATAGCAGTTGACCTCTTCTCTTGTTTGTAACTGACTCTGGGTGGGCTTGGAGCCTTTTTTCCAGAATATGCTGAACGCTGAATTGTCTGAGATGAAGAGCTAGTATAATTTGCATCTATTGAACTCGCTTGTCCCATTCTCGACTCACCAGCTACATGAGGGAGGGGGCATGAACTAGGGATATCAGAAGAGAGCTGCCCATGGTAGAATGCAGAAATGAATCCACAAGAAAAGCTCTGTCTACTCGGTTTCACCGCTTCCTGGTTTCTCGCTACTGAATCAGGTGGGAAGTAAGTAGAGCAACTGTTAGTTTCTTGGTCAGGTTCTGGTACTTGAAGTTCATCTGATTTATGTTTCTCTATGAAATCAAAATCATCAACCCTATGACATGATTCTACTAACTCATTCTCTCCTTTTGGAGAACATTCTCTATCTTGGATCTTCATATTCCCCTCGGAACCAGATGTTCTCTTGTGTGTCTCTACATCAAGTGATCTCCTAACACGTGAAGCCCTCCGTGGGTGTTGATCTTTGCTGAGTTCTAGAAGATTTATTTGTTGATTCTCGTGAAGAAATTTAGCTGCTCCAGGTTTTACGTTCTTCAAGTGTTCACAACTTCCTGATTTGACTTCAGGATGAGTGCCTTTAGGCGGTGATGCATAATATGATTGTGATGTAGGGCGATGAATCTTTCGATGGGCAGGGGAGAAGCTTCGGGCTCTACTAGAATTGGATGAAGATCCCTCCATTGAGGAAATTGAGAAAGTATTGCTGCTTGATGGTGAACACACACTACTTCTACAAGGTAAATTTACATGATCATGTCGCCATTTTTCAAGAAAACGCCAATCTAGGACGCCGACACTGAAAGCTTTGTCCTGTAAATGTTCCCCCTTTTCCAGATAACTAGGCAACCTTGACATGTATTTAACAAGCTCTTCATTCTCGATTCTCTTTCTTTCACCATTCTGCTTAGGCTGTCTTTCCATTTGCCACACCGTGCATGAATTTCCGAATCCCTGGCAGAGGTAAAAAAGCAAACACGAGATTGTTCACATGTTTCGCCACTTTTGATGCAAGTTGCAATAGATTATAGTGTAATCATAAACATAAAGTAAAAAAAGGCATAAATAATTACATATGATGAGTTTTAAAGATGCAGAGTTCCCCTTCACAGAATCGTTTCAGTAATAAGAATTTCATAATTAGATTTCAGTAGCTATGAATTAGGTGTTATACAATGAACATAGGACTCATGGTTGCTCTCATAGTCTCATTACAAAGATAAAAAAGCTGAAAGAGATAAGCATAAAAGTTATTTTATGAACTACAACAACTCAAAAAGTTTGTTGTTTGTATCTCTCAACATGGGTTGTCTCTTATATCTGCAGACAAGGAAATATTAGATTCCTTGCTTGCATCATTTTGTGCCATATTCATTTTCTAAGTAACAGTGGTAGCCGCATCAGCTTGTACACACCTCAACTATTTCGAGAGGTACCTTTTACCTACCACCAACACAACTACCAGATAACTCTGACCACCCAGGAGACAAGAATTAGGCAGCTACATAATCACTCGGCCACACCCTTGGTGCCTTCAGCTCCCTTATTCTCACTTGGCTAATTATGAATACATGACCCTGACAACCAAGCATAATCAGAAAGCTCAACACACTATTCCTTAAAAACAGGACTTGATTTACTTTATACCTTTAACTTCTACTCCACCTATTTCCCTTAAAAAGTTATGTCACACTTTTGAAAAGTGAAATTCTTTATTTTAGTGCTATCAAATCGGCTTGATTCAATAATGAATGTGCTTCATTAATCCTATTCCTTACTTTTCCCTTGATGAATGTGTTTCAACAAATATTTTTTAATTAATAGTTTAATTAATCTATAGATTACAATTGTAGTTTCCTATTAAAAAAAAGATCCCAATCCACACACATAATAAACTTAATTCGAATTATCGTTAAAGACACAAACATAACCAACCCCACATCGTCCAACGCTCCATTTTTCTAGTATAAAAATTGATAAATTTTTAAGTTGATTCTGAGAAAGTAAAATTATGAAAATTATAGAACACACTGTCGGTAGAGTTTGCTTTGCCAAAATTAAAAATTAACATACAAGGAACAGTTGGGCAAAAATGGCAGCCACCGACATCCTGCAGGGTCCAGGAAAGAGCCACACCACCCAAGGAGTATCACGTTGACAACTAACCCCTCTACAGCTCGAACCCGTAACCCACAAGTCACACAGAAATAAATTTTTACTGTTACTCAATGGGGTTCTTCTTACGAATTCTTAAAATTAATGAAATCACAAATTGTATAACATTTCATCATGCATGATGCATCTATGAGAGCTTACAGAAATTATGTTATTAAAAGTGAACCGTAGAATTAACAAAGTGAAAAGGACAGGAAACCAAACAGTCATATCCATCAGAGAAAAGCAATTAAAGAAGAGATCAAGGTACATACCTAACTCAACAACCGCTCGAAAATTAGGAGCAGAATCAAACAAGTCATAGAAAAAAAAATGAAGCACCAGTAAATCCGTTCTGTGGATCGATGGCTGTAAATTGATGAAGCGGACAGAGAAATAAAAGGCAAATAAAGTGAAAAAAGAGCTGCACTTTTTTCTTCTTTTTTTTTTCTGTTTTGGTGAGGAAGGAAGAAGAATAGGTGGGTCACGGGCGGGTAGGGGCGCTCTTTCGACGACTACACATAGTTAATGACTGACTTGCTCATTTATTGGGATACCTTCTTCTTTTTATTTTTTATTTAAATATTTTCAACATTCACAATTCATTCACTCAATTGATCTCTTTGCTTATTTATTTAACATCTTTGCAATATTCTTGTGTTTTACTCCATCCTTTCAAAAAAACAAAAAATAATCTAGCTTAACTTAATATAAAAAACTCTAAAAAATAATAAAATTTATTAATATTAAATTAACTTATTTAAACTTATATATTAACATGTTCAGTTTTAAATATATCACATAAAAAGTTGGAATTAAATTTATTGCTCAATAAGGAAAAAGAATTGTTGTTTGTAATTATTTTTTTAAACGAAAGAGAGTATTTTAATATTTTTATTTTATTTTAAAATAAAATAATTGATATTATTATTTTGAATTTTACTTTTATTTACTTGATCAAGAATCATTAATAACCGAGTTGATTCTCTAAATGGGTTATTTAAGTTTTGAAATCGTCTTCAAATATCACATTTGTTAAAATTATTACTTTAAGGGGTGGAACCCCGTTTAGGTAGGCGATCTTTAGATAAAATAATATATGAATTAAAATTTTAATTAATTAATATAGTGTTTGGTTACTTCATTTAATTTAATTCATTAAAAAAAAATGCGTACTTCATGCATATGTGGTATGAATCTTATCCCTTGGAAATGGAGGGATAAAACTAATCCAAGGTTTGTTAAACCGTGGACTAATCCCTTCTATAAATGACTAAAACTTAACCCTTTTTCTTCTTGTATATTGAAATTTCTTTTGTAGTGTAATTCATTTTTTATTTATATTAGAGTGGTTATAAATGTTCTTTTTTAATTCTTCAAATTCATTGGTGGAATTTGATGATTTTACGTAATATTTTTTCTCAGTTTTTTTCTGTATTCAGGATAATTGTTCAATACCACTGAAAAAAACTATTTGTTTAAAAATAAAAAATAAGCTTTAGGTTATTAACCAATTTAAGTAGTCTTGATCGATTGCTAAGTTTAAGCTAATACTTGACCCACAAACAAAAAAAATTAGAAATAACATTATGGACATCCCACTGATCTTCTTAGTGGTACATCATACCTTAAAATTAATAAAACAAATTTAGAATATATATTATATTATATATATATATATATAGTATGTAGATATATATATTAATATATATAGTTTATTCTTATATATATATATATATATATACTATATATATATGATTTAAACTAATTAAATAGAATAAATAATTCTTTAAAAAAATTTTTTCGGTCCGGTGTGTATCTACTTGGACACCCAATTATATGAAAATAAAAACACGCATTACTAACAACCAAGGGTTATAATAGAATATTTTTTTGTATATTTATAAATTAAATACGAAATTAAGTGGAAAGTAGAAAAAGTAATTCATGCACTATTAATCCATGCATTATTAATTTCTGTATTACTAATTCATGTATTACTAATCCCTACACTATCAATGTTTGTACCAAACGACCCTAACTCTCTAAGAATGAGTAAGGTGTGCTTAAGCTAAAGCATAACTTATTTTAGAATAATGAGAATATTATAGTAGTTAACTTTTTGAAATTGAGTTGAATTTAATACTTTTTTCTGATTATGATATTATAACTAATTTATCCTAGTTCACTATTCATGTTAGGTATGTCCAATATTATATTATTGATTCTTGATATTCAATCTTAGATTTTTTGTTCAAAGTATAAGTTTTCATATCCTTAGAAGCTGATATTATCTTGCTTAATCCTCATATCATTAGAAGACCAATTTTTGAAATTAAGGGAAAAGCATTTCTTCAATTAAAATTTCTCTATTTTCAAGATTAAATATGAAATTTCTGACTAAAAGTAAAAACGATCCTATTTATTTCTCCACGCTCTTTCGTGGTGTTTTTATTTGAATAATAGTTGGCAGATGCAAATACGTTAGTGAAATCAAGGGAATTAATTGTTTTCAGTTTGGATTATATATGCACTGGAAATAATCTAAATAAAAATATTCTTTTAAAATCTATTTCTTAGTCCTCGCAGAATATTGGGAACAGAAACTGTAACCCCACGCCTCTTCATAAAGGCCAAAATACCAACTCTACTTTGCTATGAAAATGAATAGGCAAAATAGGAGTTTTGACGTAAAAGTGGGAATTAATAGAGAATTAAACAATGGTAAACTGCTCTTTAAGCAAAAGTTGATGTTCTGATTAAGTTGTTTGAGTGAAGTAAAAAGTAACACAACATTTTGCTTTTATTGTCAGAATTGTCCTACACTATCTAATTAAAGCTATGGTCTTTAAGCATAAGTCTGATATCCAAAGAATGTCTCAGTAACGAAAGAACTTTTTAAAATAATTGAGCTCTAAATAATCTAAAAAAAAGATAAAAATAACGCTCATATTATGTAATCAGCTAAATGATGAATTGGTGTGATTCTGCCTCAATATACTTGAATAGGAGTCAATCATGGAGTTCTTCTCGGCGATAATCCTCTTACTTTGGATCAATCAATACTATATAATGAAGAAGTAAATCTAAAACAAATTTAACTTCAAAAACTAGTTAAAAGCAGAAAATTGCCCCGAGAAAATATATGAGTATATGTGACCAAGGACCACGAACTACACCAATTCAACTCAAACATTTATTATATGTAGTAGTAAATTATCTAATCACTATTAAATCAGAAAAATAGCAAAGTATATACTTTATGCTAAAAGCAAACTTGCAATAATATCACGGGACCTTCAAAATGGAACAGTTCAATCTTGATGCTGCAATTATCTTGTTTCTTACAATCTTTGATCTTATGATTATAATAACTCTTAAGTTTTAAAAAGGCTCATCATTCAGAATATTGAAGATATTTGCACCTGGTCAACGACTGTATGATTGAGAATATAATGATATTATTATTGAAAAGCACAAGAGTAAAAAGGCATTGCACAATGAATTGTTGCGTGACTTGATTTCACTGAATCTCACAAGATCTGCTTGTTAAACTACTACTCAATTTTCACACTTCACAACCTACGATTTTGCCTCATTATTGCGTCCAACAATACTTGTCCAATATTAATTTTTAAAAAAATGAAAAATTACTTCAACAATATTCGTCTACTACGAATTTTTTAAAAATGAAAAATTATGGTTAGATAGAGAGATGAATGCATAATGACTGCCATTTTGATATTAATAATATGTTTAGTTACTAATAAAAGTAATTTTATATCCCTGAAAAAATGTAATGACAAAGGCTATAATATAGCAATGACTATAATATGTTTGTATAATTAATTAGACGGATAAATTAGTTCGTGTCTATAATTAATAATTATTAATTACGAGAAAAATTAGGAGCTTTTAGCTTCCCCAAGTGAGCATGTGAACTTTGATGAGCATATAGAATTTTTGCTAGTAAAGTTGGTCCGTGCTTGCTTGTGTTGAAGCGTTATCAGCCACGCAATAAGTTTTTGGCTTATTCCTCTTTGGGTAAACAGAAATCTCGTGGACTGAACAAAATAGTACACGCAATAATCGATTAGACTTGTCTAGTCCCGTGCTGCCGCAGAGGCGGATTCATATATGTCGAGCTCTACTGTGACAAAGATGATGAATCAAATTGGCAATTTATCAAGTGTTCTAAAAAAAAAAGGATATTACAACACTACTATTACATATTTCAACATGAAATTTTACAGGAACAGAGCCGACTCAAAGGCTTTGATACAGAAACAGAGCGACTTCAAACACTACAGATTCGTTTTTTTTTATTTGCCCATACATAGGATACAATAAATTCACATATTTTAACCAGAGATCTCAATGGACTTGACATCAGGCTTCTTCACCTCCTCCTTCGGAACAGTAACAGTCAGCACTCCATTCTCCATAGACGCCTTAACTTGATCCATCTTTGCATTCTCCGGAAGTCTAAATCTCTCATTGAATTCCGCTGCGTGCGCGTTCCAACCACGTGCCAAGTATCGTCTTGTCTTCCTCGTTCTCCACGTCCTCCGCACGCTGATCTGAAGAACACGATCCTCTTCGATCTCCACTTTGACTTCCTCCTTCTTAAGCCCTGGAAGATCAGCCTTGAACACATGAGCTTCTGGAGTTTCCTTCCAGTCTATTCGAGTGTTAGCAAATGCAGAGGTCTCCCCTGAATTGGAAACTGTAAAGCCTAATTCCTTGAAAGGATCAAATACGTCAATTGAAAATGGATCGAACACGCTGGTGCTTCGTCGATCACCGAAGATTCTTGGGATCAGTGACATTTTCAGTGAGCTATTGAGAATTTTCTGAGTTTACTTGCTTTCAGTTTTGATGGTTGATTGATAAGGATTGGATAGTTATTTATAGCTTCCTATAGAAGTGTTTAGCAGGTTCGTTCTACCATGAATGAGACATTTCTAGAGCCAAGTAGATACTTCAGTAAGGTGATGTCGAGAACTTTCGGGAGAAATACCGCTGGCCACATCACAGATCATACAAGTGACCTATGCAAATTGGGCTTCAACAGGCCCAATTATACAACTACTCTGTCCTTATTTTTAAGGGCCCGTTATTTACATTGCACCAAATTTAGCAAATGGTAGGTCAAGATCATGTTATAAGAACAACAGACCGAACAATTAATTTAAAATAAATAATAGTCTAGGCTCATGTATATATTTGAGTAGGTAGTCAATGAGTGTGTTCGAATAATTTCATACTTAATGCGGTCCTTCCGAAATTGTACAAGTAAAATTGAAGATATTCATTTTATTTCATTTCTATCTTCCATAACTTTCAATCACCAAAACTTGGTCTAAATCTATTCTTTCAAATTATTATTCATATCAATTTATCATCCATCAAGAGCTCTAAAAGATTGACAAGAGGTATACATTAGCATAGCTAAAATATTGTTGAACAAAACCATTCTTTTCCTTGGTTCTAATTGGGGAGGTTGCAGGTCCAGTTCCAAAATCCAAAGCAATAAAATAAATCAGATCCAAATTGAAAATGATCCAATTAGATTGGGGAAAACTAGTACTCCACAATTCTGATGTTAGATTGCTTCGATTTTACAATAATTTCCTCAATCCAATTAGATTGTTTTTTTCAATTTGAACCCAAACTACTTCTACTGCATTGAATTTTACCAATAAACTTGCAACCTCTCCAAAATCTTATGTTAGAACGCGAGGAAAAGAATGATTATTCAATTGCATAATTAAGAACTGTGTATATAATGAATTGACTCAAAGATAACTTGTAAAATTGAAAAAACAAATAGATAAAAATTTAATATAAAATTGTTTTGACGGACTAAAAGCCCAAATTGGGAGGCAAAAATAATGAGTATTGAAATTCAGACTAATTAGGAGAGAAAAATTTAGAAGAAACTAAAAAAAAATATATGGGGAACATTTAATAATAGTAAATGTTTAAAAATGAATGAGTATTTGATATAAATGGTTAGTCTTGATTTTTAGTCGATCAAATTATTCGAAATCATCTCTAAATTAACATAGATTAATAAGCACGATCCATGTAGAGATATAGTGCGAGGTATTTAAAACTAAAATATCAAAATCAAAATTAAATTATAATTACCAAAGTAATAAACATTGATTATTTGATTATATACCATATAATACATTCAATATATTGGTACCATAAGATGAATCTTGGTATCGTAATCCTGCGAAGTTGAAATAATGTTACATCTATGTGCTGTATATGCGTAGTGTAATTTTAAAGCATCAAAACAAGCAAATACTAATCATTATACGATTTGGATCCATTTAAGTGAAAAAGAATATAAGAAAGATATATGACAAATTTAAACAGGATAAAAAAAAGGAAAATATAATAAAATTGGTACATTTTAACGACTCAACCTGGATAAAAGAACAAAACAATTTTAAAATTATTTTAAAAAGATATAAGATTTAAGAACAAGGCCTCAGAGATCTTGGTGGATAGAGAATCATCAGATGGAAATTTAAATTTCCATCAAGAGTAGCAAATATTTACTTACATCACAGGCCTTTTTGTTTCAAATTATCAAATTCCAAATCCATATAAAAATTAAAATTTGAAAAAAGGATGTGAAGTCAGAAGTAGCTGGTTGTGGTAATCACAAATAAATATCAGTGGGAATCCGAATGATTTCTTCATCATTCTTGCACACCAGTATCCATGAAGGGAATTAAAAACAAAACATATTTGACGAAACAAAAAGAAAGATTGATATAGTAGACATATATTAGGCATTTGTTTGCCAACAAATGTCTTAATCATAGATCCCATTAATCCAGATAAGCAATATTTGTCAAGAAAAAATAAAAATAAACAAGGCTTTCATGTTTAGCCCTTGCTGCTGCAGAGAGGAGAAAGTAGAGTTATGTTTAAAGAGAGAATTTTCAGGTGTATTTATAGGAAGCAACAAAAACCTAAATATGTTTTAATGGACTGACTCAATTGTTCTGGCCCGTTAAAGGCCATGGGCCGACGTACCCTACTCTAATTTGGCAAAAGATATAAATATGGTAACTTTACGTATAGCAAACAAAAAAATTTATATTTGTATGCATAATAAAGTTTGCATTAATTACGCTCCAGATCAAATATAAAATATTAATTCGACTAACATATACAATGGTATAATTGCTGGCCTTAATTGTATAATCGCTGGTCTATTTAGATGCCAATTGTAATAATTTGCTTATCCTATTTCATGGCCAATTGTATAATGCCACAATTATATAATTAGTGCTTATTTTGCGGATATTTTTATAAAATAAAATTTGTTTTTATACAATTGAAGTCGACATAAAATGTAGGTATATTGCATAATTAGAAGTGTATAGCAAAGAAGATAGATTGTTTTTCTATCGCTTCATAACAAAAACAGAAAAAAAAACAATATATTACCACTCTGTTTGTATAAAGCTAGAAAAAATGTATTTCAACTCAATTGTTCTTATTCGTTGGCCTTTTTTACGTAATTATTTATATTAACATTTGCAATTGTATACAATTTGAATTGAAAGTAAAATGTTTTTGTAATAGTGTATAATTAAGTGTATAACACGAAAAAAATAGATGTTTTTGCATGAGTATATACAATTTCTCTCCGGCTTATACAAACAGAAACCAGACTTATTACACTTCTATGTATAAAAAGGGAAAGAGCAAGCAGAGGGAGAGAGAGTGGCGAGCGGAGAATGGGAGGTAGGTGGCGAGCGAGATTTTTAAGACAGGGCGTCTGACAAATTTGGTTGTTAAAGTTTGCTGTGGACAAGCCACAAATTAAATTCAAAACCCTAGCTACTCTATTTATTGATGTTATTAAGTGTGCTATTAATATACAATTTTCCCTATAAAAGATACTTTGTTCTTGTAATTATAAATATATCCTGTGTTCGTTATAATTTTTTTATAATTTCCAGAAATTACTTAAGACGGATATAATAATATAACGATAATATATTAATTTGATTGTCCAGAACCAGTAATCGTTAAATAAAATATATTATATTTTATATATAATACACTAATATGATATACAACAAAATACATTTATTTGATGCCACCTTATAAATTAAACGTGATGCGGCAAAAATGAGAAAATTTTGAAAATTTATAAAACTAATAATAAGAAATAATTGTAGTAAGAAAATTTAAAGTGAAATTTCTGTCATTTTTTTCTAATTTAAGCTATAATTTACAAAAAAATAATTTAATTTTTTATAAAAGTGAGTGGCTCGTATGCCTAGCCGTTGAAATTCCAAAGTCTAAAAGCATATATGGAGAGGACTAAGCAAAATCTATGTTTTTGATCTGTGTCGACAATTTTTTTATTTTACTTAAAAATTTGCTTTTGATAAAATTACTTTTAATAATATATAAAAAAAACTCAGATTTGCTAAATTATTATTTTTTTAGTTTGGTAAATATGAAATAACAAATTACAGTAAAAAAAAAAGACAAATTTTTCATATTCAACGTGAAACTTGGAAAAGTACAACACGCCATAAGGCGAGAAACAAAGCCGACTCAAGACTTCGATAGAAAAACAGAGCAACTTCAAATCTTCAACAGACACAACAAACTCAGTTATTTATTTGAGCATACACATCAACTTAATTCACAAATGTATTTTTAACCAGAGATCTCAATGGACTTCACATCAGGCTTCTTCATTTCTTCCTTCGGAACTGTAACAGTAAGCACTCCATTCTCCATTGAAGCCTTAACTTGATCCATCTTTGCATTCTCCGGAAGTCTAAATCTCCTCATGAATTTCCCGCTGCTTCGCTCCACGCGATGCCACTTATCATTCTTATCTTCTTTCTCCACGTTCCTCTCTCCGCTGATCTGAAGAACCCTATCCTCCTCGACTTCCACTTTGACTTCCTCCTTCTTAAGACCCGGAAAGAATGCAGCTTGAAACACATGGGAGCGTCTGGAGTTTCCGTCCAAGTCGATTCGTGTGTTGGCAAATGCAGAGGTTTGCTCCCGTGAATTTGGTACCTGGGAAAGCCTAAGTCCCTGAAGGGATGCAAAATACGTCAATCGAAAAAGGATCGAAAATTGCTGCTGCTTCGTGCGATCGCCAAAAAATTCTTGGGATCAGAGACATTTTCAGTGAGCTTTTTTAAAATTTTCCTCTGTTTTTTTTTTTGCTTTGATGGTTGATTGAAGAGGAGGTGGGTGTGGTGAAGTGAATTTATAGCTTCATTAGAGGAGTGTTTAGCAGTTTCTCCATACTTCTACTATCCACAGAGACATTTCTAGAGCTAAGTAGATATTCCAAAAGCAGATGTGGAGAAGTTTCTGGACAGGCCCATCACACAACTGAATATTCCCAACAATTGGGTGTTTTAGTCGGGCTTCAATTCAACCAGGCTTCTCTTTATCTGCTATTTTTTGCGGATCCTGCCTAAAGATAATAGGAGGAAATATAATAGCGCAACACAATTCAAAAAGATTTCTGTGACCAAAAAGTTCACACTCATGATTTCTTCCCACGAGAATATTCAACTGTAGAAGTCCAAATAAGAAGCTAAAACAAAAAAGTCATATCCAAAATTGGAAAGGGTGGAAAACACAAGTAGAATGGTCACCATTTAAAAAAACAGATTACGCCTCACTTCTTATTCAAAAGGGTTTTTTTCATTATATATATATTTATTTATATCAATTAATTCATCTCATATTGTAATGAAAAAAATAAGGAGAAAATTACATATACAATAAATAATAATCAATAAAAATACAAATAATTGTTTTACGTCAAGTATGAACGAACTTGATTCATGTGTTTTGTGTTATATTGGATTTGGGTATTAAATCCAAATGAACTTGTAACTGTATACTCTTTGATTTGATATTAATTTACGTCTATTCGACTTCACAAAAAATTTTCAGAGAAGTTTTTTAAATTATTGTCAGTTATACGATACGATTTCACAGATATACGAAGTGGCCAATTTTTTTTAAGGACAGACGAGGAAGAAAGCATGCACTTAAATTAAGGCTGAAGTCATTAGTATGCACAGAGGGCGCAAAACTTCATTGCGTAGCTTGTTTGTCATTTGGAGATGGAATTCACATTTGAAGTTCATATTTTCCTATCGAATTCATAATTCAATAGCTTATTTCAGTTACGAATAAAATATTCGTACATATTTAATTGTAGTTTAAGTTTATGCAATTGTAATTTTTATTTAGAGAAGATAAATGAATAATGTTTATTATCAGAAAATAACATAAAAAAGGAATTTGGAACAGAATCAAAAGGACTAGTATTTCATATTTTGAACATAAGAAACAGAGACAACTCAAACACTTAATCCAAGACAACAACAACTTCAAATATCACAAAACTGATTATTTGCTCATAACATCCATAACTAACAACTTAACAAACAAATGAAGTTTTAACAGAGATTTTCATGGACTTGAACATTCAGGGCTTTCGTCATTCTTCCTTAGTGGAACAGTGGACTTCAGCACCTCCATTCTCCATCGAAGCATTAATTGGCTCCCTCTTTTCGTTTCTCCGGAGTCTAAAAGCTCCTCATGAATTTTCCCTGCGGCGTTCCACACGATGCCAAGTATCGTTTATTATCTTCTTTCTCCACGTTCCTCTCGCCTGACTGATCTGAAGAACACCTCCTATCTTTTCGAATCTCCACTTCACCTCCTTCTTAGCCCTGGCAAAGATCACCTTGAAACACATGAGCTTATGGGGAGTTTTCCTTCCAATCGATTCGAGTGTTAGCAAACGCAGAGGTCTCCCCTGAATTGCTACCTGGAAAGCCTAATTCCCTAAATGGATCAAATACGTCAATTGAAAATGGATCGAACATGCTACTGCTTCGTCGGTCGCCGAAGATTCTTGGGATCAGAGACATTTTTAGTGAGCTTTTTGAGAAATTTCTGTGTTTGCTTGCTTTTCAATTTTTGATGGTTGATGGAAAGAGGAGCTTGTAGTTATTTATAACTTGTTAGAGGAGTGTTTGCCACTTTCTCCACACTTCTACTATTATCCACTTGGACATTTCTAGAGCCTAGTAGATGTTCCAGAAGCAGATGTCGAGAACCTTTTGGATTACAAACTGAGTTATGGAAATTGGGCTTCCACGCGGCCCAAGGAACTTTGTTTAATTACAACGGGCCAATTAACTGTCTGGTTTTACGAAGAGGGCCAAAAATGATTACGCCAAAATAGGCACGCTCACCACTCATATCATGGACAAAGGTTTTATAAGAGGAAGTGAAAAAATTAAATTACATGTAGCTACTTTGTAACGATAAAAGCTATAGTTGATAGTTTTTTATAACTTTGACTAAAATTAGCAAAGATAGATAGCTCTTTTTGCAAATACAAGGACATTTTTGACCTTATATATACCCTAACAACATTCTCCCAATTATGTCAGAAAAGAAAAAACTCTAAGGTTCAATAAAGTAAGTAGTAAACCAACCAATAAGAGTTAATGGTTAGGTCGTTTAGGTAAAGTATTCCTTTGTGCTTAATCAAGAAGTTTTTTATTTGAGATTTCTTGGGTATAGAGTTGTCTTTGTCAGAGAGCATTTTGATTGGGAAAAAAACGCAAGTACTAAAACATAGTTAAAAATATTGTATCTTAATGTATGTATAATTAGCTACTAGGTTTCTTAGTTCACTATTTATTTCATATCGTAAAAAAAAAGTGAAATCTCTATTAAGAGTGTTGCAAATAGCTATTGGATCGGTCCACTGAATAAGGGTGTGTGTTAGTCCATTAACCCATTAATTTGTTAGTTAGTCCTTGTAAATACTATTACAGGTGTTGGAAAATAGACAATTTCTCACTATAAATAAATATGATAACTACAGTTTATCAAAACAAAGAAAATCAATGTGTTAAATATATGTGTTTTACTTCAAGTCATTTGAACACATTAGAAAACAGTTGAGACTAACACACAATTTGTCTTCATTCCTTCAATCAAAATCATTATACTATGAACACAATTGAAGACATTTACAATAGAAAAACCAATCAAAATAAGTCAACATTGTTAAAAAGAAACACATTGTGAGTGGTTTAATAATTTAAATAGGAAATGACGTAGTTGAAAAATCTGAAGAAAAAAACCCAACAAATTTAGGAATCTGTTTACTGACACCATCACCTTACTTAACAAGTTTACGACACCATCAACTTACGTAACAAAGAGCAGTTGTTTGCGGACATGCTAAAACACAACATTACTATAATTAACACGGCAAGTACATTATGTGCTTTGCCAATAAAGTGGGACCATAGAAACTTCACAAATCATTCCAAGCACTTATAAGAGAACCATGTTCAAGCAACACTATTCTCTATTTCCAATTTCAAATCCATAGCTCTTTGCCTAATCTCCTCCCCTTCATCACTCACCATTAGTTTCCTCACAACACTTTCAATTTCCCCTCTCTCCAACTCATTCTCTAACGCAATCCCCACCTTCCAAACATAACTCACGTACCTCGAATTCATATTTTGATCCCCAAAACAAGGCCTACATATCAATGGAACCCCTTCACAAATACTCTCCAGAGTCGAATTCCATCCACAATGACTCCAAAAACCTCCGATTGCAAAATGTCCCAATACTTCCTTTTGTGGTGCCCATTCCACAATATAACCTCTTTTTTCAATAGCTTCTTTCAAACTTTTCTCATGGAACACTGATTTCGAATCACTTCCAGTGATTGAACCGGATCGAATGACCCACAAAAAATGTTGATTACTATTCACTAATCCCCAAGCTATTTCTGTTACTTCTCTCTCAGTAATTGAAGCTAAACTTCCAATGCTGACATAGAGGACGGATTTTGCAACTTGCTTATCTAGCCACATTATGCAATTTCTGTCTTCTGTTGTTAAGGAAGTAGGAGAAATAATATTCTTAGTAGATTTGTGCATTGGACCTACTGAAAAAACATAGGATCTGGTAAATGTTGTTTTGAAGTTTTTCTAGGATTGCGTTGTTCAGACACTCTGTTGTGCTTCCAATTGTGCTGAGGATGTTCTATGTTGATGTGTCAGTCTTAATTCAAATGTAACCAAATCATCAACATTTGGGAAATTGAAAATGGGAAGATCTTTGAACCTGAGTGGATCAAGTCCGGGCACAAAGTCTTCGGCAATTGAGTCTGTTTAAACATAAAAAAGAACAATGGTTAGTCCAAAAAAGGCTAGCATTGTATGTATTTTGTTATAACACATCATAATAAACTCTTCTAATGAAAATTCTGGCTCCGTTATTACAAGACAAGTGAATTAAGGATACCTTTTAACGGAAAATAACCCTCAGATTCAAGTCTGTTAAAAGCAGCATTGAAGTGCCAAAAAAGGCTTAGCAATGCTAGTTCCAAAAGATGATATAGGGAAAGCTTACGATTTTGTTAGCCCAATTCTGCTTTACTTTATTACATCATAGGAATCATAAAATGTAATGCACCAAAATCTCAATTCATTTTGTTGTTGTTGATGAACCAATATCTCTCGAAGAGGCATCGCGATGTTATCATTAAGAGCTAGCAATAATGCTATAAAATTAGAAGAAGAGGCTTGAAATTGATAGAGATCATGTGGTATAGGAAGAAGAGAAGAAAAAAAAGAGAAAAAAAACAAAAACACGTGATTTGATGGATTGGAAAGTAAAGGGGCCGTGGGAGCAAATGTAATAGAAAAGCCCTTTGAGTAAAGAAGCGAGGCTAATTCAAACATTGGGTTTATGTGACCTTGAAATGGACAAGGGACTAGTACAATTCTACTTGAGTTTTGTTTTTCCATTTCCATTTCTCTTTTCAACTTAGATATGGTTTTTTTGTTTAGCTAAAATTGTTAGGACTTTATATTATCATATGATCTTTGGGAAGAAATCATGAGTGTGATTTAGTCAAAGAATTTTAATTTTTATAATGTTGGTGAAAGTTCTTGGAAACTTCAATGAAGTTGAAAGAGGAATTCAAATTCCATAAAATGGCATATTTTATTTTGGTTTGACGTTATCAAAATAAAATCTTATTTAACACATTGATTTTCTTTGTTTTGATAAACTTTAGTTATCATATTTATTTATTTATAGTGAGAAATTGTCTATTTTCCAACACCTGTAATAGTATTTATAAGGACTAACTAACAAATTAATGGGTTAATGGACTAACACATACCCTTATGAGTGGACCGATCCAATAGCTATTTGCAACACTCTTTTAGAGATTTCACTTCTTTTTTTTACAATATGAAATAAATAGTGAACTAAGAAACCTAGTAGCTAATTATACATACATTAAGATACAACACTTTTAACTATGTTTTAGTACTTATGTTTTTTTTTTCTCAATCAAAATGCTCTCTGATAAAGATGATTCTATACCCAAGAAATCTCAAATCAAAGATTTCTTGATTAAACACGAAAAAGTACTTAATACTCAACCATAACTTTTGTTTGTTCGTTTACTACTTGCTTTATCGAACCTTAGATTTTTCAGAAATAATTGAGAATGTTGGGTTACTTATAAAGTCAAAAATGCCCTTGTCATTTGCTAAAAGAGCTATCTTCGCATTTTGTCCACAGTTAATATATCAACCATAGCCAGCGCTTTAGTCGTTACAAAAGTAGCACAAATTTACTTTAAATTTTTCACTTCCCTTTTCTAAAACGTTGTCCATGATATGAGTGGTGATCGTGCTATTTGCGTAATATTTTGGCCCTCTTCGTAAAACAAAGAAAGTTAATGGGCCGTTGTAATTAACAGTCCTTGGGCCAGTGGAAGCCCAATTTCCATAACTCAGTTTGTAATCCAAAAGGTTCTCGACATCTGCTTCTGGAACATCTACTAGGCTCTAGAAATGTCCAAGTGGATAATAGTAGAAGTGTGGAGAAAGTGGCAACACTCCCTGAACAGTTATAAAATAACTACAAGCTCCTCTTCCATCAACCATCAAAAATTGAAAAGCAAGCAAACACAGAAATTTCTCAAAAATCTAACTGAAAATGTCTCTGATCAAAGAAATCTTCGGCGACAGAACGACAGCAAGGAGTAGCCATTTTGTTCGATCCATTTTCAATTGACGTATTTGATCCATTTAGGGAATTAGGCTTTCCAGGTAGCAATTCAGGGGAGACCTCTGCATTTGCTAACACTCGAATCGATTGGAAGGAAACTCCAGAAGCTCATGTGTTCAAGGACGATCTTCTCAGGCTTAAGAAGGAGGAAAGTGAAATGGAGATCGAAAGAAAGATAGGGTAGGGTTCTTTTCAAATTAGCGGAGAGTAGAGAGGAAACGTGGAGAAAGCAGATAGATAAGAAACGATACTTGGAATCGTGTGGAACGCAGCAGGGAAAATTCATGAGGAGATTTTAGACTTCCGGAGAGAAACGCCCAGATGGATCAAGTTAGGCTTCTATGGAGAATGGAGTGCGCTGTCACTGTTCCAAGGAAGAAGGAAAGAAGACTTGATGCAAGTCCATTGAAATCTCTGGTTTTAAAACTCATTGTTTGTTAAGTGGAGTATATGATGGTATGAGCAAGTAATCAGTTGGATTATTTAGTTGTTGTTGTCGTTGTATTCAAAAGTGTTTGGAAGTTGTCTCTGTTTCTTCTGTTTCCAAAATGAAATTACTAGTCCTTTTGATTTGCTCCAAAGTCTTCTTTATGTTTTAGTTTTTTTTTTTTTTTTTTCTGTAATAAAACATATTCATTTTTCTTCTCTAAAATACAAATTCCTATGCACAAAACTTAAACTACAATCTAAAAAATAGAAATTTATTCGCAACGAAAATGAGCTCATTGAATTAGGAATTTTAGGAAAAATATGAACTCAAATGTGATTTCCATCTCCAATGACAAAACAATTTACACAAGCTACGCAATGAAGTTTAGTTTTGCGCCCTCTGTGCATACTAATGACTTCAGTCTTAATTTAAGTGCATTGCGTTCTTTCATTTGCCTGCCTTTAAAAAAAATTGACCATTTCGTTTATAATTTAAATAAACATTTTCTTGAAAAAATCTCTGTGAAGTTGAATACACGTAAATTAAAACGGAGGGAGGGAGCAAATACCAGAAGTTCTATATAAGAAATTTTTTTTCTAATAAAACTTTAGCAGGCTTTCCATTAATATCAAATCAAGAGTATACAGTTACAAGCTCATTTGGGTTTAATACCCAAATCCAATATAAAACAATACACATAAATCAAGTTCAGTTCGTTCATGCTTGACGTAAAATAATTATTTGTATTTTTAATGATTTAAGTGATTTTATAGGAGGAAGATTTTAAGTTGAGTATTTTTAGTACAAATCATAAGTACAGATTTTGCTACAAAAAATTTCGTAAAATGACCTTTTCGTTAGAATATACTAAGCACAGATACGGTTAATTATGTGACACTCAGTGACAGTATAATTATTTTGACATAGGGAAAAATTACTTGCATTGGTTAAAAATAGATTATATATTCATGTGTGTCTTCCATTATAAAATCATAAGATTGTACCAAAAATTAATTGCGGAATAATACGAATAATAAGTTATAATTCGTTATTATAGATTAAAATTTTGCGAGCTATTAACATAGGAGTGGATTTTATCCTGTGCGCATCCAAAGAATAGCAATTGCGGATTTCTCTTGTAAAAAAAACTATGGATGAAAATTTTGACAAATATTAAAGTGAATATAGCACGAGTATAAAGATATTACTCATGATTAAATATATTTGTAATTTTAACTTTGATATAATTATCATGAATTATATATGTAATTTTCTCCTTATATTTTTCATTACAATATGAGATGAATTAATTGATATATACATATATATATATATAAAACCCTTTTGAATAAAGAAGTGAGGCTAATTCTGTTTTTATGTGACCTTGAATTGTGTTTTCCACCCTTCAAAATTTGGATATGGCTTTTTGTTTAGCTATTATCTGGACTTTATTGTTGATATATTGTCTTATTAACGTTGCCAAGAAATCATGAGTGTGACTTTTGGTCACAGAAATCTCCTTGAATTGTGTTTCGTCATAATATTTCCTTCCTATTATCTTAGGAAGGATCCGCAGAAAATAGCAGATAAAGAAGAAAGCTGATTGAATTGAGCCGACTAAAACAAGCCCAATTTGGATATTTCAGTTGTGTGATGGGCCTATCCAGAAACTTCTCCCACATTGCTTGGAAATATGATTAGCTCTCTAGAAATGTCTGTGGATAGTAGAAGTATGGAGAAACTGCTAAACACTCCTCTAATGAAGCTATAAATAACTACCACCTCCTCTTCAATAAACCATCAAAATTGAAAGCAAAAAAACATTGAAAATTCTCAAAAAGCTCACTGAAAATGTCTCTGATCCCAAGAATTTTCGGCGATCGACGAAGCAGCAGCATGTTCGATCCATTTTCAATTGACGTATTTGATCCATTCAGGGAATTAGGCTTCCCAGGTACCAATTCAGGGGAGACCTCTGCATTTGCCAACACTCGGATAGACTGGAAGGAAACTCCAGAAGCGCATGTGTTCAAGGCTGATCTTCCGGGGCTTAAGAAGGAGGAAGTCAAAGTGGAAGTCGAGGAGGATAGGGTTCTTCAGATCAGCGGAGAGAGGAACGTGGAGAAGGAAGATAAGAATGATAAGTGGCATCGCGTGGAGCGAAGCAGTGGGAAATTCATGAGGAGATTTAGACTTCCGGAGAATGCAAAGATGGATCAAATTAAGGCGTCTATGGAGAATGGAGTGCTTACTGTTACTGTTCCAAAGGAGGAGGTGAAGAAGCCTGAGGTCAAGTCCATTGAGATCTCTGGTTAAATGCTCTGGCTGGGAACAAAACTGTAGTATTAAGTCAAACGTGTACTCTCGAAGATTTTGAATTTACTTATAATTTCTGTCTGTGTCTTGTGCTGCTGAGTCGTTTTACTAGTTGGTTGTTATCTGTTTGATGTATTTTCCTTGAGAACTCTATGTGTGAAAAAATGTATTACTAATAATAATAATATTTCTGGTGCCATTCTGCAATCTCTTCAAAACAAGAGCTAAACTGCCGATCGATATGACCTTTTAGTAAGGTATTTTCTGCTACCTAAACGAAATGACATCAACAGAGAAATTTAATGCTGCATAAGCCTTCACAAACAAAATAGAGATGGAAAGAGATGAGGCAAATAGCACATTAACCAATGAATTAATCAAGGTCATTAAAAATTAAAACCAAAACAATCAGCTTTACGCAACTGATTCCCGTAGTTGAATTCCGCCATAGCAAATAAACAAGTCCGCACCACCTGGCATACGAGCCTGCAACAGAAAATGGAGATAAAAAATGTTAAACAGAGTTTGCAACAACAAAGAAGAACTGAAAACTGAGTTGCAGACTTTGTGTTTGCAAATTTCAAACGAAGACAACAGTGATCATTTCACTTGGGCAATAAGAGTTGGTGATGTTAGTTACTTACCTCAAGATCAGTAGCACCATCACCAATCATCACAAGTGACTTGTATCCATGAGCCTGAAACATTGTTTAGTTTTATGAGCATCTTCAAAAAGTGTGTTAAAATAAACAAGTATATCACCAACAGTTCTAACACCAACCTTTCTTATTTGTTGAACTGCAGTAGCCTTTCCGCCACGCCTTGAAGTTGGCTCATTTTTATCAAACCCAACATATTCTCCGTTGCTCCCAAAGAGTATTTGATTGGCAAAGATATTTTCAAGTGGTATTCCGAGGATTGATGCAACAGGCTTTGAGAAAGAATTATAGTTAGCAAATATATAAGCAATACACCAAATTGCAGATAAGCACAGTTAAAAGGTGACACAAACGATAGGGAGAAAGGATGATGACTAATTAAGGTAGCCATTTTCCGGAAAGGAGCTATTTTACCCATGATGGGCAGCATGTTACAATAGAAAAATGACCCAAAAAAGATTTAAACGCCACCCCTTCCAGAAAACATTTTGGCAAATTAAGTTCGAAATTGCCAATAGCCACTCAGGATTCAAGAATAGGACTCTCACAGAAAAATGGAAGCTCAAACCTCACCAAGAGAAAAGTTTCGGAAATGTATTAATGTTTACAAGAGGTGTTAGAGTCACAAAACCTTATCCTTGATATGTCTATATGGATGCAAAAATGCAAGATAGACAAATAAAACTAACCGTAAACTAAACAATTCAACAAGGGAAGTACATTGATCATTTGACGAAACCCTCCAGAGACCAGATAAACATCTTTATCATTATCCTTCAGCTTCTTGACCAATAGATCAATGCCAGGAGAAAGTCTGCACCAAGAAAAACCAGAAAAGATTTCAGCAACTTAAGCTGACTAAAGTAAGCAATCAGATAGCTTCAAAGGAACACCGGATGAAATTTGATTTGTTTAGAAATTGTAAGGACATTGACGGATTTAGTCCAGATACCTTTGAATCCCTTTGTTATCTAAACTGTATGCCTTTGTTATTTTCACAAATTAACAGATGGTTCAAATAATAAAAGTAATAAAGTTCGGAACCAATTAACTGTAACAGTTATTTGCTTTCGACTTTGACATAGAATTAGGTCTTTTGAGCTGATGAACTTCCTCATCTGTTGACTAGGCCTCTCATAGAATCTGCTAATCCCTTGAAGATCCTACGAAGAGGCTACAGCTTCCAAAGGTTATGAAAGAAACACCTAGCATTTTAAATTGTATCAAACTGCTTCCAAATGTGTTGGTTGCTTCATAGAAATTATTAACCACTATTTTTGGTGCCAATTAGGACATGCCTTCAATTTGTCTCGAGAACCTGAATCGTGATACGTTTAAACCAGGACTATAACATCTCTGCCCATTCAACACAGACAAGAAACAGAAAGCTTTTAGAATTCAAATGGCACAGAAGAAACTGATATCAGAGACCATATAGCATGACTAATCAAAAGCTTTAAATCAACTAGGTTGGCAGTTATGATCACGATCCCTAAATGAAAGGCCAATAGCAGATTCATCTTTACAACTAACCTCAATTTTCCATAAGGGGTTTAAATTCGAGTGACACAATACTTCTTTGTCTTTCATCTAAGTAAACTTGTAACAATAATTCACATAAATGGAAAACCTTATATGCATAGGTGATCATCAAAGGCACATTGTTACCGTGGAGGTCTCTTAAGAAAATCCTGGAGTTGGGATAATGAAGGGTTTATAAGAGAAAGACGAGCTGCCAATGCTTCTTCAAATGGAACAGATCCATTCATTGCCCTGTCAAAGTCAAGATAAATAGGATATGAATTGAATCCTAAGGCATTTAACATTATATTAGAACCATTATTCAGAAAAAGAAGCTAAACCTGAAGGTCCATTTCCGCTAACAGCCTTCCAGCACACAAAACTCCGCAAATGCATCAATGCTTCGTCTCTTGCAACACCAGTGCAATCCACATCAAAAGCTAACAGCATTCGCTTAGCCAAACATCAAGAACATCTAACAAGATTCAAAAACACCATCAGTAGCCACAATACTAAAACCAATTCCCATCTATATTTAATCTATCCGGGTCCGTTTTTACAGTATAAATCAATTCAGAAATCATCAAAATCCCAAATTAGTCTGGGGTCAGCTACATGAATCCTCTATATAGGTTCAGCTCACTCGGGGTTCATTTCATTTACAAGCATGAAAGTAAATATTCACAAAACAATCAATCTATAACAAAACAAAACAGATTAGCCCCATCTAGTTTAGAAAACAAGTTTCAAATTTTAGTTTATTAGCCATACGAAGAGCAATCTCAGATCCTGATGTTTACCTTTAGATGGCAATGTGTTGTCAAAAGGGGTTACAGCAGAGGCTCCAATTGGCTGAACTGAAGCAACAACGGAATTAAACAATTTGGAATTCCTCACTATTCCAATTGGTTGAACAGAAACTCTTGTATTACTATTTTTTCGAGAAAATGTAGGAACTAGTACCGAGCTTTGCCGTCTTGATACAGCATGAACAGAATTCGCCTGAAAACTCATCAACCTCTCCATTGAAACACCTTAATATTCTTGAATTTCACAAAAATAGGAGATGGGAGTCGTTAAAAATCAAATCTTTTTGCGTAAAGTTAAAGTTGTCGTTTGCTCAAAATGCTGATCGAGTAGTTGGTGGGAATCTCAGAGTACAGTTCTTAGAATAATGGGCCTGAATCCGAAATCATTTGGGCCTGACCTTTTTAAGAAGAAAGGGCCTGTTAAATGTGATGTGGATAGTTATGGGCTGAGCCCATTGGACTATCTAAAGCAGGTCCATATGATTTTAGCAATTTGGTACTTTCGGAATCTCATACATTTGGTTGCTAATTATATCATATCCCAAAAGCTTTCCCAATTGCAAAAGTTTGAAATTTCTCATAACCCTCCGCGCCATTCATTGATTTTCTGATACATTACTTAATGAAAGAGATATATCTAAGAAGGGGTAAGAGTGTTTTTTAGAGGGAATGGGATATATCTGATAGCATCCGACAGAGAATTTTTTGTATTTTTTTAGATTATGAAAATTTTTGTCCCCGTTCAAGTAATGTGCAAAAATAGGTTGACAAGTAGTTCAAAATTATATGTCTATACGAAGTTAAAATTATTATTTATGTGAATATACCCTTTAACTTTTTTATATTTTAATCTATTAATGAAAATCATAATTTCATGACTATTTTAATGGCATTACTTCAAACAAGTTATGTTTTTCACTGTGAAGAAGTTATGAACTCTATTTGTTTATTTATTTAACTATTAAAAAGACAATGCGAGCCAATTTATATGTAACCTCCTCGAATTATATGTGCTATCTATTACTAAATAATTATTAAACTAATGTTAAATGACTTTTAATTTTAAAAATGTCAATATGTGTTGGTTTTTGATGGAAAAATGTTACCATTAATAAAAGTCATTTTTTGTCGTTGGTTATCCAAAAAAATTCTTTATCACTTATGTGTGGACAACATTTTCCTTTGCAGATATTTCAATTTTGCCCATCAAAATTGCTCGTATTGACAGTTGAGACGTTATTATCAATTTATAACCAAAAAAGTAATAAAAAAATCATCAAGTTTTCAACGCAAAATACCATCCATGTTGTTGACTTCCGATAGAAAAATATATTCTTTTTATTTCATATTAATTGAATTTGTGAGGTCATGTATATATATTAAGAAAATAGTCAGGGACATAATTTAAATCATATTTTTCTTGTAAAATTACAATTTAGTGCAATTTATATCGTAAAAAGTATTAAATTTCATTAAAGGACTGGTTAAATATGAAAAAAATTCAAACATCCATCTTAAATTTTAAATAATTTAATTATTTTGAATAATAAAAAAGAGTAATCGAGCTAATATGGAACCGAGGGAGTATTATGTTATGCCTAACACAAATTAATGATCAGTTTAATCAATTAATTAGCTGAGTTGATTGATTGGTGTACATTAGCACATCATTTAGTTTTACCCAATTTGTGATGCTTCTAATTATAATGATAGTTATTGTCCTTTAATTGTCAAATATCACATGCAAAATTATAATTCAATTCTTTATGTCGTTTGGTTAAGCTTGTAATTATAGTATTAAATAGACAGTATTAATAATATTGATATTGATTTTGGTAAAATTATATTTGATCGTTAAATTTATTGTGATATTGAATAAAGTATATTAGAATGAGAATAAAAGTAATGTTAAAAGTGGTCAAAAAATTTGGCTAGAAATTTTAAAAAAGTGTATATTATCCTTTTTATTTTAAATAAATTGATTTTTTTGCATTTTGTATTAAAAAGTTTTAAAGTTAAAAGGTAAAAAAATTTGAAAAATTAAAAGTGAAATATGTTATTTTACTATTTTAATCAAATTTTATGGCTAAAACTATTATTTTAAGAATTAATACTGGTGTATTAAAATAGAAATAGTAACGCATTTTTAATTAATGTCATGAACTTATTTTTATATTAAAAAATTATTATAAGAATAAGGTGTTATGTCACTCATTAAGTGAGGATATATGATATTACTTTATTTTATTAGTATTATTATTTATTTATTTATTACTATACTATAAAGAGGGGAGAATATTATAGGTGATACAGGAGGACAGGTGGACACCATGCCTGGTTATCCACCTTAGGGATAAATTTTGGATTTTATGATTCGATGTCTTTTGTCACTGTGCGTAAGTATTTCTAATTTTATTTTGGACAAAAATATCCTCCACCAAACAGCACTTTTTTTTAAAAAAAAAGAAAGAAAGTGGGATTCATTATTGATGTATTGAAGGATGTTTCGGTAATTTTCTTATGATGAATTCGTTTTGTTTGGTTCTTGACTAGATGAAAGAATTGTATTAAATATTAGAAAGTTTAAAATAATTACTTACTTAAATATTTTTAAAATATCTAAAAAACAGATAAAATATGTAATTGGTTATTCAAATTTTATCGATGACACATAAATTGAGACAAATAAAAATCTTAAACGTATTATTTAAAAATTACTTACTAAGTATGGGACAAATTATAGTAATTAAAAAATTCCAAATATTTCAGAACGCATGACAAATTTTACGAGTCAGGGCCGGATCTCCGTTGGGGTGGGATGTGTGGGCGTCCAGTTGATATCAAAAAAAAATATGTATAAATATTGCCACCCACTGATTGTACTGTGGAAGAGCTCAATTGGCAAAGGAGAGAGTTTGTCATCTTGTCAACGCAGGTTTGAACCACAACAGCAATATCGATATTTTTTGGCGTGCTCCTTTTTCTTTTTTTTTTCTCCGTTCATTTGATTTATGTATTAATTCTTATTAATTCAAATTGACCCCTGTTCATTAATTAATTTAATTATTACTTTCTTTTGCAAGAATTATTAATTTTATTGAATGCGTAATATGTAAAAAAAATTATAATTAGTGAGTTACGGCTATTATGAGGGTCAAATGATTATTAGTTAAATAGTAGTTTTAGAAAACATAAAGGTCAAAAGTGTTTTTTTTAATTTAAAGATTCTTTAATCTCTACGACGTTTTGGTCTAAGTAAGAAGAATAGGCTGAAACTAAAATTTTTTTGTTTCCAAACGTATATATCTCAAAACAATAAAGTCGATGGAAGATGAATATTATGTTAAATTATTAGATGGTTTAACAACTCAAACTTTAATGTAATTTTTTCTCAAAGTTTCAGCGAATAAGAAAATCTAATTTCAAAAGAAAATAAAAAATTAAATTGTTTGTATCTCTGGATTAAATAATATCTAAATAAAATATTAAACATATGCCACATTTGATCGATTGGTTAGAAAAATAAAAAAAAATAATAACCTTGCATTGTAACAAAAATCCATAAAGCAACCCAGAGACCTTATTTACTTGAACCTTAAGGCACCCCAGACCTTCAAATCTAGAGCCGCCTCTAATTACAGTAATTAACATCTATAAAAGACATTTCAGCCTAATAAAATTTTACTTTATTTTTTTGTAATATCACAAATTTTATTAAGATCACAATAAACTGAGAAGAAAAAAGAAAATTAACCCCCTATAATTTAAAAAATTATGCGAAAAAGTATGACAAACTACCCTATATACAATTAGCCAATTTTACTATTTTAAAAGAATTAAGAATTTACCATAGTATAATAATTAAACAATTAAATTATTTGAATTAATATTAAAATTTAATTAACTCTTTAATCTATACGTATCATATTAAAAATGAATAAAAAATTAATTATATGATCGTGCCTAACACGAACTCGCTATCTAAGTATACATATATTCTTCACAAATGCATTATGTTATTTTAAAAGTTTATATTTTGGTGTAATGTTGTTCATATGTTAGGAATATACATTTATATATATAAGTCGCAATAAGCACACAACTGAAGGTCAACATGTATACTTCAACTGTGGACTTATTTATATACGCAACTATTTGCCCTATTGGATTAAGCTTCATATTTCAACCCCAAAGTTCGAGTTAAAACCTTGCCAGCATCATTTTTTATTTTTGTTTTAATTTTAACTTCTTCTTTTTTTTACTTTTATTGTTATGTTACGCTTTTCGAAAGTCCCAATTTGACTAGTTTTCAAAGTTAATGAACTTACATTAAATTTGATATTTTAACCAAAAAAATTTAGTACTCAAAAACTATATTGCAATGTTTGCATATCAATATGATGAAAAAATAGATTGTCAAAAATGTTAGTCAAACTTTTATGTTTGACTTTAAAATGGAAAGTATGACAATTACTAGTGACAAGAAGGGAGTATTATTTTGATAATTAAAGGGACATCTACATTTATTAATTGAGTACGGGAGATTTCACCTTTAAAAATTTATATTTTCATTAGTAGAGGTCTTTGATTAATTTAAGTTATTTATTGATTTGAGTCTCATTGTGTAGTTTTCACACGATAATTAACAATATATTGACTCTGAAAAAACAAACATTCTATTTGCGTCATATATATTGAGACTAGGAAAATAACAATATTATGTAAAATTAGTAAAAATTTAAGGAAATCCCATAGTGTAATTCAATACTTACATTTTGTCACAAATTAGATTGACAAAAAAATCCCTTAAATTTGTTGTTCCCGTGATAATTTTAGACTCTCGTGATACATGGTAAATGATACATGGTAAGTTAAATTGTTGAGAAAAAATGAGGAACAAATGGTACAATTAATGTTGTACTAAACGCTTAATTAAGGTAAACCGATCATAATCACCATTAAAATCAGCACGTAATTGGATACAAATTCTCCCCGATTGTAATAAGGTAACAGATTCATTTAAACATTTTGGATAACATTAGCCCATGTATATTTTTCCAAAGTCCTTTAGGGAAATTGTTGTTAAAATTGCAGCAAACCTTATGGGATGTGTTGTATCTTGTTAATCCTGTTACTTCGTGGCTGCCAATTTGAAAATAAAAACAGCAAAAGCTATAAAGATATTGAAATATAAATACTAATAAAACAACTAATAGATATGATAATGGTTTCAGTTTTCAGAAATGATACTACATGGAAAAAAAATGTGATAAATGTCTATACATGTACAGTGACTTAACTAAAAATTCTAACATGTGATACAATCTATACATTGTATCAGAAAACATCGACTAAACAATTACACACTGATTCTTAGGTCTCATTCAAGTACCGTGGATGCACATTTATAAACTTAGGATGATACATTCTACAATTTTCCAACATGTATCAGTACCATCACCTAACCACACTCCTACCTTACTGCTTTATGTCTGAAGTGAATATCTATTATATCTATATCTCTAATAGATCTACCTATTACTATCTCCCCCGCGCGTCAGCCCACCACTCCCGCCCCCGGCCCAGGCACCAAATGTTAGCACAAAGGGAGAGAATATAGAATAGAAGTAAAAGGTTGTGGGTTGATATTGTTTGTTTGGTTTCATTTGTTTTTTATTTTGGTTGTGTGGGTGGGGTGGGGTGAGAGTTTGGTTGGGGTGAGGGGGGTGGTTCAGGTTTTTGTTTTTCGAATATATAGGAGAACAAAGAAGAGCTAGCCAAAAAGTAACATCTGAACTTTTGGTGTTTAGTTAAATATTGTCCTATGATTGGAATTGGTTTTCTTGGTAACTGAACTGGGGGTTTACTGATTTTTATTTTGTGGGAACGTTGGACGCATGTGGGTTTTACGTTGACAGATTGAGAGTTGCAAGGCGGAGGTAAGTAATCACTTTAAGAGGAAGGAAGATGATTAGTGTGAAAAAAAGACTAAAAACTGCATGGAGTTAAAACAAACACGGAGACGTTTAAGAGAGTGGTCATTCGATTTTGGAAATTTTCAAAAAGTTTTTGAAGTTTGAAATTGCAAATTTTAAAATTGGGTATTTTAGTTAAAATTAATAATTCAAAATCAAAAAACTGAGTTATTTAAAAGGTTGAAAGGTTTAAATAGAGAAAATTCAAAATCAAAAAAACTGATTTTAAAAGTTTTTAAGTGTTTTAAGGGAGAAGAGAAAAAAAGGCATAAAATAGATAATTGTGTATATAGGCGGAGAATGTAAGGTAGCTATATATAACTGTACAACCTAAAAATTAAAAAAAAAGGGATTAATGTTTAATATTAAAAACAAAGGAAGGGAAAATTAGTAGGATATATCAAAACGTATAGTTTATGTATGTAAGTAAAATTTTTCTATAAAAGTATATTAACTATTACAAATACAATTAAGTAATAATTTTAAGCATTATTTATTTACAAAATTATATTTAAATATAAACTCTTTAATTTTATCTATCGTCACACTAAAATAAATGAAAAAGAGAATTTGTATCTAGTGTCAGGGAATGAAGACGCAAAAGTCCGAATTAAAAGAAGATACATTAGGGAATATCGATGCTTTATCTTGACCAACTTCCAGGCCACATGTGAGCAATGTAGGCAAGTGAAAACTTTAATTGAATCTTTTATACTCTGTGAATAAAATAAATAACAAAAGGCCAAAGAAAATTGTGGACAATTTTTCGGACACGTACTTCAATAGCCACCTAGAGTAAGATAGGATTGAATTAACTTAGTATTAGTTCTTCCATTTCTTCTCAGTTGTCGCATTTTTTATTTGAAAATTCAAATGG